>CM075943.1:8298134-9535747 GCA_038030265.1 Corythucha ciliata | reverse complement strand
GAGGCTAAAAATGGAAAAAAATCGCCAATTTACAGCTAAAATTTCGCCAGACGCCAATTTGCGACTGAAATTGAGAAAATTCGCTAATTCAAAGGTTAGAAACGCTACGACGCATCGCCGCTACAATTTAAAAAAAGCGCTAATTCGCGGTTGAAATTGTGAAAAATTCTTATTTGCACCAAAAACTGAATATACGCCAATTTGCGACTGAAATTGAGAAAATTCGCTAATTCAAAGGTTAGAAACGCTACGACGCATCGCCGCTACAATTTAAAAAAAGCGCTAATTCGCGGTTGAAATTGTGAAAAATTCTTATTTGCACCAAAAACTGAATATACGCCAATTTGCGACTGAAATTGAGAAAATTCGCTAATTCAAAGGTTAGAAACGCTACGACGCATCGCCGCTACAATTTAAAAAAAGCGCTAATTCGCGGTTGAAATTGTGAAAAATTCTTATTTGCACCAAAAACTGAATATACGCCAATTTGCGACTGAAATTGAGAAAATTCGCTAATTCAAAGGTTAGAAACGCTACGACGCATCGCCGCTACAATTTAAAAAAAGCGCTAATTCGCGGTTGAAATTGTGAAAAATTCTTATTTGCACCAAAAACTGAATATACGCCAATTTGCGGATTCTGAAGGCAACTTTTCAGGCTGAAATTGAAAAAAATGCTAATTTGCAGCTTAAATTGAGTCAAGCGCCAATTCTTGGCAAAAATTGTCAAAACTCGGTAGGTAATGCACGGGTTGGAGACGCTACCACGCCGCTACAATTTAAAAAAAGCGCTAATTCGCGGTTGAAATTGTGAAAAATTCTTATTTGCACCAAAAACTGAATATACGCCAATTTGCGGATTCTGAAGGCAACTTTTCAGGCTGAAATTGAAAAAAAAAGCGCCAATTTGTGGCAATAGATGAAGAAACCGCTAATTCGCGAGTAAACTGAGGAGAATCGCTCATGCATTCTCCCCCCCCCCTATTTTGCGTCTAATATTGAGGAAAATTTGCGGGTAGAGTCTAAAAATTGCCCTTAACTGAGAGATTGAGGCTTTGATGAGGCCAGCAAGATGTCCAGAGAGTGTGCTGGCTGGTTGGAATGATGACTAAAATGTGAAATTACCTCCTTCCTCTCACCCTTACGAGATTTCAATCTGATCCCCCCCCCCCACAGGACAAATTCCTACCTACGCCACTGGTTTGGGGTTTGAAACTTTTGTACTGTTTCTGAAATTCTCAAATTTCAAATTGGCACCCTAAGCTTCTTGAGGATATCGCTCGTGTCATAATTGCTTTGAAACACTCATTTTTCAGAGTATTTCATGCAAAATCTCCTTCTAAAGCTCCAAGTAAGGAATTTTTGGTAATAGCAACGCACAAAGGTTATTTTCGGTACCGTCGTCTCCCGTTCGGAGTACAATTGGCACCACCTTTATTTCAGAAAAAGATGGATGACATCTTGAACTGTGTAAATAAAACTGGGTGGTTTTTGGACGACATTGTAGTTGGAGGGCGTTTGGACGAAGACATGGCATTGCTGGGTGAGGTATTGGGGTGACTAGACAGACACAATGTCAAAGTTAAATTACAAAAATGTCGATGGCTTGAAGATACAAAGATGGTATTCATCCGACTGAAATCCATCTCACAGCTCTGAAAGAAATGCTTACCCCAACCTTTCTCGGTTTTATAAACTATTACAGTAAATTAATTCCAAATTTACAACCTATTTGTTCTCCTTTGCACTTACTTTGTCGGAAAAATATTTGATGGTGCTGGAAAAAATAACAAGACGATGTTCTCAAAGACTTCAAGACAAAACTAACAGAATCTGACATCTTGGTTCATTACACAAGTGATTTACCTCTTATTGTAGCATCAGACGCGAGTGAAAAGGGCCTCGGGGCGGTATTGTTGCATAAATACCCGGACGGAATTGATCGGCAAGTTTCGTATGCATCACGAACTTTGAACCAGGCCGAATCAAAATATTCTTCCGTCGACAGAGAAGCGTTGGGGTTAATATTTGCAGTCGCTCGGTTTCACCAGTATCTGTTTGGGAAGCATTTCTTTACTTCGAACTGATCGTCGGCCATTGCTCAGAATACTAAGTGATGACAAGGAAATACCTAAGATGGCAGCAAACAGGCTTGCAAGACGGGCTGTGACACTAAGTTCATATTCATTATACCACAGACACGTGTCTTCTTCTCGGGCCTGAGGCCTGACTGAAACCCCTTGGAGTTTATTGTCTAGCCATACTATTTGTACGATCGGGAAGTGGCCCGACACCCAGTTAGCGCGTACTTCAACTCCCCGTCAGCCGCACCCACCGACCATTATGGGCACGTCCCGGTTGAGACCGAGTGGCGGTGGGAAGCCATGAAGGTGCAAGTGCCATGAAGTACGGGGTGCATCCGCTTGGCTGCGGGGATTTACCAGCACCATCGACGCAGTCGGACATTGAGAGACCAGCCGCGAAGTTCACAGTGAACTGGAGCAGTCAGGTGTGTAGGGGATTGGGATGAATGTGCCGGGGAGGTCAGAAGGATATCAGTGGCGTCAGAGGGATCAAAGGGATCAGAGATTGCTCGTGGTTTACCCGAAACATCAATCCAACTCGGCATAGAAGGCCGAATCAGGAAGTTGATGCAAGCGGGATATTAGTGTGGGCCATGGTTGTCCCGATACCTCTTCGATGGTACCATCCCCAAGCAAATACGTTCAACCGCTGAACAGCTGCTCGAGATGTAATTAAATGGTGTAGTAATTGAGGTTGATTCCAGATGACGCGGAGATCCGGAGCTCTAGAGGACACGGGCTGCGGTCTCTTCTCCGATAGAAGTGGAGTTTGCCGTTAAAGCTACCGTGTCCTGTGAGAAGCTGGATCGCAGAGGGTGGGATAGTAGGCGTAGGTGAGTCATACGCATGCGCTGCTGAATCGAGAGAATAATGTTATGTAGATGACGTCCGGTGTTGTTTTGGTCCCATCGTTGTTGCCACTGTGCAATTAGGGCACGCCTTACAGCCCGACGGTAAGAGGTAAAATCCTGATCATCAGGATCTGCCATAATCCAGTCTGGCCGTAGAAGATCCGAATTCAGGCGTTTAAGTTGGATCGCAAGGCTCTCATCGAGAACAAGGTCTATTGGGGGACGCCGGCCAGAACATGGCATGTTGAGTGTGCTGTGGTAGCGTATGCTTTAAGCACCTGCAGTAGTATCAGACGCTGAATCGTGAGAATCTAGCACGCTGACTAGCACGGGGCCACCATGCAATGCACCCATAAATGATGCGTGGAACCAGTACCTACTGGTTATATACGAGTCTTGAGGATAGAGATGCCCCTCATCCTGGGCTGGAAAGTCCACGGAGGAAACGACGAAGCGGTAGAACTCGCTCCCGTAACAGTCGGAGATGTGGCAAAGCTGTGAAACGGCGGTCTAGGATTACGCGAAGGTAAACTGGCTTTTTGGTCAGGAGGAGATTTCTCCCGTATTGAAGTAATATGTGGTTGGTGCGTATTCATGCCGTGAGAAAACATGCCGACTAAATCCGAAGAGCATGAGAAGAGCAGATGCTAAATGAGGAAGGAAAGAAAGGTAGTGGAAATGAGTCCACTACAATTATAATTACAAATTAACAGATTGTTTATGATTGTTCAGCATTGAGGTTTTTGACTAATAAATAGATTGCTTGTACAATGATTGATAGACAAAGTTATTGCTTAAAATCGTACAAACTTCGCGTCTAAAATAGAGAAAATAAGCCGCTTCCCAGTTTTTTTAGGTCCTTAAGCGGATAAAGATGAGAAGTTGCACTAATATGCTTTTGGTACTCGTAGCAAAAACTGCTATGATACTCGGGGCTAAAACTGTATAATAGGTATCTCGATAACATAAATTTTGGTGGTGTTGGTATAGATATGCCACTTTATGGCTAAAATGAAGAAAAAAAACGCTAATTCAAGGCTATACAGCGAGATAAAAATTGCGGCTAAAATTGAAAAATTAAAAAAAAAAAAAAAACAACTAATTCAGGGCCAAAATTGAGAAAAATGGCAAATTCGTGGCTGAAATTGCCAAAAATCACCCATTCACGGTTATAAAATCGAAACGCCGCTGATTTGCAGCTAAATGTGTGAAAAAAGCTAATTGCTAAAAATGGCTTAACGAACCAGATAATCTGTCGACATTTGCAAGTTCGTGCGGTGAATGGAACATAGACGTCACGTTGGCGACCCGACACGTCTCCCACTGGATTACCCAGTGGAGAGTCGTGGAGGGGATCCTACCCAGTGACCACAGGGGGATTCGGTTTACCGTTGATCCTTTTGTGGAGATTGGGTGAAGCTCCGGTGGTCGGCCGATACCGGATTTCTCGAGCATGCTGGCCCAGATAATTATAAGGCATCCCTCCAGGAGTACCTGAGGCAACACTGGCCTGAGGCTCGGGCTGGTGGAGCCGAGACCTTGGCGGGTTGTCTCAACGAAGGACTGATCCTTGCCGCAAGGGGCTCAATACCCGTGCGCGCGGACACGTTGAGGGAGACAAGCCCCACGCTGGTGGAAACCGCGCCACGATCGAATGAAAAGAGACGTCTTGAGCAAGCGTCGGGCCATGCAACGCGAGAGAGAGCCGGGGCGGAGGGCGCACCTAAGGGAAGCATACGTGACGGCCTATCGTTCGTGTAAGAGAGTGATTAAAAGCGACCGCACCAAGAGCTGGCGACGCTACGTTGAGAACACGTCCTCGGAAAATCCATGGGGCTTGCTGTATAAACTCGTAATAGGCCGAACACGTGCTAAGCTTGTAATGGAAGTAATTCGAGACACACAATTGCGCTATCCATCCCTGAATCTGCGGAGAAACTTTTGAAGGCCCTGCTGGAGGCACCCCGCAGCAAGCCGCTTTGGCTGATTCTGTGAGAGTCCCTCCGTTGACGGAAAACTGCCAGGAGTTTGACCAGGTTGAGGTAGAGGGGCGTCTCAGGCGCATGAAGAACAAAACACCCGGTGAAGATGGCATCGAGGTCGCCATGATGAAGAAAAGCTGGCCAGTGATTGGTGAATCCGTTGTCGAGCTCTTCAACGAATGTGTCTCAGGACTGGCACGATGCCAAAATTATGGAAAACCGCGTTGGTGATCCACCTCTTGAAGGCAGAAGACAAGCCAAAAGCAGACCCCAAGTCCTATCGGCCGATTGCCTTGCTTTCAGTCGTGGGCAGGCTTTTCGAGGGATTGCTCGTGGATAGACTGAGAGAAGGGCCCCCTTTCAAAGGCCAGTTTGGAAGCCGGGCAGGGTTGTCGACCGAAGACGCCATACTGTCGATTTGTTCGGAGGTGGAGGGCACGGAGAGTCGCTACGTCCTCGGGGTGTTTTTAGACATCTCCGGGGCGTTTGACAATCTGTGGTGGCCCTCCATCCTCAATGTTTCAAAAGTGCGTCGCTGCCCGCGCAACCTGTACTGCGACCGAGTGGCGCTACTTAAAGTCGGGTCCGTGGTGGTGGAGCGAGCAATCTCGAGGAGGTGTCCCCAAGGCTCTCCGTTGAGTCCCGACCTCTGGGCTCTGGTCTTCGAGGGCAACCTGCGCTCGGCCTCTGAGCTAGGTGCCCATATCGTCGCGTATGTTGACGACGAGGCCATCCTGGTGGCCGGTAATTCCCGCTCGGAACTGGAATCCGTTGCCAGTGCAGTGGTATTGCACACGAAGGAGTGGTGCGCAGCAAACAAACTGCGGCTGTCGGCCACAAAATCCGTCGCCGTGGTGCTCAAGGGTAAGCTGAGCACCGAAAGATCCTTGAACATACGGATTGAGGGCAACCGTCTTAAACTGGTCAAGGAGCTCCGCTACCATGGAGTGCATTTCACTGAGCGGCTAGGAATAAATAGGCACATTGCACTTGTTGGGATCAAAGCACGAGACGCCTTCCTGAAACTCGCTCGAATAGCGCGAAGTACCTGGGGGATGCCTCACAAAGCCGTCGCAACGGTGTACACGGGAGTTTTTCTTCCGGTGCTCTCCTACGCGGCGGAGGCATGGGGTGGGGTAACCTGGGGAAAGTGATGGGCAGGAAGGTGGACTCATTTCAGTGAGTTGCCCTCATTACAGAATCCCGTGCCTACCGAACCGTCTCAACGGATGCGCTCCAGGTAGTGAGCGGTGTTCTGCCAATGTGCTTATGGCCATCACACTGGCATGGGCCCAGTACCGCGTGAGGCGGAAGGAGATATTTATCTTCGGAAGCCTATACGTGTCCGAGGAAATGCTTGAATCTCGGTTTGTTGGAGGCGAGTCTTTAGCAAAATTTCTCGAGGAGGTGATCCTTGCGAGATGGCAAAGAGCCTGGGGCGACGGCACACGAATCGAGTTTTTCCTAAAATCTTGGTGTTTGCTGGCCGTGCCCAGAGTCTAGTCTAGTGCGAACTAAGGGTGCCTTTCGGGCTTCTTTGCCAAGGCAGCTCTGACGGAGAGAGCACGACGCAGAAGAGCAGACCATCAACCTCTCCGAACGCACGGGTCCACTGTACGGGCCAACTCGGGTGGTTCGAGGCGGATCAGCCCTGAACCAGAGTAGGCAATGAGCTATAGCTCGGCACCGGCGTGCGACCGGTCTACGGTGAGCAGGCATTCTTTTTTTTTATCGGCCTGATCACAAGACTGGTACTACGGGATGCCAAATTTTTCCGGAAAGCCCAGGCATACTTGAGGAAGGTTTCGTAGTGGCCTAAGTTTTCAAATACCCTGTTGAGCTAGGGGAGGTGATGCCCTCTCCCCGAAATATCGGAACTGACCGTGCTAATTCGATTCTGAAAAGGTAAAAAAAAAATCGATAATTTGCAGAAAACCCTTAGATTTGTTATATTTCTATTTGTCTTTATTTCATCGAGTGAGTCGCGCGTTTCTCCGCAGTTTATCCTGATGCGTCAAAGATCATTCGAAATTTCGAAGACCACCGCGGTAGTTAGTTCGGTAGTTTGCTCGTTTGAAATTTTATACCGCAAGAATCATCTTCTCCAGGTTTCAAATTTGTGTTTATCACTCTTGACTGATTAATTCAGGACAATGAATAACATATAAATGTTCAGAATGAAGAATGAAGCGTTGTGAAAAACTGAGCCACCTAAGCTTTGTGGGCGCATTGAATTTTAATGTCGCTGTCAAATGAATCTGACAATGTCAGAATTTCGGGGAGGTACACCAAGTCACTAGGGAGGGCAGTTTAGGAAAGGAAGAACCTTTCTACTTCCGGATGATTATTTAAATATGTATAGGCTATTATTCCTTTTCAATTTCGAAAGGATCTCCTCGAGCATCGCTTCATCATGATTGAAGCAAGACAACAACAATTCTGTGATACGCTGCCGTATACACGATGGATCGGATTTATGTGATGAGTTGTACGACGCGATTTAGCGTTCTAGAGATTTACACATCGATGCCGACAATAAAATACGTCCCTTTACTTCGAATTGAATTATTAACCAGCTCTTTCAAATATCTAAAACCCAACTGCAAATATCTGAAACTTTATCAAAAAGCCTAGCAATTTTCTAATTTTTCCTCTCAGCAAATGGGTCCTTAATGAAGTTTTCGCGAAGAGCATTAAAACTTTGGACCTGCTCGTTGTAAGCTAATACATAAGTTGTACATGTGGTAAGGCAAGAGTAGGTACTTAATCCTCATCGTGCTGGTTCATGGAATAACATAACACCCGTACTTACTGGTCGTCACTGTCGTGCGGGGGGGGGGGTGGAGAGAAGGTCGCGCAGGGTTTTGTGAATCTACTTTACCGGGTAGAAATAAAAGTTATTCTCCGTGTGGTTGGCTTTAGCGTAAATGAATTCTATAAATCGTGCAAGGTCAGACACAATGTGTGGCTTTATGGTATGGGGTAGTATAAAGAGACTGTCAAAGAAGTTAGTGTTTCACTTCTTCCAACCGCAAACCCTCTATCCTCGTCAGATGCGAGAACTCTTCATAAAACGAGGTTGAAATTGAGCTAGAGAGAAAACCTGAGGATACAATTAGACCATTGTGCGGGAACGTTGGCTTACGAGGGAAGAGAGAGAGGTTTAATGCACTAACAAGGGTTGTACATTTTATAAGAAGGGTACTTCAACGTTGCGCAATGGAGTGGTGAGGAAACTTAGAAAAAGGGAAGTAGTGAGAAGACATTCCAGAAAACTTACATTTCATTTGGCGACGTCTAGTTAATTCGTTGTCCCTGAAGCCTAAGCCCTTTTCAAGAAGAAGAAGCGAACCTTTGGGCTCGATATTATGGAAAGAAATTCGTTATTGTCAGAACGGATAGGAACGATCGGAAAATTCGGCCTTTGCCCTCTGAAGCATTCGTGGCTTGGTAGGGATGACAAGATATTATTGTAATACTAATAATCCTTTGAAAAGATACACTTGACCTCCCCTTTGATAGCTATTGATCTTCGAGTTCCGATCGAGGCTCTCCTATTGTTTTTTCTTTGAAAGAAACTATGTACTCATACCTATCCTCCCCACCCACTTAACTTCATCCCCTCTTCTTTTCACTCATACCCTTCACCCTCATCTTTCATCCTTAAAACTTTTCCTGTAACGAATTCCTTGATAATCCGTCACCCCGCCCGACCATCCACCAACCTTTGAGTGCTTCGGCGCGTTTCTTCTACAACCAAACCTCACAAAGAAGTTTCAGATTTTTAGGCGGGACCGGCATAAAACTTGACATTTTCACTAGTCAACATCCAATTTCGAGGTAAACTTTAACTTACCTCTTATGCCAAATCCTCCAAAGGTATTAATCAAGGCACAACAGATATATCGTTGCCACAAGGAAAGAGGGTTACGCAAATAGGAGGGGCCAATGCCCCTTCAACACGCAGCTAACATAAGCCCTTATGGCCAGGGTCGGATCACGGCGGGGGCTATTATAACCCTGGGCGGCAAAATTCAAAATATCAGGTGCGGGGAACGGCAATAAGACAAATCGAACCAAAAGAAGAAGAAGATGAGGGGTTGAACATGAAGAGGAACAAGCTGTTTTTCGCTTTATTTGAATAAACTATAACTAATTTCATTCCTATCGAGCTGTGCACACCGTGCTCTTCCTCAATTTTAGCCGCGAGTAGAAAGAAATCGTCCTGTTGGACAGCGATTTGACGATTTTCAGTCCATCCAGAACGTTTCAGAAGCTCCGCAAAGTGTGTAGCAGAATATACGATTCCAGCCCACGAAAGCGCTATTATGAAAGCACAAATTGAAAAATTAACGCCTTCCGGAGGCAACTTCGCGGCTAAAATACAGAAAATACGCTGACTCCCAGTTTTTTGTTTTCTTTGGGTGTCTATACCGGCTAAAATTGAGAAGGCGTACCTGGGTGATTCTACGAAAAGTGCCATTTTCGAGCCCCCATTTTTTTACAATTAGAAACGCATAAAATTCCAAATTTTTTTTCGGTGATGAACTTGCATTACTATGGTGATTAATGTGTGTCAGAGGCTACGCAGCAGCAATCATCATTCAGGCGCACCAGCCACTTGTGTCTTTCATGTACCCAGATGAATGACCAAGAAGACCAGATGACTGAAAAATGAGACTGAGGCCCGTATTCAGAAACCAACCTTAACCTTTACATCTCCTTTAAGCGCTTCAAAACAGATGTCACATTTTAATAAACCATCACATATTTTTCAACTCCTTTAGTAAAGGCTTCGTAAAGGTGGGTTTCTGAATACGACCCTGATTGAGGGGTTTAAAAAAGAAAACGCCCAAATTAAAACCATAATATACAGGGTGATTCAGGAGGATTGTGACAAACTTGCACAGGTGATAGTGCATACCTGGACGCACAGAAAACGACATAGGGACGCACAGCCGAAAATTGGTTACGAGATATGAGCATTTTCCTGTTGTTTCCCAGTTTCACCAGTTTTTAGGGTAATTGTCGTGTTCACGGCTCATCGTTAGTAGTTAGACAAAAAATGACGGTGGATTCGGAAAAAGAACAAAATCCTGTTCCTGAAACCACCATGAAAATCAAAAAATGTCGCTTGGGCGCGGCTATTTCAGCCATGTGAAAAGTTAAGAAAGTAGTTTTTTCAAATACCTGATAAATTTCACATCAGTATCAATCAGCTGCTATTGCACGCATCGACGGGCAAAGTTGTGGAAAACTACCCCGTTCTGTTTACTTTCGAACAGTGTCTTGATAGTTGAAGTTTGCAACCCTCCGACTTTAGCAATCAAGTTTAAATGCAAAAAAATGTGAACTTGCTGTGTTAAAACAAGTCGAATAGGTCAGTTTAAATGTCATTTCCTTGGGGTATTGCGTTCCTACGAGCATGCTCCTCTCAATGCCTGAAGTAAGGTTTCAATTGGCAACGAGGTTTTCCATGTATGGAATGTGAGTTGAGGTGGTGGATTAACAGCGTTAGGGTGAAAATTATGGACTTGGACATTTCACCTTATCAGATTCAGCCGGTACCGTTGTACACTCATATCTCTCATTCAAGGAGTTCATTGAATATCGTTTGTCCCTCCAACTTGTATGAGATCAATTTACAGTAACAACCTTAAGTTGAAATAACAACACAACGTCATTCAAATAAGTTTTCAAAAATTCCTCCCCCTTGTGGACACTCGGACGCTTTTTTCTGTATATCTCTGGTGGTTCGACCAATTTCGGCATCTCGTTGTCTGATCGATTCAGCACAGGCCACAACTTTGTTGATCAGCTCCTCGCGTTTGCTGAATTTGTGTTCGTATACCATTGTCTTCATCCACCCTCAGAGACAGTAATCGAAGGACGTTTCGTCAGGAGACCTCGCAGAACAGTTAATTGGTCCTCCTCGCCCACAATGTGCTGAGCTGAACTGATTCTGATGAAATAGAACGGCCAAGTCCCCGTTCAAGTCCTAACGTAGCAGTTCATCCACGGCGTCTCTCATGGTGACCCTCGCGTAGTGAATTGAATTCTTACTTTTACTTCAGGCATTGAGGGGAGCATGCTCGGAGGAACACAATAGCCTAAGGAAAAGGCCATTTAACCTGACCTAGGTATTCGGTTTGTTTTATCAAAGCAAGTTGCATTTTTTTGCACTGGAACTTGATTGCTAAAGTCGGAGGGTTGCAAACTTCAACTATCAGGACACCGTTCGAAAGTACACAGAACGGGGTAGTTTTCCACAACTTTACCCGTCGATGCGCGCACTAGCAGCTGATTGATATTGATGTGAAATTTATCAGGTATTCGAAAAAACTACTATTTCACTTTTCACATGGCTAAAATAGCCACGCGCAAGCGACATTTCTTTATTTTCACGGTGGTTTCTGGAACAGGATTATGTCTTCTTTCCGAATCCACCGTCAGTTTTTGTCCAACCACCTACGGTGAGCCCTGAACACGACAATTACCGTAAAAAGTAATGCAACTAGAAAAAAACAGGAAAATGCTCATATCTCGTAACCAGAGCATGTTCGGCTATGCGTCTATATGAAGTTTTTTGTGCGTCCTGGTACGCACTATCGCCTGTGTAAGTTTGTCACATTCCTCCTGAATCACCCTGTATATTTTTTAACGAAAAGTATCAAAACCACGTGCGTAAAGGCACCCTCAGTCTTTATATTTAAGAGGTAACTACCGCGATTGACAGTAAACATCGAATCAAAACAGTCTTTGTAGTGTAGAACAACTAGTCTGATCAAAAATTATTATAAATTAACTTTTGAAAAAGAGAGAAGTCTTTTATTTAGGACAACAACAAACGAACAGTTATATTTTTCATATGATTTCCACTACATAATAAACAGGAGGATTTGATATTCCAACGCCCCTTCTCAACATCGAGCTGTGGGTTTATGCTTCAAGGATGAGTCCTATTTCCCGACGAATGTTTTCAAATTTTTCTCCTTGCAGAGGCTTTGTGAAAATGTCAGCTTGCATTGAGTCGGTAGGGCAATATTCAATGGAAATCATCCCTTGTTGCATAAGGTCTTTGATGAAGTTCCTCTTAACTTCAATATGCTTAGTCCAAGGGTTTCCTTTGTCTGACTCGATCAACTTGATACAGCTCTGATTGTCCTCGAAGAGCTTAGTTGGTGAGTCTTGAGGGTATCCGAAGTCATCCAAAAGATTTCTCAGCCAGATGACGTCTTGCGTTGCGATTGACATTGAGACAAACTCGGCTTCTGTTGAAGACAATGCGACGCAAGTTTGTTTCTTCGAGCTCCATGTAACGCAGGATTGTCCAATTTTGAGCACAAAACCTGATGTCGATTTCCTGTCGGTCGCATCACCGCATCAACGAATCCGTGGGCGACCAAGTTATTTTTCTTTGCTGCTTTCAAGTGAAGCTTGGCGCAACAGGTTCCCTTGAGATACCGGATCACTCGTTTCACAGCGTTCGAGTCGGATTGAGTAGGGCGAGATACTCTTCGACTCAAAATTCCAACGGCTGAAGCGATGTCTGGTCTTGTGTTGTTACTGATGTACAGCAAAGAACCGATAATCTCTCGGTAGTTTTCATTATTTACGAGAGGATCGCTTTCTTGGTGGGCTGCCTTCAAGTAACCAGCTTCCATTGGTGTTTTGCAACTTCTGGCATCATTTAGTCCGGTGTCGCTTATTAATTTTCGAATTTTGCTACTTTGATCTAGCGTGAATCCACCGTCTTCAGACCGTTCGATCTTGATACCAAGATAGTTGTGAGGTTCACCGAGATTTTTCACTTCAAAAACACGACTTAAAGTCTTAATGACTTCTTCAATGTCTTCTTTTTCTCCTGCGGCGAGTATGTCGTCCACATAAATGAGAATGTAGGTCCACTTCCCCCCTCGACATCGCGAGTACAAGCAGGGATCGCTTTTCCCGCGAGTGAACCCAGACGATTGAAGGACTCCGTTTAACTTTTCATTCCAACAGCGCGCTGCCTGCTTCAAACCATAAATGCTTTTCCGCAATTTGCAAACGGCTTGTGGGTTTCGGGGATCGACGAATCCTTCGGGTTGAGCCATGTATACTTCTTCTTTCAAGTCTCCATTCAAAAATGCGGTTTTAATATCCATGTGGCGAATTTCAAGCTTTTTAGTTGCCACAACAACAAATAAAGTTTTTATCGTTGTTTGCTTCACGACGGGGGCAAATGTGGCGTCGTAGTCTTGACCGTATTTTTGGGTGTAGCCTTTTGCCATGAGACGAGCTTTGTATCGAGTGATTTGGTCGTTTTCATCACGTTTCAGCTTGAAGATCCATTTCGTACCGACGACCTTTCTTCCTTCTGGTAAAGTGACCAGATCCCAGGAACGGGTGTCGCGCATCGAGTTAATTTCCTCTTCTGCTGCTTTCATCCACTTGGCTTTTTCGTTTTCCGGGAGTTTTTGAACGTCATACCAGTCTTTCGGTTCGCAGTAGACGTCATATACTGAGCATGACTGATATCGAACCGGTGGAATGCCTTTGTTTATTCTCGATGAACGACGAGGCCTTGGGGTTTCATGGTTTTCTTCGCTTTCTTCATCGAATAATTCTGGTTCCATTCTGTCATCGTCTGAGTTTGAATAAACGTTCAAATGTCCAGCATTCAGTGGGGGATCGCTCGCTTTCTGAATTTCTACTTCAACATCGTAATAGTGTTGAAGATTACTATTTACTTCTTTTTCTTTCACTTGACTCTCTTCATTTATGAACTTGACGTCTCGTGAAATAAAGATTTTTTTGTCGACTGGGTCCCTCAGTCTGTAGGCTTTGGATTCTTCAGAGTAACCAACGAGTACGCAGGGTTTTGATCGAGGTTGAAATTTATCTTTGTTCGGTTTCTTGTCCAGGAGAAAGGCTTCTGTTCCAAATATTTTAAAATATGAAACAGTTGGCTTTTTCTTGTGCCAGATGGTATACGGTAGTTTTCCGCCTAGAGCTCTTGATGGACACCGATTCCTCACGTAGCAAGCTGTGTGAATTGCTTCTCCCCATAATGAGAAAGGTTGTCTTGATTCTTCAAGAAAACATCGAGCCATATCTTGGAGTGTTCTGTTCATCCTTTCAGCTACTCCTTGTTGTTCTGGAGTATAAACTGTCGATAGTCTTCTTCGAATCCCCTTCTCGGCGAGAAATTCATCGAATTTGGCGTTCCGGTATTCACTACCATTGTCTGTCTGCAGCGCCTTGATTCTTTTGCCAGTTTGATTTTCTACCAACTCCTTGTATTTCTTGAACGTGTTCAATGCGTCACTTTTCCGTTTTAGAAAATAAACTACGCAAAATCGAGAATAGTCGTCAATGAATGTCATGAAGTAACGATTTCCACCATTTGATTCTGTTCTCATCGGTCCACAAATGTCCGAGTACACTATTTGCAATAAATCATACGTTCTTGACGATTGAGGATCAGTTTTTGGAAACGGTAAACGTGACATTTTCCCTTTTAAACAGGTTCGACAAGTTATTGACGTGGCTTCTCTCTTAAGTTTCAGACCAGTGACGAGTTTTCTTGAGATTAGGCTTTTCAGATCATTCACATTCAGATGGCCGAATTTCCTGTGCCATGCTTCAAGATCAGATGACTCGTTTGTAACGCCAAACGCTTGTTCACTACGACTTTTCACTATGTAGAGACCTTCTTTTCTATTAGCAGTCAGTACCGTATCTCCTTTGGCGTTTCGAACGATAGCTTTGTCTTTCTTGAAAATTACGTCGTAGCCATGATCTGTTATTTTCCCGACGGATAAAAGATTTTGCCGAAGATCGGGTACAAGGATGGTTTCGTTCAAATCAATCGATTTTTGTTCTTGACCAGTTTGAATTTTTAATTTGACGAGTCCTTTTGCCGTCACTTCCGACGTCGAGTTGTTGGCTAAGTTCAATCTATGATTGCTGAGACCTTCAAGACTTTCAAATTTATTTTTATCTTGGCACATGTGGGACGTGCACCCGCTGTCGAGACACCAACTTTCGGTTTCGTTTCGATCAATTTGATCTGTGACTGAGAGAATCGTGTGGAAACTTTCCTGCTTCTCTTCTATGTTGGCGGCTTTGGAGACATTGCGCGGACAATTTATAGCTTTGTGACCAATTTCTCTACATCGGTTACACCTGAATTTAAACTTTATTTCGTCAGGCCGCTTCTTCGGACAGAATTTCTTGGTTTTTGCGATGAGAGCATCGGGTTGACTTTCATGTTTTTCATGACGAGCGTCACTTTCTTCGAGTATTTTTATTTTGAGTGCTTCGGGACTGGGAAGGGAGTCTCGCGATTCGATAGCACACCGACAATTTTCGAATTCGTCAGGGAGGCTGTACAGTAGCATGATTGACAAGAGATCGTCGTTTATGTCGACTGCCATTTCATGTAGCTGATCGACGATATCAAAGAAATTGTTGACGCGAATTCGGATGTCTTCTCCGGATTTCATTTTATGGAGCATGATCCGTTTTAACAGCGAAGCTTTTCGAGCTGGTCCCTTCGATTGGTAAATCGAATGTAACTTGTCCCAGACCTCTTTGGATGTTCGACAGTTCTTAACTTGAGAAACTTCTCCGGGGCTGATAGACAGGATCAAGTCAGCTCTTGCTTTTCGGTCAGCTAAGTCCCAAGCTACGGCTTCTTCTGCATTTTCGGGGCGTAGCTTTGATCCAGAAACATACTCCCAAGCATCAGCTTTAATTAGTAGAGCTTCAGCTTGTAATTTCCTCGTTTCGAAGACTTTCAATTCTGAGCGATAAACTCATTTTCTACTTTTCAATGTGAATTCTTATCTTGAAAAGTGTTCTTCAGTTCTGAGCGTTAAGTCTCATAATCTTTTGAAAAAGAGAGAAGTCTTTTATTTAGGACAACAACAAACGAACGGTTATATTTTTCATATGATTTCCACTACATAATAAACAGGAGGATTTGATATTCCAACATTAACGAATCATACCTTATGGCGAGCCTACATAAATGTGCTTGTAGCACTGAAAGACTGTACCTATTTAGGTACTTACATAATATCACAAAGTTTAATCAAATCAAATACAGTAAAATAATTTTAAATATCACAATATTGAATTAAGTCAATTGATTGGGTTCTAGGTTGCGCCAATCTCAGTCTATGGTTTTAAACTAAAGAGGCTATGAAGAAGCCTTGGCGTTCTAAGAAATTCACAATTCAAATTTTTATTTAAAAATCAAATAGCTAAGTCAAATAGAACAAGGAACTGTCAACAAAACTGTTAAGAAAATGACAAAAATGGTCAGTGATAAAAATCTAGCAACTAGGAAAATAAGACAAAGATCTATCGAATAGCAAACGCTCCTAAATTTTCTTTGAAAAAAATATCTATCCCTTCCGATGTTTTGGGGAGTTGCAAGTACAGTTAGAATGTCCGACGAAACAACACTTGAAATATCGGCTACCTTTGGGAAAACAAAGTAGTCAGTCTTCTTCCTCATAAAAGATACATCGAAATGCGTTTTAGAATACTTTTTAATTACTTTCCCCAAATAGAAAACAAATTTCTTTTTAGCTAGGAATTTGACTAGTACAAAGTCGTTCAGTTGAAGATCTTCACCTTCGAGGAACGGTCTGGGTAGGTCCGAGTGATCTGTGTCTTCAGACGCTTCTTCATCCAATGTCGCTTCAACATTGCAGATAGGATCGAATGCGTTCTCCTCCATATTTTCTGTCATCTGATCAGCGACAATGAGGGTTCCAAGTAGGAAATTATTGCAGTCATAGCAACCAAAGCAGCTCAAGCTATTCAATTTGACTGAGTCCAGTGTTTTTGAATTGTACACCACTTGATGGATTCTCATGGTTCCTCGGAAAGGTTTCAGATTTTGAGGGATGCACTCCCGCATGATCACAATTTGCTCTTCTTCCACCTCAATTGTGAGAATATTCCTTAGTTTTTTGAGTTCTTCCATAAGAGCTTCGAACGAATCAATATCCACAACATGTGCGACTGCTGCATCGGCGTGCTGCTTGATTCGTGCCCCAATGCCGTCTACTGCTCCCTTCCCATGGCCAGTTTCGTGATAATTCCATGTCGATATTTCAATAGTTGGAAAATGTTCTTTCAAAACGTGCCCGAGTAAATAAAACATCGCTTTGTTTTTATATTGGTTGGAAGGTCCGTCTGAGAGGAAATGCAAATACTTGAGTTGGGGCTTAGTAGATTTGACGAAGTCGAAAATGGGCTGGAGGTGGGCCCAAATCGCGGGTGCATTGTGGTCAAGACATTTGGAAAGTGTGCAGAAGCTTTTCGTGGTTACAGGAGCATAATAGACACATACAACGCCCGGCTGCACAATAACCCAAACCAAGGCGCCACGTTCGTGGGATCGCACGGGGAATCCTTCATCGACCTCACTATCACAGCGGGGCACATCCCAGCAACGTGGGAAGTGTCCGATGACATCGCCACATCGGACCACCGGCTCATCCGATGTTCGGTCCCTTGCACCCCGCGACGAGAGCTACCGCCCAAGGGTTCACCACGGCTCGACTACGCCAAAGCCGATTGGCCCCTCTTCCGGACCCTCATTGACCGCAATATAACACTAGCTTTTCTCCTCGATCCCCCCCCCCCGGCCGACGACTCCATCAATCGAAAGATTGCGGACCTCACGGCGATAATACTGAAAGCCGCCACTCGCGGAGCACCCCCAAGGTCGCCAATCCCACCAGACCATCGGCCCCTTGGTGGACGCCCGAAGTACAAACCGCACGAACATTAACGCGACAACTCAAACGACGGATACCCTCGCGGACGGGTGAGGATCGAGACAGGGCATATGCACTGTTCGTCCAGCAACGGCGAGAATACAAGAAAACCATCAGAAGAGAGAAACGACGCTCATGGCGTCAGCTCACCACAGAGGAACTCTCGACCAACATCTGGAGTTTCCCATACCAGATGTACAAAGGTAGATGCTGCCCGAAAGCGCTCCTAACGGCGACACCACAAGCAATGGACGTCCACACGACCCTCTGCGCCCTACTTGCGGGACTCTTCCCCATGGATGACCCCAATAGTGACACGGACGAGGACAGACAAATACGCGCGGCGATCGACGAACCACCAGCGACGCCTGATGCACCACCGTGGACAAAGGACGAGGTAGCCGCAGTTTTTGCGACGAGCCCCCTTAACAAGGCCCCAGGCCCCTCCAGGTTGACCGGAAGGATGCTTAGAAACCTACCCGAATCAGCGGTTGATGTCTTTACCACCATCATAAACGAATGCCTCCACACCACATACTTTCCATCGTCATGGAAACGGGGAATAGTAAGCCTACTCCTAAAGGACACTGGACGCGATAGAGCCGACCCGTCCAGTTATCGGCCAATTACCCTGCTTTCTGCTGAAGCCAAATCCTTCGAAAAGCTCATAGTCAACCGATTACCACCCACGGTCTACGACCACTGCCACCGATGGCAATTTGGAGGGATCCCCGGACGGTCAACCGAACACGCCATTCTAAACCTTCGCAGCCAAATCGAAGACGGGCCCTACCGCATCACCGCCGTGGTCTGCTATGACGTGATCGGCGCCTTCAACGCCGTCTGGTGGCCAGCTCTTCTTGCTGAGATACGAGCAGCCTCCGTACCGCGAAACATCTACCTGCTCCTCCGGAGCTATCTCAACAACCGCCACGTCAGGCTCAGCCACGGTGGTGTTACTGCCGAGCGAGAAATCACGTGCGGGTGCCCGCAGGGAGCAGTCCCCGCATGCCTCCTTTGGGCTCTAGGCTTCGCCCCTCTCCTTCGCGACCTTGAGGCGGCAGGGTTAGCAGCCACTGCGTTCGTTGACGACTTGGCTATAGTCGTCTCCGCCCCAGATCATCATCGATTCCGGCAAGAATTCCGCCGCATCGACGAACTCGTCACATCCTGGTGCGACACCCGTCGCCTGAAAATCAACTACGCCAAGTCGTCAACAACTATCTTCCGCGGAACACAGCACTTCCCAGCACAACATCACCTCATCACGCACCGTAACCAAAGAATGCCACTGACGACATCCATGCATTACCTGGGAGTGACCATAATGCGCTCAGGACTGCCAACCATGCATATCGCGCACCTAGCAAACACCACAACCCCCACGTGTGACTTCCTACGAGGAATCTCTGGCTGTGGGTGGGGGCCCACATTCCAAAAAAGGCTCCTATACTACAAGGCAGTGTTCGTCCCACGAGTGGCCTACGCGTGTGCTCTGTGGTGGTCGCGGGCACGTCGAGCACAACGCCAACAAATCCGCAGCATACAACGCCGGATCCTGATTGCAGCACTCCGCGCCTACTCCACAACGGCACACTTAACACTCCATGTCATTGCTGGAGTCCTCCCACTTGACATCGAGCTCGATGTACTGGCGGCCTTGCGCGCCCGGAAACTAGGCACAAACCACCCGTTACCATCATGGCTACAGCCCATCCCGGCAACGCTCGAGGTCGCGGACTACCGGAAAGCCTGCCATCACGCCGCCATCCAGGAATGGCAACGCGAATGGTCAACCGCGGTGACTAGACGTCACACCTTCGCCATCATTCCTGACGTGAAGGAACGCCTGCGCTGGAAGTGGTGCTTTCTAAACTACCATGCCGTGCAGCTTCTCTCGGGTCACGGCTCCTTCAACAGAAAGCTCCACTTCCACCGCCGACGGGACAGCCCTGACTGCCCATGCGGGGGCGAGGCCGAAACGGCGGAACACGTAATTCTTCGCTGTCCGCTATACCAACGTCAACGAGATCGGTGGCAAATCCCCAACGATCTCAGAAATCTCGTCGCTAACAAAACCTCGGCCCGCCGCTTCCTGTGCTTCGCCAACGCGTGGTGCAGTCGGCGCGGAACAGGCCCGAACATCGGCACTAATCAAGCGCAACTGGATACCCAGTCTACCGACGACTGAACCCCCGCGAACAACCACAATGACCGACGCTCTCTCCAACATTACCAACAAAGAACAGCTCGCCGGTAGCACTATGCGCTCATTTCACGGGTATCTCTCCTCGCCCAACTTTACCACCTGTAAAACTCCCCACCGCCAAGCGGTCCACACCGGTAACGCACCAGCCTTGACCAGCTGGTGTGGCTGACGGGGAGCGGAGCGAGGATAACCAGGACTTGCACGTGCCGGGTCACTTCCCGGCCGTCATTTCACAGGCTTAATCCTGGTCATGTGCCTTTCAAGGCATCAAGCCAGGGCGGGAAGAAGGCACAATCCTGGTTACAGGAGCATACATGTCGGTTCTATAGTAGACGACAACGGTGTGCAATGAAATTTGTGCCCGACTCCCACCAAAATGGAATGATTGGATCTCTGCTCCGTATTTACAACAGTAATTTTCGCTGAAATCGACGTGAATGAGTACTTCATCTGGGCGGAGATTCATTTTAAGTTGCTTGATTTGCAGATACTGGTGTTTCATGTTGCCCTCATGTGTCAAGAATGATTCAAGTTTGGACTCCAGCTGGAGCACCATTTTTTTGCTTGAAGTTTTTCTTTTGCTACACGTTTTACAATCCTCTCTTTGCCGGTTTTCTTGTCCATGAAGGATCCAGTTTTATTAAGCCACTGGCTATAAGTCACTTCTTCCTGGCCATCAAACTCAACGTACTGAACGACGTTGTCAACACAAAGTGAGCACTTTCTCAGCAAACATTCAGCATTTAATTCGTTACAACACAGCTGTCGAAGGACACTGTTGGTGTCAGAGTGTGGAGTAACTTTGGCTCTGTGGAGAGCATCCAACATCAAAGCAAAATTTTCGTGGATTATGCACTTGCACGTTTCTCGGTCTGCGGTTTTCGTGATCAAGACCCAGAATGGTCGCAATTTGCAGAACAGAGCATAGCTGATCTTATAAGGATGAGAATCACAAAACCTCTTGTGCAGATCACTCATAGATGCAGAGGGTAGTCGTTTTTGTTTTTTCACTTTCTTTCTAACTATGAAATCTTTTTTGCCAGGGGAAATGCGGCTCACATCGTCCTGGTTGTAGAACTGAATGACATCACACTGGACATGTTTAGCAAGAGTTCTGCCGTTTGATTCCATCATGGAGTTCTTATTTCTTAATCGTCCCCTGGTGGTGAATAGGCCTTCATTGATTTGTCTGAATTCATTCATAAGTTTGTACTTCCAAAAGTAACTCTTATCACCCGCAACAAACGTCCGGAATAATTGCTTTTTTTGCGGCATCTCATGGCATTGTATCCTTGTGATATGCTATGATCCAATGTTTCAGCCAAAACTAACCTCCGTCGAACAGCTTCGTCTCCTAATGCTAGTATCTTCTCGACCTTCTTGTTTGGAGATTCAGTGTTACCGGAGCTTCTATTCTTCAACCTTAACCAACGCTTCTTGTACTTCTCGACATTCTGTTTTAATTGCTGGAGAGATTTTCTTAATTTCACATTTTCCCTCACAACTTTGGCTCAGTTACGCCTTTTTCTCTTCCTCCCTGATGAAGTTTGTGGTCGAGCAACATCCCCAATTGCCTGTGGCAAAGAAACATCACTTGGGGCAGGTGAATTTTCCCGAGCGAAGTCTTCCCCTTTCCTCAGCTGTTCTTTCCTTGCCTTGGATGACCGGGCATTGACCCTACACTGTTTCCTTTTTGCCCTCAGCTCTCTCGTTGTCATTTGCGCAACCATTTTAATCTTATCTGCAGCCTTCCTCTGAGTGTAGTTTTCAGCAAGAGAGTCTTGCCTTTGCTTCCGTCGTTGTGGATAATTTTTTAATTTTGCATATCTTTCTTTCTCTGCAAGCCGTTTCCTTCTCAGTCTTTCCTCCCTCGACATAGCTTTCTTGGTTGGCGCCATTTTTCATTCTGAAATTGAAAAAAAAAAAAAACTCCATCAGTGTCACTTGTTGTGTTTGTTTAGCCATTATTAGCGAATTTTCTTGAAAATATTCACGCTAGTATTCATTCATCTGGTCACTGTTCATTCATCTGGTCATCAAGAATGTTTGTTGGCCAGATGAATGAAGACCAGATGAATGAGATTTTACACAATAAATCAAGTTTACTAGCTGATTAAAGGTAGAAAATAAAAACCAAGGCGTTCATCTTAATCTACGCAGTTGCCTCTACATGAATGCATTTGGAGCTTCTTCATTAGTCAACATGTGCATCCACTATCTCGACCAGATGAATGAAATACAAAAAAGTCACTCACCTGTTCTTGCAGACAGTTGTCGTCTGGGCGCCCTCAAGATGGCTACTGAAGACATTTGAATGACGGAGAATTCAAGCCTAGGCTTCAGTGGTGCCAACCGTTGCTCGCAAATTATCCCTCAAGCTGTTATTTACCCACACCAAACGTCAACACTAGGAGCCAGATGAATGAATGCAAAACCCGGGACAGGGAGATTATCATCAGTACTAGCTAACCTTCATTTCTCCAACATCCGAATGATAGATACTCGTGATCTACAGGCTGATAGGCACTAGTCAAAAAGTTGGCTGATTTTTTTCTTCTCATGTTGAAGTGTGGTACATGCTAAAAGTTGATAACTCATGCTGGGGACAGGCCAGACGAATGAAAAATTGACCATTATGCCTCATTTTATCCATGAAATTTTGAACTGAATAACACCTAACTAAATGGACAACATAGAGCTCGTACCCCTGAACATGTGGGAAAAAAAAACTGTGCATTTATCATGTGAAGAAGCTGAGATATTGTGTTGGGACAAGAAAATGGCACTTCTCGTAGAATCACCCACCAATGCGTTGTTCTTGTGACTAAAAACTGCGAAAAATCGCTCATTCACAGCAGTGGCGGAACAGCACCAACATCGGGGCCAGGGGTGGAAATCTCTTGGAGACCCTTTAGTCTCTTTAATTAAACTAAAAATGTACTTTTTAGCAGCGTTGAAGTACATATTTTTTTTTTCAATTCTTGCCGCGAAATTGCCTCCTAAAACTGCGTAAGTGCGTTTTCTCAATTTTATCCGCGAATTAGCTCATTTTCTAATTTTTAAATGCGAATCGTCGATTTTTATAAGCTCTTAGCCGTGAAATTGCCTCAAGAATCCCCAAATTTTGAGTAGCGTTTGATTACTCTTTCCCCATTTTATCCGCAAATTAGCAATTTTTATAAATTTAAGCTGTGAATTGGCTCTTTTCTCGATTTTAAACTCCAATTCGTGTTTTCCTTTATTTATTACCCGTGAATTAGCGCTTTTTCTCAATTTTATTCCGAAAGTGGCCCCAGGAATCACCGAGTTGGCGTTTTATCAATATCAGCCGTGAATTAACGTTTTTCTCCCAATTTTAGCAGCGAATTAGCACATTTTCTCATTTTTAGCAGCAAATCAGTGCTTATTATAAACTACCCGTGAATTATCTATGAATTTGCCTCATGAATCCACAAAGTGAAGGTAGCGTTTGAGTGCTCCGTCAAAATTGTATCCACGAATTATTGTTTTTCTCCATTTTAAACGCCAATTCGAGTTTTTCGAAATTTTACCCGTGAATTAGCGCTTTTTTACAGTTTTAGCCGCTTGAATCAGCGCTTTTTCTCTGTTTTATTCCAGAAGTTTCCCAAAAATCTGCAAGTTGGCGTTTTCTCAATTTTAGCTGTGAATTAGCACATTTTCTAATTTTTAAATGCGAATCGTCGATTTTTATAAGCTCTTAGCCGTGAAATTGCCTCAAGAATCCCCAAATTTTGAGTAGCGTTTGAGTACTCTTTCCCCATTTTATCCGCAAATTAGCAATTTTTATAAATTTAAGCTGTGAATTGGCTCTTTTCTCCATTTTAAACACCAATTCGTGTTTTCCTCTATTTATTACCAGTGAATTAGCGCTTTTTCTCAATTTTATTCCCAAAGTGGCCCCAGGAATCACCGAGTTGGCGTTTCATCAATATCAGCCGTGAATTAGCGTTTTTCTTCCAATTTTAGCAACGAATTAGCACATTTTCTCATTTTTAGCTGCAAATCAGTGCTCATTATAAACTTCCCGTGAATTATCTATGAATTTGCCTCATGAATCCACAAAGTAAAGGTAGCGTTTGAGTGCTCCGTCAAAATTGTATCCACGAATTATTGTTTTTCTCCATTTTAAACGCCAATTCGAGTTTTTCGAAATTTTACCCGTGAATTAGCGCTTTTTTACAGTTTTAGCCGCTTGAATCAGCGCCTTTTCTCTGTTTTATTCCATAAGTTTCCCAAAAATCTGCATGTTGGCGTTTTCTCAATTTCAGCTGTGAATTAGCCTTTTTACCCTTAATTTTAGCAGTGAATCAGCACATTACTCATTGCTAGCCGCGAACTATAACGGTTTTTCTCGATTTTTATCCGTAAAATTGAATTTGTTTATACTTTAGTTGTGAATTAATGTTTTCTTCTACTTTTAGACGCGAATTCGCGTTTTTCACTATTTCTCGCCATGAATCAGCGCTTTTTCTCAATTTCATCCCCCGAAGTTGCCACCCAAGAATCGACGAGTTGGCGTTTTCTCATTTTCAGCTGTGAACTAGCGTTTTTTCTCGATTTTATTCGTAAAATCGTAATTTGTCATACCTTGACTTAGTTTTACTTCAACAAGAATTTGCGTATTGTCTATTTCACTCGTGAGTTAGCGCTTTTTTCACCGCTTTTAGCTGTGAATTTGCGCACTTTATCACAATTTTAGCTGCGAATTTGCGTGTTGCATGTTTTTTATGACGTGAATTCACGTTCTTCTCTCTTTCATCCAATTTCAGCGTTTTTCTCAATTTTACAAGCGAGTTTAGCCATCCGTTCTTATCTTATGTACTTAAAGATCTGGATTTTTTTCATTTTTCAGCAATTCAGGCGGGGCCGCCCCTATCACCCATGCCACGGTACGGTAGAGATTGCCAGTTACTCAAAGCAACTTGCCTTTGCTTTGCTATTTTACAGCTAAAATTAAAACAAAACACTAATGGGCCCGCGGCAGTGCTAACATTGCAGAACTAACAGTCGAAAGAAAGAAGGAGGCAAAATGGCTAGAATTGAGAAATACGCTATTTCTGAGCCAAAAACTGAGAAAATATCAAAATTGCAGCTCAAATGATAATGGAAAATAACTAATTCACGGCTAAAATAGGAAAAAAAGCGTTAATTCAGGGCACATAAACAAGAAAAAGCTCTGATTTATGCGGGCTAAAATTGAGAAAGGTCAAAACTAATCAATAAAACCGCTCATTCGCAGCTGAAATTGAGAAAAATCGCTAATTCGCGAATAAAAAGTGAAAAAAAAGGGCTGTATTCGTGGATAACAGTGAGGAAAATGCAGATTCGTGGCTTTTGAGAGAAAGCGTTAATTTGTGGCTAAACAATGTAGAAAATTACAAAAAAAAAAAAACGCTAATTCATAGACAAAATTGAGGAAAACGCCAATTTCGTGGATAAAATTAAGAAAAATAGCTAATTCGTGGGGGTAAAAACGTTGATCGCGCCTAAAGTTGAGAAATAGTGCTGATTCGCGGATGAAATTGAAAAAAAATCGCTAATTCGTAGCCAAAATTGAGAAAAATCGTTATTTAGCGGGTAAAATTGAGAGATTTTGCTGCTAAATTGATGAAAAAGGGCTACGTATCTCTGCTAATTTTAAAGGTCTGGAAAAATTTCAATTTCTTGGGTTACGAACGCTATTTTATGGTTGTATGTGTGTGAAACGCAAATTCGCGGCTAAAATAAAGAAAAACGCAAATTCACAGCTTAAGTTTAGACAAAAGTGTTGATTGGAGTGGCTATTTTCATGATTTTCTGGTGGGTTTAAACCCTTAACGCCATTCGCTTTCTACCTATTAGCGGATAATTTTGACTCGCTTCTCGTGGGCTTCTCCATGGTGTTTATACCTCCATTTCTGTAGAATTTCGAAAATCCAAATCCCCGAAATTTGAGTTTTAAAAAGGGCTCAACCTGCGCGAAATTGTTGTTATAACGTGCCAAATCTTAGAAAAGTTGGTTTTAAAGGGCATTTTAGGGTTAATATTCTAAATATTCGAATTTTGGTGGACAGTTCTAAAGGGTGATTGGTATCGGGGTACAAAGTTTTAATTAATGCCTGCATTTTTGGGTAGTTTCTCATTAAAAATTATGTCCTCGTTTCATAATCGCGGTTGTACGAGGGTGGAAGGGTGTAAACACCAGAATGACCATCAGGCTTCATGTTCAGTGAAATACGAGGCTCCATATATTTCTCCTATACAGAAAAAGAAAAAAATACGAGCCCTCGTTTGATTTTTCTTCATGAAGAATTGTGTGATTTACGTGTGAGGATGTAAGTGTGAAAATTATTTTTCGTTGTATAAAGTGTATCGTGAGAAATGACGATTGCTTTATAGGTCGAATTCAATTTCAGTGTTTGACGTTTTTTCCTCTTCACAATTTTAATTTAACGACTCGTCCCACTCTCCACAACGTTTCTTTGACAGACCTTTTTTTTTTCTCCGGCGCTTTCACAGTGTAGCTTGTTTTAAATTCGATTCGGAATGAATTAAAATGTAATCATCTTGTTAATTTCCATACAGAACGCTTAAATAAAGTTGATAATGCAGTGAAATGTAATTACCTGTGAACAATTGATTACTTTTCATTATACAATCCTTGTTTTCCATTCATGTCTAATTAGCCATTTCGTCTTCTTCAATTTCATCCCACACGTGTCCTGTCCACTCATACGCGAATGAAAAAAAAAAAAAAAACGCTCACTTCAATATTCCTGCTGAATCGCAGGGTTTTTAATTACGATGAGGCCAATAAACTTATAGGGAGAGAAACGAATGACAGCAGACCGTTGTCCACGAGCAACATGTTCAAGTTCGAGTTTAATTTTGAGCCTGAACGACCCCTTGTCGCGGGCTATGAGAATTTAATTTAGACTTCACAACTGTTGACTAGAGAAGTGTGGGTGGGGGGGGGGAGAAAAAAAAGCTTAACAATTTATTGTTTGTAGTAAGGAGACCCTTGAGGATGCTTGTATAGTTGGGCTGAGGGAAAGGAGGTGTGAATTACCGAAAGAAAATGCTAATAAATTTTCAGAGGGTGTTAAAAAAAGAACAATGGATGTTTAGGATATGTACAGCTCTAGGGGACAATAACGGGTGTAGTTAAAATTGATTTTGTCATTTTATTAGTGCTTTGCTCTTGTTTCACCGCGATATGGCGATCATTATTGTCGATTCAGTTTGTTTAAAGAGCACACGATATTACAATTTGTCCAAAAATAATTGAGTTGAAATTAATTATTTCCCGTGAGTCCGCATGAGCAAGTGTACCTATTATGATAATAATACACAAGCAAGAGAAATGATTATCTTTTTTGTGGCTTTATTCATAAATTTGACCGAACGCGACGCTACTGCTTTTTCAATTAATAATTCCCCGGGCTTGGTTCTCCTGGACCGCACAAGCTACAGTATACGAGCTTGCGGTTTCTCCAGTGCTGTTACATGATTAAATAACCAAGTCTAAACTGCTAATTATAAATTTCCAATGGATCACGGACGAGTTCAAATTGTGTGGAATGCGCTCTGTGGAATTCACAATTTAATATGCAAGAGGTGTGGTTTCAACGTGAGGTTTTGAGTATATTTTATTTGATGTCTTTTGAGAACTCTTTCCAGAGTGGCCAAAACAAGAAAACTAGTTTGAGAGAAGAGGATAAAAGTACAGTGTTGGGGCGAGTGCTTGCCTTCTTTTGTCATTACTTCAATACCCGCTGGGAGGGCATTAGCTAAAATCGCTAAAAATAGCTAAAATCGCAATTAAACGGCTAGTTCACACAAACTTCTAGAAGTTTTCATCAGAGTTTGATACAGTCAAGAAATGCATGTCTGACACTTTACATTTAAGTCCAGAGAGAAGTGTCGATGTAAACTTCTGTGTAAACGCACCTTAGAAGTGAAAACCCCTGACAACAAACTAATTTGGCATTTCGCTATGTGTATGGAGGCTGTTTTACGGCTAAAATTGAGGAAAAAACGCTTATGTGCTGACCTAGGAATAAGGCCGCGGCTAAAATTGACAAATTCGCGAATTCGCAGCTTTTAGCTTGAAAAAAAAAAAACGATAGTTTTGCTGCCAATTCACGGTTTCCGGGAGAAACTTCGTGGCTGTAGATGAGAAAAGGCGTAAATTCATGACTCATATAGTGACAAAATGCGTTAATTCGCGGCTAAAATTGAGTAAAACGCAAATATACGTGGTTCAACTTGTGATAAAGCGCTGATTCACTTGGTTAAAATCAAGGTGACTAAACTTTCTATAGGTGCCTCAGATCTTCGGCCATTACTGTCCTTCATCAGCGTCACGAGCAGTCCCAAGTTTCCTCGCACTGGACCCAGTACATTATTAATTGTTATTGGGCTGTGATTTTTGAGAATTCATAAACTTCAATTTCAAAATTAACTTGCTCTGCTGCTCTAGGGTGAGCAATCGGATCCCGTCCGATGGACAGGGGGAAATCTGCGGTACCTATAGTAGAGTTTAGTCACCTTGATTCATGACCGTCAACTTCAAAATTAACTTGTTTTACTGCTCTGCGGTGAGCAATCGAGAGCAAAGGACTGCTGGTGACGTCAGACTCCACCCCTCCCGTCCGATTGGCAGGGGGAAATCTGCGGCACCTATAGTAAAGTTTAGTCACCTTGGGTTAGAATAGAGAAGAGGTGCTCATTCCCAGCTGAAAATCGGAGAAAAAAAACACGCTAATTCGTTGCTAAAATGCGGAACTTGCACATTTTTCAATCACTGGTGTTTCTTGAAGAGGGCTCTTCGACAAGACAATTGCCCACATTAAACATTGAAATCAATCAAGGTTTTTTTTGTTTTTTTTAGGCGAATTTTTAAAAATTTTGAGTGGGGGTTTTATTACGTCAAAAAGCAGTTAATGGAATGGATGGTGTTGGGAAGAGGGGGGAAGACGCGTGTAAGGTACTCAGGTCATTTAATCATGGAGGTAGGAACAAGTGGAGAGAGAGAAAGCCTTTTTTAATGAAGAAAATGTGAAGCCGGGTTTTCCGCCATTACACACCCACTGTTATCATTCACCTAGAGAGGACGGAAGGGGGACTTTATCACTTTTTCACTGATCAAGTATCAAATTGTCAACGTTTTTGTTGGGTGAGGCCTGATAACAGATGGTGTGTAGTAATGGCTTCACAAAAAATGCGTTTCACTCCCTCCACTTGTTCCTACCTCCATGCATTTAATAAACCAAAATCAAGTTACGTATTTTAGCAAAAACGAAAACTCTCTAGGGGTACTCAAATAGTCAACCAGTAAACCTGTATTGCTGTAAAGCGGTATTTTCATACTGCATTACCGATCTATTAAAAATGAGGGGACCTTCGAGAGTCGTAGATGTAAGCGGGTACAAGCAACGATATATAAACCTGGATTGCTCACAGCAGACTGGAGGGGCGTGGAGGGGGCAGGTCGTCCCCTGATAAACAATTACCCTGTCCCTCTCCTTGTGTCTTCCCGAATTTACTTTGAAACTCCACCCCTCTCATCCACTTTAAGCTCCACTTGGAGCTTATTTGATGGCTATACTTTATTAGCAGTGATGAGCAATCCAGTTCTTTTATATACATCGTTGGGTACAAATACAAAAGTTAACGCAAGCGCAGATAATTGACGTGTCTGGGGTTTGTGAACGAACGTAATTAGACAATAAAACAGTGGTTTATTCCAAGCGACCTACACAGCCCGGACATCCGTACAAATCTACCCTCAACCTCCCGAAACCTCCAGCACTTCGTTAGGAGGATCTACTAACAGCCCATGGAAGCTATATATGTTACAACTTACAACACTACAATATCTCTCCCCTATAACAAACATAAATCAAAATCTCAATTACAATTTTTTTTTTTTTTTGTGACCGCTCTACTTCTTTAAAGTGATGGCATCATTAGGATTTATTTTCTCGTTTCAGAAGACTGAAATTAAAATGAGAACAAAAACAAAACAAAAAAAATTAAAACAAATAATCGTAACCAGTAAAATCATTATAAATATCAAGATTCAGGGAGGGGAATACCTAATGGGGGGTAGAATAATACGGGTTGACTTTCTACATGTGATAGGAGTGGGTGTGTTGGGTTTGCGACAGGGTGTTTCATGAGAAGGACCATTGCCGAGTTCCTGCCTCGAAGTAGACACCGTGCGTGAGGCCTGTTCGAATAGGTTGGGCATGATGGGGGACAGTGGGAATTCGTCGGGACGTCTACTGGGATGGTCATCCTCCGGCAACCGACTCGCTCTCAACTGGTTTGCGTGCGCTTTTCTAATGGCTCCTGATGGCAGCTTAACCAAAAAAAACAACTGGGCTCAAGACTTCCATAATGCGACCTGGTGACCACTTCTTAAAGTGAATCGGAGGGGGTAAACGAATTAAAACTTTATCGTTCACAGCAAACTGAGCTTTTGTTTGCCCCCCCCCCCTTTGCTCATCCTCCATTCCAAACGAACCGACTTTAGGATGCACCATCGAACAGGGCGTGCGAACTGAATAGGTAAACATGAGAGACGCTGGGCTCACTCCGGTAGATGTGGACGGAGTGTTTCTGTAACCCATCAAAAACGACGTAACGATCTCCTGCAACTTTTCTTTTGGCGCAGAACTCGAAAGTGACAACAGTTTTTTTACAACTGCTGATTTCACCGTTTGGACCGCTCTTTCCGCTAGCCCGTTGCTAGCTGGATGGTAGGGGGGACTCGTGACAAAGTTTATTTTCAAATTTTCCAGATACCGCCGAAAGATAGCAGAATTAAATGGAGGCCCGTTGTCTGACACCAGAGACACAGGAAACCCAAAAACTGCAAAGATCCTGTTCAGTTCTAACGTAACTGGGCCCACCGACGTTGAATTCATTTAACTACTTCAATCCACTTAGAGTGCTCATCCACGACTAACAAAAAGGTGGACTGGTCTAAATGGAAGAAGTCAATATGAATTCGTTGCCAACAACGATTTGTCTTGACCATGGGTTTAAAAACGGCCTTGGAATTGGAATTCTGTGTTATCTGACAAGCATTACATGTATCGATTGTCCGTGCTAGGTCAGACTCTATGCCTGGCCACCACACCCTCGACCTAGCCAACATCTTTGAACGCACTACGCCGGGATGGTCTTTGTGCAGTACCTTTAGGACTTGAGGGCGAAGATTTTCTGGAATGATCACTCTGTGCCCGTAAACAACAAAGCCTTTTTCGAGGGTAAACGAATTACGGAGCTTATAGAAAGGGCGGATTTCTGGGGCGAGTTTGTTGAATTCTGTCCAACCCTCTTTCATGTAGTGACGTAACAGGCGCAAGACAGGGTCTTCCTGTGTCGCTACTGCCACGTCTTTGTAATCAAGGAGATTTTTTTCGAAACCGACGTGCAACAAATTACACTGGATTTCAACGGCTTCATTTGACGATGGCAACCGCGACAGGGCATCCGCGTGTCCGATTGATTTACCTTTCCTGTACTGGACCGTATAGGAGAATTCGGAGAGTCTGAGTGCCCACCGTTGCAGCCGAATCGACTTTGTGGGGCTAAAGATATACTGAAGTGGCTGATGGTCGGTGACAAGCGTGAATTTTTGACCCCACAGGTATTTTTCAAATTTGTTGACGGCAAAAATCAGCCCTTAACGCCTCTTTATCAAGTTGGCTGTAATTTCTCTGAGCCGCTGTCAGTGTCGCCGATGCAAAAGCTACGGGTATTTCCTGACCATTAACTACATGGCTCAGTACGGCACCAACACCATACGAGCTGCAATCTGCCGTAACAATTATAGGAAGTTTCGGATCGAAGAGAACTAAAAGGGACGTTTCGGACACAAGCTCTTTTGACCTTACAAATGCATCTTGGCACGCCGTTGTCCAGTTCCATTCAACAGATTTCCGGGTCAAATTATGAAGTGGCTCCAATAAGTCTGGGGGCAAGTTTAAAAACTTGTGAAAAAAATTTAGCAACCCTAAGTATGGTTTCAGCTCGGACAAATTTGACGGGGGTGGAGCTGCGCGTAATGCCTCAACTTTTTCGGGGCTTGGATGCAGCCCTGCGTCGTCCAGCAAGTAACCAAGATAGTCTATTGACGATGTAAGAAATTGACTTTTAGTGACATTAATCTTGATGTTAAATTGATTCAGACGCTCCAAGATTGTGAATAGAATTTCTTGGCATTCGACCTTTGTAACCCCTCCACATACGATGTCATCCAAATACGCACTAGTTTTGGGAATGCCATTCAATACTTGGTCCATGAGACTTTGGAACATGAAAGGGGCAGCCGAGATACCAAAAACCAGACGGGTGTACCTGTACAAACCACAGTGCGTGTTGATCGTGAGCAACGGTTGACATGGTTCCGCTACTTTTACCTGTAAATAAGCATTTTTCAAGTCCAACCTACAAAAGAACTTGCAACCCGACAATTTTTGGAATATATCATCGACAGAAGGGAGGGAGTAGTGGTTTACCTCCAAGGACTTATTTATCGTGTTTTTAAAGTCTGCGCATATCCGAATAGAGCCGTCTTTTTTTGGGAACGCATACAATCGGGGAAGCCCACCGACTATCCTGTACTTTTTGAATGACGCCCTGCTTTTCCAGTGACTTTAACTCACGCTCGACTTCGCCACGAAGAGCGTATGGAACATTGTACGCCTTGTGGAAGATTGGAGCGGTATCTTTGGCGACAACCAAAGAAGCCTGAAAATCCCGTATGGGTTCAGAATTACTTTCCGGCAGTACATTTGGGAAGGACGACTTGATTCGAGATAAAATTGTATCAACAATAGGACCGATTGAATTAACAGATTTCGCAATCAAGGCCTCTCCTTCAAGTAAATTTCGCCATTCAGGTTCAAATTTATCGAGCCAGTCACGACCCAATAACGGCTTAACAATCGACGAATCCCCAACAACGAGGGTCAAATTTTCAACTAATTTATTTCTGATAAGGACCGACCGTAATTTTACTATGCCAACCAGTCGGAAAACGTGACCGTTGGCGGCTGACAACTTAAACTTACATGGTGAGAGGTGGGCCTCGGGACAGACGGATCTGAAGGTACTGAACGGAATGACGGTGAGCGCCGCGCCGCTGTCCACCTCGAAACAGAGCTCAGGGGCCGTGAGGGTAAGTTTGACTGGGAAAAGCAAAGGCTTACTTACAGAATCTAGCTTATCACTAGAACATACGAAAACTGCGGAGACATCTCGGTTTCGACACATTTTTTGGATGTGGCCCGCCTTGCCACAGGAAAAACAAATCCATCCCTTGGTCGGGCACGACGACTCTTCGTGTTGGGTTCGCCCACAGCGAGAACAGGGAGCTCGGGAAGTGCCGGGGCGACTGGATGACAATCCGGGGCGACTGAATGACGATCCGGGGCGTGTGGGTGGACGGACCTGAGACGACGACTGTCCAGACACGGCGTTACACTGAAGCCGGCGTGACTCTTCTTTGACGATTAACGTGTCACGCTTGACAGCATCCATGTCAAGGACAGCTTTTACTGCACAGTCAAAGATGAGACTGGATTCCCCGATGAGACGACGGACCATGGATTCATCTGCTAATCCAACAATCAAACGAACCCGAAGCGCTTGGTAGCGGAACTCACCAAAATTGCATGATGTAGCCAACTGCTTGAGAGCAACTATAAAATCCTGAACGGACTCACCCGCTTCCTGGCAGCGACGATTAAACTTAAATCTCTCGGCGATCTCGCACCGGGAAGGCGAGTAATGAGATTTCAACGCATTGACAATGCTTGCGAATGGAAGGTCTAGTGGTTTTTCGGGTGCGACCAGGTTTTTTAATGTTTGATAGACTTCTGGTCCAACCAAGACGACTAGGGAACCGACCTTTTCGACGTCCGGGAGGTGGTTCACCGCGAAAAAAGCTTCCAGCCGTTCGAGATAATTATCAAACGGTTCGCTCCCCTCGACGAACGGTGCCACTGAGCCGATGACACCGGGACGTGGTAAAACGAGCGTCGTTTGATTCAAACATGTATTTGACACGGTAGTACGCAACGGGATACCTGCGTCTTTGTCCTCTGCCGACGATATGGAAGAATCACGGGACCGAGATGATTTAGACTTGATCTTTTTCTTTTTAGATCCCATCCTCGTCGCCAAATTGACGTGTCTGAGGTTTGTGAACGAACGTAATTAGACAATAAAACAGTGGTTTATTCCAAGCGACCCACACAGCCCGGACATCCGTACAAATCTACCCTCAACCTCCCGAAACCTCCAGCACTTCGTTAGGAGGATCTACTAACAGCCCATGGAAGCTATATGTTACAACTTACAACACTACAATAACGTTGATAAATAATTGATAGCCATGTTTTTTTCTTTGCTGCCGAGGGTATTAATAACTTTACGTGGTGTTAGCTTAAAACTCTTTTCGAAATGTCCAAAATTTCGAAGAAAACTCGGCTTATAAGATATTGTGTTGAACGCGTTATATGAATTGAGTGAGAACGATTACTTCGACAGAGCATTGCACGATTGTGTCGACTTTTTTGCCTTTGTAGTCACCAACAGGTATGTGGAGCCGAGGATTCTCACCGTTCCTAAATCTAGGGATTGGTTCGTGAACATCTTGCCGTCTTATGACGACGACCGATTCAAAGCAACGTTGAGAATGAGCAGGAGGGATTACAGTGTTGTGCTATCGTGCTAGCTTCAGAAGGTATTACACAAACAATGAAATCCATGGTACGTTTAAGTATCGACGAAAAGAGAAAAATTTTGGTATTTGAGCACGAAAAATAAGGATTCCTGACAAAATTTAACAAATCAAGACATCTACCAGCTTCAATCAGAAAGATCAGTGAACCGCGATCCCCGAGTGATAAGAAGTTTCAAAAGTTTAGGAGGTAAACGGCTGTACAATGGAAGGGGTAAGGGGAAGCTCTCCGTGAGAACTTAGGTGGAGATTCGATGTTCTTCAATCTTTGGCTGGGCTATAGGGCATCCATTGGGATTTTTATTTTTTCTGGATCCCTCACAGTTGATTGGTCGTGCGTTTTTTTGCCTAACCTTTTACACAAAACCAGAAGTTGAAATCTTCCTTTTTTTTTTGTCTTCCTTGTTTTTTAAATATAGTCGATGTGTGACAGTGTGGTTTAAATATGGTCGATGTGTAGTAGTGTGGCAGAACACCTCTAAACGAGGAAAAAAAAAAACTATACCTACATCGTTATTGAATTGGGTATTTGAACTCGTTTTTCAAAGAACCAGAATTCTAAAATTGAGTACTGAAAAAAATTGAATTCTCGAAATTTGGTTTTTCCAAAGAGTTTCTAGCGTAATCGGGCTTTGGAGAGGGTTAAACCTGCAAAATTTGAAGGTTTGCAAGAGTCAAAAGCACGACATTTGGTTTTTAAATGAGACAATCCCGCGGAATTTACTTTTTCAGATGAACAGTACTGGCGAAAGGCTTTGGATTGTGAATGTCTCGTTATTATTATTTTTTTTATTTTCAAGATTCAGGCCCACGAAATTGCAGCTCGTCTCAAGAATGAGTGCGTGGTATACACTGTCAAATGGAAATAATAAGAGGGGTGGGGGTTCACGGGTTTCATAAAGTTTAGAGCGCTCTCGGAGCCGGCAGAACCGCATCAATGGAGTGGCCACTAAAGGTAGGCTCGGAAAATTGCAATTTATATGAAATAAACTCTACACTTGCAATGCGTCTGAAATGAAGACCTCAAACTGTCCATTTTTGTGGGCATTAGCCAGAAAACTTACAATTTCATGTGTATTCGTAAGGACTATGAGCGTTGCTGGGGCCGACTAGCCTGAGTTCAACAGCCACAAAAATAAGGCCCGTGGTGCATGCAATCCTGCGTACAAGTTAAGACAATAAAACTTGCCGTATAACAGAAATTAAGACCAGTCACTATCTATTTCACGGATATTCAACCAGGAATTTACTCATAGTTAGCTTGGAATGATGTAATTTGGTGGTTATTCAAGATTCATGAATATTTCGGCGTTCGTGGGAGCATCTGGACCGGCGCGGCGGTTGTTGCGGCCACTTAATTTTTCTGTAAAACTCGGAGCATGACATTTTGTAGTGAAATGCCAGAAACTTGATTTTTTAATGAAAATTATGAAATTGGGACCTGAAGAAACTCTGCAGGAATAATGAACCATTCTTTTTGCTTTCGTTTGTATTCTTCATTAATGTCGCGAATTTTGTTTAAATTTGGCCACTTTGGCTTGAGAGTCGTCGCATCGACGGGCAAAGTTCCCCTCGAAGTTTTCTTCCCGTTAACAGTTCCGATAATGAGCAAGAACCTAGCTGCGGAGTCGAACGATTGGCCAGCAGTGCTAAGGGCAAGTCTTTTGATTTTTCGACAATATTTTTTGCGATACGCACTAGGGATTCGGCAAAACCGTTCCCTTGTGAATGTTTTGGGCTTCCGGGAATAATTTCAAACCCTGTGAAATATTGTGTCCCAGAAACGTGATTTTTTGGACTTTGAAGCTACATTTCTCTTCATTTAAGGTTACACCCTCTTCAGTAAGTCTTTTAAGAACTTGATGGAGTCGATTATCGTGTTTTTCAGACGTGTTCCCGTGTGTGTGACTACCCCAGGTATCCCTGATAGTATTTTGGTCATAGTGCGATGATAAACCTCGGGCGCACTAGATATACCCATTGGGAGGCGATTAAAGACAAAGCGTCCGTAGGGGGTGAGAAAAGACGTCAATTTTGAGGATTCTTGATCGAGAATAATTTAAAAGTACCCACTTCGACAATCATTTTTTGAAAAATACTTTGCTCCCGACAGTTGATTTAGAATATCGTTTACCCCAGGCAAAACAGTTCATTCTCGTTTTATCGCCTTGTTGAGCTCTGTGTAATCGACACAAATTCTGACTTCATCGTTGCCTGGTTTGGGCACGACAACCTTGCGGCCACCCAGTCGGTAGGTTCTTCTATCCTCGAAATAATATCACTCCTCTTCATCCTCTTTAGTTCTTTTTCGCTTTTATCCCTAAGCTGTAAGGGAATTCTGCGAGGGGTGTTTATAGCGAACGGGTGGGCTTCTTCCTTCAATTTGATTAAGTACTTGTACCTCATGACCCCTATGCCCTCGGAGATGGTTGGAAACAAGCGTTTTAACTCACTTTTAAGGTTAGCAGTCGAAACCGCGCTGATCCTGTGAACTAGCTTCAAATTCTCTATTGCAGGACGTCCTAACAACGGATTTTGTTTGTCTCCCTTTAATACATAAAATGTTATCCCAACTTCGTGCGTTTTTATGGCTGACGGGAGCCTCGACTCTACCCAAGATTTCAAGTCTGTTCTTTCCTGGACCGTATAACATGCTAGTGTCCTTGGAAAGTTTGTTTGATTGGAAGTTTTTAAAATATAACGTTTCGGAAATGATAGTGACATCCGCCCCTGTATCTATACGAAATTTTGTCGCGACGGAGCCGACAAGTAAAACCACATCCCACTGGATGCTCAACGTGAGAATTTGAAAGTCTCGACTACTTTCGCTCATGGGGTGAAAGGAGTCCTGCTGGAAAACATGATCAGCCTGAATAGACTCACAAAGTCGCGAATAGTGGCCGAAACTGCCACACTTAAAGCATCGGACTTTGGCGGCTGGACATTCTTTACTGGTGTGATTATCATAGCCGCACTTACCACATTTATTTGTCTGATTTGTTTTACTATGCGCATCCACGAAGAATTACGAATTCGGCTAACTTCTGCTTCATCGATGACTCTCCGAACGCTTAACTGCTGGGTATGAATTAATTCAGTTTGCTTAACCCTTTCCTCGACCATTTGTAGCGTCAACCTGGTTTGAGTACTGTCGGCTGAAGCTGTTCGGATAGCCTAGTGTCTGCCATGCATTGAAGAATTTTGTGCATGATCAAATCTTCCTGCAAATTTCCTAAATTACATCGTCTGGCAATCGAGTGGAGGTCATTAATAAAATGCTCCGCAGGCTCACCTGGCTGCTGAATGCGGTCGAAAAACTTACTTCGTTCGAATACCAAATTGGTTTTACCTTCGAAATGCTGTTCAAAAGCGTTCAGAACGACACTGTAGTTCTTGCGCTCCGTATCTGTCAGTCTGAGTCTGACCCATTGACCCAAGGTCAATATCAAGTGATTGACTTGGTATTCGTCGGACATGACCCCTAGAAATGTTGCTTCGTGATACCTCTCCCACTGAGTTTGCCATCTTGACCAATTCGGCGAGGTCAGATTGATGCTGGAGGGTGGAAGAGCCGCAGAAGCGGCAGATTTATTAGGCATTAATTCAACTACCAGCCAACGAGAGTAAAAATTGTCTACTACAAGATAGATCTTACCGCGGAACTCAGCTTCTTTGAGCCTAGATAAAGCGTTCTCAAGGGTTTTAGTCCATATCCAGTGAGTATTACTTTTTAACAAGTCTTGTAACGGGAGATTAATTTCGGCGAGGTTAGGAACGAAGGGACCCAGGTAGTTTACAACACCTAGAATTCGCATGGGCCTGAAGAGTGTTTGCGCCTGGGTTATTGCCATTTATATGATTGGAGGGTCTTCGATTTTTGCACATTTTCGCGAAGTGATTCTTGACATTGCAATTATTACAACGTTGATTTAAAGCGTGACAGGATGGCTGGTGGTATCCTCACCGTGTACAATCAATTCTGGGCTTACTTACAATCTGAGGACTCTGAGGGACGCGCCGGTTGATGATCTTCGAGCTCAAGGGTCTCTGTGTGACGACGTTGACTTCAGAAGGATCTTGAAGAATCTCTTGTGATGTAAGAGTCGAGTGAATAGATACGGCTGCCTCTTGTTCGGTCAACACTCTCATATGGGAGTCAGCAGCTTCGACGGATTTACAATACTGAATTACTTTTTCAAAGGTGACGTCTTCCCTCAGTAAGCGCTCCTGCGTGGCTTTATTCTGCACTCCGAGGATGATCTGAGCCTTTAACAGCTTCTCCTCCTGCGAGCCAAACTCACAAGCAGTGATTAAAGCCTTTAGATCTGCGAAGAACTTGTCAAAAGGCTCATCTGGTAACTGCTTTCGGTTGAAGAATTTGAAGACACTCCACGAAGGGTGGACAAGATGCTTTCCACAGTCTCGTTGTATTCATCAATGTCTGTTACAGTTGAGTTCGCTGCCGAGAAGATTTTTTAGGCGGGCAACTTGCACTTCGCGAGGCTTCTGGTCGGTTTTGGTCGCTATCAAGTAAATGTTTACTTCCCTTTCAATCTTCTTAAAACTGGACGCCAAGTCCCCGCTGCCAACGTGGAAATCGCTCGGCGTTTTGAACTCCATACTGCAGGCGATCCCGAATGATTATAGCTTGTAAGTTTGGGAAACGAACTTTTCACCGCGCAACACCAATCTTGTTCTTTTTTCATCAACTGCGCCATGTTTATGATATCGCGGGGCCTGTAGGTATATTATTTAAGTCTTTAAATAATAAGCAAAAACGAATTTTAATATCAACAGATCAGGTAGCAGGAGCCTCTAACAAACATTCTTACAATCATCGAGCTGGTAGGTTACACACTTCACTTGTTTATAATAGCATATCAGTTATGACGACAACAATACTATGTAAATATTCCAAAAAACGAGTATTCGTCCAGGCTCCAGGCACTGCTGGGGCCGATTATCTTGACTTTCTTCGCCACAAAAAAGGCCTCAAAAGTTCCGGAACTTTCAGATGTACGACCTTTCTTAATCCAAGTGAAATTTGCCTGGCCCAGAGCGCAGTCAGAGCTGTCTAGCGGCGTCACCCACGGCAACTAAAAAACAAAAAACAAAAAGCTCGAGAAACTCGCAATTTCGCTGATATTAACACGTTATAAACTTGTATCACCGTGAATATCAGACGGGAAATTCCCAATTTCACTGTATTGCCTCCAAAATGTTACAATTTTATGACTGTCAGGGTGCGCAGTCAGGGCCGGCCCACAGAAAAGCCTCAATAAGATAAGAAAAGCCCCAATACTCTGCAATTTCGTGAAAATAAAGACACAAACTGGCAATTTAGCTGAAAATTAAAAATCACCTGCTTTCCCCAAAAGGCAAAAACGCTCGTAATTGGCTAGAAAACTTTCAATATCACGAATATTTGCCTCCAGAATTGGCGAAAATAAATAGCGGCATCGGTAATTTTATCAATATTTAGACCCTAATATTTCAATATCACGGATATTTGGCCCAGATTAGTTGTATCGTGCTGATATTTCTCTCAATTATGGCTGTGAATTAGCGCCTTTCCTGCTATTTTATCCACGCATTAGTGATATCCTTGTTTTTATTTCTGTTGGTCGTTTTTCACATGTTTGTATTCAATACTTTCTCGATTTTTAGTGATAACCTAGTTTAGGCCAAAAGTGGACAACTAATTTTTGGTACAACATGAACTGGAAAGAGGGAGACCTTGATGGACGATTTGTTTGGCTCAAGGAGACGGACAACATCTACTTTTACCGTCCTCATCGTCGTCGTCTAAAATTAGAAGCGGTCAGACCGGAAAGCTCGCTGGCTAAAGTAGAAAAACGACGAACAATTCAGGCGACTTTTTCCAATTATGTTGACAACTACCACGCTCATTTGTTCACCGAGTATTTTCAAAGAGCCAAAACACCGGGTCGAGTCGTCGTCACGTTGAATGACGTCAAGGACGTTGTCATGTTCACGTCTCTCGTTGACATTCCGCCCGAGTTTATCACTTTTTTCTATCACCCGGCCGTCGATCGACTTCTTCGCTCGCTTCTGTTGTACATGCAATATTTTGTCGACACTTGGCGCGTCGTTTTAGCGAGGAATGAAGCGAAACGGTTCAAGTTGAGGCATCCAATAAATGAAAAACGGGAAGCTGTTTGGCGGGAGACTTTGTCGGATCTGAGATTTATAGTGGTCCGTAACTATACAAGACTTTTGCTGGGTATGGACGATAGCAAAAGATTTCATCATTTCGCTTTTTCAAAAAAAGGGTCGTCCGGAACCCGTGATATCATGCTGTACGAACTCTTGTACAGTTTCGCCCAGAGACTCGTCGAGGTTGCCCTACTAGAAAGAAATAATCCCGTGATAGCCGAAGAGGTCAGTAGATTATTCCGTGTGGGTTGCCAAAGAGAGAACAGAATGAAAAAATACGGCATAACCAAATTAGAGATGAGCATTCTAGAACACGATTTCGTCATGCCAACCCTCCAAAGTAAAAATCCTTTGCTTCGCGATTTGTACAGATCTCCGAGAAATATTAATTTAAAAAATATTGGCATGGATGGACACAGACTCTCTAGAGACACCGCTTCTTATTTCTTAGCTATAGAAATGGCCCTATGTGGTAGGGAAGAATATTTCGATAAGGCGAATATAAAACTAGGGATTCTAGGATATGACAGGAAGCGTTTTGATCCAATGATGACTCTGAGCGAGTCTTCTGTCAAAAATGACGAAAGCTTTGCCCAGTTGGTCGCCAAAAGACCGTCTTTTGTCAATAAACCTAACGAAGACTTGTCCGGCTCTCTCGACGTAGTCCCACGAAGAAGAGAAAATGAACCTCGTGATTTCGACATAAAATATTTTGATCCTCTCGAGGATCAAGATGTCGAGCAAGAGAGAAAAATGCTTGTCGCGATGTGGACAGTTTTCCGATTGACAGAATCCCGTCACCGTTACGATCTAAGTCAGCCCAGAAAGGAAAAAGAAATGCCGAGTCCCATAGTTAAGAAACGGTTTGTACCTGGCAAACCAGAATTGGCCAGTGTGGAAAAAACTGTGTCTCTAGTTTCGGAGTCGGACTCAAATTTATTCAACGACGACGCTAGTGGACCTGTCAGAATTCATTCAGAAGAGGAAACACCGTCGATGAAGGACTACAGAGTTTATACTCGTGAAAATACCGCCGCGAACGATAACGTGGAAGAAAAACGATCTCCTGTAAATAATTAATGAGCATCAATATCCTTCTTTTGGTCTTTGCGTGGTTAAGTTATAATTGAAGCGTGGTAAATTAAAGAAGTAAACATATAAGGGGACGTTCACACTGGAGCGATACGATATCACCGACGCTATGGGCACAAAAAACTGGAATTAACGAAAAACATTGGCTAAATCGACAACTCACGAGCCAAAAAATGAACAAACTGACCATTTGGTGTCTTGGCTAATTGGTGCGCTAAAAACAGCCAATACTGGTGATTCCAGCTCTAAAAATTCCCAAAATTACTTTAGGAGCCCCAAATATGAATTATCTGGTAATTTCCGCCCCAAAATTACCTCAACGGGTAATTCGTGCTCCAAAAAAGCAAAATTGACAATTCGCGCTTCAAAAAATGCCAAACTTACCGGTCTCGCCTTGGCTTGACGTCGAACTATTCACGCTTTTACGTCCTATGATTGACACAACCGACTCAATGAGCCCTGAAAACGGCCAAGCTGGGGCCATTCAAGCCATATACTGGGGAAAAATGGCTCTACGTCCCCTAAAAATGAAGCCAAACAAACAATTTGCTCCTTGAAAATACCTAAACAGACAATTCCTCTTCCTCCCCTGAAAATGGTTAACAAACTGAACATTCGCATCTGGAAAATGGATAAAATGCTTAATCCCGCACTCTGAAAAATGGCCAAACTGGCTATTCCCGCTCTAAAAACGCCAAAACTGACCGTTTGCTCCCTAAAAAGGAAACCCGACTATGCATTCGTGTCTTGAGAATATGGCACGGGCTACTCACGCCCTATAAAATGTACCAAAATGACTCAAACATGTTTGTGGCCTAGAAAAAGTTAAACTGAAGACTCGCGCTTTGAAAAGGCCTTATAGGCTCGTTTCACACATACGCGGTTCCACGCGGCGCGGTTTCAAAGTGGTGTGGATTCGCGCGGCACAGGGGGGGCGAGGGGTGGAAAGCGATAACTCTTCGGTTTCTATGCGGCAGCGGTTCGGTGGGGTTTTTCGGTTCACACAACATGTGAGGCACCCTCCGCGATCGCGCCGCATAGCAACCGCGCCTCGGGAAACCACGTATGTGTGAAACGAGCACGTCATAAATGTCAAAACTGAGCCTTCACGCCTTGAAAATGTCTAAACTGACTATTCGTGCCCTAGAAATTGCAAAACTGGCAATTTTCATCTTGGAAATGGCCTGTTATTGCTATAAATTCGCGCTCTAAAAGTCTAAAACCACGTGGAAAAATGTTTTCTGGTGCCGAACACCTGGCACGTCATATTCTCCTGATGCAAAGATGGAAAATCGCCGCATTCCAATTGAAAAAAAGGGGCAAAATCATCGTTTTCGTCAAGATGTGCCCCCCTCCCCCTCCAATGACCAGGAGAATAGAATTTTTAGGGAGCTCGTAGACGAAAGAATTTTAGACGGAAGCCGAGTTCCTACCACATTACGTTCTCCTAATACGAATGATGGAAAATCAACACATTCCACTTCAAAAAACGGGCAAAATCGTCATTTTTGAGAAGACTATGGTTCCCCAATTGCCAGGAGAATAGAATGCGCATAGAACTCGTCGAAAAAGGAATTTTTGCCAATATGTGACAAGCGAGGTAATTGGGTTGAGAGGTGAGCTTTTCCAGGGGTGCCCGATGCCACTCTCGGGTGCAATTTGGACCTATTTCGATAAGGCCTAATAACGACGTAGTAATTTTGTACACATTTAGACCAAACTACGCGGGAAAAACTTTCCGGAGCCGACCTTCTAGAACAGTGATTCTCAACCTGGAAGCACGACCCCCCCCCCCTAGGGGGACGCAAGCGAACTTGTCCCTATGACCTTAAGCTTCACACTAAGCATACAAATAATTATATGAAACTTCAGGAACGTCACATTTTTGCCAAGAAAAGAAATAAAAAAAAGGGAAAGCTTTACTGGGAGCTCAACTGTAGTTAGAGATTTGTAATGGTTGGGTCTTCGTTGTATTTGGAGCTTTTACTGCGCTTTGGTGCTTAGCTCTGGTTAGACCTTTGCTGTGGTTGGACCTTTGCTGTGGTTGGCCCTTTGCAGTGGTTGGACCTTTGCTGTGGTTTAGCTTTGCTGTGGTTAGATCCTTGCAGTGGTTGGACCTTTCCTGTGGTTGGACCTTTGCTGTGGTTGGCCCTTTGCAGTGGTTGGACCTTTGCTGCGGTTAGACCTTTCCTGTGGTTGGACCTTTGCTGTGGTTGGCCCTTTGTTGTGGTTGAGCTTTGCTGTGGTTAGAGATTTGTTTTGTTTGGACCTTTGCTGTGGTTGAGCTTTGCTGTGGTTAGACCTTTCCTGTGGTTGGACCTTTGCAGTGGTTGGACCTTTGTTGTGGTTGAGCTTTGCTGTGGTTAGACATTTGTTGTGTTTGTACGTTCGCTGTGGTTGAGCTTTGCTGTGGTTGGACTTTCTCGGTGGTTGGACCTTTGCTGTGGTGAGACCTTTGCAGTGGTTGGACCTTTGCTGTGGTTTAGCTTTGCTGTGGTTAGATCCTTGCAGTGGTTGGACCTTTGCTGTGGTTGGCCCTTTGCAGTGCTTGGACCTTTGCAGTGCTTGGACCTTGGCTGCGGTTCGACCTTTGCAGTGCTTGGACCTTTGCTGCGGTTCGACCTTTGCTGTGGTTGGACTTTTGCAGTGGTTGGACCTTTGTTGTGGTTGAGCTTTGCAGTGGTTGGACCTTTGCTGCGGTTGGACCTTTGCTGTGGTTGAGCTTTGCTGTGGTTAGACCTTTCCTGTGGTTGGACCTTTGCTGTGGTTGAGCTTTGCTGTGGTTAGACCTTTCCTGTGGTTGGACCTTTGCAGTGGTTGGACCTTTGTTGTGGTTGAGCTTTGCTGTGGTTAGATATTTGTTGTGTTTGTACGTTCGCTGTGGTTGAGCTTTGCTGTGGTTGGACTTTCGCAGTGGTTGGACCTTTGCTGTGGTGAGACCTTTGCAGTGGTTGGACCTTTGCTGTGGTTTAGCTTTGCTGTGGTTAGATCCTTGCAGTGGTTGGACCTTTGCTGTGGTTGGCCCTTTGCAGTGCTTGGACCTTTGCAGTGCTTGGACCTTGGCTGCGGTTCGACCTTTGCAGTGCTTGGACCTTTGCTGCGGTTCGACCTTTGCTGTGGTTGGACTTTTGCAGTGGTTGGACCTTTGTTGTGGTTGAGCTTTGCAGTGGTTGGACCTTTGCTGTGGTTGGACCTTTGCTGTGGTTGAGCTTTGCTGTGGTTAGACCTTTCCTGTGGTTGGACCTTTGCTGTGGTTGAGCTTTGCTGTGGTTAGATCCTTGCAGTGGTTTGACCTTTACTGTGGTTAGATCCTTGCAGTGGTTGGACCTTTCCTGTGGTTGGACCTTTGCTGTGGTTGGCCCTTTGCAGTGGTTGGACCTTTGCTGTTGTTGGACTTTTGCAGAGGTTGGACCTTTGTTGTGGTTGAGCTTTGCTGTGATTAGACATTTGTTGTGTTTGGACGTTCGCTGTGGTTGAGCTTTGCTGTGGTTAGATCCTTGCAGTGGTTAGACCTTTATTGTGGTTGAGCTTTGCTGTGGTTAGACCTTTCCTGTGATTGGACCTTTGCTGTGGTTTGACCTTTGCTGTGGTTGGCCCTTTGCAGTGCTTGTACCTTTGCTGTGGTTGGACTTTTGCAGAGGTTGGACCTTTGTTGTGGTTGAGCTTTGCAGTGGTTAGACCTTTACTGTGGTTGAGCTTTGCTGTGGTTAGACCTTTCCTGTGGTTGGACCTTTGCTGTGGTTAGACCTTTCCTGTGGTTGGACCTTTGCTGTGGTTGGCCATTTGCAGTGGTTAGACCTTTACTGTGGTTGAGCTTTGCTGTGGTTAGACCTTTCCTGTGGTTGGACCTTTGCTGTGGTTGGCCCTTTGCAGTGCTTGGACCTTTGCTGTGCTTGGACCTTTGCTGTGGTTGGACTTTTGCAGAGGTTGGACCTTTGTTGTGGTTGAGCTTTGCTGTGGTTAGACATTTGTTGTGTTTGGACGTTCGCTGTGGTTGAGCTTTGCTGTGGTTGGACTTTCGCAGTGGTTGGACCTTTGCTGTGGTGAGACCTTTGCAGTGGTTGGACCTTTGCTGTGGTTGAGCTTTGCTGTGGTTAGACCTACCCTGTGGTTGGACTTTCGCAGTGGTTGGACCTTTGCTGTGGTGAGACCTTTGCTGTGGTTGGACTTTCGCAGTGGTTGGTCCTTTGCTGTGGTGAGACCTTTGCAGTGGTTGGACCTTTGCTGTGGTTAGATCCTTGCAGTGGTTGGACCTTTGCTGTGGTTGGCCCTTTGCAGTGCTTGGACCTTTGCAGTGCTTGGACCTTTGCTGCGGTTCGACCTTTGCAGTGCTTGGACCTTTGCTGCGGTTCGACCTTTGCTGTGGTTGGACTTTTGCAGTGGTTGGACCTTTGTTGTGGTTGAGCTTTGCTGTGGTTAGACATTTGTTGTGTTTCGACGTTCGCTGTGGTTGAGCTTTGCTGTGGTTGGACTTTCGCAGTGGTTGGACCTTGTGGTGGTTGGATCTTGGCTGTGGCCGGGCTTTCTTTGTGCTTGTGACGTTGCTGTTGTTTAAGTTTCTACTGCAATTACAGCTTTGCTGAGGTTGAACCATGGCTTTGGTTGGGCCTTATGGAGTCATTGTACTGTATTGGGGCGTTCTTTGGGTATTTTTGATTTTGGCCGCGATTGGAGCTTCACTATGGTTTTATATGTTGGTCTTTCGAGAAAGAAGCGAGTGTGGCACTGGGTCTATTACTCACCCAGGTGGAAGGGCCTCATTGAGTTTTGTCCCTGTTCTCGAATGTTCTCTCCACGGTTCTGGTAGTTAGGTACCACCGATCCAAATGCACCAAAGGGAACTATCATAGCATTGTCATAAATGACCGTTTGGCCTTGCCATTTCGGCCAATTTTCTCAACCCCCAAGGCGGTCTACCGTGGTCCTCGGGCAAGGAGGCAAGTGGCAAAAAACGGGTGCGTCCCTTCATGGCTTTTCCTGGTTTCGGGCCTTTAAAATGTCCGTTTAAAAAAACAACATCGTTTATGAAAAGATTTGGTCCCCCGTGTGAGGAGGACCACACGATACTTCCATGTTCCCCTTTTTATCACACTCCAAATCCTGCTTCTCCCGCAATTTTCGTTGAATCTTCGTTTTTTTCGGGTAGAAATTTTCGCAATTAAGGTGGGCTGTAAAATTGCTTGACTGCGGCTCATCGCGCTCTAAAAATCGCCAAACTTACCATTCGTGCTTTTAAAATAGGCAAACTGAGCCTTCAGTCCTTGAATAATGGCTAAACAGTAGACGATTCGTGCGACCATGTTAAATGGAAGAAGACATGACATCACCTAAATTAAAGTTGAAAAAAAAAAAAAATAAAAGTTCAGAAAGAAAATTATTCTTATTTTGAGCTAATGAGACTTACCTGACAGTTTAAAGCTGGCTTAGTTCAGGCTGAAGCCGGCGGAAATTTTAGCTGCTATCCTGTCACTTATCAAACGCATTGAAATGCTGACGTGATGCTTCAGGCGAGTCTATCGAGGTCTTAAGCATCAGTGATGTTGAACTAAAACGATGAAAAAACTATTCCGCCAAGATTCTACCCATCTCTCCTACAGTGCAACGGGCGGATTGTTGCGAATCAACGTCAAGTTAGACATTATGGGGTTTCCTTCTGCGATGTGAAACCAAACTTTAAATTATTTATCGGATGAGTAAAAACGAATATTCTTCGCCACCAAACGTCCAAAAAAAGTTCCTCTCATAAAGCGAAGTTATAATTGCTGTTTTTGCTTTTTTGGTGTTTTCTTTCCGTTGAAACAATCAAATATTCGGAAAGTTTTTGATTTCCCGTGGAATGCACTCAATGCGCTAGTTAAAATACATGATACCATGGTTATCATTAAACCAAAGAAGGATTTCCGCAATAACTAGCTTTGAAGATTCTTTTTGACTTATTTGAAGTTGACTGGATAAGATTTTCTCGTTATTACGGAGAAGTTGTATAACCGCTCTAATTAGGGTCGAATTGAAAGAGAGGAGTTTTGAAGATGAGGACTGAGGAGCCTTTCGGAGTCCAAAGCTTCTATCATTCTCCCTTACGCCTTAGCCCCCCCCCCCGATCATCACCAACACTAGTCACTCGTTGCCATTCCATCACTATCGCTCTTAAGTAGTCAATGCGGAAATTTAGTATTCATAGGATGGATGGGGGCCAAGTTTATTTGAGCTTTGCCTCAGCCAAGCTCTTCGAAATTACAGGCTTCGAGAGAAGCACCCACAGACGCAGTTACCTCCTACTCTACAACCTTTGCGAGTTGTACAACCCTTCCCCCCCACCATACACTCACACCAACCTTCTTTTCCTATTTATAACCCCCCCCACCCCCACCCCTCACCGCAATGCCTATTTCCTTTGGTCTGGCTTTTCACAAGATCCTTCAATGTCTCTACTACCGTCAACGCCGCACGGGTTGTTTCTTCAAAGAAAGCTCAATGAACGTTTTGTCTTCGAAATAAAGTGTTAGTGCAGTCTCGTAGAAAGGAATTGTTAATAAGTAGACAGTCGTGAAGTTACGTCTTCCTGGAGGGTATTACGTCGTCTTCGACCTCCAAGAACTTTTTCTTGAATGTTGAAGATTCTTGGAAACAGGCTTTTTCTCTTCCCTAATTAAAAGGATTCCAGTGGGTTCTGTGCTTTATTGTACGTCTTCTCAAGAATATCTTTAATTATCTGACAACTGGCTCACCGATGTTGACCTTGTTGAATGATGTTTTTCGTGATTATAACTTGTGGAAGTGGTGTTTGTATTCGGCTGTGTTAAATTAACAGCCTGAGGAGGGCCACCTGGAAATTTACCGATTAAATTTTGAATCCCTTTCATCGGTCAACTGTTCAAACGCTCACTTGTAGTCTACCAGAGAAGAGAGTCATGCGTGAAAAATATTATTTGCGCCAGTAGGCCTAACAAGTGTACATGGAGAACAATAAATGATATTTCAAGGTAAATCATAAAAGTTATAACAAGAGCAAGAGTTGACCCTTTTTTTAGCGTCAACGTTAAAACCCCTGAGAAATGGATCCCTTCCCCGCCACTTTCTACGTTCATTTATCTATAAAAATTCTTTCTCATTTCTTCTCGTTTATTTATCTCACAGGGTTAGGAATGAGTTCTGAGTGGAAGGGATAAAAAGAGAGGAAAAAATGACGGCACACCGAGCCCCTCCCTCCACCCCTTCCAACCATCATTTTAACCCGGTGCAAACCAGCTTTAAAATAGGGCTAAAACTTGAATGTTAGTAGAAAAGTCTTTTTAGTGGTCTGGCTGACACTTGACAGCGGCGTAATCCTTGGGGGAGCTTAGACAGATAAGCGCCTGAAGTTGAACGCTTTTTTAAACTTTTCACATTTCTTGCTGTTGTTGTTGTTGCTAAACGAAGCTTTAAAAAAGCCAAACAAACGTGAATCTCCAAGGGGAGAGGTGAGTGGGGGGCTGGATGTTGGTTTTCCCCATCACAACTCCTAAATGCAACTTTCAAACCCTTGTCGTGTTCGCACGTAGTTCACAAATAAGTAAACGAGCGGCACTTGATGCAAGAATACACGCCAAAATAATTTTTATAATACATTGTGTTCACATTGTAATCGAGATTAGTTGTTGATCGTGGTTCAAGAAGTTGGTGAAATCGGGCCTTAAAATAATACTAATAATAAAAAAATAAACCCCATAGTTTGAAAAAAAAAACGACTGACGGTACCGCACGCGCGCTAGAGATGTCCATAGGTGGGCAAGAGGTCCATCATAAAAACAGATCAGCTCAATCAAGTTTGTTTCGCGGATTAAAGACGGACTTGAAATATAAATCGCCTAAACACCCGCATAGACGTTTGCTAGCGAACGAATCGGCTTACACTGGTGTTTGTAGATGATTTTTATTCATTCACCTCTCTCGTATAAAGCTGGGCACACACATGCGCTACTTGCCAAGTTCCTAGCCGCTACTCGCCGAACTCCTAGTAGTGTGTATGGATACTCGCTACTCGCCAAGTAGCGAGTATTCGTACTCGGGGTTGCTCCACTTATTTTCGATGTCGTGCAAGTACCGAGCCAAGTATTTTGGCGTTTTCTATTTGCCAAGGTGGAATTGCTCTGGAGCGGAGCAAGTGACGTCATTGCTCGGGCATGGAGCAAGCTCCAGAGCAGCAGAAGCTCCAGTTGAGAGCGGGTACAAATGGAATGACATTTTCGAGAGAAGGAGCAATTTTAACATGTCTCATGGTTTTCGTAGAAAAATTCATATGTTTCTTTTATAAGAATAGAAGCCTTATTGGCGATTGTAGCTATCACTAGCGGCGCTAGTGTCGTGAGATAATGAAACCGGTACTCCCCACATATGTTATTTTTAGTGAATGGTTGAACAAGTTTTGTGTTTTTATAAAGTGTTTTTTCGTGGTCAACGTCCGTAACATAATGGGGAAAAAGTAGTCAGTTGGCCTAAAGTGACGAGAACAGGAGAACATGGTTTCTGATACATTTATACTCAAACGTCAAGCAAGCTCCCAAGCCTTTCGGCGGTCGACTTTCTCCAAACACTGGGCTTAAAGATAACTGACACCGTTGAACCCTTAATTTTTGGGAAACAATGAAATGACATTGTTGTATCTCTGTTACGACGGGAAGAACAACCGAATACACAGCAGTTTTCTCTGGATTCACCCTTGAGAGACATCCCACGAGCGCCTTATCATTTCTTTATTGGTACTCGCCGGCTCACCGTTTCGTTTCAGTGCTTATTACGGCACGGGTTCAGCAAAATAATCGAAAACGTTTTTGAATCGGTGTTTTCGAGTTTTCTTGCTCCAACAAATAGCCGATAGTGAAAGTTTCTGTACGGGTGTACTGCGCACCCGCATAACCGTCTTGTTTTCTTGATTCGGTGATGCCAAAGGTACAATATCGAGGCCTCCTCGTCACCGTTGGATAATTTAGCCGAAGTTCACAGTATAAAAGTGTCACTGGCCAACATTTTTGATACATGAACTTCCTCATTGAAGAAAACTTTGTTGTAGTTTGTTGTCAAACGACAACAACAAATCACATGGAGTACTGGACTCAATGATTCTCTGAAACGCCGCCAGACATCGTATCCCTTAGCTACAATCGCCAATAGCTGAAATTCAAAATACAAAAAATTGTGATGGACCTCCAAGCTGGTGTGATTGCTGCCCCTGCCTTGTGTTGTACACGGCTGGTTGACTCAACTTAATCTCATGGACAAAAAAGTGAAGAATAAAACTCAACAAGGAGAAATCTGTTCACGTAAACTTTACAAATCGATCGACCAGCCCAATTCCCGTGCAAATCAATGAGAAAATAATACCATTTGCAAATACGGCGAAGGACCTAGGCATGACGCTGGATGCTAAACTCCGGTAAAAGCCCCACGTCAAAAAGAAAAAAGAGGAGAAAGGTACTGGCTGCTCGGGAAGCATTCTGAGCTCTCGATGGCTGTGATGAAGATTCCTCTCCACTTTTCTTATTAATTCATCTCCCATTCATCTGTTTTTTTCTTATTCTATTTTGTCGATTAAAGCCTTAACTTTCGAGGTCTAATTTATAACAATTTAATCGACAAAAAAGAATAATGGAAAAGGTTCTACGTCCAGAACGTTTCAAAGCCAATCCTGCCCCCCTATTCTGTAACTCATAACGCGTGCGTTAGCAAAATTTCTCAGCTGATTTTTTATAATTATTCTCCTTGTTGATTTCACAAACGCACGCGTTAAGAGTTACAGAATAAGGGGGCTGATGCACCCTCAGCTCAACGGGAGTGGACACACTGGTTGCGTAAATTCGAAAATTATCTGGCCAAGACCGAAATTCAAGCTGGAGATAAACTAGCGGTGCTCTCGAACTACCTCTCTTGTGACGTGTTCGAGCTCATTGTCGACTGCACTTCATACGCTTCAGCATTGGAAATTCTGCAAGCTGTTTACGTTAAAAAGAAAAATGAGATATTCGCCAGGCATCAACTACTCGAAAACAACTGCCAAGTGAGACTATCGATCAGTACGCCGCAGCACTCACGACACTAAGCAAGGACTGCTCTTTCAAAGCTGTGTCCACGGAACAAAACACCGCTGACCACATACGAGACGCGTTCATTGCTGGTCTACTTTCTCCTAACATCCGTCAGCGTCTTCTAGAAAATAAAACTCTCGAGCTATCGAACAAGCTCGTTCCATAGAAATTGCCGTGAAAAATTCTCAAACCTACGACCATTATCAAAGTCAGCAGTCTGTACACCCCAAGTCTATTTCGGAGAATAGTATAGATAATCAATGTAACGCCACACGTCCTGAATTCTTTTGTGGAGGCTATATGCATCCTCGGTCAACCTGTCCTGCACGGGATAAAGTTTGCGCAAACTGTCAAAAAATCGGGCACTGGGCCAAAGTCTGTCGTTCAAAAACGTCGTCAAAGACTGCCGCTGCTCTTGCTGATTCGTCATCTTCTGCTACAAGTGAAGAAACACAATTTATTTCCAGTATATTAGGGGCAAGCTCGTCACATTCTCTATCAAAAGCGTTGGTCTCTGTTCAAGTCAACGGAAACCCCGGGAACTGTCTCATCGACACTGGTAGCTCTGCAAGTTACATCAGCGAAGAATTCGCGTCTTCAAAGAAAATTCCATTTTTTCCGGAATCAGGAACCGTCTCGATGGCATCTACATCTCTTTCTTCTATTGTGAAAGGCTACGTAAAAGTGGATTTGAAATTGCTAAATTATTCCTACAAGGACGTTAAATTGTTTGTTCTGTCTAATTTATGCTCAGATGTCATCGTAGGGCACGACATATTGAAATTGCACTCGCACCTTAACGTGAGTTTCGGTGGCACTAACCCACCTCTGACGATTTCTAGCTCGACAACTTTCACTCCAGCGAAAATAGAACCAATTCGTATTTTTTCAGATCTCTCGCCCCAAACAAAACCAATAGCAACGAAATCACGCCGTTTTTCAAAAGAGGATTCCATTTTCATTCGCGATGAGGTAGAAAAACTGTTGAAAGCTGGAATCATCGAAAAAAGTTCATCACCTTGGAGGGCTCAAGTTCTCGTCACGAAAAGTCAAAGTCACCAAAAGCGTATGGTTAACGACTATTCTAATACAATAAACAAAGTCACCGAACTTGACGCCTACCCCGTTCCGAATGTAGAGGAAGTCGTTTTAGAAATGGCCCAATTCAAGCTCTTTAATACTATCGACTTGGAAAGCGCCTATCATCAAGTGCCAATATGCAAAAAAGATCGTCCGTACACGGCGTTCGAGGCTTGCGGCCGCTTGTACCAGTTCCGGAGACTTCCTTTCGGAGTTACAAACGGCGTACCGGCGTTTCAAAAATTTATAGACTCAATAGTCGACTCAGAAAATCTACAAGGAATTCGGTGCTATATCGATGACATCACGGATGGCGGCCGTACAAAAGAAGAACACGACGCAAACTTGGAAAAATTCCTAGACGTTGCCAAGAAGTACAACCTCAAGTTGAACGAGAAAAAATGTAAATTTTCTCGCACGGAAATTAAACTTCTTGGACACTTAATTAGCCACGGGTCTATTAAACCTGATCCAGACCGGCTCAAACCTCTCTTAGAACTTCCTCCTCCCCACGACAAACCATCACTCCAAAGAATCATCGGTATGTTCGCGTACTACTCAAAATGGGTCCAAAGATACTCAGATAAAATTCGCCCCCTTATCGAACACTCTAAATTCCCTCTATCGTTCTCAGCTTTGTCGGCGTTCAAACAACTTAAAACTGACATCGCTAATGCACTTCTAACTTGTATCGACCCGAATGCCCAACTCGTCGTTGAAACGGATGCCTCGGACATAGCTGTCTCCGCGGTCCTCTCACAAAAAGGAAGACCGGTCGCCTTTTTCTCGAGGACTCTGTCTGTCAGCGAAAAGAAGTATCCGGCAATAGAAAAAGAAGCAACGGCGATAGTGGAATGCCTAAGAAAGTGGAGACACTATTTGACCAATCGCCACTTCAAGCTAATCACAGACCAAGAAGCCCTGTCCTTTATTCCGGGATTTATGCCTTTATAGAAATCGGGAAGAATTGCCGATTTGCAGTAAAAATATCGGAAAACGCCAATTCGTGGCTAAAATGAACAAAATTCGCTAATACACGGGCTAGAAATAGCTACTGCACTGCTAAAATTACGAAAAAGCGTTAATTTACGGCTAAAATTGAGACAAATTTAAATTTGCGTCAAAAATTGGAAATACGTTAATTCGCGGCTTCCTCGGGAGACTTTGAGGCTAAAATTGAGAAAAAGCGCGAATTTATGGCTATGGGTGAAAAACTGGCAAATTCGCGGCTAAGACTGAGACGAAATCGATATTCCGCAGTGTATGGTTACGGTGAACAAAAAATGCTAATTTGTGGTAAACATTTCGAGAATTTTACGGCTAATATTGAGTAATTTTCAGCTCATACTGAGTAAACCGCTAGAAAAAATCGTTAATTTGCATCTAAAATTGTGGAAAACGCCAACTCGAGGAAAGTTGGTAAAAACATCGCTGATTCACAGGATACCAAATCTACTTTGCTGCTAAATTTGGGGAAAAGCGCATATTTATGTCTTTATGGTGGGGGGGGGGTTACCCTGCTAATCAGTTGCTAATTTGCGGCGAAAAGCGCTAATCGACTGTTAAAGTTGACAAAAAGCACTCATTCGCGGCTAAAATGGAGAAATTCGCAGTTTAAACTTGGCATAAGCGCTGTTTAGCGGATAGACTGTGGAAATAACGGTAATTTGCCTACAATATATGGAAAAGGCCATGGCTAAAATTAGGAAAAGGCCTTAGAGGTTACCAATAGAGGTTTTATGTATAGTTAGAGACTTTCAGGGGCCTCTTGAAGATTTCCGCCCCGTGCCCCGATATAGGTCCACCAGTGACCTCACCACCTTTTCAGCTCACGATCCACCAGTGCTCGCCGGTTCGGTACTAAATACTTGGTGACAACTTGCCTACTTTTCTTTGCGCATCGCGGCGCAGCGCCATTTCGCGCTGCCAGATTTTGTCAACTTGTCTATTGAAGGACCTGATATTTTTGAATTATTTATTTTTCGTGTTTTTCGCACTATCTGCCGTCGAAATCGAATTTTTGAAAAGTATTTTAAATTGTATTTGTATTTTATTCAAAATACAATTCAAAAAGTATTTGTATTTCAGTATTTAAAATACATTTTTGAAAGTATTTTGGGCTTTGTATTTAAAATACGTTTTCAAAGTATTTTGCACCCCTGATTAGAATGCTGTTCTTGATCGACCGAATAATTTTTCGGGCTACACATTATATGTGAAAACATTATAATACTCACATCTCTCTCGGACAGTAGAGAAATAAATTTTAATCCTTTATCTCATTCTTTTCCTATCTGTCCTTCCGAGGTCACTCACTTCCTCCTACACTTCTTCCAACACCAACATTAATCTAAGGGCGAATCCCAAGCGCCAGGAACAATTGTTTTACATAGAATTCATATTTTGTTGAAAATTTTATTCCATTAACCCTCACGTCGAAACATCATTCAAACGTTCATTTTGGAGACACCGGTCCGCGGGACCGCCATTCTAGGTTTTGGTGGAAAAATCGTTATGATCACCCTGGACACAATTTTTCACTCTAAAATTGGTCTTGTAATGATGATTGGTAGCACTTAGTCATTGGTTGAAATTTATCACAATTTTATTGCAGCGTTATCACAACTGGAAATAATCACATAACATTTCAACGTTTGTCACGTTTAAAAAAAGTGAAAATCAGTCTCGTATTTTTTGCAAACTCGAACTAGAAAATAACTAGAAATAGTGAAAAGTATAAATTAACCATATACATATACTCAGAATCGGAATAAAATATATACAAGTAAGAGTAATGAAGTAAAAAGTAATGAATGTTCAAATACGTAAATGAACAAGTTTCTAAAGCGCTAAAAAGAGTATCACAGCACAGTTCCTTATTCAGTCATCAAATCAAAAGATCAAAATATGTGAACTAAATTTTCGAAGAAGCGCAGCTCAAACAGACGTTTTTTGAACAATCAACCAAGCACACTGCTTTTTTGCAATGCACACAGCAGTATGCTGTTTTGCGTTTGAGCGAGTAATGACAAAAATCACTTGTTTTTTTTGCCACCAATTTTATCTTTCAAATTAACTGGTGCATCATTTGAGGCTGTATCCCTCCATCCTGGCTGAAATGTATCGAGGCTTGCACCAATTATTTCTTTCAGTTTTGCAGGAATGCTAGGAATGGCGATTTTTTCGTCCAAGGAATCGACGCCTCCTTTGGTTGAATTGTAGAAAACAACAATTTCTGGTTTCCCATTCTCTGCAGATGCCTTCGAATGATGCATGGAGGAAATTACCGTCACGCATTTGTTATTGTTTGCCTTATACGATACAAGCGTAAGCTCTGGTGTGAAACCATACAGATTTTCACCGATTTCTCGGTGTTTGGTGCTTTTGAAAGGAGCGGGAATCTCAGGCTTGTTTGATCGCAGCGTGCCAATGTACGTTAGCCCTCTGGCGAGTACCCAAGTAACACAAGAGCTCCGGTAAGCGAAGATCGTGTAGGTTTGAGCTTCCTTAAAATTTGTGTAGAGCTTCGGTGCAGAAGAAGTATACTACCGAAACTGGAACTTCTTTAATGACTTCTGTAAAGCATTATGGAAGTTATACCGACAGGTGTTACAGCGGAAAATGATTTCAATTTCCAATGAGCTTCGGAAAGCCTTCACCATTCATATTTGAACTTCTGTTGCTCTTCCCTTAGTCAATGTAACCGAAGCCGTGGGAAGAAATTAGGTTAGTTCCAGGACTATTTTTAAAGAAGTCTTATGGAAGTGGACATCCATTAGGCTTCTTTTAGACTGCTTACAGCAAGCTTTATCTTTCTTCATAAAGTCTCTGTAGTATACGCTATAGAAGCTTCTCTTCGACTCACCTGATTACCAAATCATTTTTCACTTTTGCCAGTGATGTGACGTTATAGTGTGGCGCAGGGAAATTTGGTCCAGTCATCTCCTGGATTTCCGGGCTTTTTGAAAGCATTGATCTTGGCGCTTTTAGGTGGCCAAAAAAGCAATCCGTCTTTCTCCCGTATAGATGGAACTGCTATAATTTTCAACTCCCCCTTTTCAATAGTTTGGAAGATCTTGAAAGAAAAGCCTGCTTCCTCTTTTTCGTCCATTTGTGCTGATCAGTTCCCGGAAAACAAGAAAATACATAATTAACATCAATTAATTGTGTTAAACGCATGTAAGTATACACGGGTGTTTCAGAATAACTACAAAAAAGTAAAATGGGTTAAAGTAGAATTTATTTGCAATCAAAAAAGCCAAATATATCATGGCCCGAAAATCAATAGTTTCCGAGATATGATTTTTCAATCGTTATTTAGAGCAGCATCTCGCTTTTCTCAATAAAATGAGATTTTGTCGTTTCCAAACGATTTTCTGGCGCCGAATTTGCAAAGAACACATTTTTTTTTCTGTTAGGAATGACAGTTTCCGAGAGAATGAGCCATTTTTTATCACCACGACACCGGTTCAAAGCTGCGCAAACTGGAAAATGCTCAATTTTGTGATAGAAGTCAACACAATAGCGTTTCCCATTTGCCATCTCTTCACTGGCACGGTGGAGTGTATGTGACGACATTGCACTGGCAATAAACACGTAAACACCTGGTGTGGTGTGGCTTCAAATGGAGCAGTTTTTAGCTAGCTTCATCATTAGGGAGTTATTGCATAGCCGTCTGACGCTTAACGTTTACGGTTATATGTGACGGCACCATAAGCGTAAAATTCAGATTTTGAGTTTAAGCGTTAATCACAAACGTTTAAAGACCAGTATGAAGGGGTGTTTTATTAATCTGTTTGAAGCAATTTAGTGCATCTATGCCCTACCATGTGTTCATATTTTAGCGCAACTATTATTTGCAATAAACTTCCCCGCTGCTAGGATCGAACCTGCCCCTTTCAAATGTGAGTCCTAAACTCTTCCGATGAGATACCTCGTTGTGTTGGAGATATTGTGAAAAGCTCTCCTTATAGCCTTCACAACTCAAAGTGCAGAATATAATTTGCACGGAACCATTGAAAGTTATATTATTACCTACGTTGAATTAGCTGAATTTTGTCCATCCGGTAGTTGAAAATTAAACGTCCCCCCTTAAGAAGCACCCGATATTTGATTTGGGGTGAAATAAAAAAATCACTTATCCTACAATCTTCAACTGTGGTGGAAGGGAAGGTGAAGGGTGCAGCCACCGTTCTGCGTTTGCGTTCATGTTTTTTAGTTTGTGTTGTTCGGTCGGTCGATTGGATTTTGACTTCTCTGATTAAGCCTTTTTGGATGTACGCTCGTTGTAGCGCCGCTCGAAAACGCTTCCAGTGGACGACCGGTCTAAGGATGCGCGGGACAATTAGCAAAAGCTGGGACTATCCCGTGAAATACAACTTCGTCTGCCAAACTTCCTTATAATAGGGTATTTCAGAATAACTGCAAAAAAATGAATTGGAGAAAGTAGGTGATGAACGCTTAAACTCAAAATCTGAATTTTACGCTTATGGTGCCGTCACATATAACCGTAAACGTTAAGCGTCAGACGGCTATGCAATAACTCCCTAATGATGAAGCTAGCTAAAAACTGCTCCATTTGAAGCCACACCACACCAGGTGTTTACGTGTTTATTGCCAGTGCAATGTCGTCACATACACTCCACCGTGCCAGTGAAGAGATGGCAAATGGGAAACGCTATTGTGTTGATTTCTATTAAAACAAGCGCTAATTCGCGGTTGAAATTGAGAAAAAATCTTATTTGCACCAAAAACTGAATATACGCCAATTTGCGGATTCTGAAGGCAGCTTTTCAGGCTGAAATTGAAAAAAAAAAAGCCAATTTGTGGCAATAGGTGAAGAAACCGCTAATTCCCGAGTAAACTGAGGAAAATCGCTCATGCATTGCGTATGGTGAAACAAAAACATCGTAATTCGTGAAAAGTCCCCCTATTTTGCGGCTAATATTGAGGAAAACACAAAAGAAAAACGTTAATTTCCAGCTGAAACTGAGAAAAGTGCTAATCCTGGTAAAAATATTAAAAAATCGGTAATATGCTGCTGAAATTGAGGAAAACGTGGATAATTAAGAAACATCGCTCTCAGGATAAAAACGATACTTTGCTGCTAAAGTTGAGAAAATGCGCAGATTCATGGCTATTGAAGGGGGTGGGGCAAAACCGCTAATCTGCGGCTGAAATTGATAAGAACGATACACTCGGCCAAAATTGAGAAAAGCGCTAATTTGCGAGTAGAATTCAAAAATCGCCCTTAATTGAGAGATTGAGGCTATGATGAGGCCAGCAAGATGTCCAGATTCAAGAGTGTGCTGGCTGGGTGGAATGATGCGACTAAAATGTGAAATTACCCGCCTCCTTTCAACCTTACGAGATTTCAATCTGATCCTCCCCCCCCCCCCAAGACAAATTCCTACTTACGCCACTGGTTTGGAGTTTTGATCTTTGAAACTTTTGTACCGTTTTTCTCAAATTTCAAATTGGCAACCCTAAGCTCGAGGATATCGCTCGTGTCATAATTGCTTTGAAACTCTTTTTTTTCAGAGAATTTCATGCAAAAACTCCTCCAAAAGCTCCAAGTAAGGCGCGAAAGTTTTCGAAGTAATATTGGCTCTGAAGATGGAAATGTAATTGGTAATTGCCAATTACAAATTACTTCGAAAAAGTGCTTTTAATTACAAATTATCAATTACAATGGCGTGTTGTTATCAATTACAAATTACCAATTACTAATTGTAATTGAATTACGTAATTCAATTACTGCCCAGCCCTGTATACGAGTACGTTGTTATGGGAAACACCGGTCTGATGAACCGACTGTCTTTTGAAAACAAGAGTGTGAGGGGGTGATGGAGGCATTGGAAAGAAATGGTACTTACCGCGCTGGCGTCCCACGAATAGCTTCGAGGGTACCGAGGGGGTCAGCGTGTTGGGAAGCGTCTCTACCCCTTTACCACCCCTAACCATTTCCCCTAGCCATCCAAGAGACCGATGGTTCGAGGTAAGGGTTGGCCCCGTTAACAAGGTCTATGCAATGCGTCTGTGGAGCCTAAGATGCAACGTATCAAAATGCTTCATTTAGAGCTTGTGAAAGGGGTCTAACAAAACAGTCGACTAATGAGCGACATAGACGTCCATTTTATTAATTAAACGATTAATTTAATCTAAATAAAGCGTCATCTTTAAAGGATATCCTAATGAAGTATGTAAGACAATTTTTCAAATTGTGTCAGTATTGGGGATTCACCGAGCGTATCAAGTCATCTCCATAGCTCAATTATTGTTTGACTTAACTCTCTTCCCTTCATCCTTTCACTTGTCCCTCGGTGACTTCACCGACCATTTCAATGAACTCAACAAGCTAAATCTCCCTCCCCCCCCCCTCCAAACGAACACCACCAGTCCTTTGCATTCAGTTTCAATTCAAAATAGACGAGTGAGTCCTCGTCTGCGAAGCTCTTCCCTTCAATTGAAATCAAAAACGTGGAAATGCTGAATTGGAATGATACTGTCTCACCAATACTATAGAACCCAGTTGAAACAGTGGGAACCACCATCATTCCATCAGTGGCTCCGGACGCAGCCATCCTTGCACTCTGCGCTTCTTCAACCATGAACCGGGAGCCATCAGGGCAACATTTTGAAGTCCCGGTATTTGGCAATCAAGGCCGCCCGCCGAGTGCGTACTAATAGGTTTGATGAGGGGGGGGGGAGGTGTCCATGGGTGGACAATCCTCGAGGCTATTCGTGGCCCGATCCTGTTATAGACAGGCGTGAAGTCCGCAAAGAGCTCAAGGTGTCCGCGAAGGGCTCAAGCTCCGCCCGGTAGACAGCTGGACCATTGGAGTAAACTTACGCAATATTTATTAATCAAATATTTACTTTAATTATCATTCCAAAGCAAATTGCCATTACAGGAAACGAAAAAGTCTATAAAACATTATCCATGAATCCAAAAAAAAAAGCTCTTACCCTGGGGATTCCAAATTTATAGTTTTCGCCAAAAGTAAAATAAAAACTTGAAATAAAATTAGAAATTGGGAAGAAACCACAATTTATCCGTGAAAGAAGGACGGGAAATGAGGGAGAGCCTAGGGGGAAAAAGTGTTTGCTCAAGGGAGTAAGCGATTTCGCTGAAAAGGATATATAGTAAAGGGCCACGCCCGGCGGTAAACAAAACTTTCATCCGAAGCCAAATCAAAACCATTCAACTTTTCAATTTCCAACTTGGTACACTTTTTATTTGCTTTCATTTCGTCGCACTTATGTATTTTTAAACAATGCAGGGGAGAAACGCTATGAATTTGCCCAGAGAGCCCTCCGGGAGTGTTTAATGTTTTCGAGTGTTCGTCGAGTTTTCTCGTTCTATAATAACGTTTGTCACTAAAAGAACCTGAAACGATTCATACTGAAGTGTTATTCATTTTCTCATTCTTAATTTCTTAGCACTTGGGTCCCATACAGCAGCATATTATAATATCGCTATTTGATAGCACGAGCTCTTTGAAATTGGAATTTCTAAAGAGCTTGACTTCAACGTTCTATTTGAACCAGTATCGTTCAAGTGAAATCGAACAATGCCCCCCTTCTATTATTGTCATCATCATCACCCTATTGTGAAGCTTCAAGATGGCTATAAATGACACTTGCTGTGATTAATAGCACCCGAATTTATCCCTTATTTCTGATTTTTTGCGTGTTTAATTCGACATCATAAAAGGCGATTAACGCTGTAAAACGCTGTAAGCTTATAATGTGACTCGTTGAAGAACGAGTGGATGGAATTTCTTTCTATACTTTTTTTCTGTTTTAGCCTCTTTAAGCGCGTAGGTGGAATAATCTTCCTTCCGCATATAATGTATCATGGCTTTGGGAATTTAAAAATAAGTCTTAAAGAGGGATTGTGGAAATATGTTCCAACCACCTCCTAATACCTTCCTCACGCAATGTTCAACAGGACAGTAAGGGAAGAGGTATTTTATGAAATATTTCTGATGATTTTTCCCCTCGTTTTAATAAACGAATATATAAGAGAGGGAGATAAGAGTCTGAAAAGAGAGGGAGTTCAGGGTATCCCCTCTTTCCTCGCCCAAGACTCCCCCCTTTTTAGGTGTTCGAAAACGTAAAAATAATCCGTGTTTCACTTTAATATCACAAGTCTTGTCAAGCTGAGAAGGAATGCCGATTTTTATTTCCTCCCCATCCCATCAAACATTTAAAAGTTTGTCTCAAAAAAGGTCCATTGGCACCTTTTATTTCATGGATGACATTGTTGGAGAGAAGGATCACGTGTTCTGACATCTGTCAATTGGGGGCATCGTGGTAGGTGGTCGCTGTCCATTTCTTCAAGATGGCAGAGGGGGCATATGGGGGAGTCGACAACCCCAATGCGATGGAGATGTTTCTGGAGGTAGTCGTGCCCTGTTGTCATCCGGAAGGAAGCCACAAACTTGTCGCGGGGCAAGGTGGAGGAAAGTGGCGCGCTCAAAAGCTGCCGCCATTGCCGGCCCTCGGCCAGAGCTTCCCAAACCCTCCTGGCCTCACCCGCAACCCGACTGGAGCAGATTCTCTTTGCTGAGCTGAGGGACATGGCTGAGTTTGGCTGAGTCTCCATGGACCCACGTTTCGCCAGTGCATCGGCTCTTTCATTTCCATGGAGATCACAGTGACTGGGGATCCACTGGAGGACGATCCTCCCGCCACCCTCGATCAATCTGGTCAATCCGGTCCCGAGCCTCCACAACTCCGGCGTGGTCTGACGGCCGTCTCGAGCCAATGGAGAGGATCGCCGCCTGGGAGTCGATAAAAAAGACAACCCGCGATGGACAGTCGCGGCCGATCCTCTCCAACGCAAGGCAAACTGCCTTGACCTCGCCGTCAAAGCTTGTATCCTGGTACCTGGTAGGACTCCAGACGGTCTGTACATGCTCCAGCTTCCACTACCCCGAAGATGTCGGCTTTGTTGGAGTGTATGATATTCGTCAGCTCGATAAACTTGTCTTGAGTTAAGCCTCCTGCGTTCCAGAAGATCATCTTCAGCAGGATGTTGTCCACGCCTTGAACAGACCTGTTTGGTTGTGGTCTGCACATGGTGTCGCAATCGTTGTTTTACTGGGCCGATTTCTTGGGCGACACTGCTACCTCTTTTGGCGTCAAACCGGGGGGCACCTGTGCGTGTTTAATGACGATATAGGCTTAGACAGCACTATACTTGTACGGAGGCGAGAGTAGCATAGCCCCTCAATCAGCGAGGTTCTCGCAGGAAACGCCCGCAGTGAGCGACCGCCCCATCCCCGGAACGCACACAAAGGAGTGGAATTCCGCTCGAACTCTGTTCATTCACTTAAAATCATTTAAAATTTAATATTTAAATTATATTTCAAACGTTTCAGTGGTGAAAAATGGTGCCAATTACATTATTTAACCATAGTTCTCAGTAAGAAAGGTCTCTGACCAACATTTCCGATACATGCAACTTCCTCATTTCCAAACTTCTCCAGAATGTTTAGCGCTGATTAGCGTTTTTTTTACCGTTTAAGCAGCGAATTAGCAATTTTTCTCACTTTGAGCTGCAAATTAGCGTTTTTCTCAATCTCAGCCGCGCTAATTAGTGGTTCCGATCAATATTGGCCGCAAATTAGCATCGTATTAGCTATTTTAGCCTCAGATAACCAATGTTTTTTTATCACTTTTACCTTGGGATTAACGCTTTTTCTCAGTTTTAGGCAATTTTAGCCGCAAAATCAGCTTTTTACTAAACTTTGATCTGTCAATTGTTGTTGTGAGTTGAATCCGCGGTTGCAAAAAAGCAAAAACCAGGATACGCGCGCAGTGAGCCGTAAAGTGGCGGTGTATCGATACACCACGACTCAGCAATTTTGTTTTAATATTGGTCTGAAAGTTTCATCGAGATAACGTAAATAAACGATTTTTAAAAGTTTCAGCCACGAAAATTAGCGCTTTTTTCCCCAAATTTGTTGCGGCGTGCCGTAGAACAGCGTGTTAGTGCGCCTTCTCATCTTTATACGCCTATAATGACCTTAAAAAAAAAACCAAAAAAATGGAGTTCAACCTAATATTTTCTCCATTTAAGCTGCGAAGTTACCCCCAGAAGCAGTGGCGGATCTAAGGGAGGGGCCACAGGGGCCATGGCCCCTTTCTTGGAGTCCAGGTCACTTGAGCAAAAAAAAAAAAAAAAAATCGTCAGAGGCCCGATGATCAGAGGTTCTTGAGAGTCGCGAATTGCCAACGCAAACTTTCGCGAATGACCTCCCCGAGGGGAAAATTGACCTCGACAAGGGCAAAATGTACGCGAAAGGTCACGCCAAGGGCAAACTTTAAGCGAAACGTCAAACTGTGAGGAAAAAACTATTTTTTCGAAAGGCCGCGGCACAACGAGTGAACTATACGCAAAATGCCCCACGGCGCGGGAAAAAAACGCATCATTCAGGAAAACACTCACGTGAATCGCCATATTCAAGGCAAAATTTACGTGAAACGCCGCGTTAAGAGCAACAAGTATGCGATATGCTTCACCAAGAGCAATGTTAAGGTGACATATTGTTCATTTTATGAAAAAACTCGACGGTTTCACGAAAAAATCGTCAATTTCTTAACGAAATTGTCTGTTTTACGAGAAAACTTTCAATTTTAGAAGACATCTTAAGCTTATGAGCATTATGGCTGATTTTATGAGGAAATTTTCAGTTTCACGAGGAAATTGACATTTCCATTAGCGCATTGTCAATTTAATTAAAAACTTATCAATTTGAAGCCGAAATTGTCAATTCTACGCGGAAATTGTCAATTTCACGAGTAAATTGCAACTCATCCTCGATAGTTTTATTTTTGGTCCATGGAGATTATTAATTTCACCCCATGAATCGACAGGGAATTGCCCTTTCGGCGATTATTGTTAATACAGTAATTGGTGATCGTTACGAAATTATGAATTGTATTGGGGACATTGTCAATTTTATGAGGAAATTGCCAATTTATTGCAGAACTCGTGAATTTTATGAAGAAATTGTATGTTTTATAAGGAACTTGTCCTTGTGTCGATGTTTTATGAGGAAATAAACAATTTTATAAGGAAATCACGAATTTTATGAGGAAATTGTAAATTTCATGATAAATTTGTTTGCCAGTAAACTAATTTCGCTAGGTCGTAGCCTATTTCAGTGATCGATTGCGCCGATTTTTCGCACTAAGAACCGTTTTTAGCAGGCGTAGTGCTAGCCGTGGGACATTAGAGCTTCCCCTCCATTGTACTGCGCTGAGTTCAATCTGTTCAATTATGATGTTTCAATTATCAGAGATTGAGAACTGTGACTGACTATCAACTGTGTGAAGTGTGGTGTTGGTATGTGCGGGGGCCGGATGGCGCCCTACTTAAGCTGACTCTAGATCCTCAATGTGAGCCTCCAGCAGACTAGCGCTTTTAGGGGGTAAATTGAACATTCAGCTACACTCTTTGCTGATCACCCGCAAAGTTCCATTCCGACCTGGGTCAAACGCTATACGGATTCACGGACAGAAGTGAGAAAAAGCGGTAAATGGCGACTGACGGACTGAAATTAAGAAAAATACTCAGCTACTTCCCAGCTAAAGTTTCCTTAAAAAGCTTCCACGGGTCAGGTAGAATAATCGCTGGAAAAAGAATTAGAATTAAGTGTAAAAGAGAATGAATTAAAAATACGAAAAGCGCCGGTTACGATGGAAACGACAATGTTCGGGTATTTAAGGCAAGTCCGTGGCTCAAACTGAGAAAAAGCTCTAATTCGAAGCTATTTGAGAAATGGAAAAATCGCTCATTAGCGGCTATATCCTGGAAAAACACGAATTATTCACTTCAAAAATTAGGAAAAATCGCTAATTCACGGCTAAAATGGAGATAAACCGCTAAAACATTGCTAACTTACGACAAAAATGAATAAAAATCGCTAATTCGTGGTTCGTTCGCCGATAAAATTGTGAAGAAGCACTGAAATGAGGAAAAAACCCCTAATTCACGGTTTAAATGGAGAAAACGTCAATTCGCTGCATCTAAAGGTAAAATCGCTAATCCGTGCCCAAATTCAAAAAACTCGTTCTGTAGGCGTTCAAGAAGCTTCAAATTCACGTCATGACCAAAATTCTTCCTCAGACTTCACGTCAAAAAGCCGAGGCAAATCTCGCAACACTTTTACGGCGTGCTCCTCGCCATCAATCTCATCATCGTCTAGTAGTCAGTTCCCCCGGCCCCCTATGGCCTGTCCGCATTGTAACTCCAAGGAGCATTCGATCTACTCGTGCCCCTCTTTCATCAAAATGAGCCCTGAAGACCGTCGCAAAAGAGTTCAGTCACTCCTGCTCTGCTTTAACTGTCTGCGGTCCAGCCACAGAATCAGCGACTGCCGTTCGACCCATTTCTGCAAAACTTGCAAGCAAAAGCATAACACCCTCCTTCATTTTGGCCAAGGTTCAAATAACGAAATAACTACTGTTTGCACTCATAGCATTATGGAAATAAACACTCTCTTAGCCACAGCGTTAGTTGATGTCCACGCTTCCAACGGCTCTTCGATCCTTGCTCGCGGTTTACTGGACAGTGGTGCTCAAAACAATTTCATGTCTGAAAATTTGGTTCAACAATTGCGCCTCACAAAACAAAAAGTAAATTTCAACATCGGATGTATCGGTCTTTCAGGCACACAAATCAAGCATTGCGTAAGCGCAACAATCAAGTCTCGTTTTAGTGATTTTAAAATACATCTCAATTTTTTAGTTTTGCCTAAATTTACCGAAGCTCTTCCCCTTCAGCAGCTCAACGTCGACGCTTGGAACATACCCAAAACACTCAATCTTGCCGATCCAAATTTCTTCATGACAGGAAAAATCGATCTTCTTTTGGGCGCCGAAATATTTTTGGATCTTTTCCAGGATGGAAGGTTTCGAACAGGAGACAGTCTTCCAGTACTACAAAAAACTCATCTCGGCTGGATCCTCTCCGGCAAATACTAATCACGACCAGATCACCAAAATCAACGGTCATCATGTTTCCTGTGTCTGAATGACTCATCTGAGACATTAAACAATCAATTACAAAAAATTCTGGGAGATCGAAGAGTTGTCAGATCAAACAGCCCTACTACCATTCGTCAAATCTAAACTACCATTCGTAACGCGGAAGGTCGATACATCGTTCATCTTCCATTCAACCAATCACCGTCAGTGCTTGGTTATTCTCGTCAAATGGCATTAAAACGATTCCTCAGTTTGGAAAAAAGACTAATGAATAACCCTCCCTACTACCAAAAATACACGGATTTTTTTGATGATTACCTTGCCGAGGGTCACATGAAAGAGGTCAACTCCGACGTTCAAAGGTGATGAGTCGAATTTCTACTTTCCTCATCATGGAGCTCTAAAAGAGGACAGCATGACCACCAAATTACGCGTCGTTTTCAATGGATCAGCGTCCTCTTCCTCTGGGAAATCGCTAAATGACGTGCTGCATGTCGGACCCAGAGTGCAACAGGAGCTATACGACATATTGTTGCGATTCCGAAAACACAAGTACGCACTCACTGCAGACGTTAAAATGATGTTTCGTCAAATCCTCGTTCAACCCGGTCAGACTAGATACCAAAGAATTTTCTGGCGTAACAGGCCTGATCAAGAAAGTTAAGGAGTATGAATTACGCACTGTTACCTACGGAACCAGCTCAGCTCCTTACTTAGCCGCCCGTACTATCAATCAATTAGCCATCGACGAAAAAGGAAACTTTCCGTTAGCTGCAGCTGTGAGTCAGGAAGATTTTTATATGGATGATCTCCTAAGGGGCGCGGAGTCAGAGTTGGAGTTAGTCACGCCGCAACATCAAATTTCAGAAATGTTCAAATCTGGAGGCTTCGAGCTTCGCAAATGGTGCTCCAATTTACCTGGTCTCACTGACGGGCTCGAAAATAACCGAAATGACGCAAATTTCGCGTTCAACATCACAGATGGCTTAGACGTAAAGGTTAAAACTTTAGGAATTTATTGGCACCCCTTGGACGACAGTTTCAAATATCTCATTCGACTGCCAGTTGATGCACCAGAGACTAAGAGAAGTATTCTCTCTGAAATTTCCAAATTATTCGACCCCCTAGGACTGATTGCTCCTGTCGTTGTCGTCTTGAAAATATTCCTTCAAGCATTATGGGCCCTTCAAATCGGATGGGACGAACGAGTGCCTCACAAAAACCTCGCGTCGTGGAAGGAATTACGATTGTCTTTGAAGGCCATCGACGAAAGAAATTCCGAGATGTATATCGAGTATTAGTCAACCCGTCAAATTCGAAATTCACGGATTCTGTGACTCCTCAATCAAGGCCTAAGGAGCTTGCATTTACATCAAATCGATAGATAATGACGGCAAGTCCAGCTCTCACTTAATGACATCGAAATCTCGAGTTGCACCTATCAAACAGATCTCACTACATAGACTGGAACTTTGTGGTGCTCTACTTTTGTCACAGCTTTACTCAAAGGTACTAAAGGCCTGTAAAATTCCTGTAAGTAGAACCTTTTTATGGACCGATTCTACAATCGTTTTGTCGTGGCTGTCTAAGGAATCAGTTTTATGGAAGACCTTCGTCGCCAATCAGGTATCATCAATTCAGAGGGTGACATCGGACTGCAGCTGGCGTCACGTTCCAACCGCTGACAATCCAGCAGATTTAGTATCAAGGGGATGCGATCCAATTACCTTGAAAAATTCATCACTCTGGTGGCATGGTCCAGCATGGTTACTGGACCCAGACGTAAACTGGCCGAACCAATGGAATTCGACCGAAGCGACTACGCCAATCGAAGCAGGAGAAATACCTGAACGAAGGTGTGCACTAAAAGCAACATCAAGTCAAACTCAACCATCAATCGATTTTGACAAGTATTCATCGTTTGATCGAATGATCAGAGTTTTCTCTTTCGTCTTGCGATTTATCAACAACTGTAAGTTCAAGAATAATCGACAATTTTCGTTTTTAACAGCGTCTGAGCTTCGAAACTCGGAAAAATTGTGCATCAAAGCTGCGCAGATTGAATGCTTTCCGGACGAATTGCGCTGTCTACAAAACAACCGTCCTCTTTCCAAAACCAGCAATCTGCTCCCACTTCACCCATTCCTCGATCAAGACGGGCTAATAAGAGTAGGAGGACGGATACAGCATGCCTCTTTACCTATGGACCAGTGACACCCAATCATTCTACCAAAAAATCACAAATTTACCATGCTTTTGCTGGCATCCCTTCACAAACGAAATTCGCATCCGGGTTCGAACACACTCTTATCGATCGTCAGACAGAGATATTGGCCCATAAACTATTTATAGATAGCTTATAGATTTTAGCTAGAATTGACAAAAATATTAATTAGCGGGGACAACTTTAAGGAAAACACTAATTTTCAACTCAAACTGAGAAAAAAGTGCTAATTGGCTGCTAAAAAATGGCTAAAACTGCAGCTGAAAATGAGGAAAACGCCAAATCGTGGCTAAAATGGAGGAAAAACCGCCAAACAAACGAAAGAATCCCTACTGCACTGCTAAAATTGATTAAAAGCGCTAACCCGTGGCCAAAATTGGTTAAAGTTGTAGCGTGCCAACAGCTAACAAACCTCAATTTGTATTTTTAAAAATAACAAATATTATATTAAAAAAAACAACATTAGTCAGTTTGATCGCGAGTTCGTATTTTCCCAATTTTTCATTGTCGTTATAAAAAAGATCTCTAAATTTTTCGTTGGCCGTTATTTTGTATACCGAAGAGAGCGCGACCCACAAAGTCACTAAACCTTGAAAAATTGACAAAACACAAATGCGTAGCTTCTGTTCGAGGCTAAAACTAAACAATAAACGCTAATCCATAGCAAACATTGAAGGAAAAATGCCAACGTGGGACTGAAGTGTAAAAAAAAAACAGATAATATTGAAAAATTCACTATAATTAGCCTGTCATAAATAAATAAAAACTCTCGTTATCAGCTCAAATTGCGAAAAAGTGTTATTCCCGGCTAAAATTTGAGGAAATCACGAATTCGTGGCTGAAAAATTAAGGTAATTCGCGAATTCACAGATTATAGAAACGCTTCAAAGCAGCTAAAGTTGAAAAAAACGCGAATTTACGGCTAAAATTGAGGAAAATAATCGCGGATAAAGTGTGTTGAAATTTCTAATTTCGCCTTCTGACAACAACTTTGTGGCTAAAATTGAGGTAAACGGCAAATTCGTAGTTATAAGTAAAAGAAAAAACACTGATTCACGGCTAGAACTGAGATGAAGCCCTATTCTACATACAGTTGAAATTGAAAAAAGATTACTAATGCGGTGCCAATTTGCGGCTAATATAGAGAAAATCAGTAATTATTCTGGCTAGAATAAAGAGAAAAGTTAATTTTCAGCCTAAATTGAAACAAAAAGTGCTAATTATACCATCTTCCATTTTAGCGGTGGTAGGTCATCGTCTTTGATGAGGACGACGTTGCCCACTGATGGAACTGGTTGCTCTTCTTTCCACTTCAGTCGCTTTTGAAGCGTGGTGAGGTACTCGCGGGACCACTTCCGCCAGAACTGCTGCTGCAGGCGCTGTATGATTTGCCACCGGTTCAGTAGCGTCAAACGTTCGTCAGCGTGGTCGGCGTCTGGCAAAGCAGTGAGGTTCCTGCCTGTCAGGAAATGTGAGGGGGACAGATAGTACAGGTCGTCGGTGGAGGAGGGTAGGGGAATTAAGGGACGGGAGTTAAGAACAGCCTCTATCTGAGTGAGCGTTTGTATACAATTCCTCGAAAGTCAGGGAAATGTCACAAATCGTTCTTTTTAAATGATTTTTTATGCACTTTACTTCGGACTCCCACAATCCACCAAAGTGGGGTGACCGGGGAGGGATGAATTTCCACTCAATATTTTGTGTTGCCAGAAATTCGTTGACTGATTTCTGGGTGGGGTTAGACTGTAGGACGGTGTGAATTTCGTCAAGTTTGTGCTTAGCCCCGACGAAGTTACGTCCATTATCACAAAAGATTACCTTGCAGAGTCCTCGACGTGCAACGAACCGTCTGAGCGCAGCGATGAATGCGTCCAAAGTCAATGATGTGACCAGTTCTAGATGGATGGCCTTTGTGCTGAGGCAAACAAAAACACTGATGTATGCCTTGTCCGTCGAGCTGTTTCTTCTTTTTGATAATTTGATGTTGATGGGTCCAGCGAAATCTAATCCGATGGAATGGAAGGGTGCACTGGGTGTCACTCTTTCAACTGGTAAAGGGGCCATTATTTGACTCAGTGGCTTGGGTTTCATTTTGAAGCATTTCAAACAACGATGAACAATGTGATTACACGCTGATTATTTATAGCCATAAGTCTTTCTAGATAAAATTTTCTAATTCACAGAAATAAATTGAGTAAAAATGGCAAGTCACGGTTTCCGGAGGCTACTGCATGGCTAAAATTAGAAAATAGTCTCTAATTAACTGATAAAAATCGTTCATTAGCGGCTAATAACAAGAAAAACGCAAATTCACAGCAAAAAAAATCGCTAATTCGCGGCTGATGGGGATTTGCAAGGTAAAACGTAACTTCGCGGCTGAAATTGAGACAACGTTCTAAAATCGCGAATAAAGTGCTTGAAAAAACAACAACAAAAACAGTTATTCGCGTTTAAAATTACGAAACACGCTAATTCACAAATATAATAGAAAAAAAATCTATAAATCACCAATGGCTTTGAGAAAAAGCGCTAATTCGCGCCTAAACTTACGAAAACATGAATTCTTGGCTTATTCAGAACGCAAGTTCGTGGCTCAATCAGGAAAAACCCTAATTCATGGGTAAAAGTTTTGAAAAAACACGAATTCGCGGAGAAATTCACGGATAAAATTGGGGGAAAATCGCTCTTTAGAGGCTAAAATCACGTATTCAAGGCTATAGAGGAGAGTAAATTGTCAAAATAAAAAAGAAGCGTTTAGAGGCTAGGTGTATGGAAACGACAATTTTTAGCTTCCGCGAAGGCAAGTTCGCGGGCTCCAACTGTGAAAAAACACTAATCCATAGCTAAAAGCGAAACATCTCTCGATAAATCGCGGCTAAAATTAAGAAAAGTTCCTAATTTATGGGTGAAATTGAGAAAATCGCCAATTCGCGGCTAAAATGGAAAAAAACTGCTAATTCATCGATAAAATTGTGGGGGGGGGCGCTGAAGTAAAGAAAACGCTAATTCGCGAATTAAATGAAGAAAACGTCAATCCTCGGCTTCAATCCTCGGCCCACCCCACAAAAAAAAAAATCGAAAATGCGTACTCACAACAAATGAATTATTTATCTTTTGGCGCCCTCCTCAACACCTTACGAATTTTTGAATGTCAAAATTTATAGTAGCGTGATATATGAGAGATCAAAGTGAGTTTTCATTTGAAATTGCATGCACTTTTGTCATGTTTCAGCTCACACTGAGAGCCCTAGATTTGCTGAGCCGATTCCCAACGTGACAGTTGCTCTCGGCCGAGACGCCTCACTGCCTTGCGTGGTCGACAACTTAGGTAATTACAAGGTGAGAATATTAAGTTCTCTCTCTCACACTCTCTCCGCGGTCCAAAATTCGATGTTTTATTTTTCATTTCCGATTATTCTTTCACTTTAAACCCATGACCATATTCAGTGCCCGCGCTTCTGCTCCTCTGGCCTGGGCTTCCGCAGTTGTGCGATCGTTGTGACGGGGGAATAAATTTGTTTGGTTGCATAGACTCCACAGAACGTGAACATAGAGCTTGTAAACGGGGCCTTTAAACAATTATTGAAGAAAACCCCCATCTGCAAAGTTAATTTTTCATTTTATTTTCTTTAATTTTTGAAAATATTATCAAACAACTTTATCAGGTTATCCGAATTTGATGAATTTCGTAGAAAATAATCTTCCGCTTCTCTAGGGAAGATATCTCTTTAATCAAGATTGTGCTATAACAACGGGAAATAATCTCGTTATTATTTTCTCCAAGTTAGGTGGTTTTCAAGATTAATTTATAATTAAGTCATCTCTAACTATGTTAAAAAACCAGAAGGAATACTTTTGAAGATTATTTTCCTTGGCTTTTTTCTCATCAGCCAGTCACCAGGTGGATAAAAACTTTAGTAAACAAATCTGTGTAGAAGTTGTTCACCAGCTTGAAAATGTTCGGCTCCAACGAAAATCGTGCCTCATACCTTTTCATTAAAAGAGACAAAATATTCAGGAAAAACTATTTTCACAATAGTAAAACTGCGTTATAACGCGCGTTTATAGAGCTATCCCATAGCTGTAGTATACAGTTTTGCTTCTGTCCCCGTTTCATTCCTATTTAAATGCACATAATTTTCGTCTCGATAGACGCTCTACTTTCCGGTTATAGCGAAATTTCTCCTTGCATCGAAGGAAATGAAAACGTTGAAAAAAAATACAGCGGTAGCGCCCGCCGTGCACCATTTATTTCCATGTAGACACAATAATTCCTGATGGCCCACTATGTGTAGCGAGAGCTCAAAATTTCGATATTTGTATGCGTCACTAAAAGATACCATTAAATTTAGCCTGAAAAGTTAGCCAACATCCTCGAAATTTTGATTTAAAGCTCTTTTTTAAAAATAAAAATAAAAATTTTCGACTAATCGGTGGATGAAATTGAGTGAATCTGCGAGTTTTATCCCATTATGTGGCTAAAATCCCACGAAAGATGTAATGTCTTCCTGCTTTGAGACGCGTGGCTGTTCCGCGGTTCACATCAGTCTGAACCACCACTCCAAGCTATAGTTTTTCGGTATAAAACGAAGCTAAATCGAGAGAAACTGCGATTTGGGCCATTTTTTGCTACTCGATTTTTGCCTGCTCGGGGTGTAACATAATTGAAAAAAAAAAAAACGAATTTGGCATTTTTAGGCTGAAATTCCAAAAGAAACAGCAAGTTTAGCTTGAAAACATTGAGGAAAAACATGTGAGATTTACCGTTCTGCTCTTAACAGTGGGGTAAGACGGCGATATTGGCCTTTTGTGAGCAAAAAAAAAAACAGTACGACCCTCCAGCGGCTTCAACGACTGGGAACTCAAGAACCCACGACGATCCGGAAGTTCACCAGCCACGACGCAGTCTTCCCGAAGCGAAGGATCGCCCACCAAAAATCACGCTGTACGGGAAAACGTCCAGCGGTCAATTGAGACGACTCTTGACCGTTCGTGACGTCACACCCTGCCAAGGCATCAACGGGCAAAGCCTACTGGGAATCTTTCCGGCCCTTCAGTGATTCAATCCTGACCGTTTGGTATAAGGCTGACCCTGACCGAGGCCCCTTACCCCATTTTGTTTTTTTTTACGACCAGCGGTGCGGATAACCTTACGGGAACCTTCCAAGTCGACATATCCGTGGAGTAGACTCCGGACGCTTGTTGAAGTGGACACCCTATTGTGGATTAAACCGCCCCTGGCTCAAGTCGTCCTAAACCGGACGCATAGCTCCAAGTAAATTGGACGGATAACCTTACGGGAACCTTCCAAGTTCGACACATCCGTTGAGAAGACTCCGGACGCTTGTTGAAGGGAAACCCTATTGTGAACCTGACCACCGGCAGGCATTCGTGCCAGACCGTTGAGGCGACTCCGGTCAACAGTTCTTCTCGTTCCCTCACCCCCCCGATGGAACTCCATAGATACTACGGGGCTTAGCGACACTTCTGTCTGCCCCAGAATTCATCGTGCAAGACCGATCCTGCCCGAACCTTTCCCTGTCCTAGCCGAACCCGGCGAAGAAGACACTACGGACAGCACCAAGGGACGCTACCAGACCGACAGTCGCGAGTTCCAAGCACCGGAACGACCAGAAACCATTAAAGAAAAGAATTGTTATTATTTTTTCCGAATCAAAAGTTGTAAATCAGTTGTATTATTATTGAGAATATATTGGGGCCTGTTACCCAAAGCAAACAACAGGTGGCGACCGTTAATTTCTTGCATCTTCAACCCTCATCTTCGGGTCGTCCGAACGACCCCCCATTAAGCCGCACCGCGTCAATTCCTAAAGATGACATTCGTCAAATGCAGATAAAGAGCGGCGAGGTATGCCCCACGGCCTCTCAACTCCGCCATGAAACATTCCATTTTGCCAAAATACGTTCAGTTTTGCCATGGAGTTTTGCTCTTGCTCTTGCTTGCCTAAAAAACGAATAACCTTGTGTCACAAAACGTTCAATTTCACCAAGCAAGTTCAATTTTGCCAATAATCTAGTAAGCCACGTTCCGGTACTATTAGGCTCCTGGCAATGCGATAATTCACGGCGATTCGCAGCTAAAAAGAGGAAGAAGCGCTAACTCGCAGGCCTAAATGTTAAAAATCGCACATTCATGGCCAAGCCAAAATAAAGAACAAGTGCTATCTGACGGCTAAAAATGAGAACAAGGGCCTGATTTAACACTAGAAGTACCGAGAGGGGTCAATTGACACTTTTTATTTTTTTTAACGCGTGTTTTCCGAACCGGTCGAAATTTTCTTATTCGGCTCCGTGACTTTTCATATTTTGGTGCTAGCCATCAGAAACCACTAATCAATACATTTTTGAATTAATTATTTTCGAGAAAATTCAAGATTTACCTTTTAGTACCGGGTGGGGTCAATTGACACCATACCAATTTTGGAATCATTTTTCATTAATACTTTCCGGGCAATTGTTTGTTTTGGGCCAAATAGCAAATAAATAATAGTAAATAAATGAAAAGAGCGAATGTGTTGTTGAATAAAAGGAAAATAAGACGGCAAAGTGTGATATTATCTCAGTAGTGCGCTCAGGCTCTCGCTCGCGCCGTCTTCGTGGTATCAACTCCAACTCTCATCATGACCAGTCGGCAGTCACGCCTTTTTCATAATTTATCAGTTTTGCTAGGGATACTTCTTGTCAAGTGATTTCTTATTTTCTTTGTCACACTCCGATATGCATAATTAAGTCAAAAGAATCACGCTTAGATGATGAATAAAACGATTTCTCGATAAAATACGTCAGGGGTCAAATGACCCCTCACGGTAGTCAAAGGGAGTTTGAAACTCCGGTACTTCTAGTGTTAAAGATGAAATTGAGAAAACGCCAATTCGCGATTTTCGGAGGCAGCTTCATAGCTGAAATTGAGAAGAAGCGCTAATTCGGGACTAAAAATGAGTAAAATGCTAATTTATTGTTACATGTGAGTATAGTGAACAATATTTCCAATTAATTCTATGGTATAATTAATCTAAAATTAATAAAAATTGCTAATTCACTGCAAATATTGAGAAAATCGCTAATCCGCAGCTACAATGGAGAAAATTTGCTCCAACTCTTGGCATGGCTGGAAATTATTTCTGGAAAACTCTAATCCGCGGCTCAATTTGAGAAAAGCGATAATTTAGGGGCAACCTTATTCACAAGCAAAAATTGAGACAATTCACGGTTTCAACGGGCACTTCGTTGCTGAGATAAAGTGCTTAGTCATTGCAAAGCAAAAGAAAATGCTAATTCTTGGCTGAAATCTAGAAAAACTCATATTGTCGACTAAAATTTTTGAAAAGCGCTAATTAGAGAAAGCGCTCATTGAAACTTAGCCAATCACGGATAAAAATGAGAAATTAAAATAGCTCATTCGCGTCTAAAGTTGAGAAAAACAGCTATAATTCTTGGCTAAAATAGAAAAAATGGCTAGTTCACGGCAGAGACGTTGCCAGCCTTTGATCTAGGGGGTGGAAAACTTTACGTTGCATCCCAATGCTTATTGCTGGCTCATATTCGTGGGTTTTGTTCCTCAGCGAGATAACTGTTTGGGGTGCTTAATGGTCAATAATTAATTAGCTGAGCACGTGATTAACAACACAACATAATTGCTTCTTTATTATCAACCAACTGTATTAGAGATAACCCTTAGCGGGAGGTTACAATTATAACAAAGGGGACGGTGACGCTGACATTTTCAGGTCAGGCGAAGTAATTATTAATATCCAAACATCCTTCTCTTCAGAGTTTGACTTTACGAATCATAAAAGAATACAAATTTGACACCTTCTTCTAAGACATTGATAATTATAATACAAAAGAAAACATTCAAAAAAACAATTACATTAGACAGAGACAACATTAAACAGAAAACATTAATAAAAGGAAACAGTAACCAATTCATACAAATTCATACGGGCTGGAGTTTTAACAGTTCGGCCAAATCTTGACACTCTACCTTCCATTCCAAGGGCTCTTGGAGTCCTTTGTTCCCATGGCTTTAAACATGGCCTCTGGTTTGGATGGGATGAGGAAGCGTTTTGTTTATGCAGGTCTGGTTTGGCGTAAGGAAAACGACAATCATTCTGTTTGAATGCTCGGATGAATATGGAATTTCTTCTATAATCTTTACCATTAATTCGAACTATATAAGAACGGAAATTTAATTTTTTCATTATTACTCCTTCCTCCCATTGCCTTTTAAATTTGTGTTGAACTAAAACACGCTGATGGACTTCGAAAAATTTGGGCTTACTGGCAGTTCGTTTATAATGAGTAGACTGGTCGTTTTTTTGAGTTATTTTTTGGTGTCTGATCGGCAGTGGTTTTAAAGTGTCTGGTGAAACAGAAATTCTCGTTCTGAGGTTTCGGCTTTGAAGGAGCTGACCTGGTGAATATTCAAGTCCAGCTACACTTGAGTTTCTGTAATTCAATAAGTATGATTCCAGATCTGAGTGTTCATGTTTACATTTATCAAGCATAGCTTTGACGATGCCCACCGCTTTTTTAGCAAGACCGTTGCTTTGCGGATAGTGGGGGGGCTTGACGTTACCAAAGAAAAATTCAATTTTTTAGCGAATTCTTGGAGCTCGAAAGAGTTAAATGGCCTGTTGTCCGATACAACCGTACGCGGAATACCATAACGGGCAAACAGAGGCTTAAGAGTACGGATTATGGTATCGCGTGATTTATTTGGAATTTTTTCAGCCTCTATCCATCGCGAATAGTAATCGATAATAACAAGGAAATTTTCACGTCCGTATTCGGCTATATCCATTCCAGTTTTATTAAAAGGGATTGGTGGCTGAAACTTTTAGCAGACAGGACAGGATTCTATATAATCCCGCAGGTCGGTCATAATTGGTGGCCAATAAAAATTTTTAGCTTTTTCTTTTATTTTTAAAAACCCAAGATGAGTTTCGTGTAAGACGCTCAATATACTTTTCTCATTTTCGTCGGGACGAGTAGGTGATCGGCCTCGAATTGACGAGTGCTTCACAGTCAGCCAGAACTGTGTAGAGTTCCTCTCGAGTCAGAGAGCTGTTCCCCAGTGTTTTACGAAGCAGGGTTTTCAAGAGGCCCACCATTCTTTCCCAGAATCCACCCCACCATGGAGCGGGTGGTGGCGAAAATCTCCATTCAATTCTTGCGACGCAGGTGTGACGCGCAACTTCTTCCCAGTCGACAGTTACTCATACCCCTGAAGTTGGTTCCATTGTCACTGTACATGCTACAAACCTCCTAAACGCCATCATGAAACCATCAGTTGACAGTGACGTTACTATGTCGAAATGAACAGCTCTGTAGACTGCACAAGTGAAAACCACAATCCACACTTTGCCCTCACGGCAATGTAACGGTCCAGCAAAGTCACATACAGAGATTTCAAAAACATTTACGTCCCTGACTCGTTCTTCAGGGAGTGCCGGAACTTCTACGTCTAGGTGTTTGGCCTCATACCTCCAGCAGATGACGCATTTATTTACTACTTGACGAGTTACCCTCCTAATGCGCAAGATCCAATACAATTTCTCTAAGTAAGGACAACAGGGTCTGTCCTGACACATGGTGGTTCTTTCTGTGAGCATACTCAACAATTTTAGGTATTAACGGATGATCTGAAGGCAACACAATAGGAAACTTGAATGAATCGTCGTCTTTGCGATTCATGATTTTTGTTTTGATTCGTATAATTCCTTTGACATCACACATAGGTTTTAGTCGTTTGAGTTTTTTGTCGTGCAAACCGTCAAATGACTCAGATTGAATTAGTTTCAACAGACCTTCTTCGCTCTGATCGATTTCTGTCGGAGACAGTATGCCTGGTGTTCTTTTCTTGTTTTTCCAGTTCATACTTTGATATTTCACATAGGAGTCTAGAGTAGATTTCTTTTGCATTCGTGTTGACAGCTGAAACTACTGTTTTCTTCCGCTCACTCATTATTTCTGATTCACTTTCCTTAGGAATCGAATTCAGCCAAGTTTCAGGAGACTCTTTGAGCCACTGAGGGCCCTTCCACCATCTCGACTGCATCAGCTGTCGAGGTGAGCAACCTCGGCTCAACAGGTCGGCTGGATTCCGTGACCTGCCTACGGGATCAATTTCAAACCCGCCAAAAGCTTGAAGTTTAACGGAACTTGGCTTTAGAGTCACATTAGGGGCAACGAGGTTGAAACTCGATTGGGAAATAACATTAACTTCTGCCCCGGTGTCTAATTTGAACGTAATTTCAATGCCATTCACTGTGCGGTCCGCTAACCAAGTAGTCTCTTGGGCCTCTTTGTAACGAAAGTTACAAACTTTAGCAGAAAATTTGTCAATTTGATTAATGTGTACGATATTGCTATCGGTCGGGGTGTCTTCAGTTTCGTTAAAATTGGGGTTTACGATTTCGAGGGTGTTGGTCGTTGTTTGGCGTTTACCCGATCGGCATACTCTTGAAAAATGGTTGAGCTTACCACACGTAACGCACGTCTGGCCACGGGCAGGGCACTCACGGTTGCGATGTTTATGTCCACAACGATAGCAGGTTGACGGGCCAGACGGGGGTCTAGAATTCACATCTTGGGCCGGAAGTCGATCATTATAAGACGAGTTTTTGGCGATTCGATGGATGGCTTCAAATTCAGCGTCGTCTGGAGGTCTTGAGCGCCCCATACACTGGCAGTTTAACTGAAGGCAATCGTGAGGCCGTCGATCGGGGTTACCCACACATTTTCAGTTAATCTGAAGGCCATGGACTGCAGTCCACCTGCAGTCCATGCGAAAACTGAAGGTGTGCGGCGTAGGACCGGCTAGGATCGGACGTGAGATCGTTGACTGACAGTGTATGTTTCCCTTCGATTTTGGCCGGACGGTCGTCTCTTGAGGCGACGGCCTGCAGGCAATCGCATAGTGTTGAGATCGGGTAACCAAACGCCCCCCCCCCCCCCGATCTCGGTAAGGTGAAGAATCACCCTTCCTGGAAAATCGCATAGCCACCCACCAGAACCCTCAAGAGGGGGAGAAAGGCCGCCGCGCGCCGACTCCGGGAAGGACCGCCCATTCCCTACCACGGGAAGACCAGTGGGTGGTGCCTCCCGCCGGGCTATATAAGCAGCGCGGCGACCCAGAAATAGAGATTCCGACGGCCGCAGCCAGAGAAGGAAGACCACTGGACCAGCCAAGACACCGAGGACCAACCCGGACGAGGACCAGCCGACACAGCGGGAAGCGAAACGGACGCTAACTAGAGCAGCATTGGACCTCCAAGAAGGGACAATCGGACCTAGGACCACCTCTGAGGATCTACGGACAGCGCCAAGGGCGCTAACTGCCAACCAGGAGGACTCCCAGTGAACCCGCCGCCCCCTCGGTAGTTCTCCCCGTTGTGGTTGACGAACACCGAGGACCGGCTGAGTAAGAGGGAAGCGAAAAGGACGCTAACCGGACCAGGAGTGGATCTCCGAGAAGGGACAGCGACAGCCGGACCCAGGACCACCCCAGAGGATCTACGGACAGCGCGAGGGGCGCTAACTTCCAACCGGAAGGACTCCCAGCAAAACCCGTCGTACCCCCCCCCCCGGTAGTTCTCCCCGTTGTGGTTGACGAACACCGAGGAGTTCCCAGCCAAACTCCCTCTACCCCCGGCTGCTTCTCCCAGTCATTGGTCGACGAACGCCGGTCCTCCTCCCTGCGGTGGCGGGTTCTTCTCCCAGTTACTGGTCGACGAAGGCTCCACCTTCCTACCCAATACCTCCCAGGGTGAATCCTTACCAGAGGGCCTAGAGGGCTTAGCGCCTTAATTGGCTGCCCTTGAACTCCTGGTGAGCGACAGAACCACATCCCTGTCCTCACCCTTACAGCCGGAGCGAGCGCAGGAGCGCTAACCGAACTTCAGCCCGGAGGACCCGCAGATAGCGTCGAGGGACGCTCATAGACGACCCCGAGGACCTGGAGCAAGCGCAAGGGCGCTAACCGACCGGCTACCCAGGAGGACTGGAGCGAGCGCAGGAGCGCTAACCGAACTTCAGCCCGGAGGACCCGCAGATAGCGTCGAGGGACGCTCATAGACGACCCCGAGGACCTGGAGCAAGCGCAAGGACGCTAACCGACCGGCTACCCAGGAGGTCTGAAGCAAGCGCAGGAGCGCTAACCGATCATCGGCCCAGAGGACCCATAGGCAGCGTCAAGGGACGCTCACTGACGACCCAGAGGACCTGTGGCGAGCGCAAGGGCGCTAACCGGCCACCGAACCCAAGGATCTAGGGCAAGCGCAAGGGCGCTAACCACCCACCAACCCCAAGGATCTGGGGCAAGCGCAAGGGCGCTAACCAACTTTCGACTCAGAGGACCCGCAGGCAGCGGCCAGGGACGTTCACTGACGACCCAGAGAACCTGTGGCGAGCGCAAGGGCGCTAACCCACACTAAGGGAGCTCGTGTCCAGAAGTACGACCGACCCCCCCGGAGCGAACGCCTTCTTTCCAAAAAGACTGTTGATTTTCCACATTGTTCACATATATTGTAAATATCACGAAATATATTGGGGCCTGTTACCCAAAATACAACAACAGGTGGCGACCGTGACTTTTTCCTCAAGGCCCTCAATCTTCGGACAGCCGCATTAAGCTACACGGCGTCAGTGTATGGGGCGCTTTAGAAGCGGTAGCATCGCCGTGGAACTTCATGTTCGAGTCCGCCATTTCCATGGACTTACAGATTGCAGTAGCCTTCTCGAGTGGTGAGTCCTCTTGCGAAAGCCACTGTTGCATTGTTTTCGAATGAAGTCCAAGGATAATTTGAGCATTGAGAAGCTTGGACTCCTAGTTGACGAAGTTAAAGAAGACGCGAAACGTTTAAGATCAGCAAAAAAGTTGTCAAATGGCTCACCCTGAACTTGCCGGCGGGAGAAAAATTTGAAATTTTCCATGGTTTCATTTTCCCTTGGGATACAGTGATCCTCGAGGACTTGCAAGATGGAGGAGACGTTTTCGTTGTCTGGAGAAAGTTTAATCCAAACAATAACACCGTGAAATGAGCGTTCTAGTGAGCCAAGATCTGCAAATTTGGTTCTATAACTAGCGTAATTTGCGTTGTAATGAGCCAGATTCACGAAAATGATCTGATTAATGTGCTAAAAACCGCGTAATTGCGATTTTGAATTAAGCAACCCAGCGTAATTGGGTTCTCCGCGACCAAATCTTTTCAAAAACGGCAGAAGACGATTATTTGCCAGGAGCTTGGCTTCCATCGAAAATTAAAATCGCCGACGAGCTCCTTGCACATTTATTCTTCTGGTCATTGGGGGACCAAAATCTTTGGGAAGTTGCTCGAACCGTTACTCGAGTTCGAAACTGCTGTGTCAGCGGCGGCGTATCACGTGAGAAAATTTCGTCTTTATAGGCATGTCGATATGGTATTCTATAAGGGCTCCCCTCCCCCTCCCCGTCCTTAAAGGGCAAATTTTTAACTTTTCCACATTCTTGGCCCAAAATATTCGGCAAAATGTCCTGTTCAACGTAAGTGAGCATGAAAATAAAAATAATAATTGTAGGTTTACTGGCTTTCGCATTTAAGCTCTTCGGAAACTCTGTCAACTCTGTAGCTCCAATATCGACGTTCTCACAATGAAGGCTATACATAAAAACTTAATTTATTTCAAGATAATAATTTAAAGCGACTGGTCAAACCCCCCTCCCACTTCAATGCTTTTCGCTGTCCTCCATTCCCTCCTTGAGACCGACATTGTTGCCTTTTTCAGTTGATTATGCTGATTCTTTAACTATTAGAAACACTAAGCAGCCTCCTGGATTCTGGCTATCAGCTCACCTCTAGCATATTTACAGTTTCACTGTGATAAACCAGTCTTTTATTCAGGCCCACGATGTATATAAAGCCAGCGTCAAGTCAGGCGACCTGGATGAGTGGGTTATAGCGAGTTGATTGGGTGGGTACGGCCGATGTGGAGATCTTCCCGCACTTGACGAGTGTTGGTGAGCACAGGTGCTCCATTGTGTACACTGGAGGATGAGTGTAGCTCTCTTGTGTTATGGGACGTCCTTTGGAATTGGGGGTGAATGATTTTGCAGGGATTCCTAGGTAATTCCTAGTTTTCTAATGTCCTAGAGCAGATCTCTTGTGGAAATAATTCCTCTAGGTAAGTCGATCAAGATAGCTCAAGGTAAATGATTCATAAAATTTTACAGTAACGTATACAAATAAATGTTAATGTAGGTAGAGTTACACCGTGAGTCGATAATTATCATCAATTTAGATAATCATTTAAACACTATAACTCTTTCATCTCGTTCTTTGAAATCGAGGTATCGGACTTGGCATGAATAGATGCAACTATAATTGGGAAGGTGATTTGTAAGGGTTAGAACGGACCCTTAATAGAGATGTCCCTCGGGGAGTTAACGGAGCGGGACCGTTTTCACCTTTTCCCTTCCAGTAGCCACCCCACTGACTATATCTTTCTTCTCCCGTCCCCCCAAACCCTTCACCTGATGCTCTTGGAGCTGAGCCAAGACACGACTTCCTCGGTAATTATAACGGTTTGAATTACCTTCAATTCCAATACCAAGCTCTTATTTTATCTGTTATACACTCTTTTATCTAACAATGGAATTGTAATCATAGTTCGATTGAGTCCTTAATAGCCCTCGGGAATTCAGTCGACCGTGTAGAAACAATCGGCCAAATCTAACAAGAAACGCTGATAATTAGGTTGGTGATTTTGTGAACGTTGAAACATCATTATTATGGGGGGGGGGGCCAAACCGGTAATATTTACAGCCTACGGAAGAAGCAGTGCTCGAAACTGTTCTTTGGAAAGGTTTTCACTCAACAAAATGTTTTCATTTCGTCAAACTGGATTGTTTTTATTCTGTCATCTTTGTGCATTGAGTAATCCGTATGAGACAAGGACGAAAAGTTCTGAAGAGGCAATAAAAGATTGAGAGGCGCTTTACTCTTCGAATTGCTCGTGGAAATGTCGTATTTTTCAAAGAATCAGAAAAGCCTTCAATCATATTTTCTTTCTTTGCCAATCTTGTTTTTTATTTTTTGAAAATTACGTTTCGCGCTGTCAGCCTTTATTTGTATGATGTCTGCTTCAATTTTGAGTTCGTTCAAGTTGGCGTTGATTTTACTTGAACTGTATAATCATTAGCGAGACTGTTTGAAGGGCTACTATAAGCGGCTTAGAAATGTCAACTGTTTAAACTTTTAACTGACCACAATACAAACACACAGGGGTCATTTAACATTAAAATACGACCTCCACAGTTTTCAGGTCGTCTTGCCACTCTCTTCTCAATAAACCTGCCCTTTTCAATACGCCGTGCGTCGTTCCCCTAGCCACCAAATCCGAATGACCGATTACCTAACGAAACCCTCTAATAATCCTCCCTCACTCTTCTCTTAACGAATGGTCACACCACACCTTTCTCCCCACCCCCCTACCAACCCGACCATATCTCGTTGAGTCATTCACCTAATTATCGTATTTCTGCTCTGTTCACAATTAGCCCCTCCCATATAACGTTCAAGCAATTTCCAATGCACCATTCGTAACAATTCTGGAATCACAATTACATTACCATAAACCGATTGAGTTCGGTTGTTTTGGACTTGATTATGTTTGTGTCCTTGCGATTGTTGAAACAAATTATTTTAGAAAAATTGATGGTCCTAGGAACGAACCCGCACGACAAATTTATTCTGATGAGTGGAGGAGAGGGGGGAGGCTCATTTCTTTTCCTCTTGTTGCTCGTATACTGCTCCCAGAAAATAAGCGTTCACTTTTAATTTAAACTGTTTCAGGTGGCTTGGATTCACATTGATCGTCAGATGATACTGACCATTCATCGACACGTGATTGCCCGAGTGTCCCGGTTCAGCGTTTCACACGACAATCATAAAACGTGGCTTCTTAACGTGAATCAAGTTCACGAGGAAGACCGAGGCTATTACATGTGTCAAGTGAACACAAATCCTATGATAAGTCAAGTTGGATATTTACAAGTTGTAGGTAAGAATCTTTCTGCTTATTCATAAGTTTATAAGTAGGTTGTTATAACGTTTGTTAGTCTTCATCAATTCAAGTATGATCAATCAATTATTGATTGTATTCAAGTATGATCAATCAATCTCGAGATCCTCGGTCTGAGAGGTCAGCTTATTTTCTGTTGTACTGGGGCAATAACAGTTGGGTTCCCTCTCAAAACTCCCACTGGAACCGGCATACACGAACACGACACGAGACTTAAGGACAATCTCCGTTTTGGAGGAGCTCGGCTCACCAAATCTTTGAATGGCCAAAATTGTTGGGGCTTGAAATTGTTCAATCATTTGCCTGAAGATATTAAAGAGCTGGCTTCCCCGTCCTTTAAACGTTCGGTCGCTCCTGGTCCGTGGAACATTTTACGCCTTCGACGATTTCCTCAGTTCGGATTTTGTCTGACGTCTCGCCTTCTAGTCATTGTTGTTCCCTACCGTTTTGATTATTTATTCGCTTATAATGTATCATTATAATCTTTATTTTGACGTTTGTCTTACCTTACAGGTGTTGACAATAAAAGCTCTCTCTCTCTCTCTCTCTCTCTATTTCTCTTGCAATGATGCCTTCGAATGACTAAATTTTAATATATGTTCGTTCAATGCAAACTCTCTGTTTGGGAAACTTGATTATTTTAGAAATTTCAGCACCCCTCCTAACTACGACGCGATTTGTATAACGGAATCGTGGTTATGCTCCAAGCACACTGAGGATGTAGTCTTGGTAGATAACTATACGCTTTTCCGACATGATAGGGTGCGGAGGAGAGGTGGTGGTGTGACTTGCTACATTAGGCAGGACTTAGGGGTTAGTAAAGTAGTGCTGCGATCGGACCCTCTTTCCTTGGTTGAGTTCATGTTTCTCGAGATTCAAGTGTGTGGCGCTTTAGTTTGTCTGGGAGTGATTTACCGGCCACCTCATGCCGCCTTTGCTGGAGATCTCGAAAAGGCTTTGCTCAGCCTGCGCCCACGGTATGAGCATATGATTCTTACGGGTGATTTGAACGCCAATTTTTTGACAGAAAATGCTGATTCGCGTTATGTTCTGGACCTGTTCTGTTCGCTTGATTTAGTAATGTTACCTTTTGACGCAACATTCCGTTGTAGGGGAGCGGCAACGTGGCTTGATTTCATTGCTGTCGCGGGTGCTCATGATGGAATAAATGACTCTCATGGTCAGTTCCGGGACTGCGGGTTGTCTGACCACGATGTTTTGTATCTTTTATATACAGCCGACTCCTGCGAGCTGGAGATGAGCCGGGCGTCTTACCGCAACTTATCAAGAGTAGATTCACGAAATCTCCAGACTGAGTTTGAGCATGACTCGTGGCTTGATGTTTATGGTCTGCCTGATGTTAACCATAAGGTTTCAGCTGCTACATGGTTTGTTGAATAAACATGCTCCACTTATAACCACTGGGAATAGAAAAAAAAAAACAAGACGCCGTGGATTACCAATGAAATTAGGAGGGAGATGGCCATGAGGGACAAAATGAGACGTCGGTTTCGAAGGAAAAGATCACCGACCGCTTGGGTGGCTTATCGTGAAGCTCGTAATAAGGTAAACAAACTGGTTCGCCGCAGCAAGAAAGACTATTTCTTGACTTTGTTTGCTGAAAGTAGAGATTCGAGGGGGTTTTGGCGGGGTATGACTTTGGGATTGAGCAATGAGAGGAGAAAACTGGAAAGCCTGCCGTGTTCTTTGGACGAGCTAAATCGGTATTTTGTCTCTGTTGGGCAGTCGCCAAATAATGATGACTGTTCTCCCTCTCCGTTCCTGAATGGGGCTGTATTCAGCGACACTAATTTTTATTTTCATGATATTTTCCCCGAAGATATTACGTTTTGTCTGCGTAGAATCAAGACTGATGCAGCTGGTACGGACGATGTGAGGGTAAGTTTCGTCAAAAAGTGTACACCAGCGATTCTCCCAGTTTTGTGCCACATTTTTAATGCGTTACTCCAGTGCTCATCATTTCCTGAGTCATGGAAGCTGGCTAGGGTGATTCCATTGCCTAAAGTTACAAACCCTGGGAGTCCCAATGAATTCCGGCCTATAGCGATATTGAGTTGTGTGTCAAAGATACTTGAACGGTTGGTGTTCGACCAAATAATGGATTACTTAAAGTCGAGGGAATTATTGGACCCTAATCAGTCTGGCTTCATGAATGGTCAACGGTAACGCAGGACTGGCGCCTGGCTGTGGACCGTCGTAAGCTTATTTTCACGGTGTTCTTTGACCTCAGTAAAGCGTTCGATAGGGTAAATCATACACGCTTGCTAGAAAAGCTGAAGAGTCTTGGGTTTTCCCAGAGCGTATTGCAATGGATTCAATCTTACCTTTCCGAGCGCTCCCAAGTAGTGGACTGGGCTGATGAGCTTTCCGAGCCACTCCACTTGAAAAGTGGCGTCCCTCAGGGCTCCGTCCTGGCTCCCCTCTTTTTTACTCTGTATATAAGTGATTTTGCCACAAATCTGCGATTTTGCTCTTATCATATTTTCGCCGACGACATAATTATCTACCTCACATTTGAGCCTAAGGATGTGGCAGATGCTTTAATTAAGATAAACAGTGATATTGAGTCAATTCGGGGATGGGCAGAGCAAAATCATTTGGTGTTCAATGCTGCTAAGACTAAGGCGATGGTCATGGGATCAGCCAAGCTGATTGCTAAAGTTGGAGCCTTGGCTTGTTTGGAACTTGGGGGAGACCCAATTCCTTGGGTTGAGGAGGTAGATTACCTGGGTGCTCGTGTGGACCAAACGCTAGAATGGAAGCAACAGGCCAGGAATGTGAGAGCTAAAACCTTTCGAGTGTTGGCTCAACTTTCACGAGTAAGAGAATGCTTGCCTACAAAATCTAGGGCTGCTCTGGTTCAGTCTTTGGTATTTCCAATTTTTGACTACTGCAGCCTCAGCTATCTAGAGATATCTGGTGAAATGACCGTTGGACTTGAAAGGGCCCTTAACTCAGCCATTCGATTTATTTACTATCTTCCTTTTGATTGCCATATCACGCCATACTATGAGAAACTTAAATGGCTGAAGCTGGCAAGGCGTAGAGAATATTTAATGTCATGCTTCCTTCACCGACTCTTTATGACTTGTCGTCCCCGCTACCTTTTTGATTTGTTTACTTTCAAAAGGGAAATTCAGTCTAGGCAGCGGAGATGCGAGCCAGATGATTTGGTCGCACCACATCATAGAACCGCTTCGTATCATGGATCATTCTTGATTTCGTCGATCAGTCTTTGGAATTCCATTCCTCTTAACATTAGAAGGCTAAGTTGCCCAGTAAGATTTAAAGAGGCCATCTATAAATATTTCTTGAACAAACAGAGAGATGAATAATGAATATTTTTTCTTTGACATACATATATATTCTGTGATGATGACTGTGATAGGAGTTTCTTGACCGATAATCACGTCTTTCATCTCTGCCCCCCCCCTTCATCTTTAAGTCCCTTCATTCCCACCCTAGATCATTTTATTTTCATTTCTATTTTGTTTTATTTATCTATTATTTCATATTTATTTTATTCTAGTCTGTTTTACTTTATCGACACTTCAATTTAGTTTGTTTTTCTGTTTCTTATTTTTTCTGTGAATGAGTAGTAACTGTGCTGAGTGGGTCGATAATGAATACCTTTCATATTGCTCGACTTTTTTCCTAAACGACTGCTTTTATTCATTATTTTTTTTTGTTTACACATGTGATTATTTGAATTCAACACAACTGGTTCATTTTATTGTTACTGATTGTTTTATTTTTCATCTTTAGATTTAAATGTCAGTTTGATCGTTTTTGAGAGAAATTATGACAATTCTTGACTCTAGCAGTGTGAACACATTTACTTCTTATTGCTCCAGAGAGCCAATTGTGTGGCTCTAGAGCAATATTGGCAAACATGCAAAATTATTTTTTATGAATAAAAATCTCTCTCTCTCTCTCTCTTCATTTCTCAAAGACAATGATGCCTTCGGATGACCGGTGCCTAGGCCGTTGCCGACCTTTAACCGGCTCACTGCCCCATCCGTGACCCGGCTGCCACAGAAAGAGGCGGGTTGCTCCCCCGGTCCCCATCCGTTAGCCACGACTGGAGGCCAGCCAGCCGTGCCCGAGAGAAACCACGCGGAGGTGGACGTTCTCCAAGACCGGGAGAGTGACGAAACGTCTCCTACCCTTCAAAGGGCATCATGGGCCCCAGCCCCCTCCCTCCGCGCCAAGCAGGCGCGGGAGAAGGACAGGACCTTTTCAAACTCCCTCTGGCTCCCGACTAGCGCCGGGTCCGGCGTAGGACCCTCCACTCCCCATTCCCGATGGCGCAAGTCGTCATAGAACCCGCAGCGGCACAGCGCGTGATCAGCGGTCTCGTCCTCGTCACCAAAAGGCCACAAAGGAGAGTCCCGCTGCCGGAATAGCCACAACTTGGAGTTGAACGATCCATGGCCGGTGAGGATCGAGGTGGCCGCGTGTTCAGGTATGAATCACCTGGCCGCTGCCAACCGAATCCGCACGTCAGGCAGGAAGCCGAACAAACGCCTACCAGTCGTACTGTCTCCAAGGTATCTCCCCACGAGAGCCCCCGTTAGGCTCACCCCCTGGTATGGTACAATTAAGGAGCTGCCTCGTGGCAGTCTACCCCGCAAGATGACCACCTGGGTGTTGTATTTGTGGGCATTTTAATGAATACCGAAATAAACGAACAGAAACTTTTATTAGCGAATCGTAAAAAACCAAAAAAACTGATACTGATATGGAAAACATAGGGAACAGGGAAAGAAGGTAATTGATATATTTGTTAAGGGAGTTCTGGGGAAAACAGGACGAAGCTAAACGGATTGGGATACAACATCTCTTCCTCTCATAGTGAATTAAAGTAATTACAAAAAAACAAATTATGAAGCGGTAAAAAGAAAGGAAAAGAAAAAAAATTGAACAATGAATGTTACGGTGAATATCTTAGCGGCGGCCGGATCACGCGCTTCGTTCTGCGCGGTAAAGTCCGACAAGGCGAACCTGAGACATTCGGCGGCGGCGTTCTCACCTCGGACGTCGATGGACTTCCCGGTGTAGTCTCCACGTCTGACAATTGAGATCGCTCGTAGAAGCGGACGCGTCTCTCTAGCTCAGGTGACCCTGGGGCAGCACGTTCGCCGAAAGGGATTTGCATTCCCGGCCCACGACGCATTTGGTCGACATGCCGTTTGTACCGGACGTCCCGACACTCGATTTCACAGTGGAGATCGCCGAGCACGGCAGCGACTCGACCCTGAAGCCATTTAGGGGAAGACTTAGTAGTCCCGTAGCCTCGAAATAAAACGACGTCTCCTAATTGGAAGTGTCGAAAATTGTGGACTGATGGTATTTTCATTTCTCTTTGTTGTTGTAAATCCGGGAGAGCCAAATCTAGGCGTCCTCGGATCGCTCGATTTAGAAAAAGGACAGCGGGTGCCAGCCCAGTAGTGGCGTGAGGAGTCTTTCTGTACTGGAACAGGAAATGATTGAGGCACTGCTGGATAGTTGAAGTCGACGCTTGCGCCGCTCGTAGTGCTTTCTTTACGGTTTGTACCGCCCTCTCCGCCTGACCATTAGTTGCGTGATGGTATGGTGCGGTACGCTTGTGGTATTTGACACCTTGCACCTTAAGAAAACGCGTGAAGTCGCTGGATGTAAACTGAGGCCCATTGTCAGTGACGATAGTAGTAGGGGATCCGTATGAAGAAAACAACTTTTCCAGGATCGCGGATGTCGACTCTGCTGTTGAGGAGCGTGTGACCTCTACCTCCATCCATTTGCTGAAGGCGTCCACCACGATAAGCAGGTACAAACCATTCATCATAGTACCAGCATAATCCACATGGATTCGCTCCCATGGACGTGAAGGGTAGTCCCAATGGTGCTCTGTGAACCGCTCTGGTGCGTTTAAGTTTTGCCGGCACGCTGTACATGAGGCGGCCAAATTTTCCAGGTCGCTGTTAATTCCAGGCCAGTACACGAAACCTCGCGCCAAGCCCTTCATTTTCGACATACCCATGTGCCCTGAATGTAGTTTCTCCAATATGTTGGGATGACTACTCGATTTTCGAACAATAAGCAACCATTCGAGTGCGTATACTCTCGTTCACCGCGCTTCCACTTGCCGAGATTGTGTCCTTGAAGAACGATTTGGAGAAGCGGACCAATCTGCCGCAGTTGCTGCAGCGATCTGCTGAGAATCGACAGGAAAATTCGAGATCGAATGGAGCATGAATTCATCAAACTCGTCGGCGTCTCCAGGCGCAGGAAGCTTCGGTGTTCCCGGAATGGAACGTGACAGGTAATCGGCATTGCAGTGCTGAGCAGTCGGACGATATATGATCTTGTAATTGAAATGTGTCAAGAAATCAGCGTAATTGGCCACGCGTGAAATACATAATTTTGGGAGAGTTGTTGACGGATGAAATATTTGAGTTAACGGCTTGTGATCGGTTATTAAGGTAAACTGACGAGCGTAGAGGTAATGAAAGAATTTCTGGCAAGCCCATACTATTGCTAGCGCCTCTTTATCGATCTGAGGATATCGGCACTGTGTGGAAGTGAAAGCTTGACTGGCGTATGCGACAGGACGTTCGGAACCATCTTCCAGGCGATGGGAAAGAACAGCGCCCATTCCGACCGGACTGGCGTCGGTCGCCAGGAGGAGCGGTAGTCGATCGTCGTAAGGAAGCAGGACCGTATCCGAAGAGAGGATGCATCTCAGCGTGTTGAAGGCTTCCTCGCATGCCGGATTCCACTGGAAGGGAGTAGACTGAAGGCAGGCCCGAATTAGCCAAGAAATGGTACTGAAATTTGGAATGAATTTTGAATAGTAGGTGCATTTGCCTAGAAAAGATTCAGCCGTTTTAGGATCGGTTGGAGCAGGCGACATCAGCAGAGCTTTAACGTAGTCTTGACTGGTATGAATGCCGGTTTCGTCAATGGTATGGCCAAGAAAATCGATCCGATTTTCGAAGAAGCGGCACTTCGCCCTATTCAATTTTAGTCCCACGTCTCGGAAGCGCTGAAGGACGGTGGTTAAGACCTTTAACATTTTTAGAGAGTCTCTAGCGTGAATAAGAATGTCGTCGAAGAAGTTAATAACGTTGGGAATCCCCGCCAACACTTTTTCCATCTCTCTCTGCCACGTAGCCGGAACAAAAGCTGCACCGTAGACAGCACGAGTGGGACGTATTAAACCGTGAGTCGAGGTGTTAAGAGTAAGGATTTAGCTAGCCATCGGGCTTAGAACCAAGTGTGAATATGCATCTGTAACATCAAGGTGGCATAAAATTTTGGAGGTGCCGATTTGATTAAAAAAATACTCAGATTTTGGAATCGGGTGCTCGTTGATAATCATTAGCGGATTTACTGTTGGTTTGTAGTTTCCTGTAATACGTAACTGACCATTCTTTTTCGCAACCACGTGTGTCGGCGAAGCCCATTGTGACGACGCGACGCGCACATACTGGCCCGATGCTAGTTTGCGGTCAATTTCGGCTGCGTAAACGAGCCTTTAACGCATAAGGCACCTCAATGGGGCGAGCCAATACGGGTTTGGCATCTGGAATCAGATCAATTGAAATAGGATCCGTTTTCAGGACACCTGCCTGCTCATCGAACACATCGCTGAACTGCGCTAGTAGGGATTCAAACTCCGATGGACGGTTATGCGCACTTAGTACTGTGTTCGTGCGAAGAATTTCTTGGAACGGAATGTCGTGAACAAATCTGGCAATCCATTGTCTGCCCATGAGGGTGGAAACTGATCTCTCGCAAATGTACGCATCCAAAGAGTCTTGTCTGCCATTGTAGGTGACGGGAAGTGTAATTTTCCCGATGCATTTGATAGTATCGCTGGAGTAGCTTTTAAATATCCTATCAGAAGGAGTTAACAAAGAAGAAAAATTAGGTATCAATTTTCGAATAGTATTAACACTCATCATGGAACAAGCAGCTCCCGTGTCAAGCTCCATTACTAATGGTTTATCGTTTATGGAGACAGTAAGCATAGGTCTCAGGCGCGGAGAGTCAGCCACGTGAACGTGACCTAGGAAACTCACCGATGACACATTAGGCCCAAAATAAGAGGATTCCGAGACTTGATTATTTCTTGACTGGCGACAAGCGCGTCCAATATGTCCTACTCGGCCACAATTGAAACATTTAGCGGTACGGAACTTACAGTCGGCACGCCGGTGGCCTGTTTCGCCACACGAGTGACAAGAGGTCGATTTTTCTGTAGTAATCGATGCACGAGACCCTCTCGAACAGCTGTGACTGGGGGGGTGCCCGAGAATCACGGCGAGAACTTCGTCCCTGGCGACCACGCGATCGCGAAGACTTTTGGAACGTCTTTAGGGGGGCCGGCTCATAGCCAAGCCTGAAGACATCTGTACCCGAACGAGTCCCCTCCTGAAGCCCCAGCTGGTCGGACGCAAAAGAGGTTGCCTCCATTTCGTACGCAATGGTTAAAGCCTCCTGGAAGGTTTTAGGTTTGTTTTGAAACGATCTCGTCGCGAATATCCCTGCGACGAATACCATGGAGGAACTGAGCAATCAACGCTCGATCCAGGTACTCCTTGAATTCGCAACATGCGGACGCAGCACGTAACCGCGCAGTGTAAGCCTTAAGAGTTTCAGCGGGTTCCTGCTTAACCGCTCGAAACTTTATCTCCTCCGCATACATATTGACCAAGGGATCTAAATGATCGATCAGCATAGCCGTGATTTGATCGTAAGTCAGCGCATCGACAGAGTTGGGCTGCTGAAGACGCTCTAGGTGTGTGTTGAGGTACGATCCCATGTACACTAAAACAAGTTTAGCCTTCTCAACTGGAGTGGTGACCTGAGCAAGTTGCAGAGCTCGGCTGAAACGCTCGAAGTAAACCTTCACAGAAGGAAAACTAGCGGGCTTGTATTGTTCGAAATGATCGCGACGATGGTCGCTCGGAGCCGGAACTTTAGTACCCGATACCTCATCTTCTGAAGTCTGCGAAGAAGCTCCGTCTGCGTTTGCTGCATTTGCTGAATGAGCTGAGCCAATGGCAAGGACACGCCCGCACCACCTTCAGCCATCGATAATACTGACCGTACTCACGAGGAAGAAAGAAAAAAAAAACGCACTCATTAGTAGAAAAAGCGCACCACTTCTGACACCACTGTTGTATTTGTGGGCATTTTAATGAGTACCGAAATAAACGAACAGAAACTTTTATTAGCGAATCGTAAAAACCCAAAAAAACTGATACTGATATGGAAAACATAGGGAACAGCGAAGGAAGGTAATTGATATATTTGTTAAGGGAGTTCTGGGGAAAACAGGACGAAGCTAAACGGATTGGGATACAACACTGGGTCTTGTGCACCGCAAGGTCTCGCGCAACACCCATCGACGACCTCCAGGATTCGAGTAACCTCCCGGCTGAGCCCCTTTAGCGAGCTGGCCGAGACAACAACGGCGAGGTCGTCGACATACGCCTCCGCCCCCCACGCATTACCCCTCGAGGAGCCGCATGAGACCCACATAAAGGAGGTTTCATAGAGCAGCCGAGAGCACCGAGCCCTGGGGACACCCCCTGTATTACGGGGGACTCCGCCTGGCTTTCGCCATAGCGGAGCCTCACTGTACTCGACGTGAAGTACGAGGCCATTACCCGAAATGTGTCCCAGGGGACACCGGACTCGCGCAGTGCCGCCAATACAAGCGGCCCACACGCGGAGTCGAATGCACCCTGAACATCCAAAAGCACCGCCGCCGCATACCTACACCGGAGGAGTCGACCAAGGCCTGTAGGGCATCTATGGCCGCCTCGGTCGAACCCCTCCGGATCGCCCCAAACTGATGCTCATGAAGCTCCCTCTCCATGAAATGTTCCATCCTCGCTAGGAGGAGACGCTCCAGGACCTTGCTCTGCAAAGTTCCACGTTTCCATCTTAATTAATTCACAGTAGCGCAGCCATAGACTTGACTTCATTGTTGCTGTTTCTATTGCTTTCTCTTCGAATTTTTCCATGTCTTTGAGTTTTGCTGGTTAAGTCTTTAGTTTTTTCATATGCGTCCTCTTCTAACATTTTCTTCATTTGTTGTTATTTGTCTTGATTCATGATAACTGTGCAATTTCCCTTGTCCGCTGGTTGTATTACGATTTCTTCACAGTTCTTTAGTTCCATTAGGGCTTGTAATTCTTTTTTCACATTTTCTTTTGGTGGTTTTGAGCGTTGGATCACCGATGATCCGTCTTGTGTTATTTCTTCTTGTTCTTTTTCTGATAGTCAGTGTTAGACCTTGGACGCGAAAGGATCTCTTCTTTGTTCGACCAAGTGCCCTAACCAGCGGTGAAGTATTTATTAATTTTCCTTTTGTTTTTTCTTTCTCAATTTTATTTATTTTTATTTTTTCTCTGTGCTTGGAGAAAGCGCAGTACAAAGTTTTTCTTTTTTTTTTTTTTTTTTTTTTTTTTTTTTTTTTTTTTTTTCTTCGCCTCCGTGATGGGTGAGGAGACGGACGGAGAGAACTCCAGTTCTCATATCATGGATGTAGCAGAAACGAATAATCAGCAAAAAGACAATAGCGAAAGAGTCGAATTTTTATTTCGTCAGGAGGATACCGGACCTTATAAAATTTATTTAGAAAGTCTCAACCTATCCAAAGAAGGTGTGGGCAGAGTTCACCCGATGTCTATCGGGAAAATGATTTTTGAGTCGTTACCCGAGATTTCCAAGAGCGTTATTTCAGTAAAAACTCAAGGGCGAAACCGTATTGTCATTGAAGTCAATAATTACGCTTCTGCCAATAAACTAGTGGCAAACGAAGTATTTAAAACTAAAGGTTTCAAAACAAATATTCCTGGCTTCTTGATCAAACGCCGTGGAATAATTAGAGGCGTCGATAAATCCTTGAGCGAAGAAGAAATAAAAAAGGTCGTTCAAGGGCCGTCAGGTGAAATTTAGAATATTTTCAATTAAAAGACTTAACCGTCGCTAGTACAGATTCAGCAGGAAAAACGTATTCACCCCGACTTTTTCTGTAATTCAATAAGTATGATTCCAGATCTGAGTGTTCATGTTTACATTTATCAAGCATAGCTTTGACGATGCCCACCGCTTTTTTAGCAAGACCGTTGCTTTGCGGATAGTGGGGGGCTTGACGTTACCAAAGAAAAATTCAATTTTTTAGCGAATTCTTGGAGCTCGAAACAGTTAAATGGCCTGTTGTCCGATACAACCGTACGCGGAATACCATAACGGGCAAACAGAGGCTTAAGAGTACGGATTATGGTATCGCGTGATTTGTTTGGAATTTTTTCAGCCTCTATCCATCGCGAATAGTAATCGATAATAACAAGGAAATTTTCACGTCCGTATTCGGCTATATCCATTCCAGTTTTATTAAAAGGGATTGGTGGAATTGTGTGGGGCATTAAAGATTCTTTTATCCTTGATCGCTGAAACTTTTGGCAGACAGGACAGGATTCTATATAATCCCGCAGGTCGCTCATAATTGGTGGCCAATAAAAATTTTTAGCTTTTTCTTTTATTTTTAAAACCCAAGATGAGTTTCGTGTAAGACGCTCAATATACTTTTCTCATTTTCGTCGGGACGAGTAGGTGATCGGCCTCGAATTGACGAGTGCTTCACAGTCAGCCAGAACTGTGTAGAGTTCCTCTCGAGTCAGAGAGCTGTTCCCCAGTGTTTTACGAAGCAGGGTTTTCAAGAGGCCCACCATTCTTTCCAGAATCCACCCCACCATGGAGCGGGTGGTGGCGAAAATCTCCATTCAATTCTTGCGACGCAGGTGTGACGCGCAACTTCTTCCCAGTCGACAGTTACTCATACCCTGAAGTTGGTTCCATTGTCACTGTACATGCTACAAACCTCCTAAACGCCATCATGAAACCATCAGTTGACAGTGACGTTACTATGTCGAAATGAACAGCTCTGTAGACTGCACAAGTGAAAACCACAATCCACACTTTGCCCTCACGGCAATGTAACGGTCCAGCAAAGTCACATACAGAGATTTCAAAAACATTTACGTCCCTGACTCGTTCTTCAGGGAGTGCCGGAACTTCTACGTCTAGGTGTTTGGCCTCATACCTCCAGCAGATGACGCATTTATTTACTACTTGACGAGTTACCCTCCTAATGCGCAAGATCCAATACAATTTCTCTAAGTAAGGACAACAGGGTCTGTCCTGACACATGGTGGTTCTTTCTGTGAGCATACTCAACAATTTTAGGTATTAACGGATGATCTGAAGGCAACACAATAGGAAACTTGAATGAATCGTCGTCTTTGCGATTCATGATTTTTGTTTTGATTCGTATAATTCCTTTGACATCACACATAGGTTTTAGTCGTTTGAGTTTTTTGTCGTGCAAACCGTCAAATGACTCAGATTGAATTAGTTTCAACAGACCTTCTTCGCTCTGATCGATTTCTGTCGGAGACAGTATGCCTGGTGTTCTTTTCTTGTTTTTCCAGTTCATACTTTGATATTTCACATAGGAGTCTAGAGTAGATTTCTTTTGCATTCGTGTTGACAGCTGAAACTACTGTTTTCTTCCGCTCACTCATTATTTCTGATTCACTTTCTTAGGAATCGAATTCAGCCAAGTTTCAGGAGACTCTTTGAGCCACTGAGGGCCCTTCCACCATCTCGACTGCATCAGCTGTCGAGGTGAGCAACCTCGGCTCAACAGGTCGGCTGGATTCCGTGACCTGCCTACGGGATCAATTTCAAACCCAGCCAAAAGCTTGAAGTTTAACGGAACTTGGCTTTAGAGTCACATTAGGGGCAACGAGGTTGAAACTCGATTGGGAAATAACATTAACTTCTGCCCCGGTGTCTAATTTGAACGTAATTTCAATGCCATTCACTGTGCGGTCCGCTAACCAAGTAGTCTCTTGGGCCTCTTTGTAACGAAAGTTACAAACATTAGCAGAAAATTTGTCAATTTGATTAATGTGTACGATATTGCTATCGGTCGGGGTGTCTTCAGTTTCGTTAAAATTGGGGTTTACGATTTCGAGGGTGTTGGTCGTTGTTTGGCGTTTACCCGATCGGCATACTCTTGAAAAATGGTTGAGCTTACCACACGTAACGCACGTCTGGCCACGGGCAGGGCACTCACGGTTGCGATGTTTATAGTCCACAACGATAGCAGGTTGACGGGCCAGACGGGGGTCTAGAATTCACATCTTGGGCCGGAAGTCGATCATTATAAGACGAGTTTTTGGCGATTCGATGGATGGCTTCAAATTCAGCGTCGTCTGGAGGTCTTGAGCGCCCCATACACTGGCAGTTTAACTGAAGGCAATCGTGAGGCCGTCGATCGGGGTTACCCACACATTTTCAGTTAATCTGAAGGCCATGGACTGCAGTCCACCTGCAGTCCATGCGAAAACTGAAGGTGTGCGGCGTAGGACCGGCTAGGATCGGACGTGAGATCGTTGACTGACAGTGTATGTTTCCCTTCGATTTTGGCCGGACGGTCGTCTCTTGAGGCGACGGCCTGCAGGCAATCGCATAGTGTTGAGATCGGGTAACCAAACGCCCCCCCCCCCCCCGATCTCGGTAAGGTGAAGAATCACCCTTCCTGGAAAATCGCATAGCCACCCACCAGAACCCTCAAGAGGGGGAGAAAGGCCGCCGCGCGCCGACTCCGGGAAGGACCGCCCATTCCCTACCACGGGAAGACCAGTGGGTGGTGCCTCCCGCCGGGCTATATAAGCAGCGCGGCGACCCAGAAATAGAGATTCCGACGGCCGCAGCCAGAGAAGGAAGACCACTGGACCAGCCAAGACACCGAGGACCAACCCGGACGAGGACCAGCCGACACAGCGGGAAGCGAAACGGACGCTAACTAGAGCAGCATTGGACCTCCAAGAAGGGACAATCGGACCTAGGACCACCTCTGAGGATCTACGGACAGCGCCAAGGGCGCTAACTGCCAACCAGGAGGACTCCCAGTGAACCCGCCGCCCCCTCGGTAGTTCTCCCCGTTGTGGTTGACGAACACCGAGGACCGGCTGAGTAAGAGGGAAGCGAAAAGGACGCTAACCGGACCAGGAGTGGATCTCCGAGAAGGGACAGCGACAGCCGGACCCAGGACCACCCCAGAGGATCTACGGACAGCGCGAGGGGCGCTAACTTCCAACCGGAAGGACTCCCAGCAAAACCCGTCGTACCCCCCCCCCCCGGTAGTTCTCCCCGTTGTGGTTGACGAACACCGAGGAGTTCCCAGCCAAACTCCCTCTACCCCCGGCTGCTTCTCCCAGTCATTGGTCGACGAACGCCGGTCCTCCTCCCTGCGGTGGCGGGTTCTTCTCCCAGTTACTGGTCGACGAAGGCTCCACCTTCCTACCCAATACCTCCCAGGGTGAATCCTTACCAGAGGGCCTAGAGGGCTTAGCGCCTTAATTGGCTGCCCTTGAACTCCTGGTGAGCGACAGAACCACATCCCTGTCCTCACCCTTACAGCCGGAGCGAGCGCAGGAGCGCTAACCGAACTTCAGCCCGGAGGACCCGCAGATAGCGTCGAGGGACGCTCATAGACGACCCCGAGGACCTGGAGCAAGCGCAAGGGCGCTAACCGACCGGCTACCCAGGAGGACTGGAGCGAGCGCAGGAGCGCTAACCGAACTTCAGCCCGGAGGACCCGCAGATAGCGTCGAGGGACGCTCATAGACGACCCCGAGGACCTGGAGCAAGCGCAAGGACGCTAACCGACCGGCTACCCAGGAGGTCTGAAGCAAGCGCAGGAGCGCTAACCGATCATCGGCCCAGAGGACCCATAGGCAGCGTCAAGGGACGCTCACTGACGACCCAGAGGACCTGTGGCGAGCGCAAGGGCGCTAACCGGCCACCGAACCCAAGGATCTAGGGCAAGCGCAAGGGCGCTAACCACCCACCAACCCCAAGGATCTGGGGCAAGCGCAAGGGCGCTAACCAACTTTCGACTCAGAGGACCCGCAGGCAGCGGCCAGGGACGTTCACTGACGACCCAGAGAACCTGTGGCGAGCGCAAGGGCGCTAACCCACACTAAGGGAGCTCGTGTCCAGAAGTACGACCGACCCCCCCGGAGCGAACGCCTTCTTTCCAAAAAGACTGTTGATTTTCCACATTGTTCACATATATTGTAAATATCACGAAATATATTGGGGCCTGTTACCCAAAATACAACAACAGGTGGCGACCGTGACTTTTTCCTCAAGGCCCTCAATCTTCGGACAGCCGCATTAAGCTACACGGCGTCAGTGTATGGGGCGCTTTAGAAGCGGTAGCATCGCCGTGGAACTTCATGTTCGAGTCCGCCATTTCCATGGACTTACAGATTGCAGTAGCCTTCTCGAGTGGTGAGTCCTCTTGCGAAAGCCACTGTTGCATTGTTTTCGAATGAAGTCCAAGGATAATTTGAGCATTGAGAAGCTTGGACTCCTAGTTGACGAAGTTAAAGAAGACGCGAAACGTTTAAGATCAGCAAAAAAGTTGTCAAATGGCTCACCCTGAACTTGCCGGCGGGAGAAAAATTTGAAATTTTCCATGGTTTCATTTTCCCTTGGGATACAGTGATCCTCGAGGACTTGCAAGATGGAGGAGACGTTTTCGTTGTCTGGAGAAAGTTTAATCCAAACAATAACACCGTGAAATGAGCGTTCTAGTGAGCCAAGATCTGCAAATTTGGTTCTATAACTAGCGTAATTTGCGTTGTAATGAGCCAGATTCACGAAAATGATCTGATTAATGTGCTAAAAACCGCGTAATTGCGATTTTGAATTAAGCAACCCAGCGTAATTGGGTTCTCCGCGACCAAATCTTTTCAAAAACGGCAGAAGACGATTATTTGCCAGGAGCTTGGCTTCCATCGAAAATTAAAATCGCCGACGAGCTCCTTGCACATTTATTCTTCTGGTCATTGGGGGACCAAAATCTTTGGGAAGTTGCTCGAACCGTTACTCGAGTTCGAAACTGCTGTGTCAGCGGCGGCGTATCACGTGAGAAAATTTCGTCTTTATAGGCATGTCGATATGGTATTCTATAAGGGCTCCCCTCCCCCTCCCCGTCCTTAAAGGGCAAATTTTTAACTTTTCCACATTCTTGGCCCAAAATATTCGGCAAAATGTCCTGTTCAACGTAAGTGAGCATGAAAATAAAAATAATAATTGTAGGTTTACTGGCTTTCGCATTTAAGCTCTTCGGAAACTCTGTCAACTCTGTAGCTCCAATATCGACGTTCTCACAATGAAGGCTATACATAAAAACTTAATTTATTTCAAGATAATAATTTAAAGCGACTGGTCAAACCCCCCTCCCACTTCAATGCTTTTCGCTGTCCTCCATTCCCTCCTTGAGACCGACATTGTTGCCTTTTTCAGTTGATTATGCTGATTCTTTAACTATTAGAAACACTAAGCAGCCTCCTGGATTCTGGCTATCAGCTCACCTCTAGCATATTTACAGTTTCACTGTGATAAACCAGTCTTTTATTCAGGCCCACGATGTATATAAAGCCAGCGTCAAGTCAGGCGACCTGGATGAGTGGGTTATAGCGAGTTGATTGGGTGGGTACGGCCGATGTGGAGATCTTCCCGCACTTGACGAGTGTTGGTGAGCACAGGTGCTCCATTGTGTACACTGGAGGATGAGTGTAGCTCTCTTGTGTTATGGGACGTCCTTTGGAATTGGGGGTGAATGATTTTGCAGGGATTCCTAGGTAATTCCTAGTTTTCTAATGTCCTAGAGCAGATCTCTTGTGGAAATAATTCCTCTAGGTAAGTCGATCAAGATAGCTCAAGGTAAATGATTCATAAAATTTTACAGTAACGTATACAAATAAATGTTAATGTAGGTAGAGTTACACCGTGAGTCGATAATTATCATCAATTTAGATAATCATTTAAACACTATAACTCTTTCATCTCGTTCTTTGAAATCGAGGTATCGGACTTGGCATGAATAGATGCAACTATAATTGGGAAGGTGATTTGTAAGGGTTAGAACGGACCCTTAATAGAGATGTCCCTCGGGGAGTTAACGGAGCGGGACCGTTTTCACCTTTTCCCTTCCAGTAGCCACCCCACTGACTATATCTTTCTTCTCCCGTCCCCCCAAACCCTTCACCTGATGCTCTTGGAGCTGAGCCAAGACACGACTTCCTCGGTAATTATAACGGTTTGAATTACCTTCAATTCCAATACCAAGCTCTTATTTTATCTGTTATACACTCTTTTATCTAACAATGGAATTGTAATCATAGTTCGATTGAGTCCTTAATAGCCCTCGGGAATTCAGTCGACCGTGTAGAAACAATCGGCCAAATCTAACAAGAAACGCTGATAATTAGGTTGGTGATTTTGTGAACGTTGAAACATCATTATTATGGGGGGGGGGGCCAAACCGGTAATATTTACAGCCTACGGAAGAAGCAGTGCTCGAAACTGTTCTTTGGAAAGGTTTTCACTCAACAAAATGTTTTCATTTCGTCAAACTGGATTGTTTTTATTCTGTCATCTTTGTGCATTGAGTAATCCGTATGAGACAAGGACGAAAAGTTCTGAAGAGGCAATAAAAGATTGAGAGGCGCTTTACTCTTCGAATTGCTCGTGGAAATGTCGTATTTTTCAAAGAATCAGAAAAGCCTTCAATCATATTTTCTTTCTTTGCCAATCTTGTTTTTTATTTTTTGAAAATTACGTTTCGCGCTGTCAGCCTTTATTTGTATGATGTCTGCTTCAATTTTGAGTTCGTTCAAGTTGGCGTTGATTTTACTTGAACTGTATAATCATTAGCGAGACTGTTTGAAGGGCTACTATAAGCGGCTTAGAAATGTCAACTGTTTAAACTTTTAACTGACCACAATACAAACACACAGGGGTCATTTAACATTAAAATACGACCTCCACAGTTTTCAGGTCGTCTTGCCACTCTCTTCTCAATAAACCTGCCCTTTTCAATACGCCGTGCGTCGTTCCCCTAGCCACCAAATCCGAATGACCGATTACCTAACGAAACCCTCTAATAATCCTCCCTCACTCTTCTCTTAACGAATGGTCACACCACACCTTTCTCCCCACCCCCCTACCAACCCGACCATATCTCGTTGAGTCATTCACCTAATTATCGTATTTCTGCTCTGTTCACAATTAGCCCCTCCCATATAACGTTCAAGCAATTTCCAATGCACCATTCGTAACAATTCTGGAATCACAATTACATTACCATAAACCGATTGAGTTCGGTTGTTTTGGACTTGATTATGTTTGTGTCCTTGCGATTGTTGAAACAAATTATTTTAGAAAAATTGATGGTCCTAGGAACGAACCCGCACGACAAATTTATTCTGATGAGTGGAGGAGAGGGGGGAGGCTCATTTCTTTTCCTCTTGTTGCTCGTATACTGCTCCCAGAAAATAAGCGTTCACTTTTAATTTAAACTGTTTCAGGTGGCTTGGATTCACATTGATCGTCAGATGATACTGACCATTCATCGACACGTGATTGCCCGAGTGTCCCGGTTCAGCGTTTCACACGACAATCATAAAACGTGGCTTCTTAACGTGAATCAAGTTCACGAGGAAGACCGAGGCTATTACATGTGTCAAGTGAACACAAATCCTATGATAAGTCAAGTTGGATATTTACAAGTTGTAGGTAAGAATCTTTCTGCTTATTCATAAGTTTATAAGTAGGTTGTTATAACGTTTGTTAGTCTTCATCAATTCAAGTATGATCAATCAATTATTGATTGTATTCAAGTATGATCAATCAATCTCGAGATCCTCGGTCTGAGAGGTCAGCTTATTTTCTGTTGTACTGGGGCAATAACAGTTGGGTTCCCTCTCAAAACTCCCACTGGAACCGGCATACACGAACACGACACGAGACTTAAGGACAATCTCCGTTTTGGAGGAGCTCGGCTCACCAAATCTTTGAATGGCCAAAATTGTTGGGGCTTGAAATTGTTCAATCATTTGCCTGAAGATATTAAAGAGCTGGCTTCCCCGTCCTTTAAACGTTCGGTCGCTCCTGGTCCGTGGAACATTTTACGCCTTCGACGATTTCCTCAGTTCGGATTTTGTCTGACGTCTCGCCTTCTAGTCATTGTTGTTCCCTACCGTTTTGATTATTTATTCGCTTATAATGTATCATTATAATCTTTATTTTGACGTTTGTCTTACCTTACAGGTGTTGACAATAAAAGCTCTCTCTCTCTCTCTCTCTCTCTATTTCTCTTGCAATGATGCCTTCGAATGACTAAATTTTAATATATGTTCGTTCAATGCAAACTCTCTGTTTGGGAAACTTGATTATTTTAGAAATTTCAGCACCCCTCCTAACTACGACGCGATTTGTATAACGGAATCGTGGTTATGCTCCAAGCACACTGAGGATGTAGTCTTGGTAGATAACTATACGCTTTTCCGACATGATAGGGTGCGGAGGAGAGGTGGTGGTGTGACTTGCTACATTAGGCAGGACTTAGGGGTTAGTAAAGTAGTGCTGCGATCGGACCCTCTTTCCTTGGTTGAGTTCATGTTTCTCGAGATTCAAGTGTGTGGCGCTTTAGTTTGTCTGGGAGTGATTTACCGGCCACCTCATGCCGCCTTTGCTGGAGATCTCGAAAAGGCTTTGCTCAGCCTGCGCCCACGGTATGAGCATATGATTCTTACGGGTGATTTGAACGCCAATTTTTTGACAGAAAATGCTGATTCGCGTTATGTTCTGGACCTGTTCTGTTCGCTTGATTTAGTAATGTTACCTTTTGACGCAACATTCCGTTGTAGGGGAGCGGCAACGTGGCTTGATTTCATTGCTGTCGCGGGTGCTCATGATGGAATAAATGACTCTCATGGTCAGTTCCGGGACTGCGGGTTGTCTGACCACGATGTTTTGTATCTTTTATATACAGCCGACTCCTGCGAGCTGGAGATGAGCCGGGCGTCTTACCGCAACTTATCAAGAGTAGATTCACGAAATCTCCAGACTGAGTTTGAGCATGACTCGTGGCTTGATGTTTATGGTCTGCCTGATGTTAACCATAAGGTTTCAGCTGCTACATGGTTTGTTGAATAAACATGCTCCACTTATAACCACTGGGAATAGAAAAAAAAAAACAAGACGCCGTGGATTACCAATGAAATTAGGAGGGAGATGGCCATGAGGGACAAAATGAGACGTCGGTTTCGAAGGAAAAGATCACCGACCGCTTGGGTGGCTTATCGTGAAGCTCGTAATAAGGTAAACAAACTGGTTCGCCGCAGCAAGAAAGACTATTTCTTGACTTTGTTTGCTGAAAGTAGAGATTCGAGGGGGTTTTGGCGGGGTATGACTTTGGGATTGAGCAATGAGAGGAGAAAACTGGAAAGCCTGCCGTGTTCTTTGGACGAGCTAAATCGGTATTTTGTCTCTGTTGGGCAGTCGCCAAATAATGATGACTGTTCTCCCTCTCCGTTCCTGAATGGGGCTGTATTCAGCGACACTAATTTTTATTTTCATGATATTTTCCCCGAAGATATTACGTTTTGTCTGCGTAGAATCAAGACTGATGCAGCTGGTACGGACGATGTGAGGGTAAGTTTCGTCAAAAAGTGTACACCAGCGATTCTCCCAGTTTTGTGCCACATTTTTAATGCGTTACTCCAGTGCTCATCATTTCCTGAGTCATGGAAGCTGGCTAGGGTGATTCCATTGCCTAAAGTTACAAACCCTGGGAGTCCCAATGAATTCCGGCCTATAGCGATATTGAGTTGTGTGTCAAAGATACTTGAACGGTTGGTGTTCGACCAAATAATGGATTACTTAAAGTCGAGGGAATTATTGGACCCTAATCAGTCTGGCTTCATGAATGGTCAACGGTAACGCAGGACTGGCGCCTGGCTGTGGACCGTCGTAAGCTTATTTTCACGGTGTTCTTTGACCTCAGTAAAGCGTTCGATAGGGTAAATCATACACGCTTGCTAGAAAAGCTGAAGAGTCTTGGGTTTTCCCAGAGCGTATTGCAATGGATTCAATCTTACCTTTCCGAGCGCTCCCAAGTAGTGGACTGGGCTGATGAGCTTTCCGAGCCACTCCACTTGAAAAGTGGCGTCCCTCAGGGCTCCGTCCTGGCTCCCCTCTTTTTTACTCTGTATATAAGTGATTTTGCCACAAATCTGCGATTTTGCTCTTATCATATTTTCGCCGACGACATAATTATCTACCTCACATTTGAGCCTAAGGATGTGGCAGATGCTTTAATTAAGATAAACAGTGATATTGAGTCAATTCGGGGATGGGCAGAGCAAAATCATTTGGTGTTCAATGCTGCTAAGACTAAGGCGATGGTCATGGGATCAGCCAAGCTGATTGCTAAAGTTGGAGCCTTGGCTTGTTTGGAACTTGGGGGAGACCCAATTCCTTGGGTTGAGGAGGTAGATTACCTGGGTGCTCGTGTGGACCAAACGCTAGAATGGAAGCAACAGGCCAGGAATGTGAGAGCTAAAACCTTTCGAGTGTTGGCTCAACTTTCACGAGTAAGAGAATGCTTGCCTACAAAATCTAGGGCTGCTCTGGTTCAGTCTTTGGTATTTCCAATTTTTGACTACTGCAGCCTCAGCTATCTAGAGATATCTGGTGAAATGACCGTTGGACTTGAAAGGGCCCTTAACTCAGCCATTCGATTTATTTACTATCTTCCTTTTGATTGCCATATCACGCCATACTATGAGAAACTTAAATGGCTGAAGCTGGCAAGGCGTAGAGAATATTTAATGTCATGCTTCCTTCACCGACTCTTTATGACTTGTCGTCCCCGCTACCTTTTTGATTTGTTTACTTTCAAAAGGGAAATTCAGTCTAGGCAGCGGAGATGCGAGCCAGATGATTTGGTCGCACCACATCATAGAACCGCTTCGTATCATGGATCATTCTTGATTTCGTCGATCAGTCTTTGGAATTCCATTCCTCTTAACATTAGAAGGCTAAGTTGCCCAGTAAGATTTAAAGAGGCCATCTATAAATATTTCTTGAACAAACAGAGAGATGAATAATGAATATTTTTTCTTTGACATACATATATATTCTGTGATGATGACTGTGATAGGAGTTTCTTGACCGATAATCACGTCTTTCATCTCTGCCCCCCCCCTTCATCTTTAAGTCCCTTCATTCCCACCCTAGATCATTTTATTTTCATTTCTATTTTGTTTTATTTATCTATTATTTCATATTTATTTTATTCTAGTCTGTTTTACTTTATCGACACTTCAATTTAGTTTGTTTTTCTGTTTCTTATTTTTTCTGTGAATGAGTAGTAACTGTGCTGAGTGGGTCGATAATGAATACCTTTCATATTGCTCGACTTTTTTCCTAAACGACTGCTTTTATTCATTATTTTTTTTTGTTTACACATGTGATTATTTGAATTCAACACAACTGGTTCATTTTATTGTTACTGATTGTTTTATTTTTCATCTTTAGATTTAAATGTCAGTTTGATCGTTTTTGAGAGAAATTATGACAATTCTTGACTCTAGCAGTGTGAACACATTTACTTCTTATTGCTCCAGAGAGCCAATTGTGTGGCTCTAGAGCAATATTGGCAAACATGCAAAATTATTTTTTATGAATAAAAATCTCTCTCTCTCTCTCTCTTCATTTCTCAAAGACAATGATGCCTTCGGATGACCGGTGCCTAGGCCGTTGCCGACCTTTAACCGGCTCACTGCCCCATCCGTGACCCGGCTGCCACAGAAAGAGGCGGGTTGCTCCCCCGGTCCCCATCCGTTAGCCACGACTGGAGGCCAGCCAGCCGTGCCCGAGAGAAACCACGCGGAGGTGGACGTTCTCCAAGACCGGGAGAGTGACGAAACGTCTCCTACCCTTCAAAGGGCATCATGGGCCCCAGCCCCCTCCCTCCGCGCCAAGCAGGCGCGGGAGAAGGACAGGACCTTTTCAAACTCCCTCTGGCTCCCGACTAGCGCCGGGTCCGGCGTAGGACCCTCCACTCCCCATTCCCGATGGCGCAAGTCGTCATAGAACCCGCAGCGGCACAGCGCGTGATCAGCGGTCTCGTCCTCGTCACCAAAAGGCCACAAAGGAGAGTCCCGCTGCCGGAATAGCCACAACTTGGAGTTGAACGATCCATGGCCGGTGAGGATCGAGGTGGCCGCGTGTTCAGGTATGAATCACCTGGCCGCTGCCAACCGAATCCGCACGTCAGGCAGGAAGCCGAACAAACGCCTACCAGTCGTACTGTCTCCAAGGTATCTCCCCACGAGAGCCCCCGTTAGGCTCACCCCCTGGTATGGTACAATTAAGGAGCTGCCTCGTGGCAGTCTACCCCGCAAGATGACCACCTGGGTGTTGTATTTGTGGGCATTTTAATGAATACCGAAATAAACGAACAGAAACTTTTATTAGCGAATCGTAAAAAACCAAAAAAACTGATACTGATATGGAAAACATAGGGAACAGGGAAAGAAGGTAATTGATATATTTGTTAAGGGAGTTCTGGGGAAAACAGGACGAAGCTAAACGGATTGGGATACAACATCTCTTCCTCTCATAGTGAATTAAAGTAATTACAAAAAAACAAATTATGAAGCGGTAAAAAGAAAGGAAAAGAAAAAAAATTGAACAATGAATGTTACGGTGAATATCTTAGCGGCGGCCGGATCACGCGCTTCGTTCTGCGCGGTAAAGTCCGACAAGGCGAACCTGAGACATTCGGCGGCGGCGTTCTCACCTCGGACGTCGATGGACTTCCCGGTGTAGTCTCCACGTCTGACAATTGAGATCGCTCGTAGAAGCGGACGCGTCTCTCTAGCTCAGGTGACCCTGGGGCAGCACGTTCGCCGAAAGGGATTTGCATTCCCGGCCCACGACGCATTTGGTCGACATGCCGTTTGTACCGGACGTCCCGACACTCGATTTCACAGTGGAGATCGCCGAGCACGGCAGCGACTCGACCCTGAAGCCATTTAGGGGAAGACTTAGTAGTCCCGTAGCCTCGAAATAAAACGACGTCTCCTAATTGGAAGTGTCGAAAATTGTGGACTGATGGTATTTTCATTTCTCTTTGTTGTTGTAAATCCGGGAGAGCCAAATCTAGGCGTCCTCGGATCGCTCGATTTAGAAAAAGGACAGCGGGTGCCAGCCCAGTAGTGGCGTGAGGAGTCTTTCTGTACTGGAACAGGAAATGATTGAGGCACTGCTGGATAGTTGAAGTCGACGCTTGCGCCGCTCGTAGTGCTTTCTTTACGGTTTGTACCGCCCTCTCCGCCTGACCATTAGTTGCGTGATGGTATGGTGCGGTACGCTTGTGGTATTTGACACCTTGCACCTTAAGAAAACGCGTGAAGTCGCTGGATGTAAACTGAGGCCCATTGTCAGTGACGATAGTAGTAGGGGATCCGTATGAAGAAAACAACTTTTCCAGGATCGCGGATGTCGACTCTGCTGTTGAGGAGCGTGTGACCTCTACCTCCATCCATTTGCTGAAGGCGTCCACCACGATAAGCAGGTACAAACCATTCATCATAGTACCAGCATAATCCACATGGATTCGCTCCCATGGACGTGAAGGGTAGTCCCAATGGTGCTCTGTGAACCGCTCTGGTGCGTTTAAGTTTTGCCGGCACGCTGTACATGAGGCGGCCAAATTTTCCAGGTCGCTGTTAATTCCAGGCCAGTACACGAAACCTCGCGCCAAGCCCTTCATTTTCGACATACCCATGTGCCCTGAATGTAGTTTCTCCAATATGTTGGGATGACTACTCGATTTTCGAACAATAAGCAACCATTCGAGTGCGTATACTCTCGTTCACCGCGCTTCCACTTGCCGAGATTGTGTCCTTGAAGAACGATTTGGAGAAGCGGACCAATCTGCCGCAGTTGCTGCAGCGATCTGCTGAGAATCGACAGGAAAATTCGAGATCGAATGGAGCATGAATTCATCAAACTCGTCGGCGTCTCCAGGCGCAGGAAGCTTCGGTGTTCCCGGAATGGAACGTGACAGGTAATCGGCATTGCAGTGCTGAGCAGTCGGACGATATATGATCTTGTAATTGAAATGTGTCAAGAAATCAGCGTAATTGGCCACGCGTGAAATACATAATTTTGGGAGAGTTGTTGACGGATGAAATATTTGAGTTAACGGCTTGTGATCGGTTATTAAGGTAAACTGACGAGCGTAGAGGTAATGAAAGAATTTCTGGCAAGCCCATACTATTGCTAGCGCCTCTTTATCGATCTGAGGATATCGGCACTGTGTGGAAGTGAAAGCTTGACTGGCGTATGCGACAGGACGTTCGGAACCATCTTCCAGGCGATGGGAAAGAACAGCGCCCATTCCGACCGGACTGGCGTCGGTCGCCAGGAGGAGCGGTAGTCGATCGTCGTAAGGAAGCAGGACCGTATCCGAAGAGAGGATGCATCTCAGCGTGTTGAAGGCTTCCTCGCATGCCGGATTCCACTGGAAGGGAGTAGACTGAAGGCAGGCCCGAATTAGCCAAGAAATGGTACTGAAATTTGGAATGAATTTTGAATAGTAGGTGCATTTGCCTAGAAAAGATTCAGCCGTTTTAGGATCGGTTGGAGCAGGCGACATCAGCAGAGCTTTAACGTAGTCTTGACTGGTATGAATGCCGGTTTCGTCAATGGTATGGCCAAGAAAATCGATCCGATTTTCGAAGAAGCGGCACTTCGCCCTATTCAATTTTAGTCCCACGTCTCGGAAGCGCTGAAGGACGGTGGTTAAGACCTTTAACATTTTTAGAGAGTCTCTAGCGTGAATAAGAATGTCGTCGAAGAAGTTAATAACGTTGGGAATCCCCGCCAACACTTTTTCCATCTCTCTCTGCCACGTAGCCGGAACAAAAGCTGCACCGTAGACAGCACGAGTGGGACGTATTAAACCGTGAGTCGAGGTGTTAAGAGTAAGGATTTAGCTAGCCATCGGGCTTAGAACCAAGTGTGAATATGCATCTGTAACATCAAGGTGGCATAAAATTTTGGAGGTGCCGATTTGATTAAAAAAATACTCAGATTTTGGAATCGGGTGCTCGTTGATAATCATTAGCGGATTTACTGTTGGTTTGTAGTTTCCTGTAATACGTAACTGACCATTCTTTTTCGCAACCACGTGTGTCGGCGAAGCCCATTGTGACGACGCGACGCGCACATACTGGCCCGATGCTAGTTTGCGGTCAATTTCGGCTGCGTAAACGAGCCTTTAACGCATAAGGCACCTCAATGGGGCGAGCCAATACGGGTTTGGCATCTGGAATCAGATCAATTGAAATAGGATCCGTTTTCAGGACACCTGCCTGCTCATCGAACACATCGCTGAACTGCGCTAGTAGGGATTCAAACTCCGATGGACGGTTATGCGCACTTAGTACTGTGTTCGTGCGAAGAATTTCTTGGAACGGAATGTCGTGAACAAATCTGGCAATCCATTGTCTGCCCATGAGGGTGGAAACTGATCTCTCGCAAATGTACGCATCCAAAGAGTCTTGTCTGCCATTGTAGGTGACGGGAAGTGTAATTTTCCCGATGCATTTGATAGTATCGCTGGAGTAGCTTTTAAATATCCTATCAGAAGGAGTTAACAAAGAAGAAAAATTAGGTATCAATTTTCGAATAGTATTAACACTCATCATGGAACAAGCAGCTCCCGTGTCAAGCTCCATTACTAATGGTTTATCGTTTATGGAGACAGTAAGCATAGGTCTCAGGCGCGGAGAGTCAGCCACGTGAACGTGACCTAGGAAACTCACCGATGACACATTAGGCCCAAAATAAGAGGATTCCGAGACTTGATTATTTCTTGACTGGCGACAAGCGCGTCCAATATGTCCTACTCGGCCACAATTGAAACATTTAGCGGTACGGAACTTACAGTCGGCACGCCGGTGGCCTGTTTCGCCACACGAGTGACAAGAGGTCGATTTTTCTGTAGTAATCGATGCACGAGACCCTCTCGAACAGCTGTGACTGGGGGGGTGCCCGAGAATCACGGCGAGAACTTCGTCCCTGGCGACCACGCGATCGCGAAGACTTTTGGAACGTCTTTAGGGGGGCCGGCTCATAGCCAAGCCTGAAGACATCTGTACCCGAACGAGTCCCCTCCTGAAGCCCCAGCTGGTCGGACGCAAAAGAGGTTGCCTCCATTTCGTACGCAATGGTTAAAGCCTCCTGGAAGGTTTTAGGTTTGTTTTGAAACGATCTCGTCGCGAATATCCCTGCGACGAATACCATGGAGGAACTGAGCAATCAACGCTCGATCCAGGTACTCCTTGAATTCGCAACATGCGGACGCAGCACGTAACCGCGCAGTGTAAGCCTTAAGAGTTTCAGCGGGTTCCTGCTTAACCGCTCGAAACTTTATCTCCTCCGCATACATATTGACCAAGGGATCTAAATGATCGATCAGCATAGCCGTGATTTGATCGTAAGTCAGCGCATCGACAGAGTTGGGCTGCTGAAGACGCTCTAGGTGTGTGTTGAGGTACGATCCCATGTACACTAAAACAAGTTTAGCCTTCTCAACTGGAGTGGTGACCTGAGCAAGTTGCAGAGCTCGGCTGAAACGCTCGAAGTAAACCTTCACAGAAGGAAAACTAGCGGGCTTGTATTGTTCGAAATGATCGCGACGATGGTCGCTCGGAGCCGGAACTTTAGTACCCGATACCTCCATCTTCTGAAGTCTGCGAAGAAGCTCCGTCTGCGTTTGCTGCATTTGCTGAATGAGCTGAGCCAATGGCAAGGACACGCCCGCACCACCTTCAGCCATCGATAATACTGACCGTACTCACGAGGAAGAAAGAAAAAAAAAACGCACTCATTAGTAGAAAAAGCGCACCACTTCTGACACCACTGTTGTATTTGTGGGCATTTTAATGAGTACCGAAATAAACGAACAGAAACTTTTATTAGCGAATCGTAAAAACCCAAAAAAACTGATACTGATATGGAAAACATAGGGAACAGCGAAGGAAGGTAATTGATATATTTGTTAAGGGAGTTCTGGGGAAAACAGGACGAAGCTAAACGGATTGGGATACAACACTGGGTCTTGTGCACCGCAAGGTCTCGCGCAACACCCATCGACGACCTCCAGGATTCGAGTAACCTCCCGGCTGAGCCCCTTTAGCGAGCTGGCCGAGACAACAACGGCGAGGTCGTCGACATACGCCTCCGCCCCCCACGCATTACCCCTCGAGGAGCCGCATGAGACCCACATAAAGGAGGTTTCATAGAGCAGCCGAGAGCACCGAGCCCTGGGGACACCCCCTGTATTACGGGGGACTCCGCCTGGCTTTCGCCATAGCGGAGCCTCACTGTACTCGACGTGAAGTACGAGGCCATTACCCGAAATGTGTCCCAGGGGACACCGGACTCGCGCAGTGCCGCCAATACAAGCGGCCCACACGCGGAGTCGAATGCACCCTGAACATCCAAAAGCACCGCCGCCGCATACCTACACCGGGAGGAGTCGACCAAGGCCTGTAGGGCATCTATGGCCGCCTCGGTCGAACCCCTCCGGATCGCCCCAAACTGATGCTCATGAAGCTCCCTCTCCATGAAATGTTCCATCCTCGCTAGGAGGAGACGCTCCAGGACCTTGCTCTGCAAAGTTCCACGTTTCCATCTTAATTAATTCACAGTAGCGCAGCCATAGACTTGACTTCATTGTTGCTGTTTCTATTGATTTCTCTTCGAATTTTTCCATGTCTTTGAGTTTTGCTGGTTAAGTCTTTAGTTTTTTCATATGCGTCCTCTTCTAACATTTTCTTCATTTGTTGTTATTTGTCTTGATTCATGATAACTGTGCAATTTCCCTTGTCCGCTGGTTGTATTACGATTTCTTCACAGTTCTTTAGTTCCATTAGGGCTTGTAATTCTTTTTTCACATTTTCTTTTGGTGGTTTTGAGCGTTGGATCACCGATGATCCGTCTTGTGTTATTTCTTCTTGTTCTTTTTCTGATAGTCAGTGTTAGACCTTGGACGCGAAAGGATCTCTTCTTTGTTCGACCAAGTGCCCTAACCAGCGGTGAAGTATTTATTAATTTTCCTTTTGTTTTTTTTCTCAATTTTATTTATTTTTATTTTTTCTCTGTGCTTGGAGAAAGCGCAGTACAAAGTTTTTCTTCTTTTTTTTTTTTTTTTTTTTTTTTTTTTTTTTTTTTTCTTCGCCTCCGTGATGGGTGAGGAGACGGACGGAGAGAACTCCAGTTCTCATATCATGGATGTAGCAGAAACGAATAATCAGCAAAAAGACAATAGCGAAAGAGTCGAATTTTTATTTCGTCAGGAGGATACCGGACCTTATAAAATTTATTTAGAAAGTCTCAACCTATCCAAAGAAGGTGTGGGCAGAGTTCACCCGATGTCTATCGGGAAAATGATTTTTGAGTCGTTACCCGAGATTTCCAAGAGCGTTATTTCAGTAAAAACTCAAGGGCGAAACCGTATTGTCATTGAAGTCAATAATTACGCTTCTGCCAATAAACTAGTGGCAAACGAAGTATTTAAAACTAAAGGTTTCAAAACATATATTCCTGGCTTCTTGATCAAACGCCGTGGAATAATTAGAGGCGTCGATAAATCCTTGAGCGAAGAAGAAATAAAAAAGGTCGTTCAAGGGCCGTCAGGTGAAAATTTAGACATATTTTCAATTAAAAGACTTAACCGTCGTAGTACAGATTCAGCAGGGAAAAACGTATTCACCCCGACTTTTTCTGTAGCATTTAATATTCGAGGACAGACTTTGCCCCCATACGTGTTTATTCACTACGTCGCCTGCGAGGTGGAGCCGTTCATTCCAAGAGTAGTGCAATGCAATAAATGCTTGCGTTATGGTCACTTCCAAGATCAATGTAAAGGCGCTGAACGGTGTAGTAAATGCGGAGACGCTCACAATCTAAGTGAGTGCTCGGCGGAAGAAAAAAATTGCATTCATTGCAATGGCGCTCATCTTGCAACGGAAAGAAACAATTGTCCTCAGTTTTTGAAAGAAAAAAATATTAAAAAAGTAATGAGCGAGAGCAACATTTCTTATCGTGAGGCGAGATCCGCTGTAAATGGACAATCATTTGCAAATAAACTGAGACCTCCATCCATCAATAATATTTCTTCTTTCCCACCCCTTTTTCATGGAAACTTTAATTCTAACAGAAAAGTAGCTTCAACCAGTTCTTTTCCACGGTCCTTTAAACGTTCACGCGATAACCCTTCCCCACCAGCAGTGATAGCGCAAAATAATGCAACACCGAAAAATACCCCCGGTGGATTAATCCAATTTAATCCCTACAGGGTGGAACACGCAGAACAGAAAACTAGATCTCTAATACAACATGAATCCTTCAAATCAGAATTGGAAGATATTATGAAAAATCTGCTTAAAAAAGTCGGTATAAAGGATAATCAAATTGCTCACGAGGATACAAAGTTATTTTTAGCACAAACCATCCAGTACATAACAGACAAGCATAGTAATTTGTAGTAAGCTATCTCTCTTCCATTTGTTGGACAGGGAGACATATAACACTATCAATAATCATGGATAATAACTTGAAAATTCTCCAGTGGAATTCGCGCTCTTTAGCATCAAAAATAGCTGAGACAGAAAATTTCCTTGTTGCAAATAATATCCAGATTGCAGCTATTTCGGAAACTTGGTTCAAGCCAGACAAATCTTATACAATTAACAATTATAACATTGTTAGACAGGACAGGCGGGACGGTAAAGCCGGAGTGGCAATGTTAGTGAAGAGCAATATTCCATTCAAAACTATTCATAGCTTGCCTACTATAGATGGGCTGATGATTGTAGGTATTTCCATAGAACTCCATTCAGGAATAATGCTGGATATTTTCTCGATCTACAACAGTCCCCTCAATCATCTATCACAAAGCCAATGGGAAGTGGTTTTCAGTACCAGCACAGGCCCTGCTTTATTTCTGGGAGATTACAACTGCAATGACCGGATTTTTGGCTCTAGTTTTTCGCAGCCCAAGGGCAAAAAATTATCGGATGCGGCTCATGAGGCCAACTTAATCTTTCTTAACGATGGGTCCCCCACATTTATAAACCACTTGAATAACACCACCATTTCCGTTCTTGATATATCATTCAGTACCCCAAGCATTGCCCCAAATTTTAGTTGGACCACGATCAACGATACTTTAGGGTCGGACCATGTTCCTATCATAATTTCTTCATCGTTTAAAATTAATAACTGTGTCCGTAGCAAACCCTTGCGAAAAATGGAACGAAACCCAAGCAAATTGGGATGATTTCAGGAGCTGTATGTCGTCATTTGATAGCACAAGCTTTAACACATACGATGATTTAAAAAAAAACTCTTGAGCTCGCCTGTGACACAGCCATACCTAAATGTTCTACCGCGAGAAATAAAAACCATACAATTTGGTGGAATGATGATTGCTCTGCTGCTAAAAGACACAGGTCTGCGGCATTCTCTGCTTACAAAAATAGCCCATCAATGAATACATACTTGGAGCTTAAAAAGGCAGCAGCCAGGGCAAAACGTGTCGTGAAGCAGGCAAAGCGTCAATTCTGGAGAACATTTTGTGGACAGCTTAACTGCAGCTTCCCTATTGGAGACGTGTGGAAGAGAATCAAACGTTTCCCTCCAGCAGGCGCGGTCCTTTCGTCTACACGAGCGCGCGCGGTCACCTAATAGATTCAAGAGGTCAAAATGAGGCCGCAGAGTCCAATTTTTGGACTAAATATGTTGTACTGATTGTTTTATAGGAAATAATAACGAACACGAGCAGAAACAAAAGACTGGAGCAAGTTTATAAATAAAATAGAATAAAAATCACAAAAGCCTTCGATATTACAAAATCATTTCTTACAAATTATTTTCAGTCTTTGCTGGTAATTTTTAAAGTACGTTTTTCGTTTTCAACTACTTAGTAAGCAACATAGAAAAACGTTATGAAGAAAACAAATGAATAACTAGAAAAAAATGGTCCGCCCATAGACTATTCTAATGTGTCTCAAAACTGATGTTTCCACGGTAACTTTCATGAGATACACATCTTTCTACCTAGGCACATCTTCGATATTTTAGAAACTCAGAAATAAATATATTAAACAAAATTAAAACCCACGTTAATCCAGAATTGAAGTAAAAAGTTATAACAAATGATTGTGTTGAGTTGAAACATTCTTTTGATTATATCTTTTGCCGACTGCGTGATGCGATTTAATCAACGAATGGAGCATCTTCAGCGGAAAACATTGGCAAATAAGCTTATATGAACGATTTTCTTATAGAAAAAATCAATTTCATGCCCAGAATAAAATTTTAAAAATATAACTTGAGAGCGCGCGGGGCACCTCACAGGTGAAATCGTCGATAAATACGGAAAAACAATCGAAAGCCCTTAGTTCACGCCACTGACACAAGAATAACCATGAAATAGGAAGGTAGAAAAATCCCCAGTTCTCTGACACCCCTCCTGTGAACACGTCACACTTTCAAAGACGCACAATGCATCTGTCAGGTGCCGCGCGCGCTGGAAGGTTAAAAAACCCAGCTCCTGATATCATCTTCCCAGTTAGTAAAGGAAAGTGGTGCGACGATTTTCTTTGCAAATTAACTCCGGATTCCGTGCCTGAGCCAATTCCGGATTTTTCGATAGCTTTCGTCGGCCTAGAAGTGATACCTCGTAAGTGAAAAAACACGATTTTACAGGAGAAACAAAAAACGTTTTATGCAAAACCTACAATGAGGAAAATGTATGATTGGGCTTTTGGAAAGCAGGATATTACAGTTTTGGTGGTTTATGTATTGATAAAAAGTGATAAATCAAGCTGTTACTGAGAAACGCTACATACGAGTTCCCACTACTTCATTTTATTAGAATTCGTCAACTTACGAGGCATCACGTGATAAATTTCAACTATCTTCGCACCACAATCCATAGTACCCCAGCCAAGATGTTCTGTAGTCAACCGCACGCAAAAGGGAGAAAAAGAAATGAAACAGCTATTACTAAAACGATTCTTTATTAACGTAGGTATAAGTATTTGTGTAAAAAACAGAAGTCCTGAAAAGTTAAATGAAATTCAAAGGTCTTGGAACCTATTGAGGACGGAAGAAATTATAATCTACCAAGGTGCTTCACATACACACTCGACTTTTACAATAAACACGACAAAAGGCTAGTCAAACGTACCCGTTGGCGTAACCCAGCATTTTTCCTTCTTGACTAAAATCGACTAGCTGAAAAAATTGACTAATAAAACATCACGTGATAAACTTAATGAATGAATGGGTAACTTAATGAATCACTAGAGTTTCGGTAACTTTATCTTCCTGGTTTTGTTGCACCTCCTGGGTTGAGATTTTCTTTCTCGCAAGCTCGTTTTGGGCGTCTTTAAAGTGGTTTCTGAGCATTTGGAAATTTTTTTGCGTCGAATTGATTTCTTTTTCTCCTTTTTAGGCAAAGGAGCAACGTCAAAGAGTCCTTGATCATTTTCGTTGTTTTCCTTTTCTTTGGAAGGCGGGTTTTCATGAGGCAGTCCGTCATAGAATGAATGACAATCCGTGGTTATGACGGCTTTCAATTCTTGCAGGTGGACCCATTTCTTGTATGGAATTTTCAGTCTTGCTTCGTGCGCGGGTGAGAAGTCACAAAGTCGTGGTACTTCCGGCGCATTCCTCTGTTTAGAAAGGTCGATGAATGGTCCGTCGAAATCCAGTTTGGCCTGAATCGTGCCATCAGGTGCGTACTTCAACACTTTTATGTCGTTGACTAAGGGGTCATTGGCAACTTTACCTGGCCTGATGGACTTGTATACTATCAGGGTAGAGAAATTTTTTATGAAGTCATGGGTGACCTCCTTTGCCTCGTACGGTGGGTCGTTTCTAGCCTTCAACGTGCATTTAATGTAATCAGATGGTAGGTAGATGGTGGCATGCTTAAGTTTTCTTTCAATGTTGGAGTGGACGGAGTCAACCTCCATCTGAGTGTGGCCTTTTTGGAGAAACTTTTGGAACACCGTTACGTTGTTTTCCACGCTGAAAGATAGAAGGGCATTCGAAAGCACAGCATTTCGGTTTTGGTAACCGCAGCCATCGCTCCATATTATTATTGGCACAGCAGGTGATGTAAGAGTCATGCTTTTCAAATAATCCACGAGGCAAGATGCAAACGTGTTTGCCGTTAGATCGGCTTCACATTCGCTAAACCAGTAGCATCTGCAATGCTTACTGTTGATATTATAAATGGTGAAATTGTGATTGCAGAGCTTAGTCCTGTAATACAAAGCCGAAGCGTTGAGCATGGGCGATACTTTCACTGCCTGTACGTCCTGGGTCAGGACTATGCACTTATTTTTTTCACCGTCCGTTTTGTCATTGGCCTTTTCAGATCTTGCTCTGTCTTTGTCTGTTTGGTGTTTTTGGTACTCGATCTCGCCAAGGTGACCTAATTCATACTCGATGCAAGTGTCGCAGGCGTCCTTTTTCGGTCGCTGAAAGGCTATGTTCTTCTCTTTTATGGCAGCGTCAAAAGAAAATTTACTCAGTGGCTTGCTCTCTTCAGTACTTTCGAGGCCTTTGACATGATTTTTCCACTGCTCGCAATATTGTTGGTAAACGTCGGAAAGATTGTTGCCGAAAGTAGGTTCTAGGTAGGATTTTGAGGTCGACGCTCGGCAATAATGAGAAGGCAGCTTGGGCAAAGATTCCAAAAAATTATATAGAAATGTCTTTTTATCGTTCATGGGAGGATTCCGTAACTCGCGTCTCTCTGAATTCTTCATTTCTTGGGCAGGGATAAAACCTGCATTCAAAGTACTTTCCCTTACCCACTTCAAAACGGTCCACTCACCAATCGCGAAAGTGGATAGGAACAATTCTTTGCAGACGGTGAACACTTCTTCATTTCCTCGCCACGTGTAAATCAGGGTACTATGCCTTCTTGAGTCTGGATCCATACCAACTCGTCTTTTGACATTGACAGCCGTTACCAAAGATGTGACGTAGATCTTTTTTTGATCCCACGATAGTTGGCCCCATAAATTATCAAACAAGGACCGTCTGAGTGATTCTGGTACAGCATCACAGTTACGCGTTCTGATCAATCTGCATCGTTCAGAAGTGCAACGCGGACCCATCACTCGTTCTGTTCTTTCTGCTCCCCTTTTTCCTTTTTGATTTTTCTTCTTTGTCCATCCCACGTAGCGTTTTCCTGTTTCTCGTAGCTTTTTATTTTTAATGTCATGCCAGTCACTCACGTTTGCTGTCCTTCTCCTAGTCTTCTTCACTGCGTCACCATCGGTTCTTCCATCTTCTGGGCCTCCTTCATTCAAACGCAGGCTTTCATATTCTTGGACCACCTCTCCGCAGTTACTGTCTTCTGGTACTGTTTCATCGCCTGAAGAAACAAGTTCATTAATACTAATTTTTGATAGGAAGTTGTCACTGTGACTCATCATTCGTACCTGGTTCGGGTGATGCTACTTCTTTTCTCTCATCAGTCCCCGCTAAATTTTCGAAATTCTGAGAAGTGGACACACTTTCGTCTAGGTGCCCATAATCGTACTCTTCTTCTTCCAAGAATCCAGCTCTGAATGCAGAATCGTTTTTCAGAGAAAGCACTGCAGATTCTATGTCTAAAAGTTCATCATCTGACTGAGCTAGCGAACGCGAATGAGCGCTGAATAAACGGTCTTCATTTTCAACAAAAAAATCCGTTTCCATAGGCGACGACACCTCTTCGGTTACTGCATTAAATGAGTGCGGAGTAACTGTTGCCAGTTGGACTATCCTCAGCGCTCTGGCACTGATCGCTGTTTTCTGGTAGCAAAAGTAAGAAAATGGCAGTCAACTTATTGTTAGTTTCTGACAAAGTCTTTTAGAATACCAAGTTAAACCACTCGAATTAAAGTTAAACTACTGGGAAAACGTGTGATCACTTTTGCGGGTTATTGGGACAATATTGCTCCCGAAGCATTCGCCGTGAAACTGATCTCGAGTTTGCGCAGTACACTTGAATTAGGAGATATGACTTCCAATGAATTAAAAAAACAGAGGCCTAATTAATTTATTTACCCACCCGTTTCCACTCTAAAAACAAAGAACTGCACTGCGCAAACTCGGGATCATTCTCATGTCAAATGCGGGAGCAAAAATCCCGACCCACAAAATTATCCACTTTTTGAACGAAGTGATTTAACTAGCTATTCTATAGCCCTTAGGCTTCTGTTGTCATCTATCACGTTCGTAAACCGCAAGTAGAGGTACCTCGTAAAAGGCAGGAGCTTTCGAGAACGAATTTCCTTTAAGGTGTGTTCTCTTGAATGTGATATCTCGTAAGTGCAGGGATTGGTTTCAAGAAAAGTCTTTAAGCCAAAGTTGGGAAATAAATATCTTGAGGAGTGAAACTTATGGCGTTTTCCTTTTGCATAAAATTCCGCTATGGAGCCGAGCATTTCCACCCGTCTTCTCCGTTACCATAATATGATATAATTCAGAGAAGACGGGTGAAAATGCTCGGCTCCATAGCGGAATTTTATGCAAATGGAAAACGCCATAAGTGCTCCGTGGAATTGCCAAAAAGTTTAAACTACATGAAAGATAAAAAAAACAACAACAGAAAAAAAAAAAAACACCGCATTACTCACCTTAATTTTGGGCGAGTGACGCTCCATGTTGTACACTCAACTGATAACTCCCACTTACGAGGGAACACAAGCACGCTGCGGACAAGGTATGTTACTAGGGAACACTAGAGTGAGCTACCTCCACATTTACGAGGTATCACTAGTTCACTTTGTCCATGTCTGTGATACGAGATGTCACTTCATGGACTTTTGAGCGCTAAAAGAATTTTTCTCACTTACGAGGTGCCACTAGATAGATGCGACTACGAATTATGAACAAAACGATACCAAAACCTCAAAATGGCATTTTTGTCACTTACGAGGTATCACTTCTAGGCCGACGTTTTGACCAATCATGCTTTCTGACCAGTGCGTTTACGGTCAAGGAGGTGGACCTGGCCATTAAAAATTAAAAAAATACATCACCTGGCATTGATCAAATAACGTACTCGATTCTGAAACAATGTTCCATGTCAACAAAAAAAAAGTTAACAAATATTTTCAATGATATTTGGCATAATGGAATTTTCCCAGACAGTTGGAAAGAATATTTAATTTATCCCCTAAAGAAACAAAACAAACCTCCTAACCACTTCGACTCTTACCGCCCGATCTCTCTGTCTTCATGTGTAGTCAGGACTTTGGAAAGGATTCTGAAGAACCGGCTGGAATTTTGGCTAGAAAACAAAGAAGTTCTTCCCCGCAGTCAATTTGGATTCCGAAGAGGCCGAAGCACGGTACACAGTCTTTCCAAATTTACCACCGACATTCAACTAGGATTTACTGAAGGAAAAATTACACTGGCTATTTTCCTAGACATTTCGGACGCGTACAATAATGTAAATCTTCGCATCCTGTACGATATGATGGTTAAAATCGGGGTTTCCCCATTTTTTGCCCATAGAATAGTTTCGTTGATCTCGAATCGCAAACTGTACCTGCAAGTTAGTGATTCTCGGCTCGGTCCCAGGCTTGCCAACAAAGGTTTGCCCCAGGGGGGGGGGGGGTCCTTAGTCCTATATTGTATGCGATATACGTGGCAGATTTGGAGGAGGTTCTTCCAGACGCTGTGAACATACTACAGTACGCGGACGACATATGTTTATATGTGACAGAGTCAAGCTTGGAGCGCTGTGTTGAGCTACTTCAACAAGGCGTACTCAGTTTTAACGAGTGGCTTTGCAGCAAAGGACTGGCGATTTCGGAAAATAAATCAGTAGTCTGTCCCTTCTCGAGACACAGATCTAACGCGCTAGGTGACCAAGTAACGTTAGGGAACTTTAATTTCCCCGTAAAGGAGGAAGTGAAGTTCCTGGGTTTACATTTCGACCGGAAACTCACCTGGAAAAGTCAAATAGAAAAAATGTTAGTCAAGGCCGAAAGATACGTTAATGTGCTGCGAATGATATCACATACTCGTTGGGGAGCAGATCCGGATGTCAGCCTTTTGTTTTACAGAGCGACGGTTCGCTCGATTTTTGATTATGGGTGTATGTTGTACGGGTCGGCGTATAAATCTATCCTTAGAAAGCTAGATGTGATACAATTCAAATCTATTCGAATATGCCTTGGCATGCTTCAATCTACCCCAATCAACAATCTTCTCAACGAGGCCGGAGAAGTTCCTCTTAAAATCAGATCTCCCGTCTGATTGTCAGACCGCCTTCTCCTTAAAATTAAAAGTTTGTACCCTGACATCACGCAAAAAATTTATCACCTGAATACGTTTGACCTCACCCATAAATTTTGGCAAAAAAAATCCACACCCATGCTTGTACGTAGCTTCCGACGACTACATTCAATATTACCTCAAGTCAACTGTACCAATTATTCTATACCCCTATTCAAGTTGTCCAAAGATACACACTCAAGTTTGTACAGAAAAAGTGATCTATTTCTGCAAAAGATGTTTAAAATAATTCCACTGGTTTCCAATAACAAGGTGGTAGAAACAGAGTTAAAGCAGATGCCCAACTCTCATTACATATTCACCGACGGTTCTAAGTCACAATCGGGCTCTGGGTGTTCGTTCTATGACCAAACGTACGACGTTGGTCGTAGATTCAAACTTCCGGACAATACTTCGATCTTCACCTGTGAGGTAGTGGCGGTTCGAGAGGCTTTGAAATATTTCAACGGTCTATACACAACTAAAGACCTGGTTGTCATTACTGACAACAAAAGTATACTGGCGGCAATAGACAATCCCCTGGAATATTTCAGAAGCTCCGTAACAATGTTAGAAGCCTTGGATATACTATGCCAAATTAGAAATAAAAATAAGAAAATCGTATTTTTCTGGGTTCCCAGCCATTCGGGGATTTTTGGTAACGAGCAAGCAGACCGTCTTGCGAAACAGGCGTGCTCTACGGGCGAGCTGTTAAAAATAGACGCGAATTACTCGGAATTTTTCGGTTTAAGCAAATCAATACTGCGTCAAACGTGGTACCACAGTTACAGAGCAAGCGAAACTGGCCTGTTCTACGTAGGGCATAACCCCACAATAAATTATTTCCCTTGGTTCCACAAACGGAATGTGTCCAAAAACTTGTGCGCAGCTTTGTGTCGGCTTAGGACCAACCACGGAATTTGCCCTGCATACCTTAAAAAAATAAATTTTCATGTGTCTGACCAGTGCGAATCATGCCATACTTTAGGGGATTTGGAACACATCATCATGCATTGTAAAAAATTCACCGCAGAAAGACTTGAATTGTTCAGAAATTTAGGGTCATTATTAGCAAACCCATTCAATTACATAAACATATTAATTTCCAAAGACTTAGACGTGTACAAAAACGTACATCAATTTTTACTTAGAATACAGCATCTAGTTTAAATCATAACATTTTCACACCCGCAATCAAACTAAAACTGTGGCTCCGGCTTCCGGGCTAATGCCAATTTAAAAAAAAAAAAAAAAAATACACCAACCTACTGTTATCATTCATTGTGATGACGGGAGGGGAATTTTTTCACCGATCAAGTATCAAAAAGTCGATGTTTTTTTTTTTTGTTGAGGCCTGATGGTGTGTAGTAATGGCGACTGGCTTCACGAAAAATGCGTTTCACTCCCTCCACTTGATCCTACCTCCTATTATTAATATAGTCATTGTTTTGAAATATGTATAAAAGTTCATGATTCGGAAATACAGCGTGCTCTCAGATATAATATTAGATATCAAACAGCTTTATATGAACGGGAAATATAGCTATGATGATGAACTAATGCAACCAAATATTATCATTCCAAATTGGATGGAAATTACTCGTCCGTATAAAGTAGACAGGATAATTCCAAGAACTTTATCTGGCCTTGCTACATTTTGACTACGTATTCTGAATATTTGTTACAATTATATTGAAGAGTCTATTGCAACGCGATATCATTTTACTCATGTATCGATCGTTACCACTCACAGTCAGTCCTTTTTAAACCATGTTCTCATGTTGGCAGTGCCTCCAAATATTATTGACGACCTAAGCACACCTTCTTCAGTAGCAGTAAGAGAAAATACGAACGTCACGTTGATGTGTCGAGCTGAAGGATTACCGCAGCCGAAATTGTCTTGGCGACGTGAGGATGGCCAGCCAATATCTGTCGACAAGAAATCGAGAGGTATGACTCCGCTCTTAACATTTATAGAAATCTGTAGCCCTTTTTGACAATTTTATTCGATCATTATTCCCCTTTATTGTTTTATTTTTTCAGTAGAAATATTTTCTCCTTTGTCTTCCACTCATCGATCGTGCGTAATGTCTACTATATCTCCCGTTTCACCCTTCATCTGTCTTATTTGTCTTTCTTTTATCGTGAACTGAAGCCGAATTTTAGGAATTTCTCAACTGCTAAAATACACTTATGAATAAAAGAAAGGTGGAGAGCGGAAAAAGAGAGAAATTTATAGAGAGGACAGCTCAGAACACTTGAGAAGGTCCGTGCGAGTTGTGCTGCATGAAATATAAAACTGTTCTCGGCTCTATTCTCGCTTTTCTTCCATTTTCTTACCGTTGAGAAGGAGAGTGGAGAAGAGGAAAAGATGGAGGAGTCGGCTCTTGCCTTTTCTTGGTGTGTAAGGGGGAAAAAAAAGGTTGGTAAAACGAGACCGTCCTCGAGAGGGATTGATGGAGGTTGAGACTTGAAAGTTAAAAATACGGATAATTTTAAATGAATGAAATGGTGGAAAAATGAGCCGTGCATTTTCTAGGTAAATAGTTTGTTAGGTGTTTCTGACCTCATTTTTATTTTCACTATTTCTCTGGAACATTGCGTATAAATATAAATACATAAGCAGCAATGGCCACATAAAAAGCAAGCGTCCAACCTGACCAACATCTTTCTCCTCGTTCGTTGTAGTAGGAAGATTGTACGCGTATGTTGTCATAATGTATCGGGGTTCGAGCACGGTCCTAAAATGGCAACACTTTTGTTGATATCCCGCCCCTGTCTGTCAATCAAATCAAACGTGGCATCCAAGAATCCACAAATCATGCTTGAGAAAACGTTGATGCCAAAAAAAAAGGAAAGGATAATGTAGTGTACTTTATTTTCACCTTCTTTCGTCATGGTTTCTCGATAATTGGGTGTACTAGTATTAATTGGTGAAAAACAAACCTTGATGTTTGTTTTAAGACAAAAGCCTCGATTTATAGTATCATGAAATTGCTAGTTAATAAGCCAGAAATGTTGAAGAAGATTTAAACGAAAAGTAAACCCAAAAAGATAATATTTTCTTGTCAGGAGCGGCTCAGTTATTTAAATTTAATTTATTTCCAGCAAAGAAAAACTAAATATTATGGTTTTCCTTCCTGTCTTTAATTTACTATAATCCACTCTCAAGTTTTACTACACCCTCGCTCATCGAATGACCTGTGGTGTGAGGGGAGGGGGGTCAGGGCCCTGTTTTATATCTCGAGTGTGTGTAATCCTATACTGTTTTTTCGGTAGTAATTAACTAAATAAAGGAGGTTGTTGTCCCAAGACTCTTCTAATAAGGCGCCCCTCAATGTTTGAAATTCTATAACGAAACCTACGTAATCTTTAACGTGCTTGGTATATTTTTTTAATATAATTGAAAAAAAAAAGATCGTTACGCGACTAAATTAACTTTTTAATTTTAAATTGCCCCTCTAAGATTACACAATGGCGGTCGACGCGTCGACGGATTAATCCTAAAGAACATCATTATTTTCAATATCCTTGGGCTTTTTCTTTTTATACATATATTTTGTTATAAACTTCTCCTTTCAGAACGCTTGTTCTAAACTGCTCTATTTTTGGCCACTGCACTGAAAATTATACAAGCGAAGCATAAAAAATATAATTATGTTTGTGGTGGGGGATGAAGAATAAAACAAAAAAGAGAGAGTTCATTTATAAATTATAAGGAGGAAACTGTCTGTAAATCCCTTAGCACTGTTCTCAGAAAAACGCTATGAGCCCAAGGGATGTAGCCTTTCTAAAAATGGGCGCTTCGCGCTGCAGAGTTCATCTCAAAATAGTCCACATTCATCGCTATAACTAGCGGATGAAGATAAAATGTAGCCGTTCTATTAATTCATTGCTTGTGCAGTCAGAGTAAGGAGAATTCCAGGCGGGGTTTGCGAGGCAAATTTCGATATTCAGGACCAGTTGTTGTGCACTGATTTGGTTAGACAGCTTGAAATTGAGTCAGCATTTTGACCTATACGGAAAAGAAAATGTCACCGTAGCGTTTTTGACCGCAGATTCTCGGATTTCGAGTCTAATATGACAAGTTCGAGAGTACCCCCCCCCCCCCCCACAGTTGCCTGGCATCGTAGATACGTTACTCCTTTAGGCTGCAAGAATTCAAATGAAAGTGTCAAACCATGAATCAACCTCGATCCGTCAAAAACACTGAACTTATTAGCAGGAATGTGACCTGAGTTGCCTGGCAATTGCCGAAGTGGCCTGATGGAAATTAAAAAGTGGTTTGGAAAGTTAAAAAGCAGTCTGAAAACTGACTAAGTGACACGAAAATGGTCCTGGTAACCTGGACATTGACAAAATAGCCAGGAAACTGACTAAATAAATTGGAGACCGATACAGTAACCTTGGAAAATGAATTATTTACCAGGTAATGATTTGGTTTCCTAGAAAAGCGGTGCCGTAATATAGCGGTAGAAAAAATCCCCTTTTAAATCACACCAGTAGTTGCCTAGAGCGCGGTCAACAGACAGCGGCACCGCTTCGAATGAGACGGCCTTTCATGACCGGTGATGAACTGTTCATCAACGATTTTTGACGGTGACGGTGAACGTTTTTTGTTTACAATGAGCGTGAAAACTGTCTGGACGCTGGATGGTGGCGAAATTGTAATTAATACTGTCCGAAAACGACTCTATTCTGTTGTTAAAAGAAAATACTACCAAATAGTTGGAGCCAAGAGGAAAAAACGTTCATCACCACCGTCACGATGGAAGCGGTGCCGTTGTCTGTTTACAGCTCTCTAGGCAACTATGGTTTGATTTAAAAAGGGAATTTTCTACCGTAATATTACGGCACACTTTTCTAGGAAACCAAAGCTTAACTGACATATTATAGCGTCGAAAATAACGTACTTGTTGCGTCATTTTTATAATTCCGGGGTTGCTCCTCGACCTCCCCCACGGCTTCCTTAGTCCGCCTAGCTGATCTTGTTAGCCCCCCCCCCCCAAGATAATCATTCTCAATAATCTCTTCGAAAATTTGAGAAATATACGTGGTGTTTCGACTCGTCACAGAAACGCCTTAAATTCGTTCGAATCAACAATTATATTATTTTACTATGTAGGAACACGTGTGTGTGTGATGGTCCAGGTAGGGTTGCCAGATTTTTTTGAACGACTTATAGTATACTGCGGCCCACAATGAGAAAAAAAAATGGTATGGATCCGAAAATTATAGTATAGGCCTAGTGCTTCCTCATTCAGACTATTTTCCAACATTTTGCTACTAGGCAATGTTTGTTAAGTTTCTAATGAACAAGAAGGCCCATAATGTCAGACGGTTCTGAGAATCTGTGCATTGGGGGAAAAAACTTAATTAACCATTTCTTTTGCCCATTAGAGACTTGATAAACTATAGTTCCTTTTTTTTATTATTTTTCTATATTTATTCAAATGGGTGAATGTAGCAATTGAAACGTTCCAATAGGTCTCTTGGGAATCCACCTTAATCAACCATTTCAAACTGATAAAAAAAAAAACAAACAAAAAACCTGAAATTTCCATACAACTATGTCTTGAGTTGGAGAATCACAAAAAATGGTCAAGACGTCGAACAAAAATCACGAGAAAAAAAAAAAAAAAAATGAATTCAAAAAACGACTATGTATTTTTTGGCCTCTCTGGCAAGTCTTCTTTTAATTAACGTCATATGGTATGCCTTATTACAGGATGTCATAAAAAAAACTAAATTTATTACCCCATAACATTACTCGACTATAATAGTGTCACTCAAAATTAAAGAAAAATCACAAGAAATTAACAGAAGCTTAAACATGTTTAAATAACTAGTGGTATTTTTCGGCCCCTCTGACCAGTTTTAATAAATCTTTTCATTGCTTCATCACATCATATGCCTCATTACAGGTATATTTCAAATTTATCGTAATCATGAGTAAGGAACCTTTAAAGACGAGTAGATGCATACGGCGCCATGTTCGTTCTTATCAGTTTAATAAGAATGGTTGGGGGTGGTTTGTTGACATCCACAAAACATCAACAAAAGGTGGATTTTACAAGACTGATAATTGATAAGAACGAACATGGCGTCTGTGATTTTACCTGTCTGATTATAGGTTCTCTATCATGAGCTCATTTTTTATTAAATTGATACTGGCACGGTTGCGCTCTTCTCTCCACTTCAGTCCCATAATAGAAAATATTCTCTCTGAAAAAGCAGAAGTGGCAGGTAAAGACAAGAAGAAAGAAACTAACTTAAATATATTCGGTAGCTCGTCGGCTGCTTTTTAAGAATAAAATGCCACTTTTGCACAGTTGACAAACAGCTCACAGCAGTGAAAATAATGCTACTTTTAGGAGTTGCGCCGAACTGAGGGATGTGGTGATATGTACCGCTTATTTTATCATATCACGTTATCAGATGTCTACCACCAAGGTGATTAAACTAAAAGGTGGGCTCACTTATAACGTCACCGGGTTATTTCGACTGTTTATAAAAATTAAGCAGAACCCTCTTTTCATCTGTTATTTTTTTCAATACAGTCGAAATAACCCATTGACGTCATAAGTGAGCCCACCTTTTAGTTTTACTCTTCACCTTCTGGTCTACCACTACCGCTTGGACATTTTAGCGCGGGTTTTAATTAGTTTTAAACATAGTCAGAAAATATAGTAGAATTTTATACTATAAGTGTCTTATATAGTATATAGGAGAATAACCCCAAGATATAGTACTATACTATAAATTATAGTATGTCTGGCAACCCTAGGTCCAGGGTTCAAACGTCTTCTCCGGGCGTCTTAAGTTTCAGGTAGAGGGCAAAGTCGGTGAACTGGCCGCTGTATGATGCTGGAGGAAGTTTTCACGTCGGCTACACGAGGTATACCGTCATTTCCAGGATAGACCTTAACGATGACACCTCTGTCCCATTGAAGAGGGGGAGCATTTTCTTATTCCACGACGAGTACCACATCCCCAATATTAGCTAATTTTGAAGGTGTATTCCACCTGGTTTTTTGTTGCATTTCTTGTAGATATTCTAGTCGCCATCTTTTCCAAAATTGTTGCATTGTGTTCTTGATGAATCGCCATTTCGAGGTCAGAGTAGACCGATCGTCAAAATTTGGCTCGGTCGGCAAATTTGTCAACGGACGTTGAACTAAAAAATGGGCTGGAAGACCGACAAATCTTTTAGAGAATTCGACATTACAGTTATAGGGCGAGAGTTAAGAACAGCTTCCAGCGGCGTAGGTACGAGGGGGGGGGATCTATCCCCCATATCCCCATATAGGGGGATATGGGGGATAGATCCCCCCCCCCCAGAACTACAAGTACACGAACGAAGGAGCACTAGTACCATAACGAAGAGCCATATAAAATCGCCAAAAATGAGCGTTTCACATTGAAGTTAGGTTGAACAGATTTTCTGGAATTGAAGCAGCCCGAAAAGGCCCGAGTACGTCCAGCTTTTTCCTTGGACTTCAGACGGGGGGGGGGGGGTTCGCCCCGAACCCTCTATCAGACAAAAATCAGTAATTGTTCTTTTTTCTTTATGTGTCCCAGCAATTAATTAATTGCAAATTAGGCGACCCTTGTCTTAGGACTTTTCAAGGGATTACTCCCCGCTCACCGCACCACCGTAGTCACCCTGCAGTGAATTCGAGGGAGTGGGGAGGCTGAAAATAAAGAATTAAACTTTATTGAAGCTAAATACTTACCATTTTTTCACTTGTTTTGAGTTCCGAGAAAAAATTGCTCCCAGGTTGGGATTCGAACCCACGACCTCCTAGTTTCGCGCCCTAGTTTCGGAGTAATCCCTTGAAAAGTCCTAAGACAAGGGTCGTCTAATTTGCAATTAATTAATTGCTGGGACACATAAAGAAAAAAGAAGAATTATTGTAAAACATGCACTGACCCGATTCGTGCGTTTGAGTTCCGAGAGGGAGTTTCTCTCTGGTGGGGTTCGCTCTTAGCGTAAGCCTCTCAGGCTAGCTCAGGGAATTTTTAAAAATGTCACATAGACATTTTGGTCCCAAATGATGGCCCCAAACTCAGGTTTTTCTCTGAGCATCTCGTTATTGGACACCCTGTATATAAAATCCCGACTTCAACGACGGATTCCCCATTTCCCCAAAGGTGTACCAAAATCCCCACATTGGGGAAAAATCCCCACACCTGGCAGCCCTGATTCGAAAGCACATTCTCTCTTTTCATAAAAGCCTTATTTACGCACCAATCCTGGGTTTTAAGGACTCGTTTCAATCTCCTTTTAGGGCGCATCTATCCAGTTAGGTCACTTTTGGAGTAAGAATTTCAAACATTTTGTTAGTCGGTTTTACCATTTTTTGGGTTTGTATAGTCCAACAAGGCATTTTTTTTTTTTTTTTTTTGAGCGAAAAGTCTGTCAAACCAAACCACTTTTTCGACGCGAATGGTCAGTTGCCATTTTCAGGACGAAAATCGTCGGGATGACCCTTTTTAGGGCGTGGAATAGTTGATGCGATTTTTTTACGGCGTGAATCTTCAAATTGACATTCTAGAGTCCGATGGTGGTCAGATTGGTCATTTTTGGAGCCGAAGGTGCCAAGTTTGGTCTTTTCAGAGAGAGGAATGGCCAGTTATAACACCCGATCTGTGTCCGATTTCAACGTCGTACTCAGAGATTAGTTCACTCCACCTTGCGACCTGAGAGTTTTTGGTGCGATTAGCGGCTAAATAAGTCAAGGCCTGACAATATGTTACAACAAGGACTTTAAGGCCTAAGATCAGCGGGCGTAAACGATCTAAACACCAAATTACTGCCATGAGTTCTAATTTACAAGAAGAATACTTGCTTTCGGCGTTCGTCGTCTTCTTGCTCAGGTACTGAACGGGATGAAGTAACTCATCGTCTCCTTAATGTAAGAGAATTCCGGCTAATCCTGAAGCGCACGCATCAGTGTGTAATTCTGTGTAAGCCACAGGATTGAAAATTGCCAACACGGGCTCCGACAGTAGGTGAGCCTTCAAATCTTCAAAAGCTAGTTTCTGAGATTCTCCCCAGATGAATTCGGAGGTTTTGCCCGTCAAATCTGTTAAAGGTTTCGCTATGGTGGAAAACCTGTGAATAAAACGTCTGAAATAACCGACTAATCCTAGAAAACGGTGAATCTCGGGAATTTTGAGGTGTGGGGAAGCTTCCGATTGCCGGCATTTTTGATTTACCAGGGGTAATTCCATTTTCAGAAATTATATACCCTAAATAGTCGACTTTTTTAACTCCTATACGACACTTCGTAGGGTTCAACGTGAGTTGTCCGTATTGAAGTCGTTCAAACACGAGTCTAAGGTGATATAAAAGATATGTGGTCGAGTTGCCGACATATAAAGCAGGTATTCTGCAGGTAACACTTCAACAGAACTGATGGTGCACTCACCTGTTTTCCACTTGGGACCGATATTTTATTTTTTGGTGTCGCAGATCTCTCTTCTCCTTTATTAATTCTCAAGCGGCGGGATTCATCAATGCGTTATAATTCATGAATGCTCGCCAGCATTTCGTGCTCGTCGGTATGGCTCTTCGACAACAGATGAAAGGCCAGATCTTTCGACCAGAGTCCTTTGATGACCTGTTCACGAACGTCTTCGAAAGGCAAATTAAGGGCCCGACCCAACCTGACTTTATCGTGAAAGTATGATGACGTTGGTTCTCCTTTTGTTTGAATTCGGCTATTCAGCAACTTCCAGCGCGTGGTTTTGGTCAAACTACTGCAAGAGGTCCTTTTAAACTGCTCCGCAAAGTCTGACCAACCTGCAAATTCGCGACCGGAGAACCAAGTCCTAGCGGTTCCCGACAGAGTGGACCGCGCTGTTTCAAGCCAGTACTCCTCTGGCCACACTTTCGACGGCATCCAACCAGTCCTTCGTGATATGGGCTGCTTCAAGCCCCGTAAACTCCGGAAGATTTTTAGTCAAGTCCGGTACGATTCTCGTCTCTCGGGACCTTTCCCCAAGGAGTGTACTATTCTGACTCACCAAAAGCCTCAAGATTTGGTTGAGGTCCAGCGGAGGGTCGTTCAAAACGTCTATAGGGTCGGCTTCCTCTAACGACCTCGCTGTACCGCTTCCTTCACCAGTCGACATCTTTGTTGAGGCGGATTGTATCCCACTTCTGACTTGTCTAGAAGAAAAACTCTTTTTTACAAAACGTATATTTCTTTTCAATCAAAATCAAATCGACGAATAATTCAATTCATATGGGAAAAAAAGGACAGGGAAAAACAATAATAATTGGGGTGGGAAAGGAGATTGAAAATGAAGGGGAGGTGTGTATTCCAACAGGAGGATTTGTGTTCGCAACACGGATTAGTGGATCGTGGTGAAGACGTGACTGACGCGATACAAGTTATACAATTGGTTTCGAATATCTTCTTCTTATCAAGCTCCAGAACTGTGTTTAAAGATTATAATTCCAAGAAAAACTCGGACCTAACCTCAACCTTTTAGATACATTATTTTTTTTTAGAGAGAGCCGTGGGATGAGTGGGTCGCCTACGCTTGGGTTCAATATGCGGTGGTTTTGAAAAACGTGAGTCGTCGCGAGGGTTCGCATAGGTCTCTCGTGGCTTGAGAACTGGCTGGGTCCAATTTGCACCGGGCCTTAGTATAGTGAACGTTTTTCTACATTCCAAATGGTTTGGTGCCCTCTAGCGAACGCGTAAAAATTCATTTCGCTAGTCTAATAGGAGTGGTTCAACGTTTTTTTTTTGTACGCGGTGCGTACATGATGGCTGTTATACTCTGTAGTAATTGCATAGGTTCTTTAAAAAAAAGGAAAAGAGTATTCTTCTTTCTCGTTAAATTGAATTTCAGGGGAAAAGAGTTTACAGAACCTCTAAATAACCCTCATCTACTTCATTTGTGTTTTTTTTTTCTCCCTTACCCCTCAACTTATACTCTTTCTTTTTATTTCTATTTCTCTCTGCCTGTCTCTCACTCTCACTCTTTCTCTCTCGCTACCATCAGTAATTTAAAGAGAACACGCTACCCAGGAAACATTCATCTCTCTCATTGTTCTGTTGAATACTGGGAGAAGAGAGAGAAAAAAAATCAGGTAAGAGTTATAAATTAGAGGACAGGTGATTGATTAAACGCGAGAAGTCGGGATGGTGCGGAGAAAAAGCCAATGTACTTCATTCTAATTGTGAAAGTTTTTGTTTTGTTTAAATGACTTGAAAAGTTGCTGTATAGGCTTGAGAGAGATACCTGATGTGAAACTCACGCGCTCATCAGAAAACTGTTTTTATAAACTTTTTTTTTCTCTCTCTCTCTCTCTCAAATTTGAAATTTTCGGTCAATTTCACGCTCGCCTTTCAAATCCACTTACTTGGATTCAATTTTACGAGCTATTATGTGAAACAAGGCCCAATTCTGTGGCTGATTGATTACATTGAACGAGCGTGGATGATTTATTTTTTGTGCAGTTCTGGTTCACGAAGGCGAACACCTGAACCTAACGCGTGTCTCCAGGAGTGACATGGGAGCCTACATGTGCATCGCCTCAAACAGCGTTCCACCTTCAGTCAGTAAGAGAATTATTGTTGACGTTGAATGTGAGTAATTTTCCTCTCCCACCCCACTATCTCGGTTCTTGAACTATCGTCGTTCTTGGGATTTTATTTATAATTTATATTTTTATTTGTATCAAGTTTCTCCGATGATCCGTGTGCCAAATCAACTAGTCGGTGCTCCTTTAGGAACTGACGTCAATATTGAGTGTAACACCGAAGCATACCCCAAGGCTATCAGCTATTGGGTCTATGACAACACGATGCTTTTGCCGACGAAAAAATATTTGTCGAGCGTCCACGACACTTCCTACAGGACCTTCATGAAGTTGACAATAAGGAATTTAACTTCGAGGGATTTCGGCTCGTACAAGTGCATATCGAAGAACTCTCTGGGTGAAACGGAAGGCTCAATACGTCTCTACGGTAAATATTTGGTTAGCGTTTACCTTACCTGAAGCATAAAATAATATCCATAATTTTACGTTTTAGCTATAGCTCGTTTTAATGGTACTGAAGATCGTTAAAAACTTCCTTACCTTTTCGGTCGTATTATTAAATATTTATTTAATTACTTTCGGAGCGAAGATTTTATAGACCCTTAATTAAGCCATGCCACATTTACCAGAAGTCAAATAATGGTGGGAACGATTACTCAGTTTTACCCTTAAGATAAATTTAACTGGAGGTAATTGCATGACCGATGGGCAGGATGGGTGGATGGGGGGGTAGCTGGAGTGGAAACGTTGGAGGAATGGTCTCTTTAAACGTTTTGTGCAAATTGAATAGAGTTACCCGTGGGGGGAGAGAGGGGGGGGGCTCGGCTTTTCTGTTTGAGAAAGGAAAGCATGATACCAAGTGTAAATTCAACATTTTCCCCTTCCTTCACACCATATCCTTTTCTTCTCACCCACCAGTATCGCTCTGAGGGATCGAACACCTAGAGAAAATCCCTCCCAGCATTCTAACGCTCATGTTTTATGCGACAGAACACATCCCGGCAGTCTGTGGAAGTATGGGAGAGCGAGGGAACGTTTTCACGCTGAAATAATGGAAAGGGGAATCAATAAGAAGAAAGGGGTGAATTCGAGAAAGCCCATTTGATTATTAGGAAACTGTAAATTTTATGGTGCGACGGGAGATAGAAACAGTGGCGTTGCTGGTAAAACATTAACTCAGTGGTATCGAATTACTAGCTCATTTGTCCAACAGTTCACTGAAGTTTGCAATGGCAATACTCTTGTTAACATAATTGTTGTATTATGTTCTGCAATTTTTGTTTGATTGCTCAAGCAAACACAAAGATTGCATGCACGTTTTTTAAAAACGTCTAGTCACTACTAAGAAACGCATTCGTTAAAAAAAAAAAAAAATAATGGATGCAATATCGCTGAACCTTGAATATGATACAGGAAGTTTTATGCGTAAAAAAAAAGGCAAACTTAAACGATGGGGTAAATTTAGCTCATGTTTTCACTCTAAAATTAAAATTTACTCTTCGTCTTTTCATTTCCCTCTTTTGAAGAAAAAGTCGGTGAAATGAGGTTTATTTCCCTTTCGAATCTTTGAAGAGTTCGTGGGTTCATTTCCCAAAGACAAGATTCGTGGGTGGGTGGGTGGGTGGGAAGGGGGGTTGTAGTGGTACAGAGTCTCGTTCGAAGATCAATCATTCTCCATTGGAAGGCTCAAATATTTACCTGGCAGGTGGTTTTATTTAAGAAGATCTGCGTGGGAACGGTGTCGTTGAAAGGGGAGGCCGAAATCTGCGTCATTTCTTTTTGTTTTTTTTTTTTAAGTGGTTTTAATAGATATACGATTCAGCTTAACAAATAACTGAATTGTGAGATACGACGGAGAACGTTTTTAACGAAAGGACTCAAAGCAGCCGTTTCTAACGACAATAGGTAAACAATCGAGAATGCCGTTGAAGTAACTAATTAAAAAAAAACGGTACAATGATATATTGACGGATATTACAAACTCCACCATCTTCAATATACAAAATGAAATACTCTTGTCTGCCCACTTAAATTCTGGTTTTCTGCTTCGATGAAGCCATCATCGGGGATCTGTCAATCCGTTTATTCGCGTGCTCAGCAAGTTGTCAGGTATTAAACCGATTTTATTCCGAGTAAAATACCGAGTAAAATTGGTTTAATACCTGACAGCGTGCTGAGCACGCGAATAAACGAATTGATAGATCCCCGATGATGGCTTCATAGAAACAGAAAACCGGTTCGGAAAAAGAAAAATAAACGAATTTAACTGGGCAGACAAGGGTTTAATTTTGTAAATTGAGACTGAAACCTACAATTTCCCCCGCCAGGATCATAATGAATCCACCACCTTCCTTGCCAGACTTCGAATAACTTTGAGCCATTCTCTAAAGTTGATAAGTTGATCATTTTGGTTGCATTCAGCAGCCTCACTGGGAAAAAAGAACGGTTGTAACGGTTGTGATTAGACAAACGTTATTGTTCGTTACTTTTTACCGTACACAAATATTACCGTATTTTCGGTAGACTGTGCTTCACTGTTAAAATTATTCAGTAAAAAGTTTCTACCGTTAATTTTTTTACCGATATATTTTTAACGGTAACCATTTGTCAACCGTAATTTTTTACCGTTCAAACGCTTAGCGGAATACGGTTGGCATACATTTAATATTACCGCTCATATCGGTAAACTTACGGTTTAACTTAACGTCATAGACGGTAATTTTGAATGTAATTGTACGGTCAAATCTAACTATCACTGACGTTTAAAATGATTCTTAATGCACTGTATTCGTTGAAATTTACCGAACAAAATTACTTCAATTTCACCGTTACTACGGTTGATCTTAGCGATTTCAAACCTATAAATTATATCTTTTTTGGTTACTTCACGGTCAGTCTAACCGTTAAATCATCAGTTTCATCGTTAAATCAACGGTGAAATCCTTGTCATTGACGGTAATGTTGAATGTAATGACGCCGTAAAGATGTACCTAATATTGACGTTAAAAATTATGTTTAATGAATTGGATTCATTAAAATTCAACGAAAATAAAGTCAAAACATAAGTTTCCCTTTCCTCGCTCGAAGTCAAACTGTAAATTAACACTAAAGAAGAAGAAGAAAAAGAAGAAAAAAGACATTTTCAGATCAAAAATGTAATAAGGCATAATATTACTTCGTAACATACGGGTATAACAGTATTTCTCGATAAGTTATTTCAAATTAGGCCTATAAATACATAAAGTAAAAAAAAATACAACAGATTCAAAAACAAAATACATCAGCCACTCAAATCACACTAATCGTGCAGGAATGCGTAATTTCCAACATTTTAGGTGGTTTTAAGAATGAAATAAACCCATATATATAGTTGTAAGTAAAATATCTCAAGCAGTCAAGCAACTGAGTTTCGTGAAGTGATTAAATAATCACCGGTGTGGTCAAATGCCGCAGTTAAAGTGTTTGGCTTGGAATACTGCAAGTTATTTAGTTCGAAGTATACTTGGATTCACGAGCAATTTTCACTCTGTAAGCGTAAAAATGGTTACTGAATGCAACAGTTTCATACGGAGTTCCCAGACCTAGAACCTTTGATTGATGGTTAAAAGTCACTTCGGGGACGTGAAAAAGCGAAAACACGATGCTTTCTAGAAAAAAGGCTCAGCGAGATATGTCATTGAGGCAACTCACACTGGGAAAAAGAGTCGGTTCCGGAACTCGGTTGAAACAGTATTCTCGGTTAAACTTAATCGTGAAAAATAAACGTCATTCTGTTAAAGACGGCTCCAACAGTTATTTGTTCGGTTAAGAGTGCAAGCAACCGTCAAAAAGACTCTTTTACCGTGTATTTAACAGACTTTTCTACACTTTCACGTGCTTAACTGTACAAACAAAGTCGGTTGATCTGAAAACTTGTCGCTCAGCCGGTGTGAATAACGGTAAAACCGAGGTGAATGACCGTGTAACCGAGTTTAATAACGGTAAAACCGAGTTGAATGACGGTAAAACCGAGCGAAGTGACGGTAAAGCAGAATTCAATGACGGTGAATTGAAATGACGGTGGTGAATTTTCTACTTATTGTTTTGTACTATGTTTGAATATATTTCGTGTTTCTTCTTTCACGACTTCTTCGCATGTGAACTAAAATTTACGTTCATCCCATTTCCAGTTTTAATCTTTTTTGACCAATAACAGAATTTCAGAACACTCACTTTCACGGTAACTCAAATTTTTTTTTAGGGTCTCAAACGGGCCACAAGACAGGCTGAACCGAGCGTCGAGAGAAATCAGGATTTGAAATGGAAATTTAATCTGCGGTTTACCTCTGACGCTCGGCTCAACCATTTTTTGCGGCAAATTAGGCCGTAAAGAATCAGTAAGGCTAACCGTAAAAAGTGGAAGCACGTACCGAGAAAGTCGGTGACAAATTACCGTTTGTACCACAGTAGAAACGGTATATTCTACCGTATGCCGACGGTAGTATATACCGTTATTTCACGGTTGACACCAGACTCAAGACGGTACCTCTTAACCGAGGTGAGACACCTATTTTACCGTTGAGTAACCGTTGATGCAACCGTCATGACAGTAGAATTTTACCGTTTTTTTTCTGCTGATGCTACCGTATAATATCCAAAATTCGGTTCGCCACTACCGTAAACACACTGTTGGACTAACCGCCCGACACGGCTGTGATTACCGAGTATACGGTCAGCTTTCACCGATGTTAGACAGTGGCTGTAACAGACAAGAGAGTTGTGGGTCGGAAGAATCTACCGTAAAGTAACGGTTAGAGTTAACCGTCTAGTGACGGTTCATTCAACAGATATGTCTCAACTGACTGGGATCATGTGTTTAACCGTGTTTGTGGCTTGACCGTCAGACTCGGTTGCAAACATTTTACCGACAATATGCGCTAACCGAGTGCATTTAACCGTATCAAGCTTGTCGGTAGACTTTACCAACTCATGACGGTTGCAAACATTTTACCGACAACATGCGTTAACCGAGTCAAGACGTGCATTCAACCGTATCAAGCTTGTCGGTTGACATTACAGACTCGTGACGGTTGCAAACATTTTACCGAGATTTCTCGGTTAAAATTAACCGAGAAAGTGCCTCTTTTTTTTCCCAGTGCACCTTTTATTTTCGCGATTTCAACGCCTCGAAGTCCCCACGAAGAAATGAGCTCTTCGACTTCACAACAAATTGCCGAATCTGTCACTAACGTATAAAAAAGAAAACTCAAATTAAAAACCTACCGAAAAAAATAAAACACATAAAAGAAAGTCAAAAATTTAAAAGAAAGTATATAAACAGAAAAAAAATTGCGGCTGACTATTTGAACTCAGAATAGACACAACCCGTAAGCAAAACACCACTCTGATCTCGTCCATAAGAGCTTAAACTCAACTAAAAGCAACAAGCAAGCCAGTTCAATTCAGAAAGGAAGTGTAGTTGGGGTTAGACGGTAAGTCATACCGTTCTTAATACGGTAACTTTGTGATTTTACTGTAAATAGTGGGGAAACTTACCGTGTTCCACTCACAAGTTCGGTAAAGCATGGATGTACGTTTGAGACTTATACTGGTCTAATACGAGCAACTATCAATAACCAAGCCGACACTATTAGTTCCTGGATACGTTAGCAGATCACTTAGACCAATCATAGCTTATGTGTTTCTATTGGCGGGATGTTTCGATGGAATTTGGATGTTACGTTACTCAATGGCATTGTATTATTGGGGCATTTTCACTAACTTGTTGAGCTATATAATCTCATCTAATTCAATTTTTACCGCTATCCAACCAAAAGTATTCAATTTGTGACGATAAGCATATTACTTTATCAAATTTTTGTTTTTAACGTGTTCATTTGTATCGAGCGGTCTCGGTAAATAGAATTTTACAGTCATTTCACCCACAAAGCACGTTAAAATGCCTAATTATTAAGTAAAATAGCGTTTGTTTTTACCGGAGCCTTGTTTTACCGTAATACGGTTTTCGCTAACGTCAACAATGTCGGTAGATACTAACGCAATGACTTTAAAATTCACCGCAAAGAATTTTTTACCGTAGCAAAATACCGTACTTTTTTCCAATATTGTCCAATTTGGACAATATAAGGCCAAATTGTTTAGTCCTTTCGATAAGTACGTCATTTGGCGGTCTCAAAAGTCACTGTCAATGTGATTTGGAATGGATTGAAATTGTAACACAGGAATAATTTCACAAATTTTCGAACTCGCGACTCGCCTGATGATGTTCAACACCAAAGTGGTATGGATACCAAGTTGCTTCACTCTTCTCTTATCATTGTACAAAACAGCGGTTTCAAGGAAAGTTCCGCGTTTTGCTCGCTCCAGAGGTCGCTACCTCTGACAGCGCGTCTTTAATTTAATCGTTACGGTGTAAACGGAAAGTTGATTTTATTTTGTTATTTTCGCTATTATTACTCATTATGTTCATTAAGACCTGCAGTGTACCTCAGTGTACAACTGGGTACCATAATAAAAGGAAATTACTGAAGGAGGAAAATAAAAGCAGCACCCCTCTCTTCAAAATACTAAAAGTAAGGTTTTTCAAACTTCTTCTTGCTAGGAAACGTTGGAATTGTCGGTAATGCCAGTTTAAGCTTGATTCACGCTAAATAGTGACGAAAATTGAAAATAGAGACGTGACAATTTTGTTCGGCAAAAATAAAAATATTATTCTCACAATTTCTAGGGACCCATTTATACTAGACCGGCACGTGACAGTGACACGCACTAAAATCCCTCAGTGATTTTTTAAACTTGTTTTAAATTTCAAGGCAATTTGTTGTAGTCCAGTCAATCTAAGCATAAAAATGCGAAATTAATGCAATAAATATGGGATTTTGTTTGCGCGTGATCTGGTACAGGGGGTGCCGTGGTGGTCACAGGAGCCAGTTATCTCCCTTCCCCTCTCTTACACTCACATTCCCTTGGTGGAAGACTGTTTCCCAACCAAGTATGCAAGGTCTCTTTCCAGAGGCGTATATCTCGAAAAATCCGAGGAATGTTAAAAAATGTATGGAATAAAAGTTATAGGGAACTCAATATGCTTTCATTCTGTACTCGCAAAGAATCGTCTTAGACACACCAGTTTTGAGATACAGGCAAAAAACCTCGAAAAGGTGACTTTGAACGCTCCCCCTTCATTCGGGGGAGGGCGTTCAGCTCGGAACTTTATTAGACATTGATCAGGGGACCCCCTCCTTCACATTCCTGCAAAAAAACAAAATCCCATCTCAAATAAATATATTCTCCCCCAAATAAATATATTTATTTCCGCTTTAAAGCTTAGATTGACATGATTGTGTGAATTAAAAGTCACTGTGAGCTCATTTTCTGAAATAACACTTTCTAAGCACGGCCTGTCACATCACTGTTAGACGGAGAGGAGAGTGCCTAATTTACTGACCCAGAGTTATCTCTACTGACCGGGTACTTTATTATTTTTTATTACTATTCAGTGGGCCCGCACCCGGCCTAGCCGAGCCCGAAGCGCCTAAGCCGTTACCGGCTCATACGCCATGCCCTTAGGGTTGGACTCGGAAAAGCCTAATGCGGGTCCGCAAACCTATCTATGGCATTCACAAACTGAAGGACTCGGACCCCCTCGGCCCTCGAGAATGTGATGCCTGGCAACCTATCTGTCCCGAAAATGCGGAAACGAGTAGCCGCATACCTCTCACACTCCCCTACAAAGTGCTTCCTCTTCCAACTCGCAGCCCCGACACATTGGGTCTGCCACCATTCCCATGGTTCCCAGGCGCGTAGTGGCCTGTAAACATCCCCACAACTCTCCGCATGCTGCCTCTACTTAGTGATAGCAGCCACATCGTCGCCTCCCTGTCCCATTCCCGAATGCAAGCCCTCGCTTGCCGACAGGCTGATAGGCTATTCCAACTCCTGGCGGCCTCCCTATCCGCCCAATCCTTTATCTGGGCTCTCCCCACTGTCTTGGAGACCGCAATAGTTGGCTCAGGTCCCCATACTTCTTTATTTGCCCCCTGTTTCGCCATTTCATCAGCTTTCTCATTCCCCTCGTATCCCCTGTGTCCAGGGATCCACGCGAGGGTCCCTTCATTACCCATTCCCTGTGGCCTTGTGATGGCCCGCCGACAGTCCGCCACCAAGGCCGACTCCACCAACGGCCTGGTCACCGCCCCCAGGGCTGCGCGGCTGTCCGCGTAGATCACCACTTCCCTGAACCTCACATGCTTCCTAATTAGCTCCAGGACACAGTCATTTATCGCCACGACCTCTGCCTGAAAAACCGTGGCCAACTTTCCTAGGGGCCTACAGTTCCCACCTTCAAACTCCGGTATCCAGAACCCAGATCCTGTCATCCCCGATTCCAACTTAGACCCATCCGTGAAGCAATTCATGGTTCCCTCTTGCACCCTGAATTCCTCTCTCGTACTAACTCGAATCCTTATCTTCCTTCCCAAGTCCAATCGCTTCACGGTTTTGTCACTCCTCATCTGGGTGACAGGCGCCACCCACTGGAGCTCCGCCGCCACTTCCCTGTGTCCCAAATCTCTCCCCCTAACCGCCCATTTCCCATGGACTTGCAACCCATAACATGTTTCCATTGCGCGCATCTTGACCTCCAAATTTAGCGGTCGCAGCCGAAGCAACATTTCCATCGCTGCCGTTGGAGTCGTCCTGAAGGCCCCCAGAGCCGCCAAACAGGCCAGACGCTGGACCCTGCCGAGCAACTCCCGCCCCCAGGACCACTCCACCACTTTCCACCAAGCCTAAGCGCCATACAATATTCTGGGCCTAATTATACCTGTGTATAGCCACAGCATCCGTTGGGGGGTTAAGCTCCAGGTACTCCCCACTACTCGCCTACATTGATGAAATGTCCTTACCGCTCGTTTACACACATTGTCCACGTGGGTCCTTCACGACAGTTTACCGTTGAGGGTCACCCCCAAATATTTAGCTTCTGACACCCTTTCAATTTCTCTTCCGTTCATCTTAATTGGCCCCCACCCTGCCAAGCTCCTCTTCTTCGTAAAGAGTATAAGCTTGGCTTTTTCCGGGTTTACCGCAAGTCCTCTGCCTGCACACCAGTTATTCACTACGTGAACCGCCTGATTCATGAGACCACACAAGGTGCTCAAGTCCTTCCCCCTCACCAATATCACCCCATCATCCGCAAAGAACTGACAATAAATACCCTCTCTCTCCAAAACTCGTATGAGCCCCTCTATGACCAAACACCAGAGCAGGGGGGAAATGCAGGAGCCTTGAGGGGTTCCCCTCTCAGCCTTCACCTCCACTTCCACACGCCCCAGCTCCACCACCACCCATCTATTCTGCAGCATTACCTCCACGAACTCTATCAACACATTGTTCACCCCAAACTATCTCAACGCCTCTATCATACACTCCCTGGAGACAATATTGAATGCCCCCTCTATATCTATGAATAACCCCAAGCAGTATTCCTTACAGGCCAAACTATCATCCACCCTCGAAACTAGCGCATGCAGCGCCGTATCCGTCGACCTCCCCGCATTATATGCATGTTGATGCTCATGCAACCCTCTCCTAGCAAGCACTTCCTGCCGAATATACAAATCTATGACTCGCTCCATTACTCTTAAGCCTACACAATTAATACTCATAGGCCTAAAATCCGCCGCGCGGTTACATGCTCTTCCACCACCTTTAGGTAAAAATTTCACTCTTGCCCTCGTCCATGCCGTGGGGATTTCCCCCCTTACCAAGCAGTTCACCATCAGTCGACGAAGACTTTATTTCGCCCTCTCATTTGCTTTCTGGATGACGATCGGGTATATTCCGTCATGCCCCGCCGCCTTGTAGGCTCCCAACGTCGCCAGCGCCCATCTGAAGCGTTCCCCTGTGCAGATCAGTTCGCTCTGTGCCCTCCGACTTCCGTCTAAGTCACGCACCTAAGTCCTCACACCTTGGAAAATGAGTGCTTAGCATATGATCCAAAATCCCCTTATTGTCCACTATCACTTCACCTGTCGGCAGCGTGATTGATCCCAGCTGCCATTCCACTTCATCTCTGATGACCTTGCTCAGTCTTGCCGTTTCCTTCGCCGATTCCACTTCTTCGCAGAATTTCCTCCACGCCGTCCTCTTCGTTCTCCGGAGGTCCCGCTTGTAGGCCTTTCTGGCTTCATTATACTGCTGCCAATCCACCCCAACCTTCGTCAACCTAGCTCTATTAAAGTTAGACCTCACTTTTTTACGCTGCTCCTTGAGCTGGGTGTTCCACCACGGCGCACCCGTACCGCGAATGCGTCGGGCCGGACAGGCTTCCTCAAACGCTTTTTTCAACGATCTAGTCAGCTTGCTTTCTTGAAGTTCGACGCTATCCTCCTGCAGCAGCTCCTGCTCCCCAGCTTGTTGTTGCTGTAGCTTCCTCTCGAATTTATCCCAGTCCGCTCGCCTGGGGTTTCTAACCGGCTTCACCGCCAACGGCTACGCCCCAACCTCGAATCTAATTGGCCTGTGATCAGAGGAAATATCATTACACACCCTTCATCAAGTTATCACGCCTCTCGCCCCCCCCCCAGAGCAGAATGAGGCGTCAATCATCTCATTCCGGCTCCGAGTCACGAACGTAGGCATGTTTCCAATATTCATAATTACAAAATTCAGCCTTACCAGGTCTTCCAGAAGCTCCTCACCTGCCCTATTCGTATCTGTCGAACCCCATGCTACGTTATGGGCATTCAAGTCCGCCTCGACGATCAATATCGCCGCCTCCCGGACACAGATCTCCATCAGTCTTTCCAGCTCTTCCGGGATCTCCGTCCTTCCGTCGTAGACCCTATACCAGGAAGCTACATAAACAGTCTTATGTGCCCCCCCTCGCATTTCAATATTTATACTTGCCACTGCCAAGTCCGGCGTTGAGTACCCACTTACCCTCACCGGCTGCAAGATAGACTGCACCACCTCACATGCCCTTACCCTTTCCAGTCCCTCCGTTGCGTGAATAACCTCATAGTTTCCGATTCCGGAGCCCTCGCACCCTCCCCTTAAAGAGATATGGTTCCTGAAACAACCCCACCTGGAACTCCAAACCAGCCTCCAGCACTGCAACATCCGCTGTCGCAGTTCTGCTGTGCTGCAAATTAGCCTGAAGCACCTTCATATCCTACTCCACCTACTTCCCCTGTGCCCCCTGTTGTTTTATCAGGGACTTCTCCAAGTCAGTGACCACTGGCCTGATCACCTGTTTTTGCCAATTGAGTTGGCCGTCATGTCCAACCACCCCCTCCATCGGCGGAACCACCCCACTGGGCCCTGCCTTATCCTTTGGAGGGATCGCATCGCCCTCAATCTCCATAGCCGTGTCGTGGGGTTCATTGTCCCCCCCCCCACTAGCAACTCATCATCCTCACCCCACCTTCTCTTGGAAAGCACCCAAAACGTTACCCTTGTAAACTCCACCCCCAAATGGCCCACCTTCCTGACAATCTCCGCGTCCTTATCGGGCACCTCGATCGTCAGCTCAGTTGACACGCCATTCGGGTCTCTACGAAATCCTACTAACTGCCACGACCCTATGTCGAGGCCCAGATCCTGGTTAACCAGTTTCATGAACCTCAATACTTTCTCTTTTGCCTGCCTCATACCCGTGACAACGCCCCTAATCCTAGTCGGCGTCGGTATGTCACTCAGTAGGCATACATTCAACCCCCTCTGCCTGCCCGGTTCTTTTAGGCACTCTACAAATCTCCTCGCCGACTCAACGTCCCCACAGGTAAACAAGTAAATCTTGCTATCCTCCACTAGCCCCGAATCCATAAATCGGCTTACCCCACATTCACTGTCCAACATCGCCTCCATGGCAAAGTCTCTCAGCTCCAACGCCTCGTCCACTTCAAACGGCGCCTCATCCACCTTCCTGATCGCGACCCGCGCTTGTATGGGCACTTTCGTTCTCTTCGCCTGGCTCACCGTTTCTGGCCCGGCTTGAGTTTGCGATACCGCCCCCACCTTTTCCCTGACCCTTTTTTGTGGGTCCCTTCACCTCTGGAGGAGTGTTGTGCGATCCCGTTCGCACCCTCTTCCCCTCTCGCCTATCGCTAACCACCCGCCTAGCCCTTTCCTCTTCCTTCTTCTTACGCATTTCCTCCATCTCGATTCGTTGTCTCTCGAATCGACCTCTAAACCCCGTTTGGACTTCCCTTTCGCGTCTTTCCGCTTCCCTACGCTCCCTTTGGGCCTTTTTAATACGTTTACGGGCCTCTTTACCGTCCCAGCGCGGCCTCCGTCCGATGAGAGTGAAGTCACCCTCACTCTCATCAGCTAATAGCCCTTCCTTTTCATTCGCGCCCGGGTTTTCCCCAGTAGATTTTTCATTACCGACCTTTCCGGTCGTCGATTTCTCGTCAACCAGGTTATCCATGGAGGGTGTCGACGTATCGTCACCCGATGACGAGTTCTAGGTACTTATACATCCTATCCGCCAATTACAGTTTGTGCTCAATTTAAGCCGCAAATTGGATATTTTCTCAATTTTAGTCGGGAAGTAGCGGATGTTTTTACACTTATTTTGCCACGGTATTAAATACCGCAAGTCGGATCCAAAGGCGCCACATATAAGAAATAACATTATTCCGCCTTAGCAACTGCGCTTGCGGCATTATAACCGACAACTATGAACAGGCCCTCAATATAAATATAAGCTCATGTTTCTTAAACTTTGATTACAGTCTTTCAGTTGAGATCAGTTTTCCTACATTGTGTTTGGTGTAATATATACATACATAATATATATACGTGTAATTGGTACTCTCGTTCCGTATGTTTGCAGAGATTCCGCTTCCTTCACAGCAGCCGAGAGCCACGGAAATGGGCAGCAGGGCGGGCAAAGACGGTAAGCACCAGGACTATATTTGCATTGCAAATAAACGCCAAAGCTTTCCACTCACACGCTCCTCTCTTTTTGCCTACTAGTAAGAGTGTGTGTGCTTAATGGTGAGGGGGGTTGGAGGGAGGGCTGTATAAATCTCCTTCCTTTCTCCCTTCATTCTCTTCTGCTTCACGCTGCAATCCCCCCCCCTCTCTCAGATTTATGTCAACTATAGTGCGGTGTCCTTCTTTACTTTTCTGTGTGTATTCGCGCAATCATAGGACTCGTGTGGTCGAGCCGCAGCCCTTTCTCTCTTCTCTTCAATTTCTAGGTAAATTCTTCCCCTTCACAACCCTTTCCCTTCTACGCCAGATTTCGTTAGACCAATCTCAGCCTTCAGCATGCCTTGGTCTATTCACCTATTGACTAAACTTGCTCTTCAAGTTTTGGGGCAGGGGAAAGACCAATGGAAATTGACCTTATAGTACTTCAACGTTCAACCAATGCTGACCCATTCGCTCCCTTTTTTTTTTTTTTTTTTTTTTTGGATTCCCAGCGTTTTCACTTGGAATGTGTGTTTTGAAGGGAAAGCTTTTCTTCTCGCTTTCATCGACCGAAAAATGTAGTCATGCAAACCAATGTAAAATATTTTAACACTGTGAGTTTATAGGGGAAACAACAACAAAAAAATGAAAGAAAAAAACGATAGGGAGAGAAACAAAATTAACCACGCCGGTAAAAAAAAAGAAAAAAAAGACCAATATCGATATTCAATATTTTCTATTGTCCCCGTTGTAATGAAGCGTGTGTTTTCCGCGATGAGTAAAATCGAACTCAAAATCAGTTTGATTTGAGAATGTGTTGTTGCTAATAGACTGTTAAACTATATAAACAAGTCTGGAAAGAAAGTGGAAAAATATGCGATGAAATTCATGTTTGGGGTATCGAACAGGAAAACAGCGTCAAGGGCCTTAAACCCTTTTTTAAAAGCTATAAATGGGAAAAGAACACAAGTAAGACCATGCATTTTTAAATGATACGTTTGAATGGCGTTACTTGATAGTGGGAGAGTGTAATTCAGGGGGGGTGAAGAGTGCTATGGTGGTGGAAAAGGGGGGGTAGCAGCTTCAAATTGTCTGTATCAGGTCGTAAATATTGAAAAGCAATCTCTTTCCTAGTGCTTCATTTAATGCTTTCTCCCTTCTCCACCCTCCCACCGTCGTATATCCATTCTCTCTCTTTTTCCTCCCACATTTCAGTTCTCGATTTTCAAGTTTCCAGATTATTAATTGGACTGAACCACTTGCATACACCTCTTCAACACGTGTTAATTACTAATAGACACTTCCTTTTTTTTCACAGGTCACACGGATGCAGGTTTATCCGGCACGTGTATTATTTTGTTAACGTTATTTTATCAACGAACTTAAAACGTTATTTTGTGGGCATGTAATTCTGTAAATTTGTGTACAAAAATATAGCTGTATATTTTAATTGTGTAAATAGAGTTCAATTCGCTTTTCTCTGAATAATCATTTTTTATAGAATAATCTTCATTTATCAAAAAAAACAGCATTAAAAATGAAAAAAAATATTAAATAAGTGTATAATTGTTGTTGACAAATCTATACTTGCTGGTTACAATCTGATGAAAATTCGTGCTGTAACTGTAGACAATAGGTGAAGCATTTTGTTAATTTATGAAAAAAATTTATTACAGAATACATTTTTTAAGTTCTTGTTATTCAATTATAGTCTTTGAATATTTGACAAATTCACGTTAGTTACTGTAAACCGCTGTACACGTTCCGCTAGGTTGTTTACTAATTTTTAGCACGGTTCTGTATCAAGATCATGTTGTACAGTTACTAACTTCCGATTTTACGTTTTATTTCCCTTTTTTTTCAGGTTAGAGGTTAATAACTATTATTTTATCAGATCTTAAGTTTCTTGTAATGTACGCCAAACGTGCACTATGCGTGACTATGTATGTTAGCGGTTACCATTCCATTTCCTACTTTTGTTTCTTTCTAGGGCTTATAGCTTGAAATGAATATTTCACGTCCGTGCCCTTTTGATTGTTAGGCGACGGAAAAAAAAGTGTTTCCAAGTATTGCCACAACACCTATTTTCATTATGCTGAAATATTCGATAAAGCTTCTTCAAACTTGTGAAGGTTACAATGAGAGATCTTGGAGGGGAAGTTTTCAATCATCAAGACGAAGAGGGTTTTCAAAATGGCTGGAACATCTGACACGACTTCTGCTAAAGGCGCCTTTTGTCCCATGGGTATGAACAATAAAGCGAGCTAAAGGAAAGTTCGCACAATACAATCTCGCATTTCCACTATAGAACGTCGAGACAGTGTCGATAAAATTGACATTAAACTTACTCCAATTCTATACAATGCATCTTTCGTTGCGACTTTTATTGTAGTGAATTGTTGCGTAACTTATTTTATACAATGAGGGGTGCTAATCGAAAGGCGATTATGCTGTTGTTCAATTGGGCAGGAACAAAATATGAAACTCTAATTTGCTAGTTGTTTAATAATGTCATGGTAGACAGCTCTTTTGAGATACGCTCCTTAAGCAACAAACAAGCAATGCATCAAATGTTCGATTATTTACAAAGACATGACGGTGTAGGGGGAGAGGAGAATCCGTCCGAAGTTCTTCGCTTTATCGAAACCCATATAGTTTTTTTCTACCCCCGTTTACCACTACAAAAGTTCATAATCCATAAAGCGGCAAAGAACAAGGGCCTTATGACTATATTGAACGGTTTGGATCTCTTGCTTTGAAAGGAAACTCAAAGGAAATTGTGTGTTCCAGGCTAACCCTCTCACTTCTCTCTATGCTCACCCCTCCAACTTTATCCACATATACTCATTCCGTTGAAGTTCCATGCCTCAAAAGCAGTTTCACCTCTTCTCTCCGCTTTTCTATCATTTTTTTTTTTTTTTTTTACATATCTACATTACATTTCCAATACCACTGGGCACAAAACTTCAAACGATTCGCTTTGTCTTTCATCACTTCAAAATAAGTGCACATTTTTCGAATTGTTACTCCCTTTTCTCCGACGGACAGTCAGATGAAGTAATTCAACTATAATTCTCTTGCTCTGTCTGGTGATTTGCCTAGTTGGTTAGTTAAATTCTTTCCAAACATCGCCTAACCCATATTCTCAGATTTTCTTTCCACAAAAGGATCGATTGCATTTTTTTTTTTTTTTTTTTTTATTCTACAGTCTCAGAGTGAGGTCTTTCGGTGAAGGAAGAAGAAATCGCCCCTGACCTCGTGTCTTTGACAAATAGACAAAGAGAATTGACCAAGATTAACCAACCGTGGAAAAGTTGTAAAGGGGGGGGGGAAGCCTTTGGTCTTGGGGACTCGAGCTATTTATGCCTACCGGTGTGAGCTATAGAAAGAGTAATGCGCGTTGCTATGAGAAATTTATACGTTTTTTCTTTCCTTTCTTATTCTGTTCTGTCTCGTTCTCCTCTTCATAATAAATTTTAAGGGAAGGACGGCACACGGGTGAAATAGCAACTACTCCACAATTCGGCTAAAGAATTCAGGCATATAACTCTTTCTATAATAATTTTTGAAGCCCCTACAGATTAGAATGATCCTCAATTCGGTCGTAGTACGAACAAAAAGTACGAAAACCTTAAGTAAACAGACTTGTCAGGTTTCGTTTTATTGGGTTGCCTTCGGGGATGTATATGTAAAGCTGTAATCCGACTTCCCGTCATCTCTTAAAAAGACGGGCAATAAGTTTAGACCAATATCTCTAATATCTGATGAAACTTTATAACTATAGAAGTTGATTTTCCTCTATTCAATTCGTCATTATTTTATATCCTGACAGTGGCGGATCTAGGATTTCATTATGGGAGGGATTCTACCATAAATCTGATTTAATCTTTCTTTTTATTATGAGTTTCAGCCACATACTTGCTGGGATGGATTTGAAACATAAAGATCACAATCTGTTTCTAAAGGGGCCCGTACACGATCAACCTGGTTGTCAACTGGTTGCGTGGTGACGACCAAGTTTACCGTCTGTGGGGAAGCTGGTGGTTGAAATTTTGAAACAATTTCCCGACAGACAGTCAACTTGGTAATGTTTTAAAGAAAGTTGACAGCCCAAGTTGAATCGTGTATAGGCCCCTTAAGGCTCGTTTCACACATACGCGGTTGCTACCCGGCACGAGCGTGTCTCACGTGTGTGAACCGAGAAACCTCTTCAAACCGCTGCCGCGTAGAAACCGAATTTCGGCTCACACATCTAGCGTGCGCGGGAAAAAGAGTATAAGCCCAAAATTAGGTCAAATGAGTTTAAATCATGAATCAACTCGTCGAAAAGCGCTCTTTTTCATGGGCCAAATAAAATAAGTCAAACCGATCTCGATGATGGTGGAATCAAAACAGTATAAGTAGAAGGGACTCATATTGCAGTGGGAATCAGAAGTATATGTAAACTTTTTTTTTTTTTATAAAGGACTTTTATTAAGGAGGAAATGGGGCGGCACTTCGCCACTCCCGTGAGCTCTATAAGTAGAGTCCGTTCGTATCGGGGCCCTCCACCTACCGGAATAGTACGGTTGCGCCCGGGGACGGTGTAAGGGCGGCCGAGTGGGATTGCGGTCTTGGCGGCGGCTGCTGCTCCGTGTTGCGGTGGCGGACGGGTGGTCACCACACTTATGAGTTGTGGCTGGGTGGCCTTTCTTGTCGAGGCGGCCTCCACCGTTGCCCGTTGGCGATTTCTGGAGCTCGTTCGCTTTCGTGCCCGTTTCTGCTCGGGGCGCCTCCGATGCTCCCGGAATGGTGACGGGGCGCGTTTGGGTACTATCCTCCGAGTCTAATTTTATCGCCGTTATTCAAGAGAACGGTGTTTTTTTCCGTTCGGTTTGCTATGGTGAAGAGTTCTCTCCCCCTTGGCACCGGTCCGGCTGCAAACTTCTTACTTCGGGAGGAAAGGGGGTGGTTCCGCGACGGTGGCGTCTACGTTGTCCGGTGACGGGGGAGAGAGGTCCCATTCTCCTGGCCCCTTTGTTTTTCTTCCCAGGACGGCTTCGGCTGGTGATTTTCCAGTTTCCCGGGTTTTCCTCCTCCGTAGTTGTCCCAGTAACTGTGGTAGTTTCTCCACCCGTCTTCCGTGGGGGTGGTTCTGGAGTTGCCTTTTTCCTTTTGCCGGTGTGGGATAGGGCTCCATGGTGTCAGCCGCTATTGCGTGTGCCAAACTTCCGTTAGTTTCCTCTCCTCCTCACGCATGGAGTGACTTCTTCCACTCTTGCATGTGTTGCAGGTTTGGCATTCGGTGATGTATCTTTTGGTGTCTCCCCATAACCCTGGCCACGTAAATGTTTCCTGTATCCTCCTGAGGGTTTCGTCTCTCTCCTCTCTTCGTCGTGGTACCGAGTCATGATTTCTTGGCGAAATTCCTCGGGGGTGATCAGGGCAAGTCCTCTTTTGGTCCTGAAGTAAAGGAGTCCATCTTTTACTTGGTATTCTTCGGCTAATTTTCTGGGGTCTTGTATGTATTCTTGATATCTTGCACTCTCCCTCTGGGCTTTACTAATTTTTCCTATTAGTTCGTTCCGTGGTATTATCAATAACGACACCGGGTGAGTGGGGTAGGTTGTTGGTGCTTCGATGTCGGTGTTCCATTGCTCCACTTCTTGGTGGGAGGGGTTCCGGGAGAGTAAGTCGGGGAGGTGGTTTTCCTTCTCTTTGACGTGTTCAATTTTGTAGTTGTAACTCATGAGCGTTAAAAACCATCGGTAGACTTTGCTGTTTGTTTCCTTTCCCTTGTTGACCCAGGTAAGCGCCTGTTGATCGGTCCGGAGGATAAAACGTCGCCCCTCTAGGAACGGTCTAAATTTCTGCACACTCCACACTATCCCGAGTGCTTCCCGTTCGATGGTGGAGTATCGTATGATAACGGCATGACCTTGAACTGGAACAACCTCAGGGGCGTGGTAAAGGCGGTGTATTTCCGAGCCTTTGGTCGAACCGTTACTTGCCAGTACCCTGAATTGAGATCCAGCGAAGAAAATATCCTTCCGGTACTTAGTCCTCGGAGTTGTTCGGCCACGTGGGGCATGGGGTATTGATCGTCTTCTGTTATCTGGTTCAGCGCCCTGTAGTCGACACAGAAACGTAGTCGCCCGTCCTTTTTTGTCGTTAGCACCACTGGGCTGGCGTAAGGCGAGGTGGATGGCTCTATCCACCCATTTTCTTCCATTTCCTTTAGCTGTCGCTCCAGCTCTGCCTTCTTTTCCGGGCCGTATTGGTAGGGTTGCTTCCGTACCGGTGTGTGATTCATCAGTCGGATGTCGTGTTGTATGGTGGACGTTTGGCCCACCCTGTCGAAACGGTCCGGATACTTTTTTAGTATGTGACTGACCCCCGAGGGGAGGAGATCGTGGAGCGGGGGTAGCCCTCGTTCTTCCCAGGATTTTCCTTGCGCGGGGGGGGGGAGGTTCCGTTGACCAAACCGCGGTGGCTGATTTGTTTTGTACTGTAATCCAGGACGGCTTTATTTTTCGTCATCCACTCATGGCCTAGAATTAGGTCCTTAACCAAGTCCGGGACGCACCAACAGGACACTTCTTGTGAGCTGTCCCCAATTTGGGCGATTGTGGTGATTTTTTCTGTAAGCTGCCGCTGTTCCTGGGTGGCGGTGATTACGGTGACGGGCGGGACTTTTTGTTTCTCCAGTCCTAGTACCGTTAGCCATTTGCTGTGGATGTAGTTGCTACCCGCTTGGCTGTCGATGTGAGCCAGTATATTCTTCCCCCGAATTGTGGCTGGTAATGTAGGCATTCTATCTTATTCCGGTTTTTTGAGTGCCATCAGAGCTGGGTGAAATCGTACTTCGTTCCGGTTTTCAGGTCCTCGCTGCCTTTGCTGGTTTCTTCCCCACGGAGGGCTACTGGTGCGGGGTTGACTTTTAGTCAATTCCTGTTGATCGCGATCTGCGTGGGTGGCACGGATCATCAATCCTTATTCCCATGTGGTCTCCATGGGATACCGGAGAGCTGCGCGGTATTTTGCTGACGTCAGCTTAATTACCTCTTCTATGAAGATTCTGATTGGTTGCTCAGGGTATAACCTTTTCCACAGAGCGTGCTTCTTGTGCAGGAATTCTTCGAGTGATTCATGTGGTCGTTGCACAGTCCCGTGATATTCGGCTCGGGTTCGACCGCCTCGTAGAGTCGATTCGTATTTGGTCTGTAGGTACAGAGTGAAGGGCGGGCCAGTCGTAGATATATGCGTGATGGGAGGACCAGTCTTTAGCGGCTTTTCCGCTGAGCTTCTCTGCTGCCATTTTTACTCGGGCTGATTCTGGGACGTGTCTTTGGTTAAATATGTTGGCCCATTTCTGTAACACGTCATCCACGTCCTCCCATAGTTCCCCTGAGAAGGAAGGTAGTTCGTCCTCTATCCGCGTAGATGGTCGGAGTGCTGTTGTGAGTTGCTCAGTAAATATTCGGAACATGTCCGTGACTTCCGCGGTATTCGGGCCAATGGGGTAGAATTGCCTCTGATTTGGGCAATTTGGTTCCATTCTTCCGGTTGAAGTTGTTTCTGCCCTTTCTAGCGGAGTGTTCCGTTGTCCTGGCTGATTTTCTCTCCTAAGAGAGTTTAACCGGGCCCTGACCTCTGTTGTGGAGAGTTCTTCTATCCCCAGTCGGTGGGCCATTTGTTGTGGGTACTCGTACTCCGGGGCGTGTGGAGTTGGGAAGTTTTGTCGATTTGGGCCTCCTGGAGGCAGAAATTGCACCTCTGGAATCGATTGTTCCGTCCGTTGGAGGGAGGAGGCCGGTATCTCGGGCAAAGTTTGCCCCGTGCTGCGCATTCGCAGGAGGGATTCGGCTCCGACTTCCTCGGATGTGGTCCCCGTAAGTGTTTGGTTGCTACTCCTCGATGAAACGTTCTGTGAACCCTGAGTGGCTTGACTCAGGGAATCCTGATCTGCGTAGGGCGGTCTGTCTACGTGGAATTTTGTATCCGCTGGTTTTCCTCCGTTCTGTTCGATGACCGCATCAACACGGGCTAGTAGGTCGGCGGGTGTCCCCTCATCGCTGGCGCCCAATTTTCGAAGTTCGTTCCGAAGTTCGGCGACTGTCAGTTGTGTTATACTTTTTTCAGGCATGCTGAATTCGATGCGAAACCGGTCGTTTGGTCCTGTCACGGTCGCCAGTTGACGCGGTGTGGCTTAATGGGGGTCGTTAGGACGACCCGAAGATGAGGGTTGAAGATGCAAGAAATTAATGGTCGCCACCTGTTGTTTGCTTTGGGTAACAGACCCCAATATATTCTCAATATAATACAACTGATTTACAACTTTTGTTTCGGAAAAAATAATAACAATTGTTTTCTTTACTGGTTTCTGGTCGTTCCGGTGCGTGGAACTCGCGACTGTCGGTCTGGTAGCGTCCCTTCGCGCTGTTGCAGATCCTCGTGTCGAGCTAACGGTCCGTTAGCGTCCTTTGGTGTTGTCCGTAGTGTCTTCTTCGCCGGGTTCGGCAAGGACAGGGAAAGTTTCGGACAGGATCGGTCTTGCTCGATGAATTCTGGGGCAGACACAAGTGTCAGGTCCACAATAGGGTTTCCACTTCAACAAGCGTCCGGAGTCTTCTCAACGGAGTAGAGCTTGGAAGGTTCCCGTAAGGTTATCCGTCCCACTGGTCAGAAAAAAAAAACAAAACGGGGTAAGAGGCCTCGGTCAGGGTCAGCCTTATACCAACCGGTCAGGATCGAATCACAGAAGGGTCGGAAAGGTTCCCAATAGGCTTTGCACGTGGATGCTTCGGTAGGGTGTGACGTCACGAACGGTCAAGAGTCGTCTCAATTGACCGCTGGACGTTTTCCCGTACGGCGAGATTTTTGGTGAGCGATCCTTCACTTCGGGAAGACGGCGTCGTCGCTGATGTACTTCCGGATCGTCATGGGTTCTGGAGTTCCCAGTCGTTGAAGCCGCTGGAGGGTCGTACTGTTTCCCAGTCGAGTGGTCCAATTGCAGGCTGAAGATCTGGTCCAGGTTGCTGGGGTGTTTCCCGTTTGTCTTCTCGACACGAAGTGTTCTGGAGTTCCCAGTCATCGAAGCCGCTGGAGTGTCGCACTGTATACCAGTCGAGTCGTCCGTTCGCAGGCTGAAGAGCAGGTCCAGGTTGAAGGGGTGTTCGCGAAGCCAATTTGCGGATCAATTTAAGAAAATTCGCGGCTAAAAATTAAAATCCACCGGTCAAAATTCATAAATAGTGCTGATTCGCGGCAGAAGTAGAAAAAAAGCGATAATGTGATGCTAAAATTTAGTAAAACGCTAATTCAAGGATACATTGATAAAACCATAAAAACCATATTAATCACGGCTGAAACTGAGACCAACCGCTAATTCAAGTTTATTGTTTGCAAAAAGTGCTGAAATGGAAAAACACTCTAAATCATGGATCAAATTGAGATAATGCGCTAATTTGCTGCTAAAAACTGAGGAACGTGGTGTTTCGCGGCTGAAATTAAGAAAATAATGATTCATCGCTTTAAATTGGGAAAATAATTAGCAGCTAAAATGAGAAATAGCGCTGATTCACGCCAAAATTTGAGATAAATCGCTAATTTGAAGCTACAATAGAGAAAAACGGCAATTCGCGGATTTTGTAAAAATCCTCTAATTCAGTAATAATCTGCTGCTAAAATGAAATGGAAAACAAAAAACTCTCTTTCGCGGATCAATTTGAGAAAATCCGCTTATTCGTGGCTAAAATTGAGGAAACGCGCAGGGGCAGATCCAGTGTCGGCTTAAGGAGGGGGCCATATTACGATAACATCCCCATGATACCATATCGGTTAAATAAGACGTTTAAAATAGTTTTTAACTTGCAAAAGTGTTTTTTTTTCTTTTTTCGTGAGTTATACCTGTCAAACTGGTTTGTAAGTGTAAAAAATCCGTTAAATTGGTTCATTAGCGAACCAGACCCACAAAAATAATTTTCGGTGATTGTAACCTTCAAAATTGGGTTGTTTAGTAAGTGAAATCCGCGAAATTACTTTTTTATTAAGTGAAACCAGCTAAAAACGGTTATTGATGCAAACAATCGGCGAAATCGGCCTCTGAAATAGGCCACCCAGTGAAATTGGCTTGCTGGCAAAAAAAAATCACGTAATTGGCTGTTCATAAAATTGACATTCTCCTCATGAAATCAATATTTCCCTCATAAAATTGACAGTTTCCCCAGGAAATCGACATTTTCCTCCAGAATCGATTTTCGGACGGTTCACTTGTCCATCTTCGGTGTCTTAAAAGACTGGTCACTACCGATTTTTTTTTAAGATGCTGGAGATGGACAAGTGAACCGTCCGAAAATCGATTCTGTGTAAAATAAAAACAAGTGAAGAGAACAACATCATTTCCGACAATATAGTGGTATACGAGGAAAAACCGTCCAATTACTCCTGCTCGCATACCACTGTACACAGGAAAGAGTAAAATTTAAAAAGGGAAAAACTTTCGTTTTCGAAGGAACTGGCAAGGCGACAGTTACCCCGAGTGTTCTTTTTAAAAAGTTCGTTCAGTTTACTAGTTAACTCGAAGATAATTCCTTCCCCTTAGGAGTCGGACTCACAACGTTTTTACTTCCTTCCTTTTCGTTCAGTTTCCTCTCTCGTATCGTCTTCTTCCTTGACGATAAAGACGATACGCCGCTTGGAAACTTGAGGCCAGCGACTTCAGCATTAGAGATTCTTAGCTGGAGGCTCTTTGAGATACTTCTTGGTCCTTCTAATACAAATCAACCCAAAGGCCATGTAGTCCTAACTTGAGCCTTTCCACCTTCTTCTTCTTTTTCCCATTGATTTGGTTTACTCTCGAATAAGCTTCTCACGAAACACTATTTTCCCAGCATGTTTTATCTCCCCCCCCCCTCTTAATTTTATGCAACATAACACGAACCTACTTCAATCCGTCTAATTTTTTTCAAGTCTATTCATCGTAAATTGATGAATTGGAGTAAATAAGATCAAGTGATTTAAGAAATAAGCTTGACTGGGCTCGGCGAAATAATTTAACGAGCGCATAAATAAAGAAAAAAAGACTCAAAAAACAAAACAGAGACTCTTTCATGTTTCATGCAAAAGATTGGGTTGAAAGGGAAAAGATGCTTTGCACTGAGATTCATCAAAGCTTAAAAATGAAACCTTCAAAGCAAAGTAACAGTTTGAAATGGATACCTTTATACAATGGAAAGTAATCAGTCATGATCGGCTTAATACTTTATAAAGAGTTTTAGTTATTGGAGAGCGCTGAAGCGACCCCATCAAACAACATGGCATCAAAAAGTGCTTTTCCCATGTTTCCTTCGACTTTTAAGTCATCACAGTGCTGCCGTACATGTACAGCAGGCTGATAATGTAAGCTCGGGTTAGCAGTAAGAGGACTCGTAATGTTAGTAGATGGTCTCAAGTGTGAAATTTGAACCTTTCATTGCCCTTGAGAGACGTTTGTTTATTAGGAAGGAGTAACAGACTCATTACTGCCCACGGTTATTCGTCAGGTTATGGGCGTAGTGGGAGCCGGCTATAGCCCAGAGACCGTGACGAAACTGCAATTTCGCTTTAATTAAGACACTAAACTTGTAATTTCTTCAGCAACTTTCAACCTTCACCTTCAATATCGCGAGTAAACTTGCAATTTTTTTGGGTGTGTACCTTCTGATGATGCAATTTTGCTGTTATTCATCAAGCTTTGAGTGCTATCGGTGTTGGCTTGCCCGGAATTTGCCACTGTCTGAAAAAAATGTCTCAAAACATTCCATTTTGTTGAAATTGAGACGTGAAATGCGCAATACCTCAAATAATTAACCAGGAAAATTCAAATTTTGTGGTTGATATCAAAATGTAGCAAATTCAAAGACTGGGCAGAAAGATCGCGGAAACTATAGAAATTTCGCAGATGTAAAGACCTCAGAAACCAGTAATTTCACGGGAATAAATTCCCGGAAAATACCAATGTAACCGATAATATTAGACTCAAAACTGAATATTCTGCGGATTATTAGTTCCGAATGATATAATTCCATGGCTTTATTTGTCGTGACTGGGTAGCCCTCGATCACGGCCGCAAAAAAGGCTAGAAACTTTCAATTTCGCTTATTCTAGCTCTGAATCGTGTAATTCTTCCGATATTTCTCTCAATTTACCTCTGGGCATTGTAAATAAAATTGCGAAAAACAATTGCATCAATTTTAGCTGTGAATCAGCGCTTTTTCTCAACTTTATCCGTGAATAAACGATTTTTATGTACTAATATATGATAAGCCATGGCCGAGACATACGGCCGACACTCACGTGAATCGCCACTTTCAAGGCAAAATTTACGCGAACTGCCACGTCAATGGCAAAAAAATATGTGAAACGCTTCGCCAAGCAAGAGCAATGTTATGATGGTATGTTCCAACCTGGGGCCTGATTCACTAACTTATTTCATCATTGCTTTTTTTCAAAAATCATATGTTTCCGTTCAGTTTTCTTAATTTCACGAATAAGATTTCAATGTTTCTTCCACAGTAACGTTTCTATTTCGTTAGAGAATAAGGCCCCTGGCACCATGTTTGTCTCTGTGACCGTGGGTAGGTCGGTGACGGACATCTAAGGGACGACTGTCTCGTCCTCGGCATCACGGCACCTATAGCACACGAATTTAATGAGAACACTTTATTCGAGATTTGGGGGGGAGGGGTGATTCTGTAACTTGCAAAATTTACGTGTCGTAACTGGGAAGGAGGGTAAGCACACGCGGACCTAGGGATCTGACGGGATTACGAGCGCCCTTCACTATATTCAATGCTGACTGAGTCAAGTCCGACACCACCTTGACATGTCGCCCTCTAATGACGACGACAATGTCGTCCGCGTATCCCTGGACATAGAACCCATTATCAGCCAGCCGCACCAATAAGGAATTGGCCACCATGCCCCACATTCGGGGTGACAACCCCCCCCCCTGTGGGCATCCCTTCTTTACAGCCACCTCCAGGGATTCCCCAAGGAGCTTGGCGGTAACTGTTCTGCTTTCAAGCAGCACCCTCAACCACCTACTAATGGTGTCGCAGATGCCATGCCGTCCTGCAGCTTCAATAACCGAGGATATAGAGGTATTGTCAAAGGCACCCTCTATGTCCAGGAAAATTCCCACCGCTAGTTCCTTGTGCTCTAGAGTATCCTCCAGCCTAGTAACCAGCTGGTGTAGTGCCGTTTCGCAGGACTTTCCCTGCTGGTAGGCAAATTGACCTGGGTGCAGTGGCCTCGAAGAGAGGCAGCTTTCCCAGATATGCCTATCCACCAGTTTTTCCAACGTCTTCAAAACGAAAGATGTTAGACATATGGGTCGGTACGCCTTAGCCAGTGCATATGACGGGCGCCCCGGCTTAGGAATAAGCACAACCCGTGCTTTCCGCCACACCTCAGGGATTCTGCCCATTGTCAGGCAAGCCCTGAAGATGCAGCACAGTCGTCTGGCAACCTCTGGCCCCCCCCTCCCGCAGGTGTTTGGGGATTATGCCGTCCGGTCTAGGAGCTTTGAAGGGAGAAAACGAGCCAATGGCCCATTGTACCCTTACCATTGTGACCACCTCCCTAGGACCCACACTGGGATCCTGGACACGGTTCGGGACCCAGTGCTGGGCATGATGCCGGACATCACGCCCAAAACCCTCGGTGAACGCTGTCCCTTCTCCGTCCGCCTTGGGTACGGTGAGGGGCAGGCAGTGAAAAGAAATCACAAGGAGCGATTGTGGTTTATAGACAGCTCTAAAACGAATAACGGGACTGGTGCGGGGGTGTACGGGGTGGAACCCGAATGGAGGCTGTCTACACCTCTGGGGGTATACACCTCGGTAGTCCAAGCCGAAGTCTACGCAATCAAGGCCTGTGCTGCTGAGAATATACGTAGGGACGTGCAAAATGCCCATATAGAATGTGAATGATAACATGTGCGAAAACGAGCTCCCGGAAGGCAAGTCAAATTTACTGTGTAAACTTTGCCGTAAGGCTGTGAAAGAACGTTTTGTTCAATGCATAAACTGTGAATCAAACTTTCATAATAGCTGTTGTAAAAGATTCGCTAAGTGTGATGATATTCCGGATGATTGTGGTGGATACTGACCTTTCAAAGTATTTTCAAGCCGCTCTTCAAGGGATTCAACTTACGGAGAGAGAGGACCTGGATGGTCACGATAACACTCAGCTTCTAAAGAAATTGGTCGAGGGCCAAAGCCAAATTTCCCGGACACTGCTAGTTCTCTCAGCGATCACTAACGACTATTTTCATATGAAAAATAGAAACAAGCAAATTGTTGATGAGAATAAGGAGCTGCGTCAAGAAATAGCCCATTTGACAACGCGGGTCCGGACGCTGGAGGATACTTTCTCGTTGACTAAGGAGAGTCTATCATGTAATAAATTGAAACCTGAGGCCACTTACACCTCACACTCGAATACTACCAAAGTTAATTCTTCTGACTGTGACGCTCCGTCATGTAATTTAAAAGTTGGTAGCACTAAAAAAAGACCTCGTGATAACCCACGTAAAAAAACGAATGACCAAGGACAAGTCTTTGAGCCTGCAAAGAAGTCGTCTGAAAAACCGGATAAAGTGCATCGTGCGCCATCTAGCGTTGACTTTGCTGACCCCGCGAAGGAATCAGCCATACACAAATCTTTACCCAATGTGACTGATTCAGGTAATATGGTATATAAGCCCTCCAACAATGAATGGACAACCGTCAAATTTTCTGGCAGGAAAAATAGAGCTCTGATTGGGTCGAGCGATGTGCCGGGGAATTCTCTTGTAATTCCTAGGAAAAAGGGTGTCTTCGTCTCTCGCTTTGTTCCCTCGGCAAAAGAATCTGACATCACCTCGATACTTGCACCTCTGGGTCTCAAAAACGTTGAGTGCTTTAAACTACCCGGGAAGCCTGATAGATACTCTTCCTTTAGAGTTTTAGTCGAGGAGGCGGACTTTTCCAAAGTCTACGACAATTCTGTGTGGCCCTCCGGTGTTCTCATTGCACAGTCGTCGCCTTTTCCTCCCCCACGCCATAAACAGGAATGACTGGAAGGTAGGGCGGCTCCACATTCTTTAAGCGGTGGAGGTCGTTGCCCCGAGGAAGCCTTACGATATAGACAAGGAACTTTGAAACTGATATACTCAAACGTACAGAGCTGGAGAAATAAACTAAATGAAATGTGTGTATTTCTACATGAACGTCCCGAAGTCGAAATTTTTGCCGCGAGTGAGACCTGGCTGAATGCTGATGAGGTTGACCTGTACGTACCGGATGGTTTCACTTGTGTGTCACATTTCTGCCGCTCCGGTTCTACACATGGCGATTCTGCTATTTTTTGCCGAAACTCTGTCGAAGCTTTATCATTGACTAATCTTGTTGACCTGTCCGTAGAGAGGTGTCTAGAGATCACGGCAGTTCGTCTCGTTAAAGCGGGAATCGTGGTGTGCTGCCTGTACCGTCCTCCTTCGTCCGTGTTTTCGGACTTCATAGAGCGGTTCTCTCTGCTCGCTCATCGGCTTTCACTTCTGAGAGCTCCAATTGTTATAGTTGGCGATGCCAACATACACCTGGAGACAGATAATGCTGAACGTCAGTCGCTCTTCGATGTCTTGGCTGAGTATGGCCTTTGCTCTACCATCACAGAAAGTACGCGAACGCACTACAACGGCACCAAGTCAACAATAGACTTTATATTTACAAACTGCCATCCGTCCCAGTTCTCCAGCGGAGTGTACCCTGAAAGCTTTTCTGATCACCTTGCCCTTGAGTTTGACCTGTTTCTGTCACACGATTGCTTGGAAGGGAAGGAATCAGCCGTAAGGCGTCGACTGCTGGGTCAATCAAACCTCGACGCACTCAAGGGTACACACTGTCTGCCCGGCCTATGGTTTCATGTCTATGATGCCCCTCGTGATCAAGCGTCGGATGTATTCCTCTCCATTCTTCTGGAGGCTATAGAGAGTACGTGTCCATGGTATGAGAGTAAGCCTGACCGCGGGACAGTCGCCAGATACCCATGGTACTGTTCGGATCTGAAAGTCAAGAAACAAAGGTGCGTTCATCTCCACCGATTAGCTCAGTGTGATCCGAACCACTCAACCGCCTGGAGATTGTCGCTAGCCTCTGCACGTAGGGACTATCGTCGGAGTCTAAAATTAGCTAAGGTAACGTACAATGATGATCTACTCCGAAAATCCAGTAACAAGCCTCAAGCAGCCTGGCGAATTGTCAAAAATGAAATAAGAAATGCTTGGCTGAAGCCTACTGCCCGTAAGGATTCTGAACTCTCACCGGATGGGTTCAACGAGTTTTTTGTCGGCATGGCTAAGGACACTTTGAGCAAACAACCGACGTCTTCTTCCACTCCCGCTGACTTTCTTCCGGCAACGTGCCTCCGTGAGGAGCAGGTTTTCGGTCTTCGGGAGGTGTCTGTCGAGGAGGTGTTCTCCGCTATTTTCAAGCTCAAAATAAGTTCATCGATGGATGCTTATGGGATGACCATTGGCATGATAAGGCATAAACGGAAGGTGAGATCGTGGAGCCGCTTTGCTTCGTCTTCAACTCTTTTATTCATGCGGGCGAAATTCCGTCCTCCTTTAAGATTGCTCGAGTAATCCCTGTCCCCAAAAAGGGAACTGATGCCTATTGTGACTACCGACCAATATCGATTGAATGCGTCCTAATGAAGGTGTTCGAGTCCCTTAATGACTTTCAGTTATCAAGCTTCTTAAATGACTTGTCCATTTTGTCGGATTGCCAGTATGGATTCCGAAGTGGCCGGTCAACATCTGTGGCGGCACTAGAACTATTGTGCCGGTGTTTGCGGGGTCTTGAAGAGAAGAAGAGGGTTTCATTGCGGCTCTTTGATTTGTCGCGTGCCTTCGACTCAGTAAATCTGGATGTGTTAACCTCCAAGTTTCAATATCTTGGAATGAGGGGTTCCGCAATAAAACTGCTCGCGTCAGCTGCCTCGGGATGGAATCAGCTTGTCTCCTACGGTGGAAGAAACTCCGAGATGCTTCCCACCTGCGACATCGGAGTAAAGCAGGGGACGATTCTTGGTCCCTCTGAATTCAATCTTTATATTAATGACCTCCCAGCAAATCTTTTGGGGCCGAGTACCCAGCCGTTTATGTACGCGGACGATGTAACGATCGCGTGCCTCGGGCGGTCGTCCCTCGAGACCGCTACTGGTGTGGATGAGGTGACGTCGGTGTTGGCTGGGTGGTGCGACGCCAATCGTCTCATGCTAAACCAGTCCAAGACGCAGGACTTGACCATCGACCTGAACGGTAGCTCGGCAAATTCGCCGACCGTTAGCTTCCTTGGAATCGTCTTCGACTCACGCCTCTCGTGGGAACCTCACGTAAACACACTCTGTTCGAAGCTAGCCAGAGTTCTGTTTGTAATGAGGCGCTTGGAATTTTCCGTATCTGACTTGAGAATGGTATACTTTTCTCTGTTTCACTCACGAATGGCATATGGTATCGTGGTATGGGGCAATTCACCACATGTTCTTAAAGTATTCAAGTATCAGAAAAAGGCGGTCCGTCTTCTTGCACGAATCGAGCCCCGCACATCTTGCCATGATCTGTCTCAAGAGTTCACAGAATATTAACTTTCTACGCGACTTATATCTTGGAGGTGCTTTGTTGCACCCACGAGATGGCACTGCAGGGCAGAGTGGTCTCCCTGGAGCATGGGTACTCCACGAGGTTTAAAGGTGACCTGGTATCAGAGCGCTGTCGGCTGACCCGCTCTCTGCAATATAACCCCAGCGTAATTGGCCCACAACTATATAACTGCCTCCCAGCCTCGCTGAAAGAAATGCCCTTGAGGCGATTCAAGGCGAGAAGCAAGGAATTGCTGCTGGACCTGGCTCCCGTACTCTCTTAAAGATTTCTTATCAGCCGTGCCGTGATCTGAATCAACAATATTTATTGACACTGTTCTTAAATCTCGAAAGTTTTGTGAACAATAAAATATATTGTTATTATTATTATTATTATTATACGTATCCTCACGGATAGCCAGGCTGCCATTAAGGCACTAACGGCTCCGATAGTGAGCTCCGGGCTTGTATGGGACTGCCGCCAAAGCCTTAGTCTGCTGGCCCAGGATAACAAGGTAAGCCTTGAATGGGTACCGGGACACAAGGGTATCTACGGGAACGAGCAGACGGACTCCTTGGCCAGGGAGGGCTCGAATGGAGACTTCACTGGCCCGGAGCCGGCGCTCGGCGTCCCGCCATCGACCTTCAGGATGGCGATAGCCAAGTGGGTTAATGCCCAGGCGGCTATTCGCTGGCAGAGACTGGAGGGACATCAGCAGAGTAAGCGCTGCGGTCGAAGGACCGTGCAGGAGGCTTACGAGCAAACTGCTCCGACTTAGCCGGAGAGACCTTAGAACGGTGGTAGGCCTTATCACGGGATTCTGCCAGCTCCGTTATCATCTACACCGCATCGGGGTAATCACGGAGTCCCCGGTGTGCAGACTGCGTGGGGAAGAAGACGAGACGGCCCATCACTCGTGTTCGAATGTGAGGCGCTCGCGGGGCGCCGGCTTAGCATCTTCGGGGCTGAACTACTCGAGGGTGCTCCTACCGGCGAAACTCCAGACGAGGACCTCCTAAACCTAGTCAGAGGGAAGGGGATCCTGGACTAGATCCACAGACCCAGGGGGGGCACAATAATCCACCTAGGATTCAGTGCCAGGGGGGCAACCCTCCTACCCATGGGTGTTGTTTCAAAAAAAAATTTTAGCGCACGAATGGTCGATTTAGCTACTTACGGGTGGTAATCATGATCTTTTTAGGCATTTTCAGAAGTTCACCAGTCGCCACCAATTTTTAAGGAGCTTGAATTTTCAAAACACGAATCGACAGTTTTGAATTTTTGGGCGTGAGTTTAGTTACTTTAGCCGTTTTTAGAGTACAAATAGCTAGTTTTAACTATTTTAAGGCAGTGAAAAGGCGGTCAAACCAGTTTTAGAAGAGCGAACCACACCATTTCTCTAGCACCTCTTTTGAGCAAATACTGAATCCACGTCTGCCTGCGAAATTGGTGTTCTAGGACGCAAAAATGGAGAATTTGGTCTTTGAATTTTGTCACCCTTGCAATATCCGTTTTGTGAGTGACAAAACCCGTTGAAATTAATTTTTTTTATTAGTGAAATCCGTGAAGTTTTTTTTTTTTTAGTGAGCGCCGACGAAACACAACGTGATTATCCTGAAAGATTTGTACTTTCAGAATGCATCTAGAGGTGGGCAACTGCCCCATTGAATCTGCATATTTGATTCTAGAGGGGGGCAGCTGCCTTGCCCTGCCCCCCTCTGGCTATGCCTATGTTCCAAGGTAAATTCGTGCATTGCACTTTTTGATCCATGACTCACCTTCATGTTTGCATTTCAGGCTGTGGGTTCGCCGTTCATAGGAGTTTTCCGGCGAGTTCGGTAACATTAGGCATTTGCTCAAATGAACTGTCCAGTAAGATTTCAGGGTTCCTAGGAATATCCTTTTCCAACCGTCCGCCCCAAATGAAATCACATGTTGATGGGGAGGACGGGTGGAAAAAAAACAGTGATAGTGTCATAAAAAGTTATAGAACAGGCCCTCAGTAGTCACTTAAGTGACAAAATCACTGGTTTTTGTCACAGTGACTGCACATAGTCACCGGAGCTAGTTGTCACTGTGACCGACAAAAGCTGTCACGTCACACCTCTAGAGCGCTCCGAGTACACAGCGCGGAGGGGGTTGAAGCCCACAGCTCAGCTTTTAAAGCTTGCATGTAAAGGCGGCTGTGACCTATCCGGTCACAGAGACAAACAGTTGGGTATTAGGTGGTTCTGGTACTCCAGGACGACGTATTCCGTAGTCTATTACAATGGTATAATGGCCAAAGTCTTTAATAAATTAATTAGACTGATATTATCCGGACGACGATAGAAGGGCATAGCCCAACACGATTCGAGTTTCGAGAAAAAATGGCTCCCCGGCGGGATTTGAACCCGCAACCTCTGAATTACCAGTCCAACACGCTGCCAATTGCGCCTAAGAGTCGCCTTTGGGAGTCGTACTCTCGAAACTCGAATCGTGTTGGGCTATGCCCTTCCATCGTCATCTGGATAATATCAGTCTAATTAATTTATTAGTTAAAATACCGGCGACAGATTTATTCATTATAGCCAAAGTCTTTGTTTATAACCCACTATTGAGCTTAACTTGTTATGTTTTGATCTTCGAATTCGTTGTTTTTCGTAGGAGTATACTGTGCAGAGTGAAGCAACTTGGCATCTGCATGACTTTGAAGAAGACAATTACTTCCATTTTTTATCTGAGTGCAGGGGCTCAGAGTAGGGCCACTAGCTGAACTGAAATTTTACTTTTCTAGGTTGTATTACTGGAACTCGAATGGAAGACTGGATATGAAAAAGTTACGATTGTAGAACGCGGGAGTAAGAAAAAAAAAAAATGTATCTCCCATACTGCGGGGTGGGTTTCGAGAAACATGAAGCCGTGTGGAGGGAGGGGGGTGGGGGGTTGTTGCAATAGAAGATAGTAAATCTTCATGGCCGAGAGACCCAGAATGTGACGGTACATCCCACACCTCCTCCTCGTCTTTTGCGGTGAGCTATTGGAATGCCCTTCAAAACACGTGCACTTACGAGATATTGCGTCCCATCCTCTTTTTCTTCTTATTCACCTTCTAGGCATTGCACGTTCGTTGAGAGGCCAGTGTGTGTACTTTCACTGACGACAGTAAACCGAGCTTTATTGTGTTTGGTTTTTTTTTTATTTTTATCATTATTATTAAACTTCGTACAGAGATTAGAAGAAAAATCTCCCCGAGTCCCCGAGATATATTTAGTTATCTTATGTTTCCTTGATATATATTTTTTTAATACATTTTGTATCAGTTTACAATCATTTATTAGAAAATCTTTACTAGCTGTCGAATGAAACTCTTGTTGAAAGATGTTTTGTCGGAAGGGTGAGGAAAGATACAACCCTACAAGCTAGTGATGCATACCAATGCTGAGAGTCCTGGGGATGTATGCAGAGAAGGATAACGGCCCTCGAGGGACAAGTAACAGCTGATGCCGTTCTAAATAATTCAAAACACGATGTGCTAAGGAAGGGGATGCAGGGGGGGGGATTCACGGTGGAAGGAGACGAGGAAGTGGTGTAGGGGCGCTCACTTCATTAACAACTTGGTTGAATTTAGAATGTCTCGTGGTCGAACTCTGATTATCATGCTTGGTGGTACGAATCTTCTCTTCTTTTATTTATTTTTATTTTTTGTTGTTTGAAGGCTAAACACGCGTTCCTATACCAATGAAAAATAAGAAGACTTTTAAACCATTGCTTGTGCTTTCATTGGCTCTACGCAATGAAAAACAATGATACACCGAAGGGGGAAAAAACGGGTTAGAGAAAAGGAGGAAAGGGGCGATGAGATGAACAAAAAAAGGCGAACAATAAAACCGGGTAGAACACAAGGCTTTTTCCTATGTAGTTTCTTTCTAGCCTTATTTTCCAGCTCTCTCTCCCATTCTCTGGCTTCTTCTTCTTCATTTTCAAGAGACTCAGTACAGAGGAAGATCCGAAGTTTATTTAACTCGAGTAAAAAGAAGCTCAAATTAGAAGGCGTCTGGCGTTTTCCAAGACTATAATGCCATTTCTACTCACGATGAAATGACGACCTTGGTATCCGATACAAGTGTAATTCATCGTCAAATAAAATATTATACCGCCTGAACAATGAGCGTTGCACAGTTTTTCCAGAATGTATAGAGGCAGAGTCATTAAAACAATCAATCGCTACGATTTTCATTTAATAAATACCTTATTACAGAGCGTTTCAATTTGGAATAAAAGTGTCTGCACCGTTATTGGGTAAAAGGATCTCCTGCCCGAGAGGCGAAAGTGAATAGAAATGGAGAAGTGAAAACGTGGAACGGGGCTTTCTTACACCTATTAGGTTGAATTTACGGGCGCTTAAAAAGAAAGATTTCGAGCTGTAAAATAAGGATCTTGATAAATGCTGAACGGTCGTAATGGGTGAAGGGTATCGGGTTTCTATCGATGCTATGGAGGAGTAATGGAGACACGTCAATTTAACAATGTTCTCGTTGAAAGTTAAAGGTAGTTATAAAAATGAGGTTTCTTGATGATTGGTTGGGGAAGGGGGAGGGACTATAATGATTCGAGGATAACAGATGCTCGGCAACAGATCTGAGGGGGCAAGTACGGTCGCTGTTAAAATTCTTCCGGAAAACGTCGGTTTTGTGTATAATGTTCCACCTCGAACCTCGTATGTGCGTACTTATGTCGAGGAACGTTAGGGAGCTGTTCTCTTCATTCTCGATAGTGAAAAACCAGGTTTCCTTTGGAGTAGTCATTGAAGGCTGCCAGAATCCTATGAATTAATTTATTTAGCTAATTAATTTAGCTCCCGGCCTACTCAGCAAACTAAAGCCACACCTACCAGACACCTAACGTTCTGAGTTAAATATGAAACTGCCACTTCAGCTTCTCGGCCCGCTCTCGCTGACGTCCCACAAGGCAATGTCCTTGGCCCTTTTCCATACTTGGTTCATGTTCATGACACTCCTATTCCACCTTCATCCAACTCTTTGGCCTCACAATTTGCTGACGACACCGCTTTCATGCAAGTGGCAAGTTCCTTCAGTGCATCCGAATCAGAGCTGCAGAGCACACTCAATGAGACAAAGGATTGGTCTGAGAGATGGAGAGTCAAAATGAACCCAGCCAAATCAGTATAGTGGCCCCTTTTCACCCTTCGACTACAAAGATTCTACGGCACGCTGCAATTCAATGGAGACTCGATTCCAAAGACTACTTCACCGTCGGGCGAAAGAGAGAGAGGCGTATCTCGAAGATAAACTTAACTTGGAACTAAGATCTGAGGATACACGGTTGGAGCGTCGTTCACAGGACCATTTTAGCTTGCCCGATTCACGCGATACAGGAAGAAAGTCGTCTTCAGAAAAACCGGCACAGCCCACGTGAAAATAATGAGCGCAAACACCGTCACAAGTTAGTAGTTGAGCTGGGTTATTGCCTTAAAACACAGAGCACAAACGTTCAGATCCGCCACGCTCGACGTCTTCAACCAAACTCTATCATTTAGCATAAGATCGCTTGTTCTATGTCTGCAAGCAGTTCAAAGTGTGGAATTTCTGACGTTCTTGGATATATAATGGAGCGGTTCATCGTGGCAGTCGAACCGCCTGTTCTCTTTTTCTAAATCTTCTCTTCTTTTAGGATGTCGATGGATATCAAAAATAAAATAAAAACTCGAACACGAAACAAATCTCTTCTATATTGAAAAAAGAAACTGCTCATACATCTACTCTTAAAACCTCTATCCAATAAAACCCAACTCTATCCTTCTTTACAATTCATCCCGTTTGACCCCTTCCCTCAATTGTCCATCTCAGGGATTACACGTCACGAGTCTCGGCGGGAAGAGCGTGATTAATTGGCGCTAACATTCGGCCATTCTGCTCGCCGAATCGTCCTCGATTCGACCGTCGGCGTCTCAGGTAGGTTCTTCATCTCTCAATGCTCCAGGTGAGCGTTCCGTCTCAACGTCTCAGGTAAGTTTCGTTTATATATCTTGAACAGAATTTACATCACGCACGCACGCGTGTAGGTAAGTAAAAGACCAATCTCTCATGAATTAATTATAAAAAGTAAACCAACAACTACATCTATATAAAAAAAATCAAACAAAATGCAATATCCGGTACTCGGGATATCAACCCAAAAAAAATCCTTCCCTTGCGGTGATTCGTCAATAAAATTCTAAAATATCAATTAACATCATTGATCAATTACGTCTAAAAAAAAATCGGTTAGTTCACCCCAGTATGAAATTTCTTCTTCTCCATTAAGGATTGCGTATCAAATTAAACTACTAAAAGCGAAATACTTCTCAAATTTAAAAAAAAAAAAAACAACAACAATAGTTATAAATCAGGCAAAAATCAAAAAAAGAAAACACACTAATCTACGTCAAATTTTAAACGTCATGCGTCTACGTGACGTAGTCTTCAAAACGGCGCGGTGGCTGTCTAGTCCTGGTAGGTCTAGTCTCAGAGGCGACGCTCGGTTCCTCCGGTTCCTCGTCCTTATCAGAGGGTTCAAGATTCTCTTCAGGGGTGGCGACCTCGTCGTCTGACTGAATCATACGCCGATACCTCTCAAGAGTTTCGGCTGGGGGTGGGGCGTCATCGATCTCGTTGTGCGGCTCGCTCACGTCGGAGTCGCATTCCGGGTCGTACGTCTGGAATGGTTTAAGTGCCGATACATGGGCATTAGTGACATAGTATCGCCCTGTGGTTTTTCTCAATGAGGCGACTTTATAAGAGTCACCCGGATACTTCGCTGTAATAACCAGTGGACCTCGATACTTTTCCTGGAGCTTGGTCGGCTCTCCAGTTTGGGTGGGCACTCTCCGAAGATAGACCAGCTGGCCCAGTTCATATTGGACTTCAGGTCTGCGGTCATGTCTAGCCTTCCACTTTTCATGAGCTGAACTGATCTTCGCACGAACCTCCTCCTGGACTATGTCTGACGGGGCGTAACTCGGTGTTGTCACCTGATCCGTGATGTTCCGCAGTTCCCCCACTGAAAGAAAATGGCAGTAAAAATAATGGCAGTGTTTTTAACCGTTTGTATAGGTTATTTTGCAACCAACTTTCAGGCAAGTGAAAATCACCATTCGTAAACGGTACACTGAAAACGGTAAATTTTACTTAGTGCAACGGTGAAAATAACTACGAAGGACAAAATGATTTTTACTGTCTTTTGAGTGATATACACTTAGGCTCGTCGGTGAATCACATTGGAAGTCCTGTATTTTCAATACTTGCATAACGGCTATTTTCACCTATTTCAAGTGTAGTACATCTAGTGTCATCGGTGCACCGCACTAAGGGCTCAGTATTGTTCACTGTTATCATAACCTCCAAACGGTTATTTTCACCTTCTCTTGAGTGTTATGCACCTAGTTCGCAGGCCCAGTGTTTTTCACTGTTAATCAACCTCCAAAAACGGTGATTTTCACCTTATTTTGAGTGACGTAAACCGTGGCTCGTCGGTGAATCGCACTGAAAGCCCAGTATTTTTCAATACTTTCATAACCTCAAAACTGTTGTTTTCGCCGATTTCAAGTGAAGTTCACCTAGGGTCATCGGTGCACCGCACTGAGGGCTCAGTATTTTTAACTGTTACCATAACCTCCAAACGGTTATTTTCACCGTCTCTTGAGTGTTATGCACCTAGTTCTATAGATCAATTGCACTAAAGACCCAGTGTTTATCACTGTTTATCAACCTCCAAAAAAATGATTTTAACCTTATTCTGAATGACATGCACCCGGGTCTATCGGTGAATTCCATTGAAGCCCGGTGTTTTAAGGGGGAGTTGCACAGGTGATTCCTCGAACCCCCTCCAATAGCTCCTCGCCTACTTCTCGGAATACATTTTCTGGCCGTATTTCTGCACCAATCCTGGTTTTCAAGGACTCTTTTTAATATTCATGAAATTCCGCATATGCAGTAGTTTTCCTTTTTTCAAATTTCATCCCAGAAGATATTTTAAATTCGCCTTGAACTTTTACCATGTAATTTCACCGTTTTTTTTTTTGACTCATTTGAAAAAAGGAAAACTACTGCATATGCGGAATTTTCTGAAGATTTAAATGAGTCCTTAAAAACCTGGATTGGTGCAGAAATAAGGCCAGAAAATGTATGCCGAGAAGTAGGCGAGGGTCGTTTGGAGGGGGGTCGAGGAATCATCACTGCAGTTCCCCCTTAAGCCTTCAAAAAGGAGACTTTCACTGTCTTTTGGGTGCTACTCACTCGCCCTCAACAATGTTATTGTACGAAACCCCCGGCGTTGATCGCTGCTTTCATGTCCTTCTGAGGTATTTTTTCACGTCATCGATCTAGCACGGAAGAACAAGTTTATAAACAAACATAAACATTTATTTGAAATAAATGAATTCAAATAAACATATATTCAAACACACTTATACAACATTATATATATATTACATATTAAAAGGGGCTTCTAAGAACTATGTACAGTTTAAAACCATGTAAAATTAAGGTGCGGGGATTCTGTCGCGGTAGCGAGTCAAAAAAAAAGCAAATCTCTTGGCTGGTTCAGGCCTTTTCACCTCGTAGGCACAAAAATGGTCATCATTGCATAAAGTTTCAAAACTTACTCCGGTCATTATCAGTTTATTTGTGTCGTAAACATATAGTACATTAACAGTGACGAACACAACGTCATCTATATCCCCGTCAACGACCGGAATAGTTCCCTTCTTGTACCTAACACTAGAAACGTCTGCCCAAGTGACTCCATAAAGGGATTTTGATTGATCCAAGGATAGCTCTTGTCTTAAAAAAGCGGTTTTAAGTTCAGAAAAATCGCTTGACTGGGAACATGTGTCATAAATCTCAGGAAGCTTTCCTGAGAGTAAAATTTGATGCACTCATACCGAACAAAATTATGAATCCTGTGACGAAAACGGAAGTGGGAACTTAATACTTTGAAGTCAATGGATTCCTTACGGATGAAACAAACAGGCATTTTTATTAAGAAATGTGAACGAAAAAAAAATACTTCGACCGCAAAAATTATAAGCGTTAATAGGGATACACTTTTAGATATAAAAGTAACCAAAAACGTAATCATAAACTGTAAAAAAATGAAATATCAAACATATCTTTTTTCACTGACCTAGCGAAGCAAAACTATTGACTACTAAACTTCGATAAAAAGAACATGAAAACTTATTTAGAATCTCTGGAATAAAATGATTCCTCCTTCTCAAAATTACGCGGAAATAATAAAGGGAAAAGGGAAGTATTCGTGAAAAAACGAATAAACAAACGACGTAGGGCTTTAAAATAAAAAAATGACCAAAAAAGCTATTCAGCTGAGCCTGAAAAAAAATGAGCTGTGTTAACCCTGTTAATTTTGTACAGGACTAACTCGCGATACTAATTACTCAAATCCGTAATCAGGCTAGAAATTGAAGTTGAAGAAATATCAAATTTGGTATCCAGTTTGTATATGGCTTTCTGTATAAAAGTCCACACGGTGCGAGTAGGAAGACAATACTCAACGTTATATACCCACATGCATTTGAAGCATGCATCAACAGTCTTCAATACGGAATCAAACCGGTAAGTACATCCCCCAACTACAACAACATATGTCGTAACCGTTTTGTAGTCCTCTCCTATTGCTAGTATGTACGGATGTATGGAATTCAAATTGTTACGCTTAGCCAAATCACAACGCTCAGTAATTTCTTTAGATACGTCGCTGTCTCCCGGTATAAGTTTAAGGAACCAATCCCTCACCTCAACTTGTGAAAATTTCCAGTGTTTTAGTAAATGCGGAATTGATAAAAAGGCGCCCAAATTGGAAATGTCTTCAGATCCTGAAAGTAAACAATCAATCAAATAAGTACCTAAAATAAATTTGTTTCGTTTTGTTCAAACATACCGTTGGTGAGTTCCTCGACTGTTGGTAAAAATTAACTGTCTCTAATTTTTTTTTTGTTTAGAAGCTCGAATACCTTTGGCTTGAATATTGGAAAATTATTGTACAGATTTCCAGAAATCGGTTCGTATAGCTTATCAAAATCTATGTTGAACTAATAAAATTTTTTTTAAATATATATAGTAAGGAAAAAACAAACAGACAAGTACAAGGAATAAAATAAATACAGGGTGGTCGTTCATGAGTGTACCCAAAAAATGGATTTCGTGAGACATGTTTGCGCATACACTCTACGCAGTTTTACAACTATTCCTAGTGCATTATTTTTAGTAAACGGGGGAAAGAGTAAGCTCTTTCAACTAAACTCAAGGGCCAGCGAGAGTCCAGCAGTAAGTGGACGCAGTCTGTAATAATCGACCACCCTGTACATCAATGCAGCACACACGCATAAATACTTACAAGTTCCCAAGCAAAACTTTTTTTCAGGGTGGGTAAGTGTCCAAACAGCAAACACTCGTTCAATGTCAACCCGTTCTTTTCACGCAGTTTTTGCAAACGAATTGTTGAGTTGTTCTTCCATTTTTGGATAACCATACTTCGAGGTTCCGATGAAGATTTTAGCCAATTCAACTCGAGCTATAAATTGGGTGATGACTCGTCGACATCATCGAAACATACATTTTCTGGGAAGCGTCTAGGAAGAAGTGGATCACGCTCACTGGATGAGCAGCTTGTTGCTTTCGCTAGGGCTTCAATTATACCCTGATCCCTGATTTTTTTTTTCAAGTTTCCTTAACGAACAATAACTATACATTATTAAAAATACACACATTAAAATTATAATGCGAACAAAACACTTACCGATGCAATTAATCAGCTTCCCAGTCTATTTTTTTTTTGTATTCTGTTACTGAAGTTGTAAAGTACGTCGCGGCCGATTCAGTTGGGAAATTTGACACAATTTCGTTTGTCCAGTAATCGTACATAAAACACGTGACGGGTTCTTGAGCATCCCCTTCTAAAATTTCATGGGCAATGATCCGGCATAATAAATCACGACTCTGCCCGTTTAGAGTTTTCCCAATCAAGGATTTGCCAATGGTAGTGTTTGTCAGCAGACTTTTCAGTGACCGGAAAAAAAAATAATAATAATAATAATAGTTAAAAAACCAACGAAACCCTAAAAATGATATATGTATTCCAATGAATTCAATAGATTATTTTCTGTTCAAGCATCCTAAAATTCATTGTTATTGTCCGTCCACCTTCATTACGAGTGCTGGTAACTTTGTAACATTCGTGACTTCAAACACGTTAATCATTCAAGTGCGTAAAGAAAGAAAAGAAAAGGAGAGGAATTTTGTGACTCTTCCAAACAATATTGAACAAATTCATTGCTAAAATGCCCCAAAATGAAAAATGAAAAAATCGAAAAGACCCAAAAAACGGGATTAATTCCAACTGGCGTTGTTTTAAGGGGGAGCTGCAGCGGTCATTTCTCGACTCCCTTCAACCCCAGTTTAATCACCCCTCATCCAGTGGCGTAGGTAGGAATTTGTCCTGGAGGGGGGAGGGGTCAGATTAAAATCTCGTAAGGGTTGAGGGGAGGGGGTTAATTTCACATTTTAGTCATCATTCCACCCAGCCAGCACACTCTTGAATCTGGACATCTTGCTGGCCTCATCATAGCCTCAATCTCTCAGTTAAGGGCGATTTTTGGACTTTACCCGCAAATTAGCGCTTTTCTCAATTTTGGCCGAGTGTATCGTTCTTCTTAATTTTAGTCGGAGATTAGCTAAACCTAACTTCAACGTGAAACGCTCATAGAGATTTTATGAGGCTCTTCGTTATGGTACTAGTGCTCTTTCGTTCGTATAATTGTGGTTCTGGGGGGGGGGGGATCTATCCCCCATATCCCCCCGTACCTACGACCCTGCCCTCATCTACTACACTGCATACGTTTTCTCGCCTTATTAGTTAGTTCCCCATCACAGTGATTCATGATAGAAGTTATTCATTAGTTCTCCTATCTATTAATTAATTATTGCAGTTTTAGGTACCTCAAATTTAATGGTAACCGAAACTTACTTTTACACACCGTGGTCCTGATCGTTTCTTACAAATTTTCCCTTCCGAATTTTTTAGAGGGCTCACTGGTAACGATGATGTTTGTATGGTATGGCACGAACTCGGTAGTAAATCATTTACGACAGAAAATTCAACGTCCTGCAGTTCGGTGTCATCAATTATTTTGAACTTGTAACAAAATTCACGTCAAAAATAAGAAATTAATACGATGTGAGGCTGATTTAAATTTTAATTCTCTCCGTTTGGCAGGGAGCATGATACAAAATTAAAATAAAAAATAAATTGTGCTATACATGGAGGAACAAGTTAATTGGGACATAAATCAAAAAATGACTGAAAGGTAAAACTCATTTATAATTAAAATCCCCGATTTGCACTACTTTCAGCCGCATTTTGAGGCCACATAAAATAGTTAATTTCTATGGAAAATAGCTAATTCTGACAGAAAATAGTGTACTCCTTCCAAATCCATCGCCAAAAGTTGCAAAAATTCAAATTCGAAGCGATTTTCACGCACTCGTTGAAAAAATTTGTGTAAGCCTTAAAAATCGTTAGAAAAATCATATCTCGAAGGGTTTTGATTTTCGTACCATGATGTACAGGGTGATTTCGGTCGCAAATGAGGTATATTTTCACACACGTTTTTTTGTCACACGTATCCCCTTCCACGCTGCATATTTCTTGGTATTGGCTGGATTTGTTGAAAAAAAAAACATCATGCGATAAAGCTTCAAAAATTGCAATTTCGTGAACAGGACTCAAGTTTTTAAAATGAAGTAATAATAAGCCTGAAGTTTTGGAACCATCATCGCATCGTACATTAGATAAACGGAAGGGAAAAAAGAGGGGACAAAGAAAAAAAGTGAAGCTAAACTTCTTGGTTCATCAATTAGATACTCCTCTTTCTTTTTGCAAGAATGCACTTTGCACTATTATGTTTACTCCCGCCGCTGCCGCGCGCCCGCTCGGATTATAATTCATATTTTTTGGATATTTTTATCAATACTGTTAAGCCACTTTACCAAATAAAATAAAAAAAAATAAAGCGAGTGCTAGATCCACTCCTGTTTATTAAAAACAAAACCAACGCCATAAAATAATTTTAGGTGAATGAGAAGCTTGCCTTTGAATAGATCGACGTAAGACCCCATTGTATCAATTTTTGTTGAGTCTCTTCATCAGCCATGGCCAAAATTAAAACACAAAACAATAAACTTTTTCCAACGATATGGGTTACGCACAACGCACGCGGACGGACGGGACAAGTGTAGCAAATGTAGGCGCGCTTGGCGCTTGGGAGCTTTCGGTTAGTCTGACCCTCCCTCCGATCTTCTTTCCCAAACTGAAAAAGTGATGACTTCCATTTTTTCGTGTTTTAATGGGGCCGGGTACCGGCTCAGAAGGTTTTATTAACCGTTATTACAATACGCTCCACCGTTAAAACGTAAAATTCACCTTTTAGACGGTATCGGCTACCTTTACCGAGGCGTAGGTTTATTTCACCTTTCCCACGACTGATCACCAGTAAATTTCACTGTTTATTCAGAACGGTCTAATATACTCAGTTTTAAACGGTAGTTTTCACCGTTCGGAGGTATTAATTACTAGGAGAACAGTTAACAACACTCTTTAGGTATTTTACCTTTCTTGCTAAGTATTTTTCGCCCATCTGAAAGGTTAAGAAGACTGAATATTTTAGTTATTTTCACTTTCGCTTCAGTTGTTTTTACTGTTTCGCCATTCACCGTTCAAAAAACTAGAACGGTAATTTCAAATTTTTCTCAGTGCCGTCTTTCCGTCTGGGAAAATAACCAAATAGAGTATTGAATGGGGACCTACCAGTCGTATGATTTGGGGCATCATTTAAACAATGCTCCACTTCTTTTAGATTTGAGTCCCATTCCACCTCACTCGCCATATTCGCTTGGATTACTGGCACAATCGTTCGGTTAACCCTCTCCATCTGGCCGTTCGCACGCGGGTGCCGTACGCTGACATGGATGATATGAATGCCTCTTTCGGTGCAGTAGTCCGAGAACTCTTTGGAGGTGAATGCGCTGCCTCTGTCGCATATAAATCGTCTGGGCATCCCAAAATCTCCGACTAGGTCCTCCATGGCGGTTACTACGTGCTTCGTTCGGGTCGATCCGCATGGATAAATACGACAAAACTTAGTCAAGTTATCAATGGCCACCAGAACGAAGGCGTTCCCCCTCCTGGATCTAATGAATGGTCCTAGATGATCCAGATGAACCGTTTCGAAGGGTCGTTTCCCCGGCTCAATTGGGTGAAGGCGTCCTGGCTTCTTCCCTCCGGGCATCTTCGATAACAAGCATGTGAGGCACATGGCGATATGCTGTTTTACATAACGTTTCATCCCTGGAAAATAATAATTTTCGCCAATCAGGGCTACGGTTCTGTCCACGGCAAAATGTCCGCTTTGGTCATGGATTTTCACGACTAGACTTTTCCTGTAACATTTAGAGACCACAAATTTAAACGACTCGCCCAGCTTCTTACAAAGGAGACCTTCTCGAAGAGCATACGATCGGGTTTGTTCTTTTTCCTCCTTCGCTCTCTCCTCAGGGGGTTTCTCCAAGATATCGATGGTAGGTCGCAAGTCCGTGTCTTGTCTCTGTATCCCTGCGATAAAATCGAACATGCTGACGTCACCCTTCACGGTGGTGCTCATCGAGTACACCTCGACTCTCCTCCCGAGGATCTCATCGAGGGTGTCAGTCGCCACCTCGACAGGTGCTCGACTCAGAGCATTCACGTGAGTCATCTTCGTACCGGGTCGGTGTCTGATCTCGAGTTCGAATTCGGCCATTAATTCACTCCATCGGGCAACCACAAGGGGTACTCCCAAAATCATTGGCCGTAGTCTGTCCAATACCCAAACGATGGCCATCAGCTCGAGTTTCGTAGAGTGGTATCGTTCCTCCGCTGGAGTGAGCTTTTTGCTGAGAAAATGTACCGGTCTTAAGGTACCCGTTTCGTCTTTCTGCATCAAGATGGCTCCCAACCCGATTGAACTCGCATCCGTGTGTAATTCGGTGTAATCTGCCGGATTAAAAATTTTTAGAACGGGCTCATTTACTAAACTGACCTTGAGCTTCTCGAAGGCGTCGTTTTGATCCGTCCCCCACGTAAATGTCGAGTTTTTCTTCGTCAAATCGGTCAAAGCTTTTCCGATTTTGGCGTAATTCGGGATAAATCTGCGGAAATAACCAGTTAATCCTGGGAACCTTCTCACTTCATGAGTATTTTTAGGAGTTGGAAATTCCTGCACTGCTCGAGTCTTTCGTTCGCCGGGTCGAATACCGTCCTTAGCCAATATGTAGCCCAAGTACTCCACCTGCTGCATTCCAAACACGCATTTCTTCGGGTTCAGCGTCAGGTTGTGTTCGCGAAGTCGGGTGAGCACCTTCTCCAGCTTATTCAGCATGTCACTCCAGTTGGTTCCTGAAATCAGCACATCATCCAGGAAGAAAAGCGCCTCCCTACGAAGTAACGGACCCAACACGATTGTCATCAGCCTAGTAAAGTAATAGGGAGAGTTAGTCAACCCAAATGGCATCCGCAAAAATTGTCCTGATTCATCCAGAGTAACTAAAGCCGTTTTCAACTGAGCTACCGGTGTCAGCGGCACTTGAAAGAACCCGTGAGAGAGGTCGAGGGTAAAGAACACCGCACCACCGGCCAACGAATAGAGGTGATCTTCTAGGTGAGGCATGGGATAGGTCTGTCTCACGGTCTGTTTGTTCAGGGCGCGATAATCGACACACATACGGGCTTCTCCGTTCTTTTTACGGACTATCAACACTGGACTAGCATAGGGTGAGGTAGTGGGGGCCACAATCCCGTGTTCTTTTAACTCCCCGATTATGGTCTTTAGTTCTTCTCGTTCTTTCGCGGCGGCTCTATAAGGTTTTCGGCATACGAGAACACTATTAGGTTTTTCAATTATGTCCATTTTCAACGTGTCAGTGCACCCCAAATCCGCATAAGAGTGCGAAAATCGGTCCTGAAAAGCGCTCAGAAGGTTGATCAGTTGTTTACTCTCACCTTCGGTTACGCTCGGATCCATCTTCCAATTATCCTCCACTCCTGCTTCCTCATCCAGATCCGTCGGTCCAAGTGCTGTAAAGTTGTCTTCGGTGAGGTTTGGCGGTTCCTCCACGTCGATTACCTCCATATCTCGGAATGGGGCTCTTTCCGCCTCAATGAACACCGTGGCACCATCCACCCTTACCAGTGCCGTCCCAGGGGCGTCGATCCAGGTGCGTCCAATGATGAGGGGCTGTGGAAGAGAATCATCCGGCATTATCAGGACTCTCACATGGTTACTTACGTCGTCTATTTCGATGTGAGTTTCCGTCTCGCCGATGGTCTCGGAGACCGGCTGGGAATTGTTTTCTTCACGGAGTTCAACTCAAGATGCTTGGCAGTGATTTCTCTCATCAAACACTCACTACTGCCCGTGTCGATTAAGGCCCAAAAATGCGAATCTCGAACGCGTACAGTTTTCACGCAAGAGTGAATATTGTCCGTTTCCCGACACGCGCTCGCTAGAAATGTCTTGGCATTATTCCGATAATTATCCGTCTTTTGTGGGCAGTCCTTCGCGATATGCCCCTGTTGTCGACAATTAAAGCAGGTGTTTTGCCCGTCGGGACACGAATTGGACTTATGGCCCTTCTTACCGCATCGGTAACAACGAACTGGCGGTGCGGGGGTAACTCCCACTGAAACCGGCACGGTCTCGATTTTAGGGGGTGCGGGGAAGGGGGTTTTGAACGAACTTTTTACAATATTTACATTATTATTTAAATTGTTACGAGGTGACTGCCTGTCTCTCATCGAAAATCTAAATCTACGCGAATCGTCCACTCTCGCAAATTCCCGGATATCGTCCACCAATTCGACCTCGTCACTTTGTACCAGCGATAAAAGGTGATACGCAAGGTCCCGCGACCACAGACTCTCGATAACGGCCTCCCGTATGTCCTTGAAAGGTAATTCTAACTCTCGACACAGACGCACTTTTTCGTGAAAATAATCAAGAACCGGCTCCCATAACTTCATCCCGTCTGATCCTTTCCCTCAATTGTCCATCTCAGGGATTACACGTCACGAGTCTCGGCGGGAAGAGCGTGATTAATTGGCGCTAACACGCCTAACCGCTAGGGACCGGTCCCAGCTCTTCGAGTTGGCTTTCTTTACAAAGTCCAGCCACGTGGTGGAAAAACAATAATAATTGTCTTCTTTGACGGTTTCCGGTCGTTCCGGTGCGTGGAGCTCGCGACTGGCAGTCTGGTAGCGTCCCTTCGCGCTGTTCCGAGATCCTCTGGTCGTGGTGTCGCTGCGTTGTCCGCTGGTCTTGTCGTTTGGTTAGCGTCCCTCGACGCCATGGGCAGACTGTCGGGCTAACGGTCCGTTAAGCGTCCCTTGGTACTGACCGTAGTGATATCGGAGTTGACCGGTCCTTGAACGGCTCCGTCCTGTCCGGTGTCGTCTTCTTCGCAGGGTTCGGCAAGGACAGGGAAAGGTTCGGACACAGGATTGGTCTTGCTCGATGAATTCTGGGGCAGACACAAGTGTCGCTAAGCCCGTATATCTATCGAGTTCCACCGAGGCTGAGGGAATGAGAAGACATTTTGACCGGAGTCTTCTCTACGGTCTGGCACGAATGCCTATCGGCGGTCAGGTCCACGATAGGGTTTCCCTTTAACAAGCGTCCGGAGTCTTCTCAACGGATGTCGAGCTTCGAAGGTTCCCGCAAGGTTATCCTGCCGGTCCGATTTGATATATGCGTCAGGTCACTGACAACTTGAACCAGGAGCGGTCTAATCCACAATAGGTTGTCCAACTTCAATAAGCGTCCAGAGTCGTCTCCACGGAGTAGAGCTTGGAAGTTTCCCGTAAGGTTTCCCGCACCACTGGTCGAAAAAAAAGAGACCGGGGGGGGGGCAGAGGCCTCGGTCAGGGTCAGCCTTATACCAACCAGTCAGGATCGAATCACTGAGTGGCCGGAAAGGTTCCCAATAGGCTTTGCCCGTTGCTGCCTTGGTAGGGTGTGATTTTTAGCCGCGATTCACCCTGTCTCGAATATCTTCAGTCTCACCTACCGCTTGTAACCCCTCGCTCTGTGGTCCCAGAACTCTACGCCGGTAATCTTGTCCAACATCACTACGGGTATTACTCCTCGTCTCAATTCCTTACCTGTAAAACTCCACACCGCCAAGCGGTCCACACCGGTAACGTATCAGCTTTAACCGGCTGGTACGGCTGACGGGTCTTGCACGTGCCGGGTCACTTCCCGGTCGCACAAACCGATTTATCCTGGTATCGAATCCTAAAGGGCCTCTAGCCAGGGCGGGAAGAAGGTACACACCTGGTAGGGTGTGACATCACGAGCGGTCAAGAGTCACCTCAGTTGACCGTCGGACGTTTTCCCGAACGGCGTGATTTTCGTTGAGCGATCCTTCAATTCGGGAAGACTGCGTCGTCGCTGTTGTCCTTCCGAATCGTCGGGTGTTCTGGAGTTCCCAGTAGTTGAAGCCGCTGGAGTGTCGTGCTGTTTCCCAGTCGAGTAGTCCGTTCGCAGGCTGAAGATCTGATCCAGGTTGTGGGGATGTTTCCCGTTTGACTTCTTGTTTTGAAGTGAAGTTTTGAGTGCCGGCGCTCTGGTTATATAGTCGGTGGCTCAGTGGGTTGACCGGTGGGTGTGCGTGGTTCCCTTTCCGACTTTTCCCCCACTCGGAGGGCTCTGGATGACTTCTTTTTTTGTGTGTGTGTAGGGATCCCTTTGAATTTTTCCCTGGGCTTGGTGACTTTATGTATTTTTTCCTCGCGGGGTTTTTTGCCCGACGTCAATATACACAAATAACGTATTCACGTCAATAGAGCAAAATATGCGTATCAGAAGGACAGGCGGAGGTTAGCATCGTACCAGTAAAACAGTGTCGTAAAATACAGTAAATTAAAGTTTATGAAACTAAATATTATATTAAAATATTAGTTATAACTATTCTTATACTCACATTTAATAGTTCTCGGCCTGATAACCTAGAAGTTGATGACTCAAATAAATAAATGAGTAAAAAGTTTGAGTTTTTCGAAGAAAGGCGTGGATGACTAAAGAAGTTTTTGGCGGGGGTGGGGGGGGGGTGCAAACATCAGCAGCATCCAAGCCCCTCTTACACTATATATAGGCCAACGAAGGGGAGGGGCGGATGTTAGGCGACTCACCGGGTCCTTTCTTCTATGAATGTTTAATGACCACTCCTTTCTTCTCGAGAGTCTCCCTGTATGCAACTTTAACCCTCTTTTTGGAGTTTTAGAAGAAGAAAGATCCCCTTTTCCTTGTACTAACAGAGTAACTTCCCCCCCTCCTTTTCCTTTTTCAGACTAAAAATATCCAAGTAAACGCCTACCGTGCCAGGTAAAAGCAATAATGGCTAAAGCTGTTTATTGGATTTGGGATCGAGTATCAAAATAACGAAGTTATTTAAGCTAAAATTATTCAGTTAAAACTATATCATCATTGTGCTCTTTTAATAATAATATGAAAAGCTCGTTTTGTGGCTCTCTTCTAACCCACACACACACACACATTTCACATTTTCCGAGCATATTTTCAAGTGTCGAGTAATTTTCTACCAGTTAGCGCAACGCCTATTCATACTTTTGTTCAGCCTCAAATAGGAATTATCAATCCAGTTCATTCACGAGTTGTCAATATACATATTTTTTAAGTTAGTTGGGCTCGCGCTTGATTTTCCCATCCGTTAACATGCGTCTCACGAAGTGAAATATTACTTTTCTGTCAGTTAAAGAAAGTGGTTTACTCTGGAATCAATTGAGCTTGGGGTGCCCTAGATATAACAACCACTTAATAGTTTAATTGAGAGAATAAACCATTGGAAGCTAATTGGAAACGGTAACCCTTACCAACGCCTTTCTTCGAAATTCTGTACTTTTTTTTCTATACTCCGCGTTTAGCTAAATATAACTGAACTACAACTTTTTGATTCGAATTGAGAGGCGAACTTTTTGATATTTAAAGATTCTAGAGGATTTAAAATATATTTTGTTACCAGTTGATATAATGTTTTAATAAACTACACAGGCTGGCTGAATCTCGTCGGAAGTCTTACAACAGACGCAAGATATAAGCTCATCAAATAGAAACAAAGCAGTTTGGAGAGTAATTATAGATGAATTGCACCCTTCTTCTAATACTCGCCACAGCGGAGCTATCCCGAGGGCTGGCTTGGTGATCGCCTGTCTGGGGCCCGCGCTGTCTTTTGTCTGGAGTGGTGCCGCAGGGCTCAATTCTCGAGCCACTACTTTTTACCATCTTCTTCGTTAACGACTTGCCGTTCCATCTCAGATTGGATCGTGGTGTCAGACCAGTTTTATATGCGGACGACATTTCCATCGCGGTGCCCGATGTGTCGTTGCAGGAGGAGCTGTGAGTGTGTGGTGAAGTATTGGATTGAATTGAACCGCCCGTGTCTGAATGTCCAGAATACACGGTTAATTAGTTTCTTCTTGAAGCTGGAGGATAGGTCAGTTCGTCAAGCTGTGAAAGCGCTCTGGTTTTATCGTGGATGGATCTCTCGACTCACGTAGATTTTGTTCGGAAGAGGTTGGCGCAGGGATTGGTTGCCCTGCAGCACCTGAGTTCCTGCGTCGATGCTGCTGGCGTATATTTCCTTTTTCCACTGCCACCTATCCTATGGCACAATATTATGGGGAAACTCGGTTAATGCCAGTAAAGCCTTCGTTCTACAAAAGCGGGCCTTATACGCCTACTGTGTGGTATCAAGCGTTCAAGGATTTTGACCTTCACAGGAGTTTTCATTCATCTGTGTCTGATGCGCCATCACTCATGGCAGTGATGGATTATGTTACGCCAGCGTCCACTCCTACGACACCCGCGGGAAGGGCTGTTTGGTGCCTGGGACCTTCAGATTATCAAGGACTGCGAAACGTTTTATAAACCTATCGACCAAATGATTTAACTGCTTGCCGGAAGACGTTAGAAACTTGGCTGAACGGGAATTTAAACGAGAAGTTAGGGATCGGCTGCACATCGGAACACAAACATACAAAAAGTTGTTTCTGGAATTTTGGTATCACACGTGGAACAGCGTGTTCCCACGTCACGTCCGAATAGTCTGTATTGACCTTTAGTCATGCGGATAAGCACTTTTTCTCTATTTTTGCTGAGCATTACTATACTATTTCACAAGATTAGCCGAAAATTATCGCGTTCGCTCAATTTTAGCCGCGGATTTCCTCAAATTGATCCACTCATTCGCGCCGGCCTTCATTCTAGCCGCTAATAAGCGTTTTTTGCACAATTAACCGCGAATTTAATCTTTTCACCACCGTGAATTGGAGTTTTTCTCAATTTTAGCAGCACATTCACCTCTCTTTCTCTATTTTTGTCGCGAATTAGCGCATTTTCTCAAGTTGGTCCACGAATCAACGCACTTTCACTCTCTTGAGAGTTCTGTATGTTAATGTTAGCCGTGAATTAGCGATTTTTCCTCTTCTATTCTTTGAATTATCACTTTTAATCAATTTCAGTACCGATGTTTCTGCAAAAAACCACGAATTGACGTTGTAGTTGATCCTGCTGAGCAGTGGATTGCTGCTTTTCCTCAATTTTATAGCTGCGAATTAGCGATTTTTGACGTCTACGACCACAAATTAGTGTTTTTCTCCCTTTCTAGTCGCGAATTATTGTTTTTCTATGAATATGCACGTTTACGCTTTTCCAGTCGCGAATGTTAGAGCTTTTCACTTGTTCTTGCCCCAAATTAGCACATTAGAACGCCTTATCTATTTGGGCCCATAGAAACATTGGGTTAGCGTATTTTCTCTGTTTTTTTTGTTTTTTTTTTTTTTTTTTTTCGCGAAGTTTCCTTCAGATATTTCTAACCAATAGTGTATATTTTGTATAATTTTAGTGACGAACGCCAAGACGCCATCTTTTTAGAGAAGGGGGGGCAAACCCACTATGTAAATCCGCCACTGCAGGCTGCATCATTCTCACTCGAAAGTAAATCAGCGAAGCTTCTCGAACGGACGTTAATTAGGACCCCCCACCCCCTTGCCCTTGGGACTATGGAGCGGTATTGGGAAAAGATTGCTGATGGTTCGGCTCCAAATTTGGACTTTTTCACGTTTCCGTCGCGTCGTTCGTTTTCTCCAGGAGAATGCGTATTTGAAGTGTGACGGGCTTTTGGTGCCAACAGTCAGGACTTCCGATGGGTCACCCACTGTCATCGGCGCTTGCGGACTTGGTCATGGATATGTGCTTCGAGGATGTTTTGCGAGATTTTGACGGTTCTGTTCTTTTTGCTGCCAGGTACGTGGATGACTCCGTGTTTCTTGTAGATGAATCAAAAATAGATGCTCTTCTGAACAGGTTCAACAATTATGCCGCGGGGAAATTGATCTTCACTGATGAAAGAGAGAAAGATTTTGGACTGCCTTTCCTGGATGTCTTCATTCGTCGGGAGCCGGATTTGCGACTTGTTTTTGAGCATTACTCGAAGCCTACATACTCTGGTCGGCTTATTCATTTTCGTTCGTTCCATTCTGGGATTTTGAAACGAAATGTAGCTAATATGTTTGCCTCTCGTGTGTTGACTTTGTCGGATCCGGAGTTTCATCGCCAAAAGAGAAGGATTGTTCGAGAAGTCCTTCAGAGGAATGACTATCCTCGGAAGGTGATTGATAAAGCGATTTACCGATATTACCACCCCGTGGTATCCAACAGGATGGGCTTCGCTTCCCTACACTGGTTCACAGTCGGCTGCGCTAAAGCGAGTTCTCCGACGGTACAATGTCAATCTGGCCTTTCGGAACAATCTGAATAAGAACAACAGCGTTTTTAAGAAGCAGAAGGCTCCATTGGAAAGAGACCAAGCGTTCAACGTCGTGTACAGAGTACCGTGCCAATGTGGAAAGGCATATATAGGCCAGACAAAGAATCTTCTCCGAGCTCTCAACAGCCGGGACGATCGAACGATACGGGCATCAAGGCGCATGAGATGACGTGAAAATCATTGACAGAGAGGCTTCTCTACCCAAGCGGCTCTTCAAAGAGATGCCACTCATCCAACAAGAAGGGGACAACGCCCTGAATTTCCGCTCGGACGTCGAGAATTCGGCTCCTTTTTATGGACCGCTTTTTCGCTTGGTGGCGGAGCGTCGTGAGTTGAGCCGTACGGCCGCTGGGAGTGATGTGGGGGTTGGTTGAGGGAGGTTTTTTGTAGGCAGGTGTTTTCCTTTCTTCTTTTGTTAACCTGATTTTTCATGGGGGGAGGGGGGTTTTAATTGCTTCATTTGATTGCGTTACTTGTGGGTTTTAAATGGTTTTAATTATCTAACGGGACCTCTCATTTAAGCATCGGGTGTGTTTAGAATGTGTGGCCTTTGTTCTTAACGACCTGGAACTTTTAAACATTTCGGACTTTGGGTAAGACTTGTCTTGGACCATGTGATTGTTTTCTCATATTTGATACTGTTATTTAAATAAATCAGTAATTATGTGTAATTTTGCAATGTTTAGAGCCCTGAGGATGCTAGGATCATAGCGAAACGTAGGCGAGAATAAATAATTGAAGACTTCGACGGGTGTTTTGGCTTTTTCTTCATAACTATATGTTAATTAGGAACTTGCATGGGTCGGAATTTTCAAGGGAGATTTTTTTTTTTTTTTTTTGCCAGGTAGAACTCATTTTATTTCATTATTTAAAAGTAAGTTTACACATTAAAATGGAATTAAATAGTCCGTCTGAACTTACAGTAACTGGGCTCCGTAGAATAGGTACATGGTCCGGTTCTAACAATCTACAAGGCCCTTCTAAAAGGTCTTTCGACCACTTTGATCGTGTTGAATACAAGGTTAAGCAAAATTAACTTTTTTTATTTCTTCCGAAATTTACTAAACTAAAAATTGGAATTTTTTACATGTGTCACAAAAAAATAAATAAAAATGACGAGGATGCTTTGCCGCCACACTAGCCCCCCACGGAGACTGGAAGTCCATCATGCTCGAAGTGAACGTGACGGTCTGAACGAGTCGAAGGAGTGAGGTTGGGCTTCCCGGCGGAATTCAATGATGTGACAGGGGGAGTTTCGGGCATGACGTATGCTGGTTTGAGCCGGTCTATGCTGACGTTAGTGTTTGTTCCGTTGATGAGTAGGGTGAAAGACTTCGGGGTTCGTTTCAGAACAGGGTAGGGTCCAGTGTATGGTGGCTGGACGATGCGTGTCGTTGCGAAGAAAGACATGAGAACATGTTGACAGGTCTTGGAAAACAAACGGTTTTTTGTTTGAGTGGTTTGATGCGGAGGTGGGTCGGAGGGTTTCCATTTGACGACGGAGACGAGTAACGAAGTTGGATGGGTCGAGTTCGAGTTGAATGTCCAGTCGAGAATCTAGCAGATCTCCGGGTAGGCGAAGTGGTTGTCCGTATGTCAATTCTGCAGACGAGGCTTTGAGGTCTTCCCGAAAAACGCTACGGAGGCCGAGGAGGACGATGGGAAGTGCCTGTAGCCAATTCATCTCTGGATGACACATAAGGGCGGCTTTGAGATGACGGTGGAAACGTTCGACTAATCCATTAGCCTGAGGATGATAGCTAGTTGTTCTACAGCGTATCGTGCCGAGCTTTGATCCGAGAGCGCGGAAAAGTGCGGATTCGAATTGGCGCCCTTGATCTGTGGTAATCCGAAGAGGAGTTCCAAAGCGGGAGATCCAGCAATTTAAGAGGGCTTCGGCAACGTTGACTGCAGTGGCGGTCTCGAGTGGCCAGACTTCAGGCCAACGAGTGAATCGGTCGATGACTGTAGGGCAGTAGCGGTATAGGCCGGCGGGAGGTAGGGGTCTAATGATGTCAACGTGTATGCGGTCGAAGCGTGATGACGGTGTGGGGAAGGAGGTGATAGGGACATATACTTGGGGGGTGTCGAGATACTTTGGCTCGTTGGCAGGAAACGCACGACTGTGACCAGGAACGACGTATTCGAGGCCATACGAAACGTTCGGACAAGAGGCGAGTGGAAGCTTTGACGCCGGGATGGCTCAGGTTGTGAAGGGAGTCGAATATCTGGCGACGAAAGGGTTCCGGGACGTAAGGACGAAGGGTGGGGGTCGATGCGTCACATGCTAGAGTCACGTCGGTTCCAGGAATTTTCATTCTTTTTAGTTGGAGGGATGAATCACTCGTGATGAGGTTTTTCAGTTCATGATCTTCTAGTTGTGCTTGAGCTAGCTTCGTGAGATCGACAGGTGAGATTAAAGCAGTGGTGACGGAATCGACGCGAGATAGTGCATCGGCGACAATGTTTGCAGAGCCACTGACGTGCTGAATGTCGGTCGTGAACTGAGAGATGAACGACAGCTGATTAAGTTGAACGGGAGGAAGTTTTTCCTTGCGTTGGCTAAAAGCGAAAGTTAGGGGCTTGTGGTCTGTGTAAACCGTGAATGTTTGTGCTTCGAGACCGTGACGGAAGTGCTGAATGGCCGAGTGAACTGCATGAAGCTCTCTATAGAATGCTGGCCATTCTTTTTGTCGCTGAGTTAGCTTCCGAGAGAAGAATGCAAGTGGCTGCCATTCATTAGCTACTTGTTGTTGCAGGCACGCTCCCACGGCGGTTTGAGAGGCATCGGTGAAGAGTCCGAGACGAGCTTGAGAGTCAGGATGAGCAAGAAGGGTGACTTGTGCAAGGTGTTCTTTGCATTTTTGGAAACTTTGTTTTAGTTCTGGACTCCAGACGATTGCCTGGTTGCCGCGCTGACCATGAAGGGCGGAATGAAGTGGGGCTTGGAAATCCGCCGCAGGCGGGAGGAAACGCCGGTAAAAATTTAGCATGCCGAGAAAGCGGCGAATGCTTTTAGCAGACGTGGGTGGGCTGATGTTTTGGAGGGCTGCGACGCGTTCTGGTGGTGGTCGAGTTCCATCAGCTGAGACTTCGTAACCGAGGAAATTTATTTTCGATGCACCGAGGATGCTTTTGTTGGCGTTGACGGTGATACCGTGTTCTGCGAGGCGTTTGAAAACAGCGCGAAGATGTGTGCAGTGTGTGGAAGCATCGGGTGAGAAAATGAGGATGTCGTCGATATAGGGGTAGCAGAATTCAAGTTCATGAAGAACTTCGTCGATGAAACGTTGGAACGTCTGCCCTGCGTTTCGGAGCCCGAAGCTCATGAACGGAAACTCGAAGAGCCCGAAGGGCGTCGTGATGGCTGTTTTCGGGATGTCAGGTGGATTGACGGGTATTTGCATGTATGCTTTGACGAGGTCGATCGCAGAAAATATGGTGCTTCCTCGGAGGCGGTGAGAAAAGTCGTGAATGTGTCCGACGGAGTATCTGTCGGGAATGGTTCTGGCGTTTAGGGCGCGGTAATCACCACAAGGACGCCATGTCGAGTCCTTTTTTGGGACCATGTGGAGAGGAGAAGACCATGGACTATCGGATCGACGGACTATCCCTTCCTGAAGCATATTGTTGAATTCTTGTTGGGCGATGCGAAGTTTTTCGGGTGGAAGACGTCGGGGCCGCGAGAAGACCGGTGGACCGGGCGTCGTGTTTATGAAGTGAGTGGTTGAGTGGCGAACGACGCGATGGGTTCCTGGTGGGCGGAAGAGTTGGGGATATTGGGATAATACGTCGTGGAAGGGTGAATGTTCCGACAGTAAGTTGGTGAGAGCTTTGACACTAGATTGACTTGAAGAGAACGTGATGCAAGGCGTGGAAAGGCCTGTGGCTGAGTCAATGAGACGGTTGTTCGTGCAATCCGGGAGGAGAGAAAAGTGGGCCAAAAAATCCGAGCCAATGATAGGGACTTCAACGTCGGCGATGATGAATGACCACGTGAAGTCGCGACGAAGACCAAAATCAGGTCGGAGTTTGAGATAACTGAACGTTGAAATCGAAGATTTGTTGGCGGCGATCATGGTGAAGTCGTTGCGAGGATGGCGGCCAGAGAGAAGACGTCGTGGAAAACATGACAAATCGGAGCCTGTGTCTAGTAGGAATTGTTGCTTAGATAGACGGTCGACGATGAAGAGGCGGCGTCCGCGAGTGAGGCGATCAGTCGCCGCTAGTACTGATCGCCGTTGGTGTTTGACGTCGAAAACGAGCATGGACGTGTGCATTTAGTGGCGTTGTCACCCCAGCGTCGATGATACCAGCAAGTCGTCTGGGCAGCAGGTTCGATTCTGATGATGCCTGGTAGGACTTGACTCACGTTGGCGGGAGTGTGGTGGACGATGCGTGGTGGCCAAGTGCTGCGTAAGCGTAGTCAATTGTTTGCATATGGTTTCGAGAAGCCGAATGCTGTGATCGGTGGGGGGGGGCGGAGGCGATTGCGTTGACGGAAGAAATCTGATTGGGGGGGGGGGGAGGTAATGAATGCAGGTTGAACCTCTACGATTTTGTCGGCGGTGAGTGCCAGGCGGTCGAGTGGTAGGTCTGCCTGCGTTTGGAGGCTAGCCTGGACGTGTGGGGGAAGACATTGAGTCCAGAGCGTCCGAAGGAAGTCGTCGTGGACCGGAGTCGGCCCTGCGAGAGACCTCAAATGGCGCAGGAATTGTGACGGTTTGCGGTTACCGAGTTCTTCTTGTGTGAGGAGTTAACGGACTCGTTGTCCATCAGAGAGGGAAAGGCGATCGATGATTGCGGTTTTGAGTGTCGTGTAGGGATTTTGAGGGGGTGTTGCCGTTACGATGTCTTCCACTTCGCTGATGATTCGTTCGTCGAGTTGGGATACGAGGTGAGTGTACTTGGTGGTTTCATTCGTGATACCAGCGAGAGAAAATTGGGCGTCAACTTTGGAGAACCACAAGGCAGGTTTGTCTCGCCAGAAAGTGGGTAGTTTGATGGCGACACGGTTAACGAAAGCAGGTGTTTCTCGATCATTGGTTTGAGCGGAGGCCCCAGGAAGTAGTTGCTGGAGCTGCTGTTGGAGCCGTTCTAGCTGGGCCGTGGCGTCATCGTTTGTGTCGACCATAGCGATTGACTAGTGGTAGGGCGACGTTGCGCGTTAGTAGTCGGGGGTCACCGATAAAGGGTCTTTCGACCACTTTGATCGTGTTGAATACAAGGTTAAGCAAAATAACTTTTTTTATTTCTTCCGAAATCAACTAAACTAAAAATTGGAATTATTTACATGTGTCACAAAAAAATAAATAAAAATGACGAGGATGCTTTGCCGCCACACTTCTGATGTAAGTACCACTTTGACGTGAGTAAATTCAATTACTATATAATCATAGAAGTCGGAAGCCTTCGGTGCTTCCGTAAAAATATTTCCTTACTTTTTAGGCAACAAGAAGACAAGAACTTCATCCGTTCTGGAGAATTTGAAAAGGAAAGATATCGTAAACGATCGGCTGGAAACTCAAAGATGTGGAGTTAATTTTTATTTCATTCTTCATTACATTTTTGGAAATTTATCGCCGCTGATTCAAGCATCCTCGTGTTACGCGAGAGCAAGTGATGCTCGTTCAAATGTGTATTCGAATATTATAATTTATAATATTTTTTTATATATTAATATTTATTCAAATTTTCATTATTTTCTTTCTCGAAAATTCGCAATAAACTTGAATAATAAAGCAATATTCACTGTGTTAATGTCATTTGTCGAATATGGTTCGAACTGAGTGACGTCATCACACTCGGCTATGAAATCGACATGGCGCGGGGTGTTTTTAGCTGGCCCATAAAATTCCCTACTTTGAAAATGCATATCAATTAAAATTTTCGTTGATATTGAAAAAAAAAATGCGCCTAACCCTTTTCTATTTTTATTACCTTTAAGGAAAAATGTTTTCCAAAAAATGTGCAAGTGGCTCATTCTGTCATTAAACCACCATCGATTCGGAACAAGTTTACAGGATTCGGTTCTGCTGAAGGTCTTCTCAGGAATAATAATTTTCATTCAGATTTTCCTATAATTTTTAATTTAGGAATATTTTCTTCTCTTCAGAATACGGGGTTGTATATTATCTCCACCAACTCTCTCTCGCTCCACTCAATAACAACCCTTTCAGAGGAGAAGAAAATATCGTATGAAAGAGGCCAACGGTAAGATATCTGAAGAGTGAGGTTAATAAATGAGGATCTCAAGCCCCCGGTTTTCTTGATGCGGGGGGGGGGGGATTACCGTCGCTATGGAACGAGGTAACTTAAGGTCCTTAGCGCCGAGCGTCTCCCTTCGTATTCCATGGAACAGAGAGCAAAACCTAAAAGTCACCAGTGCGTGAAGAAAAAAAAAAAACTATGCTCCCGTAAAACTTATTCACGTTTTAAAAAAAAGCTGGAGCCGAATCCTAAAAATATTATGGAAAAGTTGTATTTTTGTCATTCAGACCTCCAACCTGCTGTTACGTCCATTCATGCGCTCATAAGTGATAAATTTTCTAAAATTGGAGTTATATGTGTACACTTTAGTACTTGAGACCATCGAGGAAAAATAATTGAATACGTCTCTGTTTTTTTATTTTTTTATTCGCCAAACCTCAATCTGAGAAGTTGGTCTTTCCCTCTTAAATCAACCGAACGCGTCGTGGCGACCGCCCGCTCAATCATCATTCATCATATTGTTCGTTTGATCTCTCCCTTTGCTAGAACTCTCTTCGTTCTCACATTTATACCACGCCTCCCCATACATGACTCACTCAGCAAAATTTCCATATCTCTCTCTCTCTAGATTTTAAGCACAGAGTAATCAAACTAAGTTATCATAAGCTATTTATACAGTCCAAACCGAAGCACTTTCCGTTCTAGTACGTTTATCAGTACGTATACACATCGTGATCATTGGAAATAATAAATATTCTTAATGACTTTCTGAAACTTGGCAAGCGTTTAGTAGATAGTGCGTATTATTTCTAGCAAATGAACGCAACTCACCTATACAATAACTTGTAGCTGTCAGTCAACAACTTATCGCAGCAATTTAGAAACGGCTTCACCTTTTCGAAGAAGCCAAACTCAGCCATTTTGCCAAGGGGATTGGAGAATATTCATGTTATGAGATGAGAGAGATAGAACTTCACATTTTAACACTGTGCTCCCACCCCCTTTTCCCTTATTTCATGGAAATCGAGCCAATCTCTCTCTCTCACTCTCTCTCTCTCTTTCCTCGTGGGCTCTACTTCGCGTGCAGATGCGAGTGGTTACATTATGTTACCTAACCCTTACCAGCGTTAAAACTTTGTTGCGAAGAGTTCTTGTTAGTAGTCTGAAGCTCGGCAATTGGAAATGGTGAGTTACTTGTGTACGTGTTGAGTTAAAGTTGCGGGGGGGGGGGGGCTCAAAAAGTAAAATGTAAGTCCCTATACGTGTATAGTCATTGGCCAGGAGTTGTGTTCTTTTTCTAGTCCAGTCCACCACTTGTCCACCGTGAAAATGCATCGCAAAGTTACATGTTGAAAGAATAGCAATTTTCTTTGTGTCCAATAAAAGTGGGATGTAATAAACGGTGAAGGGGAAAGAAAATGGAAAGGTTTTCTCGACTTTAGCCATGTTGACCTTTGCTAGAGCAACAACACAAGCCACAAAAAAACATTTAATGTTTCTTTCAGGTGTGTACCTACACCAAAGAAGAAGAAGAAGAAAAAAAAACTAAAACACGGATGCGGCATGTTGAAACATTCAAACGATGGCTATGTGTTTTATATGGGTTCCTAGCACTGTTATTTTATTAATAATAGAACGGACTTTTCACTTTATTTTTCTTTCTGTAGCTAACCAGTATAAATGAATAGATACAAATAGCCATAGCAGAGGCGGTGGGTTAAGTAGTTATTTTCTAATAAGGACGATTAACATGATGGAGTTTTTGTATTTGCATGAAAAATTATGAAATGTTTATATTGTTATTTACCATATAACAGAGAAAAACCAAACCTTTTCGCAGATCTAATTGGCACTGAATCCCCTTGAGCGTTCAAAAGGGCCATACCCATACGAAATCAATTTCTCCAAGATGCTCCAAATCCACGAAATTTGGTTTTAAAGGGGTTGAATTCGCAAATTCCAGCTATCGACGCGCGTCAAGATCGGTGAAGGTGACCAGAATATTAGCCGTTTTATGACGGTGGTGACGAAGAACTAAGCCAAGGTTCACTGGCGGACCTATAACACCTATAATCGGGGGCCCGGGGCTGAAATGTACAAGAGCCCCCACCCCCCCTTCCACCAAGTTGAGTTTTCTCTACTTTAGCAGCAAATTAGCAACTTTGTCTGTATATTATCAGAGAATTAGCACTGTTCTCAGTTTGAGCTGAAAATTAGCGTTTTACTCACGTATTTTTCTCAATACTAGCCGCAAAATAGCAGGTTTTTCCTAATTTTTCCACAAATCGCATTTTTTTGTTTATCATGCGCTATGAATTAGCGATTTTTCTCATCAGCAAATTAGCTGTTTTTTTAACCCATATAGCCATAAATTGGCGCTTTTTCTCAATTTTAACCTCAATACTGCCTTCACAAGCCGCGAGTTATTCGCGGCGAAGTTCAAGAGGAATATCCCCGATTGCGATAAAAGGATAAATGCTCGGGCAGTGAAGAAAGTGGCAAGTAAATTGGTCATGGAAGATGATGAAGAGGACGCGAGATCGGATCGGTCTCTACAGAGGATTCGGACTGTGACACGAGGGGTGATTTAAAAAGTTTGAAAGTAAATGGTGAGAGAATTCTGAGGAAGTTGTGATCATCGGAAAAAGCTCAGATCAGTTACTGCTCGTCTAAAATGGATGATAATACGAAACAAAGCTTCTGGAATTAAAGTGTTTTCTAAAGAGAATAAGGAACTGAAAAAACCCACATGACATAGGTACTACTTTTCTTCTTTACATGAATAAAATTCGCTTTCCCCATTTCCCCGGGAGTCCACGCAAAAAGCGAATCCACCCAGGAGAAACCCCCTCTCGGAACTCAAACTGCACCTATCGGGTCAGTGCATGTATTACGTCACTTTTTCTTTATATGTCCGTCAATTAGTTAATTAATTGAATTTAGCAGACCCTTTCTACAGACAATAATGGGATTACTCCCCTCCTCACCGCACGTAATACATGCAATGACCCGATAGGTGCTGTTTGAGTTCCAAGAGGGGGTTTCTCCTATAGGTGGATTCGCTCTTTGCGTGGACTCCCGGGTAGCTCAGTTGGTTAGAGCACCTGCCGCCAGGCCAGGAGGTTGTGGGTTCGAAGCCCACGCAAGCTTCCTTCTGAAAAACTACTAGCTTTTATGTTTGGTGGTTGAACATTAACTTTTTTATTGATTTATATTTTTACAAAGAAAACAACATGTGAAAAATCGTAAACTTCTCGTAGGTAGGTGAAGTACATAATTTATCTCCCCTTCTAGTTTGGTTTTTTTTTTTTTTTTTTTTTTTTTTAATTCGTTTTCCGTAGCTGATCCGCATGCTTTTTTACCTCTCTGCCGCCCTCCGTCAGAATCACCAGCCAGGTGTTTTTTCCAAGAACCTTAGTTATCTTTCCTTCCTTCCAGGGAATTTGTTTGCTTCGGTAATCGCGAGCGTAAACTCGTTCTCCCACGCTGAAAGTCTTCAAGTTTCTTGGTGCGTGCGTTTGCAACGGTTTCTTCCCTGGCTGAAGAAGTGACAGCGTTGTTCTCAACTTTCTCCCCAAGAATAACTCGGCTGGTGTCTTACTTGTGACTGTATGTGGTGTAGTCCGGTAATGGAAAAGAAAATCCTGAATTTGTTCCTTTAGACTTTTTGACGAATTATTAGAAGGTCTCATTTTCGTTAATGCTTTTTTAAATGTGTCTACGTATTTTTCCACTTGTCCATTAGAACTCGGATGGTACGCTGGGGTCGTTATATGAAGTGTTGCGTACTCCGTGCAAAATTGTTTGAACTGTTCGGACATGAAAGCCGCTCCGTTGTCCGTCACGATGGTTTTGAAATAACCGTATCTACTAATTAGTTTTTTTAAAGCTTTTATAGCATTTTCACTAGTGATTCGTATCAACGGAACTATTTCGACCCACTTAGAAAATGCATCAACCACGAGAAGAAACATTTTCCCCAGAAATGGACCAGCAAAATCCAAATGAACACGAGTCCATGGAGCATCCTCTTGGGGCCAGTTCGATGTATACTAATTTGGTTCTTCTCGGGCGAAAGAATTACATGCATCGCATTTTTTAACCAATTTTTCGATGTCATCATTCATACTTGGCCACCACGCGTACTCCCTCGCTTCACTTTTCATCCGAACAATACCCGAGTGTGTACTATGCAGCTGTTTTAACACGTATTGTCGAAATGTTTGGGACCACAACTCGGAGACCGAATAAGATGCAACCATCTTGAACTGTAAACGCATCTTTTTTTGAATGGAATGTCCTTAAATTTGAAGGAATGTCTTTAGGCCAGCCATTTAATACGAAAGATGAAATTTGTTGTGATTCTTGATCCTTTTCAGTTTCCCGGGCGATTTCTTGACTAGTTACAGGTAATCGAGAGCACGAATTTTGTTGAAGAGCAGCAATCATCTCCTGGTCTTCTTCTTGATCTTTTTCGAAGCCGAAATCGTGTCCTGATGGAAGCCGACTTAATCCATCAGCTTTTCCGAACAGTTTTTTGGGAATATGCTCTATTTTGAACGAATAACCCATCAAACACAGCGCCCATCGCTGCAAACGGCTAGCAGTCATAACAGGAATCCCTTTCTTTGAGCCGAATATTGCAAGAAGTGGCTGATGGTCAGTTTGTAAGATGAAATCTCGCCCAAAAATGTACTGGCGAAACTTTTTTACTGCGTAAATGATAGCCAGTGCTTCTCTCTCAATTTGCGAATAGCCACGTTCCGTCTTAGTTAGCGTTTTGGAGGCGTACATTATAGGTTTCTCAGTCGAATCTGGGAATCGCTGTAAAAGGCAGCACCCCACGCCCACTGAAGAAGCATCTGCCTCAACAACCAGGGGAAGTTCAGGATTGTAATGAGTCAGTACAGGAGCATTCATAAGGGCTGTTTTAAGCATGAGGAATGCCTTTTCACAAGTTTCTGACCACCGCCACTCCACACCTGTTCTCCTTAAAACGTTCAAAGGGTAGCAAATTTCAGAAAATTTGGTATGAATTTTGAATAATACGTCACTAATCCAAGAAAGGATTGCAAAGTTTTCTTGTCCTCTGGGTAAGGCATGTCTTTAATAGCCGTTATCTTGGCTTCGGATGTGTGAATTCCGTCCGCTGAAATTGTGTGGCCCAAATAAGAAACAGAATTTTGTAGGAATTTGAACTTTGCCCTATTTAGTCGAAATCCGGCTTATCTTATTCTCTGAAAGACCTCCCGCAAACGTGCTAAATGATCGTGTTTATTTTCACTTGATATAATGAAATCGTCTAAAAACCATCCACAGCCTTTAAGGCCATTCATCAGACTTGTCACGGCTTTTTGGAAAATAGCTGGAGCAGGGGCCACTCCAAAGCATCAGAGGCGCTTGTATTTTAGAAAACCCATATGAGTGTTGATGACCAGTAGCTTTTGTGTCTCTTCGTCTACTGGAATGGACAGATAAGCCTCGGTAAGGTCCAAAGTAGAAAATGTCTTACCCCCGTTTAGTCTGCAGAACAGTTCGTCTGTAGTGGGTAAAGGAAACGTCTGAACATTGAGTGCGTCATTCAGACCAGTCGAAAAATCCGCGCATAAACGAATTTTTCCATTTGGTTTTCGTACTACTACAACTGGAGCTGCCCATTCAGAATGATCAACTGGTTCTAGAATACCCTCAGCTACGAATCGACTGAGCTCGTTGGAAACTGCTTCCTGAAGAGCAAAAGGAACTGGGCGAGCTTTTTTGAAAACAGGAACTGCATCAGGTTTCAAAAATAGATGACCCTGAGCTTTGGCATAATAACCAATGCTTGGTTCGAAAATATCAGCGAACTCAGAAATTAATTTTTCCAAAGGTTTATTGCTATCCGTTTGGACCCCTTGAATCCTGTTGTCGTGAAATGTCGAAATAGGGTAGTTGTCAAGTTTGAGCCCTTGAATCCAGTCTCGTCCTATTAGAAGCTGAGCGCGCCCTGCTGCTACCAGATTTTTTGTCACTTTTCCATGGGTAACTTTAACAGACTGCTTCCCGAGTAGTGTGATATTGTGGCCTGTATACGAACGAAATGTACTACCGACCGACACCAAGGGAAATTTCCCGAGTTTTCCCCAGACTTCTTGTGAAATTAGCGATATACAACTGCCCGTGTCTAATTGCATTTTTATTACAACGCTATTTATTTCAACCGTTATCATAATTGGTGCAATATGACCAATTCGAAGGCTATTTATCGTTTGGATACTCGAGTCGTTGCTGTAAGTGTCCTCTTCACTTTTTGTGGATGTTGCATTGATCCTACTGGTCGATTTACACACTTTCGAGGTGTGTCCTTTTTTGGAGCACTTGAAACAAATTGCATCTCTGAATTTACACATTTTTCGAAGGTGATTTCCCCCACAATAAAAACAGAAAGTTGATTTCTTTGTCGGATTTGTGAGTGAAATAGTACTGTCTTGGTGATTAGTAAAAGATATGGTTTCAAGGGTTTTAGCCCGGGAAAGTAAGGAAGCGAAATCGGTGTAGTCACGGTCCAGTAACTGTAATCGAATTTTATCGTCAGAAATACCCATAATAAAAGCTGTAATGATGGCGTCTAGAAAAAAATCAGCTGGAAATTCGCAGTCAGTTACTTTAGTTTTTAATTCGTCTGCAAAACTAACTAGACTTGCCCCATTTTGCTTAAGACAGAAAAATTTGACTCTTTCCGCTACTTTTAGAGTGGTAGGTTTATAATACGATATTAAAAGCTGGCATAACTCGTCATATCTGAATTCGTCGAGGGTTTTGGGTTTACAAAGATTTACTAAAATCTTCAGAACGGGTATACTTAGGCTGTTTACCAGAAGATTTCTCTTTGTGGTTTCCTCTAGCTCAACGTTTAATGCTAGTGCGGAATTGAATTTGATAAACCATACCTCAAAGTCTCCATTGTTCGGGTCGAAGGATTCACAAGTTACAATGCGAGAATTGATCGCCTGGTGTGCACCCGAATGTCGGCTTTCTCTCTCTGAAAAAGAAGGCTCGCCTTGACGTCTTGCCCTTGTCGTTGGCATCCTCGTCGTCAGTTTTATGTTTGGTGGTTGAACATTAACTTTTTTATTGATTTATATTTTTACAAAGAAAACAACATGTGAAAAATCGTAAACTTCTCGTAGGTAGGTGAAGTACATAATACTAGCTGCTCGAAAAGAATTTGAATTCATGCTTCAAAAAGGAATCTGTCAACCATCAAAAAGTCCCTGGGCTAGTCTACTTCATCTCGTGAGGAATAAGCCATCATGTATCCGATTCCGAACATTCGAGAAACAACGTCGTACATGCATGGTTCCAAGGTATTTTCGAAAATAGATCTCACGAAAGGCCTACCTTCAAATTCCAGTCCATCCACCTGACGTTCCGAAAACCACCGTTATCACACCCTTCGGTCTTTTTGAATTCCGCAATGCCGTACCCCTCACGCTGTGCGCACAGACGTTCCAACGCCACATGGACTCCATCACCAGATATTTACTTTTTGTCAAAACTTACATCGACGACTGCCTCTTTTTCTCATCCTCGATAGAAGACCATTTCAAACATCTCGAAATTTCTTTCGCTCACCTCGCTCAACATGGTCTTGAGATCAGTATTAGCAAATGTGTTTACATCCAGAATTCCCTCTCGTTTCTTGGCTACAAAATATCTGCAGAAGGCGTATCACCTCTACCTGATAAAATCGAAGCCGTCAAGTCTTTCCCCAGACCGAAAACAGTCGATCACAGTCAGGTCAGTTGTCTCTGAGACAAATCCGTCAACTGGCTTATATAAATGAATTCTCCACCGATATTCGATACGTCACAGGAACTCTAAACGCTACTACTGAGATGTGGGCACGCAGTGGAGAATCGAACTTCCCAGCAGTCCTCCTTGGACTTGGATGTACCTTCAAACCGGACTTGGAAGCTTCGTCAGCGAACCTTGTCATTGGCGTTGACATCTGTACTTCCCCAGATGGTATGGTGAGCATTCGCATCACAACCCACCTTGCCGTGGTGCCAACTGCTGTTCCCACAGATAGCACATCCTGCCGCGGTGCGGGCGTGGTACCCCACACAGCAGCGGCTACCTGATTCACCTCCATCGGCTGCTGCCGGGGGCCGGAGGATGATCCTTCCCCCTTCCGAGCCTTACCTTTCCCCCTTTCCCCTTGCCGAACCGTTCCTTTCCACTCGACACGAAAGCAGGAATATGCTGACTGTTAAAAGTTATCACGCATGTATTCAATGGTACACGCTGTTTCGTGCTGTTTTCCATTTCCTTTAATTTAGTCATTCTTTTAACGGTAAGTCTGATTTTATTACTTCGCATATTTCGTCTGTCTCCAAAGAGGCATCCACGTGGCGGATCACTCCCGTAGAACTGACTCTATGGTTTGGAATATAACAGCGCACTTTGCGCTGCTCAAGGAAGTTACTCTCAACGAGTTTATTAGCACTGGATGGATTCTTGCTTTCTATTTTAATTCTATTTATTCTTGAAGTTACCATCTCACTTTATAAGTTGAAATTAATTTGTGTGCTTGTTTGTGTTAATTTATTTCGTTTATATTAATTTATTAGTAAGTTCTTTGGTGTCCATTTGTTTCCGTACCTGTCGTGATAGTTCGTAATTAATGAGTTTTCTTTTTTTAATTCTTGTATTGGTTACTTAGAAGTATATATTATTTAAATCAATGTTAGGTAACTTGAAAACAATTTTAAAGCTCGGAAATTACGTGTGTAGCATTTTTTTGGTCAGCTCCAGCCCTCCACTCAAGTTTACCTTTTTGAAAGCTGGATAATGACCCCACAAAAAAAAAAAAAAAAAAAAAATGGCGTATTTTTTTACAATTTTAGCCGTGAACTAGAGATTTTCCACATTTTTACCCGCGAGTTAGCGCTTTTTCTTGATTTCAGACCCCCTGAATTAGGGAATTTTCCACGTTTTAGCCATGAATTGTCGTTTTCCGCTTCAAACGAGGCGATTTTTTTTTCGTTTCGAGCAGTGAATTAGCTTTAGACCAGAAAAAGAGTGGGCTCAATTCAGGTCACACTCTTTGCCTAAATTATTATCATCACTTGCAAAGAAGACTGGAATTCGTAGAAAGGATATTGCAGTTCAACCGTGCAACCTTTTCACATACCTACATCCATGAATATAGAACCTTAAAATCCTCATTTTTTCCTTATGTAAGCTTTTCGGGAACCTCGTCTGATATGGGAAGGGGGCGGTCGGCCCCCTCGCCCCTTCCTCAGTACGGTATACTGGCTGTGCTTGTGTGTAATCCATGATAGTTGGCATGAACAAACGAAGAGAGCGTGTTCATCTGTCAACCGAACATCTACAGAACCGTCATGTTCCAAGGAGGTGGTACGAGTTAGTTAATTATTGTGTGACCAAAGCATAATATCGTGTATTCAACGTTTAAATTTTCTCGTCTGTTATAATTTTCACCAGTTTATATGTATTTATTTACTCTGACAAGAAAAAGGGATGAAAAAACAAAACAATGCAACAAAAACTGGCCGACTTAACGCGCATCATTAACCGCTAGCACCAAGTTTAAATGTTTCTAAGCCATTTCTCCGACCAGAGAACATAACGAGGCATGAGTTTTCCCAGTTACACTTTTTTTTTTTGTACCAGAAAAACAAAACCATCCACTGAAGCACCTAATGTAACGTTAATAATCATTTTATCGATTGCCCAGATTATCTTCGACACAATATATTACAAATCTCGAAGCAAGAAACACATATATCGCCGACATATATTAATTAAATTTAATGACCGTGAATTTTTTAGATACGAGGGGATTATTTTTACGAATTCGCACATCCCCGTATTATTTTGTTTGGCCCATTCATTTTATTCTAAGCCTTGTAGCCCCTCAGACCTGTCAATGACTGAAGACCGAATTTTCGGTCCATGACGTATACGTGTACTCTATAGCAAGTGAGGACAACTTTTAACTTTTTTTTTTTGGTCATACTTATTCTGTTCCACACTGTTTGCCAAGTTTTTATTGTTGTTGTATCAGTTTTATTCCTTTGGTTCACCCTTCCGTCTTGTTTTTCTCTTTTCAAGAAATTGTTATCGCCAGCTAGATAAAATTCAGCCGCACGGAAAGGAAAAAAAAAAAAAAAAATGAAAGCGCTGCGTGTGAGTTTCCAGCAGGCTTAAAGCGAAGACATTCATATTTCAACCAGTGTGGCTTGAACGTCTAGGAAAGGGTTCTTTGCGGTGGTTGTTCAAATGAATGTATTGCCTGGATGGTGATGGGTTGATGGTGTGGAGAGGGGGTTCCCTTGGTTTACTGGCTCTCTTTCTCCAGGATCGCAACCTCTTTAATCTTTTAGGCTCGGGAAAAGTTTATCCTTTCGAGTCGTTTAATAAATACGCATCCCTGAAAAAGCACGGACAGCTACATTTAGCTTATTTTCTTCTTTTTTTTTACTTCCGCATAATTTATATCAAATAAGTTGTAAATAAGAAACTGAAAACTCTTCCTAAAAGTTCAGTCGAGGAAAGTCACAGAACGCAGAACAATTAGCGTGAGTGAGAAATGAGAATGAAAGGAATGACTTCATTTGTTAGATTGTCTTGAAAAGTTAATGCAGCCCTGACATTCTTACCAATGCTGCGCGTGTGGGAGACTGATTGGTTTTGGACTGAGCACTTCGAACGATGAACTTTCGTTTCAGCCAAAATGTGCGACACCTCTATAGTTAAACATTTTGAGTTTGAACTCCTCGTAAGACAATTAAGATCGAGCCTCCATCGAAAACTCCCCAATACCAATGAATACCTAGGAGATTAATTAATAAACTTCACTATTTTTTTTTTTTTTTTTTTTTTTGGAGCAGGGAGGTGGAAATGCCTTTACGCACAGATTGCCGGACTCCTGCCGAATGGCAGACTACCGGCTAAACCCCCCCCCCCTCTTGGGCGTCGACTGCTTAGGTGGCCCGTCCTAGAGTTATAGAAATGCAGACAAGTATATAAGGTAATGTTCGAATGTTTTCAAGAGTTGGACGTTCAAGTACAACTTTTGACTACAGAGAAGTTAAAGGTTGAAGGTTTGTTAAGTCAATGTTAAACACGGTGGTACATTTCGGTGGTTCTCAAAAAGGTTAGGATTATAGCTCAGCCAAAGATTGAAGAACATCGAATCTCCACCTAGGTTCTCACTGAGAGCTTCCTCTTACCCCTTCCATTGTACAGCCGTCAGGCGCGGATTAAGAGTTGGCTTAAGGAGGGGGCCATGACCCCTTCTGCCTACCGCAACGTTACACGCAGTTTCTGTGGCATAGAAGATCTGAATCTCCGATCATTGAAATATCGAATCAGAGCGAAAATTTATGCAAATGGAAAACGCTATAAATTTAAAGGTCAATACATACACTTCGGACGTGACGTGGAAACACGCTGTCCCGCACGTGTGACATAAAAGCTCGGATTCGCATCATCCCACATGTTCCCACGTCACGTCAGAGCAATGTGAACACTAACGAACAAAAGCATTTTCTGGAATTTTGTATCACACGTGGGAATGCGTGTTCCCACGTTACGTCCGAGTAGTCTGTATTGACTTTAAGAAATGTCTATGAATACAGGGCATCAAAGCCCGGAAACGGGAAAAGTGAAAAAAAGACCGAGATCTGGCGACAGTCCCATACAACCGGAAGAACATAGTCATGAAAGCTGTGCAAAAAAATAGCTTATGACCCAAGGATTTTATAGCTAATTAAAGTCCTTAATTTGAGACATGAATTTAACCTGAAGAACATAGTCCAGAGACTTGTCTCATTTGAAAGGTTTTATGGAGCTGATTACGAATATGATCGTCTACCGGCGTCTGCCTGGTGCATTTGCTCTTTGTGGCTCGCCAAACTCACGAAATTTGGGGAATTTCAATTAACATCATAGTCCTGAAACTAGTCTCCTTTCGAAAGGTTTCATGGAGCTGATTACGAATATTATCGTCTGCTATTGTCTTCCTGGGGCATTTGCCCTCAGTGACCAGTCAAACTGCACAGAGGGAAAATAATTAGCAGGAAGATCATTGTCCTGAAACTATAGTCTCATTCGAAAGGTTTCATGGAGCTAATTACGATTATGATGCCTGGGGCACTTGCCCTCTGTGGCTCGTCAAACTCAATTTTAATACGAATATGATCGTCTGCGCTGTCTGCTTCGGGCATTCACCCTTGGCGGGAAGGAAGCAATTTCCCTTCGCGCTGTTTTACTGTTCACTGAGGGTCCCAAATTAAGGACTTTGATTAGCTATAAAACCCTTAGGCCCCAAATAAGGCATGGCCGACTCCCGGACCCGTAAATAGGAGGTCATAAGCTATCATTTTGACCATCATTCGTGACTATGTTCTTCCGGTTGAATGAGACTGTCGCCAGCTCTCGAACTACGAACAACTATGTACCCGTGTAACGTGAAATGACCGTTTGGTAAAAATATGCCGCGTCCCGAATGAAGTGAACTCCGCATGGGTGGAGGAAGTAGACATGGGCTGTCATGTCCCACGACTAGTAGAGCCGAGTTTTGGACACGACGAACCCAAAAATCCGAGCGTTCTACCTCAACCCACCTGATCTTTTGACCTCTTTGGCACGTTTTCCAGGGGCAATTGATCGATGTACAAGGGCAATAGCAATAGAGCGGTGTCCTGGGGACTTTGAAAATATTCAGCCTAAAAATCGGCCGGTTAATCCATGGGTAATTTTTGTCAAAATTGATGAAAATGGAAAAAAAAACATGTATTTTGAGGTTTTTTCGGCACAGTGAATCCGAAAATCAAGACGGATTTCCGGTCTCTTTCCCTGTTGTCATTGTGTTGGCACAGCACAGTGCTTCGCATAAAAATCCGCACGAAGTTTCCCGCACACTGTGTCCGCTGTCTGAATAAGCCCCAAGCCACAGAGCCATATCCGTCAAAATGGCTAGTTAGTGTGCAAAATTATTTGTAGCTGAAATACATTTTTTTGTGAGCAAAGTCCGGGATATTGGTTCTTTAGTGAATCATACCTACGAAAATGTTTTTTCAGCGAGTATAACCACCGAAATTGAGGTTTTTATTAAGCGAAACTCGGAAAATCACTTCTTTATTTAGTCAAAATGGCTGAAATCGGGTTTTAGTGCTAAAAATAAGCTTAATCGGTCTATGAGTTGGTCCACCCAGCGAAATTGGTTTGCTGGCAACAAAAATACAAAAAATCACTTGTTCAAGAAATTGACAGTTTCATCTTAAAATTGACAATTTCCGCATAAAATCGGCAACTTCTACTAAAAAGTTATAGTTTAAAGCACAAATAAACGATCACCAATCACGAACGTCGCGCTTTTGGTTCCAAGGACCAAAAATAAAACTATTGGTGATTAAGTTAAAATTTCCTTATTCCATCCTCATAAAATTCGTTACTGATCACGTGAAAGTTCGTGCTTGTCACGAACACGTCAAGTTCGTCCATGTGTCAATTCACCGATTTACTTTTCTCCCAAATCGGGCATTCATGCAAGTTTCCCATTAGTTTACTGGCTACAAAAATCCCTGAAATTGGTTGTTCAGTGAGTGAAATCCGAGAAATTTAGTTTACAGTGAGCCCCAGGTCCGGTAAAATTGGTGTTCGAGGAGGTTAACTGCGATAAATTGGTTTTTTTTAGTGCATCATTAAAGTTCGTTAGCTACAAAAATCCGCAAAATTGGTTTTTTTAGGGAGCGAAACGAAAAAAATAGTTTTTCAGTGGGCCAGATCCAGGAAAATGATTAATTTTTCGGCAAGAAAAATCAGGAAAGTTTGTGTCTTAGTGATCGGAATCTAAGAAATTGTTTTCTTATTGAGACAGAGTTGTAAAAATGGTTTTTTAGTGTGCGAAAACCACAAAATTGGCTTTTGAATTAGGCCACCCCGCGAAATTGGGTTTTCAGCAGAAAAGAAACGCGAAATTGGTATTGGAGGGGGGGGGGATCCGGGAAATTGGTTTATTGCTGAGCCAGAGTTGAGAACATTTTGGCGATACAAGTGTGACGATACTGATGGATTTTAACTTAATTATGGCATCTAGAAGTGGGCCAGCTGCCCCACAAAGTCTGCGCTTTTAAATCTAGGGGATGGCAACTGACCACCCCCCCCCCCTGCACCACTCTGGCTCACAACAACAAAATAGGTCCGAACACACAAAGTTGTAACCACTATAATGCTCCAACTTTAACATTATTGTCGGGTTTCTAACCACACGGAGAATCCGAAAATTGAGACGAATTTTAAAGCGTTCTTACTATAATGCCACCGTTTTTAACCAGAACAATGCACGAACTTTCACGTGATCAGCCCTGAAGTCAAAAAGTAAGAGATTTTGGAGGTGTTTTTGATTACTTTTTTGCCCTAGTGACCTCGACCCCAAGGGAGGGGCCATGGCCCCTGTGGCCCCTCCCTTGGATCCGCCACTGACAGCCGTTTACCTCCTAAACTTTTGAAACTTCTTATCACTCGGGGATAACTGATCTTTCTGATTAAAACTGAAAGATGTTTTAATTTGTTAAATTTTGCCAGGAATCCTTATTTTTCGTGCTCAAATACTAAAATTTTTCACTTTTCGTTCGGTCCTTTGGTGGATGCGTCGATATTCAAACGTACCATGGATTTTATTGCATCGTTATCCTTGGTATGATTCCTATTTTTGGCTTTAGGTCCGGGAGGCCGTCTTTTCTCAAAACACGTCTTCAACCAAGAAAACGAGAACCCGCTTGCTCGACAAATCTGTTGAAGCCTGCTACGTTCAATTGAAACGTTCCTGGGCCGAACGAAGGAAAATAGCCAGAAATCTCCACTTTCACATAGTTATCCATTGTTTTTTGGATGAATTTATCAATTTGGTATCAACGTCTGACTTTTTTTACTTCTGAATACACGTTTGTGTTTTTATTTGTTGTTTTGGCACATGTTTCCTTCTTCGAATATGAAGCGAGCAGTTCTCGCACTTTTTACCCAGTTTCCCGTTTCTTGTTTTTAAATACAAATACATAATATTCGATACGCGTTCCTATTTCTAAAATATATAACAAGTGGCGACGAGGATAATAAGAAACGGAACTTAACATTTTCTAAAGTTGAGGACAAGTGCGTGAAAGAAGAAGAAAAAAAAAAACTCCGCGTCCGTAGCAACCGCTTTCACCCCGACACTACCGATGACGGATTCTCATTCATTTGATTTTTTTTTTTTTTTTTTTTTTTTTCCCCCTTTCGTCGATAACAAGGTAAAGACTTTTCATTTTATTAACTACCTCTAGTACCAGTACCGAATCGTTAATTACACCATGGATGCCGAACAATTTACCGCGTTCATGGCTTCGTTTACTTCAAACCAGGAAAGGCTTCTTGAAGCGATTCGCTCTTCAGGCAGATCAGGCCGTTCTCCCTCTTCTACACCGAGACCCGCCGCTATTCTGATTCCTCCATTCGAAAATTTCACGCCTTCAAAAGAAAATTTTCCAATGTACGTTCAACGGTTTAAGAATTACCTAACAATGAAAGGAGTTTTTGCCGATAAGGATCTGTGTAAGCATCAGATGCTCCTCAACTCCATCGGCTCAAATCACTATCTGAGTGCTCCCAAGAAATCCACTGATTTCACCTACGATGAGCTGATTAAGCTTCTTCAAGAGCATCTGTGCCCAAAGAAAAATGTTTAAGTTGCTCAACACAAATTCCTGTCCCTATATCAAGAGGCAAATCACTCGATCGCTGATTTTGTCGCCCTACTTCGACGTGACATTAATGACTGTGAATTTGTATGTCTGTGTGAACGAAGCATTGCCGATATTCTTCGACGTGCTCAGTTTATCCGTGGAATACGGGATAATTCGATCCGTGAACATCTCCTTCAATCAGAAAATAAATCTTTCGATGAAATAGTTCAAAATGCTTTATCCCTGGAAGCCTCCAAAGTCGATAGCAGGCTACTCAGTTCAAAACAAGCAAATATTAGCTGTAGCACCGCTAATACTGAGGACGTAAATAAAGTAAAATTTCAGAAACCCGAAATTCTCATAGGCCACTACACCGTTCAAAATCCAGAGTCGACTATCAACGCTTGGGGATCGATAAAATGTGTGTCCGCTGTGGCCGAGACAATCCTGCGACTGGGGTTCCCCTCTGGTTATTGTACCGAAAGCGGACGGGAGTATTCGCTTATGTGTTGACTACAAGAACACAGTGAACCCTTAAATTGTATCTTCACACTACCCAATACCAAAAGTAGACGACATACTGGCAGCGCTCACAGATGCGGAATTTTTCTGTCATCTTGACCTCTTCAAAGCGTATTTGCACTTCATGGTGGATGATGAAAGTGCTAAGGTCCTGACCATTTCCACGCACAAAGGCACCTATAAAGTGAATCGCCTAGCCTTTGGAGTCAAAACGGCGCCAGAGGATTTCAACCGCGAGAAAGACAACATTTTTTCAAATCTCGAAGGCGTACTCTCTTTCTTTGACGACATTATTGTCTATGGTCGAATGAAATTCAGAATGCTTTACGCGTCTACGTTCTTGCCTGACACGACTTCAAAAATATGATCTGCACCTGAATAAAAACAAATGCCAGTTCTTCAAAACTGAATTAAAATACCTCGGTCATGTTATTCGCAAAAATGAGGTCCTGAAAAGTCCTGACAAGGTTCAAGCAATTTCAAAAATGAGAAGACCGACAGACGTCAAAGAACTTCGCTGCTTCCTTGGTCTTATAACGTACTACTCAAAATTCATCCCCGAGATGTCCACAATAACTGCACCTGTACGTCTACTTCTTCAAAAAAATAAAAAAATCCAGTGGACTAGGGAATGTGAAGCAGCATTCCTCGAACTCAAACAAGAGATTGTTAGTAACAGGGTCCTCTACCAGTTCAATCCAGAGCTTCCAATTGTGGTGACTTGCGATGCCAGTCCGACGGGAGTCGCTGGCATACTTTCTCACATCGTGCATGGACACGAACGCCCAGTTGCCTTTGCACCTCGCGCATTGACTCCAGCAGAATGTAACTACAGCCAAATTGACCGCGAGGCCTTGGCCATTATCTTTGCTGTGAGCCATTTTTTTATTTACCTCTACGGGCAGAAATTCCAGCTAGTGACCGACAATCAGCCCCTTTCTCGAATATTTCACCAGGCTGCTAAGCTACCAGCAGTGACTTCAGCACGACTTCTACGTTGCGCATCCTATCTCTCAGGATTCAACTACAAGGTGAAACTCAAAAGAGGAGCTGACAATACAAATGCCGACTGCCTATCTCGCCAACCAATACAGGAAGACGTTCAAACAATGGATATTATCATCAACAAGGAAGTTGAAGAAATTTGCGCTCTCACCCTCTTTCAAATTTCTTCGGACGATGTAGACGTCGAAACCATCGCCCGGGAGACAAATGCGGACCGAGAACTTTCAAAAATTAAAGCAGATCTCCTCGAGGGGAAAATTCAACACGAATACACACTCGAACAAGGAATTCTTTTCAAAGGACATCGAGCCGTAATCCCAAAAATTCTACAAGCTTCTATTCTGCATGAGCTCCATAGTACTCACGTTGGTGCCACGAAAATGAAGCAACTTGCTCGGCGATACTGCACTTGGGTTGGCCTAGATCGAGATATCGAACGACTTGTAAGCTCTTGCGAATCCTGTGCTTTAAATCAACCGAATCCGACAAAAGCTCCACTACATATTTAGGATGAACCAAAGACAAACTGGGATCGACTTCATGTCGATTATGCCGGGCCTTTGGACGGAGGAAAACACATTCTCATTGTCGTCGACGCCAAATCAAAATGGGTCGAAGCCCGGATATCTGCTACAAAAACCATCGAACTTCTGGAAAATATATTTTCGACTCACGGGTTTCCCAAAATAATTGTCTCAGACAATGCAACTATCTTCAAATGTGAGACATTCACCACTTTTTGCAAAAACAACGCTATCATTCAGAAATTCAGCGCGCCCGGACACCCTGCAACAAACGGGCTTGCAGAAAGGAACGTGCACACCCTAAAAAATCGTCTCACGGCTATGGAAAATGAACCGGGAAACCTTCAGCAGAAAATCCAGAAAATTCTACAAATTTACCGAGTGATTCCCTTAGTCGAGGGGAAATCCCCTGCTGAACTTTACTTCGGCAGAACAATTCGAATACGTTTGGACGCCACCAAGCCATTCAAGGAAACTCCTCAAAACGAATCAACAGTTCCTGGACTTCGTTGTTTAAACGTCAGCGACCGAGTCCAATCTCGATACTACACAAATTCAAAAATTCGTTGGCGTTTTGGAACTGTACTACAAAAATTGGGACTCCTACACTACATTATCAAGCTAGACGATGGGTACACGTACAAACGTCACATAGACCAGTTGAGGAGAACTAACGTTCCAAATAAGTTGGTGTCATTTTCTCCAGAAACCAAAGCGGGAGGCCAAGAATCACCCTCTCAACCAGAAGGAAACGAAAACCCAAGACAACCACCACTATGGCTTCTAGTTCTAGCTCAAACCATTGTTCCATCAACGGAAATACTAGTGATCGCCTAGTGATCGCCTGATCCCAGATTCAAGTATCCGTCAACCGTTACGTTATGACGAGTCAAATGAACCACCAGGTCGTTCTCAACTCCGACGATCAGAACGTCAACGTCGTTCTCCAATCCCTTTACGCGATTATGAACTTTCGTAATTCACATTAGTACCAATCGGACTAAGTGGGGGAGACTGTAATGACCCTACGTCATTACGTCATTACGATTCATGCAAGTTCCCCATTAAGTCGATAAAGTTAATTCATTTGACCAAAAACTGATGGTTTCACCTGCTGAATGCAAAAGCATTTACCACTTTTTATCCTGTTCCGTCAAAAACTGATGCTTATGTCCATCCATCCTTTATTTTATTTTTTGCCCAGGGATTTGTGAGATAGAATTGTCAGTTCTTGGCCTGCAGGAGACATACTGACCGACCTCCTGGCTAACTGAACTTCTCGTTGATTACCAGATCCAGGGCTGTGGCGCAGGGTCGTATCCATCCCTTGATCTAGGGGTGGGCAGCTTCACTGGCGTGAATGTCAGATGCACCATATTGCCTTATTGTACTTCGTACTTTCGGGGATCCGAAGCTAGAAATCCGTCAACGGAAACTGCATTTGCACAGAAACTGTCACTATCAGTCAAAAACTAGATCTCAGCTGGAAACCTGTCGTTTGTATCCTTTTATTCCGAATTTTCAGTCCACAAAGTGATAGATAACTCCCCTCCTCCCCTCAGAAAGTGTTACTTTTGGAAATACACTTTTAAGCCCTGTTCACACGCTGCAATGTTCGAAGCTATATTGCATGCTTGATTTTCAAAAACATCCGGTCACTACGAAGGAACTTAAAAACCAGTATGCAATGTAGCTTCAAAGAATTGTAATCGTGTGAACAGGGCTTTAGTTTTGGTCGGTGGCATGGACGGTGACAGTTCCCCTTGGAGCTGGCATTACCATCACACCATAAGTCTCTGTTGCACGTGGCAAACACGTCTGACCAACCCTCATCCTTACGATTGGGTACACCAAAACCGGATTTTTAGCGAGCCAAAACCTGGCAAATTATCTTTTTTTTAAACCAATTCGTGGCTAGGTGATGCCCATAGTGCTGGCCGTAATTGAAATAGTAAATCAAAAATGCGTTATTTCACGGTTTTTGAGATCTTTTCATGGCTAAAATGAAGAAAACGAAGAAAATGGGCATGTTCATTGAGAAAAAGCACTCAGTTTCAGCTAAAGTTAAGGAAAACGTCAATTCGAGGCTAAAAAAAAGTGCTCATTCACGAGCATTCGGCGTATCTCGATGACGCTCTGGCTGGACAGTTCATCGAGAATGTCTTCATCCGACGAGAGAATAAAGTCTCTACAGAATATAACTCCTTTGCTAATATTTCTAGGCATGTTAGGGTAGCTTTTTACAGTCGTATTTCCCAGTGATGCCGCTGTATTGGCTTCAATTGAGAGTCGGCCTTTGGAGATTCGTGAACAGGACTTGGGTTCACCAAGTTGGTTGATATTGGCCCGGTTTAGTTTGATCGGACAGATTTGGGTGAAATCGCCTTGGAGTCTTTCGATGATCCAATATCTGATCCAATCTTTGTTCGTTGCAGCTACTTCTTTAAGACGTTGTTCCAATGGGGGTTGTTGGTTTGTCTGTTGATCTTGCTGCTGATGTTGCTGCTGCTGCTGTTGTTGTTGTTGTTGTTGTATTTGCTGTTATGATGTCTGCATTGGTTGCGACTTAGGCTGCTGCTGTTGCTGGTTTCTTTTTTGCGGCTTTGGTAAGCTTTTCTGAAGCTGGTGTTGGGTTTTAATAACTGTGGTGGTTGTGGTACCACGCGGATTCGGTTTGGTCCTGGCTTTCACGGCTGAGTGGTCGTTTATTAACCTCATCGGCTATTTAACTGCTTTCACGGTGTTTTTCGGTGTAGGTGGATTTGGTAATTGCTGTGGTTTGAGGGTACTAGTTGCAGAGGTCTCCACTTGTCCAGATTGGGCAGTGCGTGTTGGTTGGGTCTGTAGCATATTTCCCACGGTAGAGCCAGACACCAGACTCTCCGCGCCGCCTGGCAAGGGCGGATCGCATGCCACAGCAAGATGTGAAACGGTTCTTGTTCCCTCCCCCCAAGAATCTGATGGGGAACGTGCGCCCAGTGGGGATTGTGCATCCACTGCGACGGAGGATTGACCTTCTACGGGAAGGTTACCTCCTGGGGTAATATGTTTTTTAGAAACGTTTTCCATATTGCCAAAATAATGTGGGGGAAATCCGGCCATCCGAAGATGCAATCGGGGTTCCTAGAAGTACAGCCGCCTCCAACATGAGGAACAGACGCTGACCAGATCGTCGCCCAATGTGGGAACAGACACGTCTGGGATTTACAGTTGTCTGAGCCGTTAGCTTCATCCTAACTCAGTATCAGCCATCCCACCATGGGAGACCCTACCAGGAAACTAGTTCCCGACGGTGTTGCCTGATGCATCATTGTTGTGGACTACTGACCCCCCCCCCCCACCCCGAACAAGGTGGTCCGACGGGGGGGGGGGACTTCACTAATTAAATTTATTTTCACTCATGCACAACTTTATGATAACCATTGGCACGATCTCGAGAATACACAATAACGATCTCTTGCCCACATTTCTTTCAACTCGTTGAAAAGTGAAAATTGTCATGTTGGAATAGTCTCAACCCCAGGGAAATTAATACGCTCGAGTTCTATGAGTTTCGAGGAAAACTAATAAGAATCTTGCTCGGTGATCTCAACTTGAATCAAACAAGGAATCAACAAAGTATTTTTCGATGAATAACCTAAACAATGACGTTTCCTTTTCTGAGTTAAAGTTTACGGTTTCAGACGTGTTAACATCATCTAATAAGGTTTTCGTTTCCAAGTAATTAGGTTGGGGCTCGGCGCGATACTAATTTCATTCGCCTGGGTGGCGTTAACACTTATTAAATTATTTCAGTAAACTAATGTTTCAGAATAATTCAGGGTTATCCTAAAAACCTATTTGTCTTTTCACGGCTCTTAAACGGCATTAAAGAAAATGCTCCACAATTACTAATGAAAGTAATACATTACAGCTTTTGTTATTTTTATCTTCCTTCACTCGCTGGTCTCATTTTTCATTCCTCTAATCCGTGGGATTTCCTCAACGAGCATTTTTTTTCTCTCTCTTGTTCCTCTTCTTCTTTGACAGTCAAGAAAAGGGAGAGGCGAAAGCCTCTACCTGTTATTTTATCAACATTAATGTACCTACACGAAAAATAATGCAATCATGTTTTTTAAAACGATATTCTTTAGCACTTATGAAGGCTGGTAGGAGTTTCATGAGGCAGGGTGGGTTGATTGAATTACGAAAAGTATAAGGTGCTCTTACGGCGATACTGAGTCATCTAGAAGTTTACATTCTTAAATTACAAAAGAGGCTCAAATGGAGAAAAAAATGATAATTTACCGCTTTGATTGAGAAAAAAAAACACTAATTAGTGGCACCTTATGACAAGCCGGTCCAACTTGAGAAATCACGCAAATGTGCTGTATTAGGGGCGTTTCCGAAGCTCGAAGTTTCGCTGATTCAAAACGAACGAAGAAAATCGCTTTTCGTGGTTAAGCAAGACATGAGGTGCCGATTTGCGGTTTTTTGAGGAGTCTAGAATTAAGGAAATATGTTGATTCATTATAAAAATTCGTTTAAAAAACGGTACTTAATCAAATGCTATAAATGGGATAAAGCGTTAATTCAAGGCTGAAATGAATAAATATATATCGCATCCACTTGGCGACATTGTCCACTTCATGAAATGAATGTCCATTTCACGAAGTGGCCGTACCTAATTTTAAAAAATTACGACATCTGGACAAAAAAAAATGTCCATTTCTTGAAAAGGAAATCGCGTTTGTCCAGTTGCTGAAATTAAGCTTCCTTACTAGAAGTGGATGCAAAACGTCATATTTTAGCGGGTTATTGAGTGCTCAATAAAATATATAATCTGTGGCTAAGAACGATAAAAATCTCTCTTCGCGGCTAAAATTGATAAAAGGCACTAATTTGGGTCTAACAATGGAGACAAAAAAAAAATGGAGCAACTTCGCGCTCTTTGTTTGTCGTTTCGGGCAAGTCCTGCGTCTGAAATGTTCAATAAAGCGTTAATAAGCGACTAAAAATGGGATAAAGCACTAATTCGAGGTCTTTCACGGCTTATTATACGCACTTCTTGTGAGCGATAACAGTTGAGGGGAGTACCAGCGAATGAAGTTCGTGAGCCTTCACTCGTGAGCTGCTGTCAGTCATCATAGACGGCCGTTCCGAACTCCAAACCTACAAAAAACAATTGAAAATTAGAGAATTCGCAGATATTTAGCCCCGAAACTTGTAATTTTGGTGAAATAAACACCCCAAACTTTGCACTTCTTGCAGGCTATTTGTCAGGCTGTAGGTGCAGTTATAGGTACGGCCAGACACTAATAAAAAATCCCTAAAGCCTGCAATGTCACTGAAATTAAGACCAGAAAATTGCAGTTTCACGAATATTCAGCCAGGAAATTTCCAAATTCACGGATATTTATAGCTCCAAATTGTTGTAATTTTGCGGATATTCGTCAGACGTTGTTGTTCAGGGGTTGTTTAGCACATCCTCCGGGCAGTGTTTCGAAAGTAGCACCTTTTAGGGACTTTTTAAGGGCCATAGGACCACAAACTGTAAAAGAGTACATAATCAGTTTTTAGTGAAAGTACGAACTCAGTTTAGCCATTATCAAGGCGGGAATCGTTAATTTAACCATTTTGTGGACGCAAATTGAAAATTTCCGCCATTTGTTCGCCAAATGGAAGATATGAATACGGACCAACTTCCCAAAAGATCCGTTGAAAAAGTAACACACCTCCGCCCCCTCCCCCCAGATTCGTTAATAATGTCGCTAACACCAACCTGGCGATAAAAGAATTTCCGCAGTTACAAACCCACAACCTTCAAGTATACGTCAATAAATGGCTAGGTATAGTAGTGGGCCCTGCACACTACCTTGGGGGACACCCGCTCGAATAAGTCGCGTGTGAGATACGGCTGTTTTATATTTGACAGTAAATGTGAGGTTTGTTTGGTAGAACAGGATTACTCGGTAGTGGAAGTCAGGGAGACCGGGCTTAAAGCTTGAAGAGCAATGCAGGGTGCCAACACTCTATCGAACGATTTTTCGGTGTCAGCAAACAGTCCTATGAAGGTTTTTTTTTTTTGTCTCGTAGGTGTCCAGTATTTTGTCCGCCTACTGCCGAAAAAGCGTTCGATAGAGTGTGGCATCCTGCACTGCTCTTCAAGCTCAAGCCCGGTCTCCATGACTTCCACTACCAAACCCTCCACCCTGCCCTGAATCCTGTCATACCAAACAAACCACATATTCACTGTCAAATATAAAACAGCCGTATCTCGCACGCGACTTATTCGAGCGGGTGTCCCCCAAGGTAGTGTGCTGGGCCCACTACTACATCTAGCATTCACGGGTGACATTCCTTCATCTCCTGACTTGACTTCTGCTCAGTTTGCTACGCAGCTTTCTTCTGTAGCTCGCCAAGACGTGAGAGAGCGGGTTGGTAGCTTGAGGAGCTCTCAATCGACCTCAATGGTTGGGCCTCACGCTGGAAAATAGAACTCAATCCACAAAAGTCCGGCTGCGTAATTTTCACTTACCTCCACAACCATCATACGCCACAATTGAGAGTTGGTGGAGTTCAAGTGCCTACAGAGCTTGCCGTCCGCTATCTGGGAGTATTACAATGATAAACGCCTGACCTTCCAAGCCCACGTAACATCCATACTTCAAAGATGCCGCCGTCGTTTCAGAAATCTCAAGTCTTTCTGGGAACCCAGTCTCCATTATCACATGACACAAAACGTCTCATTTACCTAACGTTAATACGTCCAATCTGGGAATACGGCAGCCATGGCAGTAAAACATATCCAAACTTTTCAAAACCAGGTTTTGAGTGTCATTACAAACGCGACGTCCGAATATCAGAAACACCAGCCTCTACATAGACGTTGAAGTCTCCACAGGTCAATCAGTTCTACGGACCTTTTACACTTGTTTTCACACGAGTCTTGAAAATCACCCTAACCAAATTGCGATATGCTACCCTGCCTGTCCATCGATCTAGAAGAATGAAGCGAAAACGCCACACGGACCTGCTCATCGTCCACCAAAATGCGAACTAAGGGCGTAACGTGCACGTTCATAGTCCTAGGTCTGAAAATTTTGGTTGCTCCAAAATTATGTACCGGGAGAAAGTCATTGAACTTGAACTCCTAATCATGTGTCATGTTCCAGTAATCAAACTTTATGCACACAACTGTTCTTTAAAAAAACGAATCTAGTCGCAGTGGTTGACGTAAGTAATTGAATTTAACGTTCCTACACTGCTCGTCTCGTGTTGCAGGAATCGGTCAAGACGCGGTTGGGTTGACAAGATTTGTAACATTTTCCCCAGGCTCTATCCACCAAAAAAACTGTCAATTTTGGCACTATACATAACCTGAAGAGTTTCCCGGTAATTTTTGTTAGAAAATGACTATTTAGCTAGCAACTGGTTGCTTCAGTCATTTATTTACGTTTTTGGGAAGCGGTACCAGCAGGTAGGGGCGGGCGTACCGTGTGTCTTCTTTATATTATTGTCAAATGTGGATCTTGACGCCGAGCATCAAGGGGTGGGGGCGGGAAGAGGGTTCGCCCCCCTAATATTATTTTTGATTACACCCCTGTATGGGGGGGGGGAGGTGATAGTTATTATAAGTACATAAATACGTATCAATCCCGTTTTGGGCCGTTTGGGAAAATAATGAAGCTAGGCAATTTCCCGCAAGACAACTTATACCTGCCCTTCAAGACACAACTTATAAGTCTTGTCACGGCGTTCTTGTGCGTCAAATGAAATATTGCTTTGCGTGTTACAAAGTTACAATTATTCGGAAAAAAGGGTGTTCCTGGAATTGAAATGAGCAAAGCGATTTTTTCAATTTTTTTGTACGCACTAAATTATTGTTAATTCAAAGGCCAAGCCGGTTTTAAAGCGCCTTTTATGGAGGAAATTAACTGTACATCCAATGGCTGTTTCCAAACGTAAACAAAATTACGACCTTCCGAGTGGGGGGGGGGGATATACCAACTGCATGGATGCTTGCTTTTATCTTTCAGTTACAGGGGGGGTGGGGTATATGTTTTTTCAGTAGATACAATGCTCTCCATGGATAGGAAAATGGTTGCACAGCCCTTAAAACCCGAGTAAAACGTTTCACCCTTGCGAACCCGCGAGACAAAACCATCTTTGAACCAAATTCCAAAGAATTTTGAACTACAACATAGAACCACATCACTGGGAAGACCTCATTATTTATGATAATGATATTGTTTTAGAACAAGACACAGTGGGAACACGCCCTCGTGAGAAGAGCGAGTGTCGTGTGGTACTTTCTACACCTGTCTCAATCACAATGATAAAAAATGAATGAAGTAGCCGTCGGAGTGTTTCGATTTTCACAAGGAGATCGAAGCAGCACCTTACATGTTTTAATAACATAGAGTAGCTTTTGATTCAAAAATAGAGTTTCAAAGCATTAGATACTTGATGGGATAAACAACACGTCCGTCAAGATACTCACATAATATATATATAGGAGGCGTGAAAACCCACACAGCGCGTAAACCATGTAAAGGAGAAATTTCTCTCTCCAATTTAATAATTCAAAAGTTAACCCATTCCCCCTGGCACTTTCCAAATAATGTGACTCAGAAAATATTGTTCTTACCGCAAAAGTTTGAATAATTAAAAATGGTTGGGAGTTCTGTTAAACCACGGGAAAACGAAAATTAACTTGCCACGAGGCCCGATTCACTCCACCGTAACCGCGATGTCTTTATATACATATTTATTTTTACATATTATATGTTATAATAATATACCTCTCTCCCTCAATAAGGTGGTGTGCACCATGACTTGTGGACTGTTAAAAGGGGAGCTACACAGATGATCCTCGACCCCCTGCAATCATCAGTAGTGCATAGTAGTGCGGGGGGATGCCCCGCATTTTTGGCTACCATTCAAAAGGGGGCCCGGAGAGTTCAGAGATGGAAAAAATAGGGATTTTAAGTTTTTAAAACGTTGATTATAGGGCTCATTTTGACAACAAGCGGTCATTTGACAATAATACACCTATTCAAAGTATACGAAGGCAACTTTTGCGGACAAAGCAGAGTAAATACACTAACCCTAAGCTTCAAAAGGGACTTGATAGGCGGAAAAAAAAATTTAAAAGCGTTCTAACGTGCTTATCTTGATGAGGCAAGCACGCGGCAAATATTTGAGCGCTAATATTCGCTGCTGAAATAGCAAAAAAGCGCCAGATTCAGAGAAACAAATCACTACTAATTCATTGCCGAAAAATTGAGAAAAAATGTTAATTTGCGGCCATTAGGAAAAAGCGCTAAGTCACAGCTATGAACTTACTGATTCTGATATTGCATTAATTTGACAATTAATGCAATATCAGAAACAGTAAGAATGTACCTTATTATAACAATTATAATCCTATCATCTGTAATCACATTAGTATTCTATATACGAATAACTTTCTATTTTATAATGATAACAGCAACAATAAATAAATATAAAATATTACTAAAAAATAAATACACTTATATTTTAATACTAATAAATATAATAATACCTTTAGTTATTTTAATCTAAAACCTTAAGTTAATAAAACTATTAACCTTCAAAGTTACCCTCAGTTGATTTAGCAATCGTTTCACTACATTTAGCAGGGGTATCGTCCATTCTAGGGGCTATTAACTTTATTACCACAGTAATCAATATACGACCATCAGGGATATCTTTAGAAAAAACACCCCTATTTGTATGATCTGTAGTAATTACTGCAGTGCTACTCCTTCTATCCCTGCCTGTACTGGCAGGGGCTATCACAATATTATTAACTGATCGTAATTTTAACACCTCATTTTTTGACACATCGGGTGGAGGAGATCCTATTCTCTACCAACACCTATTTTGATTTTTTGGGCACCCTGAAGTGTATATTTTAATTCTACCAGGATTTGGTCTAATTTCCCATATAATTAGAAAAGAAAGAGGTAAACCAGAAACATTTGGATCATTAGGAATAATTTATGCAATAATATCCATCGGATTATTAGGATTTATTGTATGGGCACATCATATATTTACCGTAGGTATAGACGTAGATACACGAGCTTATTTTACATCAGCAACTATAATTATTGCAGTACCTACAGGAATTAAAATTTTAGATGATTAGCCACTATACATGGAACAAAAATCAAATTATCACCAGTAACATTATGATCTATAGGATTTGTATTTCTATTCACAATTGGAGGATTAACAGGTGTAATTTTAGCAAATTCATCGATTGATATTATTTTACACATATTATGTTACACATAATACATACATATTACTAGTTTTATACATATTATGTTGTAGCTCACTTCCACTACGTACTATCTATAGGAGCTGTATTTGCAATTTTTTTTTTTTTTTTTTGGGGGGGGAGCAGGGAGGTGGAAATGCCTTTACGCACAGAGTGCCGGACTCCTGCCGAATGGCAGACTACCGGCTAAACCCCCCCCCCTTTTCCGGGCATCGACTGCTGAGGTCATTAGCCCTCCTACTTTGTTTTTCTAAAAGCTTGCAAAGATTGAGGCTGGTTACTAAAATGACTGGTTATTAAAATGACTGAGGTATTATGTGGCTATTGTTTTGAGAGTAATTAATTATTGTGATCTAGCAGAAGGATTTGTTTTTTTTAAATTTGATAGAAGTAATTAATCTCGCGTAGGTAGTTAAACAAGGCTCTTTGGATCTGGGTGTCCTTCGATCGGAGCAACTCAACATAAGAAAAATGGTGCAGCCCGTGCTTTTCACGAGTGTTTGCCCATTGGGGACACTCAAGTACAATGTGTACTGGGGTTAAGTGTACATCACAGCTTTCACATGTTGGTCGGTAGCGGCCTACAAGGTGGTAACTATGTGTGGCTCTAGTATGACCAATTCTAAGGCGGTTGAGGATAATTTCCTCTTTTCTATTGGTTTCTGGTAAGAAGATGTTTTTTAGATTGGACAATTCAGGGAAAATGAGGCTCAACGAGGAGGAACTTATTTCCCATTTTTCTTGTTGTTGCTTCCAGAGGGTTTGGGTGATATGGTTATTATAATCAGTTACCGGAAGGGGAGGGATAAGGAGGCTGGATGGATTGACAGTGGAGGAGGCGTCGTTTGCAAGGCGGTCTGCGACCTCGTTGCCAGGGATTTGGAAATGACTAGGGACCCACTTGAAACGTATAATTTTGCCGGCTGTAATTAATGACTGAAGGTCATCATACATTTTTTAAATAAGGGGATGGGTTGAAAATTTGTCTTCCAAGGCTGTAAGAGCGCTTGCAGAGTCTGAAATTATGTAAAATTTTGAGGATACACTGGTTTCGAGAAAAAAAAGGATAGCATAACTTATGGCCTGGAGTTCGGCTGTAAATATAGTTGTTATAGGATTTAGCGGGAATTTTTTTGATAACAGTCCCTCCACGTAATATGCACAGCCAACCCCACGGTCGCTTTTTGAAGCATCCGTGTAGATCAGCCCAAAATCACGGGAGGATGATTTGAAGGAGAGAAATTGTTGTCGGATTTCGGTAGGATTTAAATTTTGTTTTGTATCTGAATGGAGAAAGAGGTCTATGTGTAAGTTGGGTGATCGCCATGGATAGCAGGAATAGTGGTCTGTGGGTAGTAGTCTGGGGAGTTCAACCTGTAATTGGGTGAGGTTTTCGTGGAAACGGATGGGGAAAGGCCTTGTTCGCGATAAGCATAAGAAGAACTGTGGGTCATAGTCACTGAGAACGGGATGAAGGAAATTGGTGGTTTTCGATTGCAGGGACACCCCATACTTTAAAAGTAGCTGTTGTCGGCGTTGGCTTAGTGGTTATTGGGAGGATAACGTATAGAGCGAGTCCACCGGGCTCGTGCGGAATGCCCCTAGTGCAGTGCGCAGGCCCTGGTTGTAGACACGCTCCACCGGTAAGAGCCACGATTTACGGGCGGAACCATATACGACGCTAGCGAAGTCTATTTTAGAACGGATAAGGGCTTCAAAGATTTTGAGGATCATTGCGGTACTACTCGCTGCGCGATGTCCCGCAATGGTTTGTATGACTCTCATGTCTGAATGGCATCTATTGTATAAGTCTTGGAGATGATGTTTCCAAGTGAGATTTTCGTCAAAGATTAGGCCAAGAAATTTGTGATGTGGTACATATGATATTGGCGAGTTGTTGATGTAAAGTTGCGGTGGAGTGTGAGGGCGGCGTAAGTGACAGAAGTGTATTGCAACAGTTTTTTCTGCTGAAAAGGTGAGGCCACGGCTGGCAGCATTTTGTGTTAAGGTGTTGATGGCTTCTTGAAAACTGCAGAGATCTTCACTAGTGGGGTCTGCAGGATAGAATTTGTATAGCGCTATGTCGTCAGCATAAAAAGAAATTTGGAAGTCACGAGGAATGTTATTCGTTAGATCATTAACGGCCGCCTGGAATAGTGGTATGCTCAGAACGGAGCCCTGAGGCACACCGTTATCCTGCGGGTAGGTCTGGGAGAGGGAGGAACCGACATGAACTCGAAGAGAGCGTTGCTCCAGAAAGTCTTGAAGAACCAAAGGTAGACGGCCCCATTTGTAGATTTGGTTTAGCGCTCCGTATCTCCAAACGCGATCAAACGCTTGTGTGATATCGAAAAAAATCTCGTTGGTATGATTTCGATTAATAAAGGAATTTTGAATTGTGTTCTCCAGGTTGACTAGGTTATCCAAGACGGAGTGGTTGGAGCGAAAGCCTGTTTGGAAAGAGTACAGAAGGTTATGTTTTTGAATATAGTAGTTTAGTCGGAAAAAAATTAGGGTTTCATAAATTTTGGCCATACAGGATGTTAAGGATATTGGCCTGTAACTAGAGACTTGCTGGGGGTTTTTCCCAGGTTTTGGGACAGGAATTATCAAAGAACACTTCCAAACAGAAGGGTAGACTCCTTGGGACCAAAGTTGGTTATAGAGGTTTAGTAAGAGACCTCTATTTGTAGCGGATAGATTTTTAAAAAATGCATTGGGAAGGTCGTCTAGGCCAGGAGATTTGTGATTTTTGAGTTTCTGCAAAACACGGTTAAGTTCATCGATAATAAAAGGTTCATTGTGATCAAGGGTGTTATTTGTCGAAAAATTCAGAGTCGAGTTATTTTCTATTTCACGTTTGAGGGTCTGAAAGTGAGACGATTAGTTGGTGGTAGCACATTGTTCAGAGTAATGTTTGGAGAAGCACTCCGCGATCTTTCCCGGGTCAACTACTTTGCTACCATCACTTGTACAGATGAATGGGGGTACGGTGTTAATGGGTTTACCTTTAAGACATCTTATCCTAGTCCAGACCTCGCGCGCAGAGACGGAGGTAGAAATTTGGGAAAGGTACTCGTTCCAAGATCGCTTTTTGGCGTCTTGTTTGGCACGACGTTCTTGGGCTCGTAACTTTTTGAACGCTATCAAATGCTCCAGGGAGTAAGTTCTTTTTAGTCGGTTGAGTGCAGATTTTTTTTGTTTATTGATTGCATGAATTTCACGATTCCACCAGGGCACCGAGGGCCGGTTAGGAGGATGTCGTGATTTTTTTATACAGCTAAGAGCAGCTTCGTGGAGAGCGTTAGTGCATGCAATTACATCTTGGCAGGAGTTATTAGTTAGTGGGGGAAAATTTATGAAGGAGTTGAATACGCCCCAGTCGACATTTGATAGCTTCCATTTCGGTGGCGACTGAGAGATATTGTAAGAGGAACGGAGTTGAATTAATATGGGAAAGTGATCCGAGTGTCGTAGGTCTTCAATAACCTGCCATGAAAAGAAGGTTACCAAAGAAGGGGAGGTGAGGCTAACGTCTATGGAACTGAAACTTCCCGAGCTGGCTATGAAGTGAGTAGGAGTGCCATCGTTCAATGGGACAAGGGGTATCCCCTCAATAATCGAATGGAAATCGTTTCCTCGAGGAGACGTGTGTCGAGAACCCCAGGCTGGGTGGTGGACGTTGATATCGGCAAGTAGAAGTATGGGCCTGGGCAAGGAACGAAGTAGGTTCGCAACCTCCTCTTTCGCCCAATTAGTATCTGGGAGGTAAAGAGAGCAGAGAGTGATTTTGAAAGGAAAGTTAATTGTGGCGGCTACTGCTTGAAGATTAGTTTGCAAAATTATAGGTTTGGGGGCGAAAAAACTTTGTATGTGGAGTGCCACTCCTCCATGACGCCGTCGAGCGCCAGGATTACGTGGTTCTTTGTGAAATAAAGTGTAGTTTGGGATTGTATACGGTTGATTTTGGGCAAAATGTGTTTCTTGGATGGCTATAGACAGGGGGTCGTTTGACTTTACAAGGTCCCGGAGTTCATCAACATGAGCAAAAAGCCCTCGAATGTTCCATTGTATGATATTATGGTTTGCCGAACAGTCGATTGTATTATGAGGGGATTGTGGGTTTATATTCATAATTCTTTGTGTGTTGTGTCGGAGTGCTTACGTGGCTTGCCCTTTGGCCAGCCTTTTTTCTTTTTTTTTTTGCTTTGGGTATCTTTATCCGTCCAGTAGGTTTTGTCGGAGTCGCCGCTTAGTTCGCCGGACTCGGGGTCGTACTCCATTGAGGAGCACGGATCATGAGTCCCACGGAGACCCGTAGTTGTTGTTGAGGGGGAGGGTTGAGTGCGAAGGGGTTTAGTTGCAGGATTGAGACTGCTGGTAGTCTTTCGGAAAGGTGATTGACGGGGGGTGTCAGATTGTTGTGGGGGTGGCATTGGAGTGGGGAGGGATGTTTGGGGTCTTGGGGTTAGGGATTTTAATTTTGAGGAGTATGTGATGTCTGGTCTGACGGTGGATGGATTGGAAGCCATTGCGCGAGCTTCTCGCCATGAAACCTTTTGGGTCACCTGTAGGCGACGTACTTCTTTTTCTTTTAGGAATACGGGGCATTGACGGTTAGTAGATTTATGTGATCCTCCGCAGTTCACGCAGGAGGGGGAAGCGGAGCATTCGTTTTCATGTGGGTCTGCGCCGCAGGTGCATTTGGCTGCAGTTCGGCAGCGGGCTGCGGTGTGGCCAAATCGTTGGCAGTGAGAACAACGCATCGGGTCGGGTATGTACGGGCGGACCTTAAGCTTGTAAAAGGCTCCATTTATGGACGAGGGGAGTTCAGCGAGGTAAAAAGTGAGTACGAAGAGACCTGTACTTTCTCGTTCATCTCTGCCCGGGACTCGGCGGGTAATGCGGCGGATTTTAATAACTTTTTCTTCAGCTAAGCCGTTAAGGATAGTTTCGTCCGTGGAATTAATAAAATCTCGACAGAATATTACTCCTTCCACTGTGTTGAGGCGGATATTGGGGCTGGCTTTTACTGGGATCTCACCTAAGGTAGTGAGGTTTTCGACCTTTTTTGCTTGATGAGGATCATTTACTTGAATACTTAGCCGGCCATTGTACATTTTCGAAACAGATTTCAGATTTCCAAGTGCTGCGCGTAGGTTTTTGTGAAGGGCAAAAGGACATGTGTTGGTAAAGTTGACATCACCTGTGGGTTCTACTACCCAAAATCTCGAAAATGATTCGGCTGAGTTTGGTAAGACTGGTGGTTGCCATTGAGTGCGCGTGGGGCGCTGGTAATTTGAGGAAGACGATTTTACTGTAGGTGGGTCGATTTCGAGGTCCATGAGATTGGCAGGTTGGGTAGTAGATGAGTTAGTTTCAGTAGCGCGTTTCCCGGGGGGTAGGTTTTCTGCTGTTTCTCTACTTAGAGGTCGTTTATTTAACGGAGTGGTCGCTGCTGGAGCCTTGTCCAAAGCAGGAAGTTGGGGTGCGTTGACGGGGTTGTTTGTTTGGTCTGTGGAAGTTGGTGTCGGTTTCACTTGCGGGTCGGGAGTACCCGCGGGGGGAGAAGTTTTGGGACCTGATCCAAGTTTTCTTGTGCTTGAATTCATGTTTGTTGAGGTTTGTTAAGAGAGAGGAAAGAAAGGAAGAGCAGACGCAACGCAGCCCAAGAGGCGCCGGGACGTACCCAAGCGCGAGCCAACCCCCGGAGGGAGCCCCCAAGCGCATCCGTAGCCTCGGCGCAGCCCCCCCCCCAACGTGCAGCAGGGTCCCGTCCGGTCGCCATCCGGCACTACTACACGCTGGGGGATTATTCGCTGGTGGTTCAGGGCAGCCTCCCCCAAGGCTAATAGGAGGTTCGGGCCCCACCCACCAACTCCCACACCCACCCTAAGACATGACTAGGTCAGGGTGCGGGGGCATTGTAGCGGCACCGGGAGAAGGCCCCATCAACTCCCAGACATACGCTGTACCCTCGAACACGCCGAAGACGCCCCCCCACGGAGGAACACAGCACAAGGAGCCCCACCGCCCCCGAAGATGCGCCACGCCGCCTAGGAAAGGATAAGGTTAGAGGGAAGGGTTCGACCTAGACCTGAGGAATTTGGGTTAGTCTGAGGCCAGCTAGGCACCCCGGGCTTGCCACGCCCGTAGCATCTCGGACAGAGAATCTTATTTATTATTTCAGAAATCATATTCTTCATCTCATTTTTTTGAACTTTCCTTCATAGAAGATTATCACCAACAGTAGAAATTGGGATAATATGACCCCCTAAGGAATTTATACATTTGACCCAATCCAAATCCCTTTATTAAATACAATAATTCTTTTATCTTCAGGAATAACTGTTACATGGGCCCACCATAGATTAATTTTTAACAATTGTAAACAAATAAAAATAGGATTATATATATCAGTAATACTAGGAATACTATTTACTATTCTTCAAGCATACGAATACATTGAATCCAAATTTACAATTAGTGATTCAATCTATGGATCGTGTTTCTTTATAGCAACTGGTTTCCATGGAATTCATGTAATTATTGGAACTACATTCTTAATAGTTTGTTTATTACGACATAAATTAAAACATTTTTCAAAAATTCATCACTATTGCTTTGAAGCTGCTTCATGATACTGACACTTTGTTAATGTAGTTTGATTAATACTATATATAATAATTTATTGATGAGGTAGTTATCTTTTTAGTATAAAAAATATATTTAACTTCCAATTAAATGATCTTGTTAAAGAAAAGATAATAATTAAAAATATAATAATAATATTAGCAACTCTAACTATTTCAATTATTATAATTATTGGACACATAATTATTAATAAAAAAATAATTATAGAACGAAATAAAATAACAACTTTCGAGTGTGGATTTGACCCAAAAAGATCATCCCGATTACTTTTCTCAACACAATTCTTCTTAATTGGTATTCATTTTTAATTTTTGATGTAGAAATAGTTATAATTTTACCTATAATTATTACCTTAAAATTGAGAAATATAACTTTATGATTTATAATATCTTATACAGTAATCATAATTTTAATTACAGGATTATACTACGAATGAAAAAATGGAGTAATTGAATGAATAAATTAATATCAAACTGAGATTATAGTTAATTATAACACTTAATTTGCAATTACAAATTACCTTTAAGGTTAATCTCAAAGTAACGAAGTAAAATTTACTATTAGTTTCGACCTGGATGAAGCCAAAATTATAGAGGCAATTCATTGTTAATGAATTAAATGATAAATAATCCAATTAAACGAGAAAGATGTATTTTAAAGGAGCTGCTAACTACCTTTATTAATGGTTGAATTCCATTATTCTCTTAATTTATGTAGTTTAATTATAAAACATATTTTTCAATGATAAAATAAATAAAATTGCATAAATTTATCCAAAAAGTAAAACTTATCATAGTATCTTCAATGCTAAGCTTTTATATAAGCTATTTAGATTAAATGAAAAAATAAATGATAATTATAAAAAATGAAAATATATAAAATTTTAAATTATTAAAAATAATGTAATTTATCTTCATTCTAAAATAAGAAAGTATACAAAATAAATAAGAAGAAATATAGAATTCACCCCAACTATCATCAACTAAACTTTTATAAGAAGAAGATAAAAAAGTAATTAAAATTTAAGTAAGAATTACATAAAAATATAGTATATCATACACTTCCAAAAAAATTAAATATAGAAATAATTTTAATATTAAAATTATAAATAATACATATATAAATAAACCAAATACTATAAAAAAAGTCAATATTTTAATATAAAAAGGAAACAAATAAAGTAGGAGTTAAAAAAGTTAATCATATAAATATACTACCAAAAAACAAAGAAAAGAATGATAAAATAATTAAAGAAAAAAATGAACTTTGTCCCTCAGAAACAGAACGAAAAAAAACTAAAAGTAACTACACCAAAAAATAAAGTATAAAACAAAAGACGAATCGTATAGCAAACTGTTAAAGAAATACAAAACAAATAAAAGAAACCTGTAAAAAAATTAAAATTACTAAAAAGATAAAACTCAACAATTATATCCTTAGAATAAAACCCAGACGTAAAAAACAAACCACATAAAGATAAATTAGAAATTATAAAGCAAGTTCCTATATAAGGTTTATCATTTAAAACATAGCCTATGTAACGAATATCCTGTCTATCACATATTCAATGAATAATTAAACCTGAACATATAAAAAGTAAAGATTTAAAAAAAGCATGTCTAAGAAGATGAAAATAAGAAAGATCAAAATTACCAGAAAAAAGAACTCTTATTATTAAACCAAGTTGGCTTAAAGTAGAAAACGCTACAATATTTTTTAAATCATATTCAAAATTAGTCCCCATTACCAGCTTTCGTATTCAGCCACATGAAACGTGTCGCAAAAGACTATTCTCCGGACTTAGTCATCCGGTTAATTAATGCCCCTGATTTAAGGAGTTTACTGGCCACTGAGGGCAAATGCTCCAGGCAGACGCCGGCAGATGATTTTATTTGTAATCATCTCCATAAATCCTATCGAATAAGACCAGTTTCAGTACTATGTTCTTCCGGTTAATCAAAATTCACCGAATTACGTGTTTTTGCCGAGCCACAGAGGGCAAATGCCCCAGGCAGACGGCGGCAGACGATCATATTCGTAATCAGCTTCATAAAACCTTTCGAATGAGACTAGTTTCGGGTCTATGTTCTTCTGGTTAAATTAATGTCCCAAATTAAGGACTTTAATTAGCTATAAAATCCTTAGGCCCCAGAAACAGCATGACAGACTTCCGGACTCGTAAATAGGGGGTCAAATGCCATCATTTTGCACACATTCGGTGACTATGTTCTTCCGGTTGAATGGGACTGTCGCCAGCTCTCGGTCTATAAGCAAAAAAGCAAGGAAAGAAGAGAAAAACAATTTTCGCTGGATAATATATTGAACTAAGTTTATCATCCCACTGCCCTAGATGTTAATTTGGAGGAATCAAACTACAATAGCCTGCCAAAAGGCTATCCTTGATGAAATCCTCTACTCCAATTTTGTTCACAAAATCAACGACTTGAAGTCGACTTAAGAATTAACTAATTTTACTCTTTACGACGCAGCAACTTTCCCCCAAGTCTGAAAGTCTTAAACATTAACATCATCAAAAGCAAGGGCTTTAACTTGCTATACGCACTAGAGTTGCGACTTCATCTGGAAGTTAACTTTAAAACCAGCAATATTCTTTCATGAGGTTTTCTCAGAGGGATGGAAACTTGACAATTGAAGGGGGAAGGTAATTGAATTTTGTATTTTTTTTTTTTTTTTTTTTGTACCGAAGTAACGATTAGCTCAATTTACAAAGAATAATTTCCGGGCAAGCGTGAGGGGGGGGGTCACGTAGTTTCAAAATACGATAAAATTTCATGGAACCTTGGCTCAATATGGCGTTATAATGAAAACATAATTTACGAGCATCGGTTCTGAAGGCGATTCGGCCCTAGTCTTTTTCAAAAACGAGCAGCTAGGAAAAACATTCGAAAATGGTTCTTTTGTATGATAATTTCGAGTATTTAATTTCGAACTTGTGGGTGGGTGGGAGGGGGGGGGTTGGAACCTGTAAAAACTTGCTTTTACTAGTCTCAATTAGATTTTTTGAGGTAATTACACATTTCAGTCTCCTGCGGTGAATAATAATTGTAAAATAAAATGAACACGGAAAAGCCGGAATTACTCATTTAGATGTATCCTTCGGATATGAAATTTTATTTTCTGTATCCGATCACCCTCAGCTACAAAGAAATATTTAAATAATTTAAAGGTTTTGCCATACCAATGTCGTATTTTCTACGAGAATATAAGAATAACCGGAATGATGAAACCCACATTCTAAGGAGTACTTGTTTGAAATGGGAATTTATAGCTGAGGCAACTCGTGAGCTAAAACGAACCGCTGCACGTAGGTTGTTGTCGGAATTAAAATTACTTACATCTTTGAATTATAATGCGTTCAAGCTTCACTGCAGTACAGTTTTTCCCACCGTCGAAACGATATTATAAACTCGTTTTCCGTTATCTTTCCTCGCTTTTTTTTTTTTTTTTTGTATACTTCAACGATTCAACGAGAAGAGTTTTTCTCTTGCGCCTTCCATCATATTTTGTTTTTCTTAGTACCTTCAGGAAATACACTGAATAACCTAATCCTTCCACCAACCGCCAAATTTCTTTCTATTCTCACCAAACTGTGTAAAACCATCCCGAAACTCCTTTTCTCAGTCCCTTTCGACCTCACCCTTGCACACATTCAAACTCCTTTGAAGGGTGAGTAGAAATAATTTACTGGCTCCACGTTGAAAGATTGAATTTTGTTTATTCAGCATCTCCATGCCAGTGGGCCAAGGATGGGGAACGGTTTGATGGTGGTGGGTGGGGGGTGGGAGTATGAAGGCTTCGTCGAGCCACGCTTTCATCTATCTGATGAAAAAATCAATGCGGCGAATATTCCCAACTCGTGCTAATTACTATACTTCCAAAATTTACGGCGTTCTTTAAATGTCATAAAAAAGCACACCTTGGAAATTCTCAGGGTATAATTCTTATGAATAATACAAAGTAATAATGGGGTGGGGGTGGATTCGATGTAAAAATGTTCTCTCCTCAACACTCAAGGAAAGCTTCACGTCTCAGGTGCTTTCCCTCAACCAAGCGACTATAAATAGGAAAAGATTCAGTGTAGAGCGAAGAGCAATAAATGAGTAACGAGCTTATAAGCTGGTTCATTACAGATCCTGTAAGGCGTATCCAACTAAAAAAAAAAAAAAAACGATCACGTTTGACATTTTGAAAATTTGATTTACATCGAAAATACCGGGACCGAAAATGTTTCACTCTTTTGCACGAGGAAAATTAATTAAAGAAGATTAAAGCCTTCCCAGGGTTGTGAATTTATAAAATCCATTCAATATTTATCGACAATTATACGAGCTTGTATTAACTTCTTTCCCCCCCCCCACCCATTTGAAATCGCTATAACGACCCCTTCCACGCCTGTCCTTCGTGTTCCACGTGCACGTAATTTATTATGAAATCAATAACAAACAAAAATCGGACCCACAATATTCGAAAAGGTAAGGTTTTTTTTTTTTTTTTTTTTTTTTTGTCTTGTTTCAGGCTTTTGAGGACACAAGGCCGATTTCTGTTCAGAACGACGTCAATGTCACTGTAGACAGCTGTCGGTAACAAGAGCCAACTGCCGTAATATTGTCCCCTTCCTTAATTTTGAAATTATTTATGGGTCATGCGAAATATTGAATAAGAAAATTAACATTTTTTTTTGGAATCTTGAACTTATTTTCCGGGCTAATGCCGTGAAAGCATTTCCACAAACAAAAAAGCTGCGAAAGTGTATATTCCTCCTTATACCTCTTGAATCTCAAGTATGCACAACTCAACTGTATGCACAGCGATCAGGTCCCAAACACTCTTTGCAAGGCTTTAAATTTATCTTCTGAAGCCACTTTCCCATGTGAGTTGTCAAAGATCGGGCTTTGACCCATGGGCGTAGCCAGCAGGGGAGGGCAACTGCCCACCCCTGCTAGAATCAAAATCGCAGATTCAGTGGGTGCTACATAACTAAGAGCCCTCCGCGCTTTTTATATAAGATGTTATTCAACTTCCATTTTAGAGGTCCGTTCCGTTGTTTTGCACTAGCTACACTAGAGAACCTTTCAAACACAGGTATTGCAACACGGATTTCAGCGCTATTATTTTGTCCCTCAATCGTTAGGGTAAACACAATATGGTGAATGAAAAAATTGTCATCGTAACAGCAAACAAACGCGGTCGAAATAATTCAAAATGTTCTACTTGTCAATGAGATCAGGTGATAATTATAATCATATGAGGGACCAAGTATGGCGCTGATTTGCGTGTTGCAATACTCGTGTTTTATAGGGCCTTAGCTACACTAGTGTAGAAAACTATGTGATTTTATTGACTTGTAGTGGAACAACATCCCACTAACAATTGTTAATTTTTGCTGATGATCATTACTCATCTCTCTAGAGTTTAAGAACAAAAATAAAATAGTTCGACTTTTGATTTTGTAAAAAATGTATAATTAGCGAATCAATTACGCTCAAAACAACGTTCGCTAAACTGGTGACCCCGACATTGAAAAAGACGTGATTCGACACAACGATGTCTCGAACGGAACAAGACACATCTCTTTTCCTCGACGACGCACCACCGCTTCTGTCCCCTCAAGTCAATCGGACTCCATTACCTTCCGTTGACGTCGTCACACACAGTGTCGCTGAACGTCTTCCCACCTTCTGGAAAGCCGACCCCGAATTTTGGTTTCTGCAAGCCGAGACCGTCTTCACTGCTAACCGGATAACTAGTTCAAGCTGCAAGTTTCAAGAATGTGTCACCAAGTTCGACTACGACGTCCTGAAACAAATTGCCGATTTAGTTAAAAATCCTTCAAATGACCCGTACAATCTGTTGGAAAATATAACCAACCTCTCTTATAATGAATCATCTCATATGTGTATAAATAAAAATTCACTTCTCGTTTTGTTCTCTTCGTTAAAAGGTCCTCGTAATTCATTTCAATAGATTATGAGACTTATTGTCGCATAACAGAAATTCGAAAAATGAATGGGTCGGTATACCGAATTGAAAGTTTGAGAAAAGATAATTTCGATTCGTGGAAGCTACAAGCTGAAGCTCTCTTGATTAAATCGGACTCATGGGAATATGTTTCTGGAACGAAACAGCGCCCAGAAAACGAAGCCGAAGCACAAGATTGGAACTCAGCAGATCGAAAAGCTCGAGCCGATTTGATTCTTTCAATAAGTCCTTCTGAAGTAAGATAAGTGAAGAACTGTCAAACATCAAAGGAAGTCTGGGATAAGCTTCATTCGATATACCAATCAAAAGGACCAGCGCGAAAAGCTACTCTACTGAAGAAAATTATGCTTCACAAAATGAATTCGGGAGAAGACGTTAGAGAGCATGTTAACAAATTCTTTGAGACCGTTGATAAACTTCAGGAAATGGAAGTTGAAATTAATGGCGATCTCTTGACCATAATGCTCTTGTACAGTCTACCGGACGAATTTGAAAATTTTAGATGCGCCATCGAATCTCGTGACACTCTCCCTGCTCCTGACGCACTTAAAATTAAAATTTTCGAAGAAAGCGACGCTCGTCACGCTACAAATGAAAACAGCGACGCGTTGATATCTAAAACGAAAAAATTTCGAGAATTTCCTAAAACGAAAAAATTTCGAGAATTTCCTAAGAAAAATACTGATGGAAAGTTTCGATTCCGCTGTAATCGATGTAAAGAATTGGGACACAAATCGTCAAACTGTCCTAAAAAGTCTTTACACTCCGCGAATGCCCAAGAGCAGAATGGTTTTCAATGTTCGCTGTCGGTGAATGAAATTCAGAACACTCGTGGATTAGAAAACTGGTGCCTTGACAGTGGGTGCACCTCGCATATGTGTCAAGACGAGAGGAAATTCATCAATCTCAAAAAGCTTAGTAATCATAAGCTGAACCTCGCCAACAATTCAAGTACAGAAGTAAAAGCCAAAGGACTCGTCAAATTAGAAATTCAAAATGACAAAGAAAACCAAACGATTTCGTTGAATGAAACCGTCCTCGTGCCAGATCTTCGACAAAATTTGATCTCCGTCGGGAAAATAACTGATCACGGTTATGAAGTTCTTTTCAAAAAGGAGAAAGCAATCGTTCGCAACGAGAAAGGAAAGGTGGTACTTTCTGCCGATCGAAAAGATGGACTTTATTACGTAAAGGCCAGTGGAGAAAAAGCATTCGCTATGACAAAAGATTCGTCAGATGACATCGAAACATGGCACAAGAAATTCGGTCACTTGAACTTGAACGACCTCAAAAGCGTCATATCAAAGAAGCTTGTTACGGGTCTAGAATACATTGAGACTGACGATGCTGTGAGCCGTTGTCGAGCCTGTTTAAGAGGGAAAATGACTCGTTTACCTTTTCCTAAAGCTCATTCCGAAAAGAGAACATCTGACGTATTAGAAATCATATACTCAATTTGTGGACCGATGCGATCGGAATCCATAGGTCACAATCGGTACTTCATTACGTTTATCGACGACTACTCTCGTTGGTGTGTTGTTTACTTTATCAAAAACAAAAGTGAAGCACTGAACTGTTTCAAGAAATACAAAGAACTCGTCGAAAATCAGACAGGAAGGAGGATCAAAATGTTGCAAACTGATAACGGCGGTGAATACCGCAACGCAAAATTCGACCAATATCTGTCTGCAAAAGGGATTCAGAGAAGAGTGTCGACAGCCTATACTCCGGAGCAACAAGAGGTAGCTGAGAGAATGAACCGCACTCTTCAAGAAATGGCCCGATGTCTTCTCGACGAATCAAAACAACCACACGTTTTATGGGCCGAAGCCGTTTCGACCGCTTGTCACATTCGAAATCGATGTCCATCTAGGGCTATAAACGGCCAACTTCCGTACGCCGTCTGGTACAATAAGCGACCTGATGTTTCGTATTTCAGAGTATTCGGAACAGAAGCCTTTTCGTTGGACAAAACTCCGAATAAAGACAAATTTCAACCTTGTTCGAAACCATGTATATTTGTTGGCTACTCGGCAGAATCCAAAGGGTACAGACTTTGGAGCTCAGATGAAAAGAAAGTTTATGTTTCACGTGACGTTAAATTCATAAATGAAGGATGTCTACAAAATGAGAAAAATGACACCTATCCTGAAACTGAAGTATTCATAACCGAAGGAAAGCGTCAATCACCTCGACCACAAATAAATACTAAAATGGACGTGGCAGACGAACAAATTCTCGAGCCTGTTGAGCCAAGACGATCGTCAAGGATCAACAAAGGCCTTCCCCCTACTCCCCCAATCCCCCAATCCTATTCAATGAGCGACGCGAACAAAGAACCTGAAGACTGGGATGAAGTAATGAATCTTCCGCAAACCGAGAGGGTGAAATGGGTTAATGCAGCGAAAGAAGAAATAGCTTCCATGCATGAAAACAACTCATGGGATTTAGTCACTCTACCCAAAGGAAGAAAGCCAGTCGGATCGAAGTGGGTTTTCAAATTGAAACGCGACGCACACGACAACGTAACAAGATACAAAGCCCGGCTAGTTGCGAAAGGCTTCTCACAGAAATACAGAAAAGATTACGACGCCGTATTCGCTCCGGTAGTCAGGCACACCACTGTAAAAACTTTATTCGTTGTTGTAGCAACAAAGAAATTAGAAATTCGACATATGGACGTTAATACCGCATTTTTAAACGGTGACTTGAAGGAAGAAGTCTACATGTCCCAACCCCCAGGATTCGTCGACCCCTCAAATCCACAAGCAGTTTGCAAGCTACGCAAGAGCGTTTATGGGTTGAGGCAAGCTGCTCGCTGCTGGAATGCGAAATTGAATGGAGTTCTCCAATCATCTGGGTTCACACGTTCATCAAGCGACCCCTGTTTGTATTCTCGATACATCAACGGAAAATGGTCGTACATTCTCGTTTACGTCGACGATCTCCTCGTAGCTGGAGAGAAAAGGGAGATCGAAGAAATTACTCAACTTTTGAACCAAAACTTCGAATTCAAAAATCTTGGAGAGCCCACGAACTATTTGGGAGTTAAAATAGAACGCACAGAAGACAGGTTCTTAATGGATCAGAATAACAAAATCAGAAAACTTATACAAAACTGCGGACTAGAAGACGCTAAACCGTGTAAAACGCCCATGGAAGCTGGTTTTTTGAAGGCGAAACACGAAAAGAGTCAAAAATTACCGAACAATGATAGTTACAGGGAGGCAATAGGCTCTCTTCTCTACATCGCCAATCATACGCGACCAGACATCGCTTTTTCAGTCGCCATTCTCAGCCGCAGAGTATCAAATCCGACACAATCAGATTGGAATGCGGTGAAGAGAGTAATCAGATATCTCAAAGGGACTTCGTCGGTCAGATTTGTCTTGAAAGCAGCCGACGACCTAATCCTTCACGGATTTGTAGACGCCGATTGGGCGAGTGATGCGACGGACCGAAAATCTACCTCAGGAATTTTATTGAAAATCGGATCGTCTAGTGTTTCTTGGAGCTCAAAGAAACAGACCTGTGTTTTTCTCTCGTCTACAGAAGCAGAATTTATCGCTATGTCCGCGGCAACCCAAGACGTAATCTGGCTGAAAAATCTATTGCATGACTATGGTTATCCTCAGCATGGTGCGACAAAGCTCTTCGAAGACAATCAAAGTTGTATTCAACTGATTGCTTCAGAAAAAGGAAACCCTCGGACGAAACACATTGAAGTCAAGAGAAATTTCGTTCGAGACCAGTTGAATCAAGGCTCCATCTCAATTGAATATTGTCCTACCGCATTGATGGAAGCTGACGCATTCACAAAACCTCTTCAAGGCGAGAAATTTCAAATCTCGAGACAGGAGATTGGGATGATCCTTACAACCTAGCTCGGTTGAGCGGGGGTGTTGGAAAATATAACCAACCTCTCTTATAATGAATCATCTCATATGTGTATAAATAAAAATTCACTTCTCGTTTTGTTCTCTTCGTTAAAAGGTCCTCGTAATTCATTTCAATACAATCAACTCCGCAATCGTCTCATTTCGATTTATTCGGACTCAGAAAACGAGCGTGTCACAAAGCTTCTCGAATGACAACGATTGGGCGATCGTAAAACTTGAAGCTCGGGAGTCCTCGTGAGGTCGGGCTCGGCCAAGTTCACCTTCGGTCGCATCAGCCGAACGCCTGAATTGTTTCTTTTCACTCCCTCTTCCCTCATGGTAAAAAAAATAGTACAATATGTACAAAATTAACATAGATTTTCACCAAAACCTTGAATTTTACTCATGTTTCCATTACAATCGTAATTTAAAAAAAAAAAGTTTAAAACGAGTTTCTTCATTGCAGCTCCCACTGTCTAACATCAAACCGTGGAATGTTTCAATTTTTTTTTTACAATGCTCATCACTGTGGCGGAACTTAGCGCAGCACCGGGCATATGGCACACGGTAAACAGGAAAAATTATTTTGTGCATTTGCAAGATAACATTTTGTGCAATGACAATGAGGAAGTTGTAGACCGAGAGCTGGCGACAGTCCCATTCAACCGGAAATACAGTTTTGAAAGGTGTGCAGCAAAATGATAGTTTATGAGCCCCTATTTAAGAGTCTAGGAGTCTGCCATGCTTAGGGTGACCAGATGAAAAAGTGGTTTCCGAGGACGCCTGGTTCAAAAAGTAGGACAATAGTAGGACGCTTTCGACGTAGATTAGGACTCCTAACGACTAATCGTTGATCAGTTTGGTGTTAAAGGAGAGGTCCGCGTTTCAGGTTGGAAATAAATTTTTGAGAAGAACGAAAACTACGGCACCGAGGTTAGAAAGAGCCAAAACTATTAAATCATGGTTTTTGAATGTGAGCCTAATCAGCGAATTTGGTTTTGAAAGAGTGAAAGCCCGCAAAACTTGGGTTTGTGACGCCAAATCAATGCATTTGCTTTTTGAAAGAGCCACATTTTTGTTTTTAGAACAAGCGAAATTTCTGAACTGATTGTAGAAAAAACGTTTTTTGAAAGAACGAAATTACGCAAAATTAGGGTCCTTTAAGCAGAAAATAGCAAAAACTCGTGAATTAAGGTTTTTAAGAAACAGAATCCGCGATTCTGTTTATGAGAGAGCGAACATTTTCAGTAAAATTTGGGTTCAAGCTGTCAAATCAAGAAATTTGTGTTTTCGATGTTAGCTTTTCGAATTGGTCGTCGCCGTGTATAACTTTGGACTCCAAGAGCCAAACCCACGAAATTTGGTGAGTAAAGTAAGCAACTACTGTGAAATCGTGGTGGAAATGCGCCAAATCCACAAAATTAGGTTTTGATCTTAAAAAAAAAAACCGCAAAATTTGGGGATTTATAAGACCAAAATTGACGAAATTTAGGTTTGGAATACTCCAAAATAGGGACTTTGAATTTTAAAAGAGCCAAATTCGTTGTCTGAATTAGCAAAACCTGCGAAACTGATTTCAGTTAGATCTAAAACCACGAAATTTTGGTTTTAAACGCGCGGACTTCAGTGAAATTGGGGTACTAAATAACAAAATTCGTGAAATTTGATTTTGAAGGTGTCAAATTTGAAACATTGAATGTTGAAACATTTAGTCATGAAAAATCAACAGCGAAAATGTGAATTGAAAAAGCTAGAATCACGAGTTTTGTTTTTCCGTCATTATTTTTTCACCAATTTTGGTTATTGACGTAACCAAACCCGCGCGAAACATATTTTACAAAGAGGCAAAGCCACGAAATTTGGTTTTCCATCGTGCACAATTCCCCAAAGTCGGGATAAAGGAGCGAAGTCCACGAAATTGGGTGTTGAAGCAGGAAAAGTTCGTAAAATTAGTTGATTAAAGAGCAAACCCCACGTAATTTGGGATTTAAAAGCGAGGAAATCAGCAAAATTGGTGTACGAAATAACAAAAATTAGTGGAATTTGGTTTTTAAGGTGCCAAATTTGAAACGTTCGTTCATGGAAGAGTGAAAATTTCCAGCCAAAATTAGAAATTTTTTTTTCGCTCGTTTTTTGCGAAATTGGTTTTTTTATTAACCAAACCTGCAAAACTGATTATGTAAAGAGCAAAAGTCCAGAAATTTAGTTTGTGAAGAAGTAAATTCCAAGAAATTTGGGTTTTGAATAAGCAAACCCAGAAATTGGGATTTGAACGACATGAATCCACCAAAAATTTTGATTGAGCGAAAATTCACGAAATTGAAGTTTGGAAGAGTGAAAATTACGAAATTTTGTTCTTGAAAGTGCCAAACGCATGACTAGTTTTTAATCGGACTGTGAGTCTTATTTTCCGGTTCGTCGGCCAATGTTTTCATGTGTTGTGGGCTGAATTTTAGAGTTTTGAGTGAAATAGAGGCATGACGTTGTGTGGAACAGATTCAGTGGGCGAAATCACTGTATTGTTCTCTGAGTGGACTTCGTGCTACGATCTCTCCGCCCCTGGCGCTCGACCTGATCTGGTGGAGTTAGGGAGAAGACCCGGCTCAGCTCGGCCAGGGCAAAATGGGGACTGGCTCTGGCTAGGAGCTGCAGCTTTGTTTTAAGATGAAAACTTGAAAGATGTTTTGAATTAGGAATCCAGGGGTTACTTACATCAAGTAGAAACCGAAAAAGTAGGACAAAAAAGAGGACAATTTCGATCTCTCCCCGGACACAAGAAAAATGAGCTCGGACGTCCCCAGACGCTCAAGAAAGTAAGACAAGCCCGGGGAAAGAAGGACGCCTTGTCACCCTAGCCGTGGTGTATCTGGGGCCTAAGGATTTTATAGCTAAATAAAGTCCTCAATTAGGGACGTGAATTTAACCGGAAGAACATAGTCCTGAAACTGGTCTCATTCGAAAGGTTTTACGTAGCTGATTACGACGAATATGATCGTCTGCCTCTGGGGCATTTGCCCTCTGTGGCTCGTCAAACTCCCAAAATTAAGGAAATTATAATTAACTGGCAGAACATAGACTTGAAATTGAAGCTCTCCTGAAGCTCCTCTGTGACAGGATTTACGCGAGACTGATACACCTTAAGAAAGAGAAGGTCACGTCAAAAATTGCGACGATTAGAAGTAGGCATCACAAAACATCGAGCAGTCTTCGCAGGAGAGCGGTGTTTGTGAGCTAGGAAGGAATTTGGGTAGTACCTTCCAATAAAACATCTGTCCATGAATTTCTCCGGGATCCTTCTCATCCACCCCCATGAAAAAAACAAAATTCGCTCTCAAAGAAAATTATTGTCGACGAAGAAAAAGAAAAAATCGGCGCACTCTTCACTAACCCGTCCAACCCAAATTTCTGTTAATCTCTTGGTCCCAAATACTGAAGATGTGTTAACAACTTTTAAAAAAAACTATATTGACATTTTCAAATGCATAATTTCATGAGAGCTTTTGAATTTTTGCTTACTATAGCTCAAGCTCATCCTTCAGCGCCATCGGCAGGCCGCAGGCGAGGTCGGTTTCAAAAGTTCCTATGTATCCGCCTTTTTATCAGCGGGATTTCCGGATTTGTTCGAAGATAAAAAATAATTAGTTAATTCTTATTAATATTAAATTGGATATACCTACTTATTTGTTTACTAATACACCATCCTGCGCCCTACGCACCGTCGCTAATATCACGTGAGGCCGTGAGGAGTCTTTCAACTATTTATTAATGAATTTATTACCTATTTATTAATGAATTGAAATATTCAGTCGATCGAAGAGTTTGATTGTTGTGAAGCGAATGTGACAATTGTGACAATTCAGAAGAAAGGGGTGTTGAGGGGAGTGGCGAATGAAGCCGAACTTAATCGAACTCGACCTCATGAGGACTATCGAGCTTCAAGTATCGTAAACGCTCCCAACTGTTACGTGAAATACGTCATCTCGCCAACAATCACATTTCTCAAGAGATTCTCAAAACTTTGTTGCTGAAGGCTTTACCCACTCGCATGAAAGACGTACTTGTCGCCGTCGATCCTTACGATCTCGACAAATTGGCCGGAATCGCTGACCGCATGTTCGAGGTTTATGAATCAACCATCTGCACCGTCCAATCACCTCAATAGGCAACCGACCATGCTCTCGTCGCTGCTCTCATAACAGAAATGCGTTTCCGCCGCATGTCAACCCCATCTCGTGACTCATCCCGCAGCCCGAACCGATCCCGACATCGATCACCTTCTCAAACTCGATCCAACAGCGATCTCTGTTATTACCACACACATTTTCGCGACCAAGCAAACAAATGTCGACAGCCGTGTGCTTGGACCCGTCCGTCGAATTTACAAAAAAATGAATGAAAGTGACGACGGTTCAGGCGGACGCCGTCACACTCAATGACAACCGCCGATTTTTTATTCAAGACAAACAATCTGGAAAACGTTTTCTCGTCGACACTGGTGCCGCTGTATCCGTGTACCCCGCCGACCTCAAACATAGGAAATCGACATCCCCTCGTACACCTTGTATGCTGCTAACAGTACTCAAATCCAAACCTACGGTGAACTCAAAATGACCCTCGATTTTGGCCTACGTCGCCGCCCTCACCTGGTCTTTCGTACTAGCAGACATTTCGAAACCCATTATCGGCGCTGATTTTTTGTACCATTTTTCGTTTATGGTAGACCTCAAGGGACACCAACTCATCGACACTGAGACGAAACTAAGCTCGCGTGGTCACTCATGCTGTGATTCTATGCCAACAGTCCACGCTTTACCATTACATGGCCACTGGAGTGCCGAAATTCTACAAGAATTTCCAGCCGTCACACGACCGTCCGCAGCACTCAAAATTCCTCGTCATTCGATCCAACACTTTATCGAAACAAAAGGCAACTCTGTTACTTCTAAATCTTGTCGTCTAGCCCCCGAAAATTACAACAAAGTCCGACAATACTTCAATCAGTTGGTTTCCGAAGGAATTTGCCGCCCTTCTAAGAGTCCTTGGTCTAGTCCATTGCACGTCGTTTACAAAAAACAAAAAAAACGGTGAGTTACGACCCTGCGGCGATTACCGCCGCTTGAACTCCAAAACACTCCCAGCTCGTCAATCAGTCCCAAACATCCTCGATTTTCAAAACAATCTACGCGGCGCAAAAGTATTTTCGAAATTAGACCTTAATCGCACCTGTTACCAAATCCCTATTGCAGATTCCGACATCCCAAAAACAGCTATTATCACACCCTTCGGCTTATTCGAGTTCCTCAGGATGAGCTTCGGCCTCCGAAATGCGGCGCAGACCTTTCAACGTTTCATGGACTCGATATTTCACGACCTGCCGTTCGTCTTCGCATACATCGACGATATTCTCGTAGCCTCGCCCAACGAGGGCACCCATAAAACGCATCTCCGCGAAGTTTTTCGTCGACTCGACAACCACGGTTTGACCATTAACCACTCGAAATGTGTTTTCGCCGCTCCCAACGTCGATTTCCTTGGCCACCATGTCACAAGTTCAGGTATAAAGCCAATGGCCACTAAAGTCGACGTCATCAAAACATTTCTGAAACCTCGAACGGTAAAAGAACCCCGCCGTTTCCACGGAATGTTCAACTTTTATCGAAGATGCATTCCAAAAGCTGCCCAACTCCAGTCTTCGCTCAACAACATGCTCACTGGACAAAACTCGACTCGTTCCTCCCTTTCTCCAAAACGCCACTCGTTTGGACTGCGGAAGCTGAAGAATCTTTCGAAAATTGCAAAACAGCTATCGGACACACGACTCTACTTCTTCATCCTTCCTTCGACGCCGAAATTTCCCTCGCTTGTGATGCATCCGACTCCTGCATCGGCGCCGTTTTACAATAGAAGTCAGACGACCACTGGGAACCCCTTGGTTTTTTTTTCCTCAGCTCTAACCTCCACACAAAAACGTTATTCTGCTTACGACCGTGAATTACTCGCTGTCTATCTGGCTGTGAAGCACTTTCGCCCACTTCTCGAGGGTCGCCAATTCTCGATTTTGACCGACCACAAACCGTTGATCCATGAGTTCTCTCAAAAAGTCGCTGCCCCTCCCCGACGCATTCGACACCTGAATTTCATCAGTCAGTTCACAACAGACATTCGTCACGTCACCGGCTCAAACAACCCAGTTGCCGACGCTCTTTCCCGAATAGAACCGATCAACTGTCCCAATGGTTTGGATATTATTGCCGACGAGCAACTTAAAGACTCTAGCATTCGCGAGTTATAGACAACCCCTCTTTAAAACTTCGTTCGATACCTTTACCGTTCGCTTCTCAATCTCTTTTGTGTGAGCATTCAACCTCCCAACCTCGACCTTACGTCCCAGCTACTTGTCGTCGCGCTGTGTTCGATCGTCTTCATGGACTCAGTGACCCTGGCATACGGTCCACTCGAAAACTTATCTCGGATCGTTATTTATGGCCTAGAATGAACTGTCAAATTAACAAATGGACCTGTTCATGTCTCGCTTGCCAACGGTCAAAAATACACAGCCGCACGTCGACTCCTCTCGCAACTTTTCCTTCCGCTGGTCGATTTGAGCACAGTCATTGTGACATAGTCGGTCCTTTGCCCGTCTCGGATGGCAAACGCTACATCCTCACCATCGTTCACAGAGCTACTCGCTGGCCCGAAGCACTCCCTATCCCTGAAATATCCGCCGACACAGTAGCTGCATCGATTTACTCTGGGTGGATAGCTCGTTTTGGCGCACCCATTCGCATTACAACTGATCAAGGCCACCAATTCGAAAGTCAATTATTTGCACAATTTTCTCGTTTACTCGGCATTGAAAGATGCAGAACAGCAGCGTATCACCCCCGAGCTAATGGTTGCGTTGAACGTTGGCATCGGACCCTGAAGGCATCCCTCACGACTCATCAGTCGAAATGGTCACGAGCCCTCCCCACTGTTCTTCTCAGACTTCGCTCAGCTTTGCGCACAAGCCGTTTACGGTCAACCCCTTCGTCTGCCAGGCGAATTTTTTGAACCGTCGCCGTCGTCTTCAACCACTCTAACAGCCGATTCAATTAAATCGTTCGAAGAAACAATGTCCCACTTTCGACCTGAAAAATTTGGAACATCCACCCGACCTACTTTTCGTCACAGAGACTTGTACTCGAGTGACTACGTTTTTGTCAGACAAGACCGTGTGACACCTCCTCTCACTCCACCCTATTCTGGACCGTTTAAAGTTCTCGAACGTGGTCCTCCTTAGAATGTGGGTTTCATCATTCCGGTTATTCTTATATTCTCGTAGAAAATACGACATTGGTATGGCCAATGCTGATTGGAATCTAGTTTTTCACATGAAAAGCTGCACAGCGTTTTTGCTCAATTTCATTCGTGAACTAGCACAATTTTTAGCCGCGAATAGGCATTTTTCCTGAATTTGAAACCGAGTGCATCCAATTAGTGAACCAACCGTTTTTCATCATTTCAGCCCTAAAAAGGTCTCAAACACGCCACTTTGCGGAAAGATAACACAAAAAGTGATAATTTGCAGCTAAAATTGAAAGGGATAAACGCATAATTGAGTAAAACGAGTTCTTTCGGCCCAAAAATGGAGAAAAAAGCTAATTCGCGGCTAGAATTGTGATTAAGCGCAGCAATATGTGGCTTTAAAACTTAAGAAAAAGTCCTAGTTCACGCAAAATCACGAATTCTTGGGGCAAAATCGGGACTGAAATTGGGAAGAAGTGCTAATTCACCCGGCTAAAACTGAGAAAAGCGCTAATACAAGGACAAAAAAGAGAAAAACGAGAATTAACGTCCTAAAAATGAAGAAACACGCTTCAATTTAGCAGCATTCAAAAATTGAGTAAAAGCGCGAATTCACAGCTGAAAGGGAGAAACGACAAATCATGGATTTTCAGGGCAACATTGGGACTGAAATTGAGAAAAAACGCTAATTCACGAGTGAAATAGACAAAAACGCGAATTCGCGTCTAAAAAGTGGAGGAAAACGCTAATTCACACTAGTAACGCATGAAAAATTACTATTTCACGGATGAGTCACAGTTAAAATTAAGAAAATGTGCTAATTATCTGCTAAAATTAGGAAAAAACGCTAATTCACAGCTAAAAATGAGAAAGCGACAACCCGCCGATTCTTGGGGAGGGGCAATTTCGAGGCTGAAATTGAGAAAAAAGCGATGATTCACGCGACTACAAGCTAAAACTGAGAAAAACGCTAATTCACGGATAGAAAAGGGAAAAACGCTGATTCGAGTCTAAAATTAGAGAAACACGATATTCACGGCTAAAATTCGTGATAAAGTGGTACAATTTGGCAGCTTTGAAAATTGAGAAAAACGCGAATTCGGGTCTAAAACTGAAGGAAAACTCTAATTCACAGCTGAGGTAAAGAAAATTACGATTTCAAGGATGAAATCGAGAAAAGGCACTAAAAATTCGCAACTAAAATTAAAAAATGTGCTCATTCACTGCTAAAATTGAGGGTAAAAAAGGCTAATTCACAGCTGAAACTGGAGAGAACGCCAACTCGCAGATTCTTGGGGAACTTTGGGAATAAAATTGAGGAAAAGCGCTAGATCAAGCAGCTAAAAACTGTGAAAAAGCGCTATTAACTCGTGGGTAAACTTGAGAAAAACACGAATGTGGCGTTTAACATGGAGAAAAAACGCGAAAGCACGGCTAAAATTTAGAAAACGCCAACCTGCAGATTCTTGGGATAACTTCAGGAATAAAATTGAGAAAAAGTGCTAGATCAAGTGGCTAAAAATATGGAAAAACGCTAATTCGTGGGTTAAATTTTAGAAAAACACGAATTAGCGTTTAAAATGGAGAAAAACGCTAATTTGTGGATAAAATTTGGAATGAGCACTCAAACGCTACTTCAACGTTAATTCAGAGAGCTAAAACTGAGAAAACGCCAACTCACGGATTCCTGAGGCAAATTCGGGAATAAAGTTGAGAAAAAGCGCTAATTAAAGCGGCTAAAACTGTAAAAAAAGCGCTGATTCGCGGATAATAGATAGAGAAAAATACGAAATGGTGTTGAAAATGGTGAAAAGCACCAATTCACTACTTACATTGAGAAAAATTGCTAATTTACGGATACAATCGGGAAAGAGCACTCAAACGCTATCTGATTTGCGGATTCTTGAGGCAACTTTCACGGCTAAGAGCTTATCAAAAGCGCTGATTCGCAGCTAAAAATGAGAAAATGAGCTAATTCGCGGATAAAATGGAGAAAAAGAGACAATTTGCAGCTAAAATGTGCTAGTAGAATTGAGAAAAAACGCTCTTTCGCAGTTAAAATTGAGAAAACGTACACTGGTAACTCAAACGAATTATAGAGATCATAGGTGGGGGGGGGGGTATGTTCCGGAGAGAACCAATTTCCCAAAAAACCGATTTCGTGGGGTTTAATCGTTGAAAAAAACAATTTTGGGGGCTTGGCTGTGTAGAAAAAAGAGTCATGAGCCTGGCTAACATGAAAAACACAAACTTTGAGGATCCGGCTTTTCCAAAAACCACTTTCACGGGTTTAACTCCTGAAACCCCTTAATTCGAGGATTGACTATGAGTAGAACCAACTTCACAGGTTTTGCGCTTCAATAAACCAATCTTGAGGGTTAGAATCTTCAAACAACAGAATTCGCGGAACTTGGCATACTCAAAATACCAATTTTGCGGGTTACTTGTCTCAATAAAAAACAATTTTACGGATTCGGCTCTCCATAAAAACAATTTTTCCTCCTTTGGTTAATCAAAAGACCCCAATTCCGTGAGGTTGGCTTCGTCAAATTCTTCCAGCTTACATTTGACGCGTAGAAGGACGGAGCGTGTTTGCGTGGAACACTGACCGGTTGTGGGATGCAACCCGCAGCTTCTGGAACAATCGGTCCAGTTCTTAGACTGTTTTGCCTCCAAAGAGAGCCATGGCATCGCCAAGACTCAGCTTTCGGTCAACTTCATTGTAGTTTTTACGCCTCCTCCCACTAACTGGCAGCCGTTATACTGTTATAGATAGCTCTTGGGGGCACCCTGGTCTGAACTGGACCATTTCGTGCGGTTTTGGTGCCTCTTGGTAGACCTGAAGCCAGAATTTCTTTCACGGAGCACCTGACAACTACGGGCACTGGGCAGTTGAATGATGTGGAGTGTTTTGTACCGGTGGTGGATATTTATCCCAACTGTGCTCGGTTCTTTAACATATTCACGTTAAAAATAAATAAAAGCTTCAGCCGACTGATGCCGCCCCACTGCCCCCCCCCCCCCCCTATACGCTACGCTACTGACAGGGCCTATCCCCGGATGGTGACACTGCATCATGTCTTACGTGCTCCATGTTCCTAAAACTGGCTCGCACAACTGTAATGTTCCTATGTACAATAAAGTTGAAATAAAAACTTCCTGACGTGTCAAGGTAAACGTGCATTGTTTAATTGCACCTGTCAATTGTCACTATCACAACGACAATTTCAACGATATTTTTTTTGTATTCGAAAATGAGGTTGGCTTTCCAAGATTAACGTTGGAAGGCATTGGGCTAAAAATTCAAGGGAATTGTCATCATCTCCAACAACGTCACATTCAACATTTTTCGTTTTGAGAACAACAGCAGGAGGCTTATTCTGTAAAACATTGAAGCTTTTACACGTTGCCTAGAAAGCAATGTTGCTATGGTAGAACTGTTGAAATCTGTTTGTTGCCTTTCCGCATTGCAATTTTAGAGAATACCTATTTAGCAACATTGGAAATCGACTTCGGAATAATAACCATAGAACTATACTGGAGGAGACCAAGCCATTAAATATGCACTGAAAGAAAATAAACTACGCATTTGAACGCCTGTAAATTAAAATTAAAATTGCCTTTATTGCTATCAAATAATAAATTATATGGAATTGCCAACAGCTTGTTATTCATATCGTTAAGGGAGAGTTCAAAAATGTAAATAAGGCAGCAGTGAGGATCATAACACTATCTCTATAGCGGAGGCGTACTATGAGTCCTCACGCCCAAGTAGCCACGAAGAATCAAGCACTAGTAGCTAGAATCTACCCGAGTAATGTGGGAAATCAGCAGCGTGCTTCTTCACGACGATTGAGAGGCGACGATCGAGGAAAATTCCCGAAGATGAGCGCGAACAATTGATGAGAATGCCATGGATGACAATGCCGACATGCGGACATGCTGACGTCTAAACCATTTAGCTAGCGGCTTTCTCGACTACACAACACTCTCATCTGAGACTTCGAGCTAGAATACTTATCATGTCTTATATGCTTCCTGGAGCTTTTCAGTGATAACTCCAGATGTCAGCCACTCCGATTTGTGTCTCCAATACACGTTTTCGGAGGCAATTTCGAAAAATATCTACTTCAACGCCACAAAAAAGTATATTCCTAGTTTAATTAGAGGCTAAAGGGCCTCCTAGAGATTTCCGCCCCGGGCCCCGATATGTGTTGTTTCGCCACTGGGTGTGGTAAATGTTCGCTATAACGAGAGTTTACTGTCCCATTTCCCTTTGTCCAAATTAAATTGACCGCGGTGAAAGGTGGCAGTCATAGGCGAATCAAAGAAATTGCGACGGAATAAATCCAGGTTGGTTAATCAGTCTTAAAAGTTTCAATTTTGGTAGTCCATTGAATTGAAGTTTTGCTAGAAATAGTGCTTTCTACGCTTAAGAGTCGGGTAGTTTTCAAATTAACGAAGAAAATGAAGCGGTCCTCCAAGAGAGGGAGCTTCATTCTTCCCTTTGAAATTGAAGTATAAAACCAAACTCAGTTAGAGAACTCTCATTCCTCTTTCAAATGTGTCTTCTCTATCATCGTGACTCACTATCTGTCAGCTTCCACCTGGGTCCCCCCTTTTCCTAACTGAAAAACTTGTCGCGAAGCTTCAGGAATAATTAAGCAACCCTCACTCAGTAATTGCTTCTCTCTTCTCATTCAGTCAATCTTTCTTCTTCGCCTCTTTTATACTCCCTACTGTTTTCTTCCGTTCTCTAACGCTCTTTCTAAATTTCTAACTACCAAATTTATTATTTAATCCTTGTTTTTTCTTCCCGAGCTAGCCTGCACATCTTCCAGGACGAAGATGAATTTTAGAAAAGGCTGCGAATTCATGTGCATCGGGAAGGGAGTGTTCGTACTATAAATACCAAAAGATATTGATATGCGCCCTCAGCCTCCTCCTGAGTCTTTTATTTGCATCGTAGATTCGGAATCTCTAAATTTGAATGAGTTCAAAATACTCAACTCGCAAGTTTGGAAAAAAGGAACGTTTTCAATAATAATCATGAACGTTTTACAGTCCTAAATTATCACCATCAAAGGGATCATTATTCATTATATTGTTATTATATTCGTATATCTCTCTCAAAAATGCAAATGTATTCAGTAACTGCATGATAAACGGTCTACGTATATGTGAAACTGTTCGACCTATGACAATTTACTGCTCCCTTCCCCCCCCCTCACCATCCTATTCCACAATTCGAGCACACTTGACAGATTTGTATCCCGCAGCATTCTTTTTCTCTTCCCTTCTTTTTCCAACGACTCATCTTTTGCAGTCAAGTGAAAAATGCGATGAGGTTGGTGGGATGTATCACATGATGCTGCGGGGACTTGCGGGCAGCCTAGGGGGGGGGGGTATATGACGAGAAAACGAGGCCAAAGGGGTTCCTTCCCTACTAGACAACACGTTCCATCTACTTCCTTGGGGAAAGCATGATGAGAATACACTTAGTGTCTTCTGCCGGTATGACAAATGTATCTTAATCTGCAATTCATTTCGTTGAAACGTTAAAAGTGAGCATTTCTTCTTTTTTTTTTTTGACTTTCTAGCTCTTTTCGTTTCATGGTATTTTACGTGACATGATGGATTGTACGATGCAAATAATGCTGAATACTGATTAATTTACCAAGATAACGGCTGATGAGCAAAAAGGAGCACGTCTCCCTTCCTAAGAAGTTCATACCAACACGTTTTATGCCGCATAATTCATGATGCATGACGCCTGACGGCCCCGAGAAGTACAAGACTCAAGCCTCATCGATCGCCAAGTAGGATTTTGTAAAAATCTATCAATTTTAATCTATTGTACCGGCGGAAGTGTTTTGGTTCAAGGGGGACGAAAATTAAGGCTCTCCCCCCTATCCTTTCCCGCCATACCCTTCACTAGCATCCCATCCTTAGTTTTCATCGATAGAAAGGTGAAGTGTAGTGTAGTTCTCAATTTTAAGTAAATAGAGGAGACATGGTATTGTATGGAGGTGCTCAATAGTCTTGAATTTTCAGCATTTTACATACAACGTATACAACGGTCTGATTCTTGATAGGTTTTTGACTAATAATTTTTTGTTATCCTACATGTTACTAAAACCGAATTTTACAGCTGCGAATGAGTTCAAAAGTGTCTCTTTTCATGCCTAGGAGCTAAAGCCATTGGAGATCCGAAATAAGTTTGAGCGAGTCGAAAAACACAATAGGTGAAGTGGGGTAAGTGCGTTTATGGGGTAAGTGCGTTTTTATTCAATTAAAACTGTTGAAGTCACTCTATAATATTATTATTAATCACATGTTAATACTACAGATGTCCGCTACCAGCTGACAAATAGTTTGGATAAATCAGATGATATGATAATCGGTTCAGATGAGTTTATTTCAGTCGTGTCGTTTATACTCGGAAGTCGAGTTCAAGGTGAGTGATTTCGAGTGGAATAAAATAGGTAAAACCCAAGAATTTATTTCGATTTGTTTTTAGGATGGATTATGCCTATTATCTAGTTCATGTTTTTGTAGGAATATTGGTTAAAAGGTGAAAATTATTCTTAAAATTCACAAAACGCACTTCCCCCTTGATTTCAGGGGGTCGGGGGAAGTGCGTTTTTCTTACATGGGGGAAGTGCGCTTGGCATTTTCTGACTAATCCTTCATGTAAATTTTAGAAAAATATTTTCTTCTAAGTACCTACCTAAGTTCATCATGTACTAATTTCATTATGTATGGTGCATAAGCATGACATTTATGGCTAGTCCTTCTCATAAACATTAGAAATCTTTTCTCCTATCGAAGTTATATTTTGCATGGTAGGTACATGAGCATGTCTTTTCTGACTAATCCTTCACGTGGATTTTAGAAATCTCTCCCACTCATCTATCTATTGAAAAGTCCCATTTTGCATGGTGCATGAGCATGTGTGATCTTTGTCTTTTCAGAATGCCGCGAAGTTATACCAGGAAAACTATGAAGGCTACGGCTTACAGCAAGGAGGACTTGCTGTATGCCCTTAACCAAATTCGGCTCTCCGAAATTTCCGTCAAGGTGGCATCTGACGTATTTAAAATCCCCGTGACGACGTTGAGGGACCACCTGAAAGGAAGAAGAGGAGTGAAAAGTACCTCGCTTGGAGGACCGCAAGAAATCTCCCCAATCGAGGAAAGTAGGTTAGCCAATGGGATAAATATATTACAAAAATGGGGATTCGGCCTTACTAGAAAAGAAGTCGTACAAATCGTTCAGGAATGGATTCTCGAAAATAAAATTGTGACAAGGTTCAAGGACAATCTGCCAGGCGAGAATTGGTTTATACTGTTTAAAAACAGACATAACCTGTCCATTAAAAAACCCGAAAATGTCGAGATGGCTCGGCGCAAAGCACTCGATCCTTTTATAATTAACGGATTTTACGACCTACTAGAGATCACTTTGCCAGAACTTGAGCCACAACATGTGTGGAACGTTGATGAGACGTACTTTTGTATGGACCCATCCAAATCCAAGGTGGTTGGCTTGAAGGGAGAACCGGCCACCAGAACAACAAGCGGTTGTGGTAAAGAAAATATCACCATCTGCTTTGGAGCAAGTGCTGCGAGTGCCAAGCTTCCTCCTCTTATTGTATTCAAAGGGGTCAATGTGTGGGACCAGTGGATGGGGAAAGAAGCATTCCCAGGAACCACGTATGCTTCCACCAAAAATGGATGGATGGAAACGGATGTGTTTCGCAATTGATTCATCAATAACTTTCTGAAACACATTGGACCACATCGTCCCCAGCTTCTTCTGTATGATGGGCATACAACTCACATCGCATTAGAGTTAGTTGAGCTGGCGATTGAGGAGAAAATCATAATTCTAAAGTTACCCCCTCATTCTAGTCACGTCCTCCAACCTCTTGATTTATCCGTGTTCAAACCACTAAAGTCTAAGTGGGATTCTGACCTCGTTGCATGGCAAAGGAAAAATATTGGTAACAAGCTTTCAAAATCCAAATTCGCCAACATGGTTGGTTCTATTTGGAGAGAGTTGAACCCTATTGCTGTGGAATCAGGCTTCCGTAAAGGTGGAATCTATCCTTTCAACCGTAACGTGATAGCCGAATCGGCATACGACCCAGCAGCTTGGAACAGGTGGCAGCAAAGGAACACTACTGATATTGCTGACAGTAGCACAGGATCTCTAACCAGTGGTGTTTCTCCTCATGGCTCAGTTGTCAATTCCGCAGGACCTTCCGCCAATGCTGTTTCTCTCCACATCTCAACAGCTCTTAGTGGTTCAGGACTTTCCACCCAACCTTCTCTTCATGGACCAGAAAATTATGTCATCATTGATGAGCCTGTAATAATTCCGGCACCTGATCTTCATGCTGATGGTTTGATTGAAGGAGCAGCAGTGCAAGTAATTGATGTGTCTGCAAGAGAAGCAATAACCCGCAGAGCCCAGCCAGCCCCAATCACGAAGCCCATCCCATCCCTTCCAACGGCAACAACGTTTGAGGAATGTCTCCTAAAGCTTGTTAAAAAGGGAGAAAAAGGATCCTTCGAACCAAAGCGTAAGGTGGCCACTGGTTGTGAAGTTTTGACTTCTGAAACTGCGTTAAAGCGACTACAGGAGGATGACAGACGAAGAAAACGCCCTCCTATAGGTCGAATCCCCTCCAGAGCTGCCAAAGGCGTCAGAATTTTACCGGTTGAACTGTCACCTCTGAAGCAAACGCCAGGAATAAGTAAACCAAAGAAGATGAAGACCATGAAACCTAAGGACGCAGCACCAACTCTTGCATTGCCCACACCTTCTACTTGGCCAGTCATGCCCACACCTTCTACTTGGTCAGTCATGCCCACACCTTCTACTTGCCCAGTCACCACACCTCACGATAGTGACGAAGATGAAGAAAAGAACGATATGGATTCTGAAGATTCATTAAATGATTTTATAAAAACATTGAATGCCAACGGACTTGGAGTTGTATGAACTGTTACTAGGGCTTATTGAGGCATCCTACATTTTATTTACCTATTTACAAAAAGTTAGGTTACTTTAATTTAAATGTCAAATTAAAAATATGGAAGATTGAATGAATAATTTTTCTTTGAAAATAGGTAAAGTACGTCGAACGCACTTACCCCAGGGTGAAAGCGCACTTCCCCCATATGCCGGGGGAAGGGCGTTCCGGGAATGCTTCAGGGAAATGTTAATGTTTCATCACTTGCAATGAATAATAAAACAAAATTCATATACCATTGACTTCAGGATAAGCCAATGGTTCTCATGGATTTTTTTGGAGTGGAAAATATCAACTGTTTGTGATCGACACGCTGTCAAAGTGTAACTATGAGTTTTCAGGTACGCACTTACCCCACTTCACCTAAATTCTTCCATTTCTCACATTTACCGAGGGAAAATAATTACAGTAGAAACACTACAACACAAGACAAGGCTTAAAGGAACTGTAAAGGAAGCTCCCGAGCTTCCTTAGAGTTATCATAAGTATAACCAGCAAATAACATTCTTTAAAGGAATCAAGAAGGTAAAAGTGGCTTTGTGAATACAATTTTTTCATGCCTTAAAGAACTCCTTTACAGTTCCTTAGCCAATGCGGATAAGGTTGGTTTCTGAATACAAATTCCTGCTATAAGGAGCCACAAAGGTTAAGGTCTCTTAAAGGTGCGTTTCTGAATACGGCCCTTAAACTTCACTTTTAATGTTTTTAACTACTTAAAACAGCAGCTACAATAGAAGACAGGACAGAAAAGTCTCCGTGTGTACACGGCTTAAGAAACCTATATGTATAGCATAGCATGTATAGCTATAAGTTCACGCAGGAGCTAAAGTGCTTCTTTTCGAGACGAGAAGAGAGATGGCCGGACTCGCCTCGTTCGGCCACTCTTCGAGGCTTGAAAATACACTTTAGCTTCGTGGTGTACGTACTACTTTTTATTCTAGGGCTTAGGGCTTCTTAGGGCTTAGGGGGGGGGGGAATTTGATGGCAATTCGAAAAAATTATTCCATCTTTAGATAATGTCACTGAACTAAGGCTCTGTAAGTTCATAAGAGTACTGACAGTCGCCATATTTGGTCTCCCCTGCAAATGTGGATCAAATAAATTTGGAATCTTTCATATGCCGCCATGTTTGGTCCATTGGCGGATCAAGTGGATTTGATATCTCTCAATCGCTGCTGCGGTCGTATAGGTTAACGCTCACCAGCCAATCACAAGCCCTCCCCACTCTAAAGGATGTTGTCTGTACCTGTGTGTAACTATAGGTTCACTAACTGAACCGCTGATATTCTTACTCAGTTGTTTCATGTTTTTTAATTCGTAAAATGAAGAGCGATTCAACGCAAGTGTATGAAGCACAGTCCGAAAAAATTACTTTAGAGCCTAGGATCCGAAACGCCGTAAAATTTGCGGCGGTAATAATATATTACATTACAAGTCCAGTAAAGTGGTTATTATCTGCGAGGTTTTTCCCGGTAAATCAGAAAACGTCGAGGGAAGCAACAGAGATCGGAGCCAGTGTCGACGAGAAATTTGAATTTTGTGGCACGATCGATAACGAAGAGGCGGCGACCTTGAGACGGACAGTCGGCTGCCGCTACTGCTGGCTGCCCGGGAAGTTTTTTGCAAGGGTGAAGGAACACGGTTGAATACATTTCCGAGCTTTGTCGCCCCATCGATGATGGTACCAGCAGAGGGATGGATTGGCGGGCGATGGATTGCGAGAGTGACTTGTAGAGCTGCGTGTCAGCGAACGGTCACGAGAGCGAGAACGGCGAGTTAAGCAATCCACTTGAAGGCGGAGAGAAGCAACCTCCCTCGTGTGTAGTAGGGTAATGTGAAGGAGAGGGACGAAGAAGGGGTTGTACTTCCATTATTTTATCCGCCGTGACGGCGAGTCGATCGAGCGGTAGATCAGCTTGGGTTTGTAAGATGGCTTGAATGTGTGAAGGAAGTCGTTGGATCCAGAGGGTTCGCATGAAGTTGTCATTGAAAGCGATAGTTCCTGCGAGGGAAATCAAATGACGCAAAAATTGTGATGGTTTTCGATCACCGAGTTCTTGTTCCGCAATCAGCTGTCGGACGCGCTGTTCTTCCGAAAGAGACAACCGCTGGACGAGAGCGTTTTTGAGTTCAGTGTATGGATTTTGAGCTGGAGGATTGACGAGGATGTCTTCTACTTCATTAATGAAGCATTCATCAAGTTGAGAAACGAGGTGAGCAAATTTCGTCGTTTCCTGGGTAATTCCAGCGAGTTGAAACTGAGCGTCGACCTGTCAAAACCAAAGTAGTGGTCTCTCCTTCCAAAATGGAGGGACTTTGACGCTGACGCGATGAACAGCTGGCGGTTGGGCAGCGTCGTCGGGTAGAGCTGGACGTTGGTGCACTAGCCGTTGCAGTTCAGCCAACTGCGCCGCGAGATTGTCGATGTCGGGGTTGCTCATGCTGAGACGTTCGGTGCGTAGACGTCGGTGGGTCACGAATTATCGAGTAATGACTAAACGTTTTAAAGAATATTTATGTATCTCGATTTTATTAGAATGTCTAGAACTGAATGAACATATTTTTTTTTTGTTTTCATGTGGCGGGGGTAATAACAAATTGAAATTGTGACGCCACAAAGTGAACCAAAACTTGATTGCTTAATACCTCCTCCTTTGCTTTTAGAAACGCCTGTTCACACTTGGGTGACCATTCGTACTTCACACCTTTTTGCAGAAGGCTATAAAGTGGCTTTAAAATATCTGCCAAGTGGTTGATAAACCTTCCATAGAAATTAACAAAGCCTGTAAATGCCCTCACTTCACTTACATTTCTTGGTCTCGGCACTGATCGAACTGCCTCCGTCTTCTTATTGTCCTTCGAAATTCCCTCTTTAGTAATTATGTGACCCAAGTATGTAATTTCATTTTGGAAAAAGGCACATTTTTTGAAATTCAAACGATACCCAGCATGACTTAAACGCCGAAGAACCATGCGCAAATTAGACAAATGCTCATCTATAGATCTCCCAGTAACTATAAGATCATCAAGAAAATGTCCGATTCCAGGAATTCCTTGAATACATTTTTCAACAGCTCGCTGAAAAATCGCTACTGCCGGTTCCGTGCCAAACGGGAGACGGTTCACCTTGTAAACCCCTCGATGGGTCGACCAGGCCAAAAGCATTTTGCTATCCTCTTCGAGCTCCAAATGATTAAATGCTTAACATAAATCTAACTTGGTAAACAGTTGACCGCCTTGCAAATGACACCACAAATCTTCCACGTGCGGTAAAGGATGTTGCACATTATCGAGATATTTATTCACAGTTAGTTTATAATTGGCACAGAATCTGATCGTTTTCCCGTCTGCCTTAAGAATGGGAACCAGTGGAGTACCCCAGGGACTGTAATCGACTTTTTCGATCATACCCTCTGATTCTAGACGATCAAGATTCCGCTAATTTTTAAGTGAATTTTCTCCAACTTATACAAACCTACGCCTTCTTGAAACACCGAGGAAAACTCTTTTGACAGACTGTAAATCAACTGTTCATCTTCCCTTACGCCATTTCCTGACTCTGCCGCAGCTAGGTCCAACACTTCATGACTAAACGTTTTCAACCAGTCTCTACCAAGCAACAACTTGGAACTTTTTGAAACAACCTGCAATCGGCAACATCGAGTTTTATACCTTTCCAATCAACCGAAACCGAAAGTTTACCGACCGGTTTGACAATTTCCCCCGAAAAGCTTCTCAATTGTACTGAAGAACGCAACAAAGGAAGAAATGAAAGGTGTTCTTTGTAAACTTGCCGAGGCAAAATTGAAACTCCTGCTCCCGTGTCAATTTCCATGTCAAAGGGAACGTCATTAATCACTACCTGGGCTATCTAACTAAATTCAGCCCTTCCAAAGACCGCATATCAACGACAGCGACCTCATCTTCACCAATGTGACTTTCAGTCTCACTCACACAGCTCACGCTACTTTTTGACTTGCAAACAACTGCTAAGTGGCCATTTTTTTTTTACATTTTCAACAACGGTAAGACTTGAAACGACAATCGGTGAAACAATGATTATACTTTTTCCACAGTGAATGCAATTTATGACCCCTTTGCCACTTCTTTGGTCTGATTGTGAGCTTTCAATCGTCTTCGTGGCCTGGGCAATCTTCAAAACTTTAGTTTCTTTCACCAGACCGTTAGGCGAGCGTTTTCCGACTGACTCTTTCTTTACAGCCAAATCGTAAAACTCCATCAAATTCTTTTCCTTCGGTTCTTCTTCATGATGTGTCCGAGGTGACTGGGGATGAATAGGGATCGGGGACAGCCCAAACACAATTAAAGATTGGGGACTCACAAAACGCTTGCTTTATTCCGGCTTCCAAACATACAAGTACCCTTTTTCCAGTGCTCGGTAACAATGTTGATATTTAGCCTGGCGACACAATCGGGCGCTAACACTACAATTTCTCCCCCCTTACAAGTTCTTTTTTTTTTTTTTTTTTTTTTTAAACAAAAAACAAAAAAAATTAATGCAAAGACGTAGCATTCACGGACGTAACAGATTAACTAAGCAAATTCGTTTATGATTTTGTAGACTGCAACTGAGAAGAAAAATAAAATTGTACCTAATTAAAATACAACTTGAGGAGAACTTAGGATGGAGTGTAACGAGCAGGGGGTACAATAATTCGAACTGATTTTCTACACTAGACGTAGAGCCCATTCTTACCACCTCAATCCACTTCGAATATTCATCTATAACGAACAAAAAGGTTGATTGGTCCAGGTAGAAAAAATCAATGTGGACTCTTTGCCAAGCTTTGTCGGTCTTCACCATAGGTTTTACGATAGGTTTACTGTTAGCATTTTGGGACAATTGACACGCCGCACAACTGTCCACTAAGCGTGTCAAGTCACTCTCGATGCCTGGCCACCAAACCCAAGACCTTGCAAGCATTTTTGAACGGACGATCCCCGGATGATCTCTATGTAACAGTCTTAAAACTCGGGAACGGAGACGTTCGGGGATCACGACTCTATGCCCGTAAACAATACAACCCTTTTCGAGTGTTAAAGAAGTTCGAAACTTGAAATAAGGTCGCACCGGAAGGAGCGTTTTCCGACTGACTCTTTCTTTACAGCCAAATCGTAAAACTCCATCAAATTCTTTTCCTTCGGTTCTTCTTCATGATGTGTCCGAGGTGACTGGGGATGAATAGGGATCGGGGACAGCCCGAAAACAATTAAAGATTGGGGACTCACAAAACGCTTGCTTTATTCCGGCTTCTAAACATACAAGTAACCTTTTTCCAGTGCTCGGTAACAATGTTGATATTTAGTCTGGCGACACAATCGGGCGCTAACACTACACTTCACACAGCGGTCTATCTAAAATCGGTGACTGTATCATACCACAAACAAATTTGTCTTTTACCGCGAACTCCAATTGAGAACCAAACTGACACCCCGAGGCAATTTATTTTCTAGCTACGGATTCCCCAGACTCTTGCTTCTTTTCATAAAATTGGACCAGGTTCCTGAAAACAGAGACAGTTATAAAACATTACCGTGACATAATCGAACATATTTCATCGAAAGGCTTTCGAGACGGAAGATCCAGATCACACAGATCTCGAAGGTACTCATATGCTTCGGTGCTCATTACCGTAATCAAAGCCGACATCTTTCCACAGCATTTATTTTGAAAAACTCTCGTAGCCTCTCTTCATATATTGTCCAGTTATCGCGTCCGACGGAAAATTCAGGAAGAGCCCCTAGATTTAACGAGATCGGACTTCAGGCGATCGTTGAGCCACTGGAGAAGATGAAGAAAACCTGGAAAAACCAATACTGCGGTCCTCTTCGACCATTTGATTTCTCGTTTTCCTCTTGGGCTTCATCCTCGTCGTCAAAACTGTAATGTATTAATTACACCAAAAAAAGACTCATACGAACGATTCGAATGCAACAACAAAACTTTCTTTTTTAAAGTAGAATCTTCCACCTGATTATAAAAATGGTGCGACTTCACATGGTGCTTCCAACGGCCCGAGAACGATTTACGGCACATGATCGTGGAACCTCAGTATACAATTTTCATTATGAGGAAGTTACACATTTTCCAAACACATTTTTTTCTGGTAGAACACATAGATATATGAATATAAAAACGTGTAAAAAAAATTAAATTGGCCTAGAAATATTTTCTTTTTAATTAATAAAAATAGAAAATTGTTGACGTCACGAATGCGTACTCTGTCCTTGTCTTACTATATTTTTGTACTCGACATGAGGCACAGTTACACCTGCCTCACTTCATTTTCCGGGGCAACATAGTTATTATTTGTCAAGCTGGTTTATTATCATTTAAAAAAGAGTCGTTTGAATTTAGTGACTAGTTAGTGCATTTCATTTTAGTTTTGTAATATTAGACTGATACAAGTTTGGAATGCCACGCACTCCAAAAGTTCGGGATGGGTTCGAGGTTGCGTCGACAACGAATCTGCCGTCGTTGAGTTTGTTCGGTGTTATTCAGTTCACCATTGAAAAAATTGAAATGAATAACATTGAAGGCCGTGAAACCAAATTGGCTAGGTAAGTAGATGAACATGTTTGTTTTTCAATGATTTCTGATATGCAATGCAGAAGGGGGGGGAACTTATTTTTGTTTATCCTTGATACGCCTTTACTCCGTTACTGTAACCGAATGTAGAGTATGCATTGTATGGACTGAAAATATTTAAGTACATATAACTGAGTGATACTCTTGAAACGCGTATTTTATTAACACTAGAGTTCTTCATTCAGGTCGTCTCGAGAGTCATACGGCGATCAGAGCGTGGGGTTCGTCGAAATAAAAAGACATGAGAAGATTGTAGAGGTCGTCGGTCGGGTCACACCCGAACACAGGACCAACCGTGAGCCCTACGTCGTTACAGTTACGCTAGATGAGGAAAGGGACAGAGTTGTCGAAGGGACATGCCTCGGGTGTGTTGCTTCTCAAGGTAAATGCGTGCGTGTATAATATGTGCTATGCAATGAATGTGTGTGCTGGTAATGAATGTGTGTGCTGTGGTAAATGGATGTGTTATACTTGAATGATTTTTTACACCCCGCACACAAAACAAATATTTTCCTGATTCCAGGAGGATGTAAACATCTGGTAGCGTTTCTTTTTTGGATACACAGGAGAAGCGAAGAACCATCTCCTACTGAATTCGTTGCGTACTGGAGAAAAAGCACACTTGCAACTGTAGGTGACCACAAATTCATTTCTTTGCGCGAGTTTTGCGGCAATGACTACGTGCACTGTCCTCCACCGTCATCCTGCCAATTTCTCGACGCAGTAATACATAAGTGTAAAGAAAAGGGGGTAAAAAACATGTTGGTATCTATGAATGAAGATACAGACATGGACCTTATGTCCCTTTACTCTCTTTTCGTTAAATACAAATTCGAGACATTCAATCCGACGGCGAGAGGGTTCATGACATTTGCTGGCTCAAAAATGACGACGAAGCTGTGCGCTGATGCAAGCCGCCTAACAGAAAATCAGAGCAATTCGAAGGTCTGGTATGAACTTCGGTTTGGAAGAATAACAGCATCGAATGTGCACCAGGCTGCCCACTGCTCGACCGAGAACGGATCTTTGGTCAACCAAATTTTGGGTCAGCACACGTTCGAATCACCGGCCATGAGAAGAGGTAAAGCTATCGAAGGTTTGGTCGTGACCAAAGTTTCGCAGCTTGCAAACTGTCCTTTAAAAAAAAAGCGGGCTCCTGCTGCTTCGAAAGTATCCAATTTTTGGAGCATCCCCAGATGCGTTGGGTCCCGATTTTGTAGTTGAGGTGAAATGCCCCACATCACAAATAACTAGGAAGCACTACGTCAACCAATTAGGAGAAGTGACCCCCAAGTTCAAGGCCCAAATCAATCTCCAAATGTTTTTTTTCAAAGTAAAAAAGGGTCTTTTCGTAATAGCTGACCCTGATTTCGAAAGTAATGGTAAGGTCGAGCTGTTTTGGCTTAAAAGGGACGATCCATTCATTTCCAATTTAACAATGAAAGCTCAAGAATTTTGGGAATAATACATATTTATTTATTTTTAAACGTATTCTTTGTTTTTATTCGCACACTTTTTTTTATTGTTTAATAAAACAATTTTTATTTATTGTGTAGTACAACATTTTTGGACTCAGATTAAAAAGATTCCCCTCGCATTTCGCGTTTTAAACTTTTCTTTGCTACTTAAGTTCCGTGTCGAAGCTTGAAAAATAATAAAAATACCATTGGTTCTGAGGCGCACACGGGGATCGGTTCCGCGGTGGGGTTTCGAAACAAAAAAGTGGTACATTGTAATGCCGATACATAATCGCCGTACTGCACAAAAATTCGAACACCTTAATATTTGTGAGTGAACAAAAACTAAAACAATAAAATAAAATGAATAACAGAAAACAAAAAAAAAACGTATTCTACACAAAAATCTAAGCTCTGTAATATTTTGACTTTGTGCTCAACTAGGCAACAGCCTAGAAAAAGATAACCTTTTTGGTTTATTATTCATTCTGAATAATACACCTATGTTTTCGTTCAGGAAAAATGTTTATAACCCACCCTCACATATTTTCTACGTACGTGTTAACATGTCTAGATACGATTTGTGGAATTTCCGTCCGTCGTACGCCGCCATCCGGGCCAGATATTGCCCAAGGATTGCTCGAAAAAACTAATTATGGGCCAAAAACGGGTCAAAAATGGGAGTTTTCAAAGGTTTTGAGATCGTGGGGGTGTGTGATTTCGATTTTCATGCAATTTCAAGCTGGATCTGGCCACATGCATGAATAATGAACCCACACGTGAAATTTGCATCGTTTTTTGAAATGGTTCTGATTGATTCCAGACTATAAAAGCTATAATTAGAACCAGTCGCTGAGGATTCTGTTTGAAGGAAGCGAGCACTTTGTTCAACTTTATGATCCACAAACAAAAAATGGGCGTTTGTATGCCCATTTACAGCGTAATTTTTCCCTTGATTCAATTAAATTTAGCATTGTGTATTTTTTCGAGGCTCATGGGAGGGAGGTTAATCCCTCAAAGCCCCTTCGGTGCGCCACTGGTTTCTATACAAGTCAAGCCTATGTCGAGGAAGCACTGCGTTACACCCTGTAATGAATATAATGCTAAAGCATTATTTTTTTATTATTTGTGTTTATCTTTCAAATCAAAGTTTTGTTTTAAAGATATCATTTTGAGTGTTTCCAAAGTATGACAATGAACTGTAATTTATAATATAACACTCTGGCTATTCAATATTCCAGCTACACAGGTTACTGCTAAGTCAAGGTATGGAATCATCTTACTGTCTACGGCAAAGTGAGGTAAGTAATAAAAAACGAAAGTCCCGCAGCCTGCCAATAAGCCGTTCCACATTTACTCTCAAACTGACTATTTTTTCCCCGCTTAAAACGTCACTCTGCTCCAATTTAACTCCAGAAGGTGCTGAAGGGGGGCGAACCAAGGTGGCATTAAATGTGCTTAAGGTAGAGCTCAAATTTTTGAAGCCGTGATCTGCCATGACTTGATTACCAGAAGATATATTGTTCAAGAACCCGCATTGCTTCACCAATTCTACGTCAGTGATCCGACCTCCGTATCCATCTGAGATAAAGTTGACAAATCCGTTGGGTTTACAAGTTACAAGGTACTTCATCGTATTGCAGCCGTATAGTAGCTATGCTCCAAGTCAACGCTTGTTTGTATGGGTTTCCGGGGCGTTCAATTTGTATCTCGAAACAGTCTATGATGGATACCACTCTCCAATAATTTTTCCTGAATGGCATTGGAAGCCTCTTCCGTACTCGGATTTTGTCTGGCCAATATATGAACTTTTTAAGCTCAACTGCTAACTTTGGAAGCGTTTTATGGAAAATTCTCGACACATTAGCTGTTGACATGCCGAAGTCATCCGCCAATATAGAAAATTGATGATTACACTTGAGTTTTTTAAGGGTAATCATTATGTCCCTCACAGAACAGGATGTAACTTCACTCAGCATTTCGACAATGAAAAAACATTCATCCATGAGACCCAGGTACAACTTTGGCCTTCTTTCTATGTTGACGGCAGATATTTTGGAGCACATTTCTTTGTGTGCTGACGTTGCTATATCTGAAGATGGAGTAGTTTCTAAAGAAGATCCAGAAGAACTTGGGGCAAAACTAATGCCACTTGAATCACTCATTTCAGCCTCCGTAATCTCCTCAGACGCCTCCACGATTTTTTCTCGAAGGAGCTTGAATGGTGTCCCCGAGATCGATGCTGTTCTCCTTTTAACCTGAATGGCTAGACTCCTGTACAATTGCCTCGAATGTGTTCCGACTTCATGAGAAATAGGTTTTACTTGAATACCTGGAAATAATACAACAATAGCAAATTTCTCGTCACAAACCATAGTTATTACTTTTCATGGAGTGATGCAACACGAAGCAGAGGAGCCGTGTTTCAAAGTTTGTGAAATACAGGGTGTTTCAGGAGGAATGATCAGGACTTTAACCAGTCGTAGTACTAAATAAATCGCAACAGATGTCGTCTTCACCACAATTTGTATTATGCAGGTACATCAAACCGGTTTCACTCTTTACTAGAGCATCTTCAGTGATCTAAAAGGTAACATAAAAACAGCACTCCTACCACCTATACAGTCTTTCAATCTTAAACTAACGAGTAATAATAAACTGGTAAGGGGGGATAGCAAAATGAAATAATGAGCAATTAACAATAAAACGGCAATAAATAATCTAAAAGAGTGTATTGACTAGAACATAGGAACTTACGTAAACACAATCGTGTCCGTTGTCTTCTTAGGACTGGCAACGTTTTGAGGAAAGGATGCAAGGATATTAACTAATGGGGAGGGAACGGGGAGTTCCTCTCTTGCATTCAGAGACCTATCGCTCAACGCGTTTTTAATCTCTACGCCTTCGAGAAAATTCATTACCGACCCCTTTCCGACTTGATGAAGGACCGTCACCAGATGCTCCCCCTGATGCCCTTCTTCTTGCGTGTGGCGGAAAAAATTCGAGTGTTTGTCCTTGCCGCCATGTTCCGCAACTCGAACCTTTAGGCTCCTGCCGCTCTGTCCGGTGTAGTGTTTACCACAGTCACCGCAGGTAATACGGTAAACACCTGATCTGTCCATGGCCGGCACTGGATCCTTCCCCTTTGAGACCATTGTCCTTAACGTGTCCTTTGAAGAAAAGGCGACGTTAAACCCATTCCTTTCCAGAAGCCGTCCAACTCTCTCCGAAATTCCTCCGTAATAAGGGATGCTGTGCCACTTTTTCGTCTTTATTTCAGAATCCCTTGGGTCGGAGGGGTACGCCAAGGAAATGATGCTCTTCATCTTCTTCTTCTCCAGAATCCGGTCAACGATGGACGCCGAAAACCCGTTCACCTCGGCGCAGTGCTTCACATAATCTAGCTCTCTATCGAAAGCATCTTGTTCCAATTTAACGGAAGTTAAGCGGTGGACAAAATTGTGAAACGCACTCATTTTCTGCCGGGGGTGATGGTTAGAGGAGCTATGAAGCAGGATGTCGGTTGAAGTCGGCTTCCTATAAATGCCAAACGAGTGTCTTCCACCCTCTCTACTTATCGCCAGATCTAAAAAGTTTATTCTGGCATCAACCTCCACCTCCATCGTGAAATTAATTTTCTCGTGACACCCGTTCAAGTAACTTAGAAGTCCTGCGAGCTCAATATTGTTTCCCTGAAAGAGGCACAATACATCGTCGACGTAGCGGAACCAGTAAAGAATCCTTTTCCTGAACGGGTTCGAATCATTCAAAATGAATTCCGCTTCGAAATTGTCCATAAATAACTCTGCACAAAGCGGACTCAGTGGTGATCCCGGTGGTGGTTTCCTCTGAAGCGTTCCAGCTTCAGAGCACTTCTTTCTTTCTGTACAAACCCCACACGTCCCTTATACAGCATTCTAACACTTCTACGCCCATAACGACATCCTAACCTGTCAATAAGCGTGAAGTCCGGCAATCAAATCTGGTCGGCACTACTCCTGGTTTCAATCGAATCACTATCTTTTTGTTATGCTCCGCAAACATCCTTGCATATATGAGATTTTCGACGTCATTTTCAATCTGGAATGATGATAATATTATGTTAGTGAGTGCTCAGTTGAATTATGTTATTATTTGAGCAATTTTTTACTCACGTCGAAATGATCCTCACATACATAAAATGTGGATTTTGGCGAAATGAGTTCGCTTTTGATATCCCTTCGAACAGCCTTTATCCATTTGGATCTTTGTGGCTCTTGAGATGGTAAGGATAGAAACAGCTTTCGAGAAGCAGTGGTACTTGTATTAGTGCAACACGGTACGAAACAGTATTTATACCGATGGACCAGAGACATTGTACCACAGCACGCTTTAATAGTTGAAACTAGAGACCAGTAGTACTGCTCAAAACCACGGTCTACATAGACATTAGGGCAAAGTAACGCCTTCGTAGGACGCGCAGTTGAACCTACTCCAACGTCTCACACCACGCACACGCTTCTTGCGTTCAGCCAATAACAGTAGAGGTTTAAAAGGTGGGGTTCATGCTTGCTTTCCAAGCGTCCTTGCGTGATGACGGGCTTAATGCCCAAACAACGATGTGAATGAGTGATATTGCTAGAGATCAAGGCATGGGAATTATTCTGAAAAGACCGGTTTAAATATGGACTGGGAAAAACCACGAAACTACAACAACAAAAATTTTATCTAAACAAAGGAACGACATCGACTAACCGGGGAAAACTGAAATTGCATAGTCAAAACAAATAAAAAATAAATAAGAGGATCGAAAGGTTACCCTATAAACATCAACAACGAAGCGTTTCCAACGTGAAGCCGTTCAAGTTTTTATAACAAGGGTTGACGTTAATGAAGCACTTAATACATTATTTTTATTCTTAATTCACGATTTTTTTCATATTTTCAATGTAGTTACGTCTTCTATATTACCCGTTGAGTCCTATAATGCATCCCAGGACAACAAAATAAGCTCAAAATAATCGAAATTGCAACCGTGCATTGTAGGGGCGGGTGTGAAGTGGGGAGCAGCATTGATGACGTAGTTCACGGGCGAGGGGGGCCGGGGAGCAGCCATTAACTGCAAACGTCAATTGCAAATTAATGAATGGAGTTATTGACGAACGAAAAACGATATAAGCTCTATTTTAGCATACTCCATCATAAAAAAATACATTTTCCCCAAAGTCTCGACCTGTGCAACTTCCTCATTGTCTAGAGGGTCTAACCTCAAACGTCATAACCGTTCGTCTTAGATAGTTAATTCCTCTATTGAAGTTCACGCTCTCTTATTGGATACAAATTACCGGATGTTGGTGCCACCTTTCAGCGGCTTAAATGTATATTTATAATTTTACTCCGAGTAATTAGTAACGCCAATATGCGTACAACACGACGAACGACTGTTTTGTTGCATAAAATATTTATGTTTTCTCTCTTAAAGGGTAAAAAGTACACAATTTCCATCCTATTACCGCCGCCAACCCTCTTTTCAACCCCTATTTTTTGTGGAATCAGTTTGTTGGCTCTAGACAGAAGAGTATAGCTGTAAAACTCAAAACGCGACAAATAATGCTCTTCTTTAGCCACATAGCTGTTTTCATTTTTTTTTTTTCTGTACTCGAGAAAACTACAAGATTTATTTCGTATTTTACATTATATATTTTTCGAGCATGCATATATTTTTCTTTCCAACCACTCGTGCTCTGCGTCTACAACACGCCAGGAAAAGTGCTTCGTGTTTGTCGTCGAGTTTTTTGTCTCCTGTTCAACCCCCCCACCACCACCACCCACTCTTGGGTAATTTATAAAGGCATTCATGGGCATAATATATCTGAAAAAACACCACGTTGAACCACTTGTGAATAGGAAAGGGTGGGTAGTGGAAGTAGAAAAGTAGAGGCTGGAGGAGGAACCTAGGGGTGGAAATTTATGAAAGGACAAAGCAAAAGAGGTGCGGTATTAGGCTTTCGGGAAGAGAGAGATTGTTGGGACCATGAGTGAAATAGGTGGGTGTGGGTGGGAGGGGGATGGGGAGGGGGGAGAAGCGAGTGTGAAAGAGAGGGGTTGGTGAGTCTCCACTCAGCGCAGGGTGCAATATATAATAAGAGCTGCGTGGTGGTTGAAAAGAATTTAATTAGCGAGGCGTGTTAGGTTCTCCCCAACAATAGATGTCCACCTCTGGACAGGAGCATTGTTCCCCAATCAACCTGATCTTGTGACTGGGAAGTTCCGCTTCGCCTCTTTTTTGTATTGTTCAAGTATTGTAGAGCTTGTATGTATAGTATTCAGGGTAGAGACATGATAGAGAGACGCATAAAGTGCCATTAGAAATGAAGGCGAACCCTTAGCAGCATGACGGATAAAAAGTGCTTGAGTGATTTAAAAAAAAAAAAAAAAGTTTTAAATAAGGTGAAGAAATGAATAGTATTCTGCACTATTAGAGAACGATAACTAAGCCGACTATGCTTGCCCTCTATCAAACTTTATGTCTCTCCCTCTTTCTAGCCCTTCCTTACTCACGTTTCCATAGTAAATGCAGAGTGTGCTCACTACTCATACCTATGAGGTACATGAGGGGATGTCTTTCCCACACACTCAGTATTCTTCACACAACCTCCAATACATTTGGAGAAAAAATAAGAACACAATAAATTTCATTGACACTATACTCTGTCTGTCAGTCACTCTGGTGGAAGTAGTTGTCAAAATGTAAAAAACACTAGGAATCCACGTTTTAAAACCTTTATTACTACGCATATTTAGGCATTTTCGCGATTGCCTACTTTGCGTTCAACCAAATTATCCATTTAAATTTATTCTTCGAGGGGGAAACATGAGGTCCTCTTAATTAAACACACTTTCATACTGACCTCAGCGAGTTCTGCAAATTCCAGCGGCGCTATCATTTAGTTTGCAAAGATGTTTCCTAGCTCTCTGGGCAAGCAACTTTTGAGTGGGGGAGGGGGATGAAAGCCTTTAATTAAAGAGATTCAACTGCGATCATTCGCATGCGAAATTCCGAAAATTCAAGCGTTTATATCAACCTGTCTACGTCTAAATTTAGGAAGTTGAGGAAAAATGCAGCGTTGCTTACTTTGACTCGAAAAATATATATTTGTCACTCAATTGTCAGTTCCACAGTGTGGGATCAGGCAGGGGGGGGGGTTCAGTTGGGGGATTTAAGTCACTGCTCTTACACTTAAGCTCTCTTAGAAAAATAAGATAAGTGTAGGGCTGAGAAAAAAAATGAAACAAGCCTCCATTTGGTCGTGCAATAACTAGATTTATGTTTTATTCGACCGAGACAATAGTTTCATTGATAATAGCTATTGAAAAAGAAGGCCGAAAACTCACATGAAAAGAATGAATCGGTTCAATGGTATTGCGAGGGGTAGTTGCCCTGGAAAGTGATTTTTCTTTTTAGGTGTAGTGTTTTTCCCTCCGAGATGGAGAGGCGGGGCAAAAGGACTTCCCGAGTGATTTAAGATCGCCTACTTGGGGAGGAGAAGTTAGCCCAAGTTTCCCCCCTCACCATCCCCCGCCAAGACTGGGCCTCTTAGTGAGTTGATTATTAGAACACTACCTATTTCTCTGTTACACTGTTGTATCACAACGGCGCCATTTTTAAATGCAAGTTTTTTAAAAACTTCTAGTCACTACCAAGGAACATTTTTTTTTTTTTTACAACTTGCATGCAATGTTGCTTCCAACATTGGCTCGTGTGATTCAGGCTTGAACTTATAATGGCTGTGGTTTTATTCTAGCTCTTATTCTTCTGATAATGGACGGCTCAGAGTGGGGTTTATCAATCAATGGAATAACAATCTGTCGTATAAATTTTCATTATTGTTTCCAAAAGGCCCATATATAGCAACCAAACTCAGTGGCGTCTATCCCTCCCCCCCCCCCGGAAGCTGGAGGCACTCCCCCCCCCCCTGAAAAGAGCTTACCCCCCCTAACAATCAGAATTGATGATATCCATCACAGCATCACACACACAGAGGTTCTAAATAGAGTTCATACTTGTACGGTGCGTTGAATGCGACGGGGAAAAACATTATTGGGGCGAATTCATAGAATCTTCTTGAATTCACACCGAATATGAAATTCTGCCCCGGAGCCGTTCGTTTCCACTCGTCTTTTTTATTGTGATCAAAACTATTTTGAAAGGTTCCTTGACTCAAGGAAACTTCAAGGAATATTCATAAATACACGGAAAAACTGTAGCCCCTGAAATACGGTGATGATTACCGTGTTTTGAAGCAAACCGTGGACGTGAGATATAACACAGTAATGGATAAATGGTATGCTTCTTGTAAAATTTCGCAGCCTACTTACAGCAGGGATTAACATGTTTTCACAGTTTTGGTTCATAAGTAACAAACGAAATTGTCATTCGTACCACAGTAAAATCAGCAAAGTGAAGCAAGCGATATTTCCTGTGTTCTGACAGGAATCTTCAACATGAAAGGAGTGACTCAATGCGGTGGTCACTGTAGTGCAAAGTAAATTTAATTGCAAGAACGAAGTTGTTTTTACTGTGTTCCCCACTGTATCTCTAACAACTGTTTAGTTGACGCAAGGAACTCTTACCACGGTGAAAGCATATCACACGGTAAATTCAATGGTGCTTGTACTGGTTTTTGAAAAGGAAATTTTACTTCACAGAGATCAAGTAAGAAACTCAATCCTGTAGTAACATGTCCTGTAGTAAATTCTGAGAACCAAAACAAAATTAAAAAAAAAATAATTATTTAACCTTCTTGCAGAGCAATTCACTCTCAAGAATGCTATCTGACAACCAGGCTTAATTAGTAAAAAAAAAAAAAACTCAAAAAACCCAATTACGTAGTCACTCGTATCTAATTCAAAATTACTGAGAATTGATGTACAAAACAACTTTACAAAAAACATTAGTAATTTACAAAACACGTGAGAGAATCCAACACAAAGTTATTTCATTGATTAGGAAATGAGTAACTTTGAGCTTGCCAAGCTCAAAGCCGGGTTGCTAAGCCGGTAAGCAAACAATTCAGCGACGTAGGCCTTCCGATTACTCTGTGTCATGCATTCAGCGGCCCTTTTCGCGTGATTCACAATTCCACGTGCGTACCACGAAGCTTTCCACGAAGGCATTCTTGCGTCTTATGTATAATTCGGGCTTCACAGTTTCCAATAATTCAGTCAATCAATTCTGAAAAAGAGAGGTGGGTTTAAAACATTTTTATTTCACCGATGTGTTGGTTAGTAGGTAACCATGTCCAAGTCCCCACCCACCCGCTCAAGCGACGATATAAGGGGGTACCAAGAGGTTAACTTCTTGGTCGTAAAGTGCATAGGACCCCCATTGTTGAATGAATAACTAAATTTTACAAAAACTTTTCCCCCGCAATTTCTATTTATTTTTGACAGTATCCGCAGGAACGACACATCAGAAGCAGGGGCGTAGCCAGCCCGTGATCAAGGGGTGGGCAACCAGATAGGCACGGATCCACAGTGGGGGGGGGGGAGCAAGTCTTAAGAAAAAGTGCTCGTTCGCGGATGAAATCCAGAAAATAACATTTTGCGGCTAAAGACTGAGGAAAAACACCCATTCAAGGCTAAAATTAAGAAATAGCGCTGATTCACGTTTAATAAATTTCATTGTTCGCGGTTGAAATTGAAAAAAAAAAAGCGCGTGGTTTCGCGATGCAAAATCCAAGACGAAATTAAGAAAATGCGCTAATTCACGGTTTATAGAGCTCTTTTCACAGCTAAAATTGACAAAATAAATCGCTCGTTCAACGCAGAGTTGAGCAATATCACTCATTTGCGGCTAAAATTGAGAAATAGAGCTCATTTACGCGGGTAGAGTTAAGGAAAAACTGTTCTTTTGCGACTGAACTTGACAGAACGCACCAATTCGCGGTTCGGCGATGCCCATAGTGCTGGTCGTAATTGAAATAGTAAATCAAAAATGCGTTATTTCACGGTTTTTTGAGACCTTTTCATGGCTAAAATGAAGAAAATGGGCTAGTTCAAGGAAGAATTGAGAAAAAGCACTCAGTTTCAGCTAAAGTTAAGGAAAACGTCAATTCGAGGCTAAAAACAGTGCTCATTCACGAGTAATATCGGGGGAAAACTCTGTGTAACTACTCTTGAGAAAAACTGCATCCACGCCTGATGGATATGGCGTAAGAGCAGACTATGGCTTTGGCGCCCTCAACTCGGCATGGCCGAGTACGGGCTCACTGATTGATTGATTGATATGTAAGCAACTTCACTGGCGAAACTATCAGATGCACCGTTGCCCTTTCGCAGGCTGATAACAGGATCTGGAGGTGAGAATCGCGTCAATTCACGGTCATCAGAGACTAAATTTGGACAGAAACGGCCACTATCCGTCAAAAAATAAATATCTGCTGGAAAACTGTCGTTTGCAGCCTTCTATTTCGGATTTCATGTCGAAAAACTGATACTTCTTCCCCCGATTTGGTTTTGGATTTAAACTACAAATTTTAGACCTAAGACGGTAAGCAGAGCTGGCATTTCCTCTCCCACCACATAAGTCTGGATGACAGAGCGGGCCAAGCCCGGTTTGAGCTAGCCAAAACACACGAAATTGCCCGTCGAACCTGCGAAAATTGGATTTTAGTGCGAAAAATCAGCAAAATTGGTTTCCAAATTAGCCGACCCTCGAAATCGGGTTGTCAGCAACAAACATCCGCGAATTTTGGATTTTCGGTGATACCGACGATAAGCGAAAATGTGGTCTTTTTTAGTGAGGAAAATCCGCAAAATTGATGGAGCTTAATACAATAAATTTGTGTTTCTGTTAGCCAAATCAGGGAAATTTTTTTTTTGTTAAGAAACATCAGTAAAAATGATGTCTTAGTAGTCGAAATCAGAGATCAGAGATGCTGGTTGCTTAGCGAGGCAGAGCTTTGTAGTGTGCGAAATTTGGTTTTCAACAAAAAAAAAAAAAAAAAAAAAAAAAAAAAAAAACAAAAGTTTTATGCTGGATTTAATCATTAAAATTGTAACTTTTTGATGAAAATCCGGGGTGGGCAGCTGCCCCACGAAATCTGCGCTTTTTATTCTAGGGGAGGGCAACTGACCACCCCTGCCACTGCTGGCCCCCCATAAACCCACTTCTATCGAATCGACATCGAATCAACGTCGATAGACGTTTTTTCGTTGATGAGGATAGTTCATCGTATAATCGACGTCGATTTTGCCTCGGTACCGTAATGTTGATATATCGGCCATGATACGATATCGGTGTAACGTTGAGCTATCGATGTGTTCTATTCGACGTAAAATATTCATGGAAATCAAGTCGATGCTAATACGTTGTTTCATCGATCAAGATGCGACATCGATGTGACGTTGAGCTGCAGGCGTGTTTTATTCTACGTAGAATCGACATAGAATCTACGTTGAAGTCACTAACTATTGTTCCGACAGCTGTAGCTTGTCAGAAAAAGTAAATTTCATTTATTCGACCGCATCCACTCAAACTTAAACATAATTTTGAATGGAACCAATAAATTTTAAATACAATTTAGGCCGTGGTAAAAACCCAACACCCCTGGGTTCCGTTAAACAAATCGTGACATAATTGCACCAGCTACTCAACATTTCTTAAAAACATTGCTAAAAATAGATCCTAGGTTGATTTTAATGTTTTATGCTAGCAATGATCTTGTAGTAGAACCCTCTTCAAGAAAATCCAAATTTTGAAAAATAATGTACAAGTAATACTATATTGAGCTTCCTAAAACTAATGTTCTTTAGATTACGTAAATTTCCAGATCGGTTCCAATAGCTCAAAGTGTTAGTGGTATAGCACATAATTTATACCAACGCAAAGTGTCTGGGTTCGAATCCCGAATACATATTTATTCATTTTATTTAATTCGTTCATTGTTCGACCCATCGACGTCGAATCAACGTAGAATCGCGGGACATTTTCGACGCGATGTCGACTCGATTTTTGATCGATCATCGATCGACTCGATGAATGACGTTGATTTGATGTCGATTCGATGGAAGTGTGCTTATAGGGCTACGCCCATGATCAGAAGTGAAAAACATGGTAATAGAAGAACTTGTCGGTCGTTTTTGACTATTTTCATCTTCAGCTACTTTGCTTTAGTTTCATGCGACAAGTGCGCATTAGACCGAAACTAAAGCGAGTATTTTTTTTAGGAGGCAACACCATTGCAACACATACTTTCAACAAACATGGTAAAAGACAGAATAATAACAATAATTATTTACTCACCTAGAAGATGATTGACTCCCACGTTCACTTCCCTGATTCCAAGTATGTAGCTCTATAAATTCGTAGGGCATCCTTCATTTTCTAAGCACAAAAATAATGTTTGAAACTACACCCCTGTGGTCAGACACGGAATGATAGCTACGTACTTACTATTAATTAAACGGCGAAAAAAACTCACTGAATGGAAAGTTAAAACTTCCTTAAAGATCAAGAAGAGCACCAGTCATCACACAGAAAACGTAAAGAATATCTAAACTGAATAAGCGCCCAAATCCAGGGGGTTCCACTTGCTTTCATCTGCATTTTCAGACCTCGAGTCCTCTACTGGGTGAGGAAAGGAGAACACGTGGTCCAACTGATGCACAGTTTGGAGTGGGGGGGAATTTTACTGTGCCACTTTAAGAATTCGTTTTGCACCACACGATTCCTTAATTTGTCAACAGGGACATTAGTCCATTTTATACGTTGCAGGAACCTGACCCTCTTTGGCCACAGTAATGTTCGTGGTGCTGATGAATTCCACGCAGTAATCACCCGTCTGCCACGCTATTGTTTTCTTCTTTATGACAAAACAATAGTTCCTGTGTTCAACTTCTACAGTGCAACGTGGATAAATTTACTTTGCTCCCAGCTCCTAGTAGTCTGTTACATTACGAAACATAAAAACGGTCACTTGGCCATTGAAATCATTACTTGTCCCAAATCATTCGTTTCTACGTACACCATTATTTCTTCCTTTGGTCCTTTTTCTTGGTTTTTCCGTGTATGGACCTAGGGCCCGTATTTATGAACGTTCCTTGAATCTTCCTTGAGTGAAGGAACCGTTTTGATCACAATAAAAACACCTAATCCATGCATAAAGTTGTATCCGTAGGAGCCTGAAGTTGTACTTGTATTGTTTCAGTTGTACTTCCATGCGCTGAAGATGGCGAGCAGCCGAAACGGGTCCGTTTTTGACGCACCTCAACGAGGGAAGACTGACAATGTAAGCTCCTGTGGCTACAACTTTGTGCATGCATTACCTACCCTCTTAGTTTAAGCGATCTTACTAAAAATATCATTAAAAACATATTTTTCTATGAGTTTCAAGGGTACCTTAATGTCAAGGAACGTTCATAAAATACGGCGGGCATTTGTTTCCCTTTCGATTTTTCGAGCTCTCTTCAGATCAGTTATTATTATTATTATTATTGGCACAAAAACTGTAGAGATGTAGCCGCTTGTCAGATCTGCCACCCTTTTCTGTAACTCATAACGCGTGTGTATGCTGTTAGCCAAATTTCTCAACGGATTATTTTCAATTATTCACTTTAATTGTTTATTTCGCTAACGCTTGCGTTAAGGGAAGTTGTACATGTTTCCATGTTGATGTGTGTTTCCTCGACCCCCCCTCCAACCATACCTCGCCTACTCCGCGTTACGGAAATTACCGCCGTATTTCTGCACCAATCGTGGGACTTCAAGGGCTCATTTAAATCTTCAGGAAATTCCGCACAAGCGTACGATCTTTCTTTCCTAAATAAGTCGTCGAAAGAGTGTGAATTTTCAAGGTAAACGTTTGTGTGCGTTTTACAGTTATTTTAAGGATGAAATATGAAAAAGGAAGATCGTACGCTTGTGCGGAATTTTCTGATGATTTAAATGAGCCCTTGAAGTCCAGGATTGGTGCAGAAATACGGCGGTAATTTCCGTAACGCGGAATAGGCGAGGTTATGATTGGAGGGGGGTCGAGGAATCACATGTACAACTCCTCCTTAAGGCCCTTTTCACACTTAAGATTCCGCTATCCGATTCCCGTATCGAGGATACTAAAATTACACTACAGCCAAGGCGCTCCTTCACACTTAGAATCCGGAATCGCATACTTCTAGTATCCGATACTGGAATCTTAAGTGTGAAAGCGCCCTATAAGAATTACAGAATAGTGAAGCTGAGGGACTATTCTGTAACTTTTCCGCATCGGATTTTCTTATGGTATTTACGTGTGAGAAACCCAAACACAGTGAACAAACCAAAACAGGCACAGACAGAAAGAGGAACAAAAAAAAAAAAAACAAAACAAAACAATAACAATTAACGTCATATCACAGAATACAAGTTGATACCTTCAAGAGAACATAATCTGTGGACAGCAAACATTGAAACAGCAAAAAAAAACAAAAAAACAAAAAAAAAAAAGGCCAAATCAGATGTTCTCCTAACACACACCCGTGCCTTTTTCGTTTTTTCCGGGGGGTGATGCATACTCGTCCTCGTCGTGCCCCTGGACGTCCTCATTGCACTCTGCAGTTGCACAGTCTGTAGAGAGGATACTGAACGTATGCACTGTCGCCGCACGCCAGCCCAATACGTTATAGCGACATCATGAGCCGAAACTGTCGGCCCTGCAACGACTCCCGCCAGGGAAATCAAGCAAACAATTTCAACGGCCTTTCTCAAGGCCACCGAACCCGCCTACTCCGATCGCGACCCGAGGCCACGCTGAGGACTCTGTTCTGGAACGCTGGCGGGCTGACTGAGGCCAAGTTCTCCGAGCTCCAACTGCACGTAAAAGAAAAGGACGTTGATGTTTTTGCAGTAGTGTAGGCAGGAGCGGCTTCGGACAGCATCACAAAATTTCAGCATCACGGCTACCAAACATATGCACTGCCAAGAAGCCGCCAATGCTCGTCAGGCATTCTGCTGGCTGCTAAGGCAACCCTGACTGTGGAGTTTTCCGTATGGAAGGAGATGGGCGACTCTGACAAACTGGAGGCGGTGGAGCTTAAATTGTGGAAGGGGCGGACCCATCGGCGCCTCTTTTTTGTGTATAATCCTCCCCGCAATAACCCTGATCTGACTTGGCTTGAGGACACTTGGGATCGGCGCTGCATCCTTTGTGGGGACATAAACGCTCCTTCAACTAGATGGGACTATGGGCGCACAGAGCCAGTAGGGAAAACCTGGGAAGACTTCATTGATGAATACTTGGTTGAGTATGTTGGGACGCCATATGGGAAGCCCACATTCTTGGCATACACCGGTGCAACATCAAAACCAGATGCAGTGTTGGCCCATTCTTCAATTGCCTCAAGCACTTCCATTGCTCTTATCCCGCCACCAGGTGCATTTGGCCACAGCATTTTGCTGATTAGCGAGTCACTCGGCCCATATGCTCTGAAGGAGAAAAGGAGGCCCAGGTGGAACCTCAAAAAGGCAGATTGGACCAAGTTTGCATCTGCTTCGGACCAGCTCGTCACAGTCCACCTAGTGACTAACAAAATTGAGGAGTCTCTTGAGGCAACCACAAAGGCCATCTTACAGGCAGCCCTGCAGAGTGTGCCACGCGGCCAGGTCCAAGATTATGTACCTTTCTGGAATGAAAACCTGGAAGCCATGAAGATTGATCGCGATACAGCAGCTGAGACCTTCCGAACATCAGGATCCCTAGCTGATAAGATCGTCCTGAAGCAAAAAGTAGCCCTTCTAAAGAAGGAAATTGTTGCAACCAAAACGACAGCATTAAGAAATTTTCTGCAACAGCTGGACTTTCGCAGGGACGGCATCAGAGCACATCGTTTCACATCTAAATTGAACAATGACGCCCCAGCTCAGAAAAACCCCATCAAAAAAGGCACAGCTACACTCACTTTTGATAAAGATATCGCCCATTTCTTCTGCAAACATTACGCAGCGGTGAGCAATTTTCGCCCAAAGACAAAGGCCAACGCCCCAAGGACTGCAGCATTCCCAACATGCCTTCAGGAGGGGGACCATGAGCTCTTCAATGGGGGACTTCTCCATGAGTGAGCTGGAGTCACCACTGCAACGTACTAAGAAGGGTAAGAGTGCTGGTCCCGATGAGCTGCTGCCAGAGTTTCTGATCAAGCTCGGTTTGGGTGCCTGGGCGACAGTATTGGCCTTCCTAAATTTGGTGTGGAGAGAGCATTTCCCGGACAGGTGGAGAAAGGCTGAGATAGTGCCCATCCTCAAAAAAGGGAAATCTGCAGACACTGTGGCAAGCTACCGCCCCATAGCTCTCACAAGCGTCTTCTCAAAGGTCTTCGAGAGGCTGGTTCTGGGGCGGCTGCAGCAGTACCTTGAACGTTACAACCTTCTATCCGACCAACAGGCAGGCTTCAGGAAGCATAGGGGCACCATGGAGCAAGTCCTACGGTTAAAACAGGAAATTAAGGATGGTTTCCATCATAAGCAGAGCACCCTCGCTGTATTTGTCGATTTCAAAACCGCCTTTGATCGAGTTTATCGGGAGAAGCTGGTACAAACACTTTTCAGTATGGGGCTAAGTGGTCGGCTATTTGCTGCACTCAGGTCTTTTCTGGCTCAGAGGTTCATTAGAGTTCGTTACCAGGATGAGACACCATCATTCAGGCAGACCCGAAACGGTGTTCCTCAGAGTGCTGTCCTAAGCCCAGTGTTTTTTAACATTATGATCAATGATGTGATCTCTGCAGTTTCCTCTGTGCCAGGAGTGAACGCGCTTCTCTATGCTGATGACCTGGTTGTGTGGGCAACGTCAAGTTCCATTCCAGCGCTGGAGTCTGCCCTGAATATTGCGTTAGGACACCTCTCGGACTGGGCAACTCACAACGAGATGGAGGTAAACACACTCAAGACTGAATTCCAGCTCTTTACACTGTCAACCAGGGCCCATTCTGTCTCGCTGACGCTTGATGGTGACGTTTTGAGGCAGACGAACTGTGCCACCTACCTCGGGATAAAGTTGGATTCACGGCTGTCATGGAACGCCCATGCTGAAAATAGCGCTTCGAAGGGAATCAAGAGGTTGGGCCTCCTCAAGCGGCTTACTGGCACAAAGTGGGGAGCTAGGCAGGATGTGCTGGCAATGGCCTACAAGTCTTACATGAGACCCGCAATGGAGTATGGAAATGAGCTTTTGGTTACCGCCTCTGATTCAGCAGTTCGGAAGATCGATGTTGCTCAGAACCATGCATTAAGGATTATCACTGGTGGAGCCGTGTCTACCCCAATTCCTGCAATGGAGTTGCAAACAGAAATTGAGCCGCAAAAGTTGAGGCGGGAGTCAGCTGCCCTGGCACTAGATGAGCGACTAAAGAGGAACAACGTTGGGTTTTGGCAGTCCTACACTCCTGCAGCAGAACGTTTGCTCTCTCAAACGACGTACCTTTCTAAGGTTGAGTCCCTACGAGAAGAGTATGGCCTTGCCGGCCTACTTTTCAACCCAGAACCCTTCCCGTCGGCTAGGGATCGGGTTCCTCGCTGCACTGCCGACTACTTTCTAACGTTGACCTCGCCTGTATCCAAACAGAGCACCCCCGCTACCGAGTTAAAATCCCTTGCCTTGGAGACCATGCACACCCGCTTCCCCGAAGATGAATGGTTGCGAGTGTTTACTGATGGTTCAGCAACTGGAGGAAGGCGGAATGGTGGTGCGGGAGTGTACTCGGCAATAAGAACCATTGCAGCTCCAGTTGGTGTAGTTGCAAGCAATTTACTACTAAGTGTACTAGCACTTGATATGCTTCTGGGAATTGATTTTTCCCGAGTAGTCATTTTGTGCGACTCCCAAGCAGCTATAGTCAGCCTCTGTACCAATGGCCAGACTGACTCCTGGGATGTTTTGAGGGGAAGGCGCCTGCTTGAGCAGCTGCTGACGAGGGGAGCTATTGTGGCTCTTCAGTGGATCCCCTCTCACGTCGGCATCTGGGGAAACGAGTGTGCTGACGCACTAGCCAAGGAGGGCTCCCAGATGGCCATGCCAGATGCGCCAGTCAGTTTTGTTGCAGCAAAGTCGCTTATCAAATCAGGTGTAAATGACAAAGCCCGGCGAGCCCACCAACGTTTGGCTGAGGGAAAGCAGTGAGCTGCTCTCCTCAACCCAAGTAATCGTGTCCCTGCCGACCTCTCCCGCCATGAATCCGTTGCGGCATTCAGAACCATCACAGGACACGATTACCTCAATGCACACCTCCACAGACTCCGATTGTTAGATGACCCAGCCTGCTCCCTCTGCAGCAGTACAGAGCCAATGACTTCGACCCACCTTTTTGACTGTCCGCAGCTTGCGGATGTACGACAATCTTTTTCCAATGACGACACCAAGTGGTCGAGAATATCTATGCTATATTGGGCTGCCAGAGGTCTCTTAATGGCTCAACAGCCGTGACCGCTCGGCGTAGGGGGGGAAAAAATCGTTTTTTCCGCACGGGTTGACGAAAACAGACACTTTCGAGGGAGGTTTTCAGTGCGGTTCTCATCACTTCCCGTGCAAGTCGTGCGAAAATGTATTTTCGTTTCACTCTGTGACGTGATGTAGGAAATACCCCGCTAAGATTGTTTGCTAAGAAGTGTTTCTTTCGTCAAGAGAATGAGATGCCACTTTATTCAGAGGTCAAGCGAAATGTACTGCTCATTCGCGCCTCCCGGAAGCAACTTTACGCCTGAAATAGAAAAAATACGCTGACCTCCAGTTTTTGTAGGTCTTATGGCGGCTAAAATTGAGTAGGTGCACTAATGTGCTGTACTTCGTGACGTACTGTGTGAAGTGGCTAAAAGTTCGGAAAGTGCAAATATTCGTGCCCAAAATCGAGAAAAATCACCAATCCGAGGTTTTTCGATGCAACCTCCAGGAGCTAATTTGGGGGTGAAATTGAGAAAAATGGTTAATTCACGTCTGAGACTGAGAATAATCGCTGATTCTCGTGAATCAGAGAATTTTCTCAATTTCAGCCGTGAATCAGCCATTTTTCTGTGCTTACACAAGTAAAGAAAAAACGCTAAATAACTGCTAAAATTAAGAAAAAACCGATCAAAGCCCTCGCGCAGTAAGAGGGGAGCAAATCCCCCCCTGGATGTTAACAAAAATCATCCCCCCCCCCCCCTGGCTGCGTCAATTGGAGGCAAGTCGCTTCCAACCCCCCCCCCCAAACTTATCCGAGCTTTATCTGAAGAATATGTGCAATGATAAACCCACCCCCAAGGCTGGTTCTTAAATGGGGGCTCTTTGAGAAACTAGTAATCCTATGTACAGCATTGAAACGGAGTTATAAGTCATGATTTATCTGAAATGAATTTGAATAACAAAACAAGCGATAATTAATTCAGCTTCTGATCCAACGCGGGCAGCGCTATCTAAAAACTGTAATCTGATAAAATGTCAAATTTTACCGCAAAAATATGTATTGTGAATCTCCACGGCAGAGAAAAGATAACAGTTATGAAATGACCATCATAATTATACATAATATACCTATACCTTTGTTGAAAAAATGAATCTGTGGTTAGGTGCGCTGGAGTGTGGTTTTAACGTTAAATTCTAGTTTCACAGCCCAGTTTATCGACATCGTCATCATTATTACACTCCCGTGTACAAACCTATAGAAGATTAGGGCCTTATCAAAATCTGAAAACGTTTCCCAAGTGTGTTATAGCCATCGCAGTTTCACCTAATCTGAACTACACATACAGCAGTCTTCGTACTTTCACTATGAAGGTTTCATTCTTGATAATCTGATTCAGCTCTCACACCCAAACCCTTCGAAAGTGCCTAATAGATCCCCTCAGGAACTATCCACACGTTGTAAAAACAAAAAAAATGAAACGTTCGATATAACGAGAAGGTTCGCAATTTTTATGTTTAATGGTTTCGGCTTTGCAAAGGAGAATTTACACGGTTATAAAGACCTCTTACAAGCCGAACGCAACCCCGTATTGATAAATTTAACAGCTTCAGGATGGATCATGCTTTGAATATTTAAAATGAGAGGGGTCTTCTGGGAAATTAACATTTAGCGCCAATCTGTAGGGTATCAGTTCAGTCATATTTCTCAACTAACTTTCATCTAATATTAAACGTCATCCTCTAAGGAATGAAATGGAGGGAATATACTTATCCACGTTTTTAACTGTTAAGTGGAAGTTTAAAATAACGCTTTCTTACAGTTGCTTCACATTATGGAATTCCTTGACTGTTAGCTAGAGGCACGATTCTTCTTAATTTTAATTCAGATGGCACAGTTTCGTGAGGTACCGTAAAGTTGACTGCCACAGGTTTAGTGTTTCATGCTAATCCATTATGTTTGAACTCTCATTTCAAGGAAAGATGGGCGGGGGGATTATGTGAATGTCTAAAAAACTGTCGAGATCAAGAAGTTTTAAAAACGAACCGCTTATCTAAAATAAATAAAAAAATCTGATTCGTTAAAAATAAATAAATTAAAATTTGCTTTCTCACCCAAGCACACCATGATTTCTTGTTGGGTAAGGCAAGCTTTAAGCAGATTACTCTCTGAATCTTTCATTTATTCATTTTTATCACTTCTGTGTACCGGTAGGGAAGGAAGTTTGGTAATGCAAAAAGAAAAACATTATGTAAGCGAACAAAACTTGGAAGTCCTCAATTTATTAGGCTTCCTTGATTCAATTTATCTATATGGCGAGAATAGTAAGCCCGGCTATTTTCAAGGCGCATAGCGTCAGATCAAGCATTTTATAGACGCAAATAGCAATTAGCACGTTTTGTCATTTTACTTTCGTGTCCCCGTAAAAGAGAAGGGGAGTTCGGTAATGCCAAACATTTCTATTTCATTATGGTTGAAACTAACAAAATCGGGATTTTCTCGTGTTTTGTGGTGATTTTTCGGTCTTTTGTATTAGCAGCGAATAAGCATTCCTGCTAAATAGCGGGAATGACCCAAGAGTAGCACATTACTGCTTTTTTCTAAATTTTAGCTGAAAAAGAGCCTCCACAAACCGCTAATTAGCCAGTTTACCAATTGCAGTCGCTCTTTATCAATTTCACCCGCGAATTAGCGTCATTCATTTTTCAATTTTAGCAGTTTTTTTTTTACCCTTAGACATGAATTAGCGTTTTCCCTTGATTTTAGCCGAATTGCCTCCAGAATCCGCGTGGTGACAATGGCCTATATTTTGGTAGCCAATCCCAAGGAAATTGCGTATCTAAAAAAGTCAATGGCGCGATTTCTTAAAACATATCTAAAACAAACACACATTATGTAAAACACCGAATTAGGAGAATATAATGTGCTAGGAGCTCGGCTTCTAATCAAAAATGAATTCGTCGACGAGTTCCCAGCACATTCTATTGTCCTGGCCGTTGGGAGCCAATTCTGTTCAAAGGCGACGATTTTGCCCCTTTTTTTTCAAGTTTCATGCTCTAAAGGTGATTTTCTATCTTTTGTATTAGGAAAATAGGATTCATTCAAAAATTATATCATCGAGGAGCTCCTGGCAACTTTTATTCTCCGGGTCATCGGGGGAGCAAAACTTGTCAAAAACAACGATTTTGCCCCTTTTTTCAAGCGTAATGTGGCGATTTCCAGTATTCCGTATCAAGAAATTATAATGTGCACTGGGTCAATTGTCCCCGGGCCCGGTTCTCCTTGAGGGGCCTGGCTTGAGGGGGGAATGCTTTACTGGAGCTTAACTGTGGTTGGAGCTTTCACGAGCTTTTGCAGGTCTTCTTTGTGTTTGAGACATTTACTGTGTTTTGGAGCTGTGCTGCGGGTAGACCTTTGCTTTGGTTGGAGCTTTGCTGTGGTTGGACCTTTTGCAGTGTCTGGACCATTCTTGTGGTTAAGAGCTCTGCAGTGGTTAGACCTTTGCTGCGATTAGATCTTTGCTGTAGTTGGAGCTTTGCTGTGGTTTAAACATTGCTTTGGTTGTGTACTTGGCTGATGTGGTGGGACCTGTGTCATGGTAGGACCATTGCTGTGGTTGGACATTTCCCGTGCTGGACCTTGGCTTTTCACCTTTGCTGTGGCTGGGCCTTCTTTGTGATTGATACGCTGCTGTCGTTGGAGGTTCTACTGTGCTTACAGCTTCGCCAGGGTTGAACGAATACTGCGATTGGAGCTATGCTGGTGGTTGGATATAGGCCTTTCGAGAAAGAAGCTAGCGGAATACTGGGTCTGTTACTCACCCAGGTGAAAGGGCTTCATGTTGAGTTTCGTCCCCGGGCTCGAATGTTCTATTCACTGTCCTGGGTTGTGGATCCCAATCAAAATGCACCAAAGAGGTTTGTCATTCTCTCTAAAGGTGATCAAAAATGAACGTTTGGCCTTGCCAATTCCGTAAAATTTCTCGATTCCAAGGCTGTCAACCATGGTCCGCGGCCTTGAAGGCTCTTTGTTGCACCTTCGATGTTTCGATTACCAACCGCTGCCCTTATACGTTCCGAAAAAGTGGGCAAGTGGGTGCGTCATACTGAGATGACAGGCCACTACATTAGTAGGACCCTTCATGATAATAATGCTATTTTGACCAAAATCGAAACATTTCTCGGTTTCGGGTCTTCAACGTGTCTGTTTAAGCCGGCATGTCATTAACATGCCTGTTTCACGTTTGGTCAGTTGTCTATGTGCTCTCGGCCCGAGCGGATGTCCTCTGTCTCACGACCCATTAAACTAGTGCCGGGTTAAAAGTTAATAAGATATGTGAAACTATCGTGTGCACAAAAAAAAATGCTTTGAGTGACTAGTTAATGTTAAAAAATATGAGCCACTGTAAAATCTGCAAGCGATCTTAAAGAAATTCCCCATCGATTGAGTACCCACTATTTGTCCAGCTACGTATACTTCCAATTTGAAACTTGTATTTGTTTAGGGTCCTGAAGGAATTTTATGCGAAAAGTGGAGACGCAAACTTTTTCAAGAGCCGTGCTTACAGCACTCGAGCCGCAAATTTGTTTACTGTTCCGAAGCCAAATTTTACCTTCTTTCGGCGATCGTTTGTGTACGCAGCACCGAAAGCATTCAATTCCCTACCCGATTTTTTGAGAAACGAAACTGAACCAAATAAGTTTAAATTCCTACTAAAAAAGTGGCTCTTGTGTAGTCGAGATGTTTTTAATCGGGAACGGACACGAGATAAGAGTTGGGTTATATTACCTCCAAATTCTAACTTGGTGGGCCACTGACTGCGGCATCGTAATGGAAATGCATAGCCGGTATTGCTGTTTTTCTATTATTTCGCGTAAATTTTGGGTTTTTCTCATATTTGGAGATCGGTGGGCATTCGCCGGAGTTAATAAATCGCTTTAAAAAAGTGTCGCTGAGTGCTAAAAATTTTCAGAAATCGTGTAACTGTAACGCTACACCCTAGTGGTATTTAGGCCTTTAGATTCGTAGATATTTCCATTATTTTCGAGAATTCTCGGGCTAACTCTCTCTGCGTAACTACTTATTAAAAATATCTCACGATTTTATTTATTCATTGATTGCTTTGAAGTTTTTTGTCAAAATCCCCCCAACAAGGTAGCCTCCTTCCTACATGTTTCTAATAATAAGCATGCAATGACTGCTGAATTCCTTGTACGAATCGTTACTCAAGGATTATGTCCGAAGCATACGAAGGCCATTCCAGTGAAAAAATTATCGCTGAAAATTGCAGCATCCTTGATCAACTAATTCCGGGAGACTTTCTGCTGGGCGATCGTGGTTTTCACATACATGATCAGGCCAACCTGGTGTAGGACTCCAAGGTTTTGTAGCTCTTGAATTGCTCCATCGTATAAGCACTCACACCGAAGACCAAATAATTGACGAAGTCCATGTTAAAGGAGAAAAGTGACGTGCATCCGAGGAGTAATCATCAATTCTTTGAACAAAAATTTGAAAATTGCAATTACCCCACGATCTCCGATTAAACTTGTAAAGGAACGTTAAGCCCTATTCAGGGGAAATAATCTGAAAGTTTCCTTTATCGAATTAGCCATCTTAAGCGTAGAGGCCTTTCAAGCACAGACCCCAATATCTATCAAATAACTCTGCCTTAATTTTTAAGCCTTAATCTTCCATTATAAGGTGTTTGAATAAGGCCGGTCGCCCACTGGAAGCGTTTTCGAGCGGCGCTACAACGAGCGTACATCTCAAAGCCTTAAATTGAATTGACTGCAGCTAAGCCTGCAGTGGACGATGTCACATCCAATTTGAGCCTTTGGGATGAACGCTTGTTGTAGCGTCGCTCGAAAACGCTTCGAGTGGAAGACAGATCCAAGGCCCCTGAATACGAACGAATATGGAAAAAACAAATTCCATCAACAATAATTCAATAAACAAGGAGCTTACAATCTTACAAGTGGGTCGACACCAAGTGCAGTTATTTTGGCACGGTAACGCTCTCGGAGAGCATCGACAAGGCTTTCAGCGTATGTGCTTAGCTTTGTGGGGTCCATTTCAATTAAAAATAATTATATAAAGTCACAGGAGGGAACTTTATAATGAGAAAAATGAATTTTTCTTAAAATTCTCTATACGAAGACACAGCAAGCTGCCCACCAAATTAGAATTTTCACTCTTATCAGTGAAGGTTAGGCATTCGTGTCCGCTCCCGATTGGGAAAGGACTCGACAGGTTACGATCGAGTTGGCATTGCATTGTTATCTATTCCTGGTTGCCCCGTTCATGTAAGTTCTACATTGGAAGCTTGCTGCAAATCGGTTTTTTTTTTTTTTTTTTTCAATAACTCAGTCTTGATGGCTTTGTAGGCATCAAAATTACGTAAAATGGAACTTAGGTGACTACGCTGGGGGATTATCGAAGGAAGGATCGCCACTATCTAAAAAAATGAAAATAAATCGGTTCCGGTCCTTGCTCGTGAGTATCCTATCGCTCAACATTTGACATATTGTCATCAATAAAAATCGGGCAACTTATTTCAATCGTAGTGTCCTTTCTAGTACAAAGGTTCATTAGTAGAAATTCTACAGACGCCCGTCATTTCCCGGCGATGTCGAGCTTGGGTAATGTAAATTACCTCGTTGACGTGGTCAGTGCATTCACACAAGAGGAATTTCGCGATTTGAAATCACTTGAACCGCAACACGTCGACAGAAGTACTTGGGAGTTAGTACTTTGGGAGTTCGGAATGCCGGAGACAAGGGCTTTGTGATGACAAGAGTGAGTTTTCCGTTGTTATGTTGTTATTCAAGAAAAAAGGCCAGTTCACAATTTATTGTCGGTACGGGAACGTAAATGCAAATGGGGGTACTTTTCCGTTATCGGGCCGCCACGCCAAGAGGGAGCCGGAGCCTCGACCCCCCAATTCCGTTATCGGACCGCCAGTGAAAACCTGACCAGTGGACCTTTGACTTGTGTTTATTCCCTTTTATCAAGCAACTCAGTGCGTGTGCAACTGCCTATCAGCCAGCATGGACATCTAGAGTTTGCCGACCAGTGAAGAAGACGCCGTCAATTTTTTCCAGGCTCGCGGGGTTCTCCTCCGAAATCGTAGATGCATGAATGGGCACGAAATGAAGTTGAATTGCTCTGTGAAGGTACGTTGGCGCTGCAATAAAAGGGCATGCAGGGAGACAGTAGGCATATGTGAAAAAACCTGGTTTAAAGGCAGCCGCCTTAAATTTGTGACTGTGTTGAGGTTTATATTTTGCTGGTCGTACAACCTTACGAGCGTGAAGTGGTGTGAGCAGCAGTTGCACATGGACCATAACACCACCGTCGACTGGAACAACTACATGCGTGAGTTATGCCTGATGGATTTGGAACGCCAGCCTGTTACTGCAATTGGAGGACCCAATAAAATCGTTGAAGTCGACGAGAGCTTGTTTTCCAAAAGAAAAAATAATGCAGGTCGCGTACTTCCACAGACGTGGGTTTTTGGTGGCTTGTGTCGAGAAACCAAAGAGTGCTTTGTTGAGCGTGTTCCCGATCGGAAAGCTGCGACCCTCCTGAACGTCATACGAAGAATGATACGTCCAGGTACTACCATCTACTCCGATTGTTGGCGTGGGTACTCCACAGCGGAACTGGAAGCGTCCGGGTTCACTCATTTGACGGTAAACCACACCTATAACTTCGTTGATCCAACCTCAGGAGCGCACACTCAGCACGTCGAACGGATGTAGGGGTACGGCTAAGTGGCGAAATAAGGCCCATCGGGGCACAGCACGTCACCACTTGGACTCCTATCTGGCTGAATTTATGTGGAGGAGCCGTCGACAAGAAACAGAAGTGTTCGAAGACATCCTGGCTGTCATCGCTGTTTGCTTCCCCCCTGAGAGTTGAATATTGAATCTTGCTTGAAATTCACTGAATCTTTTTTAAATTAAAACATTATTTTTTAGACGAATTTTTTGAAGAAATCCCCTGGAGATTACGCTGGCGGTCCGATAACGGAATTGGGGGGTCGAGGCTCCGGCTCCCTCTTGGCGTGGCGGCCCGATAACGGAAAAGTACCCAAATGGGTGACAGTAGTCAGACCAGACCAATCGTTTCATTTCAAACCCTTTCACGTTGCCATCCCGTCAATTTTGAAGTGGCTTAACTTTTAACTAGCGCGTTATAGGCTCGTTTCACATATACGAGGTTTTGGCTGCCGCGTACACCTTTACACACGTGCGGTACATATTACTTGGTTCGATGAGAAAGCGGCATTCACGCGGATTACACGCGGGGGCCTCGTGAAACCGCGTTTGTGTGAAAAGAGCGTTGGGAAATGCTTAACGTAGAATTTCCACGTGCTCCTTTTATAGTGCTGAAGAAGATTACCTCACCCTGATGCTTGGAAAAGAATCTGAAGAAGGATACACGGTCCTTTCCAGCCCTCGAGTAGCACCCAACAAACGCGTAGTTCATCGGCATTTCGTTCTTTTTGGATCGGTCGAATAAACGCCATTTGTGTATTATAGAATAAAAAGACCACGTTTTGATGATTCTCTAGTCAAAATTCATTTTCCAAGTAACATAAGAACAAGACTTCTTGGCCGAGCGATGTGGGGAATACACATTCTGTTCTGCCTCAGTGACTGAAAACCGGAAGAAACTATCACCGTCTGTGGATCAATTGCTTACAATAGACTTAAATTTCAGCTCATAAAACATAAAACAACTTTTGGAACGTTAAAATTACGTGAATATAAATAAATCACTCAATACTGTAATAAATTTGGGCTAACCAGGAAAGGTAATATAACCCAACTCTTATCTCGTGTCCGTTCCCTATATGTTTTAATTTTTGTTTTAGGTTACCACGGCACTAGTTTTAAAACATTTTTTTCTACCTAAATTGATGGCAACTCCCACATATAGGCGTATGCCTCTGGGGGTGCCTAAAGCCCTTCTGTAATTGTAAGAGTATGTTAGTGTTTGTGTATAGTATCGTAAGCTGATATATAAAGAGTCTTGTAAACTAGTAAATAAAAGAGAAGGTGTCTTCTTCTTGAAATAAAAAAAAAAAATCATAAAATTACCACGTCGTTATTAAGCCTTTGAAATAGGCCTAAATTGCTCCCGAGAGGGACATCGGGTACCCCTGAAAATGCACATCTCTCAAAACAAATAGGCATGCTAGAAAACCCTTGAAATCGATTAAACCACGCACCTTGTCACATATTGGCATTCTGTTCTCCTGATCATTTGGGGACCGAATCGCGCTAATCAAATTTAACAGTGAAAATTAGTCTTTAAATTTGAGACTTCTTGGATTAGTCTATCGACTTTTACTATTTATTTAAAAACGTACCTTGAATAGTAATTACCAATTTTTTTTCTCAAGCGGAGAAATTCACTCAGACTAATTGGAGTTTGTAACTCAATATTCAGTCGGGCAATGGGGGGGGGGGGAGGAATAAGGATGTTGAAACACTTGGAATGAGTGGGAAAGTTCATCATAGGCACCTAAGTCACAGAAAGATAACGATTAGTAGTTATTGCCGAGCTGCTTGCGTTCGATGCCTTTCCTTCCGGGAAGGTTCTCGGATCCTTAATTGCTGGAACGTCGATCTCGATTGATGTTAAGTGGTGGTGGCGGCGGCGGTGGTGATGGTTGGGGGGAGGGGGGTAAATGTATTTTCGACCATTTCCTATGCCCAACCCTTTGGGGTATAGACCCAAAGAACATTCTCGAAAGTTTATTAACGTGCGAGAACTGCAAATGAATTGGCCTAACAATACAAGAACATTAAAAAAATTAATAAATAAAAAAAGTGGGGGGGGGGGTTATGGAGCACACCATGAACAACACATGGTTGGAGCACGGCGTTCGTTCAGTTTCATTAAAAGTTTGTCGAAGGAAAAACAAAAGAAAACACCATTACTACGGTGTCTAATTTTCTCTTTGTGTTTTGATTTCGAATGTAAAGATAAAATAATGTAGCCCTGACATTGTTTTTATAGCGTCACCTTTTATATTGTGTGCTTTGCTCTTTCGAACACTTCTTTTCTGCCATAGTTGAGTGTTTCAGAACTACGAAAATATGTATTATTATTTTATATAATATAGATAATCGTGACTCAGTTTTCCAAACGGGCTCAACCGTACGTTTCACAGTTCGAAGAAACTCTTCAATTCAAGTAGCACAAAAAAAAAAACAACAACAACAACATTGCGCGAAGCTAAACAATTTTGTTCTTTGAGTAACAGACAGAAGAAAAATAAGACGTGAGAAGGACAGTTAAATAATGCTTCGTGGAACGAGAGGAAAACGCTAACACGGCCTGTTCCCATGTGATTTGGGAAGGAAGGATTTACTCGGGAGAAAAAAGAAAACAAGCAAAGCTCCTTCTTTCTTGCGGAATATAGTGGTTTATATTTTAAGGAAACGAAAATCGTATAACAACGATATTCCTATGAGAAATCGCTGCAACAGAGACCGGAGTGTAAAATCTGTTTTAATCATTATTTGTTGCCAACAACTCATCATGATTTCCGCACGACTGAACTGGGCATCAGAAACAAATACCATACAATACGTCAAACATTTTATAATTTCCCTATAATTAAAGAGAAGGGTGAGCACTAATAAGAGTAAATATCTCTTATGCAGCATTTAATTCAAGAAATAAAGCACACAATCAGCGTAAATAAATAAGAGAGCAGTGAAAAAAAGTGGAGGACCTTGGAGCTGATTACTTTCCCAGCGTTATAGTTGAAGCGTATTAAAATGAGCTTTCCTGAGCATCAAATTTGTATGGCTCAATCCTCCCTGATGCTCCCACTGCCCTTCACTGCTCTATAATGATGATGTAAACCTTCAGCTTTTTCCCTTTCCCCGTGTTTTCAAGCAATAATGAACAAGTACGCAAATTTTTCAACTCACGTCAACATCATTGTAAACGTCTAATTATACGCCGACTCACCTTCAATGCTCAACTCGGCTGAACACTCACTTATGGGTGTAATTGATCCTTAAAAGATAGTGTGATATACATCGGATATAAGATCGGTGATATACAAGTGTACTAGCGCTTCATCAAAGGCTACCCGGCGGGGCTGGATTCCACAATGAGCAAGTGAGTCATGATGGACGAGTAAAAAACCCCTATAGGTTGTCCCTAATTATACCGCACAGGTAAACGGGTGTGACCGGTTACAAAAAGAACTTATTTCTTATAAATACATACATATTTATGCTCAAATATGAAGAGGAGAACGGAAATATCCTGATTAATGGTTTCCATCAAATAAAGTGACCTGCCACGCCACAACGCCGTGCGATTTCAATATCCCGAACGAACGAGTTGCCGTTTTCGAAATGGAAGTTTACACCTTATCGCATTCATTTGTTACAATGTATTCTTCTCCCCTTAAAAGTTATCGTTGAAGTGCCAAAGGCAAGAATGGAAGGTGAGAAGTAAAAGAAGAAAGAAGTAGGTAGTGTTGAGTGAATTGTGAGCGGGAGGGTGCATTTGTGTTCCCGTTGTTAAAAGAGAAAGTAAAGAGTATATATGTGATAGACTTCACAAACCATTTCCAGTCCTTTAACAACCAAACACTCTTTTGCCTTTCAAACGGAAAAGCGATGTTGTGGAAAATTCAATTCCTGTAGCGTAACATCTAAATGGCTCTTCCTATTGAGAGAACCGCATTTGTATTTTATTTATTTATTTATCTATATATTTATCCATGGTGAAGCTTCTTGAAATATGAACGTGAAGAACGAATGGAGGAAGCCACGGGTTTTGCCAGCGTTCACTATTTCTTTAATTGTTTTTTGTTATTTTTTTTTCATTTAAGCATTAGTTGTTTTCTAAATCAAGGTTCACAAAGATTATGGTTCGAGAAGACCCCTCGTCGGGCTTGTGGCAATGAGATTGGCCGTTGAAAAAAATCGCTAAAACTGGGGCAGAAGAGCGAATATAAGTGATTTATTTTTAAAGCATTTTTGCATAGAGGAGGAATAACATGGAGGGAGTGTCTTCCAAAATCCCTGACCAAATCATAACTGAAGCTTCAAGTGAAGCTACCCTTCCGGGTAACATGTCAAAGACGGAAACCTCTCATTTGACATTATTATTTATCCATGTTTTTAATTTGAACCGCCTCGCAGTGACTTTATTTTCACGTTTTCTCACTTTATTTCATTTTTCGTAAACCCGGAAAAACGAAAATCTGTCTGGTGTGACGAAGTAACAGTGCTTGTATTCAACATTCTTTTTAAAAGTGAGTATATTATCGGCGTACATAAATGAATGGCGTAGTCCATTGGTTTTCAGAAAATACACACCGATGACAAGATTGCTGAACTACTTTACCTCGAGTTTCCTGTTTTTTGTTATTCTTTCTAGTTTCTAGTTGATTTCACAATTTTTTTTTTTTTTAGATATCTTTATTAATAGGTATCTTTATTATAACAACTGAGCCTGAGCCCATCAAGTTAATTTACTTATTATACAATTTACAACATTATTGGAGTTCATGGCCCAGTGGCCTTCCTCCTTCGAGCACGCACGCACCTCACTGTCACTACCGCGACACCACAAGGTCCATGGGTTTTGTCCGCTGTAGCCGCCTGACGACGTCACCGTTGTCCAGGAGGCGAAGTGCTTCCGGGTTCATATGCTCCCGAAGACGGTGTTGGTGTTTGAGCGCATGCTGCTCAATTACTTCTTTTACGGTTTCCACCTTGAGGTCTCGGTGGAGGTCATCATTGCGAACATACCAGGGGGCATTGACAATGCTCCTCAGTACCTTGTTCTGGAATGTTTGTATGACCTTAATATTGGTCTTTTTTGTACAACCCCAGAGTTGAATTCCATACGTCCATACTGGCTTCAGCACTTGTCTATATATTAGCAATTGGTTATGGATGGAGAGCTCAGAGTGCCTACCAAGTAACCAAAACAGTCTTCTAAACTTCAGTTTTAGTTCTTCATTTTTCTTCTTAACGTGCTCTTTCCATTTTAGCTTAGTGTCGAGTGTCATACCCAGGTATTTAGCGGTGTTTACTATGGGTACCTGTTGTCCGTTGATAATTATTGGTATATTGATTATTTTCTTGTTTGTGAAGTAGATGTGTGAGGACTTGAGTTCGTTCAGTTTTAGTCGCAATTTTTTGGCCCATTGACATACATTATTTACTGTGTGCTGTAGTTGTGATGTTGCTTCTTCAACAGACTCTGCAACCGCCAGCAGGGCTGTGTCGTCTGCAAACGTTGCAATTGTTGTGTCCCCACTGCTAGGGACGTCGTTCGTATAGAGGAGATACAGCAGCGGCCCAAGTGCACTTCCTTGGGGAACACCAGCATTTATCCTCTTTAATGATGAATACGCTCCTTCGTGCTTCACCCTGAAGTGTCTTTCTGAGAGGTACGACTTGAGAATGTGGAAGTATTGGTCCGGCAAGTTTCTTCTAAGTTTGTACAACAGACCCTGATGCCAGACTTTATCAAATGCTTGGGAAACATCAAGGAACACGCTCGCGCAGACTTGCTTCCTCTCTAAAGAGTTCTCAATCACCCGAGTGATGCGATGCACTTGATCAATAGTGGAGTGCTTTTCCCTGAACCCGAACTGGTGATTGAGGATAAGCTCCTTGTCTTTGACTATGGCTTTTAATCTCTTCACGAGTAACCTCTCGAAGAGTTTGGAGATCACTGGTAACAATGATATAGGACGGTACGACGTTTTCTCGCATGATTCCTTACCAGGTTTCAGGATCATGATCACTTCTGCCACTTTCCAGCAACGAGGTACGTATTTGAGTCTCAGCGATGCGTTTATGAGGTAGAGTAACATACGCATTCCTACTTCCGGGAGTAGTTTGACGACATTCCCAGTTATGAGGTCATACCCAAGGGGCTTTATTTGTTTTGAGATTGTTTATTGCATATTTAAGCTCATTAAACGTTACCGGTCTTATATATTGCGAAGACGCTGATGGAGGCAGCGTCGGCAGGTCTTCCTCATCTCTTTCCCCTTGCAGCGGCATAAATGTTTCTTCGAGGTGCTCTGCAAATAGTTCTGCTTTCTCTCGGGGACTTTTAGCCCATTCTCCGTCCAGCTTTCTAATCGGAGGAATGTGTTCTTTGGGATGCTTAAGCGATTTAGTAATCTTCCACAGGGAGTAATCCGTATCCTTTCCTGGAGTTAACTCCATCAATAGTCTGGCAGGTGTTTCTTGCTTGATTTCCTTGTTCAGGGCGTCAAGCCGAGTCTTTAGCCTATTCAGTTTTGCTTTGTCACAAGGAGCTCTACTGTTTTGCCAGAGTTTCCTCGCCTTTCTTTTTTCCCTAACCAGCTTTCTAACCTCACGGGGATATGTGGTGTGGCTGATTCTTGCAATGTTTTCTGTAGGCGTGGCAGACCAAGCAGCTCGCTGAATACATTCGACGAAGTTCCCAGCTTCCTCTTCTAATTGTTCCGGTGATTTTAGAGGGACTGAAAGGTTAATATTAGAGGCGACGTATTCCCTGAAAACATCCCAACTAGTGCGTTGAGTGACTAGCCTTGGCCGGTCTTCCTTCAAAATGATTGAGCCGCTAATCGTAAGAACGATAGCAGAATGATCTGACATTAGACTGCCACAGTCTTCTACGTGAATGAAGTTGTCCGATACTCCCTTGACCACAAAAAAATCAATGAGATCTGGAGTCTTTAATGGGTCCTTGGGCCAATACGTAGGCTTTCCTGATGAATGGAAACTGCAATTTTTTCTTCTCCCAGCGGAGAACAACTCTCGTCCTTTTGTGGTTGTTAGCCTCGAGCTTCAATATGTGTTTTTTGCATTGAAATCCCCGCCGATGACGAAATTAACACCCAGACTATCCATTAACGATAAGTAGTCCTCTTCTTTCAGTGCGTATCTGGGAGGGCAGTAGATGGCAGAAATGCTACAGCTTTTGCTATTTACGGATGCTTTAACTGTTGCTACTTGCATGAACTCTTCCTGGATACTGGGTTCCGCGTAGTGTTGAACGGTGCTCTTAATGAAGATGGCTGCTCCTCCTCGCGGTCTACCTGTTGGGTGGTCCGCACGATAGCACGAGTAGCCTTTGATTTTCATGTGAGATGACCTCGTGAAATGAGTTTCCGAGATCAAACAGATATCAACTTTTTCTTGATGGAGAAATAACTCAAGTTCTGGTCATGTTGCCCCAATCCATTTGCGTTCCATGCTGCTATTGTCACAGTATTTTGACGTTTCATAATTTTTGTCTAACTTTTAGGCTCTTTTCGAGGGTGCTAACCCTCTCAGCCAACAGATTATTGGTTCTTTTTTGCTCGTTCACAATTTCCAATAGTATAGTGAGCATTTTATCAACTGAGGATGGAGCCGGATGGCCGCTAACTACCCCAGCATAGGACGTTTGTTTTTTAGTCGGAACAATTGTTTCCCTAGCATCTGGTTGGACTTTCTGAATGATCTTTGCTGCTTGCCTTTTCCCAGCCCCTCCGGTCTTGGAGTTATTGGCTTTTTCTTTCATACGCTGCAACTCTTTGGCTACCTCACATCCACGATAGCTCGCTGGGTGGGCGTCTCCGCAGTTGACGCATTTTGCTGGGCCCTTCGTGAGGGGGCATTTTTGGGCGTCATGCTTCCCAGCACACTTAACACACCTCGCTTCTCGCTGGCAGTAGGTTCGTGTATGGTTGAACCCCTGGCAGTTCTTACACTGCGGAATGAGATTAGTAGTTCTTCTCAAAGGTTCGATCTTAACTTTTATATTAAGAATCGACTGGATCGAGTATATCTTTTCAGTCTCTTCCATGTTATCGAAGCTAAGTACGAAAAGAGGAAGATTCTTCTTGATGACGATTGGGTTGCCCTCGTTTTCATTTTCCCTGGTTTTTTTAATTAGGTTAACAGCCTCTGTAATTTTATACCCCTTTTCCTTAAGGTCGGTCACTATATGCCTCTTGCGACTACTCTGAAGGGGCGCTCATTTTTATTCTCGTACGTGTACCACTCGAATTTTTTTTGCCTTAAGCCATTAGTAAGAGTCGCTATCTTGGGTGAAAATTTTCCAAACATTGTTGGATAACGCTTTGATGGAACACTCTTTTGTGGTTTCCACACTTTTTATGAAATTATGTATCGTACTGTACTCAGTAACAATTTGATTTTAAGTTCTGCTTGCCCCAAATGGTCGCATAGACTTAGAATTATATTATACAACTCACTGAATGCAACGTTGATGTTTCCGTCCTGGATGCGAAACGCCGCGGTTGTAGTTCGGTGTTTCACAACCGCGAGTTTAGTTTTCTGCACAATTTCCTCGAGCGTTTCCGCGGGGGAACGACCGGTGTCCCTTTCCTCATCCATCACCGCATAAGGTCATCACACCATAATGAAATAATATGATGCAATCACTGTTATTGTTCCTTTGTTTTACTTTTGTTTTGAGAGCTCCGAACGATGTTGACTGTTCGAACGTTCACGACAAACTGCGATTTCACAAATAAACCAAACTTGACAGCCGGCCTGCGCGCGCCGGGAAAGCATATTTGACATAACAGAACTCGAATTGTGGTTGTTTCATAGGTTTGCCCACCGACAAAATCAGTACATAAGCAATTAAATAAATGAAGTAGGTAACGAATCAATAAACTATAATTATTATTTCTGCTTTGTTTCTTCCCAATTAGATGACGTTCAGCAGCAGTCAACATGGGGTACTGATCAACTTTCGGCTGTTATGAACAGCTTGCCATCAATGTACACAAACCCTGCGTGCATGCTTGTTAGGAATTATTAACTTCATCGACGGTCTGTGTGTACTACCCGTGGTCACTGACAGATAATAGATGTTTTGGATTCTTATTCTAAACAACAACATAACGTTGTACAACACAACGTTGTATCATGGTTCGAGTGATGAAACTAGTGCGTAAAGCCAGACCCAACGATCCGGCGCCGACTGCGAATGTTGGTGTGGTGGGGTGGGGGGTGGGGATCGCACTTCACCGAAACCTCTTGCTTCGCCCCATCACACCGTTCGAATTTTTTAAAATACAGTATAGTCTCTAATTGATACAATTTTCTTCAGAATATTTTTGGAGTCGTATGCCCAACACTTTTGTCAGTTCATTTTCGGAACGACCTCTCTCAGAAGCCAAGTCAGAACTTGGAGCCGTACGTAAGAGAGTGTCAAGGGGCACGTGCCCCGACAGCAACCAGACAGTCGCAGCGCTTTGTTAAGCTGCGTATACACTTGCGAGCCGAACCTCTGAGGCTCCGAGCGTGCTCTGAGCATGTTTAGAGCACGCTCGCTGAAATGTTGTTTCTCTCGAGCCGGGTTGAAAACTGTGAGCATGGGACGAGCCGAGAGCTGCCGTATGAAGTGTATTTATTATTTCTCAGTGGTAGTTCTGACAGAGTCGCGGGTGCGTTATGGCCTCGAAGGATACTATATCGCTCTTTGTTATGAGCGATGCGGCGTATTTAATGGCTAGTGTGGAGAGCCCAAAAAAAAAGGAAGTCGCGTCGTCGGTGGTGGCAAACGGATTTGTATCGAAAAAGAAAAAAATGGGTTTCGGGTCCCATAAATTGGGATGATTTTTGTAGGCCTCAATTAGAGAAATTTGCCTCTCCTCTGACCATTCCATTACGACGGCGACAACGACAATGGTGAAAACAGAGAAAAACAAAAAACCCGGTAACTGAAAAAGGGAGATGACAAAGTTCCCCTCAAAGAAATGCCCCCTCTTCACCCTTTTGTCTCGAGCGCGCTCTGAGCCTACTAAAAGCCCGTCCCAATTTGACGAACCAATTCCTTTGATGTTGAATGAAAAACCGACAGCAGATGGAGCCTAGTACGCGAGCCGCTCAAAACGTGCTCGTCGTAACAAAAACACGCCTTGAGCCTGTTTAGAGCGGCTCGCGAGCCGCTCGGCTCGCAAGTGTATACGCAGCTTTAAGTTATAGGGTGGGTGGGGAGGCTTTTATCTCACTATGACAATTAGCAGCTGAGAAACAGAGCGGGTCTCTAATGAGCGAACCCCCAGAAAATTCGATTTTTATGAATCCAAACCCACGAAATTGGTTTCTGTAAGTGACAGTAGACCCGCTGAATTGCTGGAAGAGTCATGGCAGTGAAATTCGTTATTTTAATCAGCCGACCCCGCAAAATTGCTTTTAAGGTGGGTCAAAAGCACGAAATAATACAGAGTTCGCTGCACGTGCAATGCTAGGGTGAAAAATTGAGTCCGAGCTGCCTTCGTGATACACAAACTCTTTTGTGTTACATGCCCCTACGTAATCAGATATTTAATTAGAGGACCTGGAATTTTTTTTCTCAGAAAGTCAACCCCGTAAAATTGAGAGGGATGGGTCAAAAGCAAGAAATAATACAGCATTCGCGGTCTTGAGAGGGACGAGCTTGCGAAATTCTGTGTTGAAGGAGGAGGAGGGGAAGTTTTAGGCCCTGCAATGCAGAGCATGAAATGGAAAGATCTGTCTCAAGTACCCTGGAACCAGTTCTGCCTCTCGTAATTTCGTGTGCAAACTGTGATTCCATGTTTACCCCCCCCCCCCCAATTAGATTACTTAAAATAAAAATAATAAAATCATTACATCACCTGTTGCAAGGGGCTGTCCTCTGTATAATACTGGACTATCTTGAGCGGGGATTGGCAAAAGTTGGTTCTCTTATTGGTTGGAGCACCAATAATCCATAAAATCGAGTACTTTAAGAAACCTAAAGAAGTGGAATTGAATTCACACGCACATCAATAATGTGTGTACTGTATGGGTTATGAGAGGGAGTGATAGTCTTTGCCCACCCATCAGAAAACGCCCATGGGTGCAGCGACATCTGCGTGCAGCGACATCTGCGTGCATCGAACTCAAACCCCTGGGTCATCAAGTGAGCGGTCACATTCGCCCCCTCCCATCACACCCCGTAAAAACAGTTTTTGGATCCTGCTTTCTCTTGCCCCTCCAGCCCCGTGTCCCTCGTCCAGAATGTAGCGTGAAGCTAATCATTTGCGGCCTGGATTATGTCCCTATTTCTCCCATAAAGCAGCGTGATAATGTCAAGCAGCTGGTGTCCGTTTCTTGGCTCGATACTTTTTAGTTTCAGGCTAATAAAGTTCGTTCCCAAGTATGCATCGTCGGGGTTTATGGGTAAACATAGCAATTTTTGGCCGTATTATTAGTCCGTGATCGGATTGTGGTCAGTGTTACTGATTCGAAACTCAGGGAAGAACTGCTTCGCGTTCATGACCTGACCTTGGAAACAGCCGTGTCAAGGTGCCGTGCGGCCGAAATCTCGAGCCAAGAAGCGGCTTGTATATCGTCGTCCCGTTATTGCCCGTGGAGCCTCTCGGAAAAGTCAATACTGCCTTCAGTCAGCAGGTATGTACGTTTTGTTGTTACACTCGTCGTCGTGATCACATTTGTCCCGCTAAAGATCAAGAATGCCACAACAGTCACGAAAAAGGTCACTTCACAGCGGTTTGCCCCCAAAAAAAAGTCGTCTAGCCAGTCAAACACGCGGTCATTTTATCCATCTGTGTTGATTAAAAAAATCGCTGATCTTCAGCTATTTCGAATTGAATCGTGCTGTCTCTGCCTCGTCCCCCCACGCAATGATGATTCTGCTCGACGTCGGAATGGAAGTTGGTTTGTCGATCTGAAACTGAATGAGACCGTCCTTCCGTTTAAAGTAGACACTGGAGCCGAATGTAATGTGACGATGAACTCTGCCTTCCTGAAAATTACTCCTAAGCCACCTCTGCTCCCCACAGATGCCGTGCTAAAGCCGTATGCTTCTGATTGTCTTATTCGTCCTGTTGGCCGTTTCAATTTGAAGTTTGACATTTATGTTATTGATTCCGAGCATCAAACTGATAATCTGTTGTCCTTGAAGACCTGTGAAGCTCTTGGTTTAGTTCGTTGAACAAACTCAGTCGTGCATTGTATTGACCTCGTCGATCAATACAGTTATCTTTTTGAAGGTTTAGGCAAAATTCCAGGAACATTTCAAATTCAGTTGAAGCCTGGTTCTCAGCCAGTTATTGCGTGAAATCGACGCTTTCCTTTTTCTGTGCTGGACAAGATGAAAGAGTCACTTGAAAAAATGGTAGCCATGAAAGTGATCACTCCAGTGACCGAGCCAACCCCTGGGGTGTCCAATATACTCGCTGTTGAAAAACACAACAAAAATGGGGACATCCGAATTTGCCTCGACCCTAAAGACTTAAATTCCTGCATTCTTATCCCAAAATATTACGTGCCAACCACGGAAGAGATTGTGTCAAAGCTGCCTGGAAAAGAAATATTTACTGTCCTCGATTTGTCTTTTGGGTTTTGGCAGCTCCAGCCGTTTGGCGATTCCGTTTTTTAAGGGTTTGCTTCGGCATCAACAGCGCGCCTGAACTTTTTATGCAAAAAATCGTCGAAATTTTTGGAGGTATTGATGGGTACTCTCCGTATTTTGATGACTTGATTATCGCTGCTTCCACCCCCCCATCGATGCTTCGCTGCTTCCCATGTTGTTGCTATCGATGTGTAAGCTGATAACCCCAGTGTAACCTGCGGGATCACCTAAGAAAAGGCAGTCTCCTCTGCCTCTGCTGTCGTTCGTTTCTGTTAATTTTAATCAAACTGTTTTGACGTTGTTATTCCTTTTATGAACTATTACAGTTTGAACCACGTAATATTAACCCGCGAAACTTGCAATTTCTACGAATTTAAGACCCGTACCTTGCAAGTTGGCGGATATTCACCTTGGAAATTTGAAATTTCACCGAATTTAGAACCCGAACTTTCGAACTTTGGAACGAATGTTTGGACTTGAAAAGGTCACAAAATTCACGTACCGATCTCTTAACCCATTTGGAGCGCTCAAAATCGCACGTCCGAGCACATTACGGCCAAAATTCCTCCGGTGACGACCTCCCAGCACATTCTCCTGAACATTCAGAACAAAGACGATTTTGCCCCTTTTTTCAACCGTAATACTAAAGGCAGGATTTTCTGTATTTCGTATTAGGATAATATAATGTGCGAGGAGCTCGGCTTCCGTTAGACTTTATTTTGTTGACGAGCTCCCAGCACATTCTATTCTCCTGGTCATCAGAGGTCCAAAGTTTCCAAAACGACGATTTCACATGTTTTGACGTGATTTTCGGTCCTTTGTATTAGAAGAATATGTTGTGTCAGGAGCTCGGCTCCGAAAGAGTTTATTCCTTCAATTGGTTGAGTGTGACTTGAAAAGGGCATAAAATTCCCACGTGGTTGTAAAGCATTTCAATTGGGGCCAAATTGCTCTTGAGAGGAATATCGGAAACCCATAGAAATGTCGCTCTCTTAACTCATTTAGAACTCTCAAAATCGCTCTGTAATTGTAGTCACACGTCTGACTACTTTACGGCAAGAATTCCTTTTTCGACTAGCTCCGTGCGTATCCTATTCTTCGGGTGATTTGGAACCAATCTCGTCAAAAACGACGTTTTGGCCCCTTTTTCCCGGTGTCATGCAGCGATTTTCCATGTTTCGTGCCAGGATAATGGGTCAGGAGCTTGCGCTTGATTGTGATGCTAAGAGCCTTCGAAAACCTTCAAAAGCTTTCGAGAGCGTATAAAAAACTTTTGAGAGCCTATGAACGCCTTCAAAAGACTCAAAAGCTTTCTGGCACAGCCACTGATAACCGACGGAAGTTTTTGAATGCCCATAAGAGCCATAAAAAGAGTTTGAAATCTGTCAAAAGCTTTCCAAGGAATTTGAGAGCCTATGACACAGTCGAGAGACTTTGACAGCCCTCTGGCAAATGATCGCCAGTTAGCGCATAGTTTTGAAAGCCATTGAAATGCTTTGAAAGCATGGTCGAGTAAACACGATTTTAACATTAAAAATATCAACCATTAATCGTTATTAGGGAGTTATTGCATAGCCGTCTGACGCTTAACGTTTACGGTTATGTGACGTCACCATAAGCGTAGCCGTTTGTGTCGGTGGAAAAAGAGTTACCGTAGAATTCCCTAAAGAGGGACAGCTAACTGGGAAAAGTTTGTTTGAATTTATGTGGTGGATTGTATGAGGTTTATCACCGTCCGAGGTCACTTTTGGGTCCCTCAGGATGTCAGCTTGGACATCCCATGCAGAATTGTCGGGAACACTCCAGCGGGGAGGGTCAACGACCATGTTTTTTATCAAGGAGTTTTAAGTATTTTTGCAGATGCAGAATAAACTTTGATCGCACACATAACTGAACAGCTTCATGGCGCGTACTAACATTTTTACTTCATTTCCCATCTGATTGCGAGTTCAAAGCAGTTTTGAAACTGAAAATTTCATTAACGATAGCCTCTGCAGAATTTTTTTTCTGGGAAAAACCAATAAAATTCCTCAAAGTTCCCTAAAGAGGGACAACATAGAAAACACAATTTTTAAATTAAGTTGTAGGTTATTTTGGGCTTTTTTCATTTCATTATGATATGAATGGCTCAAATGAGGACTTAGGTACAAAGGGGTGAAGCGGGCTGAAGTAACAACTTAATCCTAACCTCAATGACTAATTTTTAGCCATCTATTCTATCGTAGATGAATGGCCAAAGCGAAATTGGATGGGTTCTGACGACTTGAAATCAGCCCTATAAATACTTTCTAGCTCTTTTTGGTACGAAGGTGTATATTTTTGTGTGCACTGTAACGTAATACGAATGCTGGTCAACTTCTATTTTTTAATGACTAAAAGCAATTTGTACCTTGTTTTTATGGTTCTTTTAAAACTTCGGATTCGTCTTTTACTCAAAGACAAGGTCCTTAAAGCGGAAAATACCCATAAAGCTCGTGTGTCCCTCTTTAGGGGACTGGCTCCTAAAGAGGGACATATTAATAAATTAATTAGACTGATATTATCCGGACGACGATGGAAGGGCATAGCCCAACACGATTCGAGTTTCCGTGGCGCAAATGGCAGCGTGCTGGACTGGTAATCCAGAGGTTGCGGGTTCAAATCCCGCCGGGGAGCCATTTTTTCTCGAAACTCGAATCGTGTTGGGCTATGCTCTTCCATCGCTTCGCCTCATAACGGGTGCACCAAGGTTCGCCAAAAACATTATTCTCCACAACTACCTTGACATTCCCACAGTTGAATAAGTCAGCAAAACAACCATCTAACACCTGCACGCCACAGGCAGCCGGACCTGCTCGACTGAACGGTGATCTTACTTACTGTCTGATTAACTGTTAAATTAACAACTTGGAAGTGTTATGGGACAGAAACCCTCCCTCAAGTTCCATTATAGTACCCATGCACAAAATTAAGACCACCAATCCCTAGTAAGCCCATCATACAGTATTGTAATACTGCAAGAATTTAAAAAATAAATAAATACAAAAGTAGAAAGGTACAGGGGCGTAGCCAGCACGTGATCTTGGGGTGGGCAGCCAGGCGCGGAACGTGAGGTGAAGGGGAGCGTTCGCTCACGGGGGAGAAATTCAGAAAATGACATTTTGCGGCTAACAAGATATAGGAAAAGCGCCCATTCACGGCTAACGGAAATAGCTCTGATTCACGGGTAAACTTGAGAAATAAATCTCATTGAAAACACCAATTTGCGATTTCTCGGTGTACGTTCCGGGCCAAAATTACGAAAAAGACGCTAATTCATGGTTTATAGAGCTCGTTTTACGGCTAAAAGTGACAAAATAAAGTGATCGTTCAATGTAGAAAATGAGAAGGACCACTCATTTTGTGGCTGAAATTGAGGCAAAACCCAATTGATGGCTAAAATTGAGAAATAGCACCTAACCACGGCTAAAAAAGAAATAGCGCTCGCTCGATTTGGTGCTGATATTGAGAAAAGGCGCCAGTTCGAGGTTTATCGATTGAGAATAAGCAATAGTTTGCGGCTGAAATTCGGGAAAAACGCCAATTCGAGGTTAGAATTGAAAAATAACGTTCATACATGGCTCAAATTGAGGAAGATGTTTTTTTGCGAGAAAAATATCTACAAAATTTGGTTTTTTAGAAAGTGAAATTGGAGAAATTGATTTCTTGGTGAGTCAAACCCACGAAAATGAGGTTTTAGTGCGAAAAATCAGTGAAATTGGTTGATCAGTCACAAACATCTGCGAAATTGATTTTTTGGTAAAACCAATACGCGAAAAAGGTTTTTTTCAGTGAGAAAAATCCGCAAAATTGGATTTTTAAAGAGCGAAATCTAAGAATTTTGTTTTTCATTGAGCCAGATCCAGGAAAATGTGTTTTTTAGGTAAGAAAAATTAGGATAATTGATGACTGATCGAAATCTGAGATATTGGGTCTTCAGTGAGGAAGAGCTGCGATAATGGTTTTTTAGAGTGTAAAAGACACCCCCGCTGGCTACCCCATGGAAAGGTATACATATATTTTCACTCCCCATCATTCGGAACTGAAAAAGATTGCGAGATCCCACGGACCAGCAATGCCAATGAGAGATTGCGAACCCTATAGTAGAGTAGTAGAGATGCAATAAGCCTTTGGAGAATACAGATAATATCCCCTAGTAGATAGGGCCTATTTTTACCCCCAGAATGGTGTTGCGTTCACCTGGTATAAAAGCTAGGTTTTCAAGTGGTGAAAATAAAGTCGCGCGACCCACAGGAACTTGCGACAGCATTTCGAGTGTCGCCAGCGATAATTGGTCGCCACGACACGTGTGCATTGCCCATTGAATTATATGTTTCTCTGCGGTCGCGGCAATAATTGTCGCGGTGACCGCACTACACTTATCGCTCGTGTGCACCGGGCCTTAAATACCATTTTGAAAATTATGGATACGTCAAATTTTAAGCAAGTTATTACGGAAAACCCTCAGAATCTGTCCCTCTTTAGAAACTACTTTTACATCTGGTAACCCTTCAAAGAATTTCAGACAGGAAGCTCCCAATTTCTCTGGTATTTGATTCCAAAATGCTGCAATTTTGCGGTTTTTCGTCGGGCTATAGCCCGCGGGATCCACGAGAACTTTAAGCAATGCAAATTTCGCGAATATTTAGACCCCGAAACTTACAATTTCACTCACAATTATTAGCTGCAAATGATGCAGGTACTTTTGTGGCTATTTCTCTCAATTTCAGTTGTGAATTAGCGTCTTTTCTCAATTTTATCCGCGAATACCACTCTACTCAACCACACAGATTTGTTGCAGTAACAATGACTTAACATTACGGATCCTCGCGCGGTGGAACTTACTATACGGCCATATATTCCATTGAACCCGTAGAGTCGAAGTTTTGTGAGGATTGAAACACTGCAAGACAAAAGTAGACATTTCAACGCCAACGACGCTCTATTTCGGTTCATTAACGAATAAGCGCGATAAATTGAAATTTATTCAACTCTAAAAATATTTGAAATCTATTTCAATGAAGTAAACAGAAACGAAAACTTCCGACGCGCTGTACAGCAGTAATTCCTCTCAAGTTCACCAGCGTTTGATCTTCGCTCGGTTGTCAGACCGATTTTCGTGATGTCCTATAAGCCGTTCTCTATCAACTGAAGCATGAGGTTTCATTTCCGTCTCTCAATCAACAGTTCCCCCTTTTATCAACTCAGATGGGCAAGTAAGTTGACAATCGATTTTCTTTTCTGATTTACTGAACTCAACGGGAGCTTTTTTTGAAGATTGTACTATAAATAGTGGTAAAATATTAATTGTTTTTCTTGAGAAACTGTTTCAGGAATAAAAAACTTGTTGCTCCCTTTTCCTTGTATGAGAAAGTATTCAATCTTCTTCATGATCTATGCCCTGGCAGTCCTCGCTCTATTTTTGTGTCCCTGCGTGGTTATTATTATCACGGTGCGGTTTTTATTGCCCCCTCCTCCTCTTCCCGTAGCCGTCACACCCAACAGTCACACACCACCTTTCTTTTTGCACGTGAATAATGAAGTGACGGCACGGGCACGGCTATACCAAAACCACCTCCCCCCCCCCCCAAGCAAAGGCAAAAGACAACGAAATAAAACAACTGCTTAACAAAGACATAACCGTAAAACAGGAAAAATAAGTCCCTGACTCCCATTCAGACGAGACACCCCGTCTTTCTGTTTGTAACGCGGTGCATTATGAAACGGATACCCTTGAAATATTCAAATGTCGTGTGCGGCAATGGGGAATTTTTTTTTGCCGCTGTTTTCTACCTGTGAGAGCAGCTAGTTTTCTCACTTCGTTGTATTCCCTTTTTTTTTTCATCTAGGTTGGCCGAATCTTTTATTTAGAAACACTCGTGTGTAGGTAACCCAGAAATGGCAATGGCGCTGTGGAAAGAGCCCGCAAAATGAAATGGTTGCACCAATGTTTGTTAAATTATTAAATTATATCAACTTCTTCTTTTGCCGTTCTTGCGGGGTTAACGCAATTAAGCAACTTTGACAAATGTATATTTTTTTTCCTTCGTTTATACATAAGCATAAGTACATTGCACTTTCTTCGAACCAAAGTGAGATATTGACTCTGGCACATTAAGGTATTTCCTAAACCTTAATCGTGCAACCCAATAGACCAATCTCTTCGAATGCGTAACCGCCAAGTCGAAGGTCAGAAAATCGACAATTTAGACAATGTAGACCGCTCAGAAAAAACGCAAGTGTGTATACCGGGCCTTGGAATCGTTCATAGCGTTTTCCATTTGCACTCAAATCTGCCACAAGGCCGTTCGTTTCCACCTCTCCTCTCTGAATTAAATGATTTAATTTAAATCATACTTATTTGGAGAACACGAAGAGAAAGAAATGCCTCGTTGCAGAATTGTATGCAAATAGAAAACTCAATGAGTGTATGAAAGTCATAAAAATGAACTATTTGTTGTACTTGTTGAGACGAGCACCTTACATTTTATTTGCCCTCTCATTAATGGAAATAAAATAATGTGCTTTTTGTTATTTTTTACATAATTTAATGTTAACGGTATCAATTAAGTATTTAATAAGTACGAAGACCACCAATAAAGAGGTTACGGTATCGAATGGACAACTTCTTTTGAATTCGCCACCCTGTCACTGTTCCTCTCTTTTGAATGTTTTGTTTAGATCACATTTCCTGTTCCAACGAGATGCTTTCACTCGTGTGAGGGGGCGGGGGGGGCACAGCCCGCACCCTTTGGCACAGGCCATATCGCGCCACCTGTCGAAGCATCTCTTTCAAGCTTTTCTCATCACTATAGAAAGAAGAGAAAAGAGAAGTTTTCGCGAATAAATGCGCTCTCAACACAAACAGGAGTCAGGCGCCAGATTATTCGTGAATTGATGGCGGGGCTTTGTCTTCCAGATCAGGAATGCTCCAGCACCATTCGCTTATACGCAAAGATTCTTCGCGCTCAATTTCTTTGAAGTATTCGGTCACCCTAGCTCCTTCTAGGATTACAAGGCTAAAAACGACTGATATAAGCCACGGAGACTTTTCTGTCCTGTCGTGGATTTTTCAATATTTTTAAGAATGATCGTTTGTTGTACTGTCAAAAGTATAAAAAAATCTATAAAGTAAACCGCCTTTATTATAGTGTGGTCAAAATTGAGCCCCCAAAACCTCGCAAAAACATTGTGCAATGCCTAAAATGTCAAGAATATGGGCACACTAAAAACTATTGCCATAAATCTCCCAAATGCGTCAAGTGTGACGAACCCCACGAAACCAAACAGTGTTCAAAACCAAATGGCATACCACCCGTTTGTGTCAACTGTAAAGGCTCGCATACGGCTAATTATCGAGGATGTCCTGTTGCCACCAGACTTCAAAAATTTAACAACAATAATCGTATTCCAGTTATGGCTATTAAACCCATACCATCCCAGCCACAAGTCAATCCCGTATCACCCCACCCTCAAGTCAATGCCAAAACGTTCCCCCCATTGATTCCGAAGCGTGTTGAAGCTCATACCAGAACCTTTTCCCAAACGCTTTCTGATCGTTCACCACAATCAACCAATAAGTTAGATGAGCTCATATCTAGAATTGACACATTGCTGTCAGTTATTCAACCAGTTCTACAAATGTTAGCCCAGATATTACCTACAATTATCAAACCATGAATCCAACAACTACACATAGTCCGCTGAAAATAGTCACATGGAATTGCCAAGGTATCAACAATAAACACCATGAGCTAGACCATTTTTTAAAAACTCATGAAATCGACATTCTATTGGCTACTGAAACTAAATTAGCTCCTCACATTAATTTTAGTATTGCGGGTTATTCAATTTATAGAGCAGACCATCCCAGTGGCAGGAGGAAAGGAGGGTCTGCCATTTTCATTCGGACACCGATAAGTCACAATCCCCTTCCACCGATCGAGGAAGAGGAAATTCAGATAGCTCGAGTGAGCATCAAATTAAACACGAGTTACTATCAAGTTTGCTCTTATTACTCCGCTCCTGTGTACCGATTACTACCAGTTCATTACTGGGGGGTTTTTCATGAGCTTGGAAGTTCGTTCTTGCTCGGCGGCGATTTCAACGCAAAGCATCCTAGATGGGGCTCATATGTGACAAATCCACGAGGACGGATTCTATCTGATATAGGATTTCAACACTCACCCCACTCACCAGCAGGCACAAGGGCAAGTTCCCGACGTTCTGGATATATTCATATGCAAAAATATGATCAATTTATGTTCAAACGCCTCCGTAATACATGAGTTGAGTTCCGACCATTACCCGGTGATAATGACTATCAATGCTCATCATGATAGACGCCAATCATATACAGGACTGATAAAACTGCCATTCGACTGGGAGAAATACAAGTCCACTCTAGAAGAGCTAATAAATCCAAATATACCCCTGAAAACAACAACAGACCTTGATAAAGCTGTAAGCTACCTAACCCGTTCAGTACAACAAGCTGCAACAATCGCTCACCAGCCGCGACAAAATTCATCATCCACACCAAAACCTGTGTCATGGCCATCTCATATCACCCAGCTATATTCTGTAAAGAAACGCTGTAGAGATTTATGGGAGCGAACTAAATACCAGCCTTACAAAACAGCATATAACAGAGCTACAGAAGACCTCAAGAAAGCTCTAAGAGAACATAGAGAACGAAATGTTCACTCCGAACTTGAACAATTGAGCAGCGAGGACGGGGCCTTATGGCGGAAGATTAAGGCGTTGACCAAAAGAAGAGAGAATATACCCCCACTCAAAATTAATAACTGCTGGTTAACTACACCAGAACAAAAAGTAGAAGCTTTTGCGAACAGCTTGTTCAGCCAATTCTCCCCTCATCCTCAACGCGATGCAGCCTTTTGCCAGTCAGTTGAAGATGGTTTGAACGAACCTCTCCAATTGTCACCTCTTCCTCCTCTCTTCAAGCCCTCGCAAGTTCGAGACGCCATCTCTCGATCTCCTACGAAGAAAGCACCAGGAGAAGACCAAATAGTCCAGCCACTTCTAAAAGCACTCCCCAGGAAAGCACTTGTTCTACTCACCCAAATTTACAATGCCATCATCCGACTAGCTCATTTTCCATCAAACTGGAAACATGGAATGATCATAATGATCCCTAAACCCGGCAAGAATCATCGCAGTATTGATGGATATAGACCCATTAGCTTCGTGTTCGAAAGGTTGCTGCTGCAAAGAATGCTTCAATTTCTCGAACCCTTACTGCCTCCCACACAGTTTGGATTTCGTTCCAGCCTCTCATGTCCTCAACAGCTCCATCGAGTAGTGGATACCATACTAAAAACGTATGAAGAAAAGCAGGTTTGCATGGGTCTATACATCGACAACGAGAAGGCCTTTGATAAGGTTTGGCATAGTGGGTTGCTTTTTAAAATAAAACCCCATCTTCCAGACACCTACTATCGGATTATCCATTCCTATTTATCAGGGAGATCCTACGCAGTTACCTATGGAGGAGTCAAATCACAGTCCCATATTATCAATGCTGGAGTGCCGCAAGGAAGTGTGGTGGGTCCATTTTTGAATCTTATTTATGCGCATGACTTCCCCAGCGACCCAGCTGTCATCACTGCCATGTTTGCCGACGATGTCGCTGTCCTAGCCAAGATTGATTCCTGCGAACAGTCAAGCCCAACACTGCAAGAGCACATCCGTCTGATCGAAGACTGGGCAAACCACTGGCGAGTAAAGGTCAATCCCTCTAAGTCCACTCATGTCAAGTTCACGTACCGAAGAAAATTGACTCACCATCAAATCGTGATGAACGGAACTGACGTACCCGAGTCAGACCATGTTCGATATCTGGGGCTAATTCTTGACAAGAGACTAACTTGGCACGAGCATATAACCTCCGTCATTAAGAAAGCTCGAACGAGGATGCACATTCTTATGCCGCTACTCACCAGCTCAGCTCTAGCCCTTTCCACCAAGCGTCTGATGTATTTAGCTCTCATAAGGCCAATTTGGCAATATGGATGTCAAATATGGGGATCTGCATCGGACAGTCAAATTAAAAAGATACAAACCCTTCAGACTAGAATCCTCAGGATAATCACCAAAGCACCATGGTACGTTCGGAATTCCACTCTTCACTCTGATATGGATATACCACTGGTAGTCCAGGTACTCAAGGAAACCAGCCGTCGATACTTTGACTCACTCCAATCCCACCACAATACGGAACTCCAGCAATTATTGGAAAACCAACCACCAGCTCGAGACCAAAGAAGACTCAAAGAAACGAACAGTTGACATAATCAGCTGAAACTTCTGTGATTTGTGACATTAAGCCTGTGATAAACTAACTGTTATAACTGCCCCATTATTTATATTTATTGTTGAACATTATTATCATTCACTCCTTTCTTTTGTGAAGTATATCAGCACTTGTTCCTATTAATAAGAGGCGTATCAGTGGATACATACCTCTTCACACGTTACATGTGAATTAGAATTGCATGTTCTACTAATAATATTGTTAGCAAAACTGAAATGTACACAGTACAAATAAAGTTATCATTATTAAAAAATTAAAAAAAAAAAAAAAAAAAAAAAAAAAAAGTATAAAAGTCTAGCACGGATAGAAACAACTGGATACGATGAAATATACACAAAATTTGTTCTAAGCGCGAGTTGTACACGTGTTTCCTCGGCCCCTTTCCAATCATACCTCACCTACTCGGCGTTTACGTAAATTATCGCCGTATTTCTCCACCAATCCGGGATTTCAACGTCTCATTTAAATCTCCAGGAAATTCCACTCAACCGTACGATCTTCTTTTATCATATTTCACCTGTGAAAAAAATGTAAAACGCACATAAACTTTTACCTTGAAAATTCACACTCTTTCGACGACTTATTTATAAAGGCAAGATCGTACGGTTGTGCTGAATTTCTTGGACATTTAAATGAAACCTTGAAATCCAGGATTGGTGCAGACATACGGCGATATTTTACGTAAACGCCGAGTCGGCGAGGTATGATTGGAGGGGGGGTCGAGGAAACACATGTTACAACTCCCCCCTTAACAGAGGTCACATCGGCGATATCGAATCGTGATCATTATGAGTAATGGGGGAGGGGGGGCGTTTTTCCTTTATCTCTGTCAAGTCAGCATGACAAGAGTCAGGGCCGGGTTTATGGGGGGAGGGCAAGCCCGGCGGAGGCGTGCGGTGTCCCAAGGGGCGCGATCTGCTGGCAAAATGAGGGGTGGAAAGGAGGACGAGAAAAAATGACCTAAAAGGAGCCTTCAACAAATTATGTATAATTCAAAACTGTAAAATAGCCGAAAATTGACTTTTTTTCAATTTTAGCCGTGAATTACAGAGCTTTTCCCCATTCACTTTATCCTCAAATTGGCGATATTCCTCAATTTCAGCCGCGAAGTAGCGTTTTTATCCCATGTCAGCAATTTTCCTCAATTTTTGCCATGAACTGAAGCATTCCTCGATTTTTTAACGAATGTTTACCTTTTCAGCGGTAAATTAGCACTTTTTCTCACTTTGAGCTGCATAGCGTTCTTCTTTAATTTCAGCCACGCTAATTAGTGATTTTTCTCAATATTGGGCGCAAATTAGAGGCGTTTTTTTTTTGTTTTTTTTTTCATCTGATCAACAACTACTTTATTGTTCTACTTGAAGTTTTTAACGACACGACTACAATTTATAATTTATGGCTTCAGGGTAGATAATTATAAGGCTATATCACAGCAATATCACAGATGAGGTTCCTACGCCTATCACAGCTGGAGAATGTCTTGCAGGGTGCGAGGTTTTAGACGGCTTGCTATCTTTCCCCCGAGAGAGTATCGGACTGCACCGCCAACAGAGGCGAGAGACCCGAATGGAATTTCCGGAATTTGTATTCTATAAACTCAGTTATAGTTGGCACGCCTAATTCCCGATGGATTTGTGAATTTCGGACAAACCACGGTGCATCTAAAGCTGTCCGTAGTATTTTGTTTTGGAGGACTTGAAGTCGGCGTATCTTCGTTCTGCTAGCAGCCCCCCCGGACTTTACTTCCGTAACACAGTAAAGGCCTCAGGATTGCTTTGTATACCAATGTGCAGTTTTTTGGTTTCAGCTTGGACTTCCTGTTTATAACGGGGAAAAGTAGGGTTTGTCGAGCGTAGCCTTCGTTGATCTTTCTGTTGATGTGTTGATTCCAATTTAATTTTCGGTCTAAATGTATACCAAGATATCTGACTGATTGATCTGCTGGGTTCCAGGCTATTTCATTTCCTTCGATCAGCAGTTTCGGCGGATCGGTTGGTCTACGGAGAGTGAAAAGTTTTGCTTCGCACTTTGAAGTGTTGATTTCAATCTTCCATCGTTTCAGAAAACAACTTATTTGTGTAATGGTTTTCTGTTCATTGTCACTAGCTGTGATTAAGTTTTCGTCAGTGGAGAGAACTGCCGTATCATCTGCGTAGCTCGCGATGTGCGTGTTATTCGTGGTGGGGATATCATGCATGTATATGTTGAAGAGTAGAGGAGAAAGCACAGATCCATGGGGAGTGCCTGATGAGATAGGTTTTGTTTCAGATTTAATATTATTTATCCGAACGTGAAATGATCTGTCCCGCAGGAACGATTTCAGACAGCCTAGGAGATATTGTGGGAGTCCTGCTTTTTTGAGTTTGAATAACAGTCTCAAGTGCCAAACTTTGTCGAAGGCTTGTCGCAGATCGAGAAAGGCACAAACAGTATGCTGTTTTTTTTTCGAACCCCTTTATTATGTTCTCGGTTATTCTGTAGACCTGGTGGACTGTTGAATGTTTCTCTGTAAAACCGAACTGATGGGGCGCGGCGAAATCCGCGTACAGTCTCATTAATCGGATCTTCAAGCATTTTTCGAGAAGTTTTCCTAATATTGGTAGGAGACTTATTGGGCGATAACTGGTCGGACATTTTTTGTCTTTCTTTGGTTTGTGAATTACAACAATTTCCGCTTTTTTCCAACTTTTTGGGAAGTATTTAAATCGCAGGCAGTTGTTAAAAATGCTTACTATGTTCATAATTCCTTTCAAGGGAAGACGTTTAATTACAGCTGCTGGTATGTCGTCATGACCAGGGCTTTTTTTTATTTTTTAGCTGATTTATATATTTTTTTTTACTTCGTTTGGAGTGATGAATGGCAGTGGTAGTTCTACTGTACTTTGAGGAGCTTTAACGTACTCTATGACTTCAGCATCTATATCCCCGTCAAGCTCGCAAGGACCAAAGCATTGTTCGAAGTAATTGCTGAATTCGCGGCATTTTTCTTCGTCCGTGGATATGTAGGAGTTCCTATTTTCAAGGGTGGGATTGTCTCCGTCTTTCTGAGTAGTTGTTTTGTAGCACGCCATAAAGAATTGTCTTTAGGATGAATGTTTTCCAGGAATTCTTGATATTTCGAGTGGTGATGCGCGTCCAAATTTGCCTTAACTCGCCTTTGGAGATTATTTATTTCGCGTTTAAGCACTGGGGTTCTGAACCTTTGCCATTGACGTCGCAGGGCCTTTTATATATCTTATTAGTTCAATAATTTCGTTCGGGATATGTTCATTTGGATTGAACCGATTTGGTGTCGACGGGCACGGTTGCTCCAAAGCAGTTGTCACGGCATTTTTGAGCACCTGGGTGAAGGCTGGTCACCTCATTGCCAATATCTGCTGTCCCCGTACAGGTTTTTGATATCAAAAGGTTTTCATTAATGTACTCTTTCATGCGAGACCAACATATTTTTCCTCTTATTAGCTTCTGCCTTACATTTAGCTGTGTAGGTGAACTGAATGATAGTATTGTAGGCGAATGGTCCGAACTGAGCTCTGGAAGGTTGCTAGCGTAGGATTTTTATCTTTATTTAGTAGTCTTGTAATGGATTTTATTGGGAAACCCAAGTTTAGTAGTTCCTCGTGTATTTCTTTTTCTGAGATCGAAGGGGGAATTCCTCTGATGGCTACTTCTAGAGTCCCTTTGTCTGAGGGAGAGCGGTAAGTGTAGTATGGTATTTTTTCAGAGTCTAGTAGTTTTGTAATTGCTCTGTAGTCCTCTGCGCTCGTTAATAGTATTTTCAATGAATTTCGCGTTAGTTTGGTCAGAAATTCACTTTTGCACAATGTTGTGAGGTCTTCGACTATTTTCTGGTAATTATAGCTACTCTGTTGGATATATATAGGAGGATTTTTTTCAGCTTTCGGGCGCTGCGGGGTTTCATTTGATACATTATCTACATTTACATTGTTGTCAAGCAAAGAATAGCGATTACTCGTTGGCGTTGGAGGCAGGTACATTGGACTTTTTGTTGGCTGTAGGGCACGCTAGGTTTTCGATGCGTCTTTTTTGGTCGATTTTTCCGTTTTCCACGAGGTGTTAGTGGAATTATCACCTTCGTTCAGGTGAGACGAGTCTCCGAGAATCACGTTCATCACGTCCGTGTCATTAAGTTTCACGTATTCTGTACAGGCCATTTTATTTGGGGATAGCCCCCTCCCGCCTAAAAACTTGTTATACTCACTATTTTCTTTTTTTAAATTAATAGCGGCAGTAAAAACAAAGAATAGAAATTATATTGTCTATATGTATACACGTGCAATATACACTTTTCAATAAAAGTTTTCTCAAGGTTCAAAAACCTAAAAGTCGTGGTGACGAGGAGCGGATATGTTCACTCTTTCACGTCCGAGAGCCGACAATTAGAGGCGTATGAGCTATTTTTGGACGTTTAACAATTTTTGTTGAAGTTTTAGATATGGACTGTAGAGGTGAGGTGTGATTTCACTGTCGGTGATTTTGTCACTGTGACTACTCCGTCACTATTGGCTCCTGTGACGACCACATTGAAATCACCGTTCCGACCCTCTAAAGGTGACATTCCTTTTCACTTATAATCGCCTCTTCATTCGTCACTTCTATCGCTTCACTGCGCTAGAGTCTCTTGAATTAAAATTGGAGCCGTCACCTAGCCATCCTCGCAGGTTACCACTAACACTTTACCAGTTCCTCTATTGCCCAATGAACTCATTAGCATTCTCCCCAAGTCTGTTGACTTTTTTTCTTGGACTTATCGTTAGTATTGAACCTTTAGTGTTAATATATTATTTTTATTCACTTCGTTTTCCAAGACCTGTGGTACAGTAATCTTGCATAATTTTACTTTATTTAAAAACACCTTCCTAGGCAGGGGCGAAGCCAGCCCTTGACCAAGAGGTGGGCAGAATATTTCGGACGTTATGGAAACTGGGAACCCCAACAAAAGAACTGGTAGCGCAATGAATCGTCAAATTCTTCCCCGGAAACTGAGTTTTCACAAAAAAGGGTCGTAATCCATCAAAAACTAACATCTTCCTTCGGAAATTATCTGTTTTAGCCTTCTATTCCTGATTTTCTATCCAAAAACCGACAATTATATTCAGACTTTTTCTATTAACAGACAATTCGATTTCCCCGGAAATCGATACATGGCATTTAAATATACAGGGTGACCGACTTTTCATCAACGTCTTGTCTGAGAGACGTAAAAATTCAAGATGGATATATTGAATATTTCTGTCGCCGGTATTTTTAATTAATCAATTAATTAAATTGATGTTATCCGGACGACGATGGAAGGGCATAGCATAACACAATTCGAGTTTCAAGAAACAATGTACCTGGGTGGGGTTCGGCTTAGCTTATCCCTCGGAGCACGACTCCCAAAGGCGTCTCCGTGGCACAATTGGCAGCGTGCTGGACTGGTAATCCAGAGGTTGCGGGTTCAAATCCCGCCGGGGAGCCGTTTTTTCTCGAAACTCGAATTGTGTTGGGCTATGCCCTTCCATCGTCATCCGGATAACATCAGTTTAATTAATTAATTAAGTAAAAATTCAACATTTTTTAACCAAACAATAACGGGTTTTAACTCAAAACTGACGTTTTTTAACAAAAAAAATGAATATTTCACTCTAATATAACTGAATATTTTACTTCAAAACTGACGTTTCTACGCCAAAGACGAAGTGTTTTCGCCTAAACTAAAAATTTAACATCACAACTTTTAAAGTCCAAGTCTTTACCCCCAAAACTGGTGGAGTTCCGCCTAAAAATGGCGGGTTTAACCCGAAACGGATCAAAAACGAATGAACTTAATTACAATCAACAGACCACTCAGTACTAAAAACTGCCAATTTTATCCTTCAATTGGCGATTTTAGTTCAAAAAAACGTACAATTCCTGGCCAAAGCTGACGTGCCTCCCCCCCCCCCCCAAATTAAGATGCTACCACAAAACTGGCGAGTCTAACCTAAAACTAAACTTTACTGTTCCATTTCAAAAAAGAATATTTTACACCCGAAACGACAATATTCCCTCAAAATTGGATAATTTACTCCAAAACTGACAATGTCACACTTTAACTTAAGTTTTCCCCAAAACGGGTGATTTTAGGCCATTCTGCCTTTAAAACTGTTTCAAAAAAAAAAAAAAAAAGACAAATTCATCGCAAATGTGACGATTTTATACTAGTACAGATACAGATGATTTCACGCCACAGCTGACGTGTTGCCTCATAACTGATGACGTTAATACAAAACTGGTCATTTTACCCCAAAAATTACGATTTCATCCCAAAAACGCTCCTAAACTGACGATTTTACCCTGAAACTTGCGGTTCCACCCAAAAAATATCACTTTACCTCAAAACTGAATGTTTTACTTCAAACTTTACATTTTACTTTGTTGGGCACAGCTTTTCAGAGCACAAAGAGTCAATTTTGACGATTTCAAGGCTTGAATAGCCATTGCCATTTTTAGAGCGCATAAAGTCAGTCTTTCCAGTTATAGGAGCGAATAGTACGTCCCAAGTCAAGGCGAGAACAGCCAGGTTGGCCATTTTCGGCGCTCCGAATGGTCTATTTGGCCATTTTCAGGGCAGGAGTCACTTGTTCAGACATTTTTAGAGCTCGATTCGTCAGGTAATCCATTTCTAGAGCTCGTAAAATAAATTCGGCAATTTCTAGGGTTCAAATATAGTAATTTTAGCCATTTTAAAGACACGAATCGTCAGTTTTGCCATTTTCAGGGCTCAAATACCTAGTCCATCAAGCCAAGGCCATGAAGTTTGACCATTCCTGGTGCGCAAATTGTCGATTTTGCCATTTTCAGGGAAGGAATCATCATTTTAGGCATTTCCAGGGCACGTGAAGTCATTTTGGCCGATTTCAGGGCTTGATTAGTCCGTCAAGCCAAAAGCGCGCATTATGGTCATATACGGCTCAAGAATGGCCAGTCTGATCAATTTTAGCGCACGAATGGTCGATTTAGCTATTTTCGGGGGGTAATCATGATCTTTTTAGGCATTTTCAGAAGTTCACCAGTCGCCAGTCCAGTTTTAGCAATTTTCAAAACGCGAATCGACAGTTTTGTATTTTTGGGCGTTATTTTAGTTACTTTAACCGTTTTAATAGTGCAAATTACTAGTTTTTACTATTTTTAGGCAGTGAAAAGGCTGTCAAACCAGTTTTAATAGAGCGAACCACACCATTTCTCTAGCACCTCTCATGAGCAAATACTGAATCCGCGTCTGTCTGCGAAAATGGTATTCTTGGACGCAAAAACGGCGAATTTGGTCTTTGAACTATGTCACCCTTGCGATATCCGTTTTGTGAGCGACAAAACCCGTTGTAATTTATTTTTTTTATTAGTGAACTCCGTGAAATTATTTTTTTAGTGAGCGCCGACGAAACAAAATGTGATTATCCTGAAAGATTTGTACTTTCAGAATGCATCTAGGGGTGGGCAACTGCCCCACTGAATCTGCATTTTTGAGTCTAGGGGAGGGCAGCTGCCTAGCCCTGCCCCCCATCTGGCTATGCCTATGTTCCTAGTAAAATTCGTGCATTGGAGTTTTTGATCCATGACTCTCGTTCATGTTTGCACTTGAGGCTGTGGGTTCGCCGTTCATAGGAGTTTTCCACGGATAAAGTTAGAAAAAGAATTATATATTTTTTTATAACCGATGCAAAAACACGTGAGCTAGACAATTTCGTTGATAAACCTGACTAAACAGTGATAGGGACATTAAAAAGTTATAGAACAGGCCCTCAGTAGTCACTTAAGTGACAAAATCACTGGTTTTTGTCACAGTGACTGCACAGTCACCGGAGCTAGTTGTCACTGTGACCGACAAAAGCTGTCACGTCACACCTCTATTGGACAGGCTCTTTTTCCCAGTTTTAGGCCCGAAGTGGCATTCAGAAGCCAGGGATTTGTGTTTTACTAAATTTTAGCCAAGATTCAGCGTTAATACTAAATTTTAGTAGAAAATTAGCGTTTTTCTAAATTTTAGCCATGAATTAGCCGAATGGTTTCATTTGTATCCGCGAATCAACTTTTTTTTTGTACTTTATCAGCAAATTATCGTATTTTTTACAATTTCAGCCGTGAATTAATTAGCGATTCCTTTCAGTTGTCTCCGCGAAATAGGATTGTTCCAAGTTCAGCCGCTAAATTAGAGCTTTTTTTTTCTCAATTTTTCTCAATTTTTGCCGTGGATTATTGAGTTCGTCCCAATTTTAGCAGCTAATAAGCAATCCTTTCAAATTTCAGTCGTGAACTAGCATTTTGGGAAAAGTAAGCTGCGAATTACTGGATTTTTTCTATTTTTTTCTGCGAATGGGCGTTTTTTTTGCAGTTTGAGTTGTGAATTTGTCATTTTTCTCAATTTTAGCCCCGAATTAGCTTGTTTTTTCATGTAGTATAGATTTAACTGGTTTTCGTGCCTCTCTTTTAGCCTTTTTGACTTTTAGCGCTTGCATAAAAGCAAAAACTAGGCCAAGTTATAAATTAAAGGCAAGTTCATGGCTCAAACTGAGAAAAAGCGCTAATTAATGGATAAAAGCGAAAAAAATCGTTAAATTCAAACTAAAATGAAGAAAAAGTACTAATTCATTCCCTTGGATGAAATTGAGAAAAATGGCTCATTAGCGGTGCATTGAGAAAAAGCGCTGAAGTATTGAAAAAACGATAATTTGCTGTTTAAATGGTGAAAACGTCGTATTCGCGGCTTCTGAAGTTAACTTTGTGTCAGAAAAAAAAAAAAAAAAAAATCGCTAACCAACGGCCAAATCCAGAAAAACCTTTAGGTACATCGCGTCGAAAATTGGGGAAAAACTATAATTCAGGGGCTGAAATGTAGAAAAATCTACAATTTTAGCGGCTAAAATGATTAATATCGCTAATGTGCGTTCCAATAAGCGTTTTTTCCATTTTAGCTGCGAACCGACACTTTTTCTAAACTTGTAGTAAAGAATTAGCGCTTTTTCCTCCATTTAAGTCACGAAGTTGCAACAAGATTAGCGTTTTCTCAATTTGCGAATGAGTGCCCATTCTCAATTAATTCTATCCTCCTCATTTTATCAAATTTTATTTTCACCTCTTACTACAAAGAGGTGAAAAATGAAAATTGACAACTTTCTTGCGTTTTGGAGTATAAAAACGGGAGATAGTCACTACGCACCAGCACAACGCGAATGGATGTTCATGACCAAGTTTATTATGCCATCCGGTTTTTTACAGACTCGGCGTTTTCTCCACCAACCATTTTTTTTTGTACAGCATTCAGTTAACTAAAGGTAATAATTACTATCAACTGAATCATTGGCTATCTATAAATTGATGAAGAAAGTCATTAATCACTCAAAAGCAAGTAAGTTGAAACGCAACCCAATTATTCATGACCATTGTTTTACTTTCTTTTGACCCCTTTTTTTTTTCAGAGAATAACCATCAATCAGACTTAACGATGTTCCATTGGAACATCCTTGTTCGGTCTTCAGCGTTAATTTTCCATTACAAATTTCGATTTTTCACTTTTTTTTTCTACCTCCGTACGGACTTGTTTTATCCATCTATTGTGCACTAACGGTCCAGCGGAGAATGTTTTAGGTTTCAATAGAAAGTTGTATTTGATCAAAAGTTCTTGCGTGAGTCTGTTCACGGAGGAGAAAAACGTATTTCGCTCCCACATAATAATGCGTGAATTATACCCAACTCGTATGTCTGGATTAAATCGAGCATTCAGAAGGAGAAAGTTCCGGTGGTGCGCAATGACTTGGCTGTGTGAGCAAGACAAATGTGAGCTGATTTTCACAAAACAAAGGACTACTCTCTAATAAGGAAATAATCTCTCCACCTTTTGCCACCTGAGTATGAGGATTTTAACTGCTTAAAGAGGCAGACAAGTGCCAGTATGCAAAATTTAAACAATGGCGTGATCCGCCGACGCTGGATTGAATTACTTAATGTACAAGTCTATATAAGTTCAGTTATAACTTCAAAACAAGTATTTTCAAAATTTTTAAAATACTTTTTCGGATTCCTCGCTTGCGAAATAACTAAAATGTTGACGAAAAAATGAAACTTCTTTTTTTGCGAAATCATCGTTTTTAGCACAAAAGGACTAATAGGACAAAATGACGCTCTAAATGGCAAAAAAAAAGGACGAGAGAGCCTCTTTTGTATCTCTATTGCGAATATTTGTACCCGAAAAAAGGAGATTAAGCGAAAATTACGGGAGGAGTAGGATTTGGCGTTTGCGAAAAACAGGAACACGGAAGTTTCGTGTGGTCCTCCTCACAATTATTTTCCCGTCATGTTTGACATTTTTGAAACTTTTGTGGTTTTTTTTTTTTTTGTTTCAGGGATATGCTGGGAGCTCGGCTTTCGTAGAACTTTCGTATCAGGAGAATAGAATGTACTCGGAGCTCGTTCACAAAGGGGTTGTGCCGTGAAGTGCATACCCACGTGTTTATTGGCTCAAATGAGCATAAAATTCCCACGATGATAATTAGCGTTGAAAGTGAGCCTCAATCGCTCTCGAAGGTGATATCGGACACTTCCCAAACGAATTAGAACGCACTTGAAATTTAACGAAACCTAGCCACTTTTCGTCAAAATCTTCTCCAGAGCCGAGCTCCTAGCACATTCTATTCTCCAAGCCAATAGGAGATCAAAACTGGTCAAAAATGACGATTTTGCCCTTTTTTTCTTGTGGTTTTCGGCAATTCTCGGTCTATTGTACCGGGAGAATATAATGTGCTGGGAGCTTGCTATTCACCTCGACGTTATTCCAATCGCTATAAAGCTCCTTGCTCCAGGGCCGGATCAGGGGGGGGGGGACTACCGGGGCTATAGCTCTGGGTGGCAAATTTTGAGGAGCGGCGAAATTTGAGAAATTGTGAGAGGCGGGGGAGAGGGACAAGACAAATGGAACCAGAAAATGAGATGGCATTTGAAGAGACGCTTTTTTTTTTTCTATCATAACACACACCCGTTCCCGTACTAAGCGGGTTCCTCGGCCGGTGCGCCGATTTGTTGAGCGCTCACACGAAGCCGAGCTAGCGCTGTGTCACAGCTCAAATTGAGCAATAGCGGGATCAGTGGTGGACCTAGACCCCACCACCGGGGCGGAAATCTCTACGAGATCTCTCATCGTCCTTTGCTTATCCAAATGACCAACTTTGAGGGTATGGTAACTAGCGCTTGTCTTAATTTTAGTCGCGAATTTTCCCGAAGAACTACACATTTTATGTCAATTTAAGCGTGGAAATTATATCAGAAACCACGCATTGGCGCATTATCTCAATTTTAGCCACGAAAGAGCGATTTTTCGCAATTTCAGCCAAGAATAATAGCGGTTTTTTAGAACTTTCAGCCGCGTGATTGCCCCAAAACAGCAAATTAGCGTGCATTTTCAATTTTAGCCGCCTAAGGACGTACAGAAACTGGGAATTAGCCTTTTTTTCTCAATTTCAGGCGTAGAATTGTCCGTAAGCTTTCTCACAGAAAAGAACTGTGCACATGCGGACCTTGGTATAGGCTACTCTGAGTCAAGAAAAATCTCCCAAAACCAACGACAAAGCACAACGTGCCATTCTCGAAGACGCCGACGATCCCTAATAAAGACGTTTTTGCCTGGGGGCTGGTGAAAATGGACCTGAAAATCGCACACTTGAGCCCTTGGTGGGTTAGGCAAAAATAGCCAACACTTCAAATTGAATAATGCAGCTAGCAAGCTTTAAATCCCCGATATTTAACGCGGCTAACGTCAGAATTTGGGCACTGTCGTGGGCGGCTAGACCGGATTCCACAATCACTAAAAAGAAGCCTAGAAACTTGCAATTTCGCGAAAATAAAAGACCAGAAACATGGAATTTGGCGTCAAAGTGGTTACCAAATCTCCTTTTCATGCGATCCCGTAAGTTCATGAGAATGAAACCTAAAAATCCTCATTTTTCCGCAACTTTAAGCTTTTCGAGGCTCGGTGGTCTACCCCTTCGCTCCTACCATTCAGGTTTCAGACCCAGGCACGCTGGCTTGTCTCATAACCGAGACAGAGAGGATCCCGGTTCTCGAGGGCTGAAGACAACAAACCTTAAAGGAAAAAACGGGAACTGATGTGGGTGTTGCGGCTGGACACTGCTCGCCAGTTCAAACATCAACACGGCTCACGCGATTTTGCCAAATTGAGTCGAGAGCTGGGGCCGGGTCTCGAATTTTCACGATCAAAGGTGGGTCTTACTTAACCCCTAACGTCATTCGCGTTCGTCACTAAAAAGCCAAGATTTCATCATTCTGGGGTTCGCGTCAAGAGTCAACTTGAGGTTTTCCGCCTTGTTGAAGGAATGCTTATTGGGGACACAAGTCGTGGCTGACATCTGGTGTTATCAGTGAAAAAGCTCTGAGAGGCATATGAGACATGATAATTCATTCACACTATCGTGATTGTTTGGCCTAAAAGCGGTATATTTTGTGCGATATTAGGGTAAGCTGATTTTTATTTGTGTAATTAATGTAAGTACTACTCATTGAATAAACGCATGATCTTCTTGGCTGTTAAAACTAATTCTTTCTTCATCGAAATGATTAGTCCAACAGGGATTTCAATCTCTTCTGGAATAGAGGCGATTTACCTTGTATTCTTGTTTCCATGCTTCATTATCTGCAACACGCAATGATAGGTAGGTATATTTCAGATGGACTCGGATATTGTCGATCTGCCTGAAATCATCCGATACATTGGCGATTTCCGGCGACCTTTAATTGAGGGGTCCGCTGTGCTAAAAGCAAAACATGTTGTTGAGTGTGGCGTTGTTCGCGAAGATGTCAATTCCCACCAAATTTTTGCGTTGTGCCTTCAAACATCTAGTTTGGGCAGCCCACCTCACGAAGTTTTTGTTGAAATAGTGAAAGGTGAAATTAAAAAATGCACGTGCACCTGTAAGGCAGGTTCGGGAAAGTGCAAGCATATTTCTGCACTTCTGTTACTCCTGAATAGGTGAGATTTGTATTATATTTATATGGCTACTTTGGAAGTGAATTTAGTAAGTTTCCCACTGCCACTTTTCTAGGATCACTCTGGACGAAGTCAAGCGCGTCAGCTGTACTGACTTGCGACAAAGTTGGGGAACATTGAAGAAGTCGTGCAAAGAAATGTACGAGGCGAAGCCAATCTCCTCGTTTTGCCACTTCAAACAATATTCCAACCCCTACAAAGATACGGCCAAGGAAATTGACCTTTCCCCGCATTTCTTTGAAGAATTCAAAAAGGAAGTATTGAGCTGTAAGTATTCACGAACATTGGTCTCCTTCATGTAATTAGAAAAAGCCTGAGCAATTCGATGTCACTTTGCTGACCTGGTTGATACACACGCCATTTCCCATTGCATGATTTTTCGAGGAGGCAAAAGTGGTTCAAGAAATTGAATTATTTGAGGAAGAGGAAAACTACCAAGGGGTTTACTTCTTGTGGAATTAACGTGAGTTACTGAATTACCCTCGCGCAACTCAGGGTCTGATCTACTGTGGGAGGGGGCTAGGAGGGGCATTTGCCCTATGCGGCACTTGAGATGCTCTGATTAAAACGAAAATTGAGTTGAACCAATATTAGTTTTGTTCAAGTGATAGCAAACCCTGTGTTGGCCTCTTTCTAAGCCCAAAGTTCGAGTATTTGACAAAAACGGAACCCGATTTCGAGGATTTGGCTATTTCAAAAACTATTTTCGTCCTTAGCTCCTTAAAAACTCTTATGCCGCTGCAGGGTTAGCTCCCTGAAAAGGTCAATTTTCGAAATCGAAATTTCCCTGATGTTGGCTCATTTTTCAACAGCAATTTCGTGGATCTCGCTCCTTTAAAACAAAATTAGCGTATTTGGTCATTTCAAAGCTCATTTTTTGCTAATTATTTGGCACTCACAGAACCCCAATAATTTCGCTCTAAAAAAAAACAATTCTTTCGGTTGGCTTGCAATAAGCAATTTCACGGGGTCGACTCACTTGAATAACCATTTCGTTGCCATTTCTCGTTGGTAAATTATAACAAAATTAAAAAAATTATAAAAAGTGAAATACATGCATGGAATGTGGATTAGCTCAGTATCATTGGAAGGGGAACTTGGCCACTCTCCCTGAGATACGTTTTTAAAAGTCCCCAGATTTGTAAAATTTGTTTAAATTTTTTTTCTCTCCTAAAAGAGTTGTTTGTTTTTCTGTTTAAGGTTGCCCCAATTCAGCTTTGGCTGTTTTCGAGGAAGGGAGGTCTGTCAGGACCCCCTTGGGAAGAGAGGAAGCGGAAGTGGAAGAAATGTGTCGGATGGTCCTGGTGAACTCGTCCAATTCTTTGTTCAGGGAATTGGAGAATTATTTTTTCTTTCTCCTGCATAGCTGCACTCAGGACGAAATACACTTTTATCAGGAGAGCGTCGTATTGACCGAAAACGATGCGGTAGATATTGCGCTGAAGACCAGTCAACAGGCCTCATCCACAGAATGGTTCAAAATGCGCCGACTAAGAATAACGGCGAGCAACGCGTATAATTTGTTTACCTACGGCCGTGGACGAGGTCCTGTTGACTGGAACGGAAAGTTATCGAAAATAGTATGGCCAAAATTTGCCGGTAATTACGCCACAACATACGGCAAAAAAAGTGAAACTCACGCAGTGGCTGCGTATGAAGCAAAAACGGGGTATGAAGTTTTTAAATTGGGCCTTTTATGCAGCCCTAAAGAACCGTGGCTAGGCTACAGTCCCGACGGAATAGCAAAATGTGGCGGAGACAATGTCCTTAGACTTATTGAAGTCAAAAGTCCCCTATGCGGAAGGCTAAAAAATCTTAGCGAAATCGTTGACACGCTCGACTACCTGGTGCGTGAGGGCGATGAAATGGTACTAAAAAAAAACTATGCATACTATGCCCAGGTCCAGTTGGGCATGTTGATTACCAATGTTAATGTCTCTGATTTTGTTGTTTATTCAAAACATGAAAATGATGTTTTGATCGTACCTACAGAATTTGACGAAGATTTTGTTAGAAAACTCGTATTAAGATTGGGTGACGTTTATTTTAATTACTATTTGAAATTTCTAACGGAAAATAAAACAAAATTGTGATTTTTAAAGCGAGGATTCTTTTTGCACATTATGAATAAATTCCAGAAAATAATTGAATATTTGACAAAATAAACAGTAAAAACGCATAAATGTAGGTAGGTAGTTGTAAAGACTGTACAGCAAACTTTTGAGAATTGATGCACTTGCGGAAGTTGGGACTAACGAAAGTAATTACCTAACATCAAATCTTATACAAACACAACAAACAAAATAAACGCTAGAAAGATACCTATTCTGCAGGGAGCCCCAAAAAAAGCACCGAGGAAGTATTCGCCAAAAATTAAAATTTATCGAGGTGCATTGTAGGAGTACCCAAGTTGGCTATGGCACAGACTATAGTTAATATATTGTCGATGTGGCCAACAAGGTTCCACTGTAATTTTTCTTGTAATATTTTGAACGTTTTCAGTCTTTGTATTGTTCTTTCTACATGAACTCTTGCTTTAGCAATTGCCGAATTCCTAAGCCCATCCTCCACAGATAATTGCTTTTTTTTGCCGACAAATGGGGGTCTATACAAAGTAACATTCCTGGACAAACATTCTTTTTCGATCATGAACCCCTTATCGGTCATGACCGCATCGCCTGGTTCAAGTTTGTCCAGAATGCCACTTTGTATAGTGATAGCCTTGTCCGAGGCCCTTCCACCATATGCCTGGCTGCAGAATGTGACTAGCCCGTCAGGCGCTATGCCTACCATATATTTGACTGTGTGTGTCCCCTTGTAGTGGGAGTAAGACTTGATTCTGCAAGCAAGGCATTTGGTACTTTCTAACATGGTTTCAGAACAGTCCAAAACTATCCGCGTGTCGCAAAAGTCAGCAAATGATTTTGGCATGTTCTTTTGTATGCTTTCTTTCGGAGGCCATGGGATTAAACATTTAAGTAACGCAGCCAGTTGAGGGACTGTGACATTGAAATAATTAATACAAGTCTGAGGCGTAACGTGGAAAAAAGCAGACAGACATTTAAAGGACAGATTTAGTTTCAATTTAATGAAAACTAGAATAATTCGCTCGTCCGAACGAAGCAAAAACTTTGTTTGGGAGTGAGAAGCTAAGATTCTATCTAAGGCGAGGGCGATAACTTGAAGAAAGCGAAATGATGATAGTCCAGTGAAAGAGTGAAGGCTGCTGTCACTTTCTATCAAGTCCAAGAAAGTTGGCCGTTTACTTGTTACAGTCGATACTTGAATGCCTTTGTCAAATTTGCGACTAGTCTCTTGGATGTTTTTATTATCCGATTGGGAAGAGGACTTTAGCTGAAGAAGTGCTATGACCGCCTGTTCTACTTCCTCGAAGAACAGCATCTTCGTTTTCAACATCACACGTGGCAAAATTCCCCGAACTGTAATAATAATTAGTTTAGCTACTCATCAATTTCACGGAAGCTTAGGGCAGGTTCAGTTGTTGCTTTTCCCATTTGCTTAAAAGATTTCAAATCAGTCGTTTAAAGCCGGATACGCACATGCGGTACTTGCCAAGTAACGAGCAAAATATTATTCAACCAATTTCTAGCAATTGCCTAGAAACCGACTAACTGAAAATTTTAAAAAAAAGGCTTTGTTTTTGTTACTTACGTATCACATGTTTGTACCCGGCTTAAAATAAGAAATAGCCTGTTTTGAAGCGCTATAAGTGAATACTCGGTTCGAAAGTCGTTTATGAATGTGTGTGTTAAATACAAATCACGTAAAGGACCAAAAAGAAATATACTCAAGGTGAAACGCGAAGAATTATGAATGGAAGAAAAAGAAAAACATTTAATTTCAAAGGACGGTCGTACAGTTAAGAACACCGTATACTTGATTAAAGAGGACTGAATTCTCCGTCGATTGAAAACAAAATGTTGGTATCGGTTGATTATTCAAATTTTTACGGCCGATAAAATATGTCATTTTTTTCCTTTTCTTCAAAAAGCCTCATGATCATGAACCATTCTTTTAAGCGGCGAATCTTGGCAGAGTTTGTATAAATCAATGTTCCCTCCCTAAAAATCATTTACATCCCCCCCCCCAAGATTTGTAAAAGCTCTACGTATTTCAAAGCGGTAATGTTTTGGATACTTCTTCCCCAAAACTCGAACCTACACAGTGAAATTTTCTGCCAACCTTCTTCACTTTGTAACCAGGTTATTTTGACGCCCTTAATGCATTCAGATAATAACTTATAGTAGTACACAAATGTGGTGTGCTCAATTCACTTAGTCTGCCTCTCAGCGGCTGGATCAGTATAGTGGAAGTCATGGGTGGAGTCTTCATTACTTCCTCTACTCTCTGGATATCCTCTTCAACCCCCTCTTCCGGGTAGCCTTTTCATCAAAATCTTGGAGTCGTCAAATTTTTGAAGTCACTCATTCTCACAGGAACGTCCCTTGCATGATTAGCAGGGTACTGAACATTTCAGCCCAACTTTCCGAAAGGAGCATCCCTTTATGAATACACGTGCAAAATGTTACACGATAATGTTGATGAATCCCGGACAATGTGGCTCTGCCACTCCTGACTAGTGTGATCAGGCTAACGGCTTATTGGTTTGTAGGACCGGGAAAGTACTTATTCAAAAAGCAGTTCAAGTTAGGTACGCTGAGTTCAAAGCATTTATATTTTGCACTAAATGGTGTACGACAAGTCGCTGCTCCTGTCGGAAAGTAGGCCTGAAATGTTCAGTAGCGTGTGCGTCATGCAGAGGACATTCCTGCAAAAACGTGCCAACCCTCCCAAGAGAAACGCACTTCTCCACATAGTGAATTAGACACTGATGATCACACCCATACCACGCCCAAACGCTCAAAATCATAATATGAAAATAATAGCATAAATCTAATTGTGAAATATACGAATTTTTTTAGCTGAAAATGTCTTCAAAGGGTTAAATGTCATAAAACATAATTTTTAATGTCATAAAAGTCATAGAATAAAGCCAGCTCCACACATGCGGTGTTCGTCAAATAACGAGCAAACTATTTATCAATTTCTAGCATTGCCTAGAAACTGACCAACTGAAAATTGAAAAATATTTTGCTCGTTATTTGGCAAATACCGCATGTGTGGAGCCGGCTTAAAGGTCATAAAATGAAAAATAAAAGAAATAAACTGCCTGTCTCTGGTAATGGTATTACATACGATAAATATGTATAGCAAAAAAGGTAGCAGCAAATTTCAAAAATTGGGGATTGGGCAAATATACCTTGAATAATACCTCTTTAAAATACGCAGCGCGAGTAGAGAACAATTTTTAGAGGGGGGGGGGATGAATTTTTATCGATTCTGCCAAGATTCAAACAACAAGTCAGATGATGAAGAAGTGGTTAAGTGGAATTTTGAAAAAGTGGAGAAAAGTGGCGTTATTCGATCTAAAAAGTATCTAAAATATTACCGCAGAGCTTCTACAAATCTGGGAGGCAAATGATTTTTAAGCAGAGGGCATCAATTAATATAAATTCTGCCAAGATTCACCGCTCAAAGAATGGTTCAAGAGGCTTTTTGAAAAAAAGAAGAAAAATGGCATATTTGATTGGCCGTAAAAATTGGAATAATCAACCGATATCAGTATTTTTTTCCAATCGACGGAGAATTCAATCCTTTTCAATTGAGAATAGGGTGTTCTTAAGTGTACGATGGACCCTTTTCGAGCAATTTGCCAAACTTGGACAAGCCCCAAAATTTCAAGAGGTTTTTTGGCTACCAAAATGAAAGCTCAAGGTTTCTGACTGCACAAACTTGGATGTCACATCTCTAGGATCTCTTGAAGGTATGTAAGGAGGAGTTGCACGGGTGATTCCTCGACCCCCCCTCGTCTACTACTCGGCATACATTTTCTCGCCTTATTTCTCCACCAATCCTGGTTTTTAAGGACTCGTTTTAATCTTCAGGAAATTCCGCATATGCAGTAGTTTTCCTTTTTTCAAATTTCATCCCAGAAGTTATTTTAGATTCGCCTTGAACTTTTACCTTGTAATTTCACGGTTTTTTTCGACTTATTTGAGAAAAGGAAAACTACTGCATATGCGGAATTTCCTGAAGATTAAAATGAGTCCTTAAAAACCAGGATTGGTGCAGAAATAAGGCCAGAAAATGTATACCGAGTAGTAGACGAGGCTTGATTGGGGGGCTTAATTTTACTGGCCTATGCGGCAAGCCCAGTAGATTCACCATATATCATCAGTAATCCCTCTGTAATCCCTGCTAAACACTGCATTGAGTAGTAATTATGGTAGATAATACGCACATAAAATTCATCAGCTACAAACATACACGAACGGAATTATGTGAACAGGCCGGGCCTGCCTATTTTGCTGACGGGTCCGGTCAACGGATTTATACCTTGCATGTGACGATAACGACAGGCCAGGCTCGCAGACTATTGTGACAGGCGACATCTGAGGGATTATAGCCTGACGTTGACCGTCACGTACAGTCCAGACTAGAGTTCCGAGATCCGTTACTGCGATCAACAGCCAGGGCCTACGGGCATTGAAGACTCAGGGTAAAAACCAAAGTTTTGTTATCTCCACTAACGCTCAGTTCAGGCCTGAGGGTTTCCGGAAAAAAATCCGTTCGCGTATGGCCAGCTATTGAGGCACAGAAGGCAGAGGACTAATGAGAACCGAACCTTAGTATAACTTGAGCATTTTTGCTACCTTTTACAGTGGGTCGAAAGCTTGGAAATGACCATTTCGTAGATAATTAACTCAAGGGATAACTTCACGTTAATTTTCCCTTAACTTTCTGCAAGCCCTCTTCGCGAACAATGCGCGTCCAGTGGAATCGCGGCTTTACATGCAACAAAACATAAATTTCACATACATTATGGCACTTGACATCAACACAGAGAGTTCTGAGAGATTTTGCCAATCTTACGAAGCAAAGACCATTGTATGTTAGTACCTGCTCTCATATAAATTCACAAAATGTCAACCAAGTGACACAAGACCAAATGCGACAAGAAACGCAAGTTAGTCACGACACAACACAAAAACTCTCTCGTAACCCATGAAATACCACTCAGACAAAAGATCTCGTTTCATCCTCCTTTGCTCTCTCATCTTTTTCTTCCTAGGAGAAACAAGTACGTCCAATGGCCGGTGAGGCAAATTTCGGGAAGGAATTGTCCCCTTTTTTAGCCGAGGCTTCTTGGAATATTCTCCTGAAGATAAGGAAACACGTTTCTGGTTAAACGTTCTATCCGATTCATATTTTTAAAAAAAGTTGGTTTACTTGTAACGAAGAAATCCCCTGGTTGAAAGTGATCAGAGCAAACCCGCACGAATTTAGATACTTCCTTCCCGATCCTCAATTTTATTTTCCACTTTTTTACCATGTTTTTCTCAGGAGGGAAACAATGAAAAGAAACATCGGGAGTTCGCTCGTTATTAGGGCATTGAGGGACACAACACATCCGGCGAAGTGGTTTTTGGGGGGCTCCCTCAAAGCACGAATAATCGTGGTCCATTTCCTCGACCTGCAACAGTCATTCAATCTAGAAATTAATTACATAAATTAGGCATTGAGCTAACTTACCATGTCTTAACTGTTGCCTTATCAAATGTTTATATGCCTTTCAGACGACATTTTGAAACGATCGTAACGCTCTCTACAATTCGTTTGAGTTACCAATAGCTTCCCTCTAATACTTGTAGAATCCATTCTCTACCGTTACTTGTTTGGCTGCAAAAGTTTTGGTAGTAGGGGGGGGGGAGGGAGCATGGGGCGGCAAAAGCAACATCCGGCCCTGCCTTGCTCGCCCTATTCTCCTAATGATTCGGCACTAAAACTTGTCAAAATTGATGATTTTGCCGCTTTTTTCCCCGTCATCATGTTTGACAAATTTTGAAACTTTCGTCTTGGGAGAATAGGACGTGCTCGGAGCTCGTTCACAGAGAAGGTTTTGCCGCCAAGTGGATACGCACGTCCTATTGGCTTAAATGTGCATACAATTCCGACGTTGATAATTAGCGTTCTAGGTGAGACCAAATTGCTCTTGAGAGTGATATCGGACACTCCTAGAAACGGGATCTCCCAACTCAATTAGAACGCTCTTGAAATTGTACAATTGCACGTTAACGAAACCTTGCCACTTTTCGTCAAAAACCCCTCCAGAGCCGAGGTCCTAGTACATTCTATTCTCCTAATAATCAATAGGAGACCTAAAATTTATTTTTCAATCTTAATAACTCTCCACTTACGCCTACCTGGCAACATTGAGCCAGTCGAGTGAGTTGAAATATATAAAAGTTACTTTTTAAAGTTGTGCATTAATGCCTATAAAATAGTTAAGAAATTTCTAATAACCTTTTATAATAACAAAGGAAAACAATAGAAAGAATTAAGTGTTTTTAAAAATAGAATCTTATGGGTCACCAGAAGTAAAATTTTGAACGAATGATGTTGACAAGGCCGGGTCTTAAAACCTCGTGAAAAAGTAGATGATAACAAATGACACGTGGGCCTGTCACGTGGAACATGATATTCTCGGCGAGCTTGGGCTCAGACCACCTTGTCTTCTTCCTTGTAATAAATAATAATGTTGTGTAAGTTGGGGGTTAACCGGGATATCACATAAGAGCTGTTTTCCTTCAGTCTGTCTCTTTTCCTCGCCTGGCAATTTATTATATCAGAACGACGCAGAGAATACGAAAAATTAGACAAAGAAAAAATACAACTCTCTTTCCCCCACCACCACCATGTTTATTTGTGGACTTTAAATAATTATAAAGGTCCGTCAACAAGCTCTAAGTTTGTGTTATGCGGAGCCTATGCAACCATTCCCTGAAAAAATGCAGCATTTTAATAGGTGGCATAGACACCACACAACGAAAACATAGAGCTTGTGAACTGGCCTTTAACAATCAATCATCTAGTAACTTATTTACCGAACCCCTACATTTTATGTAATTGCTTTTTCTGATCTTGGGCATAATAACATCGCAGTCATTACTGCTATAAGTTTGTGATTTAACTGCAGGGGGAAAACTGTTCCGTTGACGGAGAAAAATTGTAAAGAAAATGTCCTTATTTAAATAGTCAAGTATAATGCTCTGAGCTCCTACAAATTCAATTTTCCTCTAGTAGTGAAGTAGGGCGGGAAAACATGAGGAAAACAAAGTTGAAAAAAAAGGTAATTTTTTTCACCAGACTCAGTAATTGAAAGTTGTCGAGCGCTTTAAAGACATGAGCTTCGTAGCGCTATTTCAGTTTTGAAAAAAAAAAAAAAAATCTGCCCCACTTTATTTTCTGTTCGGGAATGACAGAACGCTACAAATAAGCAAGGACATTCTCATTTCTTTACGTAAGATTTATTGCACAAAATCTATTAAGGCTGCAAGTTGCACAAGTTACAGGCCAGTAGGCATTATTGTGAGGATTTAGTGGTAATTATTTGCATTATGGGTAACTTTGCGGACATATTTGGTTACTAATTACTATTTATTTCCACGATATCAATATGGCGATAAGGTACGTATCCACAGAGTGATACTGGTGCACTTTTTTCACTCGTCAAACGCCCGCGAAATGGCGCAGGAACTCGTGATAGTGTACGTGTATGGGCCGCTTAACGGGGAAACGGTCGGGGAAGGTGCGGAGAGAGATCCGAGGTGTTGTAACGTGTTGACCCTCGACGCACGTAGGTCTCACTGAGCAGATGTTTTACCGATTTAAGGGGTGCTGACGCCCTTTTGAATGAGTTTTGGCCCCGGTTGTATTTCGAATTTGACCATTCTCCGCTCATAAATCGAATCAGGCATGGTTCGAAAAACTTTGAACAAACTGTTTTAACGTTGGGTACTGTACCATTTTCCTGGTACCCCACCCAAGAAAAAATCTTGGGCACGCCTGTTACCTGAGGCTACAAAGTTGAGGCTAGATTTTGTGTGTTCATATTTTGTATGTGATATTGTTGATTAAATCGTTGGCATGTGACGAATATTGAGAGAACACTTTAGGTCCGTTCCATTGTTTCGCGAATGATACACTTTTGAAGAAAATCATCTGGTTTCATTCAATTTTTCATAATAAGTCAATGAAATCACATGGTTTTCTACACTAATGTAGCACTAGCAAAACAATGGAACGGACCTTTTGGTCAATTTTTGAAAATTAATTGAGTTGTCATTTTGAACCATCGTTTTGGAGGACCACGGACAAAAATCCTGGTAGGAGAGATTTGAGGCTTTCCAAACCTTATAGCAACTGAGCCGCTCCACCAAATACCATTCAAATTTTAGAAGTATCTTCTGGCTACCTATATAGATGATGGTTTTGAGCGATCTACTGGTTTTCATAACATTTCCTAGGAGTTATCGGGATCCAACCATTTTTACTTATTGTTAGAGCACACATTTGTTAAAATATCTTCCATCTCGCTCAGACTATTATAGCTTTTGAGGTGTCACTCATCCGGATCTGTTGAGAAAATTTTTCCGTAGAATAAATGACGTACGACAGACGCCAACCTGAAAATCGAGTTTTAGACCTTTTAGGGATCCAGGAACACGAAGTTAGCTAAAAAAAAAAAATTGTTTGGCATTACCAAACTTCCTTCCCTACGAGAACATGGAAGTAAAATTAAATTAATTCATTTGCATGTGAGTTCAAACCTAACATCTACGATAGATTGAATAAAGGTACAGTGTAAATCTTGACTACGTATATTTTCCTTTTCGTTCGGTGTTTCTAATCATGAAAAAGCCCGTTCAATGTTTGCATTGTCCAAATCCTGATTAGTATTGATTTAAAGGGTCAAATTCCTGAGGAAAAAAGAGTAGTTCACTCAAGTCCGGAATAACAAAAGAAATAAATTCTTGGATTAAAATGCACGAAATGTGAGGAACGAAAAAGCTACGGGTTCTATACTAATATAATGCTCATAATGTTCTTTCCTTTCCATACCAAAAAAAAAAAAAAAAAAAAAAAACCCTTCCCTGAAGCAAATCGCTCTTGGAGTTTTAAGCCAAAATAAACTGTGGAATAGCTCAGTGGAATAGTAATTGCCTTGTTGAAACTCAAATTTAATTACCGCTATTTCTCTAAGCCGCGTGCCAAACGTGAGCGGTAAACGTGGTGAGGGGAGGGGGGGATTTTTTTTCTTCAAATTTTCAAAACTCTGCAGGAGCGCTATTAACATGAATGGCAGTGGTCTGCCGCGTCTCGGCGCGCTTGCCCTCTGCAGGCATTTGTTTACAACTTGCCCACTGCGCTGAAAAGACCCGCCCGCTTTGTTTCGTGCAGTTTATATTCCGGCCCACCATTATAAGAAGATAATAATATGATAAAATGGTAAAATAAAGGTGTTGTGAAGGAGACGAAGAATGTGTCCCATACGCGGGCTCACATGTTTGTAGGGTCCAAATGCAACTTTGATGTCACTAGACGGACTTTTATGACGACATTTGGACAAAATACAAAAAATCTCAACACGTTCGGTTCAAATTCAATTCAAACAAGTTAATTATGTAATGCTGCTTCAAATCATCAGTTTCACACTATCAAGAATCCCCCGCAATAGGGGCAAGCCTTCCGAAAAAGTTGTACCCTTTCAAGGGGGAGTTGTACATGTGTTTCCTCGACCCCCCTCCAATCATACCTCGCCCACTCAGCGTTACGTAAATTACCGCCGCATTTCTGCACCAATCCTGGACTTCAGGGGATCATTTAAATCTTCCGGAAATTCCGTACAACCGTACGATCTTGCTTTCCTAAATTAGTCAAGAGTAAATTAGTATAAAGAGTGTGAATTTCCAAGGTAAAAGTTTATGTGCGTTTTACAGTTACTTTAGGGATGAAATATATGAACAAAGAAGATCGTACGGTTGTGCGGAATTTCCTGAAGATTTAAATGAGCCCTTGAAGTCCAGGATTGGTGCAGAAATACGGCGATAATTTACGTAACGCCGAGTAGGCGAGGTAAGATTGGAGGGGGGGGGTCGATGAAACACACGTACAACTCCCCCTTAAGATCCTCGACCACCCCCGTCCACTGTAAATGCTCTTCTCCAGATTCCATAAGAAAAAATTTGTATCTAATAATTGGCGACAATTTAAAGGATTAACGAGATTACGTAGTTGACAACCCGTTATAGCTTCTCCCCATGGCTGAGCCCACTGCTGGGGGATGTTTCTGTGGGTATTTCGTTTGTTTTCAAGTACAGGGTTATTTAAATAACATTTATTTTGTAGCAAGGGGGCTCCACGATCGCGTTTTTCTGTTTTTGTTTTTTTTAATAACCACGTTTTCTGAAGTGCTTCAAAAATAATTTTAAACGTCGAGTACGTGGCTGGAGACTAAACCATTAAAGGACAAAATGAAAGATAAGAGTAATTTAGTTAAACAGCAAAGGGATAAAAAAAAAGGGCAAACGCTCGGCAATTGCTGTCTGAAGTTCATTAATAACCTTGAGCCACCCATCGGTAAAATTATCATTTGGGAATTATGTAGGGAGGAAATAATTATTTTTGACCTTTGGGTGATCCTATCTGTACGAAACTAAGGCGGTGGAATGGAGAGTAAAAATGCTATCTTGTGGAAAGTGAATACATATAATTTTTCAAGGCATTTCCCATTTTATTCAAGCAAAATAATCCCAAACCCCCGAAATTGTTTGATCTCGTGAACAAATAGGTACCTATATGTATTATAAAATTAAAAAATTAACTATGTTGTTAAAAATATGCTCGCGTACGTATGAAAATAATTTCAAACCAAGAACGCCTTTATAAGAAGACACAATACAAACTGGCTTCAGAAAACAGAACGTCGGTAAACTTTGGAATTCAGCGAAAATCGATTTCAAGCTACCTACATACAGCTCAAGAGTGATTGTTCAAATGATATTTAAATCCTCATAATTGGTGAATACCAAATACGTGACTATTTGCATTAAACATCAGAGAGCGACTATCACGAGTTCCTGCGCCATTTCGCGGGCGTTTGACGAGTGAAAAAAGTGCACCAGTATCACACTGTGTATACGTACCTTATCGCCATATTGATATTGTGGAAATAAATAGTAATTAGTAACCAAATATGTCCGCAAAGTTACCCATAGTGCAAATAATTACCACTAAATCCTCACAATAATGCCTACTGGCCTGTAACTTGTGCAAATTGCAGCCTTAATAGATTTTGTGCAATAAATCTTACGTAAAGAAATGAGAATGTCCTTGCTTATTTGTAGCGTTCTATCATTCTCGAACAGAAAATAAAGTGGGGCAGATTTTTTTTTTTCAAAACTGAAATAGCGCTACGAAGCTCATGTCTTTAAAGCGCTCGACAACTTCCAATTACTGAGTCTGGTGAAAAAAATTACCTTTTTTTTCAGTTTTGTTTTCCTCATGTTTTCCCGCCCTACTTCACTACTAGAGGAAAATTGAATTTGTAGCTCAGAGCATTATAACTTGACTATTTAAATAAGGACATTTTCTTTACAATTTTTCTCCGTCAACGGAACAGTTTTCCCCGTGCAGTTAAATCACAAACTTATAGCAGTAATGACTGCGATGTTATTATGCCCAAGATCAGAAAAAGCAATTACATAAAATGTACGGGGTTCGGTAAATAAGTTACAAGATATTGATTGATTGTTAAAGGCCAGTTCACAAGCTCTATGTTTTCGTTGTGTGGTGTCTATGCCACCTATTAAAATGCTGCATTTTTCCAGGGAATGGTTGCATAGGCTCCGCATAACGCAAACTTAGAGCTTGTGGACGGGCCTTTATAATTATTTAAAGTCCACAAATAAACATGGTGGTGGCTGTGGTGGTTAAAGAGAGTTGTATTTTTTCTTTGTCTAATTTTTCCTATTCTCTGCGTCGTTCTGATATAATAAATTGCCAGGCGAGGAAAAGAGACAGACTGAAGGAAAACAGCTCTTATGTGATATCCCGGTTAACTTCATGACGGCATTGTATTTCGAGGAAGCCGCGTGTATATTCCAACTTCCTGTCGCGAAAAAATCCGGGAAGACCTTCACTCTACGCACACCGGAATCGTCAAAATGAAAGCTTTAGCTCGTCAATACGTCTATTGGCCATCCATTGATACAGACATTGATCGGTCCGTCAAGTCTTGTGCGGTATGTGCGAACCAACTATCATCTCCCTCGAAGGCCCCTCCACACGTTTAAGAAGAACCATCAACCCCCTGGTTCCGAATCCATATCGACTATGCCGGTCCAAAAAATGGATTTTATTACTTTGTCGTCGTAGATTCTTTCTCGAAGTGGATAGTAGTCGTTGCCCTCACATATCCACCCTCAACGGCCTCCACGATTCGCCACCTTGAAAACATGTTTTCTAGATACGGCTTACCGTATACTCTCGTCTCGGACAACGCGTCAATTTTTAATTCCGACGCTTTCAAAACTTTCTGCCGAAACTACGGCATTCGTCACTGTCTATCAGCACCCAACCACCCTGCTACAAATGGACAGGCAGAAATCGCAGTCAAATCTTTGAAAAGAAAGCTCGAATCTGAAAACGTATCTTCAGGCAATATAATGAACTCCCTCGATAAAATTATTTTCAAGATGAGAACGATTCCTCTGATAGACGGTAAAACACCATCCGAACTGTTTCTTGGCCGGAAAATCCGTACATCTTTCGACATCCTACGTCCCCCTCGAGAGTCTAGAAAGGACATAGTTTCGACCTATCATAACTCCAAATCGTTGAGAACCCTTCGTCTTGGTGAAAGAGTGCTTTGAAGAAATTATAGCGGTCCATGTCAATGGAAATTAGGAGAAATCGTCCAGAAACTTGGCAAATTGCACTACATCGTGAAGCTCGACAACGGTCACACGATAAAACGGCACATCGATCAGTTAAGAGCCACGTTAGTAACAAAGGGAGACGATCCTGTTGCGCCTCGGAAATCAACCAATCAAAAGAAAGTGCCATTCGAAAAACGTCTAGCTTGTTTTTACCAAGTTCCTACCATTCGCAAAACAGAATAACAACACCAGCGAACAATACCCTGGGAATTCTGAAGAAACCGTCCGATCTTCATCACGTGCGACGGAACCCCTACCGCTTCGTCGCTCGATCAGGAAAAGAATTCCTAGAAGATTTTTAGATCTGTGAAACTTCGCCACAAACTTCAAAATACAAGGGGAGACTGTTATGTATCTACAGACTAGTGAAAACACATGCCTTTTAATTATTAAAATAAAGATTTTTCATTCGGTCATTGAACGGAATAAAATACACATCACATAGTAACGGACCGATATGTTGCGCGATATAGTGCTTTTCTATCGCGTTGCTTTCATATCGTCTAGTGTGAACGCCGCCTCAAGGGTCGTTACTAAATAATTTTATAATATTATCCGTTCAATGAGGAACTTGAGTGGGTTGGAAATGGAAATACGTTTTACTTCCAATCAATTTTACATAATCAAAGCCGTGGGTGAGGCATTTTGTTGGCGTTTCATTAAAGCAGTAATTAATAATACAAGGAGGTAATTTTTTGAGTGTGAATAGGCAAAAGAGTGTAGGGGACAAAATTGCATTTTTTTTGTATTCTCCAGGACGGTCTGAGTGTGAGTATAAATAAAGTGTATCCGCGTATAAATGAAACGCGTTCTTTCCGACCATCAACTGCCTCCAACTGATCGAATTTTTTCTCCTTCTTCCGTGTTCGCGTAAGAAACAGAAAGTACGGTATAACTTAATTCTGTTGAACTCTTTTGGACTTTCAGCATCGGCTTGTGATTGATACGACAACCTTTCCCCCTAAGGGAGTTGTAAAACTCTCCTTATTGAGTGGGACCCACCCCAACTCTACCGATCGGCAAGAAAACTGACAATTATTATGCTCAATTCTCAACTCGAATGAAGTATACAGATGCTTTATAAGTCCTGTGTGAAAAGCCCACCATTTCCGCGGGCCACATCTTCATCATAGAAGCACTCAACAAAATTTCAACGTTATAGATTAACCCAGTCAATCCTCGATAGTATTAGCTCGAAGGCTTTAAATTACCATACAGCTTAGCTTGGATAATACCCACGTCCTCTTCATCTCTCGCGTTGGATTTCAAAGCACTTATTTCAGATACAAAGTTGCCATTGACAGACACGTCTTAATGATCCCTCTCGTATCTCTTCATTAGACGGGTAACTGAATCTCAATAATTAATCACGTTATATTCAGAGAAAACGTTGACGTGCATGTTTTCATGCAATGAATGCCATCGCTAAGAACTAGAAAGAGGGTGAGAGTGATTGGTGGTTGTTCTATTCTGTCTTTTCAGAGAAATGAAGTGGGTGAGTTCAAAATATAATTATTCAAATGAAAATGTCATTCACTCGGTCGTGATTATTCCACTTGTTAAATTGCTTCAAACCACTCGACCTTGCGAAATCGAACGTTGGTCATCCTCTCTGGAGAAACTATTTAGACTTTAATTTCGTCCTCTAAATTACACCCCCAACTCACCACCACCGGCTCACGTCATTCCAACCAATTCCTCCTCGTCTACTCCATCCACTCTTCACCCATTTTGGAATTGGAATCCTCTGAATCCCATTGATTGATTTTACAAAGATAACATCCAACCTGACCAATCACCCCTTAATCCGGCTATTCACTTGTTAGATCCCTCTTTATCTTTTTTTTCTTCTTGCTACCCTCTTCATCACTCTTTTCCCCCGGCTCTTCCAAGTAAACAGTTTTCGTTGATGGGAAGAATGTACTGGAGGCTCTGAAATTGTATACTCTCTCTCGCTAAATTATCTGAATACCCTGTTGTATTGGTATACGAAGGATTGAATACGGCAGGAAAAAAAAAACCTTTCTTCTACTTCGATGTTCTCTAAAAAGCCATGGGAGACATTTGCACTGTCCAATACAGTTGGGGGCGTGTTTCTATATTCATCGCTGCAACCATGTTAGCATCACACCGTTCCTAATTTCAACGGTGGAAGTCGAATTGTTCCTATATCCATCGATGTAATTACGAAATAATGACGCGTATTTTTTAAACACTCTCCATGTAACGCTAAGAAACATTTTTGAAATGGTGAAACCCTATTTAAAGGTGAAGGAGCATTTAATCAGAACCAATTGTTTTGTTTAATGGTAAAATGGTTAAATTCTCTCGAATACGCTTTTGGCGCTTTTATTAATTATTTTCATTATAAAAATTTTAAATTTGAGTTTTGCTCTTCTCACAAATGAGAAATCATTCCTTGAAGTGTACTTAATATGGAGGGAATGTGTTTAATTTGATGTGTGGTCATTTTTCGCCATCGTTTGACAACTATACTGAAAGAAAGAAATTATATGTTTCCGACGTGTAAAGGCAAGGAGTTTTCGTTATCAAATCCAGCCGGTGATTCCATAAATTGTTTTACTTTTAGCTCGAAATCTATCGCAACGGAACATTTACCCATCTGTCACGTACCACCTGGGGCAATAGAATCAAAGAAGAAGAAATTCTTTCTGCTATAAGTTCATTTTCATTTATGTGACTTGGTCTCGCCAACGAGGGACATTTTTTAGTTTTTTCATTCGTATAAGACCTCTAAAATGTGCAGTACATCACTTGGTACACGACACTTCACTCTCGTGTTTTCCTATTCATAAACACTACATTTTGACTGTTGACTGCGCGCTGGCCCCTTTCCTTCGAAGGAAGAGGGAACACGGTCTGTGAGAAACGCTTTGGTACTTGAAGTTGTACTTGTTGGTGTATATCCGGTGCTTCCCCGCCCTCGAACATAACAGTTTGGCGAACGAGGCTGGTGTTTTATCGTTCCCACAAAACAAGTCCTTGGGAAAATTGAAATGGGTCGCACTCCTCGACGAGGTCGTCGGGGACGTCAGTCTTCACCGTCTCCGCCGCTTTAAGTGTCACCTCCGGAACGTAACACGCCGAAATCCTCACCATCGCCAGTCCGTGAGAAACAACCTTCAGTTCTGAGTGTACCGCGTATTGGGCTTATTGGCGATGTTCAGCTTTTCGCTGAAGGATCGGAGCCTTTCGAAAACTGGCGGCTGGTGGCATATTTTGCTCTAAACAAGTTGTCCGAGTTTCTTCTCTTACAGTGGTTAACTGAGCCGTCGGTCTATCAGAAGCTTAAAAGTTTAGTGGCCGCCTTAGTTACCCTTCTCAGAGGTCACCGCCGCGCTACGACAGCATTTATCGCCCGATAAATGCGAAATCGCTGAGAGGTATAAATTTAACCTTCGAAAACAACAGCCCGGTGAGAGCGTTCGGGAGTTTATCGTGGCGTTGAAAGAGATGGCGACTGGTTGTAACTTCCCAGGCGCGGATCCAGGGTCTTTTTAAGGAGGGGGCTATGACTCCAATCCGCCCCAAAGTGATGAAAATTTAAAAAATGAACAAAACCGCGTATTTTGAGGTTTAAGGACACAGGGAATTTAACAATGTCCTACTCAGAAATGACAATTTCCGCGTAAAATTGACTAACCCCGTCAATTTTACCCGTCAATTTTTTTTTTGGTGTTATGAAACTTACAATTTACTTATTGAATTGACACCTATAAAACTGAAAATTTTCTCATAAAATCAACCAAGGCCCAATTATACTAACCAAGTAGCTCGGCCGCGTACTGGGCCGGGTGACTCGGCCGAGTACTGGGCGAGTAGGTGATGGAGTAGGAATGAGACAGTTTTGTTGTGCGTTGTCATGGCACCGCGAAGCAGAAAAATTAAACTGGAAAAAATGTTTGAACTCAATTGGCGATTGTAGCTAAGGGAGACGATGTCTGGCGGCGTTTCAGAGAAACATTGAGTCCGGTACTCCATGTGATTTGTTGTTGTCGTTTGACAACAAACTACAACAAAGGTTTTATACAATGAGGAAGTTCAGGTATCAAAAATGTTGATCAGTGACACTTTTTTACTGTGAACTACGGCTAAATAATCCGACGGTGACGAGGAGGCTTCGATATTGTACCATTGGCATCACCGAATCAAGAAAACAAGACGGTTATGCGGGTGCGCAGTACACCCGTACAGAAACTTTCACTGTCGGCTATTTGTTGGAGCAGGAAAACTCGAAAACACCGATTCAAAAACGTTTTCGACCATTTTGCTTTTTATATATATATATATATATATGTGTGTGTGTGTTTGCTGAATAAAGCCTAATTCTTAGAAGGTAATTTCCTATAACAATTTATTCAGCAAAAACATGGGCAAACTTTTGAGACCGAAACGATTCGACGTCGATCCGTCATCAGCTACGGCAACTCAAGACTGGATTCACTGGAAGACGACATTTTCTTACTTCCTTGATTCAGTGCGTGACGCAGATGAAAATCAAAAGTTTCGGTTACTAGTCAATTACGTATCTCCAAACGTCTTTCGGCACATCAGTAATTTCACAACGATAACAGAAGCGCTAAGCGGGCTGGAAAATCTGTACGTCAAACCTGTCAACGAAATTTTCGCGAGGCATAAACTAGCTTCCAGAACGCAACAACCGGGAGAATCGCTGAATCAATACCTTCAAGTTTTGAAAGAGTTAAGTAAGGAGCGTAATTTCGACGCTGTCACCGCAGAAAAAAACCAAGAACGACTGTATTAGGGACGCATTTATCCAAGGATTATTCTCAAACCAAATCAGACAACGCTTGCTTGAACATCTAAAACTCGGTCTAGACGAAGCAGAACAATTAGCTCTATCGCTCGAAATGGCGCAACAACAGTCTGAAATTTATCAAATAAATTCTCCTAACTTTACTAGCGCCGCGATGAAGGAAAGATTCACGCCGACTCGAGAATCAAAGAACCAAAAGTCAAAAATCCATTTTAAAACATGTTATGTCTGTGGAGCAGGCTTTCATTTTAGAAGCCAGTGCCCAGCTAGGGAGTCACATTGTAACTCTTGTGGAAAAAAGGGGCATTTTTCGAAAGTTTGTTTGAGCCGGAAACAGACCATTAACCAAAGTTCCGCTCTAAACCTCGAAGAAAATGAAAATTATATCAATGACAATTATTTATCGAGCGTAATTTGTTCAATGTCGACAACATGTTTGAAAAAGGCTATTACTTCTGTTCACATTAACGGGTCAAAAATGAACGCTCTAATCGACACGGGCAGTTCCTTGAGCTTCATCAGTGATGCGATAGCCAGAAAATTGAAAATACCAATCGAAAAATCGAACAGAACTGTTTCGATGGCGTCGTCTACCTTAACTACGCAAATAGCAGGATCTTGCATCATCAGTCTTCAGCTGTTAGGCAACAACTACAAAAACAAAAGGTTTTCGTTCTTAATAATCTGTGCACCGACGTAATCATTGGTCACGACCTTCTTCGAAACCACTCCTCTGTATAATTTTCTTTTGGAGGTTAACTCCCTTCCCTCCATTTTTGTAACGTGGTTTCAGCAACGGTCAAGCCGGTGACATTATTTTCAAATCTTTCGGTCGATTGTCGACCAATTGCCACTTAATCAAGGCGGCATTCACCAGACGATTTCAAGTTCATACAAAACGAAATCAAAATACTTCTCGAAAATAACATAATTGAAAAGAGCAACTCTCCTTGGCGTGCTCAAGTCTTTGTCGTGAATAACGGCAAAAAACGAAGGATGGTAGTTGACTACTCACAAACTATCAACCGGTTTACCTACCTCGACGCTTATCCCCTTCCACGTGTAGAGGAAATTATCGAAAAAGTGTCGAAATTCTCTATTTTCAGCACCATCGATTTACGCAGCGCCTATCACCAAATTCCGATCGTCAAGGAAGAGAGGATTTATACAGCATTTGAAGCTTGTGGTCAACTGTACCAGTCGACACGTATTCCTTTTGGCGTGACAAACGGAGTACCGTGCTTCCAGAAAACAATCGACATTCTTATCGCTGATGAAAATTTACAAGGAGTATTTCCCTATTTAGACGACGTCACAATATGTGGAATGAACCAAGAGGAACACGATCGTAATCTTGAACGATTTATACAGACAGTTAAAAAGTACAGTCTGACGGTAAACACCGAAAAGAGCAAATTTTCCCAAACTTCGATTAATCTTCTAGGACATTTGTTCTCACACGGATCAATAAAACCCGATCCTGACCGCCTCAGACCAATATTGTCGCTTCCGATACCAGAGAACAAACAGTCACTAGAAAGAGCTATCGGAATTTTTGCTAACTACTCAAAATGGATCTCTCACTTCTCTCAACAAATTCGACACTTGGTCAAAAGTCAATGTTTTCCTTTGTCTAAAGAAGCAGCAACAGCTTTCGAATACCTAAAAAAAGATATCGCTTCCTCAACCATCAGTGCTATCGATCATAAACTTTCCTTTCGGATCGAAACAGATGCATCCGAATTTGCCATCGCGGCAACCTTATCTCAAGAAGGAAAACCCGTAGCATTTTTCTCTCGCACACTATCTTCGAGCGAACTAAAGCATTCATCCGTCGAAAAGGAGGCATACGCCATCATTGAATCAGTCAGAAAATGGCGTCACTATTTAGTCGGTAAAATTTTTCAAATACTGACCGATCACAGGTCAGTTTCATTTATGTTCGACACTTCACACTGCAGTAAAATAAAAAACGAAAAAATTTCGCGTTGGAGATTGGAACTTTCATGTTACAAATTCGAAATTATCTATCGCCCCGGAAAACACAACAAAGCCGCGGACGCCCTATCAAGAATCCGAATTTCGACGTCAAAATTTGACAAATCAATTGAAGATACAGATATCGGTGCTTCTATTACTATCAAATCTGAACTCAGAAAAATTCACGAAGAAATGTGCCACCCGGGGGTCACACGGATGACTCACTGGATTCGAAGCAAAAACTTGCCATTTTCGGTAGAGAAAATCAGACAAGTAACTTCCTCTTGCAAGCTTTGTTGTGAACTTAAGCCGCGATTTTACAAAAAAGAAGTTGGCACTTTGATAAAGGCGATTACTCGCTTCGAACGCCTGAATATTGATTTCAAAGGACCAGTTCCGACATCATCGACTGGAAAACGGTACATCCTCATGATAATAGATGAATATTCTAGATTCCCTTTTGCCTACCCTTGTACCGACCTATCCGCTACAACAATAATCAAGCATCTCACTGACCTTTTCTCGATGTTCGGCCTACCAGCATACATACACTCTGACCGAGGATCAAATTTCATGTCGGAACAACTCAAAGAATTCCTTCATTCAAGTGGAGTGACCACGAGCAGAACTACTGCGTATAATGCACAATGCAACGGTCAAGTAGAACGTTACAATGGCACTATTTGAAAAACCGTCGAGCTAGCCTTGAAAACTAGTAACTTGAAGCCTAGTCAGTGGGATACTGTGTTAAACAAGGCTCTGCATTGCGTACGGTCTTTCTTGTGTACAGCAAAAAATTGTAGTCCTCACGTCAGAATGTTTACGCACATCAGGAAATCGACGCACGGATTATCTCTTCCAAATTGGTTATGCAAACCTGGAAAGGTTCTCCTCAGGTGAAACGTCAGAGCCAGTAAATATGACCCATGTGTTGACGAAGTGGACTTGATCGAAGCAAACCCCGAGTACGCTTTCGTTAGACTGCCAGATGGAAGAGAAACAACTGTCTCCCTGAGGCATCTGGCTCCGACAGGAGGTCACGAGCGTTCGAATAACGAAGATAACCTACTCGTCGAACCAACTTCGCAGCCGCACGAACAACACGACAACCCTTCGCCACCAATGACTCATGAAACTGGTTCTGAGTTGCGACGCTCTGCTCGAACACCTCGCAGACCTAGGTACCTGGAAGACTACGTTCTGGACTAGGGAGGAAGAATGTAGTAGTATAGGATATGTTGACCCACTCATGATCATCATTTTTAAATTAGTTTACTTTTATTGCGATATATTTGTTTTTGCTGAATAAAGCGTAATTCTTAGAAGGTAATTTCCTATAACACTGTGCCGTTCTCTGAGCACTAAAACGAAACGGTGAACTGGCGAATACCAATGAAGAAATGATAGGGCGCTCGTGGGATGTCTCTCAAGGGTGAATCCAGAGAAAACTGTGTGCTGTGGTTTCTCTTCTCATCGTAACCGAGACACAACATTGTCATTTCATTGTTTCCCAAAAATTGAGAGTTCAACGGTGTCAGCTATCAATTAACCCAGTGTTGGGAGAAAGTCGACCGCCGAAAGGCTTGGGGGCTTGCTTGACGTTCGAGTATAAGTGTATCATAGACCATGTTCTACTGTTCTCGTCGCTTTAGGCCAACTGACTACTTTTTCCCCATTATGTTACGGACGTTGACCACGAAAAAACACTTTTAAAAAACTTAAGACTTGTTATCATTGAACATATGTAGGGAATACCCAAGGTGACTAAACTTTACTGTAGGTGCCGCAGATTTCCCCCTGCCCATCGGACAGGAGGGGTGGAGACTGACGTCACCAGCAGTCCTTTGCTCCCGATTGCTCACCCTAGAGCAGCAGAACAAGTTAATTTTGAAATTGAAGTTTATGAATTCTCAAAAATCACAACCCAATAACAATTAATAATGTACTGGGTCCAGCGCAATGGCAGTTGGGACTGCTCGTGACGTAGGTGAAAGACAGTGATCTGCGGCACCTATAGAAAATTTAGTCACCTTGGGGAATACCGGTTTCATTATCACACGACACTAGCGCCACTAGTGATAGCTATATTAACTTTTGTGCTGTAATGTCCTTAAATAACTTAAGTCACATATTCAAGGAACAAAACAAGAATAATTTATTATTTTAAAATCATATTGATTTTAACTGATGATTGGACTGAACACATTACGTCACACCTTCCCATTCAAGTCGGATTTATCCTCCGAGTATCTGAAATCCGTTGACTTGATTATCTGATCAAGGTGTCTCTTCCACTCCGTGTCAAGATCCAGTGGTTTCACTATGAATACACGATCGCTTAGCTTCTTGACAATTTTCGCCCTGGTCCACGTTGGTTCCTGAGGGTTTGTTCGATAGTCTCGTGTGTAAACCATTTCTCCTTCCACGAAATCAGCCCATCGTCCTCGACTCTTCACATCCATTTTCGTCTCAAGCACCTTTTCAGTAAAAGACTTCCTAAGGATGTCAAGTCTAGTCCTCAGTTCCCGACTCAGCATCAGTCTAACCGGAGTTTCGCCCGTGGCACTGTTTGCCGACGTTCGATACTGAAACAGATAACGACTTAAAGCTGTTTGCAAAAACAAACCGGAACCTTGTGAGTCGTTCATCATTTTCCGAACCGCAAGTTTCAAATTCTTCACATTGATTTCAGTTTCACCATTGTTTGAAGGGTGATACGGAGGAGTTCGAATGTGACGAATATTATTGCTTTCACAAAAACCTGTAAATACATTTGATGAAAATTGAGGTCCATTATCTGAAACTATTGTTTTTGGAAGCCCAAATCTTGAGAATACATCCCTTAGTTTCTCTATTGTCATCGTTACGTTCGTACTTTGATTGAAAATGTAGGCCTCTAACCATTTCGAATAGGAGTCCACGACGATTAGGACATTTTTCTCTTTTAATGGCCCTAAGAAATCAATATGTACTCTTTCAAAAGGCTTGGTGGTTACTTGCCCAAACGACATTTTCGCTTTCTCGGGAGCCGACCTTTCTCTCATACAGACTGCAGTTTTTTACATAATCCTCTATTTCTTGATCTATTCCCGGCCAACAAAAGTAAGACCTCGCTTTCAATTTCATTTTGGCCATACCTTGATGAGCCGAATGAAGCTCCTTAATTAGACGCTGTCGATAAGTACGAGGAATCACAATTCTATAGCCCCACACGATAGTTCCTGCTTCAATGTTCAATTCAGAACGCCTATTGAAGAAAGGCTTAATATGGCAAGGAACTTCTTCAGGCCATCCATGCATAACATAAACGAAAACTTTGCTTAAAATCTCATCCTTGCTGGTTGCTACTTTAATTTTGCTAAGATCTATGTCGAGTACCCCTTGAACCATATTGACGAACATTACCTCATCCTTTTCTGATTGGTCTTCAGCCTCGCCTTTACATGGTGATCGGGAAAGACCATCTGCTAAATTAACAGAACCTTTCCGATATTTCAACTCGAAATCAAACTCCGAAAGAAAAATAGCCCAGCGTTGAAAACGGCCAGCTGCCATTTCCGGCACACCCTAATGGTAAGTTGAAATTTGAACTGAAGTTATCCTTTTTATTTCTAATTCTAATTTTTGCGACCGTTCCTGTCGGCGTTTTTTGTCCTTTGGGCGACGTTTCGTTGGGGGATCCTCAACGTCCTCAGGCGTCTTTTTTTATTTAGCTTGCTTTTGATTTTCTTTACATGTGGTTTCATATTTTCAATAAGCTAAATAAAATAAGGTGCCTGAGGACGTTGAGGATCCCTCAACGAAACGTCGCCCAAAGGACAAAATCCGCCGGCAGGAACGGTCGCAAAAATTAAAAATCATAAAATGAGGAAGTTTCACATTTTCCAAAAATTTTTTTTTTCGATTAGGCGTATCAATCCTTCCACGTAAATAAATAAATGAAAATGTAAAACCCTCCAGAAATATTTTTTATTTCTTAACAAAAGTTGGCATATTTGAAATTCCGCCGAAACGAACATTTTCCGCAACATAATATCCCTGGTATTCTCTGTCCTTTTCATGCCTCTAAATAGCTCATCTGTTTATCCTCCATTATTTTATTATTGACGAACTCTAGTAGAAAATAAGGCAAAAAATCACAACAAACCTCACCCCTACAGCTACGTTACTGGCGAATTTTTTTCGAAAGGCGCATATGACACAAACATGCTAGCTGGCGTGTTTGAAATGACCTAAATCTTCAAAAGTCGCGTATTTATTAACTGCTGGATTATTTTACGAACGGATCACGATTTATGCTCTATTTTAGCATAAAAACATAAAAAAATAGATTTATGAATAAGTTCTGACCCATGAAACTTCCTCATTATCCTATTTGTATAAAATATTTATGTTTTACTCTCTCCCCCCCCCCTGAAGGAAAACGCTCAAAAACAACGTACGATTGAGTCTTTCTCCCTGAAACCAAAGAAGAGGAGCCGCGATGACAACGAGGCACAGAGTTCAACAGGTACAGAGACAGAACCCCAGTGCAGGGGTACGAAAAATACCAAATTGGACGACACTGGGAGCGAACTACCTCCACAACCGGTTGCCCCAACGGTCTCTGGTGACACAACTAATTCACCCGAAGGACCCACCTTTCAAATCCCGATTTTCGAATCCCGCCATCCGAACAATATAGGTAATTATATTGGCAAAGAAATCGACGACCAAACGAAAACGGCGTTGATAACAAATCCCTGGTCACCCCCCGAAAATTACAATTGGCCTCATTCCGAACGCGTAGTGTCAGGAAAGATTATTAAAAACTACCTGAACCGGAAACACTTATTAGCTTACAAGGATTGGTTAGTTTACTCTGACGTGAAAAAAGGACTATTTTGCAAATACTGCCCTTGGTTTACCAACCGAAACGAAGGGGGATATCAGAAAAATGTAGCGCTGAAAGCTTTAGTGACCGAGCCTCTAGTAAATTTTAAAAAGCTTACGGGTAAGGATGGGCACTTGGAAACCCATTGTAATTTGCAATACCATAGAAACGCTGTACAAGCGGGTAAGGATTTTTTTTATAACTACTTCGAATCCCCGGTGTGACGTGAGGAATCTTGTGAATGATCAGCGTTTGACCCAGACGCAGGAAAACCGCGAGAGGCTTCGGCCAATAGTGGAAACCATAATGCTGGCTGGAAGGCAAAATATTTCACTTCGGGGTCATCGCGACGATGGCCCTCTATTAACTGAAGGGCGATCCACTCTTAATGAAGGAAATTTTAGAGCTCTGCTGCGTTTTTAGAGTAGAGGCTGGTGACGATAGGTTGAAGCGTCACCTACAGACTTCGTCATCCCGGGCTACTTACATAAGTAAAACCGTACAAAACGACCTAATAGATTGTTGTCGACTTGAAATTCAAAAAATAATAACGGAACGAGTAAATATTTCTGGATTTTTCTCCGTTATTTTTGACGAGACATCTGATTTATCCTGTAAATCACAAATCAGTCTTGTGCTCCGCTACGTGCATTTCAACGATTTCGTTGCTGTTTCGGTGCGGGAAGATTTCATTACGTTTATTGATGCTTTCGAAGCTTTACACCTTAAGTCTGTCCCTGAAGATTCCAACGACCACGATTCAGAATCTGGGAGTGACAGTGAGGTTAGTGAAGAGGTTGATAGCGTGATTCAGACCGGAACAGAACTTTCGCTAACTGGGAAAAAACTGGGTGAAATCGTCGTGGAACAAATAATTAGTTTAGGTCTGCCTCTTGACCAGTGTGTTGGCATTGGAACGGACGGCTGTTCTGTCATGCTATCTGACAATGGCGCTGTCAAAGAAATTCAAAAATCTTCAAAGAACGCTGTCATGACGCCTTGTTACAATCATAAGTTGAATAACAGTTTATCAAAGGCCAGTGGAATTTCGAATATCATTAAAGCGGTCAGTGTCATGCGGGAAGTAACATCCTTCTTCTCGTTTCCCAAAAGATTCGTTGCTCTTCGCAGTTTTCTTGGCAAAAAAACTCAGTCGTCTATGCGATACAAGGTGGGTTGAAAGACATGATGGCGTTCTGCAATTCACCGTTCATCTTCCACAAATTGCCGAAGCACTGTCGAAAATAAGCGAATGGAAAGACAAGGCAACGTCAGGAAAGGCAATGGTCCTTTATTCTGCGATCTGTGAATCACAATTTTTGGTCGGACTGTTTTGCTTGAGTGACGTTTTGGCCCTCACTCTCCCTCTAAGTGTTCTTCTTCAAAAGGAAGATATTGATCTGAATCAGGCATCTTCTGTCATTTTAGATTTGATCAAGTGCTTAGAACATCGTCGAGCCACTTGTGAAGATCATTTTCACGGGATTTTTGAGAGGATACAGGACATGCCAAAGGAGCTGATGATTGAGCTTCGCATGCCCCGAACCTGCAGTCGTCAAGAGAGAAGGGAAAATCACCCAACTGATGGCTTAGAATCCTACTTTCGCGTTTCAGCTTATATTCCCCTAGTGGATTCTGTTTGTAATGATCTTCGTCAACGGTTTCCGAAGGACGTGGTCGACGTTTTTGACTTACCGAAGATACTTCCTAAAGCTTTGGTCAGCATCAGCCTTCCTGAGATGAAATTAATCATAAATAAACTCGTAGAAAAGTTCTCGCAGTTCTTTTCAGGAAATAAGGCTCTCGACCATATGAAATTCGAAGGTGAACTCATAAACCTCCAACAAAAATGGAAAGGTGAAATGGAGAAAGGCTGTTTATTGCCTGTGTCAGCTCTAGAAGCCTTTTTGAGCATTGACAAAGAGATGTACCCAATAACTTCCACCCTCCTACGCATACTCATTACTTTACCAGTCAGTAACGCAAGCTCCGAGAGATCCTTCTCGTCACTTCGACGCATCAAAACGTGGCTACGGTCAACGATGATGGGAAAGCTTTCTGATGGAAAAGCTTCCACGTTCACTACGACATAACTTTGGATCCAGATCAAGTGATCGATCGCTACGCAAAATCCGGAAAACGCAGAATGGTGCTCTAAAAACTTCTCGTCTAGTCTCATTGTTCCAGTCTATTTTTTCACCTTTTAATATAGATTCGCTTTTGTTCCTTTTTTTGTATTTATTTATGAAGGGGCGAAGTTTGGGATGACTGGAAAGAGGACCTGGGGACGAGGGAACTCGTCTGCCACCCCCCCCCCTCTCGTAACCATTCCAAGTCCTCTCTCATCCTGATACAGTTAATTTCAAAATTCCGTGTCCCCCCCCCCAAAATGTTCTCTGGATCCGCCCCTGACTCAGTTTAAGAATATGAAGTATAAATTACCATTTACCAGCGAAAAATTGGAAGAATCTCACTGCCAGTTCCGCCGAGCTCATTGAGATTAACTTCCTGAACCAAACAAACACTGAAAACCACAACAAAATGGCGTCGAAAACCCCGAAAGTGTTCCCTATGTTGGACACAACGCACAAAAAGTCGGGAAAATCGTGTCCTATCACTATCAGTTGGAGTTTATTCAACTCACAAACGTGTTCTAACTCGCTTCGATTCAAAAGCCAGGTCATTTCATCTATAGCGCAGTCTTCAACTAGGTGTCCAATATGAGGTACACAAAACTTCCAGACCCAAAACTCATTTGGACCCCCGGTACCTTAAAGGGTTAAACGAAACCCTGCATCATTTACTCTACCGAAGACTTCTCTGAGATTGTCTGGGGGGGGTGGAAGAGTGTTGGGGGTCCATACTCGGCCGAATAAATAGAACATGGATCTATTTCCTGACTCGGTCAAAATCACTCGCTCCTCACTGGGCCGAGTACTGTCTGAACTGATTACACGGGGCTTTACTCGGCCTAGTGCACTGTCTCGGCCGAGCACTCGGTACGTGTAATTGGGCCTTTAGTTCATAAGCTTAAGAATTCCCGTAAAATTGCAAGTCGTCTTATAAAACAGACAATTCCTTCTGAAATTGACAATTTCTTCGTGAAACTGACAAGTTTTTCCATGAAATGGACTGTTTCACTACACATAAAATTTCCCTTGGTGAGGCGTTTCGTATATTTACGCGACTATTCGCGTAAATACTGCCTATAGAATGTGCAGTTTTTCAAGGATTTTACCTGATTAATCGCCCGAATGAGACCTTACGCTTAAATGTTGGCCTCGATGTGACGTTTCACTCTGAAATGGGGAATTTTTCATAAATGATGCCTTCATTGTTGCGTTTTACGTGAATTATTTCCTATTTTCGGCTCCAAATGGATAATTTCGTCTTGTTAGCAACACAATTTTCTAAGACAGTTTTTTTATCTTATTTCAAATTCCTCGTACAATTTACAAGTTGCACGTGAGTATTTTCCGCAATGTTCTTGCGTTTTGTCCACAAAATGGGGCATTTCGCGTACATTTTTTTGCCTTGGGGGGTGCCGCGGCTGTTTCAAAACAGTTTTACTCTCACTCGTGTGAAGATTCGCGTAAATTTTGACCTTGGCGTGGCATTTCACAGAAATTTTACAGTAGACGTGGCATTTCGCGCATCAATTTCTCGGATTTTGCTCACTCAAACAGCAATTGCGGGGAGCCTTCCGTTGCCGGATAACCAGCAACGGAATGGACGGTATTTCGCTGGAATGGCCCAATGCGGAGACCGATCTGCTGCATTGGGCCACCCGGTGAAATTGGTTTTTGCCGGGCGTTTTCAGCGTATACAGGGAGGGAAATACCTCCCTTGGGGGGGGGGGGTGAAATACTTTTTTCACTGTTAACGCGAATTGTCGATTAAGAAATTTAAAGAACTGGGGGGTTGTAATAGACAAGTGAAACACATGTGAGAGAGATGAGATTGACTTTGACAGTTAAAATTTATGAACACATGGCTGTGAAATTCATTTTCATCGCGTCTCACGCGTGTTTCACTTGTCTATTACAACCCCCCCCCCCCCCCCCCCGATTTAGAAAAATCATCTGCGAACCGTGACGACATATTTGATCATGAAACAGATGAAGTTTTTAGTCAGCTCTTTGATCAACGATTGATAAAGCGGGAATGATTTTTTAGTGGTGCAGAACCGAAGAAACGGTTTTTTATAGTACAAACCTTGAAAGTGGCTTTTGAATTAAGCCACTTTGCGTTTTGTTTTCAGCACAAAAGAAACACGAAATTGGTATTTTATTGGACGAATAATCCGAGAAGGTGTAAAATTGGTCTATTGCCGAGCCAGTAGACCTGCATACATTTTCGCTATACAAAATGTGGCGATCCTGATGGAGTTTAACTTTATAAATCCCCACTATAAGCCCCCGTTATAAGCCCCACTAAGTCCGCTCTTTAAAGCCTAGGTGAAAGCAACTGACCACCCCAGCCAACCACAAAAAAATAAGGTCCAACCACATCGAAGCTCTAACCACAGTGAGCCTCCAACCTAATCAATATTTTGGAGTTTCTCCACGCGGGTAATCCGAAAATTGAGACGAATTTTCGATAAGAAGATTCAATGAAAGGGCTCTCGTTGTGATGCCACGGTTTTTAACCATTAGCGCACGAACTTTTCCGCGGACAGCCCTGAAGTCCAAGGAATATTCCCGATGCACATAATATGGACCTTGTTGGGCCGCACAGGGGACCGCAATACCTTTGAGAAAATGACTCTAAAATTTCACACGATTTTTTTTGCACAAGTGACCTCGATTCCAAGGGAGGGGCCACTGTAACTTCCAGGATTTTCTTGATCAGGCCCTCCGAGACCGGCTGATTGTGGGTTTGTACGACGAACGCATCGTTCGCCGCCTGATCGGAGAAAACAAGTTGTCCTTCGAACAGGCGTGCCTATGCCTAACGTGGGCTATGCCCTTCCATCGTCGTCCGGATAATATCAGTTTAATTAATTTAATAATTAAAATGCCGGCGACAGATTTATTCATTATATCAATCTAACAACATCTAGATAAGATTAAATTCGGCGTGGTTTACCGATCAGGAGAAGCGCCTAGAGTTTCGAGAAACAATGGACCTAGGTGGGGTTCGGCTTAGCTTATCCCTCGGAGTACGACTCCCATAGGCGCCTCCGTGGCGCAAATGGCAGCGTGCTGGACTGGTAATCCAGAGGTTGCGGGTTCAAATCCCGCCGGAGAGCCATTTTTTCTCGAAACTCGAATCGTGTTGGGCTATGCCCTTCCATCGTCGTCCGGATAATATCAGTTTAATTAATTTAATAATTAAAATGCCGGCGACAGATTTATTCATTATATCAATCTAACAACATCTAGATAAGAATTGCCATGCTATGCAAAAATCGTCGCTACCCTCAAGGCATACTTCACGTGGACGCTACAATCGCTCTCCTTCGCGGGAGTATCGACAGTCATCGCCGGGAGCGGCGCGGAAAGAAGCAAAGAGCAACGATTCCCAAGGGTCTGGTCGTCGGTGTCATCGATGTGGGCATCAAAAACATGCATTGTTCCGGTGTCCTGCAGTGAACTGGGAGTGTTTCTCATGCGGCAAGAAGGGCCACGCCACCAAGGAGTGTCGTAATAACTTGTAGTCGTCAGTGTACGTGCCCTCAAATTTGGTTAATAGTGTTGTTAGCTGTAAGGAGCCCCACTGCGTCCAAGTTAAAATTAACAACTGTCGGTCTGTGCTTTTTGAGGTTGACAGTGGGTCAGCTGTAACCATCATCCCGTTTCCTGTCTTTAACCAATTATTTCCCGAAATCCAAGTACAGCCTACCAAATGTATTTTGCGCACAGCAACCTCTGAGGTTCTCCCGATTACGGGGCAAGCTCATTTCCGGTCTGTCTGTTGGGAGGGAGTGTGTGGGAAAAATGTGTCGGCAATAATAGCTAGTTCCACCCTGGACAGGCTACTGCTGGGACGTGATGGGTTGGAAATGCTCAATCCGAATTCGCGTCTCACAATTTCTGCACAATCTCACAACGGGCGCCAAAGCCGTTATTGGCTCGTACGCTATACCCAAGGGTGTTAGGGTCGGGCTCGGGAGACCTAATGTGGGTCCATAAACCTCGCCGCCCTCCTAACAAACTCCAAAACACGAGCCCCATCGGTTCTGGAGAATGCCAGGGCGGGTCAGCTGCTATCCTCATATTATCCTCATATGGTTTTCAAATTATATAGCATGCTTCCATTGCTCGTACTTTCACTTCTAGGTAAAGTGGACACAACCCCAACCATGGCTGTAGTAGGCGTGGTCCTAAATGGCCCCAATGTGGCCAGGCAGGCCAGTTTCTGCACCTTATTGAGCACCTTCTGAGCCCATAATTGGCCACAGCGTTTTTGCCGGTCTCAGCCCCCAGATGCTCCCAACCACCCTCCAACACTGGTGAAATGTATTCACCGCCCTTGTGCAAATGTTACCCACATGCGTCCTCCAGGACAACTTGAAGTTCATTGTTACACCCAGATACTTAAGGCCTCGCCACACCGAACGCGAACTGCCGCGCGGACTGGTCCGCTCGCTAAAAAACCATGACAACGTGAGTGAGGTATACCCCGTTACCATAGTTTTTCCGCGAGCGGAACAGTCCGCGCGGCAGTTCGCGTTCGGTGTGGCGAGGCCTTTAAGCTCCGTCACCCTTTCCACCTCTTTTCCGTCTATTTTAATCCGTCTCCATCCAGTGATGTTCCTTTTCCTCGTAAAAAGGAGAACCTTCGCCTTCTTTGGGTTTACAGCCAATCCCTCCGAAAACACCACTCCTCCAGTACATGTGCTGCCTGGTTCATCAGGCCACAGAAAGTTCCCAAATCCTTACCCCCCCCCCCCTAACAACTATCACTCCGTCATCAGCAAAAAACTGACAATACACACCTTCTTGCTCCAACGCTCTGATAAGACTATCCATCACTAGACACCACAAAAGGGGCGAAAGGCACGAGCCTTGAGGAGTCCCTCTCTCAGCCTTCACTTCCGCCCCATCACCTCCCAACGTGGCATTCACCCACTTATTCCCAAGCATCACCTCAATCATGTCGACCACAATTTGATCGACTCTGAAGTCCTTCAGTGCTCTTACCATGCACTCCCGTGAGACATTATTAAAAGCACCCTCAATGTCAATAAACAACCCCAAACAGTACTCTTTAACCGACAAACTGTCCTCTACCAGCGACATAAGCGCGTGCAAAGCGGTATCCGTCGACCTGCCTGCATTATAGGCATGCTGATGCCTACTAAGCTCTCCTGACGGATGTATAAGTCAATCACCCGCTCCAATATTCTTAGCCCCACACAGTTTATACTTATAGGACGGAAATCCGCCGCTTGGTTATGAAATCTTCCACCACCTTTATAGGTATAAACTGAACTCTTACCCTCTTCCAGGACGTTGGGATTTCTCCCATATGCCAAACCTTCAATCATTATCTGACGTAGACGCTCCCTCATCTAATCCGTCGACTGGACGGATGATTACAGGGAGAACACCGTCATGACCCGCCCCCTTATATGGCCCAGTTTAAGTGAGAGTGCCCATTTAAAACGTTCCTTCGTGCTCTGCTCCACTCGCAATTTATTCGCCCTTCCCTCGTCACAGCGAGAAACTGGCTAAAATTTCCCCATTCACCAGTACATCACCTAAGCGCAATGTGATAGATCCTAAATAGCACACTGCACTGCGCCTCCTCGTGAGGGGGGGCTAATCCCCCGCTATAAAGGCCCACTTAATCCAGACCAAAATTGAAAATAACGCTAATTTTGGGCTGAAATTGAGGTCGATAGCTAATTCACGGCTAAAATTATTGAGAAAAATAACTGATTCTCGGGCAGAAGTGAGAAAAAGCGCTGAATCAAGGATAAAGTTAAGAAAAATAATACATGGCTAATTCGCGAGTCACAACGTTACTTCGCGACTAAATTTGAGAAAAAGCTCTAAAATCTCGGATAAAGTGTAAAAAAAAAAAACAGTAATTTGCGCCTAAAAATGTGAGTTCTCGGCTTAGTCAGAAAGCAAGTTCGTGTCTCAATCTGAAAAACGCTAATTCATGGCTAAAAGAGAGAGAAAAAGAAATTCATTCGGGGGTAAAATCGCTATTTAGCGGCTAAAATCACGTATTCACGGCTAAAGTGGAGAATAAGCGCTTAGAGGCTAGAAGCATGGAAACGACAATTTTCAGCTTCTGAAGCGAGTTCGTGGATCAAACTGCGAGAAAACGCTAATTCATAGCTAAAAGCGAAACAAATCTCGCTAATTCGCAGCTAAAATTTAGAATAGTTTCTAATTCGTGGATGAAATTGAGAAAAACCGCTAATTAGTGGCTGGACTGGAAAATTCAGATAAATTTCTAATTCACGGCTAAAATGGTGAAAATCGCTGATTCTTAGCCTCGAATCAGCGAAATTGCTAATTAATCGATTATACAATTGGGAAGAAGCGCTGAAGTAAATGAAACGCTAATTCGCGGTTTAAATGGAGAAAACATCAGTTCATGCCAGAAAGTGGAAAAAATCGCTAATCCGCGGCCAAATTTCAGCAAAAGCGTTAAAGGTAATTCGCGGCGAAGATTGGGGGAACTCTATTTTGTTGATGAAACGTAGAAAAATCCATACCGCGGCCAAAATACGGAAAAATGCTAATTTGCGGCTAAAAATCAAGAAAAATGTCTAATTTAGGGAGTTCATTGAGAAAATTTGCTAATTTACAGAATATTGAGAAATCAGGAAAAACACGAATTTACTACAAAATTCAGATAAATCGCTAATTCACGGCCGAAATGGAGATAAATCGCTGAAAAAAACAAAAAAAAAAAAAAAAAAAAAAAAAAAAAAACGCTAATTCGCGGCTCCTGAAGGCAACTTGACGGAGGCGTTGGTGAAAGATTCGACCGGGGACGCCAAAAATGTACAAGGACGGCACTACAATGATCTGCCCCTGGGCGCATTTTTTGTGCAAATGGAAAACGCCATTATTCTGTGATTAAACTTACGTTGTTGATGTTATTGAACAGGCGCCAAGTGCGTTTTATTCAGAGCGTCACGGTATTTTGCTGAGAGCAAAGTGTTGTGCTCGATTTGGTGGTGGGGGGGGGGGGGTAGATGGGTGGCTCGCCCGAATCCTTACAACTACGTTGATGGCCCACGATCAAAAAAGGTTGGCCGGCCCTGCCTTAGGGGCTCACTGAAGGAAGTAGAAATTTGGGGACAAATTTGAATTAGAAAGATGACGTGGAAGGCCAAATAGCAATAGCAGATGAGGCCAAAAACAAAAAACTAGCAATAATTATTTGCTGTCATCTCACGTACTTTAATTAGACCCACAATTTTAAAGCTTTGACGAAACTGGTTTGAAGTTTTCGGCATTGAAGAGGAGGCAAAGAGAGAAGGTACTAGAGTGAATAGGCGGTTAATTGATTTACAGTGGGTGCGTGAATGTGGTTGGGGTTATTATGAAGAGGTCGGCAAGTGCACTTGAGCACCATTAATCTTTGTTTTAAGACAGTCTGCCACCCTCACTCGTATTATATCTCAAAGCTTCTTTTCTACTTCGTTTTCTTCCTCGGGAGATCCCTTTACCAACCCCTCTTGTGTCAATTGAGAGAGTATGCAGGCCCCCCCCCCTCCCACACTACTCCGCCAATCACCACCAACCGGTCTCAAGACGTCGTCTCAGCTACTCTCATTTCCCATTTATCTAGATTCCCTTTATGAGAGCCTCGCGCATCGCGTGCGACCCTCAATAATACAGAGGAAAATGACGGATTATTCTTTACTTTTTTCTCTCTCCCTGTAGCCTCGCAATTTGTTTATTTATGAGAACTTTAGAAAAAAATATTAAACCTTAGAGTCGTATTGTGTTGACGGGGGGGGGGGGCATGCAATATAATAAAAATGTACGAACCCTCGCGTCGTGATGCGAAAATCATCCTTCCAAGTTTATTCGATGAAGATCCAAGGGCTACAAATCATAACGAAATCATTAATTATTTCAAAAAATTTAAAATTATATTATTTTTCACAGAACAAATGAAACATTGTTAATTAACTGTAATTAATATCCTATGGTAACAGGACTTTATCGACAGATTTCATTACATTATCATAGGGACGAGGATATCTGCATACCAGAAGTAACTATCGATTGCGTAATTTACGGGTTTTAAAATGTTGTGTTATGTTTGTCTCACAGTGCGCTTAATTTGAGCTTTTTTTTTTAATTAATTTTTTCGTTGAAACTTTTCATTCTCTCCTATGATGGGCTATCAGATGAAAGGAAAGTTCCTTTCGGTACAAAGAACACAGGAATATCTGTTTTGTAATATTATACATCGTCGAACATTTCAATAGTGATTTTCCTTCTGTAGTGCTTGATAATATGTCCTCTTTTTTCATTTATGTACACGATACTATACAAAATATACATATATGATAACAAATGGCAGACTAAAATTTAAAAAACAAACAAAAAAAACAAGATAACGAAATACATTTTTCTTTTGCTGAAAACAAAAGAGTTAATTTTTTCGGGCAATTTGGCCTTTTTTATGGAAGGTTCAAAGTCTAATAAATGTCTAAATTTAAGCTGGTACAGCGGCGGGAAAACTTAAGCTCCATTCTTCGAGCTTTTTTTTTTTTTTTTTAATCGGCTCGTTCACGCAACCCAACGGGACGTCACAGCGTCCTAGAGCTTAATGCCTGTCTTCACGAGAATCATTGTTCACCGTTTTTAACAAAATTTACTCGCATTTAGAAGACAAAATTGGCGTTTCATGTTTTGGTGAAAACGACCCTTGAATAGCTGTTAATAAAAAGTTTATTATAATTGAAGGATCGTTGTAGAAGTGAAGATACGACAAAGGCAGCAACTCTGAGGTACTGTTAATCATTATTTTACCATTATAGTGGTAATATAAAATTAAATAGTAATAAACTTCAAAAGAATGTACACTGGTGCTCAATATATAATTCTACGGGACTTAGAAATAGGAGGGAGGGCCAATTTGAACGGCCGCCACAACAATGAGTATGACCCAGTGCCAACTGGACCATGAAGGAGTTTCAACTCGTCCGCCTGTGAACAACATTATTTATAATTTTACTCAATTCTTTTAGCGTCCCATACTCATCCAAATGTTCAGAATCGAATAAAGAAAAAGATATTGCGGTTAAATAGAGTGCGTAAAGTGATAAAAACCAACGTAATTACAGTTCCTCTTCAGTTGCTAAAAAAAAAATGTGAAAGGAATTTCAAGGCACGAACTCATTCCCGTAAGAGATTGAGAATAAAGGCATTCCTTTTTTTTCCCCCCAACACATACCTAAAATAACTTCTCATACAACGGAAACTGTAAAACGTACCAACAGGAAAGATAAGAGAATACAGTGAAAAAAAAAAAAAAAAATGAAAAAAAGTCAACAGGATGAAATGAAATTGGGATTAAGACAAGTACTGGTTCTATGTTGAATACTGCGAGAAAAACAAAGAGGAGATGGTTTCAAGAGTGTAATGTAGCAACAGCTGCTGTAAGCTCCTTCTCCTAGTGTCTATAGAAACAAGTGCGTTAGTCTTACGAACTTAAGCTTATCGAGGAAGAGATGATAATCTTACAATCTCCGCCCATTTAAACGGGTCTCATGCTTAATCAGAGTGGAAGGAAAAGGGTGTATGGCACAAGGAGGTAAACTTGACAAAAAATTAACATGAATGGTGTGGGGGTTTACGTTCATTTGAAATGCTTATTTTTGAGACTCTTTAAAATTCTAAGCCTCTTCTTTTTTTTTTTTTTAAAGATAGCCAGTTCCTAAGATGACCTACTTCTTCTCACTTTTCTTCTCTTGTTTTATGCAAATTATTAAGAATTATTTTAATCAAAATTAGAGAAGAAAACGGCGCGACGTTCTCTTCAGCCATGCTCATTCCTATAGTAACAAATTTATGTACAATGAAACCATAAATTTGGCACGAACTTGAAAATTAAGTAATAACTCTAACTCGAAGAATCAGCGGAATTCACGGTTATAAAGTACACACAATGATAATTTCCCAGGCTTTAAAAATATGCGTACTTTTGAAACGTGAGGGTTTAAAAAACGTGCGTGCAAATTGTGCATCAAACATCGGTGTTAGTACAAAAAAAAAAGTTAAAAAAGGTGCGTGTCCATCGATAGTATTAGTTTAAAAGTAAGAAAGTGCCAAAGTGCGACTTGAGAAAAAGCTACTTGATTCGTTTGCCGGGGTCAGCGCCCGGAAACCCCCCCCCCCCCAGGGGCAAAATAACGATACCTGAGGAATAGGAAATGACGTTGTTACTTAGCATGGTCGTAGTAATCGGGCGGGGCGTTGTGGTGGTTCTCTTGGGCCGTGAGGTGCTTCGACTCGGCCGAACTGTCTTCCGAACTGAAAACGATAGAGGATCCATTTTTTTTCTTCTTCTTTTTTAATTCTTCTTTTATTTCTGGTTAGAACACGTCGTATCCTCGAATTTTAACGCACAAGAGGAATTTATTGCTTTCGTGCTAAAAATAGTGCATCTAAAAAGCCTGAAGTTTTCAGTCACACTTCGAACCTAAAAACTTTGGATTTTTCAGAGGAAAATGTCGGATTGTCGATGTCGTCGTCACCACCACCACCATGCTGTTTTGTGTCGCGCTAATTCCCTATTAGGCTATTCAACCGATTTTGATGCAATTTTGGGGATAGATACAGTTCAAGTTCCTATATTAACAGAGTTTGCTTCAAAGATATTCATGCTATGGACGAAAAGCTGCTGTTACAGGCTGCAGCTCATGGGCTTCGGAATACAGAAAGCCAACGCGAAGAACTGGATCCGGTCCCTATAACCGGTCAGACGCATTGACTGACACGAGGAACTGTTGAATATTTACACTCGCTCCAGCCTCAACAATTAATTTGTTTTTTATGTAATGATCACATGATCATATTAATAGTTGTCATTGTTCTTTCCCTTTAAGTGGTCATCAAAATATAATAACAATTAAAAAAATCTAAAGGCGACTTTCTAACTTCTCGGTCAATTACATTGCGCTAAAACAATTACAGGTTATGGGCCGCTAATTGACCCGAAAGTTGGCTGAACGTCGAAAATATGAATTACCGAATTGAACCACTGTCCCAAGAAAACTACGACACTTGGAAAATTCAAGCAGAGGATGTTCTTATTAAAAACAAATTGTGGGGCTACGTCTCAGGAACCACTCCTCCACCTGACGATCACGCAACCCAACAAGAAAAGAACAAATGGGCGGAAGACGATTTAAATGCAGGGTCTGATCTTCTCCTAATTATTTCGCCTCAAGAATTAAAACAAGTAAAAAATTGCAAGACATCAAAAAGTGTTTGGGATACCTTGAAAGATATTTATCAGAGCAAAGGACCCGCGAGGAAAGCTACTCTCCTAAAAAAAACTCGTGCTTCACCGAATGAGCGAAAGTGAAGACATACGGCAACACTTGAATGCTTTCTCCGATGTAGTCGAAAAATTAAAAGAAATGGACATCGACATAAATGCTGATTTACTTAGCATCATTATGCTTTACAGTCTTTCTCCGGAATACGAAAATTTCAGGATCGCCATAGAATCCCGTGACAATCTTCCGACTCCTGAACAACTTAAAATTAAAATAATCAAAGAGTTTGAAGCAAGGAACAAAAATACTATCAACAGTAATTCCGAAGACGCCTTCCTCTCGAAATTTCAAAAGAAAAACCATTTTCGTCGTAAACAATCAACCAAAATCCCAATCAATTAAAATGGAATGCAAAAGATGTGGACGCAACAATCATGAAACTAAAGATTGTTATGCCAAAACGTTCAAGAGAAAAGAATCTTCTTACAGAACAGAACAAGAACAATGCCAGTCGACGGCAAACGCAAAAGAAAAATGGTGTATTGACTCCGGTAGTACGTCTCACATATGCAATTACCGAAGTCTATTTGAAAGTTTAACCGACAATACTGAACAGAGTTTCTTGAAACTCGCGTCAGAAAATCAAAGTACACCTATTTTTGGCAAAGGAAAAGTAAAAGTCGAAGTCCCTGATCAAATCATCAATCTACAAAACACATTATACGTACCCGAAGTAACGACAAACCTACTTTCTGTGAGCAAGATCACACAAACTGGTTGTAAAGTTTTATTTACCAAAAACGAAGCAAAAGTTCTTGATCAAAGAAATGAAGTTCAACTTCGAGCCCAAGAAAAGAATGAACTTTACTACATTCATAATTACAAAGACGAACACTCACACAAGACTAGACTGTCCACCTCGTCAACAATCGACGTATGGCACAAAAAATTAGGACACGTTAACGAAGATGACTTGAAAATTGCATGTAAAAAGAAAATTCTCAAGGGCCTGTCATTCGACCTTAGCGAAGATCTCGGCAGTTGTGACATCTGCATCAAATCGAAGATGACACAAACTCCGTTTCATTTTCGAGAGACTCCTAAAAACGTCGAAATCCTCCAAATTATACATTCTGATGTTTGCGGTCCAATGAACATTGAATCACCAGGAGGAGCTAAATTTTTTGTAACTTTCATTGATGAAAAATCACGATACAGCCGTGTCTACTTCTTGAAACACAAAAATGAAGTGTTGGAACATTTTAAAATTTTCAAAGAAGAAGCTGAAAATTTCCATGGCAAAAAATTAAATTTCTCCAGTCTGATAACGGAAGAGGTGAATATTGCAACCGAGCATTCGATCACTTTCTCCAAGAAAACGGGATTCAAAGACGTTTGTCAGCTCCCTACACACCTCAACAAAATGGGTTAGCTGAAAGACTCAATAGGACCCTACTCCAGAAGGCAAGATGCTTGATGGTTGACTCCAATGCTCCTCAATACCTGTGGGCAGAAGCGATCAACACGGCAAACTATCTAAATAACCGCACCCCAACAAGATCTTTGAACCATCAGACACCCATACAAAAATGGAGAAATAAGAAACCTTCCATCAGACACCTTCAAATCTTTGGCACCAAGGCGTTTGTATTGAATAAACGACCAGGAAATAAAAAATTCGAGCCACGAGCAAAAGAAGGCATTATCGTCGGCTATTCAGAAGTATCCAAAGCTTACCGAATATGGATTCCCTCAGAAAACAAAATTGAAATTAGTCGCGACGTGAAAATTGTTGATGAACTCCCTCCTCCTAAAACCAATAAAATCGGAGCCAAACAGGCAACTCTTGAAATCACGCTCCAACCAAAAACGAGTGAAGAAAAACTAGATAGAGACGACAAATGTGACCGCGAAAATGTAGAGCAGGAAGAAATTCAAGCTATAAACAATCAAGAGAGTCAAGAACTAGAACCAGAACTAGAAGACATTCAAGATATGAACGTTGGAGAAGCTTGCGTTGCTCAAAATTCATCAGTTCATAATAATCATTCACAACTCAGAAGGTCTGAAAGATCAAGAAGAGCACCCTTATTGGCGATTGTAGCTATCACTAGCGGCGCTAGTGTCGTGTGATAATGAAACCGGTACTCCCTACATATGTTAAATGATAACAAGTCTTGTGTTTTTTAAAAGTGTTTTTCGTGGTCAACGTCCGTAACATAATGGGAAAAAAGTAGTCAGTTTGCCTAAAGTGACGAGAACAGAAGAACATGGTCTCTGATACACTTATACTCGAACGTCAAGCAAGCCCCCAAGCCTTTCGGCGGTCGACTTTCTCCCAACACTGGGCTAATTGATTGCTGACACCGTTGAACCCTCCATTTTTGCGAAACAATGAAATGACAATGTTGTGTCTCGGTTACGATGGGAAGAGAAACCACAGCACACAGTTTTCTCTGGATTCACCCTTGAGAGACATCCCACGAGCGCCCTATCATTTCTTCATCGGTACTCGCCAGTTCACCGTTTCGTTTTAGTGCTCAGAGAACGGCACAGGTTCAGCAAAATGGTCGAAAACGTTTTTGAATCGGTGTTTTCGAGTTTTCCTGCTCCAACATATAGCCGACAGTGAAAGTTTCTGTACGGGAGTACTGCGCACCCGCATAACCGTCTTGTTTTCTTGATTCGGTGATGCCAATGGTACAATATCGAGGCCTCCTCGTCACCATCGGATTATTTAGCCGTAGTTCACAGTAAAAAAGTGTCACTGATCAACATTTTTGATACATGAACTTCCTCATTGTATAAAACCTTTGTTGTAGTTTGTTGTCAAACGACAACAACAAATCACATGGAGTACCGGACTCAATGTTTCTCTGAAACGTCGCCAGACATCGTATCTCTTAGCTACAATCGCCAATGGTTGGAATCTTTCGACACTTCAAATGCAACTTTTCCCGAGGTAGATAAAAATGACTCACACTACTGGGATGAAGCAATTAAAAATGAAATCATAGCTCATCTAAAGAATAACACATGGAATATAGTTTTAAAAAATGATTCAAACAACATAATCGGTTGCCGAATGATTCTAAAAGAAAAATTTAAAGCTGGCGGTTCCCTCGACAAGAAAAAAGCGAGACTTGTCGCAAAAGGATTCGCTCAACGAGAAAACGTAGATTATACAGAGACCTTCGCACCTGTAGCAAAATTAAGTTCGGTCCGTCTTCTCTTGAGTATCGCTGTTGAAAAAGGAATGACCCTGAATCAGCTTGACGTATCTACGGCATTCCTGAACGGTGACCTCGAGAAGAACATATTCATGGAGCTCCCTCCAAATTTGACTCAAGAATTGGAAAATATCATCAAAGACAAATCAACAGGCTTCGACGTCCAACAAAAGGCAAATGAAATGCTCCAAAAACTTCAAAAAGGGAAGAATGAAAAAATATGTTTTCTTCGAAAAGCCCTTTACGGCTTGAAGCAAGCAGGACGACAATGGTACCGAAAACTGGACAAGAAATTGAATGAATTGGATTTCAAGCCATCCGATCCGACAGGGCGAGTACTTCTCGCAGTATACGTCGATGATCTAATTATAGCATCGTCGAGCAAAGAAGACTTCAAAAATCTAAAACGCGAATTAGAAAAATCCTTCGAAATGCATGACCTCGGTCCTTTGAATTACTGCCTCGGAATAAACTTTACTTACAAGGACAGCGTCTTAACGGCTAATCAAACGAAATACATCGATGAAATTCTTGACAAATTCAAAATGACGAATTGTAAGTCAGTCAATTCACCAATGGATCCGAAGATAAAACTCGAAAAAGGCAAATCTCAACCGGACGAAAATTTGCCCTATCAACATTTAATTGGCAGTTTGATGTACTTAGCTGTTGCTACCAGACCAGACATCAGTTTTACTGTCAGTTACTTAAGTCAATTTAATAACTGTTCTGGAAAACAACACTGGGAAGCTGCAAAAAGGGTTCTCAGGTACTTGAAAGTGACCAAAGATTTGTCTCTTGTCTTCAAAAGAAGTGGAACACCAATAATCGGCTACGCTGATGCTGACTGGGGCTCCTGCAATTTGGATCGGAAATCCTACTCGGGATATTGTTTTATTCACGCTGGGGCAACAATTAGTTGGTTCTCAAAGAATCAGAATACTGTGGCACTGTCAACAGCCGAAGCAGAATATTCCGCAATAACAGAAGCAGCGAAAGAAGCAATACGCCTCAAGCAATTAGCCTCAGATATGGGTTTACCACACAAAAAAATGTTAATTTACAATGATAACCAAGCGGCACAGCACATCGCCACAAATCCCGTTGTAAGCTTCAGATCGAAGCGTATTGAAATTAAAAAACACTTCATTCGACATGCAATTGAAGACAATCTAATCGAACTTCGCAATCTGAAGACTGAAGATATGACGGCGGATCTCCTAACGAAATCAGTCCCGAAACCACGTCATATTCGTCTCTCAACAAAAATTGGACTCTCAAAACTCGCTCGTGAGGGGGAGTGTTGAATATTTACACTCGCTCCAGCCTCAACAATTAATTTGTTTTTTATGTAATGATCACATGATCATATTAATAGTTGTCATTGAACCTTCCCTTTAAGTGGTCATCAAAATAAAATAACAATTTAAAAAATCTAAAGGCGACTTCTAACTTCTCGGTCAATCACATTGCGCTAAAACAATTACAGGAACCACACCAGAAAGGCTACGGCCAAGTCCTCTCCAGGGGACGTATATGTTATACCGACAAAATGCACAAGCCTCGAACACTGATCGTATTTCCAGACTGACTCGCAGAATTAACAGTTTTGCAGGGCCAATAATAGTATCCTTGGAGTCCCCCTCTCCTTGTCAACGCCTTGAGCGAAACGCGTCTCGATGGCGTTATGGATACAATGCTACAATGCCAGTACCAATTGACGGCAGTCTTCTCCGTGCTCTGGACCTGAGAAGATTTTGCGTAATCGGAAAGTTATTTAACAAACGCGATTTCTACGCGAACGTTATACTAGAGAACCTTTAAAACACAGAAACTGCAACACGCTATCAGCGCCATATTTGGTCCCTCAGTCGTTAAGCAGTCGACAGGGTAGAGAACCTATAATCAGACAGGTAAAATCACAGACGCCATGTTCGCTCTTATCAATTATCAGCCTTGTAAAATCCACCTTTTGTTCATGTTTTGTGAATGTCAACAAACCACCCCCAACCTATCTTATTAAACTGATAAGAACGAACATGGCGCCGTATGCGTCTACTCGTCTTTAAAGGTTCCTTAGTCAGGGTAAACAAGTATGATAACATGAAAAAATGTCAAGAGTCTCAAATTTTTTCTTGTGCAGTGATATTTTTTTTTAATTGTTATTTGTTCTGCATTACAATTGTCATCGTAAGACCGTTGACGGAGTCCGGCTTTTTAAATTCCCGTCAGAACCAGAAAGGAGAAAGAAGTAGACCGAAAATTGTCTGAGGGAACAATGGGAGCCCACTAATAATTACTCGAGAATTTGTGAAGTGAGTACGATTTATACTTAGTTTAGTTGTAGTCCCGTTATTTGAGTTTTTCGCTTATTTTTTGCCGTTTTTATAATGAAATAATCAATGGCGATGTTTGACAACTCCGTACGAAGCCAATAATACTCTTGTTTGGCACCCGGGATTTGCTTTGGCAATAACGGGCTTTTCTGTTTTGCAAATAAATATTAATTTATACATCCTGGATACTCAACAGGGTGAGAAACACGTCAGATAATAATAAAAAAAATGATTCGACTCCTTGTGAAAAACTACCTTTATTATTATCTTACCCCTATCTATCATGATTTTTATTTCCTACGATTTGAGCAGATTCACTTTGAAGACTCCAAATGGGAGAAAAGAAAGGCTGATGGATGGCGAAAGTTAAAGCCTAACGCCATTCCGATTATATTTGCCCGGGCTAAATTCATCACGTGAAAATAAAACGATTATTACGTCATTGAAGCTCGAAGTAATGCTACGGAATTTGAAATTTTTGTCCAATAAAAATATCCCCCTACCCAACCGATTACTTCATTCTTTTTTAGACAATTGTAAACTCAGGAGGATCGGGTTTATCCGAAGTCGAAAGTATAGAAAATCCTAAGGGCAGGTCATAAGTATGCTGCAAGTTTTTCGTCGTTAATTAAGGCTTGGCAATGTCAGTGAACGGATTAAGTTGTCTTTCCAGAAAAAGACGCCTGTTAAGATATAAAATGAAGTGCTTCAGGTCATTAATCAGGGCCCTTCGAATAGTCCGCAAAGATATGGGGTGCCCAATATCTTTTTAGGGAGGGTAGTCGTTGGCCATGTCATCCCTAAGGAGTGAATCAATTTGCCGAACAGGACGTCTAATTCCTACGCAATTTTGTGAGCTGAATTGATAAAAATTAACCCTAATACTGTTGGATGATTACTTCTCTAGTTATTTGTTGTTGCAAAAAATTCTCACGCCCTAATTAGCAAATGAACAAAACTACATAGGGTTGGTTTAGGCAAATTGGTTCACCCTTTAAGGGGTTTGTTGGCTCCCCTATGTATTATGAGTCAATTTTCGAACACACTGCGTGGAAGGCTTAGTTTCCGAGGAAATGCCAGAAGGTTCTTGATTATTGACCTGAGAGTCTAACTTAGTTTTAATATTAACGGGCGTCTTCTCGGAGGTGTGGTATCAAAATTTCTGACGTAAGTTTGTTTTTATTTCGAAAAACTACGGAATTTCGGGAATTTCTGTGTCCTCGGCAGATCCTGCAGGTTGTGCGAAATGGAGATTATTAATTTTTCAGTAAAAGTCAACTCCCACTTGTCCATACTAAACCTACGCCTATCGACTTCCCATGGATCAGAAAAACTTCTTAAGCGTGTCCCTTTCGAAATTACTCATGAGCGTTTGTTTAATCCATTGGCGATTTTTTGGCAGAAATGACAATTTTTTAGACAAATTAGTGATTTTCCTATTCAAAATCACTTGTTTTTACCTGCAAATACAAACAATTCTTGCGAATTTCAGCATGCTAAAAATCATTATAACTCAACTGAAGTGGTCCTTGGAATGGAACTGAATATGAACGCTCACCAAAGTATCAAATTCGTCGAATGGAATGCATTTCATTACTACGAATTTCAGAAAATTAGCGATTATTTGGCAGAAATTGCTAAATAAAAGCAGATAGTCACACTAAGCAGTAATTATTGTCGAATAATCGTAAATTAACTGAAAACGTCGAACTGCGTTGTAGTGAAATGCACTTTATTCGACATCCAGCTGCTGGAGCGACTTTTTTTGATACTCTGGTAGGCCGGTCACAGTTGGTTACGTTCAATGGACCACTTCAGGTGAAGTTTTCATGACGCTGAGTTGAGTTGAGATTGGGTACCTCTACTTTAGCATTTACGCCTGTATTCAATGGCATGAAACATATACCAAGTTTCCGTTATGATCAACGACGACACGACTTTGGGTTTTAAGTCCCACATCCTCGTCAAGTTTTCGGCACACTCCAAGTACATGAATTTTATGAAAAACTGTTCTTGAATACCAAGATGCTCAGATTGAATGCCTTTCTTACGAATCATTATTCAACTGTTGACCGATGTTTACCGGCATCAGGGGTGAAGTAAAGGACATGTTATACTTGCCGTTAAATATACTGCAAAATTGCAACTACTGATTACGAATGAAATGTTTAAAAAACACGAAACGCGGCCAAAACTTGCAGGGAAATCGGAAAATTAATATAAATACCCTACTTATCAAGAAACCCGTGTGATAAAATGATAATGATGTGAGGAACCAAATATGGCGCTGATTAGGCGTGTTGCAGTACTCGTGTTTGATTGTTAATTTGCATGCAACATGCACGATTGCATTGCAACATCAGGGTCATCAACTACACATAGGAGCTTTTCATTCAGCCCCACAAAATAAGATGATTTTTTGGGTATTCTACACGAGATTAAGTCGAATTTCTTCCTCTGGGGTGACTTTAATGCCAAGCACCCTAGATAGGGATCTCTTCTGGCCAATCCCAGAGGGAGAACGCTACTTGAAGTCATAAATTCACATTGCCTGGACGTAATATACCCAATGGAACCCACATACTACCCTCACGATGCAAGTCGTTCGCCCGATGTCTTGGATTTGTTCGTAAGTAGGAATATGCATCGCTTTGAAAAACTCTGCACCAAATGTTCTGAAGGAACTTAATTCTGATCATCTACCTACACTGACTCAATTCGCTACCGACCGGCACCTTGGCCAGCCTTTCAGCCTTATGCATTCAACTGGAAGAAGTACAGGGAAATAATATCGGACAGGATCACACTAAATGTACCACTTATAAGCACATTGGGGCATTGACTCGGCCATTTAATCTTGTCTCCATTCAAAGACTACTTCACCCCCGGCTAAGTGAAAAATAATATCAATAGATCACCAACAAAAAAGGCCCCTGGCCACGATTTAATAACTTAGCCCCTGCTCAAGGCAAGGTATTGAGGGAAAGGTATAAATTGGTGTGTATCTGACCCAAGTGTACAACGTCATGCTTCGGACCAACCACTTTCCACACTCTTGGAAGCACGCTCACGTAATCACGGCCAAAATGCCAGCGACCCCACTATTTATCGGTCCATCAGCCTTCTCTGCCTGTTTTCGAAGATTTTTGAACGGCTCTTACTCCCAAAACTTCTTACATATCTCTCCCGTCTCCTACCCTACTCACTATTCGGCTTCAGGAAGAATCACTCGTGCCCGAAGAATCTCGTGGATATACGAGAGCAAAAAGATACGCCTGGGAGCTTTCCTCGATTCAGAAAAGGCATTTGACAAAGTGAGGCATTCCGGTCTTCTTTACAACCTAAAAAACGAACTCCCCAACATCTCAGCTAAAATGTATTACACGAGTGATACAGTCGTACCTGTCCCCGCGGTACCCGCGGAAAACCCACGGCACATTGGCCTAACTGTTACCTCTCCTAAATGTTCGATGGGCATTACCTCTTCACCTCGTAGCCCTCGTGCGTCTCATATGGCAGTATGCTTGCCGAATCTGGGGAAGCACTGCGAAAAGTCACGTTAAAAGAGTGCAAACTGTCCAAAATCGAGCACTAAGGATAATGACTGGAGGCCACTGGTTTATACGCAACTCTGTAACCGCACTCCGATTTGGAACTAACTGACGGTTTTGGAGGGAATTACTCAGCTAAAATGGAGAGAAAAACGCTCATTCATGACTGAAATTGAAAAATAAAAAAACAAAACAAAGAAGCCAACAAAAAACGTTAAAATTCGCAGATCACGGGGGACTTTGAAGCACAGCTGAAATCGAGTGGAATCGCTTATGTGCTGTTATTGGGGCAAGTCCGGGGCTAAAATTGAGAAAAGCGTTATAGCTCACTGCAAAAATTGAGAAAAACTCATAATATGTGGTTAAAATGGAGAAAAAAAGCTCATTTGCCGCTATGATTGAGGAAAAAACACAAATTCATGGAATCTGAAGGCGCAACTTCGGAGCTAAAATTGAGAAATCGCTGAAATGTGGTTTTTTGAGTGTTCCACGGCTGAAGTTGTTCAAAATCGCTAATTCAATACAGAAGTTAAGAAAAAATCGCTTGTTCGTAACAATGTGTTTTTAAATCGCTCATCTTGACATCAGACACTCAATTGCGGCAAGTCCGGGGCTAAAATGTAGAAAATACGTTGATTCACCGTAAAAATACAGAAAAAGCTGTAGTTAAAGGCTAGAAATGAGAAAAGTGTTTACTCGAGACTAAAATGAAAAAAACAAAATAAAATTTAAAAAAATAAAATAAATAATTATATAAATAAAAATGAAGATTATAAGGGCGAATTCGTGGTTTAAGATATAGAAAAATCGCTCTTAATGGCAAAAATTGATAAAAGGCAATGACTTGCGGCTAAAATTGAAGAAAAACGTCAATTCGTGATTTTTTAAAGGCAACTTCGCGCTATTGGGCAGTTGTGGGGGGCAAAAGTATTCTGGCTCAAGGTCCTAAAAAGAAAAACAAAAAAAAACATGACATATGAACCATGTTTGCCACGACGGGACCACCAATATTGCATTATTCAAACTAAAATTAACTTAAAGGGAGTAAATTCGCGACTAAAATTGAGACTCGCGGCTTATTCCGTCATGAGGAACCAATTCTGTTAAAAAACGACGATTTTACCCAATTTATGCAAGTTGAATACTGTAATGGTATTTTTCTACTTTTTGTATAAGGAGAACATAATGTGTTCGGAGCTCGGACTTTGTCAAAAATTATTTCGTCCAAGATCTCCTGTCACATTCTGTTATCCTGTAGGAACCAAATCTTGTCAAAAACGACGATTTTGCTCCTTTTTGACAATAAAATTCGGCGATTTCTCGTTCGTACCAGGAGAATATAATGTATTTGGAGCTCGGAGCTGGAAAAAATTTTACACGTGGTTTAGTCAAAATGTGCACAAAATTACCACGTCGTTATTAAGCCATTGAAATAGGCCCAAATCGCTCTCGAGAGTGATATCGAACACCCCTAAAAATGTCGTTCTCTTAATCGATTTTGAACGCTCAAAATCACTCTTAAACTGTTGTAGCACGTCTAACCACTGTAGGGCTACAAATCCTTCGGTGACGAGCTAACAGCACTAAATAGAGAATAGAGAGAAAATAGAAAATAGAGCCTCCCGAGCGTTAGTTACGTCCAAAGAGTGGATAAACTGACTACTCTCTCGCGCTATGAAATAAATGGCTAAATGGGCCATTCCTGCCCCGGAATCGGCGAAATTTATCTTTTGGGCTTCAGAAATGGCCAAAGTGAGCCTCCACGCTTTAGAAATGGTCAACTATTCGTGCACTAAAAATAGCCAAACTCATCATTTCCGCACCTTGCAGATGAATAAAGTGTCTGTTCGCGCCCTTGCAATATCAACTGGCTATTCGCGTTCTCAAATCGATGAACTCATCGTTCGTTCTCCCGCCGAATAGGACTGTCCCCACATTGCCAACTGATTGACCCCCACCCCACCCCACCGCCCCTGTTGATCACTGCCGTAGGCTTCAGTTGGCAAAGTTTATGCCTACTGGAATTTTTGTACTCCTGCCATCAGCGGGGAGGGGTACAGGCTTGAATTATGGGAACTGTCGGGTAATGTTCGCAATTGGATTAAAGCTAAAAAAAAAAAGTTGCCCTGTAGTTGCCTTTTGTAAACCCTTGAACTACTAGAAATATAAACTCACTGAATTTTCTTGGTAATAATTAATTAAAATAAATTATTAAGACTTCAACAACTTGAGATCAACCCAATCGCATACTGAGGAGTTAGTTTGTTAATAAACTTTCTGCAACGCACAGAACTCAAAATGGGTCCGCAAAGGCGGTTAATACGTAACATCGTTGGAAAACTTGTTAATAATTCGCAATGCGCCAAGGTTTGTCTCATTTAGTCTTCATGAGGAAGCCGAGGGGAAAAATCCTTTTAAACGCGAGGGTGGAAAGAAGATAAGCAGTGGACGTTGTTTTTTATCACGTTCTTTGTAAATAATTAAATCTAATTTTAAATAGAAATCCCCGTAGCAATACCTGCTCATATCTTGGGATAGTGTTATGATGACACTGTGGTTTCAGCTAGGACGACAATTCACTGCTTGTTGGAGTAACTTTCGATTATTAAAAAATAAAACCCTTCGTTTGAAAAGAAAAATCGTGAAGATCGAACATGCCTCCTGAATAAAAACGGTAAAAAAGGTCATAGAAACTCATGAGGAAAGGAGCAAACGGAGGATGAGTGGGTTGGGGGATGTCGCTCGAATGAGATGAACTCCCGCGACACTGGTTGCGGGCGGAGGGGGTTGCTCGTAGGAGATGGAGGGGTGACTGGGTTTTCAAAAAACAGCAATACAGAGAATCTGAGTTTTCATCCTTTTGGAATATTCAATAGCTGTTCTCGTATTAAGAAGGAAACATTATTCCTATTGGACTGAAGGCAACTTCGTTTGTGTGTTTTCTCGACTGAGAATATTGTTGTCTCTACTTACAAAATCCCTTCGAGCTCTTTTCTGAATCCCTTGGTAATCCTGCATTGCCTTATGTAGAAATCGAAACATTCTTGACTCACACGAGGACGAATTTTTAGTTCCGTCCCTTCTGCTCATATTTTTGGCCCTAAACTCTAAATTGTGTCCCCCAAAGGAACTTGTAATGAACTGCAACTGACTAGTTAAACCCATCAAACTATAGCTATCTCACGCATAATTGGCAGTTTTTCGCCAAAAACTGACCATTTTACCAGGAAACTGAATTAAAAACTTTTAATTTATCACCACAGTCTTGAGTTTCGGCTTAAAAAAAAACAAACAAACAACAACAAATAAAACTGATAATTTAGCCACAAAACAGTACCTTGAGACATTTCTCATCAGAAACTCACAAAACTGTCTTGAAACTGGCAAATTCATGAACGGAAACTTGCAATACAGCTTAAAAGAACTTAATCAAAACTCAGAACCCGAATTTTGATTCTCTAATTATAAATTTTACTCGTATAAACCAAATTATAGGCTCCACAGTTCAGCTCCGCATAGTTGACACGCCTCTGTGATAGAACGGTCGAACAGTTGAAAATTGAAAGAGTTTTTGAGTTAAATTAGCGCGTTTAAAGACGCATTTTCACGAATTTACATTAATTTTGGCAGAGAAAGCGACAATTTCACCCCAAAAACTGTCTACAACTGTGTCTACATATAGAAATTGCCATGTTTTTATCAAGAACTCCCACTTTTGCCGGTTAAACTATCGGAGTAATGTTTCCAACGTATAATAAAGACTGCCCCAAGGACCTAGGTCCTGACCTAGGTTTGACAACTTGTAATTAGTCCCCAGAAATGACACCCCCACCCCCTCTCCAACTTTTTCGAAATATTTTCTGGAAGTGTCAACTCGATTCTGAACTTTTTGGCCATCTCCGTCCTAGAAACGGAACGAAACCTTCGAAATTATCCTCACATTGCCGATCTCCTAGTTTAGTCGTAAAACAGTCAGTTTGGATCAAGTCCTGGGGGCCTCAGTGACGGATTCGAGGGAGGGGCCACAGGGGCCATGGCCCCACGTTGGGGTGAATTGGCCCCATCCTTGGAGTCGCGAGGTCACAGAAAATTATTTTAAGCTCCCGTTATTTTAAGCTAAATTATTTTTAGCTCCCAGAACATAATGTTATCCTAATACGAAAGAATGAAAATCACCGCATTAAATTTGAAAAGAGGGCAAAATCGTGGTTTTTGACACAATTTCATCCCCTAACGACCCGGAGAATAGAATTTGCATGCATCTCATGGACGAAATAATGTAAGATTTCATCCTCAGCGAAATAGCCAAACTATGACTATTTTGCTCCATATAAACGGCTAAACTGGCTGCAATCGGGCCCTAAAGTGGCAAAATTAACGATTAGCGCCTTGCAAAGGGTTGTACTGACTAAACGTATATTTGCGCCCTAAAAATTGCAAAACTGGAAATTCCCGCTCTAAAATAGCCAAACGGACTTCAATTGCCATAAAAATGGCTAAGCTAACGATTATCGCAGCCCTAAAAATGCTTAAATCAACCATTTACGAGCCAAAAATGGCCAAACTAGCAATTTGCGCGCCAAAAATGGTCAATACTGACCATTCACGCCTTTGGCTTGACGGACCATATTCGCTTACCAAAAACGGCTAAACCAACTATTCCCCCCTGACCATCTTTAACCATTTCCCACCTGAAAAAGCCTAAATAGATGATTCCTGCCCCGAAAAGTGTGAAATCGACCATTCACTCGCAACGAACAATGTCCAAACTGACCATTGGGGCCTTTGGCTTGACGTGTCTGTAAACGTAGTAAAAAATGGCAAAACTGGCGACTGACGCTCTGAAAATGGCAAAACTGACTTTTCGAGCCCCGAATTCGCACGCTCTAAAAATGCCTGAACAGATGATTCCTGCCCTTTGCTGTAAAAATGGCCAAACTGGCAATTCCCGCACTAAAATGGGCAACACTGGCCATTCGGACCTGAAATATGGCGTTGATTCTTGCAATGAAAATAGCTTCATGGCTAATGTTCACTCCTTTGTGTAAATTAGCTGACAACTTGCTCCGTGGAAATGGCAAACTGAAGATTCGCACCGTACGAATATGGTGCAACTGACAATTAGCGATGACAAAAAGGTTAAATTAACGATGCACGCCTTGATAATGGCTAACTGAGATCGTACTAAGGCTCCTTTCACACATACGAGGTTTCACGAGGCGCGGTTGCTACGCGGCGCAAACGCATTTGTGAACCGAAATTCGGTTTCTACGTGGCAGAAGAGATTTCTTAGGAGCACTTTTGTGGGCTAAATCGAATATTCAGCCACGCCCTTTGCTGTTTGCCTACAGCGTTCCATTCTTCAGGGGTCCTGGTTAGAGATGTCGGGGAAAAAACTGTCGCAAGCTGGATCCAATCATGACGATACATGAGAAATACAATACTATCACGTGAGTTTTTCCCGACAACTCTAACTACGGCTCCAGAGGTCGGATGGACTGAAAATAATCGAAAGGAACCGAAATCGCTGACCGATCGCATAGCAAAAGTCATTTTCACGTACCCATTTTCATGAATAAAGAACCTAATGATCGTAATTTTACCATCTTTAAGCTCTTTGGGGGCCCTCTCTGATAGGGGGCCCGGGGCGGTCGGTCCACCCCTCTCGTCACCACCTCGGTACGCTACTGGATAACTCCGAACTAATAACATCCTAGATTCACAACTTCCCCGAAATTTAACAATGTAACCCTTTGAAAGCCTGCATCCTTCCTTCCTACTAGAAAGGTCGCAAACACAAATCCATTTTCCTTCATGTTATGCAACAGTTCAGCCACTATTGCCATTTGGGATTTTCATTTTCTTCATTAGAAATATTTCCTCTTTCTCTCTTCTTTTCAATGGCTGAGCGCAGGGCTGCGATAGCTGTCAAAAAGTTGCCAAAAAAATCGTAAAAGTATCGTTTTAAGTTTCTACGTAATTGGGACGGAGTCAGTCGGAAATTGTAAGCACAATGCCTTTGATAAAACATAGCACCGTTTAGGGATCACTCGCCCACACCTAAAAAAGTTTCAGATGAAAAAAAAAAATGTTTTCAACTAAATAAATAAAAAAAGTGAGTATTATTTTTCTTAAAGAGAGATTCTAGTTCAAAGGAACTCTTGACTCAGTTAAAACAATGGCCAACCAAACCCTTAAGGCAACAAAATCAAACGAACACAAGTGGAAAGTGGCGATTCAGATTATCGACGGGCAGTCATGATCAATTGAAACTGTGGGATGATGAGGAAATTATAAGCAGGTGCCAATGTTGAGAAAAAGAGGTATATTTTATCTATTTTTTAAACCCCCAAAGAGGACTCGCGTGGATTGCTCGGGATGATGTCTGAAACCCCAGAGAGAAGAACTGCTCCCTTGAGATCTATTTTCCCTCTCACTTTTTTTTTTTTTTTCCTACACATTGGCTGGTCTCGTCACTTCACTGCTACGTATAGGTCAGAAAGAGAAAAAAATACGAAAAAGGAGAGTGCAAGGAAAAAAAAAGAGTATAATAGAACAGTATTACTCTCCCATATGTAATCCCATCACGCTCACCCTCTCCTGTTTCCTTCGTCTTCCCATCGCCGCCATCACTTCTTCATCCACCAGCCACTAAATTTTATTACCCTCTTAACTTTAACTCGTTTTTATGGAGACCTCAGCAATAAATGGGAATAAAACAAGTTCAGATCCGCTCTCTTAGCTAACTGTTAACCGGGTTTCGAGAAACACAGAAGGCAAAGGCAAGAGTTAGCGCTGCAAAGTAGAACAGTACCTGAGACTTTAATTAATTATTTCGCGTTTTTTAAAATAATTGTTTCCATTAACACTCTTGGTAAGACGAAAACAAAGGCTTAAGAAACCCTTCAAAATAATCAGATATTTAAACCAATGTTCTATTTTCACAAAAACAATTACAAGAAAGGAAAAATTAATTAGAGAATGCATTTCACCTGCGGTCACACAGGACCTTGTGGACTATTTTCCCGCGTATATATTCGACAATTGAAAGCCACAATTAGCAATTTGAACCCTCAGAGAACGTTAGCGCTAAGCTTTAGCTTCATGGGTCGACCACAAAGCAATAGAGCTCTGTCATTGGAAATTTCTCTACGAAGAGCTTTTTGAGGCGGGATTTAAAAAATAAAATAAAAGGAAACGAGGGACAATTTATACAGGGTGTTCCAGGAGGAAACGTCAATACTTGCACATGTTGGACTACTAAGTAGGGCGAACCAAAATGACTATTATGGACATAGGGTCGGAAACGCTTTGTTTCAGAGTTACAGGGAATTTAGTGTTTTTTAAGCCAAATCACCTCTTTCCCACGAAAAGCTGTCTTAACGGACTAACCGTTCAACATAGAACAAAATAAACTACATTTCTGAAAATAGCACAAAAGTTAACATTGTAAAAATCAGGAATAACATATTAAAACCGTCATTATGTACGTTTAGTTATTTAAGGAAAAATCGAGAAAGAGTTACGTTGAATTTTCGTGTTTCTTTCAGAGGTGTAACGTGCGCTACGCAAGGGAGACAAAGGTTGCCTAACATTACGGCATGGGACAGAGGGCTGAGCAAGGAGTACAAAGCTCACTTGAACGGCACGGCAAGTGTCGCAATAGGCGACCCGGTTAAATTCCCCTCCTACCCAATCCCGAGTTTTCCAGGTGGACGAAGCGCCGAAATGAAAGAGTCGTTTGCCAGCCACCGGCTCGTGGAAGTGTAACTGTTTAATTGTGCCCTGAGAACCATCGTGTCCCCCCCCCCAGTCGTCTCTTAGTTAAAATTATAAGTGGGTTGGGTTTGCTTGGTTAAGTCAATAAAGTTTAGAGTGTGACTCGTGAGTCTTTAATTTGTCCTGTCTCCCCTGTAACGGTCCCAAAAGCCCAAAAAATCCCCCCCGTTACAAACTGGTGTCAGAAGTGGGATTCGAACCCACGCCCACAATTTAACCTCTAACACCCCCCCCCCCCCATTCCAAGCACCACTACCCGATCCTCCCCTGCCTACACTTGCCGGGGACCCGATGACGAGCCAGCTCACCCATCTCGCAGAACCCAAACCGAGACCGATGCCAAGGAGAACCGGCCAGAACACCCGCAATCGAATGAGACGCTCCCTCCCTCGTACAAAGCTCACTTGAACGGCACGGCAAGTGTCGCAATAGGCGACCCGGTTAAATTCCCCTCCTACCCAATCCCGAGTTTTCCAGGTGGACGAAGCGCCGAAATGAAAGAGTCGTTCGCCAGCCACCGGCTCGTGGAAGTGTAACTGTTTAATTGTGCCCTGAGAACCATCGTGTCCCCCCCCCCAGTCGTCTCTTAGTTAAAATTATAAGTGGGTTGGGTTTGCTTGGTTAAGTCAATAAAGTTTAGAGTGTGACTCGTGATTCTTTAATTTGTCCTGTCTCCCCTGTAACGGTCCCAAAAGCCCCCAAAAAATCCCCCCGTTACAAACTGGTGTCAGAAGTGGGATTCGAACCCACGCCCACAATTTAACCTCTAACCCCCCCCCCCCCATTCCAAGCACCACTACCCGATCCTCCCCTGCCTACACTTGCCGGGGACCCGATGACGAGCCAGCTCAGCCCATCTCGCAGAACCCAAACCGAGACCGATGCCAAGGAGAACCGGCCAGAACACCCGCAATCGAATGAGACCTCCCCCCCCCCACAAACCGTCACCCCGTCCGACACGACGGAGGCCAGTCAGCCAGCGAGGACGCTGGCTCCGGACGATAGGGGGTGGATGTAACGTGCGCTACGCAAGGGAGACAAAGGTTGCCTAACATTACGGCATGGGACAGAAGGCTGAGCAAGGAGTACAAAGCTCACTTGAACGGCACGGCAAGTGTCGCAATAGGCGACCCGGTTAAATTCCCCTCCTACCCAATCCCGAGTTTTCCAGGTGGACGAAGCGCCGAAATGAAAGAGTCGTTCGCCAGCCACCGGCTCGTGGAAGTGTAACTGTTTAATTGTGCCCTGAGAACCATCGTGTCCCCCCCCCCCAGTCGTCTCTTAGTTAAAATTATAAGTGGGTTGGGTTTGCTTGGTTAAGTCAATAAAGTTTAGAGTGTGACTCGTGATTCTTTAATTTGTCCTGTCTCCCCTGTAACGGTCCCAAAAGCCCCAAAAAATCCCCCCCGTTACAGAGGCGAATTTCGCTCAATCTTCAGTTGGTCGGGCATTGACCAATTATTGTAAAAACATGCCCATTATGTGAGCTTTCAATTGACGTAAGAAAATTGAAAATCGGTTGAATTTTTATTGAGATATGACACGAAAGGTTCGGAAAAACAGTGCAAAATCGTCAAAATAAGCCATATTGCAGCTGCCAGGTAAAATCCCCAAAATTTGTTTTCGACTCAAAATAACCCCATAATTCAAAGAAACAATTATTTAAGAAAAATTAGTGCACCATATCCATCATCATCATCATCCTCCACCACTTTGGACCACAAACTATGGACCCTATGTCCATATAGTCATTTTGGTGCGCCCTACTTAGTAGTACAACAAGTGCAAGTATTGACGTTTCCACCTGGAACACCCTGAATTGTAAGAGAAAAAAAAAACAGTTGTAATTTGTATGAGTTCCCACAAGTCCTACAATTTTTAGAAATTCGTGAAAAATGCGTTCCCGGTACAGTGGTCAGATTTTTTCACTTGGAAACAATAAGAAGGAGACTGACAAAATATATCCCTAAAGTTGACTGAACGATCCACGCTCATAAAAAAAACAATTGCAAACTTGCCATTTCCCGGATATTTAGACTTGATACCAGCTTGTTCACTGATATTTAGCTATGAATGATGACATTTCGCGGCTATTCATCAAGTTTATTTGGTTGCTCTCGGGGGGGGGGGGGGCGCTGGACCAGGGTCAGCGGTCATTGCCCCCCGCAAAAGCCCCCTGAACTTGCTACTTCACAGAAATTAAGTCACGAAATTGGCATTTTTGCAGGAATTAAGACCTGCGAGCTGCAATGCCACGGATATTCAGCCAATTTCGTAGGTACCTACTCGTCAAGCTTCGGTCGCTTTTGGGGCCGGCTAACCCTGGGGCCACCATAAAAAATTCCTTTAAACTTGCAATTTTGTTTAAACTAAAGACCATAAAGTACAAATTTGATGGATATTGAGCCAGAAAAATCGTAATTTCACACAAATTAAGACCCAAAACTTGCAAACTGACAAATTTATTTATCGCTAAATGTTGGAATTACACGACTATTCCTCCCTGCGGGGCGCAGTCAGGGTCGATTTGCCCTGCAGGGTCCGCCCTGCCAACTAAAAAAAAATAGAGCCCAAAAACTATGCAGGTGAACCTGATGACCCGACCCATAACGCAAAAAACGACGAAAACGGTTCTATTCGTTTGTTGACGTTTGTTTAGCCTTTCATGTACTTTGAACTACAAACAAACTTGGGTGCAGCTTGCTTCACGCTCCCCGACCCATGAACAAAATCGTTTTTTTAGCGACATTTCTTAACGTAAAATCGTTTGCTTACGTTTGTTTAGCCATATTTTTCGTTTGTTTAGCATTTCGAAACGTGTTTTTAGAAAAAAACAGTGATGGTTTGGCCAAGTTTTCGTAACCCGAAATCGTTTGTTTATACCCGTTTCTAGTCTTAAAATCGCTTGTTCACATTTATTTAGCAAATATGTTCGTTTGTGTAGCATTTGAAAACGGGGTTTATTTTAAAAAATAGATATGGGTGCGGCCAACTTCACGCAACCCAACCAATGGACGAAATCGTTTGTTTCGTTAGTGTCTAAAGACATGTCGTTAAATCTGAGCACTCTTGAAAACCTTCGTTTTCACCTCAATTCTCTGGCGAATGACAAAATTGACGATGAGATGCTCATGGCGAAAATAACTTCACGTCTTCCATCAAATTACGACACGTTTATAACATCTTGGAATGCTACTCCAAAAGACGATAAAACTCTCGAAAATTTGACAGCCCGGCTTCTCAGCGAGGAATCTCGAAAATTAAATAACGACTGTGCCACTCCTGCAGCATTTTACTCTAGAGTGCAACGATCTTCTCATTCGAAGCAAGCGTATTTTTTACAATTAGCAAACAAGCAGTCCGACTATAATTTTCATAAAAAAGACTCTCAGTCACAAAATCAGTGTCAAATTGGAAAAAACGAAACCACGAAACTAAAGATTGTTTCGCTGGTCGGCATGAATAACCAGGTAAGTCCAATTTTTGTCAATTTCAGGTAACTTTCGAATTTAGTTTGTCAAGGACTTTGGCAACTAAATAACCTGAAATTGACACAAATAAAAATAAAAATAAGAGACAAAAATAAAAATAAAAATCGTGGAAATAGTAATCAAGCAGATTTTACAGCCGAGTCGTCGTCACGTAACGTATGAACAACTCTCAAAATGAAGCTCCGTAAACACTACAATAACCGAATAAATTAAATGAAAGTGATATCTTTCGGACGACGATGGAAGGGCATAGCCCAACACGATTCGAGTTTCGAGAAAAAATGGGCTCCACGGCGGGGTTTGAACCCGCAACCTCTGGATTACTAGTCCAGCACGCTACCAATTGCGCCACGGTGGCGCTTTTGGAAGTCGTACTGCGAGGGATCGGCTTAGCCGAACCCCACCCAGGGCCATTGTTTCTCTGAATTCTAGGCGTTTCTCCTTATGACAAAGGTGAACCACGCAGGTGTTATCATATCGTAGATGTAGTCTGATAGGTGAAGAAAGATTTTTCTCGAAACTCGAATCGTGTTGGGCTGTGCCCTTCCATCATTGTCCGGAAGATATCACTTTCATTTAATTTATTTAATTAAATGCCGGCGACAACCAAGGTAAATAGACTAAAGAGGTATGCTCTTAATTTTCAACCAATTATTATTGTTTGTGCCATGACGTCATGGGATGACAAATTTTTAAAAAATTAACAGGTGGGACTTTTTTCAACAAAACAAAATTATCAACATTTCTGGGGCCACTTTTTAAATCAGGACAACTACGCATTATTGCCTGCGGGACAATGTTCCGGTGAAAGAAGTAATTGCAGGGCCCCTAAGTGTAATGGTTGGAGCAAAGAAAACTGCTGCAGGTGCAGGGTATCATCTCAGTTGTCTATCTAAGTTCAGCAATTTTCTCGTTAAACAATGAGTTTTCGTGATACTCATCAACGAAGAGACCTCGCCACCGTTCCAATTAACAATAATATAAGCGCCCCGAAATACTTGGCTTCGTATGAAGGGTTCTCGGCGGTGTTTATACAACAAACCGCACATCGACCGCTCGTATGGTGAGGGTGTGAATCGCCCTACTCCATCCTAGGTATGCGGCATCCAGGGTATGAACGGTCGGGGAAAAAACCGCATGCGGGATCCAAGGACGCCGAATAAGAAATAACATTATTCCGCCATAGCAATCACGTCTAGCGGTATTTCCACACGAGTTTGTACTAAGGCCTCAGATGAGGCAAACAAATTCCTCGATATGGACAGTAATTGAATACGGCTAAGTTCGAGGCCGGGATTCTGGTCGAAGGACACCATTGATACTATAATACTAAATTACTTCTATTTTTAAACATGACAGGGAACACTTTTAAACTTCAGCTTTATTGTCCAATCTATCTAAGAAATGCTCGTGAGCGTGATTGGCAGGGCAGCAGGGAAGCCCTTCCTTGCTCCCTCATGAAGCTTACTGATTCACATAATAAACTCGCCCGTCACTGCGCCGAGTGCTGTCTTAACTGAATACACGGTGGTACGTGTCAATTAACTGGGCCTTAAAACGGTACGCAAGGTCTAAGGAACAACTCCGCCAAATTATATCGCTTTTAAAAAAATTTCCAGGCACTTATTTTGGCTTTTCATTCATTTTTTGCTTGATCTACAAAGAAATTCCAAGGCAGAAACCATGGGAGGGGAAGCTTCATATGTGAAGTTTGGTCCCTCATTAATTTTTTTACTCCCGTGATGTCAATGTTGACAAAAATTTCCTTAGTTACGAGCATAACTCTGAAAGTCTATTTACCTTGGGCGACAACATCTTTCTTCATCTATCAAACTACAACTACAATAACCGTTGCTAAGGGAAAAAGCTCAGTGCTTGTCTGATAAATAAAAAAGTGGTAAGATGGCCGCAAGTCGATACCACCTATACTTAGCTCCAAATGTTGCAATTTTGCGGCTGTTAATAAGAGTTTGAGCACTGGGGGCTTGTTCTCTAACTCCGAAGCAATAGCTTTTTCGAAGTCATATGTTTATTTCATTAATTTTCTTCAAACAAATGAATGAAATAGACACATGGCTGGCGAAAAAAATATTGCTTGTTGTTAGAGAATAGGCCCCCAGTTGTGCATGTGACCGGCTAGCCCACTTCCGCGGTCTCTGTATGAAAGAAAAACGAACCTTGCAAGTTTTGCAAACATAAAGACCACAAACTAACAATTTTGCGAATTTTCAGAGTCAAATTTTTGCAATTTTTCATATTTTGTGCTCGGGTGTGATGTTATTTCGTGGCAGACTGTGGGCGCTGACCGGGCTAGCCCGCGGGTTCCACGTCCACTGAAAATAAAAATAAAAACCTAAAACTTGCAATTTTTGAGGAAATTAAGACCATGAACTTGCAATTTAGAATTATATTTAGTCCCGAAACTTACGATTTCGCAGATATTTAGCTCCTAATGTATTGTAATTTCGTAGCTATTCATCGAGCTTTGGGAGCTCTGGAGACTGTCCTGTACTCCACGGCCATATTTCAATTTTATTTTTTAAGGGCCCGGAACTCATAATTTTGCGAAAGTGCTATTTCGCTGATGTACATAGGCTCAAAACTTGCTATTTTGCTGATTTTCATTCCCAAATGTAGCAATTTTGTAGTGACTTGGCTCCAATGGTACAATATTCAGCAGTATGTTAGACATGCAATTTACTTAGGTATTGAATGAACTATCGGCTAATTACGCTCAAATTGCTTCAAAGTTTCACTGGGTTTCCCTCTAAAATAGTGATTTCATGGCTGTTTACAGTCACAAGCACGCAGTTTCGCGACTACACATAGTCCCAGACTTGCATTTTATACGGATATTTAGCCTCAAAATTTGAAATTTCGTGTTTATTCGTGTTAGGCCACCGCTTTCAATTTTTAGCCCCTAATCTCTGCTACTTTGAGACTATTTCATGCATTGACTAGAAATTTCAGTAATTTATTGCGACACAAGATTCAGACACTAATAAATACTTTAGGAACTTCTTTAGGAACTCCTAAAGAAGACTCTGCCAGTTTTTTTGGCAACAATTGACAGCGTCTCCACGAAAAATTGTTTTTTTGGGCGAAATTTCAAAAGTTTGTCTTTTTTTAAGGACAAAATGTTTTGTTATAATGCTGATCACCCAGTTTGAAAGGATACATTGACAATTTCGGAGTACAGCTTTCGGTTTTGAGGATCCTCCTGCGTCCTGTCTACACGTCCTTGTACTAATGTGGAAAATACTTCAGTAACTTTTGAAGCAAACTTGTGTTTTAATTTATTTTTGTTCAATCATATTCATGGGGAACTTCAGTCATTTTTCTTCAGGTTCGAATTACTTTCAAGCCTAACCTTAAGTTTGACGATGAATGGTGAAATGCACCGTAAGAAAACCTTTCTTGGTGGTTAAAATGGTAATCCCTGTGTTGAAAAATTGAAGCAACCAAAAACTAACAACATTCAAAAAGACCAAAGAATGAGTAAATGACCTCAAGGTTAATAATATTAGAGATGAGAGGGGGAGGCTGTAAGACGAACGCTTAAAATATTTTGAGCTTCGTAATAAATTCTGTGAAATCCAATGCGATGTACGTGTCTTAATGTCGTACAGTACTCGACCTTGGCTAGCAACCCTTGAAATATTTTTTTAATTAATTTCATACTTATTCATCACAATAATTCAATTTTATTGATTCAATTATACTTGATTATGATAATTACGTCCGTCCGGTACCATTCCAGTGCTTTCCCCCCTCTAAAACCGTCAATTCACTCACGGCGTTCAATGATTTTGTTCAGTGACAATAGGCTCTGTAAATTAAATAAAGCCTCTCGTGGACAAATACATGTACCGCTGGTTTCCACCTGTGCTGGATATTTCATGTGTATTAATTAAACAAAGTCGGAGATAAGTAAATGCGCGATATTTACTCTTGAAGTTTGTTTAAATCTACTTGACGATAAATTGTGATTTCAGCGTTGAGTCAAGCGTAGAACTTAATTGCATTAGCATCGCTTTGTCAACGTTTCAATCAATTTGTTCTGTCAAAATAAATCGCGGTGCAAGAACGTGCAATAAGCTTTATATTTTGTCTATTTTTAGTTTGTTACTCAATCTACAATCTCCGGTTCCAACGAGGGCCGAATACCACTGCTGAATGGGAGAAGTGAGGTGGGATCGACAGTAAATATTTTTTTGCCGTGTTTGCTTCTGTCCCCTTCCCCTTTTTTTTCAACATTCGTAATCCTAGTGTACCTAACAGCTAAAAAACAAAATATCCATTTCCAGTATCAAATTATGCTACGGAAACTTTTTTCCTGGACTGTGAGGATTGACATGGACGAATCTAGTCAAAATTTGATGAACGTATAATCGAACTGTATATTCAAACTATTTTTTGCGAGGGGATTGAGCTTAGTTCTGTTCAGAAAGGTGGAGAACACAAACTTTAAACTCAACACGAAGCTACACTTTCATCACAAAACTTGATGTCTTATGAGTTTTTATGAGAGAGTGTTTATGTGATCTCTACAAACACCGAACTTTTTTTTTCTTCAAATGAACCAGAATGAACGATACTTAGGTGCTCCTAAGTATGCTAAACTCCGTCGCTAATATAATTTGCATAGATATTTGTACTCACCATCTTTACCAGACTGGCTGACCATCATCGTTGTTCGAGATGTAGTTGTTGGCATTGGGATTTCTGAAAAATATTACATAATCATGATTTTCATCTTACGAAATGATAGTCGGGGGGGGGGTTATATAGTTACCGTATAATCTAATTGAGCCTTCGGTTTCTCCCAAAGAATTTTTCGATATACATCGATAAGATCCGAAATCCCTCGCCGTGAGATTCCGGACAGTCAACCTCATGTAGGTTCGATAAGAGTTCTCCTGAATGCTCGTCACGTACTTTTTCGTTGGTAGCAGCATGATGCCTTCAAAGACCCAATAGCTGATAGCCTTGGGATAGGCCTCGGTGTTGCACTCGATGGTCACATCGGTTCCAATGGGTGCCCCAACCAATTGATTCGGTACCCAAATCATGGGGGAAACTGTGAAAAATCCAGGGGGGAAAAAATGGCTTATGTTAAGTGTTAACGAATATTTCCTTTCAAGGTTGTAGAAACGTACCAATAAAAGATGCCAACTTTTAAAAATAAGTAGGTGCCGTACAAATTGCATCATTCTGAGATAAAAACCTGGGAAACTGCAAGTTTCGGGTTCTAACTATCCTGCAAACTGCAAGTTTATAGTCTTAAGCTCCGCGAAATTGCAAGTTTCTGGGCCTTTTGTTTTGGAGGCTGTGCACGCAGTCGCGATAGCATCGAAAAACTGAGAAATATAGCCGTGAAATTACATTACTCTGAGCTAAAAACCTGTGGAATGACCAGTTTTCGGGTCCAACTATCAGCGAGTTTGCTAATCTGGTCTTTATTTCCGCTGAATTTCGAGTTTCGGGGATCTGTCTTATTGACCACGGAACCCGGAGGATAGCCGGTCACGATAGTGCTCAAAGTCATCTGACGAACAACCGGTAAATTGCAGCAATTTGTAGGTAAAATGTGATGGTAAATAGGAATTTTCCTGCCTGAACAGTCACGATTTTGCAAGATTCACGTCCTAATTTCTGAAAAACTGCGAGTATTTAGGGCCTTTGGGGCGTGAACCCTAAGCCAAACCGTTCCCGACTGTCCCATTTTATAACTTGGAGTTTGAACCTGAATTTATTTGAAAATTAAAAATAGAATGCGTTTTTATGTTCCGGTCCTAATTTTAGCGTTTGCGGGTTCTAATCTGAGTGAAATTACAAGCTTTCTGGCTGAATATTAGTGAAATTGACAATTTCGGGCCTTGATTCCTGCAAAAATGCAAGTTTCGGGCCATAATTCCGATAAAAGTTGCAAGTTTCAGTTTTAAGTATCCGTTAAATAGTAAGTTTGCATTTGTTTCATGTGGGCTCGGGCCGCGGGCTAGGCCGGCCACGACCATCCGCGTAATAAGCTGACGAGGCCTACACTCCGCATATACTCCCAACAAAATTGCAACGTTTTGGAGGCAAATATCTGAAAAATTATGTGTTTCCAGACACAAGTTTTAGGGAAATTCCAAGTTTCAAATCCTATATTTGAGCGAAATTTCAAGTTTCAGGACATTTTTTTAAAAGTTCGGATAGCCGCCCCGGACTGCGCCTTGACGAATTGCCGTGAAAATGCAACTTTTAGAGACGGATATTCGTGAGTTCCTATATTCGGGTCCGAATTTGAGTAAAATTTCAATTTTCTTCTCCGAGTATAGGAGGAATAGAAAGTTTCGTTGGGAGTTAATTTAAGCGAAATTGAAGCCTGGCGGCGGCGGCCGAAGTTGGAAGTTCCATGGCCGAATATCCGCGGCAATGCGACTTCCGGGTTTTGCTTGCTGTGAAAATGAGAATTTCGGGGCTTAATTTCAACAAAATATTAAGTTTTGGGTCTTATATTCCGCAAAACTACAAGATTTGGTCCTTAATGTCTGCGGAATTACAAGTTTCTGGGACTTTATTTTGAGCGGCCACTTTTCCTCGGGGTCCAACAGCCGCGAAAAGGCTTAAAGCTCGATGGAAAACAGCAAAATTACAAATCGTTTAGAGCTAACTGTCAGTTAATTCCAGGCTGAATATCCGTCGAATGGACATTTTAGGGTCTAAATTTCAGTTAATTTGCCAGTTTAGGGTCTAATTGAATCATAATTACCAATTTCGTGGCCTAGTTTGTCGCGTCGAAACCCAAGCTAACTGGTACCACAACGGCGCATAAGGCCTGACGAATACCACGAAATTTGAAGTTTTCTGGATAAATATCCGCGCGATTGAAAGTTTCAGAGATTTCGCAAGTTATGCGTCTTAATTTCAGTGAAATTGCAAGTTTTTGGAGCCTTTTTTTTAGTTTGGACCCTATCAATGTTGCAATCACACGCGCGCTATTCGTGGGGCTGTATTATGCCCGCAGTCGAGGCCAGCCAGCCCTGAGGATTGAGCTCATCAAACAAAAGAGGGCCTCGAACTTTTACAAGTATTGCGCTTGAATTAAGTCGTGAAACTTGTTTAATTAAAAAATTAAAAGCCAGGAAAGGTTCAATTTTCGAGGACATTTGTCTCAAAAAAAAAAAAAAAATGGTGACTTAGCGGCTATTCACCAAGCCGCTGTCGTGGCCGGCTAGCTCGGGTATTCCGCGGTCACTAAACAAGAGAAAAATCCCCAAAACTTTCAAAGTCGCGTAAATAAAGACCCGGGACTTGCTAAAATAAAGACATGAAACCAACAATTTCGTGGATATTTAGACCCGAAACTTATAATTTCGCGGGTTTTGGCTCCGAGATATGTATTTTCGTGGCTGTGTTTGCCACGCATTATCGAGCCCCGCCCAACGGCCACAAGAAAAATAAAACTGAAACTTTAAAATTCGCGAAGTTACGATGTGAAATGAAATTGCAGGATATTTATAGCCACAACTTGCAGGCTTTGCGGATATTGAGCTCCAATAATGTAATTTTGGCGGCTATTTCTCTCAATTTAAGCTGCGACTGAGCGTTTTCCCTCAATTTTGTGAACTAGCAAATTTTTTTTTAGAATTTTCGTTTTTCTATATTTTGGTCGTGAAGTGACTTTGCAAAAAAATGACCAATTATTCTGATAGAACTCTGTTTTTTGGGGGGGCGGAACTTCAAGATTATTTGGTGCAAAACGTTCAATGAGGAACTAAATCGGTTTTATTATTTTATTATTATAATAGAAGACGATGATCCAAAAGAAACACAACATTCGTTCCAAAAACAGGCATCGACTACTTGAACCACCGAACAAATTTACCGTGAAGACTTCCGACCTTCGGCTTCTATTCCCCCTTAATTATATTAATAAGTAATAGAGATTCGTCGAGTTAAGGGTTTCCATTACTCGCAGGATCGTTGTTTCCTATTTTCTCCCTCGAAAGTGAAGAGAAAAAGCAATGTAACGCGATCTCAATTATTTAAATTTTAAGCCGAGCGTATATCCAACGAAAGAAAGTAACTCTTCACTTCATCTAACCTCATGCCCCCTCCCCCTACATCCTTGATGGTCTTATTTTTAGAAACAAATACAAATTCCGCGCTAGAATTTCACTGACAATTAGTGGGATTTTGGACGATTGGGAAGGGGATTTATAAATAATTTTACTATCTTACGGTATCCACCAATTTGCCATCAAGAATGCTGGTTCGGATTAAGTAAATTCCGTCAGTTAACACTACAGCACAACTGCACACCTAAATATATGGCAGACTCAGCGGGCCGAATCGATAAAGACGTCCAGAAGTCGTAAAATGAGGTTCGCAGCCGGATTATAAAGGTCGGTGTGAGTGGTGGGGGGAGGGTGTTAGGGGCGTTTGGTTTTGCACAGTGCATCGCCACCTTTTTAGAGAGGAGGTGTACAGGGATTTGTTCGTTTTCAACACCACTGGTTAAGAAAGATACTCATTCATATTCTATACACTTACGATTCGAAAGATTTTATTATTTTTTGCCTCTTTCCATGAATAAATTTGCTATGTGAGAGCGTCAGATCTGATCAGCTAATAATGCACTAAGAGCGGATAATTCCATCCCAGGTAGCAGACAGTCTCCCCCCCCCCGCACCAACGCACCTGGATAGTCCTAGTGATAATTCCAGTAATGTGAGAATGTTTCATCAACAAAATTAAAAAAAGACGCAACGGAAGTAATAAAATATGCAGAGTGTCTGGAGATAGATCAGGGGGCTTATGTAATAAATAAGAAATAACCCAATTTTCAACGATAACCCAAGTGGTCAACGATTTTTTACACAATAAGCACCTTGTTTCCTTTTAGTCCTCGGGCTACAAATAAGAAACTTGAAACTTGGTCAAAAACACCAAAATTTGAATTGGGGCTCCCTACTCGTTTTCCGATGGTTCGTCTAATTGAATTCGGTGGTCGTATTATGTCTGCGGTATATTCCGCCGAGAGTAGTCAGTCCCTGGGATCAGAAACTTGATCCATGGTGAGGGGAGGGGAGAATCTACAGCAAAATTGTCTGCCATTGTACCTCAACGTAGTGTTTTAGGGATGAAATTCCCTTCGAGGACAAAAAATAAGTTTAAAGGCTGACTGCCGGGGACGGATTTTGCGGGTAATTCGGTGATTGTTTTAAGGGGTTCTGAAGAACTCTCTCAGTACTGTGGGGCAAAGCGAAAGAGGACAGGGGTGGACCATTTCCCTTCTCTAGGCTGAAGCGAGCTCAGGGAATTTTGTGAATTTATAAGAAAAATCAAGGGGAAGATGCCAGAAACTCAATGTCTCTCTTGATTAGAGCGAAATAGTACCAAAATCGAGCCACTTTTGTACTCATTCAGACACAAGATACCGCTTCATTGAAAGTTAGCTTTAGGGCGCAACCGTTTAGCAGTATATAGGATAAAACCGCTAAAACGCACGTCTTGAGTGGTTCGAGCAATTTGCGGATATAACGTTTTGTGGTTCAAGCATTGCGTGGTTACAATAGCGTACCATCGCGTCGTAGCGGTGAGAGGGACGGATCGTCCTAGTCCATCGTTCAGAGGGGGTCCCCCCAAAAGCTAAGAAGAAAAAATAGGGATTTTTAGGTTCTAAGCGTTGATTCGTGTAGAGAGCTAATTCTCCACTAAAATTAACAAAAAATACAAAAATTCGAGGTATTTGAAGGAAACTTTGCGGCCGCACCACTCGTCTACTACCCGCAGGCGCGTAGGTACGGGGGGGATATGGGGGATAGATCCCCCCCCCCCAGAGCTACAAGTATGCAAACGAAGGGACACTAGTATACCAACGCTCTAAAGAGGCTCATAAAATCTCTAAAAATAAGCGTTTCTCGTTGAAGTTACGTTTAGCAGAATTTCTCGACTTCAAGCAGCCCGAAAAGGTCCGCGTGCGTCCATGCTTCCTTGGACATCAGACCCCACGAAGTAGCGTACCGAGGCAGGGGCAAGGGGGGGGGGCGCCCAAGAAGCTTAAATAGTGTAAAAAGAGGGTGTTTAGGTTATCCATGGATGTAGGTATGTGAAGAGATCGGACGGTAGGACAGCGTGTTAGGCTACTTTCTACAAATTCCTGTTTATCCGACCTGGGGGATGATTCTGTAACTTGCAAAATTTACGTGTCGTAAAATGGAAGAATGGCGAGGGGAGTTACCTCGTTGTCATGGTTTTTACGATACCTAGTGAATTAATCTGCGGAATTTTAACGCGAGAATGTGTGGTCTCGAAGAAAAAATAATAAATTCTTAACAAATGTGTGGAAAAACCAAGGCAACGGGATACATCCTCTCCCCCTCCTTCCCAGTTACGACACGTAAATTTTACAAGTTACAGAATCACTCCCCTCGAGAATATAACGTTGCAAGTGACATCAGCAAAGACTGTGGGCCGAATATTCGATTGAGCCCCCGGAAGCGCTATTCTGGTGGCTCAAATTGAGAAAATTCACGATATCTTGAGGAAAATTCGCGGCTAAAAAGAGAAAATACACCGTGTCCTCAGTTTCATTAGGTCCTTAAATCTCAGTAAAGTGCTAATCGGCAATTTGCACGCGCAAAAAATTGATAAAATCGCTAATATTCGTGTCTATACCTGCTAAAAAGCGCTTATTCGTGGTCTCGCGATGCAACTTCCAGACTAAAATTGAGGGAAAATCACTGATTCGCGATGCATGGAGGCCATTCTACGAATGAATTGTGGAAATCAACGCAAAAGTGTTGTTTTTGGGCCAACCCCGCGGTTAAAATTGAGAAAACACGCTATACTATTATTAAGAAAAATACGCTTTCAGGTTAAAATTGTACAAAAATGGCAAATTCACAACTGAAATTGCGAAAAATCGCCCTTTCGCGTATAAAAAAAGGGAATAGATGCTAAATCGTCGCAAAATTGGCGTAAAACGCTATTCCACAGCTGAAATTGGGAAAAATCGCTAATTTGCAATTGGCAGATACAGGCGAGGAAAAACGTTAATTCGCGGATGCAAATGAAGAAAATCTTAGCGTGCGCCGCTAAAATTGAAATTAGCGCAGCTAAATTTGAGAAAAACGAAAATTTTCAGTTCAAATTGGGGAATTCTCAGCTAAAAAAAGGAAAAAATAGCTAATTTGCAGTTTTAAATTGAGGAAAACGCCAATTCTTGGCAAATATTCAGAGAAGTCGGTAATGCACGGGTTGGAAACGCTACGGCAACTAAAATTTAGAAAAAGCGCCAATTCACTTCTAAAATTCAGGAACATCACTAATTTTCGTATAAAGTGTGGTGAAATTTTTAAATTAAAAACGCGCCGTAATCTGAAGTCAACTTTGTGGCTAAAATTCAGAAAAACCGCACATTCATGCACGGTTATAAGTAAAAACAATCCTGATTCACGGGCTAGAACTGAGAAGAAGGAATAAGCAATACCCAAAAGCATTATAAAATTGCTAATGCGGTGCTAAAATGTAAAAAAAAAACGCTAATTTGTGAGTAATATTTAGAAAATAAATAATTAGTCTGGACAAAATTAAGAGATTTTAAAAGTTAATTTTAAGCCTGAATTGATAAAAAGTGCTAATTCGCGGCTAAAATTGAGAAACATTCTAATTTGCGTCAAAACTGAATAAATACGCCATTCGCGGCTTCTGAATGCAACTTTTGAGGCAGAAATGGAGAAAAAGCGCGAATTCATGGCAATGGGTGAAAAAAACTGCTAATGCGCGGGTAAAACTGAGAAAAATCGCTCATGCATAGCATATGGTGAACCAAAAAATTCCTAATTTGTGAAAAGCCCTCTATTTCGCGGCTAATTTTAAGAAAAACACTTAAGAAAAACTCTAATTTTCTGCTAAAACTAAGAAAAGTGAAAAAATCGCTAATTTGCTGCTAAAATTGAGGAAAGCTTCAAAACTCGTGGATAATTATGAAACTCGCTCACGGGATAAAAACGCTATTTTGCTGCTAAAGTTGAGAAAATGCACAAATTCGTGGTTATGGGGGGGGGGGGCTAATTTGCAGTTTTAAATTGAGGAAAACGCCAATTCTTGGCAAATATTCAGAGAAGTCGGTAATGCACGGGTTGGAAACGCTACGGCAACTAAAATTTAGAAAAAGCGCCAATTCACTTCTAAAATTCAGGAACATCACTAATTTTCGTATAAAGTGTGGTGAAATTTTTAAATTAAAAACGCGCCGTAATCTGAAGTCAACTTTGTGGCTAAAATTCAGAAAAACCGCACATTCATGCACGGTTATAAGTAAAAACAATCCTGATTCACGGGCTAGAACTGAGAAGAAGGAATAAGCAATACCCAAAAGCATTATAAAATTGCTAATGCGGTGCTAAAATGTAAAAAAAAACGCTAATTTGTGAGTAATATTTAGAAAATAAATAATTAGTCTGGACAAAATTAAGAGATTTTAAAAGTTAATTTTAAGCCTGAATTGATAAAAAGTGCTAATTCGCGGCTAAAATTGAGAAACATTCTAATTTGCGTCAAAACTGAATAAATACGCCATTCGCGGCTTCTGAATGCAACTTTTGAGGCAGAAATGGAGAAAAAGCGCGAATTCATGGCAATGGGTGAAAAAAACTGCTAATGCGCGGGTAAAACTGAGAAAAATCGCTCATGCATAGCATATGGTGAACCAAAAAATTCCTAATTTGTGAAAAGCCCTCTATTTCGCGGCTAATTTTAAGAAAAACACTTAAGAAAAACTCTAATTTTCTGCTAAAACTAAGAAAAGTGAAAAAATCGCTAATTTGCTGCTAAAATTGAGGAAAGCTTCAAAACTCGTGGATAATTATGAAACTCGCTCACGGGATAAAAACGCTATTTTGCTGCTAAAGTTGAGAAAATGCACAAATTCGTGGTTATGGGGGGGGGGGACAAAACGGCAAATCCGCGGCTGAAATTGAGAAGAACGATAAACGCGGCCAAAATTGAGAAAATAAGCGCTGATTTGCGGGTAAAGTTGACAAAAAGCACTCATTCATGGCTAATTGATAAATTCTCGGCTAAACTGGTCATAATGCGCTCATTGGAGGATGGAAAAGGTGAAATAGCGGTAATTCGTGGCTAAAATAAGGAAAAGGCTGAGTTAAAATTATATGTCTTGTTCATACAGAGACTTTAGGGGCCTCTTGGAGATTTCCGCGATTGGGCCCCGATAGGTGTAGGTCCGCCAGTGACCCCACGATACGCGGTTTCATCCATTTCTAAATTTTAGCCGTTTCCTCTAAAAATCGCCAACTGAGAGATTTTTAGGGTCATTTTTTCTGAGTATTCCGATTTGAGCCGAAAGTTTGAGTCCCGTGGAGATATGCCCAATTGACCAATGTACGCGGTTCCCTTCCCAACATCATTGAGTGGCCACCACTGTCCCTTAAATTTGGGTAAAAGTGTGCGTTTGCATTTGCACTCGTATCATCGACTTCGTCGATCTGCGTCCGGGAAAACTTCATGAGACTAGCAGACTACCCTCTACTCTACTCATTCCATAACGGAACGATTTATCGAAAATAAAATTCTGGAATGTCTGGATGAATCAGGGATTAATAGTAATTTTGTTCTCGGGCAAGGCTATGATGGGGCCAGAAAGATGTCCGATTGATTCAATAGTGTGCAGGCTGGGTGGAATGATGGCTGAAGTGTGATATTACCCCCTCCACTCACCCCAACGAGATTTCAATCTGATCCCCCCCCCCTAGGACAAATTCCTACCTACGCCACTGACTACCCGCAACTCAACAACGACAGCAAGGTCGTCCACGTACGCCACCCCCTCAAACCCCTCCTCTTGCAGGAGCCACAAAAGCGCAGCAAAGAGAAGGTTCCACAGAGCAGCCGAGTGAACCGACCCCTGCGGGCAGCCCACCCGTGAGAGGCACCCGCACCTCCCTTGCATCGAAATAAGAGGCGATCGTCCGGAAGATGTTGTTTGGGACTCAAACATTATCCCGTAGTGCCATCATGACCCTCGTCCACCACTCGGAGTCGAAGGCTCCCAGCACATGTAGCAGGACCGCCACCTTGAACTTCCCATAGGGGGCCTCAACAAGGGCCTGCACCGCGTCAAGTGCCGCCTCGGTCGAGCCCCCTTTCACCGCCCTGCGTAAGAGCTCCATGCGGCCAAGGAGGAGTCGCTCCAAAACCTTGCTCTCGCATGGCAGGAGGCTAATTGGCCTATAGCTACCTGGAGACGCCAGGTGGCGGTCGGACGACTTCAGAAGGATTATCACGACAGCAACCCACCATCACCACCAGGTTACAACCTGGACCACCAGGTTGTAAAGGTCCAAGTATAGGTACCAACAACCGAGTCGGGGCACACCCCGGTGAAACCCGGTGCCTTCCCCGACGCCATCCCCCCGTGAGCACCTCGAAGCTCCTCCTCCGAAAACGGCTCGCTCGCTGCAGTATATGGGACTATTGCCGCTTCCGCCATATTTTGTATGACTGGCCTAAAATGCGCACTGGCTAATTGAAGGAAGAAAATTTGCCGTTTCGCCATTTTCAAGGTGCGAAACGTCAGTTCGTCATAGCCCGTTTAGCCCTTATTATGGCACATTTAGTAATTTTTGCCTTTTGTAGGGCGTAAACAGGGCTGTTTGGCTACTGGTATAACACAGCGTGACAGTACAAAAAACAACGCTGCATTTTGCACGCGTAAGTCACGGTGCTGTAAAATCAGATATTAGACAACTCGCAGAAAATTCTAGCGAGTATCACTTTTCACACGCACACACATTCAATCCAGGCACTTCGTTTCAAGAACCCACCCCATTGCCTTTCTGTTTTTTTTTCGAGCGCCATCATTAGCTAGCAGGTGCGAGTGACACAAAACTTTTAATGCACTAATCAGGCACCGAGTAAAATTAGACGAAGTTGTCAAACAAAAAAGTCGTGAGATCAAAAGAAGACGAAAAAAGGAAAGTCAAATAGAATAATTTCGATTTCATTTCAGCTGAAACTTTCCGGATACTATAAATCACGGGTATTTCAAATGAAAAGGGCTCTCTCTCAGGCCTTCATTATTTTTTCGAAGCGTGGGATTGGTCCGACAGAGGAAGAGAAGATTGGAGTTAAAATTAATTTTCTCCTCGTTTCCTAGACTACACTATACGACCGCCGTACCTGTATTTTATCACGATGTATCTTGCTGTTCGTAGATGGGTTACTATGTATTATGGGTTGACAGTTTTTGTCAAACATTTTATGTGCGCTGCTAAAAAAAAAATGGGTGTTAATGGAGACCTACGAGGCGAAAAAACAAGAAACATAAAAAGCCTCCTATCCTCATAACTCATAACGCGAGTTTCTGCAAACCATATTGCTCTTAACGCGTAATCGAGCTTCTAATGGAGAAGGACAGACACCCTGAGCCTACCCGGCACCCTTCTTCCTGGCACGACCCATTCCAAGATTTCTTTCCAGTTTTCGTTTTCGCTCAGACTTTTTTTTTCGTATACACTCTCGTACCGCAGCTTTATCAGGGCAAAAGATAGGTGAGCCCACACGTCCACGATCCACGATGAGACACACATAAATATAAAAGCGGTGCCTAATTGTTTTCATCATAATGAATTAGTAGATACTTACATTCTACGTCAAGAATTATTCGTTTGCTGACCGAAGGGGGTACACTGTTCGACGCAATGCACAAATAAGCGCCCATTTCACTTCGTGTGATTCGAGTCAAGTTAAGTTGTTCACCTTCTTGGACGCTGACTGGCGAACAATTAAGAAAACAGAGAAAAACATAACAAAATAAATTCTTACAGCGCTCTTCGGCATATTTTATACTCAACTTGTACCTTTAGCTTTTCTATCTAACGAAATAGGCTGGCCGTCCTCTCGCCTCCATGACAGTTTAGGCTTGGGTAATCCCTCCGCTTTACATACGAGAGAGACGTTTTGATTTTCTCTTACCGCTACAGAGGATGGTGTACTTTGATCATCAACGATGTTCGGAGGAACTGATTATACACAAAACAAAAGCAGGGAGCCAATTAGGGGAATTTCTCGCCTTCCGTCATTGAATTTGTGCTATACAAGGAGTGAGTACACAACGATTTTGTTGGACTCGGTCTAAAAGACTAGGAAACCAAGGAGATTTTAGCGCAGGCTGAGACAGGCAGTTTGATCGGCAAGATGTATTATTATTACTTTTTCCCCTACCACCTTTTAAACATTGACGAAAGAATTATTACTCTGTTATCAAGACGTGGGGAGGGGGACTCACTTCCGGTGAAACGTGAGGGGCTTGGCGTGAGCCCACTATGCTGGGTCACGCTCGGAAAAGAATAATTTTTTTGATCTTCAAAAATATTCGTTATTTGAAAGAAGCAAGGGACTCAATATCCGGACAAAATAATAATAATAACGTTGGATATTCTCACCAACCACTTGTAGATATCCAACTTGGCTGATCATGGGATTCGTGTTGACTTGACACATGTAGTAACCTCTGTCCTCCTGCTGAACTTGATTCACGTTCAACAGCCACGTTTTATGATTGTCGTGCGATACGCTGAATCGGGAGACTCTCGCGATGACGTGCCGGTGTATTGTCAGTATCATTTGTCGGTCGATGTGAATCCATGCTACCTGAAAACACGCGAAGATGCGTATAATAATTTTTAATTTGTTTCATCCCAGCTTTGTTTTATTTGGGTTTTCAATTCAAAAAGGGAAAGAAAGATGAGGGGCGAGAGAAGCCTTAAGAGAGTGAGAGTTTGCTGCTCTTTTTCCATTATTATTTCACCCCACCATATCAATCTAATGTTGCCGTAGTAGGTCCAGATCAATACACATTCCTTCCACATTATTTACCCCCTCCTCTAACAGAGAAATAAGACGAATTACGAAAGAAAACTTCTATTGGGAAGAAGAAAGGAACTTCCAAATTAATATGTAAATACGGCCAGCCTAGAGTAACATTTTTTCTCATCCGGAAGGTCTAGTTTTGAGATAGATGTAAAGGGACAAAGTAAGTTGCTAAAATGAGAGGCAAGGGAGGAGGATCCCGTAACACAACATACATAATGGGAGGCACGTAATAGCTTGCTCTCTCACCTTCTTGATTTACAAGATTTTTCCCTCTATTTTTCGCGAGAGTAAGTAAAGCTTTGCCATTATGCGTTCTACATGCAGTCCTTTCTCCAGTTTTTTTTTTCTTTTATATTCCCGTAACAAGTAAAAAACTTCTAGCGTAAAGACAAACAAAGAAAGTGTGCACCGAGTTACACAAAAATGGGCCAGGGGGAGAGAGAAGCTTGCATCTGAAAAAGATAATTCACGCGAAAAGAAGAAAAATGAAAGGGATTCCTACACTTTTTCTTTCAAGAAAAGGGAACAACCCTCTTGAAGAACGGCATCATAAAACACGCGTGCATGAAAGAACTCGTTTGTATGAGTGCCATGCCTACTTACATAGAGGCAGCCCGGCACCGAACCTTCATTTGAAGAATCTCTTTAATAATAATTAATGCCAGTAAAAAGCGTAAAATAGTTAAAGGGCTACCGCTCATCTCTCTCCAGACTTTTTTTTCTCATTTCACAACCATATTATATACATACCCTTAATTCCGATTTAATTGTTCGATTTTGACACCAGGAAATCTTACAGTAGGGCTCGGAGGTAATCTCCCGAAACATGTTTCACTTGCTCCGTGGCTGGGATTTTACTGTCGTTGGAGATTCTAACTGTAATTTAGAGCTTTTTGTAGTTGGAACTTGGCTGTAGTTTGAGCATTGCTAGTTGGAGCATTGCTGTGGTTGGAGCATTGATGGTCTTGGTCTTGCGGTCTCGCCGCGCAAGACTCTTGCAGGAAGACCAATACCAAGACTTGAAATACAAGACCAAGATTTTCTACATAATAACAAAACCAGACGAATGAGTCTTGCGCCAAGAGGATTGTTCGTAGAAAAGTGAAACACATGTGAGACGTGCCTTCACATGCGAGCTGTGACAGCTTAAGCTTTGAGCTGTAGCCAATCAAAGAGCAACCCGCGTTTGAATTAATTATATTTCATTGGATACAGCTCAAAGCCGAGCTTTTTTCAGATCACATGTGAAGCCGGCTCAACAGCTAAAATTTATTCACACATGAATGTGAAATTCACTCTCATCTCTCTTACGCATAGAGATAAAAATGAATGGAGAAAGCTTGGGCTTGAAATTTGTTGACCGTAGTTATGGTGGGAGGTGCACCTTGTGAACCACAAAGTAACCTCAAGTCAAGTTGTGTTTTTTATTTACACATGTCCACTTTGAATTTCTAGTTTTCTTCTTTTTTCCTCTAGTATGTCTAGAAATTGTCACTGTGAGTTTTTAGATTGTTTCACAGGGCATTAATAAAGTGAATGACCCACAAATATACTCCGGAGAATCTTTATTGCATGAGTGTGGCGACTTTTGTTCAAATCCTTGTTTCGCAGTCCTCAAGAGACGGAGCGGCTCTTTCTGAACTCGTAACTGTCTCGCCCATGTAATATTTTTCCTAGTATGTTGATGGAACGCGATCAGGGCCACTTATTTTAGAAAATAAACACCAAAATACACTTGAAAACACGGCTACGTGCCACGAACGATGACAATTACAATGAAATCGTATGACATCAAGTCGTCCACGCGTTGAAAACGAGAGTGTTGGCGAGTTTGATTTAGTTTTTACCGAACAAATTCCCCGAAATACCCCTTGTTCATTCTAACTCGGGCTCTTTTTTGTAATTTTGCATTAACCTCAGAGGGGTGAGCATTTTTGTTGATAACCTGACGATGTAGAGGTAAATTCAAGGTTCTGAAGGTGTACTTTGGCGGCCATATTTGTGACAACCCTTCTACCCACCCCCCAGCCCATTCAGGCTTTCTCCAGTTATTTACCTCTACGCTCTTACGTCTTGTGTTAAACTTTTCTATGACAACCCCCCCCCCTCCACACCAAGACTGTGTTTGTAGGTTCGGTTAATTCGAAAAAATAATTTGGCAACAAATGAACGACGAAAAATCAAATTTTGTGATTTTGGCTGATTCAAACTACATGCTCCTTGAAGATTTTCACTCTGTCATAACAAAAGTCACAGATTTGGCACCTTCAACATCCGATTTCACGGATTCTTGCTATTTCGAACCCAAATTTCGTGAATTTTCTCGCAATTAAATTCCAAACTACGTGGTTTTAGGTATTATATTGTTAGTGAAATCGCAGCTTTTACAGGTTTTGCCTGATTCAGAAAACTTATTTCGCTCTTTTCATAACCAAATTCCTGGATTTGGCAAATCTCCCAAGTTTTGCGGATTTGCACTCTTTCAAAACGTAATTTCATGAATTTGGCTCCTTGAAACACAAATTTCACAGATGTTTGCTGTACAAAAACCAAATTTCGTGAGGTTGGCTCCTTCTGAAATCAGTTCCACTGGTTCAACCAATTCGTAGAACTAAAATTGTCGAAAAACTAAAAAAAAAAAAAAAGAATTTCGTGATTGACGAAATTCGTAACTTAATTCGTAAAATTAGTAACATTTTCGCTCTTTAACAACCAAAAGTCGCCGATTTTGCTCCTTTGAAACCAGACTTCACGGATTTTTGCTATTTCAAGCCCTAATTTCTGGAATCAGTTTTAAAGATTTCGCTATTCCGAAAAACAAATGTGGCTCTTTCAAAAAGAAAATTCAACCGGATTTGACTGGCTCAAAAACCAAATTCCGTCATTTCAGCTCTCATAAACGCCAGTTTCGCGGATGTCCGCTCTTTCAAAGCCAAATTTTGCGAATTTGGCTCCTTCAAACTCCAATTGTTGAGAATTTTACTGTTTAAAAAATCAAATTCCACGGCTCTTAAAAAAAACTGCTGTTTAAAAAAACAAATTCCACGGCTCCGGGGCTCTTTTAAGCCCCAATCTCGCGGACATTCGGTCGGTCAAAGCCAATTTCTTGGATTTGGCACCTTAAAAACCCCAATTTCTGTAATTTACTTTTTAACAAAAACTTAAAGTCGTGGGTTTAGCTGTTTCAACCAGATGGACAGGTTTGGTTAGTTTAATAAAGGATGCACGTGAACCTGGCGGCACACATATCACTAAACATGACGAAAATGGCGCCATTCGTTTGTTTACGTTTGTTTAGCCCAAATTTTCGTTTGTTTAGCCCTGCAAAATACAATTTTTCAAAGAACAAAATGTGTGCTTCTTCCCGCAAGTTGGCGGCACACATACTGTATTTTCTTATAAATACGTGTTTTGCTGGGCTAAACAAACGAAAATTTAGGCTAAACAAACGATGTTCTGTCCGAATATGTAACGAAACAAACGATTGGGGTCATGTGTGCCGTTGCGTGAAGTTGTCACCACACATGATGTATTTTCTTATAAATACATGTTTTGCTGGGCTAAACAAACGTAAACAAACGAAGTTCTGTCCGAATATGTAGCGAAACAAACGATTGGGGTCATATGTGCCGTTGCGTGAAGTTGGCGGCACACATGTTGTATTTTCTCATAAATACATGTTTTGCTGGGCTAAACAAACGAAAATTTGGGCTAAACAAACGTAAATTTGGGCTAAACAAACGTATACAAACGAAGTTCTGTCCGAATATGTAGCGAAACAAACGATTGAGGTCATGTGTGCCGTTGCGTGAAGTTGGCGGCACACAATTTGGTTTTCAAAAAATTGTATGTTGCAGGGCTAAACAAACGAAAATTTGGGCTAAACAAACGTAAACAAACGAAGTTGTGTCTGAATATGTAGCGAAACAAACGATTGGGGTCATGTGTGCCGTTGCGTGAAGTTGGCGGCACACAATTTGGTTTTCAAAAAATTGTATGTTGCAGGGCTAAACAAACGAAAATTTTGGCTAAACAAACGTAAACAAACGGTAAACAAACGAATGACGCCATTTTCGTCATGTTTAGTGATACGTGTGCCGCCAGGTTCACGTGCATTAAAAAAGGTACTAATTCAGCCCGTTCAAAAACCAAAGTTTGTTATTTTGGCTCTCTCAAACCACACATGGTCGTAGGAGAGTGGGGCAAGTTACATTTTTTTCAGTATACGGTGAGGTATGGAGGAAAAATACAAAGAACATCTAAAAAATATTAGGGGGGGGGGGAATAAATGAATAAAACTGAAAAAAGTCCATTTAATAAATCCCCGGTACTGGGATGTTTTTGTACTGTTTCCTCGATACACAAAGCAAAAATATTTTCTCTTTTAAAAAGCTAAAGACAGGCTGCATTCGAAGTAAATACGAAAAAAATTCAACTAACATGATTGGGGGGCTATTCTGTAACTCTTAACGCGTGCGTTAGCAAATTTTCTCAGCTGATTACTTTCAATTATTCACCTTGTTTATTTCGCTAACGCACGCGTTAAAAGTTACAGAATAGGGGGGCGGGGGCCTATTCTGTAACACTTAACACGTGCGTTAGCGAAATTAACAAGATGAATAAGTGAAAGAAATCAGCTGAGAAATTTTGCTAACGCACGCGTTATGAGTTACAGAATAAGCTCACTGGTCAACTAAGCAAGAGCAGACGAAGACCAAGACCTTCCTTCACTAAACAAGACACAAGACCAAGAAGTAGGTGCGTGCAGCTAATAATTTTGACTTCTCCTCGCCTTCACAACTCACGAACAAACTACAACCATGCCACAAACCGCACCGTGCCGTTCGTGGGTTGTGCCATTTGCAGTGCAAGGAGTCAATTGCTGAGGAGGGGTCACTGTTTGTGCCCTAAACGCATTCGACATGAATGAAGAAGACTGCAAATACGGTTGTAGTTATTTCGTGAATTGTGTAGGAGAAATAAAATGTTCACAAACTTACTTAAAATAAAGTATGGGCTGCTGACAAACGCAAATTTAGGCATTGTTTTCTGTTTCAATCCTCGTCTCAAATGTTGGTCTCCCTCAACATTCCGCTGTCGAGGGACATCACTGGACCAGGAACTTTGAAAAACGAGGTGGTTCTGCTATCTCTACTCGTACACCGAACAACACAGCAGCTACAAACCGTATCCAATCGTAAAGCACTTCTGCGTCTGGTTATGGCTGAAGTTTTATTTTGCGGTAAAGACAGAGCTTATCTACTTCACCAATGTCTTCAAAAATAAGACTTGAAACAGTGGAAGAATGGCACCTTAGGTGTCCCTGGGAGAGGACGAAATTTCCTCTTCAGGCAAACTACGATTGAATCCCGAAAACGTATTTTGCATAACTAGGCAACAAATGACTCCTAGCGCTGGTTTTCTTCCCTTATGAACGCGGAGAAGCATAAATAAACAGAAAAAATCGCCTCATTCCCCTAGTCACCTATGCAGTTTTGCACTTCCGTAAGATAAGAATGTCAAAATAATCAAATCCACCTCCTTCTTCAAGCATTTGTTCTCTGTAAATTATCCTCTCCTACACATTTAACGAACTAACTACAACCGTATTTGCAGTCTTCTTTATTCATGTCGAACGTGTTTCGGGCACAAACAGTGACTGCGCAATTGGTAGCGCATTGGACTAGCATTCCAGAGGTTACGGGTTCAAATCCCGTTGGGGAGCCCATGACGAAAAATCAAATCGGAGAGAATCCAAGAAAATGGGAAAATCGAGTTTCCTTAACGATCTTGAAAATATTTCACACTAGCATAGCAAGATGTTAAATCAGTGATCGATAGCGGGGGGAGGTGGCAAATTTTAACATTCCCTCGCACCATTTTTCGCAGGTTGTGTCTTCTAAGTGACAACATTCACGCGGCAGCCGTGAAGTGGAGAGATACAGCCTACGCGGAACGCTCATTTTCAGCCAACTTAGAAGTGCTCTGACGTACCCAGGCGGAAGTTTTGACCATAAACATCTGCATTTCTGTACTTTCAATTTGTCTAAATCCAGCTCAGTCTGAGGACTCGTTAACAGCGGTTGACTCGCCGATCCGAACACTTTGTGAAAGTTACCCAAATTTGAAGCCCAACTAACCATGGAGGAACCAAGGGACGAAATCTCGTATTTTGAGGTTTCTCATCAGGAGGAATTGGAACATAGAAACGGATTTTCCATCAGACGAGCAATTGAAGGAGTACACCTCGTGATTACGACGATTTTGACCCGTCTGTGTGAACCGCGATCAAGTTATCATCAGTCTGGAAGTCCAAGGAAAAGCGGACGGTAAAGCGGAGAAATTTGGCCGAAACCAAGGACAACACGAAACGGTCAGTTTTGGTCACTTTGACGGGAGCTGACGCCCCCTTAGTGGTGATTTGGACAAAACCCGCGTGCAGTTCTCAATTAACCATAGTCACAGCGACTCATGAACCACGTTTGATTGAGGTCGGAACAATAAGAAAAATTTGTCAAATTCGCCCACCAAAATTCGAAAACTGTTGAAACCACGTAACTTTGTGTTTCACGATGAGTCCAAAAATCGAAACGGATAATGGATCGGACGAGCCATTAAAGGGGGGGGGGATTCCTGTGATAACTGGAGCCCATTACAGGGATACAAATACAATAAACCCACGCCAACCACCATTTGCTGTTGTTTTTACAGTTCGAAGTCAACTCCAAGCATGGCTCATAGTGTTTCAGGGCCTACATTCAAAATGAATACAGTAATTGTGCGATGAAAGTTAAAATCAATTACAATGTCAGGGTAACAGCTATACCTCAGCAACACTTGGCGCATTCTAAGATAAACCATTGGGAAAAAATTGAGAGACCTTTTCCTAAAATCTAGTTTTCAAACGGCAAATGAATGACACCGCACACACAAAATCTCCGGTAATATACAATAGCGTATAATGTTAAAAGTTTACGTTAACTTTAATCACCAATAATTACAGGTGCTGATTGCGTGTTTAACCCACCCAAACAATAGGGTTTCTGTGGAGAAAGGAAAGGAGAAAAGAAAATAAAACTTCCTTTCTGTGTCGAACCTGAGACTTATTTCCCTTCGCGTTTCTTTCAAATGGTTTTTTGCTCGTTTATCTAATTAGAGGAAAAAAACGTAATGACCTCTCTTTCTTTTTTAAATCGAATAAAACTTGGGGGGGGGGGGGAGTGACCTTCAGGAGTTCGGAAGATACAAGTGAAATTCGAGTGAAGTGAAAAGATTTTTTTTTTTGTAAAGATTCCCATTCTGTAATTGTAGCAATTTAATTACATCACCGATACGGAAGAATGTGAATTGTTAAGGTCGATATAATTTTCTTGCGGTAGAGGAGTGTCTGATAAATGGAAGATGGTGACAAATATTTGAATAACGAATAAATTGAGCGCAGAAAACAATTTTAACTTAAATAATCGCCTAGATGATACCTCGGAAACGGAAATATCACGGGGTAGTAATTTCAAATGAAATTAACTTGATGCAAGTGTCTTTTGGACGTTTGACATCATTATTCCGAGTTTAACCTTCAGGAAACAAGTCAAAGCACGAAGTTACGCGGTAACTTGATTATGACAAACAAGCGTTAATTATACTATACATCACGGGTTGATCTGACGGCCAGATCAGCTCGGGTCTAAAAAGTTTTAGTGTCAATTCTTAGCCATTTTACATACTCGGATCTCTTCTTATATCCGTTCTCTTTGCTTCATTTATCTTTTTCTTCTTTGCTTTGTTTTCACGGACCTCCACAAAGTATATGGCTGGAAAAAAACAATTGACCCGACAGAGCGTGAATTTATTTCTTCTGAGCATTTTGCAGCCATTAAAACTGTTAGGCCGTCTTTCCTGTTTTTCGTGGAGGTTTCGTATACATTCCTATATATTTTGAACTTAATGGAGGACGACATCCACAAAACGACTTTGATTTCGACTATCAGGCCTTGCTGTACCAGTAACTAAATGTTATGCAGCAAGCCGCGATATCATCCTGCTATCGATTTTAGTCTCCACCATCGAATTTGTTTAATATTCCTGAATAACCGATGGCGTCGGAAGCTTGATGGTAGCGTTACTTTAAAATCAATTAAAAGGAAAAGCGCATTTTTCATATTAAACGTCCATTAACTCCACCAGTTCAATTTTGACAGGGTTCTCATCCATTGGTATTTTTTATCCTTCTCTAGCACGCGGATGAAGATTATTTATAATCCAGTATATTCACTTTTTTAGGTAAAGCAAAACTATTTACGCCTGTAACCCATAAAACAAGGCTCCGCAAACCAAAATTTCATGGACTCTCAATATAAGTAAAGACATGAAAAAAATTAAGTAAAGTAAAGGAAATTAAAGGCATAAAAAAAAAAAAAAAACTGCGGTCATAATAAATGTGATTGGCCTCTAAACGTTAACATGATAAAAAGGTGTCTGATATATTATACCAGTTTTTAAAACTTCGTCGAGGCCAAAGTTGCCAACAAGTTGCTCAATTTTCCAAAATTATTCTGTGTAGAATAGAAACGACTCATTCCACCGAGCCCATTCTATTTCACGTGCGAGCAAGAATTCTAACAGGAGAGGGCGTGACGAGGAATAAGAGAAAAGTCTTGATGATATTTTAAGGTGTGATAGTTCCTTTGGGGAATCTCTCTCAACGCCACTCTGTATAGGATCTTGAAAAAGGGAATCGGGTTTTACAATCTCTGAGGGACCTTGCTATCGTCCTCAATCTACAACTTTCCTGCCCCCACTTCACTCACGGCACCGGTGTGTAACTGTAAACCTCCACTGTTACACCAGGCGTACAATGGTCTTCATAGTTTTCTTTTGTGTTATTGTCAAGTTCCTTACGTAGGTAGCAACATCGTTGGAACACAAAGTACTTGATTATAAGTGCAATTCTTGATATTTCTTGGAAAATATTTATGTTGGTAAACTCAGTAAGACCAAAAGCATTAACCCCAGAGTCTAACTATCGAATGGTCGAAGGGTCCGAAACCGCAGAAAATTGAATTATACAAACAACAATTCTGGCATTTAAACTGCATCCTCGAGCTCGGGAGAGCAGAAAACAGAAGTTGATATTATTGATCCTGCCGAAGTAAATGCAAAAGTTTTGCCACTTCTCGAAACGAGTGAGGCCCTGTCTCTCTCTCTCTCGTCCCCCCCTCCCTTCATTTATGTGGCTATTACGTGGGAAGTTGTTCTCAAGCGTTTACCAGCTGCAGTATCTCAGTTATCGTACACCGGATCTCTGAAGTAGATGAAAGTTAACTTGAAACGACGTGGGAATGGTTTCATACAGCTCTTATGGAAATACTACCGCCGGAAATCTTCCAAGTGGAGTAAGTAAGAGAGACGAAATAATGTAATACACAAGTTATTACATTATTCAACCTTACTTTTCGAGGGAATAAACATCGAAATAACAATTGCGAGCTTTTAACAACTGTCAACAAGATATAGAACGACAAGAAAAGCTTTGCTTACACTATTATCCAAAATGTGGGAAGCCGAACAAAACGCGTGTCGCTGTTCTAAAGATAAATCGTTTGACGACTTGGAGAACACTGCCGCAATCCAACAGTTTTCCACCTTTTTAAAAACATGCTTCTAACACATCAACAAAAACGGTACAGAAGGTAGGCAATTGCCAGTAAGACCGTGGAATTTTGAAGGTTTGTTACATTGGTATTGGTCACACAACGATGAAGGAATATGATGACTTGACGAGTTTCTGAAGTAAAAGGCGATTTTCCAAGGCATAAAACTTTGACTTGTTTCCCAGCCAATCCACTCGTGAACAGCATAATCGACTTTTACTTCAGAAACTCATCATAGTCCTTCATCGTTATGTGACCAATCACCAATATAACACGCCTTCAAGATTTCACGGTCTTACAGGCAATTGCCTACCTACCCTGACAACTCATCCTCTTTCAAATCTCTTGAGTTCATAACATGTTGCCTTTTCGAGAAATGTAGGCAGATAAAAGACAAATTGAGCCGGAAAGGACAATAAGAAAGAGGAAGCTAAAACCCTAAATAAAAAAATCACTAAAATACAAACGTTTTGACTACCAACCTTGTAATTTCCCAGGTTGTCGACCACACACGGTAAAGAAGCGTCTCTTCCCAAAGCCACGGTAACATTTGGTATTGGCTCGGCAAATCTTGGCCCGTCAGTAAGAGCTGAAAAAAAAGAAAAGATAATTGTGAGGTTGATACAATATCAAACTTGTTAAGCAGCCTGATGATTAATAAACTCTGCAGCTTTGAGGAATCAGGAAAATTCATTTCAAGTGCCACAGTTGCCCACGCACGTTTCGATACAAAATTCAATAAATTAGAAAGAAGAGGGGGAAGGTTTATATTTGGGGGATGAAACCATTGCCCCAGCTAAATTATGTAGACTCTCTCTCTCTCTCTCTCATGCTAAACGTGAGTGAGATTCACACTGAAGATAGTCAAGTCAGATGGTTGGTGAAGGGGTTGAACATGGGAAGATTTTGCCAACGAAGGAGTCCTCTCAGACTCTCCCTTCTTCATCGCAATGATTTATTGGTCTTTAGTAGATTTTATCGAAGCTATCTCACTTTTTGGGATAGATTCCTATACCCTTTCCCTCTCATTTTACACCCATTCCAATACTGAACTTTCTCGGCACGCTATTTTCATCACCTATTCTTTTTATTTTCCATTTCTTCGTGAACTTTACCGCAAACGAGTACTTTTAGAGGAATATTTCTTCGTTTATCAGCCCTCATAAATTTAACCCTTCGTAAATGACAATCTTTCAGTTGTCTAAATGATAATCTGCAGCTTGAGCTGTAACATACACAATCATGCACCTAATAATCGGTGAATCCAGTTTTTTCTATGAGACGCAATTTATTTCACTTTTTAACCATAAGAATTAGCGCTTTTTCTCTTTTAGACGAGGACATGGTCCAACCCCGCGTCCTACGTAAGTGAGAATCGGGAGATTTTAGCGTTTGCAGTGTGTCAAATTATATTTTCATATGTCCTGCGTGAGCGGGAATCACTGAGATGTCAGCAATTTTTGCGAAGCGGGCGATTTAAGCGTGTTCATCGTTTACAGCGAGAAACGCCCGAGGAGTCCTATCATTGCGTTTTTGTAATGTCATTGTGTGTCACCACGTAACATTATTTTCACCAGAAAAACTAAAAAGAAAGTTCGTAACACATGAAAATAGCCCAACACTGTACAAACGCTAAAATCACGAGATTCCCACTCACCTAGGACACGGAGTAAGAGTAGAGTAATCGGCGTTTTTTTTATCAATTTTACCGCAAATTAGCCTCTAAAACCCGAAATCTGCGATTTATTCTTAATTGTATTCTCGAATCAGCGTTTAATTTTCTCAACATTAGCCGCGATTTAGCTTTTTTTTTCAACTTTAGCTACAAATTAGCGCTCAAACAAAAATCTGCGCTATTGGCCAGTTGGACGCTAATTTATTAGAGCTTTATGTCTTTTTTTAAGTGCGAAGTTACGTTTGGCCGGCCACTCGCGTGCAGTTTGAACTGTTCACTTCAGCCCTTCACACACGTGCAGTTCAACCCTTCAGTTACACAGGGTGTACAAAAAGTGACTGCCAGAGCGATCATAAAAGCCACAAGGAGCCTCTTGCTTTTGGCCTACAGGAGTGACCAAAGAGAACTTTGGCCCCTTCTGGATGCCCGCCGGCTTATAATTATTTTTTTATGGAGCGCATGAAAAGTATGTGACTTGATTTTCACTTCCCTTCAAGAGTTGTTTTCTATTTTTGAGTAAAAGTAAGAAAAAACAAGCGTACCGTAACAGCTTACGGCTGCATATACTTTTGCTCTTATAGTTAAGCCTATGACTAATCCGCTCTACTTTGCCATTTTGTAAGAAGAGAAAACACCTGTGACGTGTAATTTGAACGAAGTGCACGTTTAAATATAATACATACAAACGTTTGAGCAAAATTTTCGTAAGCAGAGGCTCACTGAAAAGCCTATTTTGTATACCAAACAAACTGAAGAGGATTTGTGAAAAATATCAAAGAAAATTAGTAACGGCGAGAGAAAAACTTCAGCTTGAAGTACATTAGAAAAAAAAAACCCACAAAGTTGTTTCCTCTTCTCGCAACAGTTTATAATGATTTTCTCTCCAACCCGACCTCTCAATCATTTTATAAAGTGGTGAAAACGGCGGATGCTTCATAGTAGAAATGCTAAAGATAAAAGTGAACTAAAAACTGTAGAAACTGGAAAACATTTTTATCTTCTTGTCAGCTTATTATCCGATAAAAACGGCGTGGTTAAAAAAAGGCGTGTTTCGAAATTATTAAAAAACCTCGGAAGTAGTTATTAACAACCTGTTAGTATTAGTATTATGTAAATTTCTTGTTTCTATGGGTGATGTACCAAATCGATAAAGCATCACGGCCCCTCCTAATTTTTAGAAGTAATTTTGAACACTATCTCGTTTCTTTTATTATTCACAGTCTGAAGTTCGAAATGGACTGTGTATTAATTAATAAACCGTCCGTCACATTTCCCCTTGAAATGGTATAAATTGTTTTCTCATGCCTACCCATTCGCATTCAGCTTTCGATGCTCCTTAACAAAACTTGAAATAAAATTGTATATTTACGACGTTGACATGAAATGAGTGTTTTTGGCATTAATAAACTCGTCAAAATTACGAGGATGTTGTCATGATTACTCTGGACTCTGGGATTTGAATCTTTCTGATGAATTGTGGTGTTTTTACGAGTACAATTATTATTTACGGACGTAATAAAATGTATAACTGCCTGTAATGTATACGCTTAAATTAAATGAGTTCATTCTTCATCTTTTTTTTAATTTTGGATTTCGTGTTACTATAATTGAAAGTCCTGTAGAAACAGGAGGGAAGCGGGCACGATCTTTGCGGGATGATGGCAAGGTGAAGTGAAGCCCCAATATATTCCGAACAGGCTTCCCTTTTCCTATAATAGAAGACAATATTTCAGAAGTGAGAGAGCTGGTACACTACAGCACAGATGGCGTGCTTTCGATGCCCCGAGCCAAAGTAACTATTGAGAGGTCGGAGCGCTGTAGTTGAAGTGAGGGGTGGAATCATGTTGGTTATGGTTGGGGGTTTAAAGCTGGTGAGAAGGGATGTTGTTGAGGAGGGGTTTTGTGTAACGAGGAAATTTCAGATGAGGGCGAAGAAGGGGGGATAGGCGCCCGTTCGAACACATTGGTCGCCTGTAAAAACATCTCAATTATTTATTTTAGCTAGTTTTCCTAATGTCGTCGGCGTGCTCGTGATGCAGTCCTACAACTTACACGCCTGTTGAGTAGGGGTGAGGGAGCGGGAAGGAGTAGTGGGAGTGTTGACTATACGGCCTTTACTCCCGATTGCTTACCCTAGAGCAGCAAAGCCAGTTAATTTTGAAATTGACGAAGAATCCCAGCCCCGTAACTCAATCAACAACCTGGGGCCAGCTCAAAGGCGATTGGGACAGCGCATGACGCAGTTGAGGAACATTGATAGCTGAAGATGTGCGGCTCCTATAAAAAGTTTAGTCACCTTGACTGAAACCTATTCAGTTCCCTCAGCATTACACAGGTTACTTGCGTTCCTTCACGTCCCGAATAGCAAATTGCCTTGGTAAATTGCGCTGAAGCAGTCTGAAGAAGTTTTATAATCAACAATCATAATACTTCATTGGATGAAACTCAAATATTGGCCCATCCACAGCTTTACTAATGAAGTTTACAAGTTGAGTGGAATTAACAGGCAACCATGACAGGCTTCTCTCATTCTCAGATAGCCATCATACTATCTATGGTTTTAATCAGTAAGTAGAATTCCATCGCTCTTACCATTAAAATGTACTCAGTGCGTTTGCCGTTCAGTGAGGATGAAAAATTTCGCTTACACCGCCGAGCAAAGCCATCCTCTCCTTGTGCCTTGCTATTGAAGACGAACAGGAGTGTTTTCAGCGCTTGCTGCGGATGAAATGTAATCCTGCAGTACTTTTTCTTGTGGTTACATTACATTTGTCAGTCAATCAAGTGTTGTTGTTCATTTTTAGCCGTAATTTTTTTTGGTTCGAAAAATCATGCTCAAAGTAAGCGAGATTCACGGAGGCAGAACTTGCCCTCGGTGGCGCGTCAAAATACCGTAATTTGGGACAAAAATAAACTGGAAAAACTTAGTCATTGTACTCGTCTCATTCGACAGATTTTGTGGAGCTGAATACGAATAAGAGCGTCAGCCTAGGTCCTTGCCCTCAGCAGTAAATCAAATCCCCAAATTTAGGACATGAATCCAACTGGAAGAACATAGTCATAAAACTGGTCTTATTCGATTTTGAAGCTGAAATCGAATATTAACGTCTGCCGGCCATGCGTAAACTCGAAAACTTGATTTGCCGCTGATGGCAAACGCCCCTCCCTGGCAGCCGCTCATTATTCGCATTCAGCTCAACAAAATCTGTTGAATGAGACCAGTACCATTACTAAGTTCTTCCGGTTTATTCATGCATTTTTAGGGTATTCGACTACCTACGAGGGCAAATGCTCCAGGCAAACGCCGTCAGTCTCAAAATTCAGCTCCACAAAATCTATCAAATGGCACGTGTTTTATCACTATGTTCTTCCTGTGGAATGAGACTGTCGCCAGCTCTCGGAACTATTACTATCTGACAAATGCACTGAAACCATAAGGAAAGGTACTCACAGCTGAAATTACATTTCACCCTGCTCGTCCGGCGTCATCAATCAGGGGCGGTTTTAGGCCCCCGTGAGGGGGGGGGGCTACAATGTGTTCTAACCCTCCCCCCAAACATACTTATCCGATTCGACTAATTTCTTAATTTTCTTACACACAAAATTGCCTGAAAGCCCACTGTCTCTGTTTCCCAAAAACTGGATTTTGTATTGCAGTCTGTCTGATATGTGCTCAAGAATACGGACAAAATTTTGAAGAATTCGGTGTTAGCGATTTGATTGAAACAAAAAATTTTGGAATACAGCCCCAGAATCCAGAACATTCTACCTAAAACCAAACATTTAGGCCCGGCGTATGCCACGTCATTCCTGGAATTTTCCTCAACCTCAGAGCTCCTCCCAAACAGGAAAAATTATAAAATAACATGTGATTCTACAGTTTGTGAGGCACGTTGGAGTCGAGGAAACTTCTTGGCATACGGGCCTTAAGCTCAATATCCCATGCAATCTGATCAGAAACAATGCTTGCGCGTTTGGCTATTTCTAAAACAAAATATATCGCAATTGAGTCTATTTTTAACCTAATTTTCAACTTCTCAAAACCAAATTTTACGCATTTAGCTTCTTTAAATCCAAATTTTAGGGATTTTTGATCTCTCAAGAACAAACTTTCATTGGTTTGGCTCTTTCAAAACTAAAGTTCGGCGATTCCCGATTTATGATGAACCGAATTTCATGTCATAAGCTCTTCCTATAATTTTGGTTGATACAAAAAACTGATAAGCTTGTTTAAAAACCAAATTTCGAGACATTGACCGTTCAGACGACAATGCCGCAGGAAATTCACCCTTCCATAACCAAATGCCGTGGATTTGGCTTCTTGAAAACAGAATTTATGTCATTTCAGCCACAATTTCGCGTACTTTCCCTTTGAGTTTCGCAGCTTTGAGTAATTCGAAAGCTAATTTACCTATTTCAAAAGTCAAATTTATGGATTTGGGTAACTCAAAAAGCAAAATTTTGTTATATTGGCTATTACAAAGGCCCGTTAGGCTAAGTTTACACTGTCCGCTTTTGCCCTTCCGTTGCGTTGCGTTTGCTTGAAAAGCGGTACCTTCCCTTTTTTTCAAGCAATCGCAACGCAACGGAAAGGCAATCGCGGAAAGTGTAAACTTACCCTTACACGGATTTCCAGACGGAAAACCTCCACATTCGTCTCCTTCAAATCCCAATGTCAGGCAATTTTATTCTTTTAAACCCAAATTCCAAAAGCAAAATTTCGTGGGTTTGGCTCTTTCAGACCCAAATTTCTTGGATTTAACTCCTTCAAATCCAACCAAGGCCAACCGTGCTAAATTTCCCAGACCCGTGACATAATGAAGACTCAATGAAAAACCCCACGACCTCAACACAGTAACTCATCATAATAGCATGAGAGAAATTGGGTTACCGAATCCGCGAAATTTGAACTTCGAAAGAGCCGAACGCACGGAATCGCTTCATGAAGCCTCCAAACATGCGAAATGACCTTTATGCCCCGTGAAAATTGATTTATTGAGTAGGACAATCCCACGAGGCTAACCCCACGAAAATTATTTTTTAAACTACAAAATCGGAGTTTGGGTTTAAATAAGTAGTAAATAGTGAAAAAGCATTTCGGGGACTCTAGTGTACCGATAAAGGGGCGAGGGGGACAGATAGTGCCTCCGAGCGCCCTTCGGGTCTCGGATGGAGCCCACGAAAACCTTATAGATGAATTAATGAAGAGTTTTAGGTTGATAAGGTGTGAAAGTATCGAGAATATGAAGTCAGCTAGACTCGATTTTTTCCACGAGCACCAAACAATCCTTTTCCTACGGAAACATATAAGTAAATATCACTAACTCACTTTCAAAACTGAGAAAAACCGCTAATTCGTGTCTGAAATTGAGAAATAAAGGCGTTCTGTGGAGGATAAAATTGAGAAATACGGTAATTCGCGGCCTAAATTGAGATAATGCTCTACAATTTGCGGTTGAAATTGAGATAAAGCGCTAATTCTGGGCTGAAATTAGAGAAAAATCACTCATAATATAAACATACGGATAAAAATGCAAAAAAACAAGCACTGATTCGCGGATGAAATAGAAAACGAACGCTAATTCAAGCCTGAAATTGAGAAAAACGCAAATCCACAGCTTAAATTAAGGTGAAGCGAAACGATTTGCGGCTATAAAAGTTAAGAAAAATTGCTAATTGACATATAAAGTTGACCCCTCAATTCGCTGTGGGAGGAGGGGGTAAAATTTAACTGCTCAGATTTTTGCTCCCCCGATGCCGTCTGACTTCCGCCGCCACTGCGACCAATTATTACTAAAAAATAACTTTGTAATTATTTTCCAACTTCCTAGTTCTAGGATCTATAGATATCTGATTTGCTCTCCCTCACATTTGCAACTCTTCAATTTCCCTTCTTTTTTTATCTACCCCCTTTCACGGAGCGTGGCTGCGGAGGCGATCGCCCCTATCACCATCCCCATAAAACCACCCCTCTTCACCAATATTACCCGCTATTGATAAGGATCAAAGGGATTCTCCCATTCTAATGACCTATCGGTTATCTAAGCGCTGACGAACGGAAACTTAGAGAACTTATAAACCAGGAGATCGCACCGCCATTTTGGGAAATTGATAGTCCCGTACTAAGGCAACTATACAACCGGGTGTACGCATCGTCCACACCTTGGGGTTGATCAAATTCTACGTGGATAGAGGTGGAAATACTGTGGAGAAGCCCAAGAGGCCTTTGAAGTTTGAAACGAGGTGAAATTATCCTCTAGCAGTTCGGGACTATCATTATCCCAAAATGACGGTGCATTCATCTGGTTTGTAGCCCCCCACCCCGAATCACTGGGAGATAATTTCACATCGCTTCAAAATCCTGGTTTAAGCACTTGCACAAAAACCTTGTTTCTCTCATTCCTAGATAACAAAAGTCAAATTTGAAATTTATATTTTAGATCCCGGACTTTTCCTTAATGACACGGCGGTAAGCGATGAACAAAAGGCGAAAACAATCTCTCATGACGAAAACTTGACGTCGTTGAAGCCTGTTACGGTGACGAGTGTCGAGGAAAATCCAACAACAATCCCATCATTCGGGGATTCAACGTCATTGAAGCCAATTACAGCGGTAAGCAAGCGCGATCCGATAACCAGCGCTTCTTTCGCGAGCTCAACAACGTTGAAGCCTGTTACGATCACAAGCACTGAGAGAACTGCGACAAGAACCACTTCTTACAGGGACTTGACGTCGTTGAAAGCTACTGCGGCGACAAGCGTGGAGCAAAAGTCGACAACGACCTCTCCTGTCGAGAGCTCAACGCCGCTGAAGCCTGTTACGGCGACAAGCGTCGAGGGAAATCCGTCAACAACCGCTTCTTACAGGGACTTGACGTCGTTGAAAGCTACTGCGGCGACAAGCGTGGAGCAAAAGTCGACAACGACCTCTCCTGTCGAGAGCTCAACGCCGCTGAAGCCTGTTACGGCGACAAGCGTCGAGGGAAATCCGTCAACAACCGCTTCTTACAGGGACTTGACGTCGTTGAAGCCTGCTGCACAACAACACCCCATCATTTGGGGATTCAACGTCATTGAAGTCTATTACAGCGGTGAGCGTCAAGCAAAAGTCGACAATAACTACTCCGTTAGGAAGCTTAACGCCGCTGAAGCCTGTTACGGCGACGAGCGTCGAGGAAAATCCAACAACAACCCCATCATTTGGGGATTCAACGTCATTGAAGTCTATTACAGCGGTGAGCGTCAAGCAAAAGTCGACAACAACTACTCCGTTAGGAAGCTTAACGCCGCTGAAGCCTGTTACGGCGACGAGCGTCGAGGAAAATCCAACAACAACCCCATCATTTGGGGATTCAACGTCATTGAAGTCTATTACAGCGGTGAGCGTCAAGCAAAAGTCGACAACAACTACTCCGTTAGGAAGCTTAACGCCGCTGAAGCCTGTTACGGCGACGAGCGTCGAGGAAAATCCAACAACAACCCCATCATTTGGGGATTCAACGTCATTGAAGTCTATTACAGCGGTGAGCGTCAAGCAAAAGTCGACAATAACTACTCCGTTAGGAAGCTTAACGCCGCTGAAGCCTGTTACGGCGACAAGCGTCGAGCAGAAGTCGATAACAACCCCTCCTCTCGGGAGCTCAACACCGCTGAAGCCCATTACAGCGACAAGCATCGGAAGAACCTTGACGTCGTTGAGGCCAACAACGAAAATACCCACCCGAAAGATAAGTTCCACCGTTGAAAGAACCACGACGCACGTTCTAACAAGTAAAGGTAACATGCCCCTAGTTCAAAATTACGGGTTCTGATATGGAAACGCACACAGCCACCAGTCATGCCACCAGTCATGCCGCCAGTCATGCCACCAGTCATGCCACCAGTCCAACATTTGATAAAACCACGGTGACTACGTCATTAGCCACATCGAGGACTCATAGCAGGGGGAACGTGTCGTTTTCTACCATAACGAAGTAAGCAAGAGCGCTGTGTCAAATTATGTACGGAACTATAGCATGAACATTACCCAACCGTTATCGAAACTTCTCTACTTCGTACGGAATCACTATAAAGAGATTCGCTGGCAGCAGCCAGCAGATACTGAATAATTGTTTATAAAGCCTTGCTCACCGGTCTATTCAATCTATCAAAATCCTTTGAGCACAGAGCTTGTGAACAGGGTCTAAATTATTGAGCCTTTTCACAGTTCCTGGGATCCTAGGTTCCTATGGTCTAGTTCCTGGGGCCCCTTGTCAATCGGAATTTAGCTTCATTTCTATATTCAGGAAACCGAATACCTTTCTCCCTGTAACTCAGTGCACCTGCCCTCCGATTCAAGACAAACGGAAGAATAATACTTCGCGTGAGTGTGAACTCTGCCAAAATTTGGAACTGGTTCATTTTTTCGATATTTTTTTTTAACATTGTTAAGCGTTGTCAACAGCCAAACCGACTCCAACTCCATTCAGCTGCTACGCGTGTCATTCATTGTTAACACCCGAATGTAAAAATTTTGCGAAACTTAATGCTTTGTCTACTAGAAAGAACTTTGTGCTCGCATGCCGAGGGACGCCAATAGGTATGAGAAAAGGTTGCTTGAAAGCTCAGTTTCAGGTAATGTATCGGATAATTGTTAATATTATTGATATAATTATTTTCAATATTGTACAGGTGAAAGCGTCTGGGTACAGTTACGTTACTGAAAGAACTTGCATTCGAATACCAGAGAATAGGACGTGCGACCTGATGGCCGCATATTTGAAAAATTTCTCGGCTATACTTAAGACATGCAACATTTGCCATACGCATTTGTGCAATGCGTCTTGGAAGAATTCTCAATTCTGCTATGCTCTATGGCTAATTTTATTTTCTTTAATTACAAAATAATTTGTGAAAAAACACTGAAAACTAATTAGAAAGAAGGTTGTTTGGCTAACTAATTAAATAGTAAATTTTCTTTCATCGCGAATTCCCTTTTTTTTAACACAAGCCTGACTATTATTTATCAGCCTCCAAAGTAAGGTATACATATAATACGAATAACCGTGGCTCAGTCTAACTTCAACCTTCATTCACTCGCATATATCAGCAGAATGTTTCTATGTACTTCACTCCAGGGTCACGGCAGTGCGGGTGTAAAAAATGAGCCAAAAAGAAAGAACGAGTCAGAAAGAAAGGAATATAAAGGTAAACGGTCTTTTTTTCTTTTGTATAATTCATAGAATGAAATTCTACCTCCCTCGCCTCAACTTCTAGACACAGCGCCCTTTCCCACCTCAACCACATAGCCGTAGTAGGAATGCATTAATAATGAGTATCACTCGAAGTGAGCAACGCCTAAAATAGAGGCGTTTCTATTAAACAACATTTTCCTACAACAGAGTTGGCTTAAAGTACATATACGCGTGTATCTTCATGGGCAGGCAAATCAATTACATACACGTAGCAACAAATGCATCGTGAATTATTGTTGAATGAACGTGCAATGTTGGGGTGCATACTAGATCAAAACATATTTTCTTTAAAGAATCATTCATAAATTTATAAGGCTGTATTGATCATCAGCGAGCGGTGTAAAAATACTAATGAATGGCGGGTAAGGCGTGAAATGTTACCAAACTTTTCCCTTTTCTTTCGTTACGAAATGTCGCTAAGAAATTAATTTCCCGGGGGTCGGCAGACTCAAAAAGCAATTTCATGGATCATGCACACTAAAATACCACTTTTGCAGGCCAGGGTGCCTAAGGAATAAATTTCTTGGATTTTGTCCTTTGAAAGGCCAATTTCACAGGTTTTTAAAAAATTTGGTTGTCAAGCTCACTAAAAAGACAATATCCACTGGCTCCACTAGCTTGAAACCCTATTTTTGAGAGTCTTTGCTCACTAAAATACCAATTTCGCTTGCTGAAAACTCAATTTCGCGGGGTTCGGTCATTGAAGTGATCCATTTCACAGATTTAAGGCTCTGTGGAAATCCAATTTAGCATTTTCAAAACGATAATTTGACGACCGTTGGCTACGCTGTGGAGGGGCGGGGGTTTGCATTATGAACGTGTGAGAGGGTGCAAATCACCTTCGAAGTACCGAAGAAGGACGCGGGGGAGATTAAGAAGGAGCCTATGGTGGGGTACCGCGCTCTTTAAAGTTAGATTTAGAGTTCTACCTAACAGGTGGATGGGCGAAATGGACAGTGAGGGGTCAGATATGGAGGTGGACCCGGTAATGACCTAAAATACTGGGCAGCCAGCGGAGAGGCAGACAGCAACACAGCAGCAGGGGGGAAGATCCTCACCGTCCATGAGGTAGAGGAGGACCTGTTGAGGTCACCGAAGTGAGGTGCGTTCAGGCAAATATGCAGCACCGCAGGACCGCGGCTGTGGATGTAGCGGACCTAATGAATAGGGTAAGTTTTGAGGTGGGCCTGTTCCAGGAGCCGTATGTCTCAGGGAGCTATTACACGTGAGAGTTGAACTCTCCGAGAGTGCCGGGTACGGGCAGGCGGCAGGGGGGGGGGAGAACTCTCTGGCCCGGTTAGACTGGCGAGTTAAGCTCTCGAGAGTACTCTCGAGAGCTAAAAACTCTCAAACATAAACGCAGCTTTAGAAATAAGGATTATAAGATTTTTTACACTAAGAGAGACCTGGCTCCGAGAGCATGTGTGGGTGTGTTGGCGAATTTTAGTCCGACCTAGCAGGAGGGTCGTCGAACAAAAACCGACCCGGGGAGCAGCTGATGGAGGATCTGGTAAGAATAGGTATTTATGAGGAGAATAGGGGGGATGAGCACACCTTTGTAGTTAGGAACAGACAAGAAGTCATTGACGTGACCCTGAGCCAGGGGAGCATGGGTAGGCTAATTAGTAACTGGAGGGTGCAAGAGGGAGTGATAACGTCGGACCACCGACCCATTGTGTTCACAGTAGGAGCCGAACGAGACAAAGCGGAACTCGGACGGAACGTCAGACATACTGACTGGGATCGATTCCAGCGGGAGGTAGGAAGAATAGTGGAAACCGGGAGGTTATGCATTGCCGAAGAGGAAACAGATGTAAGGGAAATATTAACAAAGGCGTTTCAGGTGGCCTGCCCAGAGCGAAGGAGGAAGCCCAAAAAATCCCCCTGGTGGGATCTAGGGCTCCGCCTGCTCAAAAGAGCGATCAGAGCGGCCGCGGAAACCGCGAAGACCACAAGGAGCGACGAGGACTGGGAGGTCTACCACGCGCGGTAAGCTTACAGCGTAGGCGGTAAGCATTCGCCGCGCAAGAAAGATTCATGGAAGACTTATTGCGAAGGAATTGAGCAAACAGGGGAGGCGGCGAGACTTGTTCGTATTGTACGGTCAGAAACAGATGGTAATGTAGGGTCACTAACGCTTCCGGGCGGCAGTTCGGTGGTGTATGGATTAGGTATCGCGACACACTTGCTAAATACTCAGTTTCCAGGGGGCAGGAGCAAGGAGGTCGTGCCACTTAGAGGTGGAACACGGAGAACGAAGAGGAGTTCAACGGATGCAACGCGTTGATTTCAAGGGAGTGGTTGAACTGGGCACTCAGCTCCATGGGACCCTACAAGGCAGCAGCATTGGACGGAATATACCCGTGCGCCATCCAGAATGTCGGAGGGAGACTTCAGGAAAGAATAAGACGGCTCTTCGTCAGGTGCCTGACAGCCGGGAAAGTGCCCACGGCCTGGAAATGGGTTAGAGTTGTTTTTATTCCTAAAGGCGGCGGGAAGCATGGTAAAGCGGAGGATTTTAGGCCTATTAGTGTAAGCAGTGTACTTTTAAGACTGATGGAAAGAGGAATTGTACTTGTGGGAATCGGTTACTAGGGACGTGATTCACCACAATCAGCATGCGTACACGGCGGGTAAGTCGACCGACTCGGCCCTCCACGACTTACTGTGGTGGGTGGAGGGGTCAGTGGCCCAGAAAGAGTTCGCGTTGGCTCATTTTTTGGATATCGAATGGGCGTCTAATTGAGTGCACAGGGAGTGTATTGTGACAACTCTAAGGTACTTTGGGGGCGAGACGAATGCGGAGGTTTTCCGTTTGTAAATCCGTGTAACTGGCGTTCTAAATGATCAAAAATATTTTTTTGGCTTTTTCAGCTTTTTGGCAGTCTTGAGCAGATATCAGACACAGTGATACAACAACTGGTTTCTAGGAAACAAAGACAGTGGGCCTTCGGGGTTTTTTACATGAGAAAATTAATAAATTAGGCGAAGAGGATAAGTGTGAGGGAAGGGGATCACACATTTAACCCCCCCCCCCATGTCACGGAGGCCTAAAACCGTCCCCGTAGCATGGGAACCAACGGACCCACATGTTTGTGTGCAGCACGGCCAATGAATTGGCACTTTTCGTCATCTACATGCACAAAGTTGCCTGCAACAAACACGAATTGGCATTTTCTCAATTTTTGCCGCGAATCAACGCTTTTTTCTGAATTGTTTTCCTAAAAATCTCAAAATTTCTACTTTTCCACATTTCAGATTTTCAGGGGCCCGAGGGGGGCATTGAAAGGATAAATAATAGTTAAAGAGGCATGGTTCTTACTTTTCACACTCATTAGAAACTCTTCGGTACCTTTCTATGGCATGTCCAAATTGCTCTCAATTCATTATACATAATTACAAAAGGAGTTGGAAGAGCGCATGAGGAAGGGGTTGTTTTGAACACAAGCCGCGAGGGCCAATTCCCTCACCGCTTTGATGCTAGTCAGGCAGGCCGAGTATCCTAAAATAAGGAAACTTCACGACCTTTAACGACGGAGGTAAATTCTTAATTGAATTGTAAATAACTTTGGTTCACAACTTCCACAGAATCGATCTTGAGGCTGACTTTAATTACAATATTTCTTATTATACTTTTCAGCGGTGTTCTAGTTATATTAGAAAGGAAAGTCATCAAGAAAGGCAAGTTAATTAAATTGACTGGAATAATCTATATAATAACGAGCGCGAAATGCCCGACTTTAACTCCTCAGGCGTATAAAATTCATCACGATGCCTGATAAAACTAATTTTATTCTGTCTTAACCATTCATAATAGCCCGATTGGGTTTCTGGTGCACTTTCATTTGAATTATAAACTTACAAGGAAGATGAAAACCGGCCTTCCTAAAAGTGAACGGTATTATAGAGACCACAGATTATGATATCCAGATCACACTCATGATATCAGATTGTACTCAGTTCCTCTTCAAAATGAGGGAAATAGTTTTGAACGATCCTTTTATAAAATGGTCCTAGAAAGCGGCGTAAAAATGGTCCGAGAGTTTGTACCCATAGTCCCGTTACAAAGGTGATACACACTACAAATGTTTGCACATTCAACAATCGGATCAATGGTCAAATTCAATGTTTTCAAAAAGAAAGTGACGCATCTTAAACCTAAATCACACGATGCAAGTTTTGAAGCAACATTTGTACAGTTCAAGGGCTTTACTGTACACTGAAAACAACAACTTTCCAAACAAGTTGCGAGAAAAAAAATATAATAATTATTATTCATTCCATTCATACTCCTAAATATTGAAATGGTTTAAGTTGAATTTCCTACGTTTATTGGAGCAAGATGCATAGAATTAAATGCTTTGGAATTTGAAGAAATCTAATCCCGATCATAATCGTAAAATTCAGTAGGACTTGGAAGCTCAATAAAACACAAAACTGGCGAATTCTGGAGAGGTAAAAACTTGAGATGGCAATACTTCAGAAGCGCCTCTTTCAAAGTCAATAAAACTCGGCCAAAACTAAAACTCATTATTGTACGCTAGTATGCTGTAATCTGATCTATTGGGAAGTTTGGATGCTGAATGAACTTTTGATTGCACCTTTTTTCTCAAGAGAACTGCAGGAGAGTCACATAAATCAAAGCTCTAACAATTGATTAACCAAATTCATTGCAGGGATAATTAAAAACATTGAACAAATCAACAATAACGATAACGTCAGCGTAAACAAAAACAAAATTACGTATTTAACGCTTCATTCCGTCCTACAACACCGTATTTCATCTCGTTAAAATGCGAACGCTGATGCCCCCAGACGTTCGTGATCTTGATAGACAAAAGAGAAGGGAAGCTGACGAAATTTCATTTTGACTTTCTCGCAGTGTATATTTCGAAATGTAAAGTGCAAAGTAATGACAAGGAAGTTTATTTGCTGTCAGAGCAAGTTTAATCGTATTGGACCGATCTAACAAAGCGGGAGCGAGCGATTCGAAGGAATCTGGACGAACGCGTTGAATACGAAATGAAGAAGACACGGTTCCTTGTTTCGTATCCCCCTCACTTCGTGGAAAATCCGATTGTTTTACGGGAAACAACAGGAGGATTTATAATTAAAAATGAGACAAAATTATCATTTCTAGCAATACAAAATACGAGCAGGATTATAACTTTCATTTGCTATCGCGCATGGGAAAATAGTGGACTGATAAATCCCCCGGAATTGTTTGCTTAGTAGTCAAACTAACTAAACACTTGGAAGGCAAAAACAGTGCCCCGTGACCTTCCCGAAGCAAAAATTTAATGAATGAAAGCACAAAGAAAACTCCACGTCCATCTTAATTCGATAGTCTTCCGGGGATTTTAATCCACGGGACCGGGTCACTTCAGGGACGGAATCAACCCTGCACTATGCATTTACTTAATTTCGATTGGACATGCTCAGCTTGGAATAAATAATCGGATGGCCTCAAATCGTTTATAGAAACTGCGGTAGGGAACAAGATATTTAAATTAAAAGACTTTTGATGACAAAGCAATGAGGACAGGAGGGGTTGCGGACAAGGATGACCCTCGTTTGAAGTTAAATATTCCATTACAAGGGCATAATTACGTCGCTGGACTCTCTCTCTCTCTCTCTCTCTCTCTCTCCTCTGGTTATTCAACATAAGCTTCAATCTGCCAACCCCTCCTCATACCACAGTTACACTGTCACCAGTGCTCCCGCGCCAACAGTTCTTGTCACACAGCCTCTGTATCCAAACTCAAACGTGAACAATTTGTGGGAAGAAAATTAAAGAAATTAGAGGATAAAAGAGAATGTCGGGTTCGTTAGCTATTCATTTAATCAAGATAAATTCAACGCTTAAGGCTTGATTTCAACGAAACATAAAACTCAGTTTCACTTCTAAATGCGTTCAAATTAAAATAATGGAGTAATTATTATGCCTGCATTCAGTTGTCGAGTGAATCCCCCCCCCTTCCTCTTATTACTAACTTAATTTTAAAACTGTAGATTACATTAATATTAGTTGTCCAGGTGCGAAATACGCCAAACTCAACGTAAAACGATAACTTTACGATTTTTCAGTATTCACAAAACAAACTTTTTACTTTTGTCATCGGAAAAATTACATTAAGTGTGAATATGACCGATTTGAACTCTAAAGTTGGGTTCGCTTGCGAGCTGTGCTAGCTTTCATTGGATGCAGCTTGAAACGTTCGAGCTGTCACAGCTCACAAATGTGAAGGAACAATAAGAGCAGACTACGCACTATTTCTATACATAGATCGTTGCCCATTTTGAGGACAGTTCATGAGGAAAATCATAGGGCCCCCCTGGGAAACATGACAAAGCGCCCAAAAATAACTCATGAGCCATCATGGGAAGACAGTGACGGTGGGCATCCCTCCGAACGCACGTGGCAAAATTCATGACATACGTTGCCAGAACCACGGTTTTAAAATTTCCAGACATTTTTTTCTCACATTTTACCGTGAAAATGGACAGTTCCTGCCCATTTGTGCCCGTCATTTAATAGACCCTGCGCCTACGTGACCTCGAAACTTGACATTTCGCACACTTTCAACAGTGAATTCGTATACATGTCAGTAGATAGTGATAGTGAACATTTCGCACCTATTTAACTGTTAATTCCTACCAAAGTCATATGGAAAACCAAGACATTAAACTTAGTATTATTTGTATGTAAAAATGAAGCGGTTCGTGGATTGGGATTTTTGCTCCCGATACGTTGCGCTGCTCTACTATGAAAGTAGATTACCCGCTAAATTCAAAAATTATACAAAAGTTGAGTGTTGAAAAAAATATATGGTATCAAGGTAGATATCACGCTACAACTTCAAACCGAAAATGAATATAATAATTTTTGTATTTGGCGGGTTTTCTCCTTTTTTTATTCTTAACGGGAGCAAAAATCCCAACCCAAAATAAAAAACATTTTTTTCCTCGAGTCTGAGGACTTGGTTTTCCATATGACTTTGATTTCGTACATTGCGTTCCCCACAGGAACATGAGAGTAACGACAAACCTGGGGCCTGATTCTCTAACGAGATTGAAATATTGCTTTGGTAGAAACATTAAAATCTCATTCATGAAATTAAGAAAACTGAACGGAAACATGTGATTTTTGACAAAAGCAATGTTGAAAAATTTAGTGAATAAGGCCCCTGACCTTTTTTTTTTTAGAAAAATCCATTTGAAAACACGTGGTTTTCGGATTTGTCGTGCGATTCCCTTCCAAAGCTTATGGCCACAACGTCAAAAAAAATTAGTCAAAATTATCGCCTATTTTCGGATTAGAGAAGAAAATGAACCGCACAGTAGTCGGTGTCACATTATTTAATATTCTTCCCCCTAAAATTAGAAATTGCCTCAGCACAACGATCCTGTATGATAAATGAGAATCCGAATTCACGAATGTATCGTGTAGATAAGGTTTTTCCTTTAATTTAAGACATAGGTAAGTTTTCATTCAGAATTTTGTTGTTAACGAAAATATATACGAATGTTGAAAACGAAAATAAATAATTTTCTACAAATAAATCGGTAGTTGGTGGGTACGTTGTACTGCAAGAACAGTTGAAGGTTTGACAGCGATCTATCTCGTGCTAATCGTGCTATAGAACCTGAACCTCATCCAAAGTTTAACATTTTATCTACGGGCATGCTTAAACCCTTGTTGAGTCTTGGAAAGGTCCAAACGGGCATTGTCAACACGGGGGAGCTGACAGAATTGACACCTCGCTCGTGTGACATCAGTTAAAAATTAAACAAGACAACTAAATTCACCCTTTACTATTAACGTTTGTTTCCTTTTACAAATCTCAAAGCAGCTATGACCGACAAGCCAACAACTCTTTCAAAGAAACATAATAGACGATGTCAACCGCGTTGTTGGACATGGTTGATGAACTTGATGAAGTACATACCGACAGTCAACAAATCATTTACTGCAAGTAAATTATCTTACTTTCTTTAGAAGTTATAACACACGTTTTCCAGATAATACATTTTGGATAATTTGCATTAAAATGGTTCAAGGAACACAATTAGTTATTGAATAATGGGATTGGATCGATTTTGTTCCTGTACTTCTTGTCTGGCTTAAATTAACAGAGGGACAAGGTTTAATTATGTGCAAAACCGTTACCATGTGACATTATGATGAAAAAAAGGAGAAGGGACGATACTAGGATGCGACACGACGACCTCTGACTCGTTATCATTGGCGACAGTAAAAATTCAGCACAGTAATTTCAGAGTCGAGACAGAAATTTATTCACCCCCCAAAAAAAAAAGAAAAACCGGCAAAATAAAAATTTCGAATCACACACTCTCAGTTGATAAAAAAACACGAGTAGTACCCAACTTGCTACCGTGTTGACTGCCGATGTCTTACTGGAAATACCGCGTAGCGTCCACCTCCACTCACCCGCCCACCCAAACAACCCTTGTTCGTTATACTCTCGTCGTCCCGTCTACTCGCTCCTTACCAGTATAGACGCCGCTTAACCTTTTGCAACCCCTCTAGCCAATTTCTCCTCCAATTTTACTTCCATTCCGAAAGAACGAGGGGGGAAAACCCTAGCAATTGGGAGATGAACAAAAAATTGGATAAGAGGATTTTTTTAAGCCTTTGGAAGTGTTCCCGAAACTTCTTTTACTTGTAATAACGAAAAGTTTTTGGGAAAGAAAATAACTGGGATCCAGTTTTCTGGAAACTAGCAAACTTTATGCGCAGGGGTAGGTATATTAATTATTAACAGAACAATATTCAGCTCAACAGTCTGACAGAATGAAAGGAGAAGATAAAAATAAAAGTTCTTCCGCGGGAAACTCTCCAGTCATCAACCGATCCAACGAGCTACCAGCTAGTTTCAACGCATTATACTAAGAATGAGGTAACTCGGCCAAAGCTTTTCCACCCATTTTTTTTTTTAAGAGGGTACAAGTGGGATCGTGCAAGCCGGCCCCAATAGCGTGAAATTGCAAAATTTTGAGCTAAATATCCTCGAAATCACAAGAATCATGTCTTAATTTCAGCAGAACTGCAAGTTCAGGACCAGTTCTTAGTGGGGTCGTGGGCGACGCGAGAAAGGTATAAAAAATTTTTACGTAGTTTTAACCTCGTATTTTCTTCCAGAAGAGCTTTTTCTCAGTATTAGCCGAGAAGATGAGTCTATTAACCTCGAACCAGCGATTTTTGTACCTAAACTTGATCCACAAAATGACCTCCAAGGATTATGGGCGGCTATTCGCTCTATTCCTAAATTTAAACCGCGAAGTGCCTCGAGAAACCACGAAACAGCTAAATATTTTCAATTTTGGACACAAATTTTGCCAAAGAACAGTGCATATGCGCTTTTTCTCAATTTTAGCCGTGAAGTTGAGTCTATAAACCGCGAACCAACGATTGTTACCGTGGCAGTAAAAGTTGCCTCCAGAAAATATCTATTACTGATTCTCTGAGTTTTAGCCGCGAACCTGGCCCGCAGGAAATATCACACTGGCGATTTTTACCATGAAGATGTCTCACTGAAAGCGGGCCGCGACGCCGGACAGGATTTCAAAGACTAGCGAGGCTCATACGCCTCCACACCATTTCCGGACGGGGGCGCAAATTGAGTGGGGCTTGGGGGGTGTCAAAGCCAGCCCCCCCCCCCAATTCGGTGAATGATTTCTCAGGTGGTAAAACTCGCTCTGAATTGTACTTTCAGAAGGTAAAATCCCTTTTTAAGTGCATAACATGGGGTGGAAACATTATGACTTACAATTTTCACGCAATTTTTAGCGTATGTGTACTTACACACACCAAGTGCTAAATTTCTACCTCCTTTGTAAGTGGTAGATTTACTTCTACATTTCACGGGAAATTATGTTCGGAGTTGTTTAATGCAATAGAATGCGTTAAATAAACAGAAATGGCTCACAGACGCGTTCAGGTGGTAGGATTCGCCGGGAATCAATTTCAGCCCGACTGCAGTAAGCGTAAAACTTAGGTTCTCCAGACTAACTGGAACCAACCAAATATCCGGATAGTAATCGGATTCTTCCTGAAAAATACTTTACAGTCCGGGAGCCCACCGTATGAAAAATCCGGATCATTTGATCGTGTCTGCCACCTGTTTAGAATGTTTCTTATGATCTAGGACAGGGGTGGCCAACCCAGGGTCCGCGGGCCAAGAAGTGGCCCGCTGAGCCTTTCACAATGGCCCGCCCCGTGGCATACAGTGATAAATGATCATTTTTGTTATTGGATTTTGGCGCCCCTCGGATTTTTGTGTAAATGGAAAACGCTACAATTCACGCCTTCTCGTGGGCGACTAATCCTCCGCTAAGTGCCCATTTAATCCAGACCAAAATTGAAAATAACGCTAATTTAGGGCTGAAATTGAGATACATGCCTAACTCACGGCTGAAATTATTGAGAAAAATAACTGATTCACGAACACAAGTGAGAATAAGTGCTAAATCACGGATAAAACTAAGAAAACTACGTAGATAATTCGCGATTACTTCACGGCTAAAATTGAGAAAAAGCTCTAAAATCGCTTATGGAGAGTAAAAAATACTAATTCGCGTTGAAAATTACGAAACACACTAATTGAGAGCTAAAATGGTGAAAAATCGCTAAAATGACAAAAAATGAATTAGCAATTTTTAAAATGAAGAAAAATTGCTAATTCATCCGAAAAATTGTTAAGAAGCACTGAAGTAAAGAAAACGCTAATTCGCGGATTAAATTATGGAGTAAACGTCAATTCGCGGTTTCTGAAGGTAACTTCGTGCCAGAAGAAAGTGAAAAAATCGCTAATCCGCGGCCAAATTTCAGAAAAATCGTAATGTAATTCGCGGCGAACATTGGGGGAACTTTAATGCGTTGATGAAACGTAGAAAATCCATAACTAGCGGCCAAACTGAGAAAAACGCTAATTTGCGGCTGAAATAAAGAAAAATGGCTAATTGGGAATTAATTTGAGGTAATTTGCTAAATCACTGAAAAGTGAGAAATCAGGACGAACACGAATAAATCGCTAATGCATGGATGAAATGGTGAAAAATCGCCAAAATGGCTAAAAATCGCTCATCCGCGGCTAAATGAGAATAATGCGCTAATTTGCGGATAAAATTAAGAAAAAGCGTTAATTCGTAGCGAAAATTGGGAAACAAAGCTCTCATTAAGGGCTCTCTAGGAGGCTAAAATTAGGTGAAACGCTAATTCATGGCTGAAATAAAGAAAAATTACTATTTTTGGGGTTAAATTGAGAACATTATTGCTATTTCACAGAAATGAATCGAGTAAATAGCATGTAGCAGTTTCCGGAAACAGCTTCATGGCTAGAGTTAGAAAATATAGCGCTAATTCACGGGTAAAATCGCTCAACGGCTCAAATCAGGAAAAACACAAATTCATTGCAAGAAAAATCGCTAATTCACGGCTGAAATGAAGACAAATCACTAATTCACCGATGAAATGTGAGAAAAAACGCTAATTCGCGGCTCCTGAGGGCCACTTCACGGAGGCGTTGGTGAAAGATTTGCCCGGGGGGGCGCCAAATATGTCTAAGGCCGGCTGTGGAATGAGCTGCCACAGGGCACATTTTTTTTTGCAAATGGAAAACGCTATTATACTGTGGTTAAATTATGTTGTTGAAATTATTGATCAGTCCCCAAGTGCGTTTTATTCAGAGCGTCAAGGCCTTTTGCTAAGAATCAAAGTGTTGTGCTCGATGGGGAGGGTGGGCAGGGTGGGTTGCCCGCATGAGTTCTTATGACCAGGTTTATGGCCCACGACCAAAAAAGATTGGCCGGTCGTGATCTAGGAGATGACACTTCTGTGATCGCTAGTCATTTTATGTGAGACAGGGGCTCACAACAGAGCTAGATGGGGGAGGGGTATGAAAAATCATGGCAAGAGTAAAACTCCTTTTATGCTTTTTATAAAAAAACAAATCATTTTATGAGTTACGAAGCCATAATATCGCCATCCAATTTAATTGTAGGAAAGAGCTTTAAAAAATGATAAATTTCGAGACTAACTAGTATCAGAGTAGCCTCAGGAATTCATTCGAAATTAGATGGCGATGGTGGTTTTCTATTTTCTATATTCTAATTCTATTTCTATATTCTAATTTTTACACTTGACAGCCATTTTAAAGCATTCCAAAGGGGTGATCGCCAAAAGCTAGGTCTGGTGTGGGCCCTTGTCGCGCACTGGCGATCTCAGAAGTGTCATCTCCTACATAAACCACAAAAAAGCTTAAAATTTAATAATAATATATTGATATTGCTTACCTATATTAATAAGGGATTATTACTGAGTGAGCCAAATCCACGAAATTTGGGTCTCGAAAGACCTAGGCCCTTATGCTAAGTCGTTCCTCGAAATTTCCTTGGCTCCAACCTTCCTCGCAAACTGTGGAATCACATGTTATTTTATAATTTTTCCAGTTTGGGAGGGAGCTTTGAGATTGAGGAAAATTCGAAGAACGACTTGGCATACGGGCCCTAGTCCCTGTTTTTACTAAACCCGCGAAATTAATTCTGAATTATGAATTAAAATTGGTAATCTGGAATGGCCAAATATCCAAGAAATTATTATCTGTAAAGGAGAGAAAATCTGCGACATTGAGGTTTTAAAGAGCCAAATCTGAACAATTTTTTGAAGAATTCAACTGATGAAGACTGACTTTGAATGAGTCAGAACCAGATCAGTCAGATTTGGTTATACCAGCTCAGTCCAACCATCATCCCGATCACAAGATTGCAGCCTTTACAGCGTATATCAATAGGTTACTGTCTCTGCCCCCGGAGCAGTTGTAATTAATTAAAGAAGTGGCAGTCAACAACGGCTTCAGGTAGACGATGATTGACGATCTGAACGCAATAAAAAGAAAGCAGCTTCTCGGCTCAGAGTCACCCTCAAGTCAACGCGGTGATGAACATCGGGATTGGTTGGTATTGCCGTTCCTTGGGCAGGTTTCGCTACGGTTGGAAAGAATTTTAAGAAGGACGCGCCACGTAGCTTTCAAGAGTGTAGAGAGTCTTAAAACCATCCCCACCAGCCAGGGTAAGGATCCAGCTGACTTAGGGACTCCAGAAGAGGGGCGACTGTGGAGCGACTTACTGCAGCCGCACTGGACGAAAATTCTGCACTCGGCTCAAGGAACATTTACAGCGTTCTAATTCTACGTTCTATATTTTCACATCAATCAGAGGTGCAGAGCTGATTCCGCCCACACAGCCCAGATCCTCATGGTTGAAGATAATCATAGAGCACGCCACGTTTAAGGGGCTATGTTCATTAGTAAAGAGTTCAATATAGCAGGAGATTTGTGCCTCACTGAACGATTGGAGGGTTCTCAATCGGCACTCTGTTCCCTAGTCAATTTTCTCCCACCTACTAGTACAAATAAATGTAAATCTTTCAACCTTCGATCTTTGTTCAGTTGATGTTAGACATGTGGTATAACACCACGGTTTTATTTTATTATGACTCAACTCCCTGTGATGTAAGTACTTATCCACTCTTCTCGTCTTATGGGTGTTCCTACCAATGTTATGTTATTTATTTATTTTGTTATTTATTTGTTGTATCCCACTGATGATGACCCTGAGCGGTTGAAACCTGGTGTGGTTAATAAAACACCCGTGGAATGACAACATCTTGTACTTATTTCGTCCTGAGTAACTCCATGACATCGGCATAATGAATTATACACAATACAAATCATCAAAAAGTAAAAATTCCATGAGGTCACCACACTTTGTTTCGTCAACGCTCACATAAAAATCATTTCTCAGATTTCTTGAATTTCTCGGATTTCGCTCTCGCAAAAATCCCATTTTGACTTTTCTGGCTCACTAAAAACCCAATGTCACAGTTTTGTTGCTGGAAAACAAAGCGGGGTTTACTTATTCGAAAGCAAATTTTGTGGATTTTTATTGCCAGCTCATTTTCGCGGTTTTGTCTCATTAAAAATCATTTTAACGGGTTCCACTAGCCAATTACCCATTTTCGCAGGTCGGGTTTTCACAAAGCTGGTGCTATCCGTCTTCGCGGTTAAGGGGGGGGGGGCGAGTGGTAAAACTGTAGCAGCCAGGTGGTGAAATTAACTCTCACATCCCCCCCCACAAATATTTTGCTACTTGCGCCCCTGGAGATATAACAATGCTCAAACGAAGAGCGGAATAAGCCCATAAGGCCAATGGTGTGGCTCATAGCTATGTTAATATCCTGTCTGTGGACTGATAGCCGCAAAATTCGCTCTCTCGGAAGAATACTGGTACAACTCAAAAAAGTGTTTCTGACCATTCCAGTTTGGATTAATGTTATTTAATCCCAACTGTTTAGGTCAGAAAAACTTTTTTGAGTTAAACCAGTATTCTTCCGAGTGAGCGAATTGCCCTTTTAGTGGCTACAAGTATAACCAAGAAAAATATAAGAAAACCCTACTGAGGTTGAAGCTTTGCTGAAGTTTTGAGCTTCCCTGTGGTTGGATCTTTACTGCGATTGGAGTTTCTCGCCTTCCGTCACACGGATTACGGCACAACGGGATCCGCCACCACCGAGCAAAACACCGAACAAATGGACACATCAACCCCGCAACACACCCACATAGCTACCCCGACCAATAATGAATAGACACACATCGTTGAACCACCTCCGCCTTGGACAAATCAATATTGCAGGCCAACGAGTAACGTGGGATGAACTACGTGAAACCCTTCCCTCCCTCAACATTGACATCTTGGCACTACAGGAAGTGCCGCGCCTCCCCTCCCCAAACCTTGGCAATAACATCAGGGTAGCGCCCCCCTCATTTAACGCCGAACAAAAAACTGGCCTCGTTGTCACCAATCCTAACATCGACGCAGTCTTCATCCCACGTTACTCGACATCCCATGTCACCACAGCACAAATCGGCACCTACACAGTTGCGTCAGTTTACATCCCGCCACCATCAACACTCGAACTTGAAATACTCGCCCAAGTGGAAGAACTACTACGCACCTTCCCTAACATCATCATCCTTGGCGACTTCAACGCCTGGGTAACAGAATGGGGATCAACCCGGAACAACGCTAGAGGTCTACACATCCTCAATTTAGTAGACACATACAACGCCCGGCTGCACAATAACCCAAACCAAGGCGCCACGTTCGTGGGATCGCACGGGGAATCCTTCATCGACCTCACTATCACAGCGGGGCACATCCCAGCAACGTGGGAAGTGTCCGATGACATCGCCACATCGGACCACCGGCTCATCCGATGTTCGGTCCTTGCATCCCGCGACGAGAGCTACCGCCCAAGGGTTCACCACGGCTCGACTACGCCAAAGCCGATTGGCCCCTCTTCCGGACCCTCATTGACCGCAATATAACACTAGCTTTTCTCCTCGATCCCCCCCCCCTCCCGGCCGACGACTCCATCAATCGAAAGATTGCGGACCTCACGGCGATAATACTGAAAGCCGCCACTCACGGAGCACCCCCAAGGTCGCCAATCCCACCAGACCATCGGCCCCTTGGTGGACGCCCGAAGTACAAACCGCACGAACATTAACGCGACAACTCAAACGACGGATACCCTCGCGGACGGGTGAGGATCGAGACAGGGCATATGCACTGTTCGTCCAGCAACGGCGAGAATACAAGAAAACCATCAGAAGAGAGAAACGACGCTCATGGCGTCAGCTCACCACAGAGGAACTCTCGACCAACATCTGGAGTTTCCCATACCAGATGTACAAAGGTAGATGCTGCCCGAAAGCGCTCCTAACGGCGACACCACAAGCAATGGACGTCCACACGACCCTCTGCGCCCTACTTGCGGGACTCTTCCCCATGGATGACCCCAATAGTGACACGGACGAGGACAGACAAATACGCGCGGCGATCGACGAACCACCAGCGACGCCTGATGCACCACCGTGGACAAAGGACGAGGTAGCCGCAGTTTTTGCGACGAGCCCCCTTAACAAGGCCCCAGGCCCCTCCAGGTTGACCGGAAGGATGCTTAGAAACCTACCCGAATCAGCGGTTGATGTCTTTACCACCATCATAAACGAATGCCTCCACACCACATACTTTCCATCGTCATGGAAACGGGGAATAGTAAGCCTACTCCTAAAGGACACTGGACGCGATAGAGCCGACCCGTCCAGTTATCGGCCAATTACCCTCCTTTCTGCTGAAGCTAAATCCTTCGAAAAGCTCATAGTCAACCGATTACCACCCACGGTCTACGACCCCTGCCACCGATGGCAATTTGGAGGGATCCCCGGACGGTCAACCGAACACGCCATTCTAAACCTTCGCAGCCAAATCGAAGACGGGCCCCACCGCATCACCGCCGTGGTCTGCTATGACGTGATCGGCGCCTTCAACGCCGTCTGGTGGCCAGCTCTTCTTGCTGAGATACGAGCAGCCTCCGTACCGCGAAACATCTACCTGCTCCTCCGGAGCTATCTCAACAACCGCCACGTCAGGCTCAGCCACGGTGGTGTTACTGCCGAGCGAGAAATCACGTGTGGGTGCCCGCAGGGAGCAGTCCCCGCATGCCTCCTTTGGGCTCTAGGCTTCGCCCCTCTCCTTCGCGACCTTGAGGCGGCAGGGTTGGCAGCCACTGCGTTCGTTGACGACTTGGCTATAGTCGTCTCCGCCCCGGATCATCATCGATTCCGGCAAGAATTCCGCCGCATCGACGAACTCGTCACATCCTGGTGCGACACCCGTCGCCTGAAAATCAACTACGCCAAGTCGTCAACAACTATCTTCCGCGGAACACAGCACTTCCCAGCACAACATCACCTCATCACGCACCGCAACCAAAGAATGCCACTGACGACATCCATGCATTACCTGGGAGTGACCATAATGCGCTCAGGACTGCCAACCATGCATATCGCGCACCTAGCAAACACCACAACCCCCACGTGTGACTTCCTACGAGGAATCTCTGGCTGTGGCTGGGGGCCCACATTCCAAAAAAGGCTCCTATACTACAAAGCAGTGTTCGTCCCACGAGTGGCCTACGCGTGTGCTCTGTGGTGGACGCGGGCACGTCGAGCACAACGCCAACAAATGCGCAGCATACAACGCCGGATCCTGATTGCAGCACTCCGCGCCTACCCCACAACGGCACACTTAACACTCCATGTCATTGCTGGAGTCCTCCCACTTGACATCGAGCTCGATGTACTGGCGGCCTTGCGCGCCCGGAAACTAGGCACAAACCACCCGTTACCATCATGGCTACAGGTCGCGGACTACCGGAAAGCTTGCCATCACGCCGCCATCCAGGAATGGCAACGCGAATGGTCAACCGCGGCGACTGGACGTCACACCTTCGCCATCATTCCTGACGTGAAAGAACGCCTGCGCTGGAAGTGGTGCTTTCTAAACTACCCTGCCGTGCAGCTTCTCTCGGGTCACGGCTCCTTCAACGGAAAGCTCCACTTCCACCGCCGACGGGACAGCCCTGACTGCCCATGCGGGGGCGAGGCCGAAACGGCGGAACACGTAATTCTTCGCTGTCCGCTATACCAACGTCAACGAGATCGGTGGCAAATCCCCAACGATCTCAGAAATCTCGTCGCTAACAAAACCTCGGCCCGCCGCTTCCTATGCTTCGCCAACGCGGCTTAATCCTGGTCATGTGCCTCTCAAGGCATCAAGCCAGGGCGGGAAGAAGGCACAATCCTGGTTGGGCCTTCTTTGTGGTTTTGGAGTCCGGTGATTGGACCTTTGCTGTGGTTGGACCTTGGATGTGGATGGACGTTTTCTATGGTTGGACCTCCGTTGTGGTTGGGCCATTTTTGTAGTCGGAGCTTTGAAGTTTCTGGGCCATCTTTGTGGTTTTGGAGTTAAGTGGTCGGGCCATTTGCCATTTCTGTGGTTGGACCTTGGTTGTGGTTGGACCATTTCTGTCGTTGGACCTTGGTTGTGGTTGGACCTTATTGGCTATGGTTGGACCTTTGCTGTAGTTGGACCTTTGCTGTTGTTGGACCACTTCTGTGGTTGGAGCTTCACTGGTTGGCGCCCAACTAAGTTCCAACCACAGAAATGGTACAACCTCAAAAATGGCAAAACCACAATAAAGGTCCAACCATAGAAAAAGTCGAACCACAGCAAAGGTCCAACCACAGCCAAGTTCCAACCATAGAAATGGTCCAACCACAGCAAAGGTCCAACCTCAGGGAAGCTCCCAACCACAGCAAGGCTCAAGGTGGAAAAAACTAATTATCATTCGTCGAAAAAAATCAGCCTTTTCGGGAACGAAAATTGAAAAAAGTATACCTAAATAAGGAATACTTCTGCAAATTTAGAATATCCCGGAGATCTTAATATCCAGGATACGTACAAAAATAATACGAGAAAATGTATGCCGCTTTGTAGGCGAGGATTGAACGTGTATTAGGACGCTTTCACACTTCGAGATTCCGGTATCCGATTCCCGTATCGAGGGTACTATAAATACACTACGGCAAACGCGCTCCTTCACACTTAAGATTCCAACATCGGATACTTAAAGTATCCGCCTTGACTGCAGTGTATTTTTAGTATCCTCGATACGGGAGTCGGATACCGGAATCTCAAGTGTGAAAACGGTCTTATTACCAAAGAAATGGGTGATACGAATCAATTAGCGTTTCGTAGGACGTCCGAGTCTATGCTCTATTTATATTGTACTTAAAATTTATGTTACTGGAACAGAATATACGAATATAATTATTATATAATATGTTTGTATGATTTGAACTCCCTTATTTTTAAACATAAGGGGATGGCTCGACGCACACCTAAATGTACATAATATATTCATAAATGTATATGATTTCCGCAGAATGAAAATGAAAATAAATAGCTAAGAATTAGCTGGTACATATTATACCATTAATGGATTTCCCCTTGGCTGAAAGTATTAAATTCCGTTACCTGCCTGTTATATTTACCGTATATTAATGGATTTCTTGGGATCTCTACGGGAGTTCCCCCTTGTGATGGTTCATTAACTTGAGCTTAATTTTATCAGCAAGACCTAATTTTTTTGTACGCCAAGTTGATCCTCTGATTAGTGGCACCGTCGTAAAATTTTCAAGAACTTTTAATGTCTCACCGAAAATGAGTTCAATATTACAACGAAGAGCGTAATGGCAAGTCCATGCAATCTAAATTATTTAACCTCTTCTATAGACTACGGTGCTACGTAGTTTATATGCAAGGTCCTGCGCTAAAGAAATTTGACCAAAGTTCAGCGTCACGTAAACACAAATGAGGTTTCGTTGAAGGAAACTCCCCTTTAAGTCCCCGCCCACTCTTACTCCTTTCAATAATTCTGGATAAAGAGTCAAATTCCAAAGGGTGAGTCCAGGAGAGCAGTTGCTGCTGATTAATCCCGGAAGGTTGCTACAAGTTTCCCACTTACTGTCACAAGAAGCCACTCCGCGCGCCGCCTGGCATTCAACAACCCCTTCTTGCTCGACGCGGCCCGAAAAGGTCGGTTGTAAGAAATGAGATATCTAATCTGTTGAAGTTTCTTACTGCTAACTTAGTTTAGTCCGAAGAAAAGGACGACGAGAGTTTTCGAGTGAGCAAGGTTGAGTGAGGGGCGGGAGAGAAGGGTTGGTAACTAAGGGTAAAGACGAGTTTAGGAAATAAGGTTTAGAAAATTTTCCGTCCAACTCCCCTTCCCATCCAGCTCGTTGCCCTAAACGATATTTTTTTTTCTTGTAAATGACCACTTTTGTTGGTCGTCAGACATCCTTTGAATAAATTGCTTGCAGGAAAAAACTTTGAATCAACTTTTTTTATTAATTAGTTAACTTCTCGCCTGTGCTCTAATTTTTAAACTTTTTAAAGAAACGAACAAACTTAGCAAAAATACCAGAAATGACGCATTAAGAAGAAAAATACGTTATTAATTTCGTTTTGAATTTTCCATCAAGGGTTGAAGATTTCAACCCGTCATACAACTAAATATTTAAAGAGGGCAGCTAAATGAAAAGAGGGCGGATCTGTTTAAGATTAAAGAGCCTAGGAACAAGGGACGCGAAAGGCAGGCAACTCCTCCTCTCATAACATCGCCTGGTTAAAAAAAGATATCCACAATATAAAGGCATGATTCTAAAACAAAGAAAGGCCCCTGAATAGCATGGAGGGTTTTAATTTCTAAAAGGGATTGTCCTTTTTCCACCTTCTTCCTACCAATAACAATATCACTGGAATATCATTTTAAACCTTTTGGAGTCGCGTCGTGTTACGCTTATTTCCTTCGTTCTCACCATAAAAGGAAATAAACGCACCTGATACTTCCTTCTAAAAGAGCTTTAATGAAATGAAACATTCGACTTTTCAATAGTTTCTGATGCTCTTAACTACGTCCAATCAGTACATCACTCTCTAATTGGATGTTGTCAACGGGGAAAGCCACGCGCAGATACCAAGTTGCACTACTGCGAAATTATTGGAAGTTTGTATCTCTGAAAATAGGAAGAAGTGGCGAGAGTATCTCATAGGAAGTTCAAAGGAAAACAGTTTATAGAGACTCACGTCCGACCCAGTATGCTTCCCACTCGTTGGGTGGGAGCGAGAGAGTCACATCTATTAAACTAAACTAAAATTGACATAGGTACCTAATAAATGGTTTAGTATGGTTATAACTTTATAAGTATATAAGATTTTGTATTCTATTTGCCATAGCTGAAAATCCAGATTCTCGCGACTAAATTATGCACAATGGAACTATAAGTGATTATTTATTTTTAGGGATTAGGCTTCTATTTTATTCAGATCACGTCCATCGATGAAAATCACACTTTCATGCATGCGTATCTCAAGTGCTACCACCTCCTAATTTTCGAGCAGCCCGGGGCGACAAACGAAAAGTTTTGTTTCTAAGAAAAAGTGCGGCGATAATTAAAAGTTATTGTATGTATAACCACTTGTTCGTTGGAGGGAAAATCAGAAACATTCGCAGAGCTCCGTGCCCTGTAGACACGTGGATCGTAGAGTTGGCTTCTTTCCACAAATTATTTGTCACCAAAAGTCAATTTTTCGGGGAATCATCCTATCACCCACCGTTTGAGGCTTGTCGAAGTTTGAAGGTGAATAAAGCGTTGAAATTATTTTGAAGCGAACAACTGGCGACATCACCCAAACTACCTATTCGAAATTATTGACAAATTGCACAATAAGACAGTTATGCTGTAAACTTCCAGGCTCTCGCTTGTTTTATTTCTTCTGACGACTACTACGTTCAGTTCTCAAATAACTCAAGAAAGATGCCCGATTATTATTATTATTATTATTAACATTATTATTATTATTTTCGTCGGTTAGGCATGCCCTTGTTAGTGAGCATACAGTAGTGTACACGGAGAAGCGAGAGAAACATAAAATATAAAAATTACATACATAATTAGAGAGAACTCCACAACATATCAACTCAAGCAAAAGACGAATGTATGAGTTAATGGTGAGCCAGAAGAGATAAAGTTTTGCCGTGATTGCCGAAGGGGTGAGAAAGGACGGTGCAGGCAGAGGAAAGCATGCTGAAACGGAGAGCAGTAGGGAAACGTAGGAAGACAACATACAGTTTAAATGGTCGAGAGGAAAGTTGTAGAGTGCGCGGTGGCAGTGCCTGGGCACGGGTTTGCCAGAGATGCGTGATAGGGTCGTGAAATAGCGGCGGAAGGGAAGCGAGGAGAGAGAGAGGTCAAAGTTAGACCCAACTTTGATTACCCGCCGGCCAAAACGCAGCACCTCTCTATACCTCCCTCTCACCATTAGCCCCTTTGCCAGAAACTCATTCTCACTCACTCACTCTCTCTCTCTCATTTCCCAAACCAGCTAACATTTTAGTGACGATCGGAATTCAGCGAGCTAGGTATTGAAACAAGGCGCAATCGATCTTTCATCGACACCCCATATTCTCGTAAAAACCTCCATATCTTTTCACTACATATTTTTCACAAATTCAGTTTAAAAACTCCTTGAAACGTGCCACGGTGCTATCAGTAAAAAACGCTATAGTTGACATGCCTGCGGGTTTATGCTTTATCATAAAATCTTCTGAGTTATCATAGCACCCACGTATTTATCATAGAATCTACATATTTTCCTTAAATTACGGATTTTCGTCCAAAATATAGAGATTTTTCGACGACCTACCGCTTACCCTACTGCTTTCACTCACCACTCACTGCCATCAGTTTTTTTTTTTTTTTATTTAATTTATTGACGAAATGGCAATAACTGCCAAAAATTGCCCGAGAGAATGGTAACCCATAAGAGTTACAGCACAAAGTCGAATGACAGGCCAGAGCGAAGCGGCTCATTCGGGTTGGATTCCTGCACCATCGGGTCCCCCCACCCGGCCCCCCAAAGGTAATCCCTTGGGTACGCAGAAAGAATCGAAAAATTCGTTTCACCGCTTTGCCGTTATTTCGACACATCACTGTTTTTTCAGGAGGGAAAAATCAGGTTTTAAACAGCTTTTGAGTATCGTAATAGTTGACTTGTTTCTGGTGCGGGGGGGGAGGTGCGAGTTGTTCGGCAAAATAAAAATAAAGCTAACTCCCTAGGTCAGTGGTTCTCAACCTTTTTTGAGCGGCCGCCCCCCTGGGATCAAATACAATTTTCACCGCCCCCCTTACCAAAAATTCGTAATTGTTGTGGGTTTTCGGTGGGGGGGGGAGGTATTTTGTGGCGTTTTTCATGAAATAACAATGGTAGGCATATATTTGTGGAGAAATGGGTGAACATAATTGAGCAATTCTTTAAATAGGATCAAACGAAAGTGAGACTATATCAGTGGGATGGTTGAACTTGATGGTGCACTAGCATCATCAATTACTATCACTAGCACCATCAGCACCAGCACTAGCACTAGCGAGTAAATGCTGTGAGTGGAGGAGTCTATGAACTGCTTGGACAGTCGGAGCAGGCGATCAAACATGGGCGTTAGAATTTCTATTTCTTGCCAAGCCGATAATGATTGTTCTTTCTCTTTTTTCCCCCTCTCCTTCTTCAATGCCCTTTTGCTTTTGCGCTACTTATGTTTTATGTCACCGGGACGTTGGACTTTTCTACCGCCTAATCGAGCACGGCCCCATGAAGCATGCCCATGATCACCTAAGGCACACTCACCGCCCCCCTACTGCCCAAAAACAGTTCACCGCCCCGCAGCAGCCTTTCTCTGCCCTAGGTGCCCCTGAACCACTCCCTAGGTGAATAAACATAACTTCCTGCTCCAGTCGTGATGCTATACACCGCACGACTGACTCGGTTGTGCGTGTCGTTGCCTAGCCAGTTAGACACACCCTTCCTGATGTCCTCATGTGTCTTTCTTCCTCTTATACCGAAGTTCCTGTGTATTTTGCTCATGATCATGATTTTGTCTTACCTGAGGATGGTATACGACTCACATTTTGAATTTATACCCTCCCCTCCCCCGATTTTGTGGCCTTGGCGGCGGGGAGATGGATGGATGAGACCTCCACCCAGTAATGAACAGAATGAAGAAAATATGTATTTCATTAAAAGGAAGCTTTGTAGTTGGTTTAGGGCGAATTTCCAAACTCCAGTGCGGCTTATTGAGGTCCGTCCGCACCAAGGTTCTGACTGGTTGGCAGAAAAATTTGCGAGGTTTTTTCAAGAGCTAGACCCCCGCAAATTGATTTCTTGAGTAAGCCAACCCCGCAAATTTTGTTTTCTGAATGGCCAAATCCTTGAGAATTATTTTTTCAGTGACGCCTTTTCAGGAACTTAATGAAAGTACGCCGTATCGTCCGATTAAAATGTTTAGGATAATTTCCCAAAGTTTCCGTTTATAGCCCAATCTGGCAAATCTGCAACCGGCGGATGCCTGTGAACTCATTCCAAGCCATGTCTGTGGAAGACACAATCGAACTTTAAATATGAACTTTATTTTCTTTAAACAAAAAACGAATTGAAAATCGACGAATCCGCAATTCGACGAATAAAAATTGTTTTTCTTCGACACATGTTGTTGTTATGTCGCTTCGCTACATGTCCTGTAGGCTCTTCATCGCCTTCTCAAGAAAATCTTGTTAAGAGGAGAGAGACATCCGCCAAGGCCACCAGCGTTGGCGTTAGGGGCGTAGCGACCACCAGCTACACCCCTAAGCATGATCCGATTGTTTCCTACCTATCTTGACATTATTAACTTCTTGGAGATAGCTGAGCGCCCTCCCCTACGCATTGATTGGGGTGAGTGACGGTTTATAACTATATTTTTTAAGGATTGATGTACCAGAAAAAATAGCACGCGAGCCAAGGAGACGCGCTATGCTTTTTTTTTTTACATCAAAATACGTATGTAACTATTACTGTGTGTAAATTTAAGTAAATTTTTTAGCAAAGGCTAGTAAAAAGTCTGTAAGAGTAATGAAGGAGGAATGGTATGGAGAAAAAGCTTGGGCAAGGGACAAGAAAGAAGCGTCCTACTCATAATAATCAATCGTAAAAGAAGGAAAATAATGCCATTATGAATTAATGAAGGACCCTAGGAAAAAAATCGTTATGTTAATTGAATGATTGGTCGATTTAAACTGATACTATGTACACAATGAAACAGTACCCAAGTATATTTGTCTTAGGTTGATGATAAACCTATACGTTTAGCGCAGAGGATGCGACTATTACATTAAAATAAAACAACAAAAAAAAAGAGCCACATAGTTGGGAAGAGTTTAGGTAGACGATTTATTTTGCCGCAGGTGCTCGGCGAGTGTATTCCCCGGAGTTTTGAATACTCTGACGCTGTGCACAGTGTCGGCGGGGGTGTATCATTAATAAAAATGTAGCGCTAACAAGAGGTGAGGGGGTGTAAAAACTGAAATGGAATGTACGGGAGAAAGTTGTTGTTTTTTTGTTTTTTTTCAGCGGAGGGGAAACTTTAGTGGGAGGGAAGATGACATTTGTCGCAGTATTTTTTACTTCATCCCTCTTCCTTTCTCTTCATGAAGCCACTGCTTTGTTGGTGTATTTTGCTCCAAGTGGGACTTTTCTACTTTCGAATTTATGCCTGACGAAATTTCACTCAATTATTCAGAGCCTGGGCGGAAAGAGTTTCGTTACAGGTGGTGTTAAGGGGGACTAATTGTTGTTTTGCAGTAGTATTTCAATCCTGTCTTCTTTCTTAAGTCGTGTGTATCAACTCTCATGATCCTTATGTCATGCGGGTGGAATTCTACATTGAGATTGACCACCACACGGTACTGTATTAGTTACTAATTGTAAGTTTAGATAGACTAGCTCCTCAATATGCAATTAATTGAAGGCAAGTAATTAAAGTCAGCGTTGTAAGGTGTTGAAAGGGTCATCGTCTTCCTAGATCTATCGTGAAAGGAGTGAGTGGAATGGGAAGTCAATCGTCTCTCTCTGTCATTCAGGCACGCAGTGGTTTGGCATGTGGTTTCGAGCTTTGCTGTGTTTGGAGCTACACAGTGTGGTCTGGATGGTTGAGGCTTTAATATTCGGACAGCTTTTTGTGATAGAAGCTTTGCTGTGGTTCAGGCTTCACTAAGGTTAGAGCTATTTGTGGTTGGATCTTTACTGTGTTTGAGCTTTCTTTTTCGTTGGGAGCTATACTGTGGTTTGGATCTTTGCTGTGGTTGGGGCTTGGCTGGTTTGGAGCTTTCCAGAGATTTGGTGATTTGCCGGGGTTGAGCGTTTTTTGTTATGTAAAATCTTTAGAACTACAGCGAGATACTAAAACAATGGGGAGGGTGAAAGGGACGCTTCATCTCTCTGCTTTTTAGGAACGTCAGATTTAATGTCTCACCTTTCTTCCCTCCTTGAGTTCCATCCCCGGACCCGAATATTCTCTTCACGGCCCTGAATGAGGGATTGAGGGTACATGCCGACCTTCAAAACCTTCAACCTTCAAAATCAAATGCCGGAAAGACGGCACCTTCATCCATTAATATTTAAACGTACGTATTTATCCAATATCCATCATATTGGATAAAAGAAATTGGATGTGAGCAAAAGAAAGTTTCATCGAGAGAGATAGCACAACCACAGTGGCCAGAATACTAGTTGCTAGTTTTGTGTCTTCAAATTCCCTTCAGCAAACAAAGCATGGGGACAAAGTGTAAAACCAGGTAAATATAAGGGTCGTTTAGACACTAACGCACTTTCAATACTTGATATACATTCGCTTGCTGCACACCGTTCACTTGTTCACTCGTTAGGCTTTTCCTATTTCCTTCTTCTTCTTTTTTATCTCAGTTTAGAAGTATACTTGCCACATTGAAAACAAATGTTCTGTAGACCTCAAGAGTGTTGAATGTGATAGAGAAAGCGTGAACTTTCTTTCGGCAAGCAAGAGACAACTAATCGTACTCGTTCGGAATGAGCAATTTTCCGCAATCGGCATCGTAATATACTATTATTTTTTTGGTAGGTGTAAGTCTTTGTTTTGTTTTTTTTAATTTTTTTGGTTGGGCTGTGTCTTAGACTATGCTTTTCCGACTCGTATTTATGTTTTTGCCTTGTTGGGCATAGCTCTGAGGATGGTGTGATAAAAAATGGCACCGAAAATCGGCTAGCCTAATATAAATAAAGGGGATTTTTCTTCCAAAAATCAATCAACACGTCACTAATTCTCCGTGGTGCCCATTATGTAGTAAATTAATGACTGTTTCAAATCGAGAATGAAAACGCGTCGAGAAGCAATGGTTTCATGGGGCTATAATGATAAAAGAAGATGTTTGAGGCGAAGGAGAGGGATTCAGAAGGGTAGTTGCTACGTGAAGACGTCGCATTCTATCTGAAAAGGTTGGATGGAGAGTAAGAGAACGGGGATGGGAATTTTGAATCAGGATCCCAACTTGGGACTGGGTTAGGCTATTGACGAAACAAGTTTGGCAATTCCAAACTAATCTAAGTTGACGTGAAGGTTTGAACTTCATTCGCCCCCTTCCCACTGTCCGTTATGGACAACCTTGTTTCTTGTTATTGCGCCCTCTCTATATCCTTTCTCGTTCTTGCACCTACATGTGTGTATCCAGGCATTGATTTTGAACTCTTTTAGTCTTCTATTCGTCTTTTCTTCCTTATCGACAACTTTTGTGATTAGAGCTCACAAAATCGATCAGAACAAACGTGTTGTCTTCTCCACTTTAGGCTATTACGAGGCACTGCTGTGCTGTTGTTTTCAAACGAGATTTCCAACACATCGAACGAATAAAAAACAAAATCAGCAAACGTATTATCGCATTGAACGGTGAAACTGACTAATTGTTGGACAGAATGGAACAGAATTAGGAGCGACGCCCAGCAACATTTCTTTTATTCGTTTCCTGAATCCTTTCACCGGTAAGATTCTTAATCCCGGACGGGTTTGTTAAATACCTGAGGCCCGAGCAAGTACGGGTTGACAGCCCCAGAACGAGCCATTTGACATTTCTTTGGGACCAATACATTCTTGTTACGCGTTGGGTAACTTTTCCACCGTCCACCGACTATGTAATCTTGAAACACAAAAAAATCCAGAAAGCCGGCGATGGCGAGCGCCATTATCGAGCTTCACAGTGAACCCGTTAAAAGCGACATTTTTGATCGAATACATTTTGAGCTGTGGAATTATGGAGCCCAGTTCGAGGTTTTATAATCGGCACTTGAAACCCGTGCGGCCGACCTGGGCCTAAATAGCGTTTCTCCTAAGGAACATTAAGACCTATTGGCCGTTTCAAGAACCAGCCTTCAAGTAATCAGCCTTCCATTCAATACTGTACCTACCAACATTACTCCCACAACAACCTCTCTCGCACTTACTCCAGGAAGATAATCTAACTGAATTACTTAACGTCAGTCACTCACTTGCACGTTATTAGATGAAAGCGAGTGAAAAACGCTCGACTACCCTTGTACATGAAAATTGACTTGAAGAATCTGAAAAAAAGCAGACCTCACACTTTGTTCTCACAGAATTATTGGCGTTGGAGCAGGGGGGAGGGGGCTCTTTTATACGAGTTTCCCTCAAATTTTTACCAGTCTAAATGTAAATCGTGTCACGCGCTCCCCGACGCGAAGAATCATTTTCTAATAAAGCCCTTGTTCTTATTTTCCCCGCAATCACTTAAAATTCTCCGCAAAAAAAGAATGTCAAGCTCCACGGTAAGAATATCAAGCAACCCCCATTACACATCCCTGCTTTGATAAGGACAAAGTGGATCCCTAATGAGGTGATCTAAAGTATTGACTCTTGAATAATAAATCAGGATCAAGTTTACAGAGAGCAATCTTCTTTTTTTTAAAAAGTTCGAATTCCAATTTTGGACAGCATAGTGTAAGATCAGAGGGGATGAGTCTTGAATAAAGCTAGAAATCAAGTCGAGACGTGTTCTATGAAGAACCCTATAACCTATAAGATGCATGAAATAAACTAATATCACTCGTAAACCATAAAATAATATATGACCCTCTAAAACATGAGAGGATGGGAGCATTATGGAAAGCACCTGAGTGCACTCAGGATTCAGATTCGGTTTTCCATTGTTTCCTTGACATATGATACTCAAAAGTGACTTAATTTGCCAACGTATCCTGACAAACAACACCACACAATTTTCGTAGCAAAGTTCTCGTCCGGATCAAATCAAAACACTTGGACAAAATTATCCCGAGAATCGTCCAAGTAGGGCGATGTATAACCGAAAATTGTCAAAGTTTTAAATATTAAGATTTGCTCAACGGAGTGGCTTGAAAATTCTGTTCTTCGCTCTACTAAAAATGGCTTGAAGGTCCTTTGCTGCCTAAAAACAGATAAACTTTAGCTCTATTTCCACCATGGAAACGGCAAAAAACTGACTATACTCGCGTTCCCAATGGCTCAACTGGCTATTTGCAACCCCAAAATAGCGAAACTGGTGATTTCCAGTCTAAAAATAGTCAAACTGACTCTGTGTGCCCTAAAAATCGCTAAACTGACGATTCAAGCCTTCATAATAAATCATAAATCTAAACTGAATTTGTACCCTACATAACATGACTAAAATGATCAATTTGAGTCCTGAAACTATCACAACGTTCACACAGTTCACCCCTAGAAATGACTATAGTATACTGACAGTTTCCCCCCTAAAAATAGCCAAATTGGCTATTTACCCTTCTGAAATGGTCAATGTTGACTGTAAGCGGCCTGTATATCATGGATAAAACTGACGATTCGCGCTTTGAAACGGCCTAAACAAACAGAAGATTCAAGTCCTGAAACTGGTAAAATCAACCATTTGCGCGTCAAAAATTTCCAAACTGAGCCTTCACGCCTCTGTCGTTTCTGACGATGCGTGCCCTCAAAATAGCAAAACAGGCTATTCACGCCCTAAAAATTGCATTCTCGTACTGCCTAGCAGATCATTTACCTTCTATGCACATAGAGGCAACGAAATGACGATTAGCGCTTTTAAAATGGCTACTGAACTGACTACTCTTGCGCTATGAAATTAATTGACTGGCTGATCACACACTAAAAATAGCTACTCGGAGCATTCGAGCTCGGGTAATGGAGAAACTCGCCATTCCTGCTTCAAAAATGGCCAAACTGAGTCTCGACGCCCTAAAAATGGCCAAACTGCAGGCGATTCGCGTATCCTAAAAATATCCAAAGTGATGATGGCATATAACTCATGAATCATGTCTAATCTGACTTGATGAGCCGAAAAATGCGACCCTTGAATGATTATGATTGACTATTCAGTCGATGAACTGGACATTCATTCCCCCCACTGAATAGAAACTTCTCAACTTTACCAGCTGATTGACTCCCCCCTCACCAACAACAAGCTCTGAGGGGGATTCGAACCGAGGCACTCTGGGTTGCCCTAAAACCCGAATCAAGGAGGACCCGGCTGCTCACCGCCATGGCTGAAGAGAACCGTGAAGGTAAAACAGGGCCTGAGGAAGTTAAATTGTGGCTGGACGCCGCTGCCCAGTTGAAACATCAACACGGTTCGCTCGGCTTTGCCGAGTTGAGCTGGAGATCGTAGTCCAGTGGCAATTTTCATAATTGTCTGGTGGGTCCAAACTCCCGGCGTCATTCGCGTTCATCACGAAAAGCTAAAATTTCATCTTTCTGGGGTGGCCGTCAACTCGAGGGTTTTCCGCCAGGTAGAAGAAACATAGTTTTCCCCCAAGTAACTTGTACAATCCATTCTCTCGTTACTTGCTTGACTCCACAAGCCTTGAAGGAAATTTGTCGGAAGGGGGGGGGGGTTAGCCGCATGGAGCGGCAAAAAACAAATCAGCCCCGGGGCGGCAAAAAACAAGATCCGGCCCTGGTTTCATGAAACTGCAACTTTCTTTGATCTTTACCGACTCGAGATGGGAAAGAGTTTTGTTTCAGAAATAGAGTTTCTTGAAACAAAATGTTTTGAAACTTTTTCAATTCTGTGAAACATTCCCCTTTTTGTTTCATGAAAGTCTAGTGGCGGCGGAAGTGGGGTTCAGGGAGAGCGAATGCTCCCTCAATGGTCTGGTTGGGGGAGCAGCATTCCTCCTGAATCGAAAAAAAATTAATGGGTTCTTTAACTTTAAATTCGCTTCTCTAAAAATTATCGATCCACAACTCACTCTTTTTTCTGGCAGACTTCCCTTCGCAGTTCCCACATGGGTGGTATGAGAGTTACTGCGAAGGGATCAATAGTGTGAAATTTTGTTTTTGATGCAGCGAAACCCGCCAAATTGCGCTTTTTCGGGTGAGCGACACGGTAAATTGGTTTGGTTTTTATTGAGCCAACGCCCGGAATTGCTTCATGAAGCCCCCAAACATGCGAAATGACCTTTTTATACCCCGTGAAAATAGGGACAAACCTACAAAATTGTTTTTTCGGACAAACCCCGCGAAATTGCGCCTTATGGGGAGTCAATCATGAGAAATTTGTTTTTTTTATGTTCAAAAACTGCGAAATTGGTTTTTTTGAATGCCAAGTCTAAAAAAACTTCAGTTTTGAAAGGGCCATACACTGAGATAGGCTTATGGACGTAGTCCTGCAAAATTGGCTTTTTGGGTAAGCGGAACCAAAATGGAATTGGGTGTTGTGACATCTAAATCCACAAAATTTAGGGCGTTGAAAGGGTCAAACCCACAAAAGTGGACTTTTTAAAGTGCCAAATCCCCGAAATGTGGGTTTAAAGCTTATGAAAACCACATGTTCTAGCCATCGGTGTGAACAAAACCACAAAGAAGAGAAAGGTGACTCGGGGATTAGCTGTTTCGGGGGCGAGGGGGCACAGAAATTGAAAGAAAGAAGAAAAAAAAAAAAGCGCCAATTTATGGCAATAGGTGAAGAAACCGCTAATTCGCGATTCACGAGTAAACTGAGAAAAATCGCTCATGTACTGCGTATGGTGAACCAAAAAAATCCTAATTCATGAAAAGTCCCCCTATTTTGCGGGTAATATAAAACACTTAAGAAAAACGTTAATTTCCAGCTAAAACTCAGAAAAGTGCTAATTGTCGCTAAAAGCGAAGAGGGACATAATATGAGTGTGTATGGGTGGACTGCGCGCCACCAGGGTGAAGCCTTTCTGTGGTGGCAGGGAGAAGGGAGGAAAAGAGAGAGAAAGAAAACGGAGACGCTTGGAATAGTAAAAAGAAGGTAACCAGCTGATCAAGAAAAAAAATAGAAAATGTCAGCTTCTTGGCAGCACGAAGGCGTTATCGGTGAGTCAAAAAACTATTCATACTTCTTTGAGTATAAAATCTTTATCATGGAGCGAACCATGCAATTTAGCAATTACATTAAAATAGAGATAACTGGTCCGGGGAACGATGCCTCGGAAGTTAAAGAAGTAAAGGAGATATTTGGTCTGAGGAACGATGCCTCAAAATATCTGTACGGAAATGGAAAGACACGATCACTATATTACATGCATTTCAATCACCTGTAGCTACAACTACCAGTCTAAACATAAAACGCGGAGGACGTGGACACCTATAAGGGGGTGATGAGGAGGGTGTCAATTAAAGACTAAAACTTAACTACATGTTTGGAACGAGCCAAACTAACCCTTTATGGAACGAGCCATAAATTAACTACTTGTTTGGTGTAATGGGGACATATGATTTTGAGGAATAAAAAGGAGGGGGATTTGGATTGTTATTAAAAATATAAAAAAGTTCTCGAAATTATCTTTCTCGTTTTCTTTACATGGTGGCAGCGGTGGGATTCGAACCCACGCCTCCGAAGAGACTGGCGAATTACATGGTGGCAGCTTAGTCAAAGAAAATGAATGCGGAGGACTTAGTATCAGCGCTCGTTGCAGCACTGGAAAGAGTGCCGCGACAGCCTTCGAACGAATCGGCAGGGTCGTCGTCGTATTCGGTCCAGCCACCGGAGAGTTTTGACTTGCGGGAGCCGGCAAAGTGGTCCCGATGGAGTCGTCGTTTTGAAGCTTTTCGATCCGCCTCGGGTCTTTCGGATAAAAGTGAGGAACAGCAAACTAATACCCTTGTCTATTGTTTAGGAGAAGAGGGCGATGATCTACTCTCGTCTTTGGGGTTACCACCCGAGGCTCGAACAAGTTATAAAATTGTAAAAGACACACTTGATGGTCATTTTAAAGTGAAGACAAATTTATTCTTCGAAAGAGCTAAGTTCCTAAGGCTCGATCAGACGCCAGGGGAAACTGTCAGTAGCTACATCAATGCCCTCTATTCCCTGAAAGATAGGTGTCAATGCACCTGCCAAACCTGTAGTTTTGGGAATGATATGCTTCTCATAAAGCTAGTTACAGGCTTAGCCGACAGGAGCTTGTCGAGCAAATTACAGTTGGTCGAAAATTTAACAGTTGAACAAGCGATTGAGAAAATTCGTTTTTCCGAGTCGATTGAAACTCAACAAGACGAGGTCAGAGGTCAAAGTGAACAGTCTGTAGAAGAGAACAGGAAGCTCAAGTATTGGTCACCAAGAGAAAAGGAAAAAGTTCATACTCGTAAATGTTTCAGATGCGGTCGTTTAGACACACACAGTGAGGAAGCGTGTTCTGCTCGAAAATTAACTTGTTTCAACTGTGGAAAAGAAGGCCATGTAAAACCGGCATGTAGTCTGGGAAAACCATTCGCGAAATAGAGCATTCCGGCGATGCCAACGTTCATAACTATTCTTTGGGAACGATTCGAGTCGAAGAAAATCGTAAGATGGTTGATGTATGTAACAATGCTTTTTACGTAACTTTAGAAGTAAAGACAAAGCAGATAGCGTTCAAAATCGATACCGGGGCCGACGTAAGTGTCATGGGGTGCTCGTTAGCCGACTCACTTGGTCTAAAAATTCGTCCGACTTCTTCTATTCTTAGAGGGCCTGGAAATATCCAATTGAATGTAAAAGGAAAAGTTATAGTCGACCTTTTCAGAAACGGTACAAAGGTTACTGAACCGTTTTACGTCGTTTATGGGCAGAGGGAACCCCTTCTCGGCAGAAAGCCTATAGTCACATTTTCTCTTCTGAAAAGCGAAATTAGGGAGGTTCGGTCAGAATTAGATGTCTTCCAACGGTTCCCAGAAGTTTTTACCGGTTTGGGGCGGTTGTCTGGCATACCATATAAAATAAAGTTGAAAGCTTCGTCCGAACCGTATTCGGTTTCTTGCCCAAGGCGGGTTCCCGAACCACTAAGAGACAAGCTGAAAGAGGAGCTCGCTTCCATGGTGGAAAAAGGTGTGATTACGCCAGTGTCTCAGCCAACTGACTGGTGCGCACCAATTGTTGTCGTTCCAAAGAAAAACAATCAAATTAGGCTGTGTACAGACTACACAGAGTTAAATAAATTCGTACAAAGGGAACGAACTATCCTGCCAGCCGTCGATGAAACTTTGGCCAAATGGGGAACTTGCACATTTTTCAAAAGTTGGTGTTGCTTAAAGAGGGCTCTTCCACAAGTCTATTGCTCACATTAAACTTTGAAATCAGTCAAGGATGCGTTTTTAGGGAATTTTTAAAAATTTTGAGTGGTGGTTCGATTACGTAAAAACTTACTTATTGAAATTGATGATGCGGGGAAGAGGGGGTTAGACGAGTTTAATGGGGGGACATTTTTCATGTTATTTGTAAACAAACAATTTTAGAGTTCCCTCAAATGCTTCACAAGTAAGTATTTACGTCATTTCCCCTCGCACCATCCATCCTCTTCTGAAGAACTTTGAACCTTTTTTAAAAATCTGAAAACGCACCAATCGGGTTGCAACTTCCGTTGTTATCCTTCAGTTCACGGGTCAAATCACCGGTATGCTTTTCTACCCAATCTGAGATTCATGCAAGTTCTCCATTGAGGGGTGCCACGTTCTTTTCGAAACTCGATGCAAATAGTGGTTTCTGGCAGGTTGCCCTAGATGAAGAAAGTGCCCTTCTCACGACGTTTATAACACCATTTGGGAGGTATTATTACAGGCGTCTTCCATTTGGCTTATCCAGCTCGCAGGAGCACTATCAAAAACGGATGTCGGAAATTGTAAAGGGGTTAGATGGGGTTGTCAACCAGATGGACGACTTCTTGGTTTTCGGAAAGAGTCAAAAAGAGCATGACGATAGACTCAAACTTCTTTTGGAAAAATTTAAACAAAAAGGCCTAACCCTCAATAAGGATAAATGTGAGTTTAACGTTAAAAAATTGACTTTCCTAGGTCACGTACTTGAGAACGGGTACGTATTTCCGGCACCAGATAAAGTCAAGGCTATTCGGGAAATGCCGTCACCAACTAATCGCAAATCCCTGAGGTGCTTTATCGGTATGCTGAACTATTTGAGCAAATTCTATCCCCGCTTGTCGGAATCTGGCAAACTGATTCGGGAGTTATTGAGCACCAAAACGGAATGGGCGTGGACAACTGTACACGAAAAAAGTTTCAATGAGATCAAAGAAATAATCTCCACCTCAACAAGTCTGGTTTTGTACGACAGCCAAAGAGTAACAAGAGTCTGTGCAGACGCGTCTAACTTTGGCATAGGGGCTGTTCTGGAACAGAGGGCTCGTGGAAAATGGTTCCCTGTGCAATACGCCTCTAGGTGTTTAAGTTCGGTCGAAACGAGGTACGCTCAAATTGAAAAAGAGGCGTTAGCGGTTACTTGGGCCTGTGAGCGTTTCTCGCCTTACATTATTGGTAAAAGTTTTCTTTTACTGACCGATCACAGGCCATTAATTCAAATTTTGGGTCAGAAACCTATCGGTGAACTGTCTGCTCGGTTACAAAGATTCAGACAGCTAAACTTTGACTTCTAAACTTTGATTTCGAAATTCAACACGTTAAGGGTAAAGATTTTGCCCTGCCTGATGCCCTTTCTCGTTTTCCCGTAGAAGATGGCGTTGATCATAAAGATGCCCTTGACGAAACAGAGCTTCACGTGGCGTCAGTCGTTTCGGCAATTCCTGTTTGCGACAGGCGGATACACCTTCTAAAAAAATCTCAGGCCAAGGACGAAGTTTCGTTGCGTTTAAAGGAGTGTATTTTATCCGGCGAATGGGAAAAATTCAAAAACACTGATTTCTACAGGGAAAGAGGAAATTTAACAGTTTTTGACGGCTTAATCTTGCATGGTCAGAGGTACTTTGTTCCGAAAGAGATGAGAAGAGAAATCTTGAACCTTCTCCATCAGGGTCATTTGGGAGTACATAAATGTACGTTGAGAGCGAGGAACTGCGTTTGGTGGCCAGGGATCACTGTCGATGTAAGGTGAATTGTATCTAACTGTTCCGTATGTTTAAGAAATTCTCCAGAAAAATGTGAACCTCTGCTTCCAACTGATCCGCCGGATGGTCCTTGGGATGTTCTTGGGGGTGATTTGTTATTTTTCAAAGGTAAAAGCTATTTGGTAGTACAGGACTACTTCTCGAAATTTATTGAGCTTGTTGAGCTGAAATCTCAATCTTCTCAGGACGTGATTGTTGCTTTAAAAAGCATATTTTCTCGTCACGGTGTTCCGATAACACTAAGAACAGACAATGGTCCTCAATTTTCTTCATCGGAATTTCTTTAATTCTCGCGGTTGTACAATTTCACTCTAGTCACCTCAAGTCCCAGGTATCCTCAATCTAACGGTCAAGCGGAAAGAGCTGTTCGGACTGCAAAAGACATATTGAAAAAGAATCGTGATTTTTACGAAGGTCTGTTAGCTTACAGAAGTTCCCCACTCGAATCAGGTTTTAGTCCAGCGGAGCTGTTGTACGGTAGGAAAATCAGGACATCGTTACCGTTTCCTCCATCAACTCCCAAGTGGCCGGATTTAGATATGTATAAGAAGAAGATGAGGAACACTAAAAAACAACAAAAATTTTATTTCGACAGAAGGCACAACGCCAGACACCTTCGGCACTTAAATGTGGGCGAGAAAGTGTGGATTCGGGACAGAAAGCAATATGGAACTGTTGTGGCGAACACAATTGGCCCATCAGATAGAGACTACACAGTTGAATGTGGGTTTCAAAGATTTCGAAGGAATAGAAAACTGCTTGTCCCTTATCAGAACGACTTCGATTGTCCCTCAGAAGAAAAGGCTGCTGAGGGAGAAGCCAGTGGTGGAATTTCAGCTCGAAATGAACTGTCAACCGACTCAACAGTTGAACCAGAACGTCGGCAAGATCACTCTTCTTACGTGACAAGATATGGTCGCGTAGTGAGACCAACGAACTTCTATCGTCCGTGACAGAAAGGAGGATGTAATGGGACATATGATTTTGAGGAATAAAAAGGAGGGGGATTTGGATTGTTATTAAAAATATAAAAAAGTTCTCGAAATTATCTTTCTCGTTTTCTTTACATTTGGAACGAGCAAAACTAACCCTTTATGAATCGAGCCATAAATTAACAACATGTTTGGAACGAGCCAAATTAACCCTTTAAAGACTAAAAATGGTCACCATACTATAACGCTACATTACAATAATTTGGAACGAGCCAAATTAACCATCGCAGTTTGGATTGACCCAAACAAACTAATTTTATCTAGGTTATTATTTATTCATCGCAGAGTTTGGTACTCGCGACACTAATCCCCAGGTAAAAAAATTTTTAAAAAACGGTAGCATACTGCTAAAACTGAGGAAAACGGCAAAACTCGTGGATAATTAAGAAACATAGCTCACGGGATAAAAACTATACTTTGCTGCTAAAGTTGAGAAAATGCGCAAATTCACGGATATGGGAGGGGATGGGGCAAAACCGGTAATCTGCAGCTGAAATTGATAAGAACGATACACTCGGCCAAAATTGAGAAAGGCGCTAATTTGAGGGTAGAGTCAAAAAATCGCCCTTAATTGAGAGATTGAGGCCATGATGAGGCCAGCAAGATGTCCAGATTCAAGAGTGTGCTGGCTGGGTGGAATGATGACTAAAATGTGATTACCCCCCTCCCTTCACCTTTACGAGATTTCAATCTGATCCCCCCCCCCCCATGGAAATGTAAAAAATTGGTAATTGTTAATTACAAATTACATCGAAAAAGTGCTTTTAATTACAAATTACCAATTACAATGGCGTGTTGTTATCAATTACAAATTACCAATTACTAATTGTAATTGAATTACGTAATTCAATTACTGCCCAGCCCTGGCCACGAATTAGTGATTTTCCTCAATTTTACCCGCGAATTGTCGATTTTTCTTAATTTTAGCAGCGTAGTAGCGTTTCTAACCCGTGAATTAGCAAATGTTCTCAATTTTGGCCACGAATTGGCGTTTTTCGCAATTTTAGCTGCAAATCGGTTTATTTTTTCAATTTTTAGCCGCAAATTAGCATTTTTTTTACATTTCAGCACCGCGCCATATTTCGTTACTTTTAGCTATAGATCAGCGCTTCTTCTCAGTTCAAGCCGCGAATCAGAGGTGTTTTTTAGCATTTTTAGCCATGAATATACCGTTTTTCTCAATTAGCCACTTTGCCTTCAGAAGGCACGAAGGCGAGTTATAAATTTTACCACAATTTTGTCCGCGAATTGGTGATTTTCCTTAAGTTAAGCCGAAAACTGGCACTTTTTCTCTGATTCCCCCCCCCCCCCAGGACAAATTTCTACCATCGCCACTGGCCGAAATTGGAGCTGAGGGGCGAGAAGGGCCGTGCGCTTCCGTCGTCTGAAAGAAAGCCGCTAGAGAGCGAGAGAAGTTAGAAGTTAGGTTAGTAAGTGAAGTGAAGGAATAAAGATTTAGAAAGAAAACGATTTAGGACGTTCATAATTTTGAGTAAGATATTACCGTCCGGTAACAACCTACTCTCAACACGATAATTCGTTGAGGGGATAAAATTTCAACTGCTCAGATTTTTGCTCCCCCAATGCCGTCTGACTTCCGCCGCCACTGCATGAAACAGTTTTTGTTTCAGTTTCTTGAAATTGTTTCCTTATTGGAAACCCGGCTTTACATTCATGTGTCATGAGAGCGGAAGGGGACGAGCTTTAAAATACAGGGCACCAAAATTTAAGGCTGCCCTCATCAGAAATGACGTAGATCCGGGCCTGAAAAAACATCCACTAAAAACGAGGATAAAGGAAGGGGAACGTACCTGTTTCTTCGCTAGTTCGCTCTTGTGTGATGTGGAGCGATCTCCCAAAGTCCGGTCAAGCAACAACGTAGTACCAAAGAACGTAGCACAAAAATCCCGAATAAGAGAATCATTGATTTACCACGGTTTTAAACTTTACAAAAAAAAACTACGAACGTATACACGGCAAAAAAAAAATACATCACCAAAGACACCAATGCACGCGTTGTATCGACAAGAATTTTTCAGTCCAAGTCCGAAGCGGAAGTGCACTTCTTCGGGTGATAGAGTGGTGGGGGTAAAGATGGCGGAATAGGAAGAGCGAGCAAAGCTTCGGATTCGCATTGAAAAAAGTTGGCAATTAATACAAAACCAAAGAAATCGAAGAAAAAAAAAAGAAAATATTGAAAATTAAAAAAGAGCATATTTTCCGTCTCGAATGGAAAGCATACGCGCTACGTTGTAATTTTCGAACAACGTGAACGTTGAGCTTCATTCATATCCGCTAGATGTCTCGAGCATGTAAATCCCTGTATCAGTAGGACTCTTGGCCAAGTTTGATAAAAATTAGTGAGAGTGACCTTTATCGCCAACTGTCAGATTGTAGTTCCCTTTTGTTTTTTTTTTTTATCGAAGATTGTTAGGAAGGCAAGTGGTATTTTATTTCAAAAAGAAGTGAAAACAATGCTCGCGAGACGTCGTATTCAATTACACTTGTTTACGATGGCCAATTCGTGTTTTTCCGAGGTGGGATAGCAGTTGAATTCGCTAATGATCATTCTTCCAGCTACTCAGTGTCATTAGTTATTGCGTTTTATTCATTTTGACTAGAGGGGAACTTACGCTTTAACAAATATTAGAGATTAACTGACGAGCGGCGAGCTGGAAGAATGGAGACACCGGAGGTGAGTTGACGTTGTCATTTCTTAAATTCACTGCTATTGGGAGAGGGACTCTTCCTAAAAGGTGAATCATTATGTAAGTGTATTATTATTATGTCACAAGGACAGCTAGTCACTCATTTAGTCAGAACACTTACAATCGTGCGTTACCTCGTAGTTTCAAGAATTTTTTTGCGTTCCTTGTTTCTTATTGTAGAGAATTGCCCGTGCTCGCGGCCATGGTACTTAGTGTTTTATGTGCACTGTGCGTTAATTGTGTCAAAATTGTTATTTTTCTTTGTGTGCAGGACCGTAGAGCTGGTGCCAAAGGCAAAAAGTCGAGCCAATGTTGCGCTTTTTGTACGCTGTACTCGGGGGCCGTTGCCTTACTAGCCGGAGTGGTCCTATTTTTCGTTTGGCCGTACATTCTAGGAACAATTTTGAAGGATGTAAGTACTTAAGTCGTAAGCTCCTGCTTGTTCTTACTCGAATTTTAAAGCTGGTACCAAAAGACACTGAACATTTAAAGACTTATCACGCACACGAACCAACAGGTTGGAATAGCGGAAAATGTTCAATAATGTATTTTAAAGTTTTATTATTCAATTGTTTTAGTTTTTAACGACCAAATCCCGTCAAAACTCATATTTTTAACATTGCCACGTAGACCAGTCAATATAGACACAAAAATCTGGGTAAATCGCAAACATGAATGTAATTAATTTTTTCCCCGTGTTGTTAGGACCAATGAGAGCAGTTATTACTCAAGTTTGCAACTCGAAAAACTAAGAAATTTCATCACTTTTTCTGTTTTTTTTTTAAATAAAAATACCAGTAGAAAGCGTTTTTCGAGCATGACCACAGCATACATTGTTAAAGCCAACTAAATTTGCTACAATATAAGCCATGCCCGAGCAAAATAAAAATGGGTCTAACTGGCTCATTTTTTGGTATAACAATGGATTTTTCTCAAAACATTGCGAAGGACAGGAGTAAAATAAGCATGAAGTATTAAACTAAGTCATTTCATACAGTTTTAGAGGAATTTGCCAGGCGCTGGGAGCACCATGGCTAATGTAGTCTAGCTTTGAACTGTTGTCAAAAACTGGCATTTTTAAAAATATACTGACATTTTTCCAGTTTACTCCAAGAATCTTTCGCTATCTTTGGACAAAACTCTTGGAACTTACTCACACAGAAAAAAGTGCGCTCTTTTCATTGGTGTCGTTGGATTTAACCTAGGACGCTTACTTCCCAAGTTACAGCTGTTTTTATCGCGAAAACCAGTGATGGGCTGAAAAAGTGAAAAAATCTATTATCTCGACTAGGAATGGAAATCGAAGGATGTATAATCAACCCTATTATTGTGTTGAACCAAGTACCAGTCACCCTGTATAGGGTCCTATAGAATATCCACGCGAAAATTTTTGGCGATAGCGTGTCAGATTCAAATTGAGCTACTGCCTAAGATTTATTCTCGCGTGGATATTCTGTAGGACCATTATGTTTGAGTGCTAATGGGTCTTGAAAAATAACCCTATCAATAAAATCTCGCTTTTCGGCGATATAACATATTTCTTGATTGGCTGTATCTCCGAAAATAACAAACGTAGGACGTTCGGACTGGGCTTAAATTGTAGAAAATTTAGTTGGCTTCAACAATGTGTATTGTGGTCATGCTCGAAAAACGCTTTCTTCTGGTATTTTTGTTTAGCAACCAAAATAAGTGATGGAATTTCGTGGTTTTTCGAGTGCCACGAGTTGAGCACAAGGTTTTAAAGGTTGCAAACTTGAGTATGAACTACTCTCATTGGCCCTAACATAAAAAAAAATACAAAAAAAAAAAACACGCATATTTGCGATGTTTGATGTTTATATTGGCTGGCCTAACGTTTATAAATTCGATGATTTCGTATTATGGGGGGGGGGGGGTGAGAGGCGACAATTCAAGTTTCTTATCTAGTTCTAAGTATTTTATCAACGGCTTTTCCTCCCGATTGTTTGTTTCGTATCTACTGCTTTCATGCTAAAATAATGAAAAATAATAAATCTAAAATCTTAAAACCGAAAATCTTCTCTAAAATCTCAACTTCGAGTTACATTTTGAGCCTAGAAGTTTGGATTTAGACACACGTTTGAGCAGGGTCGTATCTAGCCCCCTTTGGGTCCCTCCAAGGGAGTAGCAAAGTCGGTTTTGTTCTAAGCTACCTACCGGAACCGTCAATTCGCCCCTCCAAACGGGTTGATTAGCATTAAAGCTTAACATTTTGCTTTTGAAAAAACAAATTATCTTGAAATTTCTCCCGAAAAATGTATATTTTCCACAGGAAAAATTGTCATTAGTCACGAAGTTGCTCACGGCTAAAATTGAGAGAGAAAAACGCTAATTTACAGCTAAAATGAAAAATAAAAATAAAAACGTTCATTCGAAGCTAAAATTGAGGGAAATCGCTCATTCGTTGCTAAAATTTAGAAAAGCTCTTAAGGACGGTAGAATTGATAAATCGAATTGATCCGCGGTTAAAATTAACAAAACACCAATTCGTTGCTAACGTAGAGAAATAGCGGCAGTTGCATGCAGTACCGTCTTTAGGCGGGGGCCCGACGGGCCTGGGCCCCGCGTCAATGGGGGCCCCGGATTTTCAGATTTTTTTTTTTTTTTCCTTATGGAAGAAAGATACTCATCTTCTATCGATAGGCGACCAACGTCCGATAAAATATTTCTTTTTATGAGGGTTTTAGCTTTTGATCCGGAACCTCTAGCGTGACGACGCAATGATGAGTGGCTAAAAGTGATGGGGGGGGGGGGTCCTTGGCTAATCCGCGCTCAAAATTGTGATAAACCCTGAGTCTCGGTTAAAATTGAGAAAAAAAAACGCTAATTCATCGCAATATGTGAATACACGGTGTATTCGCTGCTAAAACGGGGAAAAAATTGCTAGTTTTTTCGATATGACTGCGATTGATTTCGTACTTAACTATCAGTTAGAGCTTTTCCTCCATTTTATCAGTGAATTAGTGATTTTTCTCAATTTTAGCAGCATAAATTCGCAGTTTACTGCTAAAATTGAGACAATTTTTTAATTCGCTGGTAAAATGAAGAAAAAGCGCTAACTCTTATGGCTAAATGTGATAAAATCGCTAATTCGTAGATAAAGTTAAGAACAAGTGCTCGAGAAAAAATTCGCTGCTCGAATTGAGAAAAAAAGTGCTCAACATGACACCGTGACAACACCGTCGCTGCTAAAAAGGGGGGAAATTACTTGTTTACGGTGTATGTATTCACATAAAGCGATAAATTAGCGATTTTTTTTCTCAATTTGAGCAGCGAAGTTTTTCTCGAGCACTTTTTATCATTTTCCATGAAAATGAGCACTTGTCCTTAACTTTATCTACGAATTAGCGATTTTATCACATTTAGCCAGAAGAGTTAGCGCTTTTTCCTCATTTTACCAGCGAATTAGCATTTTTTCTCAATTGTATGCTAATTCACGGCTAAAAATGAGAAAAAGTGCTCATATTTAAAGCTGGAATTAAGAGAATGCCAATTCGTGATCTTTGGAGGCAGTTTCAAAGATTGAGAAGAAACAATGCGGGGCTAAATGAGAAATGTGCTAATTCATTGCTACATATGTGAATACGACTCCAATTCGATGGTAGTGTAGGGAAAATGCTTAAATTGAGAACATCGCTGACTCACGGCTAAAATTGAAACAATAAAAAAAAAAATTACTAACTCATGACTAAATGTGAAATCATGTCGAAAAAGCTCCAATGCGCGGCTAAATTTGGAACGAGCGATAATTTTCGGGGCATCGTAATTCACTGACGCAAGCAAAAACAAGCCCGGCACTCTAAAAATGAGAAAAATCGATAACTCGCTGCTAAAATGGGGGAAAAGCGTTAATTGAGAAAAAGCGCTCATTCGCAGCTCAAGTTAAGAAAACTTTAATCGCGGTAGAATTGTAAAAATAGCCAATTCGCGTCTAAAATTTAGAAAGAGCAAGGAAGTAAAAACGCTAATTCTTGTCTTATAGAGGAAAAATCGCTAGTTCCCGGCAGGGGAGCAACCAGCCTTCGATCTCGGGGTGGGCAGCTTCACGTGACAACACAAGCCAGATGCAACCCAATGCCTGTTGCAGGCTTATATTCGGGGATGAGTTCCCAGAAAGAGAACTCAATAGCTCGTCAATTATTTACGCGAGGTAAATCGACGCGAAAAATCGTCAATTCGACCCCCGAAACTGAATTAGCACAGTTAAGCGGGTTTTGAACCGTGAAAATTTAACATATCTGCTGTGAAACTGTCTTTTTTGCATTCTATTTCGGTCGAATAACTCGCGATTTTTTCCCCAGAAAATGCAATTTTTGGAATTAAACTAGGATGGTAAATGCGATATTCTAGTCCCCCAAACTGGACTCTTCCGTCGTAGAGGCGAATGGTTTTTCAGCAACAAAGAGTCAGACCTGGAAAAACAGATTTTTAGTGCGCAAAACCCGTGAAATTAGCATATCATAATTGTACAAAATGTATTTTAGTGAGCAAAATTCGGTAAAAGATCGGGGCCCACTGTAATCCCGGGCCCGGGGCCCCAACTTTAATAAAGACGGCCCTGGACTTCCATGACTTAAGGCCGGTCGTTCACTGGAAGCGTTTTCGAGCGGCGCGACAGCGAGCGTACACCCCAAAAGGCTTGAATTGAATGCACTGCAGCAAGCCTGCAGCAGTGGACGATGTCACATTCAATTTGAGCCTTTGGATGTATGCACGTTGTAGCGCCCGCTCGAAAACGCTGTCAGCGGGCGACCGGCCTGAAAGTGGAAACAAAATTGTGAAAAGCGTTAATGTGCTGTTCCTGGGTCCAGTCCGCGGCTAAATTAAAGAAAAAACGCTTATTCAACGCTAAAAGTTTTAAAAGTATTTATTTCCGCGAAATTTCGAGTTCAAGGATCTTTCATAGTGACGGTGGAACCCGGGCAAGCCCGCCCCAACTCTCCGACCATATAGCCGGGCGATTTTACCCACGAAATTGGAAGTATCTGTGAAAATGCAAGTATCGGGTCTTCATTCTACCAAAAATTCAAGTTGTGGGTCTCAATTTCTGAAAATTTCCGAGTTAACGCGTCTTAATTTCGGATAAAATTACGAGTTTCAGTGCTAAATATCCATAAAATAACAAAGTCGGCCCGCGTCATAGGCTGACGAGGCCCATATGCCGTACCTCCAAACAAATTTTGGTGGCAAATATTTGCGAAATTGTGTGTTTCAAGGTAGAATTTTCGAAAAATTGCAAGTTTGAGAGCAGTCAGCTGTGAACTAGCCAGCCCCGTCTGCGCCCTGTGTAATTGCAGTATTTAGAAATAATTATTTGTGAGTTTACAAAGTCGGGTGCTAATTTGAGCAAAAATCCAAGTTTATGGCCTTACTTTAATCAAAATTGCCAGTTTTTCGGCCTTTTTCGTGGCGGCGGATTCAGCAAACTAGCTGGCCCTAACAGAGTTCAGAAAATTGGAAGTTCCACGGCCAAATATCCGTGGCTGGCATTGCAACTTTGGGGGTCCTTATTTTTGCGGAAATGCGTGGTTTAGGGTCTTAATTTCAGCGAAAATGCAAGTTTTAGGGCTGTAATTACCTCGAAACAGGAAGTTTTGAGTCTTTTAGGCCCGTATGCCAAGTCGTTCCTTGAAATTTCCTCGACTCCAACCTTCCTCACAAACTGTAGAAAATCAAATGTTATTTTATAATTTTTCCAGTTTGGGAGGGAGCTTTGAGGTTGAAGAAAATTCGAGGAACGACTTGGCATACAGGCCAAGTAATTGCCACTTTTGGGTTGTGGTTTTTTTTTGTGTGGCTGAGCGCCTAAGTCTGATAAAACCCGGGGTTTTGGGCGGACAATTTTAAAGATTTGAGGACATTATTAAACCTTCGTTTTTGAGTTGATTGGGGAAAACCGCGAACCATTTTTTTGTGTCATTTACAATTTGTTTCATTTTTATGACAAGTAAGCTGGAACCAGCGTTATTCTTAACAGTTTTCCGATAAGACAAAGGCAAGATGAGATTGGAAGGGCTATTGAAATTAGTAAATTTTGAGCAATCCTGATGATGACTCATGCTGTTTATTTCTTAATCAGAGTATAAGAAAGGCCGCGTGAAACCACCAGAATAAGTTTTAAAGGTCGACTCGATCCTCGTTGCGCAATATTGCTTCTTTATTCATAAAAGCGACGTCAATTAGAGCGTTGAAGGGGTCAATAACGTAAGATAACTTGAAGCTATTAAATTGAAAATCAAACACCACTAAATTGAGTTCAATGCATGCAACTTTTAAAATTGTGCAACTGAAATATTTCCCTAATTTATTCTTACTTGGGACCTAATCCTGTTGCTTCTCACAACAGAACGGAATCCTTCTTCTGAACATTCTGTGTAAGATTAATAAGTTCGAGGAGCCGGTACTAGCCCTCTCGAAGTCCTGAGTGCGGGACCTATTGGATATAGTGGGCTTGGCACCATTGACAAACTACCACATCACATCCGCTTACACTATTCAGTCTACATTTTGAGGGGGAATAGAGTAAACCTCAGGCAATGTGATGTAGAAAATCACAGGTACCTCACAGGAGCCCGAGCATTGTGCCAATGTAAAACTGACGATAAGTTTGAATGTGTAGACGGGTTCCCGTCTTATCGCTCAAACTTTCCTCTCAAAGTTATCCCATTAGATATGAAAATCCGATGAATTACCGTAATCGCGATCAATTGAGGTTTTAAGGGAACCCTTGTTACCCCCTCCGCTTGCCTTAATAAGTATAGAAGTCGTAATAGGACCGTCCAGACACGGATCCAGAATGCTCTTAACCAGGGATTCACTTGAGGGAGCAAATTATGAACATTACAATTCGGGATCGTATTGTTTGTCTTTGGTGGTCTGGTGTAGAAAAGTACATAATTTGATTGATACATTTTGAAATAATGTACATGATATCAGATTATTTCTAATAGCTCTATGATTTGGCGTTTTTTCCGTTTACGATCCAATTTACGCTGATTAGTATAGAAGGATTTTCAAGTTCAAATATTCAAATTTGTCATTCTTCTATCTTATAGCGTTATACGAACTACTATTAGATTTATCCCCTTTTTTGTTTACGTGGCTGTATATTTATTTATCTGTGGCTTTTCAATTATTATTCGGCAGAGAAACAATGAATAATGAACTATGCTACGTCCCTATTTCATCCTTTTTTATTGTGAATCATCAGCCGTTGATAGTTTGACCCAATTTTTTTTTTTTTTTTTTTTTTGATGTTTGAAATATTTCGAACCTTGGCCAGTATTTAATATCTTACTGCTCTCTGACCCAAAAGTAACAAAAGCAAACAAATGACTAGGGCACTAAGAAATTTTGCATTTTTTGGAAAACAGTGCTTGAACTATTGGTAATAGGACAAATTCATGAATGCAAAATTGTTGCATTTTGTTGATTTGGCAAAAGTATTCTCAGCTAGGAAATTGTTAGTCTGTGGTTGTCAACGATGGATAGGGTGGCTTTTTTTACCCCGCGATTCCTAGATCTGTGAAAAACCTCGTGATTAAACATTCAAACTGGAATTCTCATCAAAATATAGTTCTAATTTTGAAGAATAAAATCAAACCATTAGCCAATTAGTAAATTATGCTCCGGACCAGTATAATGCGTATATGTTTATAACGGAAATATCAAAGTTGAAAACCACTATGTACACATTTGTGAGCATTATTAGCTGAGAAATCCGTGGAAAGGCGATTACGAAATCTCAATGTCAATATGAAAAAATCGAACCCGAAAATCTGCGAAGAAAAAAAAATCAAAATGTCATACTTGGAAAGTGGGATTACTTTTATCGTGACAGAATAATTCATTGACGTTGAAAAGTTAATTGTTATCGTATTAATCTCCCCCCGCGCCCACCATCACTGACACTCTAACTACGTTGGGCCGCGTAAGGAGAGTGTTTTTTCCATCTTCCTATACAGCAGTGCATTATTCTTAAATTAAATCACGAGGTTTAGGAATAATAACGAGCTAGATTTGTAGCATTTACGTTCAATCAAGTGTCATCATGAGTGAAATAGGTCATCCTTTTAACTTGGGTCAATTTCTTGGTTGCCCAGCTTTATCGTGGCATTTCGTAGCGAAATAACTCTCGATGTGCTGACGCCGTAGAACACGATAATCCGAATTCTATAATTCAGTCCCTAAAACACAAATTACTGTCCAATAATTAAACTAGAAGTTTTTCTGAGGTCTTGAAAAAAGTTCAGCCCGTGTATTAGAGAGGTTAGCACGCCTCACGAGTTTCGCTTGACTGAATAACAAAGTGCTACTTTTCTCTCTCTCTTTTTCTAAAACGAACTCCTAATTTTAAACCCTAAAACTTTTATTCTATAGGCTATTATCCTCAAGTCTGCGATAATTGTAATGTGAGTGTGTTAGGTAAGCGTGTGACATGCAGAGAACAAGAGTGGTCGGCACAATATTTTCCGTCCACTTCGGTACACTCAATTATCTTTCCCCTCTATCCGCTAAATGTTTCCTGGATGATGGAACGTTTCTTAGTAATTTTCGTTTGGGTAATAATCTAATTATTACTAATTACATTAGTTTTGGTGGGAATGCTGTGAAGTTTGACACTGACCCATTTTGCCCAGGGACGGGGACTTTGAAAAATAAAATACCCATTATTTTCCACTTTTTTAAATATGCGTGTGATTCTCGTTTCGTCGCGTGTATCAAAAAGACTCATTGCTGTCGTTTAACGTTTTTACTTACTCGAAAGAGCTACGTGCTTACGTTTTCAGATTCATCTTTCACGTGTTCAGTTAAAAACGAGTAACCTTTTTTTCTATTGAAATTACCTGCTGGTAATGTTCGAGGTTGAACTGCGGTAACAAGGAGAGGCGCGCGATGTAGTGAATAGAAAATATTTCTTCAAGCGAGAACCAAAGAATAATCATTTAATTATTTTTTTAACATATGAAGGGGGGAGAGTTTGGAGGGAACTGCATGTATTTATATTTTGAGGTGTTACATCTTCCCCCGGACTTGAAGGTCTACTGTGGTATAGAAGAACGTTCTTTATTGAAGCAGTTCTATTTTGCCCGTTGTCTTCGTAAATAATTGCTTTCGGGTAATCATCCGTTTTTATTACCCGTTTTACTACAAATGGACCTTTTATGAACGGCTTTCGTGCATTGAACCAGAATCTCGCTTCCAACTACTATTCTCGGGATGGTTTTAGGATGCCTAGAATCAAAGTTCTTCTTCATCCTAGAATAGTAGCGTTGTTGCTCTTCTTTTGTAAAGGGACTCTCCTTGATCATTTCGTCGCTGACTCTAAATTTTAGGTCCTCTGGAAACAAGTTTGTCTTTCCAAATGCCTTGTAGTGAGGTGAACACTCAATAGCCGCCGAATGAGACCTGTGTGATGTGATGTGTTTCACAGCAGATTCTAAGCACACCTTCCATCCTCCTTTCATGTTAGGATAAAAAGAAATGTACTGCTTCAAGTCTCTAATTTTCCTTTCTGCCGGGTGATAAGTGGAAGAAGTGACCAGTTGTATGTCATTCTTTTTAAGAAAGGTAGACATTGCAGAAGACGTAAATTGAGGACCGTTGTCGCTGACTACTTTCTTCACCTTTTCAATGTGTGGGAAATTTTTTTAAACAGCCAACGACTACTCGTGAGCTCGGCTTCATTGCCTTAGCGAATTTGTATTTGGAAAACTCATCCACTATCACCAAGAATGACCTCGATCCTTTTTGGCCTTCACTTCCTTTGCTCAATTCCGCGAAATCTACGTGAATTGTAGAAAAAGGCTGTGCCAGCGTAGGCACAACCATTACATCTGGCTTCGGCTTGAATTTAAACTTCATAAACTGGCAGTCAGAGCATGTTTTCACGTACTTGGATATGTCATCTTTCATTTTTGGCCAGTAAAACCTTTGCCTCAGTTTTAAGTATGTCCTGAGGAAACCGTCATGTCCACCTGATTCTGGGTCATCGTGGTAGCTCCGAAGGACAGCTGGAATCAATTCTGGTTTTATTTGAATTCTTCCGTGAATTCGTTGAGTAGTTGATTCAGTAATATTTGCTTCTAAACGGCCAACACAGAGCCGAGATAGGGCGTCAGCATCCTCGAGGTCGCTACCCTTTCTGTGGTTAATTTTTAAATCATAACCCATTAGAAATACTTGCCACCTTGCAAGACGACCTTTTGGCTCCTTTAGGGTCAAAAGGTAGCTTAAAGCCTGGTGATCGGTATGAATTGTGCATAGCCTATTCCCGATATAGCTTCGAAAGTATTTTAGGGCTTTTATAACAGCTAGAGCCTCCTTGTCAGTAACTGAATAATTGATTTCAGGCTTCGAGAAGGTGTACGAGTAGTATCCTATTACTCGAAGCTGGCAGTTTTTCTTTTGGGAAATATCGCGCTGATAAAGGATACCTCCACAACCGTAATGCGAAGAGTCTGTACACAATTCAAATGGCAGTTTCCAATCGGGTAACTGAAGGATGGGGTTCGACGAAATGCTCCGAACCAACAGTTGAAAACCCTCTTCTGCTTCTTCTGTCCAAACGAATTTCACCTCTTTTGCTTTTAATCTGTCCAGAGGCCGAATAATCTTAGCATAATTAGGGATAAAAGATCGAAAATGACCTGTCAAACCAGTGAAAACTCGCAAGGTGTGAAGGTCGTGTGGTCTTTGCATGTTTCTTACTTTATCTATTGACTCCTGTTTCGTTGTTTTTGTATTTCCATCAATAACTCTGCCAAGAAATGTAACCCGATTCTCGCCGATCGCACTTTTATCGATGTTGACTGCTAAATTGGCCTCGGCCAACTTTTGTAGGACGAGGTATGTCCTTTCCCCACATTCATCCTTAGAGTGGCCTCCGATTAGGATGTCATCGATGTACACGCGTATCAATGGATCGTTGAGTAGGTCACCTAGAACATGAGTCATGGCTCGCTGAAATTTCGATGGGGAATTCTTCCAGCCGAAGGGAAGCCGGTTGAACTCAAAATGGCCGAAAGGAAGTACAAAAGCAGTGAATTTTTTAGTATGTTCGGATAACTGGAGTTGCAAGAAACCGTCTTTCAAATCAAGTTTTGAAAAATAGTGACAACCACCGAAATTGCAAATAATGTCGTCAATAATAGGAAAGGGAAAAGGATCTAATTCGGTATGCTTGTTGATTTCCCGATAATCCTGGTATAAACGCCAACTGCCATTTTCCTTCGGCACAATTACGCATGGAGAAGCGTACTCGGAAGTTGAGGGCCTAATGATTCTTTTTTCTAACAATTCTTGTACCTTTTGTTGAGCCCACGAGTACTTCTGCCTCGTCAGACGATAGGGTTTTTGTTTTACGATAGGAGCATTGCTTTTTAGAGAAAAGTCAATTTTGAAATCAGGCGTTTTCGTTTGATTGATTAGAATCATCAGCTCAACAATTACACATTTGTTATACATGACGTTTTTATGTCAAGTTAATGTTCAGTTTTAACTGGAAGAATGGACAAAATTCTTATGGCGTAGAATTTAAAGAAGAGGTATCACATCACAGCACTTTGATATCACAGGCTTAGTTTATCTTGCAAAGTTCGAGGCTTCAGTCGTTCTGCAATTTTTTCACCGAGGGAAAAGTGAACCGCACCATTAACGCTGGGTAGGTTGGTGTAAAAACGCCGAAACTTCGTTTCGATTTGTTCGGCTATTGTTATGACTTTTAATTCTCGATGGAGTTGGGAGTTTCTTATGAACCATGGGGGATTAACGCATATTCTTAATATTTTATTTTGAAATGCCTGTAGCCGTTTGATTTTTGTAGGAGAGGCCGCTCCCCATATTTCACTTCCATATAAGACTAGTGGCCTTAATATAGATTTATACAGAAGGGTGCCGATTTCCGGTCTGAGACTCGATTTCCTGTGTAGGATGGGCCGAAGGAGCGCTTGGCGTGCATATCCGTCACTAAGCTTTTTGTTTATGTGGTGCTTCCACGTTAGACGACGGTCGAGGTGGACTCCGAGGTATTTTATACTTTGGTCGGTCGGGTTCCACGGGATACGGTTTCCGTTAACGCTCAATGGTTTTGGGTCGGCATGGCGGCGTAAAGTAAATATTTTGGCCTCACATTTTCCCACGCTGATGGGAATTTTCAAGTTTTTGAAGTAGTGGCTCATCTCTTCTATTTGAGTTTGTACGTCATTCCTAGCATCAGTGAGGTTAGAATTTGTGGAGAACGCAGCTGTGTCATCGGCGTAGCAGGCAAGGTCGACGTTTGCGGAGGAGGGAATGTCGCTCACGTAGATGTTGAAGAGGATAGGCGAGAGAACGGATCCTTGTGGCGTTCTGGATAACATTTCTCTTAATGCAGATTTGCTGTTGTTTATTCGGACGTAGAAGGCTCTACTGTCTAAGAAGGATGTTATGCATCCTAGAAGGTATTTTGGGACGCCTTCTCGTTTTAGTTTGCATAAAAGACCTGTGTGCCACACGTTGTCGAATGCTTGTTTTAAATCTAGTAGGGCGCATACTGTGTGCTCTTTTCTTTCGAACCCTTTAATAATGTGGTTTGCAAGTCTATATACCTGGTGTACCGTCGAGTGGAGTTCTGTGAAGCCAAATTGGTAGTCGGGGACTATTTTTTTGTAGAAGGGTATTATGCGTGTCTTTAGGCATTTTTCGTAAAGCTTCCCGATGCAAGATAATAGGCTAATTGGGCGATAGTTAGCTAAATTAGATTTGTCTTTTCCCGGCTTAGGAATGACGATAATTTCCGCTGTTTTCCAGGCTTTTGGAAAGTACCAGAATCGTAAGCAGCTGTTGAAAATGTTAAGCAGTTTCATGCCTCCTTTTTTTGGAAGGCCTTTTATTATTGAAGGGGTATTTCATCCGGGCCAGGGCTTTTTTTATGTTTTGCTTGCCGGATGTATTTCTGTAGTTCTCTTGGAGAAACGAAGGGTATAGGAAGCTATTGATTGATTAGTGATGGAAAGAATGAAAGAATATCAGATGTTGAAAGAATTTTTGGAGCCTTGCTTTTATCCTTGGGGGTTGATATGGAAGGTATGGGGCTTTTATCAACCAGGTTAAAATGGGTGTTACTTGTCGCCCGTTGATGCGCCAATTGGTATCCCGGTTATAGTTCTAGAAAGATCATGATGAAACGCGACGATTCGAGATCGTATACGATCAAAGTTTCTTTTGTAGAAGCTCATTCCTCGTCAAACTTGATTTTGGCGAGTAATAAACGCATTATTGGTCACGCGACAATAATTGACCCCTAGATTACCTGTTTGTTCACGCGTCGGCGAATTGGAACGACAGCTTCCTCGGCCTAAACCGAATTTTCTCGAGGAAATGCTCGACTGTGCTTTTCGCTTGCCACTGAATTCACCTCCAAAAGCCCTTTCAATCTTATCACCAAGTTACCAACTTTTAAAAGTTTCTTATTGTGAAGTTCTATTGATAATTGACTTGATGTTTCACCTTTTGTAGGAAATGATCGTAACCAATTCGTCGAAAAGCTTTAGCCTGTGGAAGGAAACCCCTATTCCTATGTTCTTGGAGATTCATATGTTTAACTGGACGAATCCTGAAGAATCGCTGAAAGGAGCCATTCCTAATTTCGTTGAAGTGGGGCCTTACATTTTTACGTGAGTTTTTTTGTGCCCTTTTTTTCGCATTATTATACAATAGAGTACGATTACCAATGTTGTTTATTCATTTCCAGTGAGCATCACACTAAAGTCAATTTGAAGTGGAATCCAAATGACACTGTTACCTTCAGACAGGTTCGAAAGTACGTGTTTGTTCCTGAACTGTCAAATGGTTCCCTGTCGGACCAAATTACTTCCGTAAATGTGATAGCCATGGTAAGACCCCGGAAATTGTGGGTCGTGAAAAAGATACAACAAGGCTTGATTTCTTTCTTTTTTTCAGACTATAGGGCAATTAATCAAGAAGACTGTACCATCGCAATTTATTTATCATTTAATTAATCCGATCATCAAAAAATTCGAGGCTTCACTATTCGTCAGAAAGTCTGTTAAAGAGTTACTTTTTGATGGATACGACGATAAGTTCTTGGACTTGATCAAAGAACTACAAAAATTTATTAAAATTAAAATTCCTTTTGATAAATTTGGTTGGTTTTATCAGGTATACAATTTTTTTCTTGGTGGTTTTGTTGGATATTTGATATTACAAAGTGTTTTGATCATAGCGAAATAATTCGGCCTCGTATGACGGTGTTTTTACCATGAACACCGGCGCTTCCTCACTAAGTGAACTTGGTGATATTGTTCGATGGAATTACAAAGCTCAGTCGCCTTCATATTCAGGCCAATGCGGCGTTATTGAAGGATCGACGGGGGAATTGTGGCCCATTGACGCGGCAACGAGGGACGAGATTGAGATTTTCGCTCCTGATATATGTGGGTAAGGCATTGTGTTTTTGAGCTGAGTTCTTCATAATTTTGATCTAGCAAAGCTCAAATTGAAATTATTTCTCTATTCTATAGCGTTAATATTATTATTAATTTTTTTAAATTCTTTTTTCAGCACATTAACCCTATCATACAGTAACGTCGAACAGGTTCTAGGGCTTCACGGTTACCGACACGTTGGCAACGCATTTGACAACGGTCAATTGTCTAAAGATGAATCATGTTTTTGCGTAACCAAGCCGTGTGCCCCCGTTGGATCACGTGATGTGTCATCGTGTCGTTACGGTGCTCCCGCTTACATTTCCTATCCTCATTTTTACCTGGCCGATCCAAGTTATCGAGCCCGAGTCAGTGGAATGAATCCACAGAAGGAGAAACATGAACTTTATCTGACGTTAGAGAAAGTAAATTTCTTATTGTTAGTTGAATTTTTTATTGTTTTATTCATTTTCTGTTTTTTCTCTCTCTCTCTCTCTCTCAAAGACCACAAGTGTTCCTTTGGAGGTTCATGCTCGTATGCAAATAAACATACGAACGGAGCCCATTCCTAACCTAAGGTAAAAGCTTATCTCTTGTTAGTTTCCACTTTGTGCAATGCTGATTTGTTCCGTTTATTTTCCAGTTTCTTCGACGGTCTTCCTAATGCCTATATTCCAGTCCTATGGTTCGATCAGCGAGCAAAACTGACGCCACAGCTCGCTCTTGAGTTAGAACCCGTAGAGGTCGTTTCATCAGTCGTCAGACCGGTTCTGGTGGGTTTCGGATGCGCTGGACTAGTCGCCATAATATATGCCGTTGTTTTGTTGAGAAAACGGTTCTTCAAAAGAAGCGTTCGCTACTCGTTATTCTCGCCGAGATCAGGAGCCGAGAGCAGTGTGTCCAGCAGATCGTAAAGTAAGTTCGCCTCATCTTTCGTTGGAATATTCTTTGCCCTTCTTGATTGTTTATTTTTTCATGGAGATCTGCTTGACTTTCCCGGTTGTAGCAAAGTTAGGGCCAGGTCAGCAGAGTAGATGAAATAGGTCTGATCGTATCATGTGGAACGTTGGAATGACCGTTTGCGGAGTTCCTACTTGAATTTCTGTAGCATGACTCTTCACATTCCTTCCTGCGCCTTACACTTCTTACAATTAGAAGGATCATTATCCGCGAAAGGAAATCCTGTTTCCCCACTATCTCTACTTATTACTTAGGGGGGAGGGGATCTGGATTACTTACGATAAAGAAGGTGTTGGAGACGTGTCTGTAGGAGTTTCCCCCTCCCGTCATACCCCCTTCAAAATTAAATAAATATTAATTATCTCCTCTCAAAATCAAAAAGGAATCTTTGGCCCTTCATATCGCTCTGGGTTAAGATTTATCGCTCCTCCGCCCCCCCCCCTATCTCTTACACAGTCGTTAATGAGTCGCCCTTCGAAATACAAGATGTTCCTATTGCGAGTGCAAATTCTAGTGAACCTCAAAGTACGGGCCCTAAACCCCTCCTCTTTTGCCCGGCTCGCCCTCCATCGTTGTTCTGCACCGTTTGCCGAGAAATCGCGCATTTTTCGCGGCTCTGAGCTCTGCGAATCGCGCGTCTAACTCGGTCACACAGGGGTGGAAAAGATGAGTCGTCTTTCCGATTTGTTTCCTTGTCCAGAGTTGTCCGCACCAGAAGGGATTTTTAAATATAGTGAATATTGGTAATTTTCACCCGCCAATTTTGGCAGTACTTCTCAACCGAATCAGGCGTAAGGAATAGGGCTGCCCGATCTCGGGGTTTCTGCCCGGAGTCTCAGGGCCTGGGACTCGATCTCCGGCCCGGGGCGAGAATATCTCCGGGTCAAAAAATATCGTTTTGGGAAGTGACCAAATAAAATCCCTACCTAAAAAAATCTTGGAATCATTTTGTCTCTCTTGATAGATCAGGAGGCAGCTTTGCAATGCCAAATTTCAACGGGAAAAGGTTCAAACTACAAAAAATTCCCGACGACTAAATTCAGCAACGATTTAGCGACTTTTTCACATTTATCCATGACTTATCGCCCCCCCCCCATTTTATCAGCGCATTAGCATTTTTTTTCTCCGTTGTAACGGTGAATTAGCGATTTTTCTCCCTTTCAGCAGCAAATGTGCGATGTACCATTTATTTTTAGTAACGAATCAGCGTTTTTTCTCAATTTTGGCCGTGAATTAACACTTTTACTCATTTTTAGCTACTAAGTTCCCTACATAAATCGCAAATTGGCGTTTTCTCCTTTCTAGCTTTGAATGGCAGTGGCGCTCACAGGAATCGGTCCTGCATGAGGTGGGGGGGGGGGAGTTTCGAAACAAAAAACTGGTCCATTGTATCGACAGTACTACACAAAAAGACGAAAATCTTAATATTTATTAGTAAAATAAAAATAAAAAACGTTCCACAGCAAAATGGTGAAGCTCCGTGATACGCGTAGATACGATTTCTGGAATGTCCGTCCGCCATCCGGGCAATATCTTGCTCGAAAAAACTCATTCCTGACATTTGATCAGCTTGATCAATATTGGCCAAAATGGGGGTTTCAAAGGTTTTGAAATCATAGGTGTCGATTTTCATGTAATTTCAAGCCGGATCAGCTTGCTCATTCATGCATGAATAATAAACCCATGTGTGAAATTTGCAGCGTTTTTTGGAATGGTTCTAGTCCAGGGAGCCACCGTGTGAAAAATCCGGGTCATTTTGATCGTGTCTGGCCCCTGCGCAGGACGTTTTCTACGGTCTAGGAGATGACTGTTCTGAGATCGCCGGACATTTTCCGTGGGACAGGGGCTCACAGCAGAGCTAGCTGTTGACAAACACACCTTTGGGTGCTTTGAAAACGACTGGCGGGAGTAAAAAGTCGTTTCCCACTTCCAATACGTTGCAAAATCAACAACGCCATCCAATTTGACCGTAGGTATCGCCATCAGCGAGCTTGAGAAAATGTTAAATTTCGAGGCTCACTAGTAGCCATTCATCAGTAGTCATTTGAAATTGGATGTCGATGGTAGTTTTCTAGTTTATTGTTTGCGAAGAACCAGAAACGTTTTAATTTCAGTGAATCGTCTCAATTTCAGTGAAACGTCTCAATTCCAGTGAAACGTCTCAATTTCAGTGAATCGTCTCAAATTTTAGTGGATCGTTTCAAATTTCAGTGAAACTTCTCAAATTTCAGTGAAGCGTCTCAATTCCCGTGAAACGTCTCAATTTCAGTGAAACCTATCAATTTCCAACAAATTTTTACACTTTTCAGCCGTTTTCAAGCAGCACAAAGGTGTGTTTGCCAACAGCTAGCTCTGTTGTGAGCCCGTGTCCCGCTGAAAATTTCTGGCGTTCTCAGAAGTGTCAACTCCTAGACCATTGAAAACATCCTGCGCAGGTGCCAGGCACGATCAAATGACCCGGATGTTTCATACTGTGGGCTCCCGGACCATTCAGATTGATTCTAGACTAAACTAAAAGGTTTCGGTTTGAAGGAAGCGGGCGCTCTGTTCAACTTTATGTTCTACAAACAAAAACTGGGCGTTTGTATGCCCATTTATAGTGTAAATTTTCCCGTGATTCAATTAAATTTGGCATTGTGCATTTTTCCCAGGCTCTGTGGGGGGTGTTCGAGAAATTTCCTCGCCGATTTTGGACCTCTACCCGCTTTCAGGTTGGCCTCTTTTTGGTCCAAACAATGCAGGTAGACTCTTGTGTTCAAATAGTGCAGATATTTTTCGCCTTTGGGCGCTATCGGGTGTCGATATTTACATAAGTACACTCCGCTCGCCCATCCACAAACCCGTATGTATACCTCCAAGAGAAGAGGATCGGCTATCTGGCAACCCTATTTGGGATGGTTCGATCAACACAGCAATGGATGCTCGATGAATGGATTGTTTTCGAGACATGCCCGTAAAACAGAAACGTTTCTACAAGTCTAACGGATTTTCCCCGTCCCATCCGTCTTATCTAGCGACATCTAAAATGTCATCGTGGAGGCCTATCACGGTGTACACAATAATTCGGCGTATCATCGAGAAGGTTCTCGACCAGGAGCTGCGCCGGCAGGTGGGATTCCACGGGTGTCAGCGTGGCTTTGTAAGGGGGAGGAGGGTCCCCGGGTGCCACGTTGACGTAAGGTTGATGGACGCTGTGGTAAGAGAAGCCCAAAGCAAGAAAAAAAATGCAGCAATCGCCTTTCTAGACGTGATGGGTGCATTCTACAGCGTCGGGCACGCACACGCTTGATTTCGGCGCCTCTGACCGGTAGCTTCATGCGCGTGATCATTGGCTCAAAGAAAACGGACGATATTCCACTAAAGAGGGGAGTTCCTCAAGGAGGCCCGCTATCGCCGACTCTCTTCAATGTCGCCATAGATTTCTTATACCAAGAAGTATGCGACGTAGATTTGAGCGATCGGCTCCGCAACGAAGAGACAGGTATAATTCTCACTGCCTTCGCTGATGATCAAGCTGTGACAGCCTGCAGCGTGGAAGCGGCCGAGAGAATAATCGATTTTACCCAGCGAATTTTCAAGGAGATCGGTTTACCCGTGAATCCAGCCAAGAGTTCAGCAATAGTGTTGGCCAATGGGACGCTCACGTCCACCAGTCTCACACTCGAAAACGGAAATATTATCAAGTGACAAAGAGAGGTCATAAAATATCTAGGATGCTCCATCTCCAACGAACCTGCGGTAAGCTTAATTCGAACTTGGCCCAACTATCGTCTTTTAACTTATTCAGACCTGATCAAAAGCTCAATGTCATTAATGAATACCTGTTTCCGGCCCTGACTGACATACCCTCTACAATCGTCGCCCCTTACAAAGCTCAGGCAGGTGATGCGGTATGTGAAAGCGATGCTAGGGTTGACGGCGAACACAAATAACGGAATGCTGTACGCTTCTCAGCTGTACCGTGGTCTTGGTCTTGTTCGATGCAAGTGGGAGGCACCTCTTCAGCACTTGTCGATAGGCCTAGAAAGCTGGCCGAGGTGCAGGACCCTCTGTTTCAAAGAATATTTGAATACGAGGGTGAAGCTGCACTGAGCGCGGAGTGGCTGGAGTTGGAGATCCCGCGTCCCCTGTAAGGCAGTACCGGTGAAACGAGTTCGGCAAAACCTGAGGGAAAAATCATTCGGAGAGTGGGCGTCTTGCAGGTGGCAAGAAGCTGATGTTAAACCACTTTAAGGACAACCCCCAAAGGCAACAAATTTGTTTGTGATAAACAGATTTTGTCGGGCTCCGAATGGACAAATGCACTCGAGCTAAACGTAAACTACGCGCCTCTACGGGGAGTACCGACGCGGCGGTCACCGCGCAGACCTGAAGTGATGGGATAACATGCTTCTGGTAACTAGGCGTCACCACCGCGTTTAGCATACTCTCACGAGACCCGGATCAGACGGAGAAGATCGACAATGAAAAACGCCTCATGTATGATAAGTGCACCGCCTACTACCAGCAGGGGCGGTCTGAATCCTAGGGGGGGGGGTAATGCCGATGATTCCCCCACCCCCGCCAACGATTCCAAAATTAATTCAATTTTGGGATGATGTTTCAAGACAAGTAAAGATGTACAGTACACCTATATGCAGTATTAGTCCATTTAAATTAGGCTTTTACCTACTAATTACCGGACATCAAGTTTAACGCATAAATTAACAGTTTTCTGGAGGCAAAATAGTAAGTTTTTTTATAGAAAATCTAGAATAAGGGCATCGAAATTTTCAACCGTGGCGGAGGGGCTTGAAAAAGTTGGGTAAGGTAATGGAAAGAAGGTTGATGGCCTGAAATGAAGCTCACGGAGCATAGATTGGTCGGAAACAGGTGATTTTAAGACTTTCAACATTTTGCCCGAAGGGTTTTATCGTGCTCCTTATTGGTCGTGGAAAACAATGTATTCACGAAAGGCGTAGGATATTTAATAAATGTTTTGTACGAGAAGGATTTCCTCGTAAAGGAAAAAAAAAACTGATAAAATGGGTAGTTCCTAGTAACTACATGTTCACTTTTTGACTGGGAACATGTTAAATATCGCTGTGCGGAGTGTTTTGGGTTGATAGGAAAATCCGGCTCAAAGCGTTGAAGCGCTAAATTTCCTTTAGAATTCAAACAACCCTCTACATTTATGGACCAGCTGATGATACATTTCTCAACATGTAAAAATTCTGCACGATCTCATACATAAGGCGGTGTTCATTCTGTGGCGATACGATATCGTTTTTACATCACTCTGACACATTTCCAGTAGTTACTATCTGTCCAAGGCGCTGTTAATTTGCGTCGGTGATATCGAAACGATATCGTATCGCTCTGGTATGTTCGCCACCTAAAGACTCGCTTCATGAAAAGGTGAGGCTAAGAAATTGGAATTCCCGGGGAGGAGGTAGCCTTTGTATATCAGAGAATCGACAAATAAGCTGCCAACCACCGCTTGTCCTGAGGGAATCGTCGTGACATTCTCTCTATATTTCTTAAAAAATCAACTTTTCTGAAATCCTAGGGGGGGGGAGTAGTTACCCCCATTACCCCCCCCCCTGGATCCGCCCCTGACTACCGAGAGGGAGTTCTTGGTCCGGGCCCTCTGGTTCGGTTCCAGGGGTACGATTAGGACTTTAAATGTTTTGGACGATGTCGGAATCATCAGCAGCGAATTGACTTCGCTCAGCGAGCTCATTTTGGTTGACTCACTTGCGATAATCAAGAACCATATCACGTATTAAAAAATATCATGAATATTATGTATTAGGTATATATATAGATGTGTTAGCCCCGACCTTTGACAAGCGATTCGTTCGTGTTTTCGTTTTTTATCTTTAGTGCATGTTGACGCGGCTACCATTGTATCAGTCTAATACCTTGTTGTCGGTTATAGTCAGTTCCGTACGGTTTTTTATTGTTATTGTTAATATTTCTACGTTGTAATGTTTTGTTGTCTGCATCGGGATTGATCAGTACGCTGTGTTTACGCCGCCCCTCGTTATTGCTGTAAATTAACGCAATAAAGTGCTTCTCACTACGTCGTCTTTCGGCCGTTAAGAATTATTACACTTGCCTTTTCCAAGGTGAGTTGTTTAATTATTACAGCAAGGGGAAATGATAGTCCGATGAATCATTAAAAGCTGTTAAACGTTGATCTGCGATGTATGTAAGTGTTATTATGAGTAGCGCAGGGTTTAACAACCGGAAAAAAGGGAGAAGACATTACAAAGATGTTTTTCTCTCGAAATAGTGAAGTAAATGAATTGACAAGCTTTGTTTGTCCAGTAGTATGCTCAAAATGAAGGCGATAAATGATAATAATTTAGAATAAAAGTATTGCTAAGGTATAGCAGACCTCAACAAATTATTCTTTAGCCTTGGAAAATGTTGCCCCTTATTCGTAAACTGTTTTGTTTATCAAGTAAGCCCCCTTCTTCTTACTAGAAAACAATTATACGTTGTGCCGCTCGGTAACAACGGGTGTTAATAAGGTATTGTAACTTCAACCCTTTCACAATTCTGAACAGACATGAAATGAAATAATTCCCCAGTGGATGTATCGCCCATGTTATTTAATTTTACACGCCTTCGCACTTGGGGCTCCAGGACATTATGATGAGAGAGTAGGGGGGGGGGGGGATTAAGAGTTGATCGATTTTCATTGTTGATTCCAACGTGATTTCGCAAAACATTGTTTAATTTGTTGTTATTTTCAATGTGGAAATTTCCAGGGGAAAAAATTATTATCACTATAACCATGAAACTACCACGGTCGTATAAAATATCCTGCAAAAACCATAAGATTCTGCGTTTTTTCCTCTACAAAAATCAGCTATGAAAAGGGATAAAAAAAAATGTTATTCTGGGATCTTATTTGAAGTGACGGTTTGGATCTGGGCATGCCAGCTCTGTTTACCGTCTCAGGTCTAAAATTTAAAGTTTAGTTCCAAAAGGATTTAGTCTCTGATGACCGTGAATTGACGCGATTCTAACTTCCAGATCCTGTTGTAAGCCTGCAAGAAGGCAATGGTGCATCTCTGATATTTTCGCCAGTGCAGCTGGCCACAAGCGTGGATCCAGTTTTTCTCAAAAGTATGTAGTCACACAGAGTTTTTTCCCCCTATTTTACTCGTGAATGAGCACGGTTTTTAGCCTCGAATTGACGTTTTCCTTAACTTTAGCTGAAACTGAGCTTCTCAATCTCCTGAGCTTCTACCTTGAACTAGCCCATTTTCTTCATTTTAACCGTGAAAAGGTCTCAAAAAACAATTTTTGATTTACTATTTCAATTACAGCCAGCACTCTGGGCATCGCCTAACCGCGAATCGGTGCGTTCTGTCAAGTTCAGCCGCAAAAGAACAGTTTTTCCTCAATTTAACCTGTGGATGAACGCTATTTCTCAATTTTAGCCACAATTCCACCAATCAACAACAAACGGTGACAATTTTGCCAATTCGTTTTCCCTTAATTTTAGCCGCAAATTAGTGATTTTTCCCAACTCTTTCTTTAGAAATTTTCTCCCCCTTCAAATTTTAGCGGTGAAAAGGTCCCCATAATTCGTATGTGAGCGAATTTCATTAATTTTGACCCGGACGTTGCATCGCGAAACCTTGAAATAGATGGAAAACGAACAATTTTCAAAAATGTATCAGCTAAATAGCGCGCTTTGTTTTTTTTTTACATATGTTAAGATGTTGATTGGAAATTTTGGTTCGAGAAACCACGGACTGGCGCCTTTTCTCAATTTTACCCGCGGTGAATGAGCTCTATTTCTCAATTTTAGCCGTGAATTGGCGTTTTTCCTCAATTTTAGCCGCAAATGAGTGATTTTTCTCAGTTCTACAATGAACGAGCAATTTATTTTGTCAATTTTTAGATGTGAAAAGAGCTTTATAAACCGTGAATTAGCGAATTTTTTTAATTTCGTCCCGGACTTTGCACCGCGAAACCGCAAATTGGCGTGTTTTCTTCAATTTCAACCGCGAATAATAGTCCAGTGAACGAGTGTTCAAAAAGGTGGTCTAGAGGGAATGAGCGAAAGCAGAAAATTTGACTCCGGAACCATGTTTGGACTAGTTAGGAGGTAAACATATTAAAAGTCCCACCCCTGGAAGGTGAGCCCGAGTAAGAGGGAGCACAAAGAAGGTACCATTTTTCGGATTTTCACTGATATCTCGAAAATAGAGCATCGTAGGCAAAACTTTTGTGATAACCAATTAAAGCTGACATAAATATAAGAAACTTTTGTCATATGCATGTTTCACTAATTCCTAACCGTTCTCGAAATACATGCCCCGCAAAAGTAAAAATGTCCGAAAAAAATATGTTTATTCCACGTTTTCCGTTGAAGATTCTTTTATATCGTCTGAACAGTTTATCCTAGGAGAAAGCCCTCAGGAAGGAAGTTTTAGAGGATTTAATTATCTTTGGAAATTGCGAATACACGAACAAATTTATATTGAACAGTTCAAAAGTTATACGAGTTTTAAAAATGTTGGTCAATTTCAACTTTTTTGGTTGAACTGTTGTGAAACTTCAAGAATGGTACATTTGCTCAATAGGCAAGCTGAGAGACAGGTATGGAAAGGAAAACACCTGGAGTGTGAATACACACTGCTTTACCAGCTCAGGAATATGGGAAACAGGTGCTTTTTAAGCTGGTACGGTGCGAATCAGAAGGATACCTCCCTCAACACCATCGTCTCTAATGCTTCCTTAAGTCTGCGTCGATCATAAAACCTGGCAATTCATCCCTTGCACTAACCGAGGGAGTCACCCAGGAGCACAGTTTCCGGGTGTCCGGCCTCAAATTTCGTTTGGAAATGCATTGAGCTCTAAAACTAGGGATGGGATCAGAACAGCAACAACCACCTGGTTCCCATTCAAACCAAGCAACCAGCTCCACTGCACGGGTATACTGTACACTCAATCTTATATTATTTCGTCGGTGTATTTACCGACCGGGGCGTAGGTTCGGGGGGGGGATATGGGGGATAGATTCCCCCTCCCCCCCAGAGCTCGAACGAAGGAGTACTACTAGTACCACAACGAAGAGCCCCATAAAATCTAAAAAAATGAGCGTTTCGCGTTGAAGTTAGGTTAGCAGATTTTCTGGACCTAATGCAGCCCGAAAAGGTCCGAGTACGTCCAGCTTTTACCTTGGACTTCAAACCCAACGCAGTAGTGTACCGAGATACGGGGGGGGGGGTCGCCTCGGACCCTCTAACAGACAAAAATCTGTAATATTCGTGGCTATAGCTGCTAAAAAGCGCTGATTCATAGTCTCGCGATGCAACTTCCAGACTAAAATTAAAAAAAAAAAAGTCCTTATTCGCGGTACATGAAGGCCATTCTGCGAAAGTGTTGTATTTGGGCAAACCCCGCCGTCGAAGTTGGGAATACATGCTATAATATTGACAAATAAAAGACGCTTTCGCAGGTTAAATTGGACAAAAATGGCAAATTCACAACTGAAATGGCGTAAAATCGCCCATTCGCATATAAAAAAAAAATAATAGGATGCTGAATAGCCGCAAAATTAGCACAAAACGCTATTTCACAGCTGAAATTGGGGAAAATCGCTAATTTGTAATTTGCAGATATAAAGTTGTGGTTAATTCGCGGATACCAAATGAAAAAATCACCAATAAGCACAGCCAATATTAAGAAAAACGTTAAATTTCAGTTCAAAGTGGGGAAAAGTACTAATTCTCAGTTAAAAATGGAAAAAAATTGCTAATTTGCAGCTTAAATTAAGTCAAACGCCAATTCTTGGCAAAAATTGACAAAACTCGGTTGGTAATGCACTGGTTGGAAACGCTACCACACTGTTAAAATTTAGAAAAAGCGAAAATTCGCTGCTTAAAATTGAGAGACATCACTAATTCTCGAATTAAGTTTCGTGAAATTTATAATTTAAAAATGATGATTTTTTGGCAGAAATGGAAAAAAGGTTTGAAAAAAAAAAAAAATACATTTATAATTTAAATTTACACCTTCTGAAGGCATTTTTGTGACTAAAATTCAGAAAAACGGCAAATTCATGCATGGCTATAGTATAATGTTAAAAAACGCTGCGAATTATCGAACAATGCCTTATTATTTCTACTGTGGGTTTATTATTCATCGATGTAGTCAAATCCGGCTTGAAATTACATGAAAATCGACACCCCACACCCCTATGATCCCAAATCCTTTGAAAATCCCCATTTTGGACCCGCTTTTGGCCCATAAAACCCCAGGAAGTTATTTGATCAAACTGATCAGATGTTAGGACCAACTAGATCCCAAATGGAGTATATGTGCGAAAGAACGAGTTTTTTCAAGCAATCCTAGGGCAAGATATGGCCCGGACGGCGGACGGACATTTTTTTTTTATTCCAGATTTGGATTCTACGCACTTTGAAACGTAAAACTACAAATTTTGAGGGGGGGTCAAAAAAATTTTTTTGCGATACGATTACAAAGACTTATTATTGAGAAATAATAAGCCAAAATACGCTAATTTATGGCTAGAACTCCCGTGAAGCAATAATCTATACCTATAAAAGCTATATAAAATTGCTAATGCGGTGGTAAAATGAGAAAAACCGCTAATTTGCGGGTAATGTTTAGAAAATAAAATAATCAGCCTGGTCAAAATTAAGAGAAAGGTTAATTTTAAGCCTAAAAATTGAGAAAATTGCTAATTCGCGGCTAAAAATGGAAAAACTCGCCATTTTACAGCTAAAATTGCGCCAAACGCCAATTTGTGACTGAAATTGAGAAAATTCGCTAATTCACAGGTTTAAAACGCTACGACGCGTCGCCGCTACAATTTTAAAAAAGCGCTAATTCGCGGCTGAATTTGAGAAAACTTCTAATTTGTGCCAAAAACTGAATATACGCCAATTTGCGGATTCTGAAGGCAACTTTTCAGGATGAAATTGACAAAAAAAGCGCCAATTTATGGCAATAGGCGAAGAAACCGCTAATTCGCGAGTAAACTGAGAAAAATCGCTCATGCATTGCGTATGGTGAACCAAAAAAAATCCTAATTCGTGAAAAGTCCCTCTATTTTGAGGATAATATTGAGGAAAACACTTAAGAAAAACGCTGATTTCCAGGAAAAACTGAGAAAAGTGCTAACCCTCTGGTTAAAAAATTTAAAAAATCGGTAATACGCTGCTGAAATTGAGGAAAACGTGGATAATTAAGAAACATCGCTCACGGGATAAAAACGATTCTTTGCTGCTAAAGTTGAGAAAATGCGCAAATTCATGGCTATGGGAGGGGGTGGGACCAAACCGCTAATATGCGGCTGAAATTGATAAGAACGATACACTCGGCCAAAATTGAGAAAAGCGCTAATTTGCGGGTAGAGTCCAAAAATCGGCCTTAATTGAGAGATTGAGGCTATGATGAGGCCAGCAAGATGTCCAGATTCAAGAGTTTGCTAGCTGGGTGGAATGATGACTAAAATGTGAAATTACCCCCCCCCCTCCCCTCACTCTTACGAGATTTCAATCTGATCCCCCCACCCACCCAGGACAAATTCCTACCTACGCCACTGTGTACATTGCGTGTATGGGGGGGGCAGTGTATAAAACTACACTGTACATGTTGATTGTCTACATTAAAATTCCTATTTTACGAGGTAGTCCTGAAGACCCCGCGTGTTATCGAGGCTACCTGTCCCGAGGGACTTACGCTCCGCTCAGCTGCAAGCAGTCTGAGTTTTAACGTGCGACCATTCCCGAATGCCTACATATAGGTCGACTCCGAGTTTGGCCTCACGGGCTTTGAACCAGATCATTTACGTTGATCGGACGCGGCACACCTAGGTGTACCTCCCAGTCGGTTAGGGGCGGATCACCCTAGCCACGCACTGGTGGACGGCGCTTCTATCCAGAGCACTGCTGATAACGGTCAGTTCCGATATTTCGGGGGGGCTCCCCCTCCCCTTGCTCAACAGGGTATTTGAAACCTTAGGCCACTACGAAACCTTCCTCAACGATGCCTGGGCTTACTGGAAGAATTTGGCATCCCGTAGTACCAGTATTGTGATCAGGCCGATAAAAAAGAATGCCTTCTCACCGTAGACCGGTCGCACGCCGGCGCCGAGCTTTAGCTCATTGCCTACTCTGGTTTAGGGCTGATCCGCCCCGAACCACCCGAGTTAGGCCGAACAGTGGACCCGTGCGTTTGGAGAGGTTGATGGTCTGCTCTCCTGCGTCGTGCTCTCTCCGTCAGAGCTGCCTTGGCGAATGTTCGGAAAGCCTGAAAGGCACCCTTGTTTCGCACAAGACTAGACTCTGGGCACGGCCAGCAAACGCTAAGACTTTGAAGGTCGCCTTCCAGACGTCTTCGGAACAAAATAAACTCCGGACACTCGTATAAGACATGTGAGGCGGTGTCCACCCCACCACATTCACAGAGGTCTGAGTCCGAGAGCCCCAGCTAAACAGCTTCGATTTGAAGTCGCCATGACCAGTTAAAAATTGCGTCACATGGTGATCGAGCTCAATGTGGCTCATTCCGCGCCTTTCGGACACGCTAGGAAAAAATCGATTCGTGTGCCGTCCCGCTCTTTGCCATCTCGCAAGGATCACCCCCTCTAGAAATTTGGGTAAAGACTCGCCTCCAACAAACCGAGATTCAAGCATTTCCTCGGACACGTAGAGGCTTCCGAAGATAAATGTCTCCTTCCGCCTCACGCGATACTGGGCCCATGCCAGTGTGATGGCCAAGCGCATTGGCAGAACACCGCTCACCACCTGGAGCGCATCTGTTGAGACGGTTCGGTAGGCACGGGATACTGCAATGAGGGCAACTCTCTGAAATGAGTCCTCCTTCCTTCCCATCACTTTCCCCAGATTACCACCCCACGCCCCCGCCGCATAGGTGAACATCGGAAGAAAAACTCCCGTGTACACTGTTGCGACGGCTTTGTGAGGCATCCCCCAAGTACTTCGCGCTGTACGAGCGATTTTCAGGAAGGCGTCTCGTGCTTTAATCCCAACAAGTGTAATGTGCCTATTTATTCCTAGCCGCTCAGTAAAATGCACCCCAAGGTAGCGGAGCTCCTTGACCAGTTTAAGACGCTGCCCTCAATCCGTATGTTCAAGGATCTTTCGGTGGTCAGCTTACCCTTGAGCATCATGGCGACGGATTTCGTGGCCGACAGCCGCAGTTTGTTTGCTGCGCACCACTCCTCCGTGTGCAATTCCAATTCCACTGCACTGGCAATGGATTCCAGCTCCGAGCGGGAATTGCCGGCCACCAGGATGGCTTCGTCGTCGACATACGCAACGATATGAGCACCCAGCTCGGAGGGCGAGCGTAGGTTGTCCTCGAAGACCAGAGCCCAGAGGTCGGGACTTAACGGAGAGCCTTGGGGACACCCCCTCGAGATTGCTCGCTCCACTACCACGGATCGGACTTTAAGTCGCGCCACTCGGTCGCGGAGGAGGTCACTCAGGACACAGAACAGGTTGCGCGGGCAGCGACGCACTTTTAAAACATTGAGGATGGAGGGCCACCACAGATTGTCAAACGCCCCGGAGATGTCCAAGAACACCCCGAGGACGTAGCGACTCTCCGTGCCCTCCACCTCCGAACAAATTGACAGTATGGCGTCTTCGGTCGACAACCCTGCCCGGCTTCCAAACTGACCCTTAAAGGGGGGCCCTTCCAGCCCTACTCGCAATCTATCCACAAGCAATCCCTCGAAAAGCCTGCCGACGACCGAAAGCAAAGCAATCGGCCGATAGGACTTGGGGTCTGCTTTTGGCTTGTCCTCCACCTTCAAGAGGTGGATCACCAACGGTTTTCCATAATTTTGGCATCGTGCCAGTCCTGAGACATTCGTTGAAGAGCTCGACAACGGATTCACCAATCACTGGCCAGCTGTTCTTCATCATGGCGACCTCGATGCCATCTTCACGGGGTGCTTTGTTCTTCATGCGCCGGAGATGCCCCTCTACCTCAACTTGGTCAAACTCCTGGCAATTCTCCGTCACCGGAGGAACCCTCACAGAATCAGCCAAAGCGGCTTGCTGCTGAACACAGTCTGCAGCATCAGGAGAGAAATGTCTATAGAAAATAATTGATTGGAAACCGTTCAACCAAAAAAGTTGAAACTGGCCAACATTTTTAAAACTCATATAACTTTTGACCTGTTCAATATAAATTTGTTTACGTATTTACAATTTCCAAAGATAATTAAATCCTCTAAAACTTCCTTCCTGAGGGCTTTCTCCTAGGATAAATGGTTTAGACGATATAAAAGAATGTTCAACGGAGAACGTGGAATAAACATACTTTTTTCGGACATTTTTACTTTTGCGGGGCATGTATTTCGAGAACGGTTAGGAATTAGTAAACATGCATATGACAAACGTTTCTCATATTTATGTCAGCTTTAATTGGTTATCACAAAAGTTTTGCCTACGATGCTCTGTTTTCGAGATATCAGTGAAAATCCGAAAAATGCTACCTTCTTTGTGCCCCCCCCCCCCAGTCGGGCTCACCTCCTAGGTGTGGGGACTTTTAGTATGTTTACCTCCTAACTAGTCCAAACATGGTTCCGGAGTCAAACTTTCTGCTTTAGCTCATTCCTTCTAGAATCATTCGTTGACTGGACTATCATGAGATTTATTTCTCAAGGTTAACGTGAATCTGCGCTATTTCTCAATTTTAGCCGTGAATGGGTGTTTTACCTCAGGTCTTAGCCGCACAATGTCCTTTTCTCGAATTCATCCGCGGACGAGCACTTTTTATCAAGACGTGCGCCCCCCCCCCCCCCCCTCTTCTAACTGTGGATCCGTGCCTAGCTGGCTGCCCTCCTCCCCAGGGGGGTGGATCACGGGCTGGCTACTCCCCTGTTTGGGATCGGAACACGAGCCTTCCTTGGCAGTTTAGCACACACCAAATTGGCTAAAATTGGAATCACCCTCTTGATCTTGAAATTACTTGGACGAAACAAATCCGCGGATACATTTAACATTCTGTGTTTCAGGTTTTTCTTTGGTTCCAAAATTTTGGCACGAATCAGCGATTATAAATAATTATATTTGTTTTTATACGTTGATTCAATTATTGAAGCATTGGCAATATTACGGCTTAATTTCACCAAGAAAATAAAACGCCCATGTGTTCTCCGAATTTTTAATTGTTTGCGTTTAAAACAAGTTTTATGTTTTGGTGATATCAGGCCTCAAAATCGCAAATACTAGTTTCACTAACGCTCAGCGGAATTGACTTATTGGGTAGTCAACAATAACATGAACAGAAATATTGCCCTAAATATAAATATTCAATTTGTTTAGTTTAAAACATTTAGCATAATTATTTAAATTATAAAAATGTTACGTTACCGTTGTATTCCGTTATAGCGTTCCCCATTTGCACAAAATTCTGCATTTGGGCAGTTCATTTCCACCCGTCTTCACTGAATTAAATCATATGTTAGTGGAGAAGACGGGTGGAAATGAATAGCCCCCTTGCAGAATTTTGTGCAAATGGGGAACGCTATTAGACTGTAACATTGATACACCAGAATTGTAAGTGACAGAGCTTATACTCTTGCCTAAAGACGTTTTTCTTGCGTGAGCAAACTAAAGCGTTCAGCTCTGAGGAAGAGTGTGCAGCTTCTTCAAATGTTAGTAAATAGTAAGTTCCGAGGGCTGAACGAATAGTATAGTTCGCGTCAGAAATTAATTAATTTATCCTTGAATTTATTCCTAGTTTTATTTCATTCATACAAATACGATTGCTCCAACATTATTTATTCCAATTTAATCATATACCTATTTAATTTTAGCTTCATTAAGGCTGTGGTACCTAGGTAGGAATATTGATATTTTTTTATCATTACAAAAAGGCTCAATGTTTACCTATTGCGTTATAAAAGCAAAGTAAAATAAAACAGGACGTTCCATCATTTTGTCCGGATTGTATGCGTACGGTTCTTTTTTACCGGGTTCATAAATTCCCTACCTTCTTGGAACTCATAATATTTACTAATAACTAGTCTGTTCATGAGGTTTTTCGAGTATCGTTTACTTCTTTATTGAATGTTCAGAAACCAGGACTGCAGAATAGAGAAAACATCAGAGTTTAATAGATAAGGAATCGGAATAGATTCGCGGATGATTCTATACGTGAATTGCCTCAAAAGCTTCTATTCAAACTGTTCCAGTACAAGTACAACAATTTATTCTCACAGTGACAGTAACAAAGCATTTATTCTCTTAATAAATAAATTATTTTCCTCTGATGAAAATTAGGCGGCTGTTAGAAAACTGTTATATAGGTTTCTTTTTTTTTCGCCTTAAATTAGTTTTGAGCCGAAAAGCCTGTTAAGGCCGCACTACGCAGGATTCTTCGAGTATTATTCACAGCTAGCATTGTTTTGCATCAGACAAACTTGCAATAGCGACAAAGCCCCTCCCCTCCCCCCTTTCCCACCCTAATACCACTCTATACAATACAAATCAGATTCATTCACGGAAGAAGTGTCTGGAAACATTCCGATAAAGCTCATTAATGACCGTCCACGTTGGAAGAAACCATTTAGGTCCTAAATAAATTCAATAATAAGCACAGGTTTTCCTCAGAGAATCTGTCAAGGGTGTCACTGGTCACTGCTCACTGTCAAGTAATGCCTGAATTGTCGATAAACGTTTGATAAAAATGTTTTTTTACATTTTTTCAATGTACATGCCTAATTTATTTCATTTTCTTCAATTGAAATAACGTTGTCCTGTAGATTATTAGAGGATTATTAGTCGCTAGAATTTTGTAGTTATTTTATTCATAATACGTATACGCATTTTTATCCCGCTGTCAATTTTTCACTCGCATCTAATATTTACGCAGCGAATCCAAGATCTATTATTTGGAAACTGCGTTCAGAAATAACGTAAATTAAATAAAAGTTAGTGCGGAGGGGGAGTGAATGCGCTCCCTGTGAGCCTAATGAAAAAGAGGGGGGTGAATTTGGGGGGTTGCACCGCTTACATACTACCTGTCGCCGCTTTTTCAAGTTTTGTTTCAACTCCCACGGTGTGTTACCATTGCGCGCTGTTCCTTGGTATCTTTGAAACCATTATTCGTTCCTACTTTTTTTTTTTATTGCTTTTATGTAATTTTTATATTATTGTCGCCGTATTGTGAGCTCATTCGTTTCGACGCGTCATTGTTGATCATACAGGTGAGTTTTTTATATCCGCTTTCCGCTTTAAGAACTGTTTTTATTAACTGATGCGTCAAATAAGGAAGCTTTGGTTAAAATTAACGAAATTTACGCGTTCAATATAAAACGCGTCCGACTGAAACAAAAGGAGCCCAACAAGAAGTAGCAATATTTCATGAGCCTTATAGGCACTTTTATCACATACGAGAATTCCAATCGCCCACTATACGAAAACCTTAAAATTTTTAATTATTTGTCTCGTAACGTAAAAATCATCAGACTGTTAGCTTCACGGCCTCGAGTACGGTGAAACAATATACTAGTCTGTCGTATTTTACGCTCAAAAAAGCACGCTTTTCTATGAAAACATCAAGGACGCTTTTGAAACCTTATTAAAAAGAAGTAGGAACATTTGCTGAGGGGTACAATAACAATTTCTGTAATGCTCACAGGCGTTGGATTGTTCAAAGCTTTAACTATACATTCATCAAGTGGTGAAGGGGGGGGGTGCAAGATGCCTCGGTCACTTCGGTCGGACTATAATACGTGCATTAGACCGGTGTTTTTTATAATTTTTTTGTTTGTGAGGCAATTTACTCTCAATAAAAGCTTCGTACCAGCTCGAGGAAGTTCCTAGAACTTATGGCAGATCTGTATAGCTCTAAAATCAAACGACCAGGTGAAAAAAAGATAAAAAACGGTCAGAAAGAAGTACGCGGTAGCCAAATCAAACAGGTGGGGGGGGGGGGGTCAAGAACTTTATTCTGAATGTCAGTATTGTTATACATTTTGTCTTATATAAAAAAGTATTCATTCGTTTTTTATGAGACGTCATTGCGACTTGTTCAGTTAAGTAAACACAGTCCGATTTTATTCCACGCGTGGCGCGTTTAACCCTCCAACCCCACCAAAACACGTTTGTGCTCAGATGGATATGATGAATAATTCTGTCGCCGGTATTTTTAATTAATGAATTAATTAAATTGATGTTATCCGGACGACGATGGAAGGGGCATAGCCCAACACGATTCGAGTTTCGAGACAAAATGGCTCGCCGGAGGAATTTGAACCCACAACCTCTGGATTACCAGTTCAGCACGCTGACAATTGCGCCACTGAGACTTCTCATCGTGATACCACCGTTTTTGGCCACCTGCATACGTCTTCAGGGCACAACACGAGTACCAACTTTGTTCCCACTACTTTGGGTCAATCAATGGCCGTAAGAGTATTTTTTTATTTAATTCAGAGGCTCCATCGTGTCTTTACGTTACCACGATTACACTCAAAACCGCGGGACCCAATATGATGTACATATTGAGTATTTCCGTACTTGTGTTTAAAAGCTCTTTAGTACAGTTAGTGAACAAGAACGATTTTGATACTTATTGCTTGTTGAAGTATAAAATAGCGCGAGCTATTCAGATGACGTCCTTAGAGCGAGTTTTTTACTGGACCTCGCGGCAAAGGAGAGTGTGTACGACACGAATAATTTTTTGACTACCTTTTTCTTTAACGTACTCTTATCAACGTTTTGGCTCTCCTAATGTGCGATTAGCCCTCTTCATTACTCCCCGGTCCCCAACGCACGACTGGTAATTCTTACAGACAAACTGTCTCGTTCACAATGAGGATAGAAGGGGAAACTCATTTTATTTATATTCCGAATTCGAGACGTAAGACTTTTGTCATAGACAGTTTTCATTACTTGCCTACACCCATGGAGCTTATCATGCCGTAATAAATTAAACTGATGAAATGTTACTGAAAGGTAGCGGACGTCAGTTTTATCTTGTTTACATTAGGTAGAGATTAGTTCAAATTTGTGAAGAGCCGCTCAAGGGTTAAATTAATTTTATCCTCCTCAAGCTCTCGCATTAATTGCGTTGTCAATAAGCATCAGAACATTCTTTGGACTCGAAGTCAAAGTGAGAAATATAAGGTTGAGGTTTACTGCGGTTGGACTACGACTGTGGTTGGAGCTATTCGTGATTGAGGATTCGCTGCGGTTGGGCATTATTTGGGGTTGGGACATTACTTCGGTTGAAAGTTTCAACTGTGCGTTGAGCTATGTATCGTGTGATTGGACCTTTGCTATGGTTGGACCTTATTTGTCCGTCTTTTTGGTTGGAGCTGTGGCGGAAACAATCCCGACACATGTTTACAAAAAAATTAAATAATTTTCTAATTGTCTTGTTACTCAAATTGGATTTCATTCTCCTCTTCAAACTTTTGGAACTAACTACAACCAATTACTTTTGCAGTTACTTGCAGTAGAAGGTGTCAGTTGCTGATGAGGGGTCACAGTTGTGCCCGAAATGCATTCGACAATTAAAAGAGACTGCAAAAGTAATTGGTTGTAGTTAGTTCCAAAAGTTTGAAGAGGAGCATTCGCAGAGGGACAACCGATATAAGGAGGTGGATTCCATCATAATGGATTTCATTCCTCCAAAAGTGGTAACTCCGACGTGAACGAACACGATAATTTTCAACACCTCGAACACCTACGCATCCTTTTCCACCGCCTCTCGAAATTTGGTCTTAAAATTAACCCTTCGAAATGCGAATTTGGAAAAGGTCACCTCATCACTACCAAAGGCATACCCCGATGTGTGACACACATCGATTCCGAAACGTTTCGAAAGTGTGCAGAAAACTGAAGACATGAACTGCATACCGCGATCAGTAGTGATCTTTTCTGGAACGCCGTAACGAGAAATCCACGTGGATAGAAAAGCGAGAGCAACGGTGTTAGCTGTGATGTCAGGAAGAGGAGTTACTTCTGGCCATCGAGTGACACGATCGATGCAGGTGAGACAGTACCTGAAACCATTCGAAAGTGGAAGTGGGCCGATCAAATCGATGTGGACGTGAGAGAAACGAGATGTATGAGTGTCGAAATGTCCTAGCGGTGAGTGGACGTGTCGCGAAACTTTGGACCGTTGACAAGCAAGACAAGCACGTGTCCATGCGGGAATATCCTTCTTCATTGACGGCCAAACGAATCTTTCGGTGATCAGTCTTGTAGTCGCACAAGCACCGGGGTGGCTGAGGTTGTGTAACTGAGCGTCGTAAAGGATGAGGAATAAAAGGGCGAGGACGACCTGTTGAGGTGTCACAAATTATCTCAATTCGCGTGCCAGGAACGATGAGTTTTTCGAGAGTAAGAGAAGACGTTTTTGATTCCCAAGACTGAAGCTCGGGGTCTAATTGTTGCGATTGAGACAACGATTCGAAATCGAGAGCCGTTGAAACAGATTGTACTCGAGATAGGGCGTCCACGACGACGTTGTCAGATCCTCCTACGTGTTGGATGTCGGTTGTGAACTGTGAAATGTATGTGAGCTGATTACGTTGGACAGGGGGCAATTTGTCATGTTGTTTTGTGAAGATATGTGTGAGGGGTTTGTGGTCAGTGTAAGTTGTAAATACTTGGCCTTCCAGAAAATGCCGAAAATGATGAATTGCTTCATAAATCGCTAGAAGTTCTCTGTAGTAGACGGGCCACGCAGCTTGACGAGCAGAGATCTTTTTTGAGAAAAAAGCGAGTGGTTGCCAAGCGTCATTGGTCTTCTGCTGGATGACAGCTCCGATGGCGTGATTAGAAACGTCTGTGAATAACGCCACTTCTGCTCCGGTTACAGGGAATGTGAGGGAAACTGCCGAAGAGAATTTATTTTTGCAGTCGTTGAAAGCTTGTTCGAGAGTCGGAGTCCACGTGATATGGGTCGAGCCTTTGACGTCGGGGCCAAGAAGGGCGTGAAGAGGAGCTTGAACTTCTGCTGCCATGGGGATATGTCGTCTGTAAAAATTCAACGTGCCGAGAAAACGACGGAGACCTTTTGCATCAGATGGTTGAGGATAGAATTGAATGGCGGCGACACGATCAGACGGTGGGGCTATACCTTCGGCGGAAACACGATGCCCGAGAAAAATTACTTCGCTCGCAGCAAAAACGCTTTTCGAATTGTTAATGACGACGCCGTAGTGCGACAGGCGTTTGAAAAGAGTTTCGAGATGAGCGATGTGTTCTGCTCTTGATTTTGAAAATATGAGGATGTCGTCGATGTAGACATAACAGAAATCTAGGCCTCGAGTTACTTCATCCATGAAGCGCTGGAAAGTTTGAGCGGCGTTGCGAAGACCGAAGCACATAAATGGAAACTCGAACAAACCGAAAGGAGTTGAGATTGCTGTCTTACAAATGTCCGACTCGTTGACAGGAATTTGTTGATAGGCTTTAACCAAATCAACTAGAGAGAAAATAGTAGAACCACTGATTGAATGAGCGAAATCATGAATGTGTCGAACGGGATAACTGTCAGGAATGGTACGTGCGTTTAGAGCGCGATAGTCGCCACAAGGGCGCCAACCGGTGCCAGTTTTCTTTGGCACGATGTGAAGAGGGGATGCCCAAGGACTATCCGAAGGACGTGCGGTGCCTTCTTGAAGCATTGCTTCGAACTCTTTCTGTGCGATTTTTAAACGATCACCAGATAGACGACGTGGGTGAAAAGAAATTGGAGGGCCGGGAGCGGTATGTATGTAGTGTTTGGTCGAGTGTTTTATATCCCGAGGTACTCCAGATGGATGAGTAATTTCTGGAAATCGTGAAAGTAACTCAGCGAACGGATGAGAATCGTCGATTGTTTTGATGTTGGGGTACGTCTGACTTATTTTTGAACAGGCGACGGAAAGTCCAGTTGTCCCATCGAGAAGACGGTGAGATCGGCAATCTGGCAACAGATGGAAATGCCCAAAAAAATCAGAGCCAATGATTGGGACGTTGACGTCGGCGAAAATGAAATTCCATTGGAAGTTGCGGCGTAATCCGAAATCAAGAGTTAGCGTGACTGAGCCGTATGTGCTGATGTTCGACGTATTCGCGGCGTAAAGATCAAACGAGGTTTTAGGACGACGGTTTGAAAGAAAACGTGCCGGGAAACAACAAACGTCAGAACAGGTGTCGAGAAGAAACTGTTTTGCGGAATTACGGTCGGTAATGAAAAGGCGGTACTTTCCGATTTTGCAGTCAGCTGCCGCCGTTACTGGCTGCTGGTGGCGTTTTTTGAATGAAACGAACAGGGCGGTCTGCATTTTGATGCTCGTTCATTGAACTTGGCGTGGTACCAACAGAATGTCGATTGTGAAGCTGCCGATGGACTGCGAGAACGGGTTGAATGACTTTGACGAGAACGGGAGCGAGAGTGTCGAGGGTTGTTGGAAATTCGGAGTGTGAGGTCTGCGAGCTGTTGACGAATCTCGGTGAGTTCACGACTGATATCTTGTCCTGGGGGAGATACAGCGTTGACGACGGGGAAAGTGGGATGAGAAGAAGCTATGGCAGGTTGAATTTCCATTATTTTGTCCGCTGTTGCGGAGAGACGGTCGAGCGGCGAGTCAGACTGTGTTTGGAGAATGGCTTGGACAGGGGGCGGGAGACGTTGGATCCACAAAGATCTTAACAGATTTTCATGCACCGGGGTCGGCCCAGCCAGAGATCGTAAGTGTCGGAGGAATTGCGATGGTTTCCAGTCACCTAATTCCTCTTGGGAGAGTAGCTGTCGAACACGTTGAGACTCGGAAACAGAAAGGCGTTCGATGAGAGCGTTTTTGAGAGTTGTATAGGGGTTCTGCGCAGGAGGTGTTGCTACTAGGTCTTCGATTTCGCTGATATATCGTTCGTCGAGTTGAGAGATTAAATGCGAATACTTCGTTGTCTCTTGAGTGATGCCGGCGAGAGCGAATTGGGCATCTACTTGAGAAAACCACAATGTCGGTTTATTTCTCCAGAACGGATGAAGTTTCGGAGTGACGCGGCTGACGAAGGCGGGGTTTGCGTTTTGAGGAGCGGCTTGATTATCGTCGCCGACCGGTGGAGCGGCGGGAGGCGTCAACTCTTGAATTTGTTGGCGTAATTGAGCGAGTTGCTCAACCAATTCTTCGATGTTGGCCATGTCACGTCGAGCGTCGGGGTCGGATGTCGAATGTTCTTGTTAATGAACGTCGCGGGTCACCAATTTGAAGTGGTTTGGTTATCACTTCTGAATGAGACGCTTGAGACGAAAAAGTATTTTATTTTGACAGAACCCAAAAACTCAAAAGTAGAAATTCTAAAATCGGAACGGCACACTAAATTCATATGTTCCTTATAAAACAACGTGGTCGAAAATTTTCGCCACAGTTTCTATTTATTATTTTGGGAAAATTCCGGAAAAAAAAAGAAAAGTCAAAAGTACGAACACACTTCTTCTTTTTCTTATTAATCAACTACTACTACAAAACATCTGTTCTTATTTTACAAGTTATAATAATCTTCTCAACACTCCTCCTCGATTTGAATTTCAAAAAACAATTTTAAATGAAAAATCGTTAACTTTTAAATTTTGGTTTTAAGTAAGATTCAGTTTGTGTCGCAGATCGTTGAATTTATTTCGTCCCAGAGCCTTTGTTAAGATGTCCGCCAGATTTTCGGTCGTAGGAACGTATTTCAGTTGAACGATTCCTTTATGAACAACGTCATTAATGAAATGGGTGCGAATTTCAATGTGTTTGCTTCGCCCCGAATTTTCATAATTTTGAGACATCTGTATAACAGCTTGGTTGTCCATCCATAAGGTTGTCTTGATGTCGTAGCCAAGATCTTCTACTATTCCTTTCAAGTTTATTACTTCACTCGTCGTCCTCGCAGCTGCCACATATTCAGCTTCGGCCGTCGAAAGCGCTACGCATTTTTGTTTTTGTGACGACCAATAAACCGGGTTGCCGTTGAACAGCAAGACAGAACCAGATACGCTTTTTCGATCCGCTTTGTCTCCTGCCCAGTCCGCGTCGCTGTAGCCTTCCACTCCTTGAGATAGGTTCTTCGTGTAGTTCAGGCCCAAGGTGAATATACAGAAGTGTGATCACTTCGGTTAGGCAACACGCAACGCACGAAGCGGGCAAAGCGTGTGACGTACTTGGTCTATCAGTCTTCGGACGCCCCCATTACAAATGCACAGGATTCCAATCTTTTTTTTTTTTTACATAACATTTTTGCTTTTGGGGTTTTTTTTTTTTTTTTATCTTACGAGCACCTACTCAAAACACTTCTTCAAAATAAAAACAGAAAGGAATAAAATGGCTACTGGATATTGCAGTGGAAAGAAAAAATATATTCAAGAGAAACGGGGAAAAATATGATATAATCGTATAGCCGTTAGAAAATTATTGCAACATGATGCTTCACATGAACTGAAATATACATCAAATACTGGAACTTCCTTCCAGTACGCGCATTAAATATGCAATTTTTTTTTCACGAAATGAGGTTTTATAACAAAAACTATCCATGCCCACAAAATCAAATCTCCCCACGTATTTATAAATTAAAACAGTCAACACATGAGATTTTTTCGGAAAACGCTGAATTTTCTGACTTTATCAAAGAACAAAGGTTTTTCCTTGCACTATGGAAACTTTGCTAAAATAAAAAATCGAAAATTCATGGCAATAAAGGTCGATGCACACACATCAGTGCAGTGAACGGGACGTGCCCCGTCCGGCAAATAAAATATTATTCTCAATGGAAATTTAAGGGTCACGTGCCGGGTATGTGTGAACGAGCCTCTCAATTCCCATATAAGAACAATATTTTACTTGTCGGACGTGCCCCGTCTGTATCCCGGACGGGGCACGTCCCGTTCACGGCACTGATGTGTGTGAATAGACCTTAAGAGTGAGACTTCAATTTAATTTGACCAGAAAAACGAATTTTTAATGATAGGAAAGGGCTAAAATATTCTTGCAAGTTTTGCATTGTTGCCTTTTCTGGAATTTTTCAATTTCATTCATAAATTGAAGAAAAAGTGGATTAAAACATAATTAATACCTATATGACTTATGAAAAACGTAAAACTTTCAAGAATTTGCAGGTACCAGCCCAAGTTGCAATTTTTTTCTTTTTACATATTTCTTTTAGACTAGAGGCAAAAATTCCTTTTCCTGGACAGATCACCTTCAGAATGCAGCATGAAACTCATTTTAATTATCACCCTTAATTTTACAAATCTTTTAATTATGAATTTCTAAGGGCAATTGTTTGATACTTTTTTTTTCGATAAAGTCAAGGTAATTTTTCTGACTATGCCCTTTTGTTTTAAAAAGTCTTATAGAAAAAAAGTCCAATAGAAGGCACCAAAAAAAAAAAAAAAAAAAAAAAAAAAAAAAAAAAAAAAAAAAAAAAAACGTTAGGAACGTTCTTCTTACTAGAAAGAAAAAGACTTCAAAATTAGATTTCTAATATAGAAAAAAACGGCATTTCCCCAATGAGAGAAGATGCCTAACATTTTTTTTTTCTTTCAAAACGCAGGCCAAATTTGAGTTTCCCGTTGCGAAAGATATGGTATCCATTTTAGTGGAAATCCACGATTGTAAACCACCAGACACACGGACGTACTTCCAGCCCAAACCACTTTTATCGGCCTTTCACTCTAGTTATATCATGATTTATGAATATGAATTACACACGAACTCGATTTTACTGTAAGTCCGTTTCCCATGGGAAAATGGAAGTAATTGTATTTAATTGGGGGACGTTTCGTTGATCTGTTGCACCTATACCCTCACAAGAAATTTTAAATATGATTGTTATACTATATCTAATTAGAGTATTTTATTTAAAATAAGTAAGCGTACTCATTTAAATAAATGCTCTGTAAACCTGTAAAGGAGTATTTCTTTGTATTTAAGTAGCATTCCTACCCCCTTGCCACGTTACCACAAAAACGCGGTTTTTAACATTTGTTTATTTATTTACCGAAATAATTATTTCTAAATGAGTACCTCTATTATGCATTAAGTATGAATTAAACATAAAAAATGGGAAATTACGATAATTTTGGCTGGGAAAATGCAGTTACATTCTTAATTCCCACATTGTCTAACGTAAAGTCTGATGCATAGAGGGAGGGTGAGAGACCAAGTACGTCATCCACGAAGCTCAAACGAGACGCCATATTGCCCCTTGAAAAGTGAGCACACCTCTGTATATTCATCTTGGTTCAGGCCAACGTCTGGTACGTGGATACTTCAATATTCTTTTTCCGGCTTTCCACGCTTGCTGAGTTGGATGTTCCAGAAATCTGCTGAGATAGGTGACGCTATAGGTGATCAGGGGCGGATACAGGGGGTGGGCGATCGGGCTGAGCCCGAAGGGCCGGAGGCCCGATGCCTGCCCCCCCCCCCCAACTCTTTGACGGATCCCAGTCCTCCTGAGAAAACTGTAACTACAGATTAATTTTTCTCGGTAATGATACTTACAGAATCCCGGAACTGGCCCATTAAGCATAGGTACAATGAGACAAATTAGAAAACCTATCAAGTAGGGTTTTCTTAAAAACGGGACACCCTTCAACCCATGATTCAAGACACAAGGCTGTTTTATAGCGTTTTTCGTTAATTTCAGCCGTGCTGATTAGTTAGTGATTTTTCTCAACATTGGCCGCAATTTTTGTTTTTCAACTTTTAGCTATGGACTAGCGTTTTTTTGTTTTTTTTAGGTTTAGGCCCCAAGTTGCCTTCAGAAGCAACAGATCAGTGTCTTTGGCTGAATTTTAGCCCCGAGTCAGCGTTATTACTAAATTTTAGTCGTGAATTCGCGTTTTCTCTAATGTAGCCGTGAATTAGCCGATTTTTACATTTGAATCCGCGAGTGAACATTTTTCTTTACTTTATCCGCAAATTGTCCGATGTTTTACAATTTTAGCTGTATTTATTCTTTTCAATTAAGTCCGCGAAGTAGGATTGTTCCAAGTTTAGCCGCTAAGAAGCGCTTTCTGTCAATTTCATTAGCGCATTAGCTTTTTTTCTCAATTTTTGCTGTGGATTAGTGTACCTATGTCCTAATTTCAGCAGCTCATTAGCCATTCTTCTCAATTTTAGTCGTGAATTAGCATTTTTCGAAAATTAGCTGTGAAGCTGGAGATGATTCCAGCTTACCAACTATGACTCTACATCCTCTGCGGTCTATTCTTCGAATGTCACCGACAAAACCGTCAACTCTAGAACGTCCAAATCGATCTGTGAAATTCGCGGAAGAAATTACAACTGCGATCATCAGGAGGGGGGAGTGTTGTGGCGGAAACAATCCCGACACATGTTTACAAAATTGTCTTGTTACTAAAATTGGATTTCATTTCTCCAAAGAGCTTTAGGTACTGTTTTTTTGGCGCTTTTCGGTAGTTGTGACATTACAGTGGTTGGACGTTCTAACTATGGTTAGAGCTCTTTGCCCCGAAGTTCCCTGCAAATGCCACGGATTGGCGTATTTTCAATTTCAGCGGAAAGTTTTTTTTTTTATGTTATTATTTTAGCCGTGAATCACAGCTTCTTCTACACTTTCTGCACATTAGTGGTTTTCCTCAATTTTAGCGGCGAATTACCACTTTCTCTTAATTTTAGCAGCGAAGCGCGGTTGGTAGCGATTTTTCTCGATTAATTCTTGCTGCAAATTAGCGAATTCTTACCTTCTCAGAAGAGAATTAGCACTTTTTCTCACTATGAGCTACAAATTGGCGTTTTCGTCCATCTCAGTCTCGCTAATTAGTAATTTTTCTCAACATTGGCCGCAAATTAGCCGTGCATGAACTACTTTCGCCCTGCATTCTACCATTTATTTATTTTTTCCACTTTTAGCTCAGTACTAGTTTTTCTCAGTTTTCAGAAGCCACGGATATGTGTTTTCCTAAATTTTAGCCCAGGCGCGGATCCAGAGTTGGCTCAAGGAGGGGGGACATGACCCCCATCCTGTACCACCACACCTAACAACACCGTTTTCTAGTGGCAATTGTTGTGGTGAATGTTCAAGGGTCTCATAAACTACGTCCGGTCCAAGTAGAAACACTTTGAAAACGTAAACGTTTAGCTTACAAACCGTCCCTGGGTAATTTCTGGCAAAAATGATCAAGTTTTTGAAAACATTGTCAAAACCACGTATTTTAAGGTTTGTCGACACTCCAAACCACTGTTACACGTCAAAAGCTTCAACCTTAGCAGTCGCGGACCCAGGCTCAGGGGGCTCAGTTGGTTGGTTGGGGGGGGGGGGATCGAATGGTTCACCGATTGAGTCAATTAATATTTTAAGGGTGCGCAGCAACCAGCAAGTCACATCAGGCATGACATGAATAGTGTCATTTAAGCCATACGTATACATGACGCAAGTGCAGTATGGACCAGTTTTGCCATTTGTATGGCCATTTTTTTTTTACGGCAGGCATTGCGTTGTAACGGGGTTCTGGATGGTCAGAGAAGGCAAGGATTGTTCGAGGGTGATGAAAAGAATAATGATTCGCAAACCATAATAGATATTTATAGAAACGACGAACGATAATATTTTTGATAATGAAAAATAAAAGCGAATGGCAAGGGGAAGTTGTATTTACAATAATTACAGGCTTTTATTTATTTATTTGTCAGATCAAATCCGCGGGGAGAGAGAGAGACGGCTTCGGCCGGATTGAATGAGTATGGCACTCGTGAACAAGGAAAAGATATGAGAAGGATGCCTCACTCACCAGTGTTCATCCTGATTGCACGAAGACGTTGTACCAACTGGTTCAAACTGAATGCGAATTGCGAAGCACGTTGGAGCATCGGGGACGGGGATTCTCACTCCTCTCGAACGGGTTGTCAGACGGGAGTGACTAAATGGCCGGACAGGCGCCAATTCGAATGAATTGATGAGGACTGAGGACGAGATGAGGACGCCGGTGAGGACGGACTGAAGACGAGATGAGGACGGACTGAAGATGAGATGAGTACAACTGAAGATGAAGATGAAGACGAGGACGTCAACGAGGACGTCGACGAGGACGAACGAAGATGAAGACAGGACAACTGAAGATGAAGATGAAGACGAGGATGTCAACAAGGGCGTCGACGAGGACGAAGGAGAAGATGAACGGAGAACAAAACGAGGACGGCTAGGGCACACACGGCCTTCTTCACTGAACTTTGACTTTCGAGCACTACGAGACACACAGATCACAAAGCGAAACACGCCGAGAGCACAATGCTGGGTTGCCGGCTTTACTACCAAACACAATTCTGACACAACGATAGGACACTTGTACAGCGCGGAGCTGCCTTTCACGTACGAGCACAGCGGGTTCGGGTTTTTTACAGGGAAGCGTTAGGGGTAGCGCAGGCGCAGAGCAGGAGGACAGGTATGACAGGACAGGAGGACAGGTTCTCTTTGGACCTCCTAGATGTTCCCCGTCTCTCTCTCATCCCCAAACCATTTCCAAAAGGTTAATTGTTGTTTGGGCAATTTGTATTTAACTTATGCAGAATACAAGGTAAGAATAATTATAGCAAATAAAATAATCTAAAAGAATAAGTACAATGGGAATATAGAAGTATATAAAAGAATAAGCGGTAAGATAATCGTAAATGGTACTCGAAATATTATATACGCCACATTAACCCCCCTCCCAGTGAACGCGAGGAAGACGAGAGTGTCGCGCAGAAAGATAGGATAGGCCACGTAGTCGAGTTAGTGGACGTCTCGAAGGGGTTGAGTTGGTAGATGAAACGCAGGTTTTAGACGGTCGATCGAAACAAAAGTTTTCTTGCCGTGTATGTCCAGTGTGAAATATTTGTCGTTTCTTTCGAGGACAGGGTAAGGTCCATCATAAGGTTGTTGAAGCGGTTTTCTGATGGAATCGACGCGAACGAAAACTTGCTCAGCCGAAGAGAGGTGAGGGTGAACGAACGTTTTTTGTGAGGAGTTGTGGATGTCGGTGGCTGGCCGGACATTCACGGGTATCTCTCCTCGCCCAACTTTACCACCTGTAAAACTCCCCACCGCCAATCGGTCCACACCGGTAACGCACCAGCCTTGACCAGCTGGTGTGGCTGACGGGGAGCGGAGCGAGGATAACCAGGACTTGCACGTGCCGGGTCACTTCCCGGCCGTCATTTCACAGGCTTAATCCTGGTCATGTGCCTTTCAAGGCATCAAGCCAGGGCGGGAAGAAGGCACAATCCTGGCTGGCCGGACATGACGAAAAAACTCTTGAAGTCGCTGAAGGAATTTTGACGGTGGACGGGTCAGGTGGATCGAAGAATTCACCGGGTAATCGTAGTGTAGAGCCAAAATGAAGTTCTGCAGCTGAATGGCCAGATTGGTTTGGCACGTTTTGCAAACCGAGCAGAACGATTGGTAGAAGTGAACACCAATCGGTAGAGTTATGGCATTTGAGAGCGTTTTTAAGAGAGCGGTGCCATCTTTCAAGTTTACCATTGGACTGCGGATGGTACGCTGTCGTATGAAAATAACGAATCCCGAGACGGTAGTTGAGAATTCGGAAAAGATTGGACTCGAATTGTCGACCTCTGTCGGTGATGATCTCAGCGGGAACGCCGTAACGGGCGATCCATTCCTTGAAAAGAGCGTCAGCCACTGTTTCGGTGGAGATTGATTGAATGGGTATGGCTTCGGGCCAGGAAGAAAAACGGTCGATCAAGGTGAGGATGTAGTGCGTACCGTGTGATGGGGAAGTGGACCAATGATGTCCAAGTGGACGCATTGAAAACGTGCATCGACGGGAGGGAAAACAGCGAGAGGACTACGGGCATGACGTCCAATTTTGGATTTCTGACATTGAAGGCAATTTCTTGCCCAAGATCTGGAGGCTCGCTCAATTCCGGGCCAAACAAATCGTTCACGAATTAGTTGTGATGTACGCTTCGGAGATGGCTGTGCGCTGTTGTGAATTAGAGCGAACGCTTGACGACGAAGGGATAAGGGAATAAAAACGCGGTGTCTATCGTCGCAAAATAACGATATGTTGAGGCCAGGTATGCATTCTCGACGAAGATTGAGTGACGAATTGAGGCAGAGCTTTTTTAGCTCGTCGTCTGCTTCTTGAATTTTAGCGACGACTGTGAAATCGAAAATATGGATGGAGTCGACTCGGGAAAGGTAATCTGCTACGACGTTTTTACTTCCTTTGATGTGTCGAATATCGGTCGTGAACTGCGACGAGGGGACGCCTTTTCTGGTTTTTGCTTGAAAGCGAAAATGAGGGGCTTGTGGTCTGTGAAAATTGTGAGTTGTTGACCCTCGACGAAGTCCCGAAAGTGCTTGACTGAAGCGTAAATTGCTAGAAGCTCTTTGTCATAGGCACTGTACCGTCGTTCCGTTTCACTGAGCTTCCGAGAGAAAAACGCTAGCGGTTGGCAGGTACCGTCGGTTTGTTGATGAAGAGCAGAGCCAATGGCAGTATCTGAAGCGTCGACGAAAAGGGTCAAGGGTGAGTCAGGCTTGGGGTGGACGAGTAGGGTAGCGTCAGCGAGATCTTGCAGGCAATGGTCGTAGGCCTCAATCAACTGATCAGTCCATCGATGGGAGATGTTTCGCTTTTGCTAGTTTTTAAGGCGTCGTGAAGCGTGATTTGGGCCCAGGCCGCGCGGCGAATTTATGGTTCCGAGGAAATGACGCAAGGATTGAAAGGTTGTAGGTCGAGGAGCTTCGGTGAGGGCACGAACACGTTGAGGAAGTGGTGATGTGCCGGACGGTGTGACTCGGAAACCTAAGAAGTCTACTTCGGTTACGCCGAAAACACATTTGTTCACGTTAAGATGGAGTCCGTAGCTCCTGAAACGCTGGAAAACGAGAGTGAGATGCTCCAGATGTTCTGCGGGAGATTTGGAAGCGATAAGCGCATCGTCGAGGTAAACGAAGATGAAGGGAAGGTCGCGAAGTATTTCATCCATAAATCGCTGAAATGATTGACCGGCGTTGCGTAAACCAAAACACATCATCGGAAATTCAAAAAGGCCGAAAGGTGTGATGATGGCGGTTTTTTCGATGTCGGAAGGTGCGACTGGTATTTGGTTGTATGCTCGAAGGAGATCTAGCTTCGAGTAAATTGTCGTTCCGTGAAGATTGACGTGAAATCGTGAAGATGAGGAGAGGGAGAGGTCAGGTTTGGTGACAGCGTTTAGGCGTCGGAAATCACCACAAGGTCGCCAGGTGCCGTCTTTTTTAGGAACGAGGTGGAGCGGACTAGACCAACAAGATTTAGAGGGACGACAGATGCCGAGGTCTAGCATTGTTTGGAATTCTGCTTTGGCAGCTTTCAACTTGTCGGGGTGAAGACGTCGAAAGCGGGAACGAACAGGTGGTCCGGTGGTTTCGATTGCGTGCTGGGTATTGTGTGGTAGAGATGGGCGTGGAAAGGAGGGAGGTTGAACGATCTCAGGGAATTGCGTGAGCAACACAGGAAACTTATTCGTCGTGTCACAGAGGTTCAGGCGTGCTGGTTATTCGACGGTGCAGTTGAAGGATGAACACCAGCGACAGAAAGTTGAGGAGTGCCATCCAACAGACGATGACGACGGAGGTCGATGAGAAGATCGAAGTGTGCCAAGAAGTCGGCTCCGATAATGGGGTATGTTGCCTCTGTGAGGACGAAGGGCCATCGAAACGAACGGTGAAGACCGAAATCGAGTGAGAGAAAGCGGGAACCATACGTAGGGATCGCAGAACCATCAGCAGTAGACAAGGTGAACTTCTGTGGGCCATTAGTTTTGTCGCGGCGCGTGCAGGGAATGACGCTTACGTCGGCGCCTGAGTCGATGAGGAAACGAACTTTGGTTGTTTTGTCGGTGACAAATAGGCGGCGTGTCGAGTTACGGCGATCGCTTGCCGCCACCTGCGATCGGAACATTAGTTTTTTGAAGAAAAGGAACAGGGGGAACGACAGTTTTGAGCTTTGTTACCGAACCTTTCGTGATAATAACAGAAACCTGTTTTTGGGGGTGAAGTGTGTAGTTCTGGTTTGGGACAAGGTGATCTGTAGCGACGGCGTATCAGCGAGGAGGTTGAACGTTGTTCGAGGTCGGTAAGGCGTTGAGTGAGCCGTTGGATCGCGTCGAGAAGGGTGGAAGAAGAAGGTGCGGAAGTTGTGGGTTCGGAAGGGGAATGTGTTGACTCTGGAGGAAGGAAGTGATGTCGTCCACTTTGTCGGCTAATTTTGTGAGAATCGGTAAAGGTTCGGAACTGATGGCGAGAATGGATTGGACGGAAGACGGAAGTTGGTGAAGCCACAAAGTTTTGAGCGCGTCGTCAGATATTTGAGTGCCGGCGAGCTCCTTCATGCGCCTCCAAAGTTGTGACGGTTTATCGTCTCCAAGTTCGACCTCGTGGAGGAGTTTAGTGAATTTGTGTTCGTCGGTGTCGGTGAAAGCGGAAAGAAGCGCTGTTTTCAGGGCATCGTATTTGTGGGTTGCAGGCGGGTGGTTGATGATGTCACTGACGTATTCGAGGACGTCCATGTCGAGAGTGGAAACGACGTAATTGAATTTCGTAGTGTCCTGAGTGATACGGTTGGCTGGTAAGTCGAACTGAGCTTCGACTTACCGGAACCAAAGATCGGGCCGGTGGCGCCAAAACGGAGGTAGCCGAACGGAGACACTTGAAATGCGTTGTGGCTCTAGAACCGCGTCGTCATTAGCCGGTTGAGCCATAATACTACGAGTGAAGTCGGGGTCACCACCACCAGGGGGCTTATTCTCTAACAACAAGCAATATTTTTTTCGCCAGCCATGTGTTTGTTTCATTCATTTGTTCGAAGAAAGTTAATGAAATAAACATATGACTTCGAAAAAGCTATTGCTTCGGAGTTAGAGAATAAGCCCCCAGTTGTTAGCGTGTACAAGAAAAACGAGACCGCGTAAGTCAGAGAACGAAAGTCTATATTTTTTTAACAAAGAAAAACCGAACAACTGATGTTTTTATGTAAAAATGTGTTTATGTGTGTGTGTGTGTCATGTGGGGCATGGCCCCTATGACCCCTCCCTTGGATCTGTCACTGTTTTAGCCGCGAATCAGTTTTTTTTACTAAATATTAACCGTTAGTTAGCGATTTTTCTCAATTTTATTTTACAGTTGATTCCGCGAATTACGATTATCCCTATAAATTGGTTCACTCCATTCGAAAGCTCACAAAATGGAGAAGTTTTTCCTGTAATTTCAAAAATACTTTTCCATTTGAGAAAATTGGGAACACAATAAAAACTGGATTCCCTTTCAAATCCACAGTTCCTACGCCTGTTCGGAACGACTATGACGTCATTATGAAGGAAATTGTGTGCTCTTTCAGAAGAGCCTGTTCCTTTTAGTATTCGATTAATTCACTGGCGAGCAGCTGGCATTTAATGACAAAAAACCGGAGGCCGCAAAAAAAAAATCACAAAATGTCAAATATTTCGGAAACCATGCGGAATTTTGGAAAAGTGCAAATAATAATTATGATCACAAATCACGTTCGGCTGTGCAGTGAGTTTCTGTACACCCTGCGTATAATGATAATTCTAAATGAATGTTGTAATATTGTATGTGCCTACTCTTTTTTTTCTTTCTCATTCTCTCTCTCTCTCTCTCTCTCTCTCTCTCTCTCTCTTTGGTATCACCTTCACTTCCTGTAGCACGGCAGTAAAAATACAATTTCCTTATCGTGGGTTTATGTGTTCCCGACGCCTGTTTCACGAGGACAATCAACTGTGTAAGAGTGAAATGATGAATGGGCTGCATTAATCAATTGATTATTTTTTTTTAAAAAAAAAAAAACTTCCTCCAAGGGGGCGGGGTCAGTCTGTAAATTTTCATTTTAAAAAATGCGTTTTTATCAGAAAGGCTTGTGATAAACCAATCCATGCTAATATTATCACGTTCTTAAAGAAAACATATTCATTTTCGACCATTACTTTATCCATACATTGCAGTATGACATGACTGGTTCCACGATATTTCAGAGGCACTTAAAGGCAACCTTTTTCTTTCATTATTAACAATAGGTACGGCTAGGTGTAATACAACGCTAGAGGCAATTAGCATTCTTTTTTTCAAAAAGCGAGTGGTTGATGTAACACTGATTAGAAAGATACCGGTAATGGTGGAGAGTACCGGGGTAGTAGTAATGACAGAACAGTCATAGATGAAGAGGGAAGGAAAATATGCGGTAGATGCGGACTCCGAGGAAATCACAAAATTGTACTTTTCCGGTGTGCTCCGCTGTTGTTTGTAATTCTGTGTATCGTATTGTTATGATTTCATTTCTAAAATATGAAATATTTTAACTATACAACCGTTGGATTCAATGCTCTGCACCAATTGATGATTTCATTCAGGAGCTGCATGCGTGGCTCAGCAGTCATGAAAGGTGTGGGCACCGGAGCACGCAAAAAAAAAAAGTGAGCAGCCGAATCACGCTCAAAATCAACCGCTTATGAGTCATCCATGGCTTTGTCTCACCCTTATCTTAGAGCAGTCAATGCTCTCTGTTTGATTTTGTGTACATTTTATTTCATTTCATCCTTCAAAAAATATAAGGTACCTATATTGCGTTCTCCCTGGGTTTAATCAAGAATCCAGCATCCTGGAAGGCATCCAGGATTTCCCCACAAGATTCATTTCCGTCTCCCCTCTTAGTAATGGGCGAGCGAGAAGTTTTAAAGGATTAATCGAGTGTAGAATAAACTAATGACGTGGGAAACTTTCTTCATTTTAATGCGTGCGTGTGGATTAACCGGCACTTTGGTGCCGGTATATTGATATCAATGACTCATCTTGAAGTCATGAGCTACCATTTCGTTTTCCAATGGTTTTTTGTACTAATGTGCTTTTGTTGGATAATGTTTACGAGCAGCCGAAGAAAAGTCGTGCGCTAAATAAAAGACAAATATATAAGTCAACTATTCAATAAGCATCCTTTGTTTACACCCCTTCCCAGCCAAGTTTCGTTCCCTTTTTTTAGTAAAACATAAAATCACTCCCTCACCCGCAATATCGTAATGAGAGATAGTGCTTATCTCAAAAATAACAAGAGAAAAATTCTTTTTAAAACTCGTGTTTGCGCCGATCAAACCGGTAATAACTTTTTTTAAGGTATCCAGCCGAAATGAGTTTGTTGATTGAAATTTAACCAATGGTTAAGTTAAATGGAACGCTACTGGGAAATGCAAAGATCAAGACCAAGGTACGTCAATCTTTTTTTTTATTGTCCCTTTTTTCACACGTTATTCCGTGCTGTTATTGAGAAAAAGTTGCCCTCCTAGCCTTGATCCGTCGTTGTTTGTGATCGATGATATTAATAATGTCTCTAAACATAAAGTGCTGAACAGTATATGGAATGCCAATCCGCAATTCGGTAATTATCGTCAGTTGCCAAAATCCCTTGATCAGGCATTATTCACGAGAGGATCGAATTAACTTCGGTATAAGTAGTAAGAAAGTAAAGTAATCGTTGGTAATTCCAACGGGGCTTTAAATGCTCAAGTACATGCCCTTTAAGGCAGGGGTTTCCAAAGTTTTTTGATGACGACCCTAATTTAACACTGCAAAAGCCTTCGCGACCCCTAGACGAATTTTTGGTTACTTCGATAATGGTTCGCCATCTTTTTTACAAATTCTGCGACACTCGGGCGGATCGTCCCGGGAATCCAATTGAGCTTTCGTTTTGACCACAACTACACAAAATTGAGAACTCTTGCTGACAAAGATATATTGCAGGAAATGGCAGAAGAGCGTATACCTATTCTGCTTCGGTAACTAAAACGGAATGTTCTCGCAACTGCGCCCAAACTTGTGAAATTGACGCATTTTTCTTTATGCACGTGCAGATCACACAACTCTAGTTGAAATCCCGGTATTTCCTCTCCAATTTTGTCGACGTCTGTAGCAAATCGATTTATAACCAGCTGCGTTTACTGAGATCAACATTTGCAGGCATGTAATTACTAAGTACGATTCATCCCCTCCCTATCAGAGGGGGCCACCAAAAAGCTTCTTAAAGATGGGAAAATGAGGATTTTCAGGTCCTACGTTCATGAGTGTACGTCAAAAAGAGTCTTGGTGTTCGGTTGTACAGCGATTTGGGTCCTTTCGACGGGTTTCAGTCAATCCAGCCTGGAGAATAGAACGTTACAGGGTTGATCTGGGTCAGGCGTTTAGAGTGGATGAATCGAATGCTCAGGCGACGTAAGTGCTATTGAAAAGCCTCGAAGCCTCAAATTGAAAAAATACTCGCCTTCTGGAGGTAACTTGGCGGCAAAAATAGAGAAAATACGCTGATCCCGCAGTTTCTGTAGCTCTTTAGGCGGCTAAATCTGAAAAGGCACACTAATGTGCTGTTCTTGGGGGAACTACGTGGCAAAAAGTTTGGAAAACAAGGGCTAATATTCATGGGTAATAAAGTGAGAAAGTGCTCATTCATGGTTCCTCGATGCAACTTTCAGACTATAGAGAAAAAATCGTAGACTTCCAGATAGAGAAAAAATCGCTGATTCGCGGTGTATTATATAGGCTAAAATATAGAAAAATAATGCAAACTGGTGCTCTTGGGCCAAGCCCACTGCTAAAATGAAAAAAAGCGCTAATCCAAGGCTATAAACGTGAAAAAAAATCACCCAATCGGGGATAGAAAAGATAAATGGCGTCAATTCGCTGCTAAATTTGAAAAAAAAAAAACAAAAATGCTTATTTACAACATAAATTTGAAAAAAATCGCTAATTCTCTACTAAAATCTAGAACCCGGGCAAGCCAGTCACGACAGAGCCCAAATTCTGCCACGAAATCACACGACATCAGAGTTCCAAATCTGCGAAATTGCAACTTTTGGACCAGAACATCCACGAAATTGCAATTGTTTGTTCTTCATGCGCGCGAAATTGCAATTCTCGGTGCTTGATTTACAGTGAACCCGCAGGCAAGCTGGCCACGACAGCGCAAAATATTATTGGCAAGCTGCCACAAAACTTGACGTTTTCTCAATTAAAACCCCGAATTGTCATTTTATCACTGCTCAATTCAAAATCAATAGCACTAATTCAAGACTAAAATTGAGATAAAGAGCTAATTTCAGCTAAAGATTGGCACTTTTTCTTAATTTTAGCGGCGAATTGACGCTGTGTGTTTCAATAGCAGCTACGAGTTAGCGTTTTGGCTCGATTTTAGCTGTGAATTAGCGATTTCTCTAATTTTTCACTGCAAATAAGTGCCGCTAGCCGCTAATTATAGTTTCGTCCTCCAAATCACCAAATGTTTGCAAATTTTTTCTGCAGAACATATATCGTCGGTCCCACTGCAACACTGGCTAACTGATTATAAACAACTTTTCAGGAGAGGCAAAATCTTATTTTCAATCATTATTCTTCCCCCAAACGTTCACTTTACCTCGAAAATCAATAATGTTATGCGTACTCAGTTTTAATAATTGAAAAAGTGGCCGTAATGAAAAAATTGTCAAATTGCTGCTGTTGTTTCAGGTTTAGGTAGATAATTTTTTTTTTTTTTGGTACATTACATTGATATAATGACTAGGGGGTTTCCTTTTTTTTTTTATAGATTATATAGATTAACACACTTTAGACTAGATACTTTATAGATTAACACAGATATGGACATTTAATTAGTTTAACTTTAGTAGATTAAATTTATTAGATATAGGCACTTAAACGCAGATTATATAGATTAACACAGGTAATATAGATTAACACAGATGATCTGACTAGGTGTCTTCAACTAGATCAGTAGCGCGTTTTCTTTTGAGGCGTCGGGGGAGTCGTGTCCTTTCCCACGACAACAATAATTCTTCAAACGCCGAAGGTTGGTGTGATGTGATGGTGTCATGCATGCGAATCATTGTTGATTTGATCACATCTTCCACTTCGGGTACCTCCAGATCGCGATGGATGACACAGTTCCGTACAAACCAAGGGGCGTCGGTTATCATGCGGAGGACACGGTTTTGCTGCGTTTGAACCCGTTTTATTTTGTGATTTACTCGCCAAGCCCCAGACTGAACAGCCATACTGCCATATAGGACGGATGACAGTGAGGTAAACCAGTCGTTTGTTGTCCAAAGATAGTGGTGAGGGCCTAGATATCAATGGTTTCAAGAGATTGATCCTGAATCGAAGTCTCTTAACTAGCTCGCCGATATGGAAGTTGTATGTGAGACGCTGTTCTAGGTGGATTCTCAGGTATCGGACTACTTCGGCCTCGGGTATTTGGTTGCTGTTCATGGTTATTGGGTTGGTTCTATAGTTGGTTTTGAGAGTGAATGTGGTGGTATATGATTTGGTTGTGTTCATGGTTATTCTCCATCGTTTGGTCCATTGTTCTATATCGTTAAGGTGTTGCTGTAGTTTTTCAGATGAAGCGATGCCTGACGAGTCGCGGGAAAGTACAGCGTGATCATCAGCAAACATTGCCGAGGTTGTATTTTGAGCTGATGGTAGAGGATTGGACCCCATACACTTCCTTGTGGTACTGATGCAAGGGCGTTTCTACAAGGAGACTGTGCACCATCACATTTCACATGGAACGTTCGATTTGACAGGAATGATTGTACGACACGATAGTGTGTGTCGGTTAGCAGTGGTTTGAGTTTGAATAGTAGTCCAGGGTGCCAAACCCTGTCAAAGGCTTGCTGGGTATCGAGGAATAGCCCCTGGCAGACTTGCTGATTTTCGTAAGTCTCAAGGATGTTTTCTACTACTCTATGGAGTTGTTTCTGGCAAGAATGTTGGTGTCGGAATCCGAATTGGAAGTTTGGTATGACAGGGGTGAGTGACGGGAGTAACTTAGGGAGCATGAGTCTCTCGAATATTTTCGAAAAGATGGAGAGCAGACTTATAGGTCGATAGCTGGTTGGGTCGTTCGCTGATTTTTTGGGTTTTCGGATCATTATAATCTCAGCATGCTTCCAACGGGCATGCGAAGGATTGCATTGTAGATTTGGGTCAGTTGGACCAATGCTTTTCTTGGAAGGTTTTTTGCAGAGGGGTTGTGTGATGCGATCCGAACCAGGCGATTTCTTGGTAGGTGATCTGGCAATTGCATTCTTCACTTGGGCTGGCGTAAAGAAATCTCTGAAAGGTGTTATCTCTAAGGGCTCAGTGATAGCCTCTTCAACGTGGCGATGGAAGTCGGGTAGGTCGCTTGGATTGGGCGTGAACTGTTCGGATAACTGATTCGAAAACAAAAGGGCTTTTTCTTCGGGCGTGGAGTACCATCTCCTGTTGTACTTGAGTGCAGGCATATTGCAAGTCTGTTTCGTTAGTATTTTTGCTTTATGCCATAGCGAACCGTCTCTTTTGTACAGCATAAGAAGTTCGTTCCTCTTTTTCTCAGTTTTCATTTCTGCTAGTGCCGTTTTCAGATCTAATGTAGCCCTATTGTAGGCACTCTTGTGGGTTCGGTATCGCGTTTGTTCATATAAGTTTCTTGCATTATGTTTTATTGTTAAAAGCTGATTTATGTGAGGAGGCGTGTATGATGCGGTTCTGTGTGTGATATGATGGCGAGGTGTGCTTGCTTCGTTTGCTGCGTTAGTTGACTGACAGCTTTATCAATATCCGTTGGCGTTTTCAGTGGTATTGATAGATTCGTCCGATTAGCTAGCGTCTCGCTGTACAACTTCCAATCAAACGGGTGTTGAATCAATTTATTAGAATTGTTGCAGGTGATGATTGCGTTCAAGCTCATCATAACCGGATAGTGATCTGATGACAAGGAGTGGATTACACGAATTGAAGTCGTCATATTCTTAATGCCTTTTGCTAGAAATATGTCTAGGATATCAGGAGCGTGGCTGGGATTTGCTGGATAGTGCGTCGGCTCCAGCGGATTGAATACTTCGATGCCTAGTTGGTTCACAGCGTCGTGTAACAATCTTCCCCTGGGATTTGTTGTAGCTGAGGACCAACGTGGGTGTTTTGCGTTATAATCCCCGCCCATGAGGAATTTGAGTCTCATCTCATGAATCACAGCCCATATAGTGCTCATTAGAAGTCTGTGGTCCGCTCTATCGGGGGCAGAGTAAAAGGCGCCAATTATATACTCTGCACCATTGATTTTTATCCCTATTCGAGCAACCTGTACTTCTTCCTCGCAGTTCGCAGTTGGGTGGCATTTCAACGTGAGAAATATTTCGCTTTACGAATATTGCCGATCCACCTTGACGTGTACCCGACGGATGGTCAGCTCTATAGATCATGTATTTTGACATAAAGAAGTTAATGTGCGGCGCCAGTTTGGTTTCCGTAATTAGGGCGATATCGACATCGTATTGGTTTAAGAAAAGTTCCAGTTCATGGTATTTATTGTTCAGTCCTTGAGAATTCCATGTGACAATTATGAGATCATTGTTCATAGACGAAATCATTTAATAAGTTTTGGCAGGATTTGGGAGAGCAGATTGATCATAGGTTGTAGAATACCGATGAGCTGATCGATTTTAGAGAAGAGACTTGAGATTTCTGGGTTGCTACTATTTTCAGTTGTTGGGTTCGGTTGGGCGGTTGCATTTGAATACGAACGAGGCTGAGCCAAATGGTTTGTTATGTATGTTGATGACCGTGGCATTGCAGGAAATTCGTTCTGGGATAGTCGAAACTGCAGTCTTTCACCGGACGATGGTTGTAAGTTTGATCGACGGGATTTTTGTAAGTTGACGTGCACTGGGCAACCCTTATAGTTGGCTGTGTGATTGCCTTTACAATTCGTACATATTGGTGGTGAACTAGTTTGTTTGGCGCATGATTCAGTACTGTGCTGGCCATCACATTTTACGCATTTAGGACTTCTGTGACAATAATTTTTTGAGTGTCCATAGGCCTGGCATTTGGTACATTGTATAACGGATCTTTTCGGCTTCGGTGGTTCTATTTTTATGACTGCATTACCTAGTCTGTTTATTTTGTAATTTTCGGCGTTTTTGGCATTAGGTTTAAGATCGACAAAGAACAGAGGCATAGGTATTTTGGTTATAGGGTGGAGTGCGGGTATGGCCTGAACTGGTTCAAAACCATGTTCTTTTAGATCGTTTATAATTGAGTTTGGTTCTGTGGTGTGGTGTAACCCTCTTATTACCACTCGGAAATTACGATTATCTTTCACTTGATATGTGTGATATTCAGCTTTATTTGTTTCAAAGTACTTAGTAATAGTTCTATACCCATCTATAGTTTCAGTATTTAGTCTCACGCCTCCGCCGGCAGTACGATAGCTGAATTTACCTGGATCGAGTGCTTTAACTTCAGCTACAAAACGATTTATATTGGCGATGTTATATACGTAGAGTGGAGGACACTTGTCTTTATTATGCATAACAGCATAACCATCGTCCATCGCTTCCGATGGGTCATCATTTGCACTTGATAGTGGTGAAAATGGGTTACGTGTTATGAACGTAGTGCCGGATGGAGGCTCGATACGAGGGCGCTTAAGTTGTGTACGATTAAGATTACCTGGTGACTCCGATCCCATCCTGACCACCACGACACAATCTTTTTTCTGTCGGAAAGTATTTACAAACGTATCCGTTCGAATTTTCAAAGAAAATAATTAAAATAAAATAAAATCTTCCAAGAGATTGAATTCACACAATGATAGAAAGAAGAGAAAAAAGACACTTTGACCGCTTCTTAACTGTTTGAGAGCTCAAACCAAATAGTAATAGATAACTTAATAACAGTAATAACTTCGGTAGATAAATAATAAAAAATAAATTCATGAGTGGAAAACCGAGCTCACCATTCGATCCAGCACGAAAATTAGAATCTAGATTCATCACAACCCCAAAACCGACAAAATGTTATGTGTATTTTTCGTTTTTGAAGGACATATTGTTCAGTTTTAATGCCAATCAGCCATTTTGAATAGGCAAAACGGTTTCCGAGATCAAACAATCGGTTTCGAACGAAGACGAGTTGCGGGCAGCTGCCCATCATTCTTGCCTTGTCCAGGCTACGGAAAGCCTACGCCCCTGTATAATCGCAGCTAAAATTGAGCAAAAGCCAATTCGTATAGTTTCTGAGTAGTAAAAGTAAAGAAAATCTCTACTTTGTGGCTAAAATTGAGAAAAACGCGAATTCATATCTGAATGTGAAAACGTAGCATAACTGCTAATTCTAGCTAATGTAGAAAACGCGCTAGTTAGTAGCTAAAATTAGGACAAACGGTAACTCACGGTCAAAATTGAGAAAAATCGCGAATTAAATCGCTGCTAAAATTGAAAAAATTCGCTGGTTCGCTGCTGAAACTGAGAACCGTCTCTAACTCGCGGTTGAAGTGTAGAAAAAACGTTAATTCATGGCAACAAGACTCGCCCTCCTGAGAAATTACAATACTGGCCCACTGTGTCTATGGCATTCGTGGATTAATAATAAAAAAATCACTTAATTAACAGCTAATACATATTGAGAAAATCACTAATTAGCGCGAAAAACGCCATTTTTCAGCTCCAATCGATAAAAAGTATACTTATTCGCAGCTAAAAATGCAAAAAATCGCCAATTTGCAGCTAAAATTGTGGCTATAGGTGAAAATCCCGCTAATTTGCTGCTAACATTGATAAAAACGTTACTTGCGGCCAAAATTGAGAAAAGGGCTAATTGGCGGCTCAAATCGAGCATAATGGGCGAATAGGATGCAGAAATAACGCTAATTCATGGCTAAAATAAGGAAAAACCCGTAATTAAACGGCGCTTATATATATTTCTTGTTTATTTAGATACTAAGGGGCCTCATAAAGATTTCCGCCCCGGGCCGCTATAGGTCTAGGTCCGCCAGTATCTGCACACAATTTTCTAGAAATCCGCGACTAAAAGTAAAAAAAGTAAAACGCCTGCTATAGACTGTTCGGTTTTCTTTCATTCGATTTTAATTCAGAGCAAACAAGAGAGCGGAGACCGCACATACATAAAAATAATGTAAGTGCAGGGAATTGTACTCTGGATGAAGGCAGTAATAAGGTAGCTCGAGGACCGGGTACTTCAAATGAAATGGGCGAAACAGACCACGACCCTAAGAAAAACAGCCCGCGACCCTACTTGAGGTCGCGATCCGGGGTTTGGGAATCCCTGCTTTAAAGGGTCGTGCACGAGGGTGAGAGCACACACTTTACTTTTAACTTTTTTTTACGCTTAAGTTGACCTTTGTTCAAATAATCCAGCCCGTCAGCAGACGATAATAATCAGCAGACGATATCTGGACAAGAGAGTCGACGCCCTGGCGACCTCGGCCACGGCCGTCTAAAAACTCCGCTCCTTCACTTTCATGTCTTCCGGTCGGTGATGACGAATTCACGATGAGTGACAGTTGAAATTCTTCTTTGTTACTCAAGATTGACTCAGTACGCCAAAACTGGTGTCGAAAAACAACTGTCTCCGGTGTCATAGGCCTGTTTCACACGATCAACAGAAATCAACGCCACACCACAGAACGACGGATGTAAAAGTTGACGAGTGTTGAGTTGATCGTCTGAAAGACGTATCTTATTTGAGTACGCTAGCTGTGGTGAGATGTGGTGTGGTGTTGATTTTTGTTGATCGTGTGAAAGAGGCCATAGCCTTTTCGGATGGTGGAGCCATCGCCACTCCCTCCCAAAGTCTCAATCCTCTTCGTAATGCCACCATAATAATTTCTTACTTGGCGCACAGTTGCCAGATTGGGATATAAGCTGTGTTTTGGGCTATTTCGCGGCAAAATCTTTATTAAAAAAACAAACGAACTCTAAAACGCAATTTGGACTATTTTCATCAATGAAATACGCGCCTATTGGGCGACTCTAAAAAAAATGCTGCAGAGTGCAATGCTCAAGTCTCAATAGTTTTTTGTTTTGTTCAAGAATAGTATATTACGATACGAGTGCGGAACGTACTCATCATCATTTCGTTCAAGTGCGAGAGTTAGCGCACGAAGAAGTGCTGTACGAGTATCGTACGCTATTTTTCCTTCACCAGTACACCATCATTAATATACAAAAAATATAAAATAACAAGACTACGAACGACACAACGTTTTCAATACAACATAGCTTCCAACTGGCGGCGACTAGCAAAAGTACGGAGCGTGCGGAATTAGCGTGTGGAATAATTCTGCAAGCTGGGAAAAACGACGGAGCGTGCGTAATTGGCGTGCGGAATGACATCAATTCCGCACGCTCAGCTGCCTTTGAACGTGCGTAAGAGGATGATTCCAGGAGGGGTGTAGGAACAAGTATAAAGAAACTCAAGAACCATTCAAGTAGATTTAGGCCCGTATCAAGGTGACTAAATTTTCCATAGGTGCCGCAGATCACTGTCCTTCACCTACGTCACGAGCAGTCCCAACCGCCATTGCGCTGGACCCAGTACACTATTCACAGTGTACAGTCTGTGATTTTTGAGAATTCATAAACTTCAATTTCAAAATTAACTTGCTCTGCTGCTCTGGGGTGAGCGATCGGAAGCAAAGGACTGCTGGTGACGTCAGTCCCCACCTCTCCCGTCCGATGGGCAGGGGGAAATCTGCGGCACCTATAGTAAAGTTTAGTCACCTTGGGCCCGTATTCATAGTCGGTACTTAAGTTAAAATTCTCCTAAGTAAAAATCAAATCAGTTGTTGTTGGAAAAAAAATCCTCTTTTTAGACGTCCACTTAGGGAAATTTAAGTTTAAGAAATGTCTATGAATACGGGCCTTTTACGGGAGTTTTAAGTGTAAAAGTCGTCCGCAACGTTCTTTTAAATCAAATTCGCTGTGCTGTCGGCAACTGGAAGTCTTGACAATAAATCCACCGGGTTGTTTTCTCGGCCAGGAATGCATTCGACTGTGTACTGATATGAACTGAGCGTCAAGCCCCAGTGAGATAAACGGTTAATTGGCTGCCATCTTGGGTATTTCGCTGTTTTTCCCAAAAAATGTCTTATTAGTGGACGGTAAGATGAATTTTCTTCCATAGACGTATTGATGGAATTTTGATGCCGCGAAAAGTAACGCCAAAGCTTCACCAGAACCAGGCACTGGGACGATTAATGGTCACAATAAAGTCGTCGTTAACGTTAAAGAAGGGGCTATTCCGAAGATTTTCAAACCAAGACCGGTTCCCATTGCTCTCAAATTAAAGGTCGAAAACGAATTAGATCGGTTATTTGCTCAAGGATGGTGTCATTGGACGCATCGACACAACTCAGTCTCATATCGAATAGGCATCCCCCCTTGTAGTTGTGCTGAAACCAGATGGGCGTGACAGGTTATGTGCTGATTTCAAGGTGACGATTAGTGCAAGACTATCACCCACTTCCACGGTACGATGACATTCGGGATAAACTTCGCGGTGGAAACAATTTTCAATTATTGATTTGAAAGATGCGTACCTACAGATGGAAGTTGAGGAGCAGTCACGTCAGTACTTGGTTATAGCCACGTCCCGCGTGCGTTTGGACATGCGTCTTCCTTTTGGAGTGAGTTTTACATCGTCACGGTTTGAAAAAACAATGGATAGCATTCTAGCTGGAATTGACAATGTCGCCTGCTTTCTGGACGACATGATCATAAGTGGTTCGAACGCCGACGAACATTTAACTAACTTAAAGGAGGTTTTAAGAATGCTAAAGAATAGCCCATCAATTCGACAAAGAAGGTATCCATCCAACCAAGAGCGCAAAAAGCCATCAAAGAAATTACATCTCCCACCAACGTGACAGAACTGTAGTCTCTCAATTTCTACAGTAAGTTTCTGCCTAACCAATTTGCTACGAACATCGCTCTGTGTCGGAAGGGAACGCACTGGAAGTGGTCTACCACTCATCAGAAAATTGTCTTCGTCACAAACTCTAGTTCATTTCAATGAAACTTCTAATTTCACATCAGACATTTGCCTGCGAAATGTTGCAAACTTCAAGGGCTGTCGCTGCCGGCGGGGAGGGGGGGGATGAAACTTGCAATATCGCCAAAAATTCTTTTCTCGACGAGCTCTCAGCACATTCTATTTGGACGGTTTTGCCCATTTTTCTCTGCCCAATGCCCACCCTTGTCCCCTCCTGTTCAAGCCTATTAAGGGGAGGGGGGGAGCGAGAAGGCTAAAAACGGTCCTGGACTGAAAAAGTACCCGATTCCCGGATAGTTTTCCTGCCGAAGGGTGAAACTAATCTTGCTTATGCATTTCCTTCTGGCTCCCAATTTTGTCTGGTCCTTTATACACAAAAATGAAACTCCTTTGTTAAATCCGTATCTTATGGATATTGCGTTCTGATCAATAGACTTTGTAGTTAGAGCTATATTCTCGTCCTTCAAAATTATATAATTTTCTATTTCACTTTTTTGAAGGCTCTGTTCTTCTAAGCAATTGGCTGCAATTTTTCCGACGTTCTATTGAATTAATAAACTCGTGATCAGGAAATTGTGGCCTTGAGCCTCAGTTGGCTTTAGTGATACGTGGAAACGTCTTTTTTATGATTTTACCTTCTTTGTTTGCAAAGTCTGGTATAAGCACTATACCTATTCTGTCAACAGTTTAATTCAGGTGCACGTACTGGTGTCTTACTTATTTTTATTTTTCTGGAACAAGTTGTTCAAAACTATAATCGATCATCGTGCGTGCAAGTGGAGTCGTGGAGAAGAAAGTTATGATGTCCGAAGACCATTTCATTCCTTTTTTTACTGATCCGGTAAGCTAATTGATTTAATTTTTCAGAATGCTGTTGTCGTCATCTAAATTATCAGTTGCCACAGTCGCCTGTTTTGTGGCATGCACTCTGACTGCCGTCTTTTTAGCATTTTGGGTGGACATCTTTTACTACTTTTTGCATAAGGTGAGTGGTAAAGTACATATTTTTCGATTTAAATTTACAAATCAAATTTTTTTCCTTTTAACGTACAGGAGATGCGAGTTGTTAATGGAACTAGAGCTTATCAAATGTTCGTTGATGTTCCTGTGCCACAGTACATCAATTTCTATTTTTTCAACTGGACGAACCCTGGCAACATAACCGATGAGAAGCCGATTCTTTCTCAAATGGGACCTTACAGATTCAAGTATATTGTTCGCGTGAATTTCGGCAGAGACATCCTCATGAAATTCCGATTATTAAAAATGTATTGCAGCATAAAAGAATACAAGTCGGACATAACACAGAACGAAAATGGAACGTTATCCTTCAAAATAAAGAGATATTGGTATTTTGACGAAAAAAACTCTATAGGCAGTTTGAATGATGAAGTAACCACTCTGAATGTTATCGTCGCGGTAAATCCCAAATTATATTTACTAATAATCCCTTTATTTGATTAATACAGAGACTCTTTGTTATTTTCAGACAGCCGGAAAAACTCTAACGAATTCTTACGCAATAATGCGGTCAGGGTTTTCATTGACACTCGATAGTCTTGGAGTCAAAATATTTATTCGAAGACCGGTAAGAGAATTTCTCTTTGACGGTTACGAAGACCCGTTACTCAGCATAGCGAAGAAACTGCCAGCACTGGCGGGTGTGAACATTCCGTACGACAAATTTGCTTGGTTCTATCAGGTAAATATTTAGAATTTTCCATTTGAGAGACGGCAAGTATTGTTCAAGTTTTCTTTCTAGAGGAATGGGACGTCCGACTTTGAAGGATTTTTCAATATGGACACTGGGGAAAACAATTTGATGAATCTTGGAAAATTATTGAGGTGGAACACGGAGAAAATGACCCAGTTCTACGAAGGAACCTGCGGTTTGGTCAACGGTTCAGCTGGAGAGCTTTTCCCACCCAGGCAAACCAAAGACAAAAAAATTGAAATGTTTTCACCAGACCTATGCAGGTCTTGTAAACCTCCAGACATCTTGGAGAGCTATCTCGTTTCTAATTGTAATGCTCTAATAGGTCTTTAAAGCTTTCCTTCAAAGAAGAAGAAACCGTTCATGGCATTCTGGGCAATAAATATGCCGGAGACGTTTACACTTTTGATAATGGAAGCCTCGACGCCTCCAATGAATGCTTCTGTGACGGAGAGTGCAGCCCCTCGGGCGTCTTAAACGTGACTTCTTGCCGTTTAGGTGCTCCAGGGTTTGTCTCCTTCCCTCATTTCTATCTAGCCGACCCTTTCTTTACCGAACAAGTTGACGGTATGGCTCCAAATGCCACAAAGCACGCTATGTATATAAATTTGGAACCGGTAAGACAGTTTTTTTATTATTATTTTATATTACACAAACACTGTCGTGATATTTTTTTTCCTCATTGAAGAATACGGGGATACCGCTAGACGTTGCAGCCAGATTTCAAATTAATATTCTCTTGACACCTCAAAGCTACATTAGGTAAACATTCACCATTTTCATTTTTTACCCAAACAGTGAAACGATAATTTTTAATTGCGCAGAATACTGGAAAATGTGCCTTCTGTCTACTTTCCTATAATATGGTTCGAGCACAGAGCGTCCATAACTGAAGAAATTGCCTCAGAAGTCAGACTGGCGCTCTCAGTACTTCACTTTGGCCCCATGGTTCTCATCAGCCTATTGTCGTTCTCCACTCTTCTTCTTTGCTACTTCATTTACAAGCTCATTACAGAGCTTGAAAACAACAGAAGGTAATTATAATGTTATTTTTACATCTTGTGCGTCCGACCATCACCACAAAAAATAATTCACAAATTGGAGTTTATGAGCATAATTAATTCATACCACAGGACTCACAAAAAGACTGTTAAAGACAAAAGTATTAATGTTGTCACCATGCCGTTGATGTCTGGATCAAACAGTGTCCCGTCCAAAGCTTAGCGTCCCTGCTCGGCGGAAATACTTTTCCACGGCCTAAGGAACACTGCCCTATCATTTCCCTCCATACCAAACGAAGTGTTTTCTACAAGCCTAGTTGTTCACGATTCCCTTTTCAGAATAATGTAATCGATTAATAAAAATCAAATGTTGACATTCACTATGTGAATGTGTGTATGTTGATGATGATAACACGTCAAGTTAATGATTTAATTTACTTTTTCAAGAGAGTGATATTGAGTAATTTAATATTTTTACTTAATTTTTAAGTAACCCATATCTAGTCTATTCTTTTAAAAATATTAAATGTTATTTTGATGCTTTACACATTCCTATGTAGCATATACATACTTAAAGAGGGATATTACTCTTCAATAACTTGAAGACATTATTTTCGTACCTCAATAAATTCAAAAGTACCAAAGACCTCTACGATGATATCTTATTTAATCAAAAAGTCACTTTTTGACCATTTGCAAAACACTATAATCTTTTGCACTGAGCTATGTCATGTCACGGTCTTCATCAGTGCCGTCTTTAGGCGGGGGCCCGAGGCCCCGGATCTGAGGGGGCCCCGGATTCTTCAGATTTTTTGTCTAAAATGGGAAGAAAGGTACTCATCCATACCACGGGTACGCGACCATAAAACTATAAGGAATACCGCTCAATCATAGCTAAAATAAGAGGCAAAGTGCGACTTTGTGGCTAAAATCGAGAAAAACTCAATATTTTCAACTAAAATGCGTGAAAAAGCGCTCATTCACAGCTAAAATTAAGAACATGCACATCCGCTGACAAAATTGAATAACCTCTAATTCGCGAATAAAATTGGGAAAAACAGCTAATGCGCGACTATAATTGAAAAAAAAACGTCATTTCTTGGCTAAAAGCGGAAAAATCACTAATTTGCGGTGGGGGCGTACATTAAGCCTTTGATCTTGGGGTGGCAGCTTCACGTGAGCACAAATCAGATCCATCATTGAAGCTTTGCCCCAAGAACAGCACATTAGTGATCCTTCTCAATTGTGTCCGCCTAAAGAGACTGAGGATCGGTGTTGTCTCTATTTTAGCCGCTAATTTTCTCAATTCGAGCATTCAGAATGGCGCTTTCGAGGGCTGAATCGAATATTAAGTCACACTATCTGTCTAATCTGAAGGTCTGATGGACCTGATTCCCCTGCGTCCCAATGACAATTGCAAGCTTATGTTCGGGGACGAGTCACCAGAAAGAGAACGCAGTAGTACATCAACTCAGAACACGGTGCGGGAAATCGTCAATTCAGTCCCAGAAACTGAAATTAGCACCGATAAATAGTCGTTAACCGTCAAAAAATATTACACCTCTGCTGGGAAACAGTCGTTGCCGCATTCTATTCCCAATTTCCGTCCAATAACTGACGATTTTCCCCCTGAAAGTGATATTTCCGGAACTAAACTCGGAATTTTCTTCTCCTTAGGATGGAAACTGCGGTAATTTAGACCCCCGAACTGGGCTCTTCCGTCGTAAAGACGAATGGCTCCTTGTCAGGAACTTGTAGTGTAAACTATCAAGTATTACAGTCTTCAACAAGCGCGTAGACCTTATCATGCTCCTGCTCATGATCTTAGGAAAGGGCAGTTTTTCTGAGAAGACCGCATGATGCCTGGTACTGAAGGGGTTTGCACGACATTGAGATTATTAAGGAGCTTTGGCTTTTTTGCGAGCTTTTGAATTTAAAAAAATGGTTTTATCTGTCCGTGAAATGAATCATTTCAAATTAGTCAACCCCAAGTATTTGGTTTTCCGTGAGCCCGAAACCCACGAAATTCGGTTTTCAGCCAGCCCAAAAACTACGAAACTGGGTTTCCAACAAGCTAAAATCCTCGAAATTGTGGTTTTAGTTCTTCAGCGAGAAAACCCTACAAAATTAGTGTTTAAGCGAACCAAGGAGCGCGCAAAATTTGTTTTGCAGCGAACAAATTAGACGAAATTTGTGTTTTGATGAGCCAGAATCGTGAAAATGCTTTGATTTGTGCGCTAAAACTGCGTGATTGGGGTTTAAATTGAGGCCACCCCGCAAAATTGGGCTTTCATAAACAAATCGCGATTTGGGTTTTCAGCCAGTGAAAAACGGGTGTAGCACCTCGCAAGCGCAGACTTGGGGCAACTGCCCACCCCCAGTTACCATGAAAAAGTTGAATTCCAGCAGGGCCACCACATTTTGTTAACTCAACATTTTCGCCTCAGCAATAAACCAATTTATCGGATTTGCTCTCTAAAACACCAATTTCGCGGATTTCTTGTGTTGAAAACATAACCCAACCCAAGTGGTTCTTGCACACTTAAATCCACTTTTGCATAGCTCCCCATCACTAAAAATCCAATTTTTTCATACTTCAATCAATTTTCATGATTTTTCTTGCGAAAAAAAACAACAAACAAACACATTTTCCCGGATCTGGCTCACTTGAAAACAAATTTCTCCGATTTCGCTCTCCAAAAAACCCAACTTTGCGAATTTTTCTCAACAAAGAAAACATTTTTACGTGTTGGGCTTGCTAGAAAAATGAATTTCGAGGATTTTTGTTGCTATCGAACACGCGTTTTGATCAAATTCGGAGGCCGTTTTTGCTTATTTTGGAGACTAAAAACCAATTTAAGCTGGTTTGTCTCACTAAAAAACCACTTTTGCGGGTTCCACTCGCTAAAGAGCCATTTTGGCGGGGGGGGGGGACAAACAAACAAAAAAACAACAACAACAACACAGATTTGCATGGCTGGCAATCCAGTTTCGTGCTGTTGCCTCTTTCAGATGTCAAACACCAAAAACGACAATTTTACGCGCTAAAAAACAATTTTCGTGGGCTCAAAACCCAATTTAGTGGAGTTGGCTCTTTCAAAAACGTTACAATTACCCACAATCCCACAATTTTGTCGGAGGGGGCATTTGTTCACATCTGGAATAAATGCGGCAACAAGCGACGGATTTCCAGCAGATTTCAGTTTCTGACGGATAGTGACCGTTTCTGTGCAAATTCTCAGTCCCTGATGACCTTAAATTGACAATTTTGAGCTCCGGATCCACGAATCCCCTATAAGCCTGCAAAATGGCAAAGGTGCATCTGAAGCTACCCACCCCGAGATCAATAAGGCTGGCTACACCGCTGGAGTGAAATCCGAGGTATTTTATTTTTTTTGTGAGCCAGAAGGGCGAAAATGTGTTTTTGGTGAGAAAAATCTCGCGAGATTGGGTTCTCAGCAATAAAACAACAGCGAAATTTGGGCTTCTTTGAGCCAGTACTGATGCAAAAATGGCGTTTTAGCGGGACAAAATCCGCAAAATAGTTTTTATAGGGCTAAATCAGCGAAAATGTTTTTAGTGACCTGCAAAAATGGATTTTTAGTGCGCAAAATCAGTGAATTTGGTCTCTCTTTATCACGACAGCCCGTAAAACTTGTTTATGAGCTACAAAAATTAGCAAAATTGTTTTTTTAGTGGGCGAAATCCGGTAAATGATTTTATAGTGCAGACCAACGATAATTTCGTTTAGGTGATGAAATCGACAAAGTTGTGTTTTGGAGAGCGAAATCCGAGAAATTTGTTTCTTAGTGAGCCAGGCTCACTTTTTTTTTTTTTTTTTTTTTTTTTTTCTTGCGAAAAAATATTTTGAAAAATGTTTGGTATTAGCGAACCCCACGAAATCGGTGGTGATCCCATACGATTTGTACTTTTTGGTGGTATTATGTAGCTAGGGGCTGGCAGCTGCCCCACTACATCTTTGATTTCGTGTCTACTGAAGGGCAACTGCCCCCCCCCATGAGTCCCACGGCCTACGCCCAAGGTTCACGATTAATAGTGAAAAAAGGCGTGGCTTGGAAGTGCTCCCCCCCCCCCGCCATACCACTGATGGGGCCCTATGTTATCACGGGCCCGGGGCCCAACTTTAGTAAAGACGTCCCTGGTCTTCATTTCACGCTGGATGATCTCTTTGGTGGGATAATGCTATGGCTGAAGAAGTTGATGAGTTGAAGAAGCAGTGGCAGGCGCGTAGCCAGGGGGGGAGGGTGCACCAGGTCTGGACTTTTTATTTTCAATTTCTCCGCTCACGCATTGGAATAATATCGCACAATAATGATGATATTAATGATAATAATAATAATAATATGTAGTAGTTAAAAACTGAAAAGAATAGGCATAGAGTGGAAATACCCCGCCCCCCCGCCAAACTCGACCTACATCGGACCCCCCCCCCCCCAGAAATCCTGGCTACGCGCCTGAGCAGTGGGAGGTTTTGATTTATACACTGGTGAGAGAGAAATGAACACGGCTTGCTCGGTTGGGCTCTCACCACCCGCAGAAGGTGCAGATCCCAAGTGAGCTTAGTCGCTGAGAACATAATATCTTTGAAGAGTGCCGGAAGTTTCACTCGTCAGGAATCGTTCACCGCAATAATTGGACTATTATGTTCCAAAAAACTGCAGCAATACAAAGCTATTTGGCCTGAGTCACTGCGTGCTGCACTGCGTTGCTGAAATTTATGTTGAGCAATAAAAATGTATCTTTTGTATGTTCACTTCCTTTGAAAATTAATCAGTTGGCCATGATGGGTTTGCTGTCCTTTGGGACAGCAATCCTTAGCCTGATGGTTTCAACATTTCAAGGACGACAAAATCATGAACAACGCAGAAGTTCGGTGGGCCGAAATCATCATCATTATCAATCTGGTCCTCTCACGCTCCCCCCCCCCCTGCCGATGATCGAAGCGAGGCTACCAAACTTACCATCTTATACAGGACAGCTCAAAAAGGAACTTTCTCCTAACGGCGAGCTACGGTTTTTTAACCTGTAGGCTATAATTAGCCTAAACATCCCTAGCGATAACCCTCCTAGCAGTAAACCTCCTAGGAACAGCCTCGACAAATTGACTATTCTTAGTATTCTTAGCAGGAACAGGCCAAAATAAAACCGCCTTCAGATCAAGGACCGAGCTCGTCGGCTCGTCTTTAGTGTTCGTTACGCTCGCTAGGATACAGTGCCCATGCCCATCCGTTGCTATTCCCGCTAAAAACTGAGCCAATCAGAAAACATTGCATTGCACTGACTGATCGCGTCCCGTCAATTGTGAATCGGATTTTAACGAATATTTCCCACGTCTGAAAATCGTGGGAGTATTGATTAACCATAATATTAACAGACTAAACACATAATTACTGTTGTAGAATGGTTCAGTAATGAACAAATGAAATTTACGACTGCAACTAGCGTGAAAATGAAAGAAATCACGACTGAAAGAATACATTAGTGAGCAAACACGATGCAATAATTTTTTAGGGTTTGCTTTCATGAGAACCTATCTCCCGTGGCTAATTAATACCGAATCATCGTTAAAAACTGAAAATGAAAATGATTTAGATTCCTTGAAACAAGCTCTTTCTACTGGCCACTTCTTGAACCCCCTAGACATTGTCGGTTTTTTTTTTTTTTTTTTTTTTTTTTTTTCACGGTAGACCGGCAGCGGTTTCCCCACGCCACGCGCGGGAACGTCTATTATTTTTTCTCTCTCTCTCCTTTTAAACCACCTGACGAATATAGTTAGGCTCACTTGAGTTTCAAACTTGACTCCGTGCCGTTAAAAGTGACAAAATTTCAAATGAGGTTCAGCCGGCATCATGTTGGGGCACCGATATATTTGACACTGCTTCTTGACTTCGTATTAGGGGGTATTTAGATTCTTATTATTTTCTTATTACCTATTCACTTTGCAAAAGAAAGTTTGATGGTATAAAAGCTGCACGGTGTCAGAGTATTTCAAAGCATTTTGTGGTCACGCTCGAATAAAATAATGTTCAATTCCAGGATAGGAGAACATTTTTTATGAATTTTTCTTCTTGCACAGCTCATCCCCCATTCTAATAAAACAATAAACTTGAAGTTTACAAAAAGACGTCGGTAAAAGTAAAAGAAAAGCGGGGTTCACCATCGAATCCCTATTCACTGATGAATTATCAATCAATTTAATAAAAAACTTGAATACAAAATTATTAGTTTTGCTTTGGCCCTATGCGGTAAGAAATGAAAGAATAGTCCAGTCTTCGGCCAACGTTAGAGGACGGTTAACCTTTATTGTTTTTTACAGTCACATGAGTGATGTGTACGATGTCTATCCTTCATATTTAACCACGCAGTTTTGTCGTGAATTCAAATGTATACATGAATAATTTCCCAGTTTTCATTGTCCTCAATGAAAATTTTAATGGCGTTGATAAATTTTTTGTTTTTAATTACTTTTTCACAATAAACTCGTGTGGTGTAAGTTTTTCCACCCGTCCTCTCTGAATTGAAACATGTGTGTATGGAGAGGACGCTACACTACACTTGTGTAGTGGCTTGAATGGAAATCTCTATGAAACAAGATCATTTAAGAAAATTAGGCCTCTTCTGGTAATTGATTAAATTATTCGAGTAAAACATTCTCTTTTTGTTTAAAAATGTCGACTAAAGAATAGAATAATTTACTCAAATAATTAATTAATTACCTAAAGTTATTTAACATTCACGTAATAATACAAATTTGTTAGGCCTCTTCTGTTTAACTTCTACTCGACGTTGTTTCAAAAATCTTAATTATATAACACAGGCTTCTGCGAATTTGGGGAGTATATTATTTATTCAAAATAATAAACCACTCCAGCTTCATGAGTTGAAACCCAATTTTCGGCTACAGTAGCTTAATTTGTTAGCACTTTCAAGCAGCTTTGAAGGTTTTTACTTCTAAAATGAGGCTCTTGAACTTAAAATACTCACAAATTCAGATCCATTACTCCATAAAAAGCTATTATGCACAATACAAAACCTCACTATCCATCGGTTCGCTATTATGCACCGTTTAATAAAGCTCGCAGAGACATCGATCGAATAACGTAATAATTTATCTATCATTGTAAATAAAGTAATCAAATCAGTCTGTACGAAGTAAATGGCTTGTCTGTAAAGAAACCCGTTCACGCATTGTGTTGGTATAAAGGCGGCATCAATACTGAGAGCGATGAGGGTGACGAACCTATTGTCACGGTGCTATACACAATTTATACGACGTGATCCACTATGAGTCTTTTTTATGAATAAAACCCTAGTTTTCTTTTTTATTATTGCCTGAATGGTATTTTTCCCGGGGAATTTTCAAGCAATCAATGCCCAAAAATCCTCATCATTACGTCTTTTTCCAGTGATTTCTCCTTGCACATAACTACGCATCAGTTATTGCTGCAGTTAAACTGATTTGCTTTTTTAACGTGCCCCTAATTTCTTCCATTGTTTGTTAATAAGAAGAGAAAGTTCCTGTGCTCTGGATCACTTGCCCCTTCACCCGTCAAAATTGATGACTGCGATTCTTCTTTAATTTAACGCTATAGGTATTTGCCAATGATTTCACGGCCTTTGATTTCACCCAATTAGCTCATTAAAGCTGAGTTCCGTGTGGTATAATACTATTTAAAACAACCGAAACCGTCTGTAACGCGTAGCTTCCCATGATTTTTTATCGTTAGGACATTTTGAACAGTGTGAGCATATAATGGTTTCGCATAGGTTTCGGGATCCCTCATTTTGTAAAGCTTCATTGACATGAGCTGGTCGGAGTGTCGTTCTTTATTTTTCGTACGTTGAAGGGAGTGTTCTATAGGTATCGACACCTTAAAAAAGCGTATACGGCAAAACTCCAACTTCGATAATTTGTAAAAACAGTGCGTTTCGTTGCTGTTCGAACAACTATCAACTTTAAGGATGCATAAATATATTAAATAAGCAATTATTTATGAAAATGTCACTTACAAAAACGACGTGGACTCTACTTTAGGACTTGGTGCTTTAACTGGGTTGACAATGTCCGTGTAAGCGTTGAAGTTTGGCCCACAAACTGAGTACTATAGGCCCAACAATTATTGACCATTTTGGGCAAAATGGTATCCCCCGAAACTGCAAGTTATCGTGCTAAATGCTACGGATGATTATGGGTCAATTGCCACCATGAAACAATCCTCAAAACTGAATATTTTCAGGCCGGAACTCGTTAAGGGCTGATTGGCGTTGCAAAACGCTGTTTAAACATGCAAAAATGAGTATTACCCTCTCAGACACAACTCATTATGTTAAAAACAAAATTAAGGTATTCCTAGCCATGTACGAACGGTTTTTTTGACAGGCCAGAATCGCATCGGGCCGGCGGCGGCCTGCCAATTTTTCCGACGGGCACGACCCGTATAGGTTTCTGCCCAGCACTTGGGTGGGAAACGACAGGACAGAACCGCAAATTTTAAGACTGCGGGTTTGTGTAATGGGTGAACTCTGCGGGAAAAATCATGAGGAGACAAACAGATTTCGAGAAGTAAAGCCGGCAGGCCTATCCAGACAGGCCGATCCTTCGGATTTCAAAACCCACGAGTCTCCGAGAGCCACACGGGTTCACGCGGGGTCTCAACCGCGTACGTGAATCGCGGTCAATTGACCGTGCCTTCAGGTATTGAAACTTCACGGTCAAAACCGAAGTTCTACTTAACGCACAGGTCAGGCCTGCTACAGGGGAGAATTGCTCTTCAACCTCTAAAACCCGGATTTTATTTCAAAGTCCGAATGTTGGGAATAGAATGGGAAAGAATATGAGCACTATAGGTGAATTCGACCCGACTAGTTTGAGAGGCCACCTCTCCCCACGACCGCACCGAATCGTATTGTTTGGCTCACAAAACGCTGCAAATCTTACACTTTGGGTTTATTATTCATGAATGTAGCCAGATTCGGCTTGAAATTACATGAAAATCGACACCCAACACCCCTATGATTTCAAAACCTTTGAAAATCTCCCCAGGGAGTTAGTTGATCAAACTGATCGGATGTTAGGACCAACTAGATCCCAAATGGAGTCTATGTGCGAAAGATCGAGTTTTTTCGAGCAATCCTAGGGCAAGATATGGCCCAGACGGCGTTCGGTGTACGGACATTCCAGAAATCGAATCTAGACATGTTAAACCGTACCTACATATAAAAAGTTTGAGTGTGGGTTGTAACAATTTTTTACTGACCGAAAACAGTTTCAGAAAGGAATTGACTGTTTTCCGAACAAATGTAAGTTGATAGTTTCCAGGACGAAATTGACAGTTTTGAATGATTCTTGAACGAAATTGACAGTTTGTAGGACGAAATTGGCAGTTTCAGACGACACTGATAGGTTTGGCGACGAAAGTGACTGTTTCGGGGACGAAATTTACAATACTAGGAAGAAATTGACAGTTTAAAAGGCAAAATTAAGTTTCCAGGATGAAATTCGCGGTTTGAAGAACAAAATTGACAGTTTCCAGGACGAAATCGTTAGATTTGAACATTTACTTGACAGTTTATCGAACGAAATTGACAGTTTTGAACGATGAAATTGACAGTTTCTAGTTCTCGACTGTTTCCGGTTAAGGGGCTTAGAAACCGACTGTTTCCGAAATACCTAGACGCAGTTTCTAAGGAAGAAATTGGCAGATTCTAGGACGAAATTGATAGTTTGGGGGGGGGGGGCGAAATTGGCAGTTTTAGAATGATATCGGTACAGTTTTGACGACGAAATTGACTGCTTAGAATGACGAAATTGACCTTCATATGACAAAATTGACAGTTTGAGTGTGTGATAGTTTCAACTAGAAATTTTCAGTCCCCACAGGACGAAATTGACAGTTTTTGAGACAACATTGACAGGTATTTATGACAAAATAGACAGTTTCTCGGGTGAAATTGACAGTTCCCTGGACAAAATTGACAGTTTACGGGACGGAATTGTTTCGAGAGTTTTTAAGAACTCGACTGTTTCAGGTGAAGGGGCCCAAAAAACTGGTCTGCTGCTGAATCTCGAAATCAAGTTTTGTGATCTTCTGTTATGTAGGAAGAAATTGACAGATTCCAAGTCAAGACTGTCGTTTTCTGGGGCGAAATTGAGAGTTTTTTAAAGACAAAATTATAGTTTTAAGTACGAAATTGACAACTCGACCGAAACTGACAGTTGCCGAGGGAGGAATTAAGAAAATCCTTGCGGTCTGAAACTCGAACTCTCGTCAGTCACTGAGTTTGCAATTTTTAGTGCCTGACTAGTCGTTTTGGTGATAGTTAGGGTACAAATCGTCAGTTCAGGCATTTTTAAGTCATGAATGGTCAATTTGGCTATTACTGGAACGCGAGAGGTCGTTTTTCAAGGCACAAAGCTGTCAGTATAGCCATTGTGGGTGAGGGGGGGCATGAATTGTCAATACGACCAGCAGCTGTCCAAACAGTTGTCCCTGACGCTTTCCAAAGAGCGCGAATGACCTGTTTAACCATTTTTAGACCGAAACTTTGAAGATTGAAAACTATAAGGCTTTCAGAGCACGAATAGTCAGTTCAGCCATTTTCAATGACCCGGAATGGATTTTTTGGCCATTTCTAAGGCGCGAATCGTCATTTTAGCAATTTTTAGGGCGTGAATAGCCCGTTTGACTATTTCCAGGGGACGAATCATCCGTAAAGTCAATTTTAGGGTGCGAACGGTTAGTTTATATAGCAATTTATAAGGCATGAATCGCTAGATACACAATTTTTCGAATGCTTCGAACGAGTAATAATTTGTTTTTGGCGCAGTGAAATCCGTGAAATTGCTTTTATAGCTCCAACCAGCAGCAAGTCACTTTAGGCATTTTATTGGCATGAATCGTCAGTTAAGGCATTTCCAAGACGCAAACTACCAGTTCTGCTATTTTTAGGGCACAAATCGCCTGCATTTTTAGCCATTTTCTAGGCGTGGTGGCTGTTTGTCCATTTTTGCACTACGAATGGTAAGTTTTGCCATTTCACTGGCACGAATTAGCACATTTAGCCATTTTTAGGGCCTGATTTGCCAATCAAGCAATTTTGTAGTTTCAAATCAAATCAACAAGTTTATCCAGTCCGTGTAGCTAACGCTGGTTGTTGGTGGGGAGGGGTTCGGTGAGGACTGCCCATGCTCTGTGCGCAATCGCAAGTGGTCAGTTTATCGCTTGAAGGGCGCAAATAGCCCTGTTTGGCGCGAATCGTCTGTTTAGCCTCTGTAGAGCACAAACGATCAGTTAGGCCGCATTTTTAGACCGTGAATTGCTGGTACGAGTTGTGTATGCCATTTACAGGGCGTAAATAACCAGTTTTTAAGGCCAGGATCGTCAGTTTAGACATTTTCAAGGCGTGAAGGCTCAGTATGACTATTTCCGACGCGCGAATGGCCAATTTTGCTATTTTCATGACATGAATCATCTGCTTAGGGATTTTCAAAGTGCGAATTGTCAGTTTAACCATTCATCGTAGGCCGCATAGAGTCTGTCTTACCAATTTTATAGGGCGTGAATAGCCAGTTTGGCAATTTTAACGCTGCCAGTATGGCCATTCCTAGGGCATGAATCCGTCATTTTAGTCAATTGCAGGTTACGAACTCAGTTTTGACATTTTCATTGCAAAAATTATTAGTTTTTAACCATTTAGAGAACTCAAACAGTCAGTTCTGCCATTTTTTAAGGTGCGAATAGTCCGTCACGCCATTTATGGGGTGCGAATGGTCAGCTTGCCATTTCTAGGGCGCAAATTGTCAGCATAGTCATTTATAGAGAGTGAATATAGCCAGAGTGATATTTTCAGAGCATGAATCGTCAGTTTTTTTCCATTTTTAGGGATCGTAAAGTCTGTTGGCCCATTTATAATAAGAGCGAATCGTCAGTTTTGCTTTTTTAAAGAACGCAATCAGTACCGTCAAGCCAACGCCCGAATGGTCAGTTTGGGCATTTTTGGCGCGCAAATGATTGATTTTGGAACATTTAGGGCAGAAATTGTCTTTTTAGGAATTTGCGGAGCGTGAATTGTTAGTTTGCCCATTTTTAGAGCGCGTTACGTCAGCTTGGCCACTTTTAGAGCGGGAATCGCTAGTTTTAGCCAGTTGTAGCTCGTGAATGGAAGATTTAGCCAGTTTTATAGCGGGATTCATGATCTTTTCATGCATTTTCAGGGCTGCACGAACCGTCAGTCTAGCCACTTTTAGACCGCGTGAAGTCCGTTGGGCTTTTTTTTAGAGCGGTAATTACCAGTTTGGCCATTTTTAAGGCGTTTCAAGGTGGGAATAGCCAGTGAATTGATAGCAAGTCATTTTTATTAGAGCAAAGGACATAATTTCATAAGCCTCTCCCTTGACTAAATCTTGGATCCGCGTCTGGACCCTGCGATATTTTGTTTTTAAAAACAGCCAGAGCCATGAAATTTCTCTTTAAAATGAGCCAGTACGCTCATTTATCCTTTAAAAAGGTGAGAAATCCCGTTAAATTGGCTTGTCTTAAGGGAGTCAGCCCCACGAAATTGGTTTCTGACCTACTAAATCCGGCAAATTTGGTTTCAAAAAGTGCCAAACCGGCAAATTTGGTTATTGAAGTAGCCAAAACCAAGAAATTGGGTTTTGTGGTGTGTTCGATCCGTGATACTTGGACATCGAAAGTGTCTAATGAGGGGAATTGCATTCATGAAGAGTCAACCCGGTGCAAATTGGCTTTTTAAGGAGTCAATTCTGTGACATTGGCTTCTTGAGCGAGGAAAACCTTTGAAATTCGTTCTGAGAGCAATAATACACAAAATTTGGAATTTTACTTGATCTGCGAGAGGGGGGGGGGATTTTACCTTAAATCCGCCCCTGATTTTAAACCGAAAAGGCAGATAATCGAAAACTATAAGGCAAATCTCGGACTTTTCGTCCCTAGTGTCAATTTTGCCCTATAAAGACTGGTCCCTGGTGATACTTCTGCCCTACAAACTGATTGGTATCTGGAAAAAGTAACGAGTAACGGTAACTTCCGCTACGTTACGAACAAAATAACGAATAACGGAGTAGAATTTTTCAGCTACGGATTAACCAGTAGCGACATCGAGTAGCGAAAGCAGGCCTATTCTGTGCGTTAGCAAAATTTCTCAGCTGATTTTTTTTTTTTTTAAATTACATATTCGCCTCATTGATTTCGCTAACACACGCGTTAAGAGCAACGATATATAAACCTGGATTGCTCACAGCGGACTGGAGGGGCGTGGAGGGGGCAGGTCGTCCCCTGATAAACAATTACCCTGTCCCTCTCATTGTGTAGTTATGGCAACCCAACTCTCTTCCCGTATTTACTTTGAAACTCTACCCCTCTCATCCACTTTAAGCTCCACTTGGAGCTTATTTTATGGCTATTCTTTATCAGCAGAGATGAGCAATCCAGTTCTTTTATACATCGATGGTTAAGAGTTACAGAATAGGAGGGGGGGGGCAGCTCTCCCCTTCGCTTTTTGAATGTTCTCCGCCTGGTTTAGAGTTCAACGTGACCTAATAACGAAAGTGCGCACATTTGTATCGACTTTGACGCACAGCCCTGGTTGCTTGGCCGATAAGCAAACAATAGCAGCAAAAAGTAAGTTGTCCTTATAGGCTTGTATTAATCAAAACATAAAACTCTGGTTTACTTTTACATACGGTTAAAATATAAGAAAATAGGTGTAAAATCGTCCAGGATTTGAACGCGTTTAGTGAAAACGAATGATGACACTGGCTTTAAATGACATTCAGCATTCAAGCACACGAATAAAAAAGTACAGCCTTATGTATCTCGTATTAAATAAGCATAATGATGTCATTTCAAAACATTTTAAACTAATAAAGGCTAGAAATACGCAAGCGCTAAGTCCTAACTTCTCAAGCCCTATTTCTACTACATACGTATTCTTGTATCAGTGCCAATTTTCACCCAAGCCGTCGTAATAAATTTTCTGGCTGTAAACTAACAGAAGTGACTTTTTCATTCAAATAAAATTCGTTGGGGCCTAGCGAGTCTTTGCCTCAAAATCAAATCTCGTCCGTCATTAAGTTGTCGCCCCTCTGTAATTAACGTTAATTATAATTATAATTACTATTATTCGAATAACGCTCGTATTGTAATTTGAAAGTAGCACGTGCCTTTAATTTTTGCATCTCACTCAAGCAGTTATTGAAAGTAAAGAATAGATGCATGAATAATTTATTTTCGATCAAGTTTATCTTTATTAAGATCAACGACCTACAATCGTTTTAACTAAAAAAAGATACAAATGGACCAAAAATGAAAAATGAAATAAAATTAAGATGGGGCGAAATACGTACTTCTTTAAAAGGGGTTGGGAGAGTTCCCAATGGCTTGTGCTCCTATTTAAAGGACAAATATAGTAGCTCTCTGCGAGTACTCTCAATTTTGTATGTGTTGAGCTCAAGGGGTTAAAAACCAACGAAATGAAATCGTCCTTCAGAAAGGCCTTCTTCTCTGCCATTATTCTACCCATTGAAAAAAAAAATAAAAATCTGTCAAGCGTGTGGTTTCACCGCTGCTTGTTCAACAGACCAATAGTAATTATAATTAACGCTCAGCGGAATTTTAGCAAGTTACGTAATAAACAGATTCTGGGCCAACAAAAACTAAACTATGATTCCCTCGCCATTGTACTCGCTTATTGATTTGGTCCCAGCAGGGTTTAAATGAAATAATTTGCCTTTCATATTCCACTGCGCTCCTTTCCTTCTCTTTCTACCCTCCGCCTATTCAAGAGTGATCGATGGATATGAGCAACACACCCGGCCACGTCTTGTGTAGTCTACTCGGCATCGGATCGGCACTTTTTTCCTTCCGCTAAATCATTTATAATTAATTCTTGGTGCGATAAAAGCGTCAGCTATTACTTGGAATCAGGCACTATTCTATCTCCACGGTCACATAGGCAAAAATAATTCATTATGCTCACATTGGGCTGATATAGCAGAAGAAACTGGCCTACCTAAACCGATAGGGGCCCAGGGGCGGAAATCTGTATGACCTTAACTTTAGTTGTCTGAAAAACGTGTCTCCCGTTACGAAGCCCTTTAAAGAAGCCTTAATTTTAAGGAAAGTCTCTGAATACGGCCTAAATAAACAAGAAATAATCAAATTTTATCATTTATACATAGCATCCAAGATTTTATCATAATTTATAGCCACGAATTAACGTTATGCATCATATCTGTCAATTAGCGCTTACGCCCAATTCAAGACGAAAATTGGTAATTTCCTCAATTTTAGCCGCGATTTTTTTCCACCTATTTCAATGAATTAACTATTTTTCTCAAATTCAGCCACGAATTAGCATTTTCCTAAATTTTTGTTGCAAATTAGCGATGTTTTACCATTAAACACTTAATAAGCACTTTTTCTCAATTTGAGCTGCAAAATATAGCGTTTTTCTTCAGTTAAGCCGCACTAATTAGTGATTTCATTATTAGTGGTTATTGACCGCAAATTAGCGGGTTTTTAAACATTTTTGCCCCGTATTATCAATTTTTTTTCTCGCTTTACAAATTTCCCTTGTCACAATGAATGTATAGTTTTTTCTCCGACGGTATGGTAGATAAGAACAAATGACATTGAAATTGGTGGAATTCAAAACATTTTACTTCTGCAAACCCGAATTAGTGGGTTTTTCTCTTTTTCGCGTAAATATTTTGGAATATTTGAAAGTATTAACCCGTTATTTGACTGACAGCAGATATGATGAGCACATTTCAGAATAATTTGGACCAAGAAGATGATTTGACACAATTAATTTTCGCTCATGCGGTGAATTCAAAGCAGAAACTCTCCGACGCTCTAAAAGGTATTATAATTTCGAATAAACCAACATGTGTTGATATGCCCAACAACTTGTTTTCATGGCAACACTCTTCCTTTTATTATGGACCAATAGATGAAAAGATCATGGCCATAGAGGCTGATATAACTCTTGGTACAATCGGCGGTGCATCCACAGAGGTCATACCCATCATGGGCCATCCTCCCACAAACGTATCAGACTTGTCGTTGGAAGAGTTCCTACAAATCACTACCAAGCAACAATCGCCGAAGCTGATTAAGCTCGACTTTAAATCGAAAGAAGTATTTGCAGCGTCTGTGAGCCTCGTACGCAACGCCACTTCAACTTCAGACGTGAGTGCGACGCGAGTTTTGTATTATTGAAGTACAAACGGAATTACAGAATGCATTTAAAATCTTTAGTTTCCTATCCCACTGTGGCTGAATGCTGACATTCTTGTGGGTCCAGGAGGTTCTTCAGTGACACCCGTTGATGCCGACTTCTTTCTGTCTACCAGTGTTAACCAGTTTCCAACAGCTACACTGTCTTTGGGTTGGACTACCGGCCCTGTAGTTCTCCCGAATGAAGGTGAAGTAATTAGCTTTTCTTCAATGTTTTATTTTGAATAAACTGATAATTCTGTTGCGCAGATCGATACACCCCTGCAATGATCGCCGAGATGACTGATGCCTTAAGCCGTAACCGTGTTACCGAACCCGTTACATTTGCCGTTAGAGCAGCGCTGACAGCCAACTCATACGACACGCTCGTACCGTTGGTGCGCACCTCGACGCCCGGCACCACATTGACGATATGGTCCAGCGTTGCCTCAGACGTCATCGACGTCGATTCACTACGAACACTTATGAACGAGTTGGGGCGAGATAAAACCTATTTAGACGTACCCGACGAAATAAAAAATGAACTATTGAACCAGACGGGTGCCGGTGGCTCACGAGGTCGTAGTCACAGCGGTAAGCCGTTTTTAATAGCAGCCTTGACGATGCTAACATTTAGTTTCCTGAAATTTATTTGAATTGTGGAAGACTAATTAACCACCTGACTGTGCCAAAGCCTTTGTTGTACAGCTAGCTTAAAAGCACATTTTGCTATATTAGCAACTAATGCTTACCTTCACACTGTAAAGATTACAAAACAAAAAAGTAAGAACTGTTCCCCGAACTCAACAACTAAATGTTCCTACCGGTCACCACCGCAGCATAATTAATTTTTAGCCAAAAATAACATGTACCTCTTGGAATTAACGCCTTATTTGTACCTCTTTATAAACTTGAGACTGGTGGTAATAACCCACTTTCTTTACTTTTTCTTTAATTACCCGCGGTACGTGCTAATCCAACATCAATGTGCGTCTCACGAATCAAATTGGTAACATGGCAGTGATGAAATGAACTTATTGCTTACAAATATTCCTCCTGAAAACAATCGCTCACGAGCTTTTTAATTTTTAATATAATTTTTCAACGCCTAACCCTACTCAAATCTTTTAGAATCTTAAAATTGCCGCCTCCCCCACCAAGGAAAATAGCTGCGGTGAAAAAATTCCAAATTGCAATGCTTGTACCCACTGCATTACATTAATAATAAAATTCTTCCTTCGACCCAGCATTACTGTACAAAGTTTTCTTGCAAACCTATCAATGTACATAAGGCAAATGGGATTTCGCTTACTATCAGTTAATCAAAAAATGATTAGGATGAACTATTTTTGTAAAACAAATAAAATACAATTTATTATGTATTATCTGTAAAAACTCTTGCCAATTTCCACCAAAAAAGTTGGTCATGCTGTTAAGTATTCTGCTAAAATTAAAACCATCTTCTCAAGAAAAGCCAGATTTAAATCAGATTGACTGCTGAAACGGATTCGACCTCATTGTGGACTAATGAAACCAGTTTGTTTTCTTAATTAAAAATGGCCGGATAAGAACGTTAGACCATTCCTCGTGGTCTTTTTTACGTTTTCTGTAGATTTAAATTAGTTTTGAAGGTCCGTTATTCATTAAGGTTGTGGTAACACTCCAAAAAAAAAAAAAAAACTCCCAAAATCCTTAATTTCTGGAAATCTCAAAAAATTCGAGGTGGGCGATCTTCCTGAAAAGTAGCACAGCTACCACGTTTTTAATTTTAGGACTGACACCAACATCCATCCAATTTTTGTCTTCCATGCTCTTTGTTTTGATTGTCGCCAAAACACTACGTGAACCAAGAACAAAAATGGACGATTTGTTGAGCCAATTAACATTAAAATTAAAATAATTACGTCGGTTTTACAAACGGCGTCCGATACACCCACTTTGGCTTTTTGAGACTTCTTGAATTTGACCTCTGAACGAAAGAAGTCTACCTACAAGACATATGGGCGTAGCCAGAGGGGGGGGGGGCAAGGATAGGCACGCACCTGCCCTCCCCTAGACTCGAAAGCGCAAATTTAGCGGGGCAGCTGCCCACCCCAATACGTTCTGAAAGTATAAAGAGTTTCGTCGGCGCTCACGTATAAAAAAATAAATTTCGAGATTTGTTTGTTGTTCACAAAACGAATTTTTGCAAGGGTGACATAATTCAAAGACCAATTCCGCGGTTTTGCGCCCTAAAATACCGCTTTCGCAGATCTGACACAATTTTGGGCAAAAATATTCATTTCTGAGGTTAAACTGTCAAATTTGGTTTTGGGGAAAAACCGCCAGTTTTGTGGTGACTTCTTCGGTTATGGGGTAACACGTCAGCTTTGGCGTGAAATGGTCTGTTTTGGTATAAAATCGTCACATTTGGGATGAATTCACCAGTTTTGAGGTGAAATCGCTGGTTTTCAAGGCAGAGACGTCCTTTTTGGCCTAAAATCATCCGTTTTGGGGAAAACTTTGATTATAGTGTGACATGTATCAGTTTTGCAGTAAAATATCCAATTTTGGGGAAAGCGTCGTTTCGAGTGTAAAACATTCATTTTTCAAATTAAACAGAAAAGTTGTTGGTTAAAATCGACCGTTTTGTGTTTTGTAGTGACATCTTCAGGGAGGGGGGGGGTCACGTCAGTTTTGCGAGAAATCGTACGTTTTTGTAGTAAAATTGCCACTTAAGGGATAAAATCTTTAAAGAGTAAGTACCTACTAGTGCTTTCAGCCATCATAAGTCCAAATTTCAAATAATATGGAGCTACCCCCTTGACAATGTCAAACCTGAGGAAAACGATTTTTCCTGTATTTCCGAGCAGGTTCTCGTATATATAATTGGATGGTACCCATAAACTCCTAGAGATTTCTGCCATCACAAGCCCAGAATGCAATTAATGGGATGCTGCCCCCCTCACCACTAAAAAACGCGGAAAAACTAATTTTCCTGTGTTTTCCAAGCTTTTTGATGGTGCCCTGCGGAGCCCAATGAGTACCAGCAATTTCAGCCCTCAAAATACCAAGTATCTCAAAAAGGGGGGCTACTACCTCTTATTTTAAAAAGAAAATTGATTTCCCGGGGTTTTCGAGCTGGTGCCCAGTTTCTTATTGATGGTGCCCAGTGGTGCCGATCGGGTGCGTCAAAGTGGTCCAGTTATGAAAATGTGGGGCAGTCATGAAGTTAGCCCGCCGTATAATTAAAATTGCAATTTTCTCAGTTTTAGGAGGTGGTGCTCAAATTTAAATTGGTGGTGCCCATCCGGTGCTATAATTTGGCGTCATGGAGTTTTTGATTTGACAAGTTGGGGGGGCTAACTTCAGTGAGGTCTCCACACTTGGCGCTCACCAGACCTGCCTCACTAACCGCCCGGAGTTTGAAGTCATAAACTAAAGCAACTGTTGGACAGCGACGGTCACAGTACGATGCAAACCAAGACGGAAATTTCGTGATCTTTTCAAAATCATCATCAATTTTGGTCTGAGCCACATAGGTTAGCTGTTAGCACGGCATTTGTGCAAAAAAATGTCAATAAGCTTTAAAAGAGGAAAAACGCGAATATCTCAAAAACGAACGACGATGTGCATTGACGATTTTGGTGCGTCATGGTGAGTACAACAACATGTCCAAGTATTGCACATTAAAACTAAAACACCCAGTATTTAATACCCCCAAAAAATCCTCATGTTTCCCCACGACTTTCTATGCTTGCAATTTCGAGGTATTCCAATACTACAAAATCGACGTCCCCCAAAAATATTTTTCTCCCAAATCGGGCATGCAATTCGGGGCTAAAATTACGAAAACGCCAATTCGTGATTGAATTGGAGGAAAATCAATGATTCACTAATGAAATTGAGACAAAATTACGAAAACACTAATTCACGGTTTCGTGAGCTCAAGTGAGAAAAAGCGGCTGATCCTCGGATGTAATAGGGAAATATTGTTCATATATAACAAACTGAAATCTGGAAAAACACAGCAAAACTTGAAAAAGTCCCTAATTCGCGGCTAAAATGCAGAAAAATCGCTAATTCATCGATGAAATATAAAAGAAGCGCTGAAGTGTGGAAAAACGCTAATTCTTGATTAAATTGAAGAAAAACACAATTTGTGGCTGAAAATGAAGAAAAAAATCGGCAATCAGCGGCAAAAAATAGGAAAGAGCCCTAATTGGCGGATAAAATTCAGGAAAAGCTTTTCTGAAATGCGGGAGAATCGATAATAAACGGCTTAAGTGAGGAAAAACCCTAATTCGCAGCTAATTGCTAATTAGATAGTGGGATTAGAATCGTCGTGGGAGTGGGGGAAAGACTCGCATATGTAAAGAAATTAGAGGACGCTCAAACCACACACAGTTACTGCTGACGCAGTTTGACATAATATTTGCTGAAGGTGGAAATGTTCAAAGAATTCCAACTCGCTATAGAAGCAAGCAGCTCATATACAAATGTCCAAAAATGAGCGTTTCGCGTTGCAGTTAGGCAGATTTTCTCGACTCCAAGCGGTCCGGCGAAGTCCGCGTGTGCCGAGCCGCTTCCTTGGACTTGAGGCCTGGGATTGCGTTATCATCGTGTGCAAGAAAATTGGCTCAGTTTCTGTAAGCGGACGAAAGTGGCCTGTAACCCTGTAACTGTGTCAATATCTTCAATGGCTAATTTTCATTATTTAGTGAATGTTGCAGTAAACTTTAGGTACCTAATTAAATGTTTTTTTTTTTAAATATTCATTTTATTGCACTTTTGCCGACTAGTTTTGGGGTACGCGCCCCATTATCAAGGCAATCAAGGCAGAAACAAATCTCTCTGTCTCATACATGTCAATACATTCCGAAGAAGAGGGAAGCCCACGAAATTGGATTCTGCCATATCCATATCAGTAAAATTTGGGTCGAGGGGGCACAGAAATTGGAAAAAAAAGCGCCAATTTATGGCAATAGGTGAAGAAACCGCTAATTCGCGAGTAAACTGAGAAAAATCGCTCATGTACTGTGTATGGTGAACCAAAAAAATCCTAATTCGTGAAAAGTCCCCCTATTTTGCGGTCAATATTGAGGAAAACACTTAAGAAAAACGTTAATTTCCAGCTAAACTGAGAAAAGTGCTAATCCCCTGGTAAACAATTTTAAAAATTCGGTAATATGCTGCAGAAATTGAGGAAAAGGCCAAAACTCGTGGATAATTAATGGCGTTTTCTATTTACATAAAATTCCGCTCTGGAGCCGAGCATTTCCACCCGTCTTCTCCGTTACCATATGATATAATTCGGAGAAGACGGGTGGAAGTGCTCGCCTTCAGAACAGAATTTTATGGAAATGGAAAACGCTATAAGAAACATCGCTCACGGGATAAAAAGATACTTTGCTGCTAAAGTTGAGAAAATGCGCAAATTCATGGCTATGGGAGGGGATGGGGCAAAACCGCTAATCTGCGGCTGAAATTGAGAAGAACGATACACTCGGCCATAATTGAGAAAAGCGCTAATTTGAGGGTAGAGTCCAAAAATCGCCTATAACTGAGAAGGCTATGATGAGGCAGCATGATGTCCAGATTCAAGAGTGTTCTGGCCGGGTGAAATGCTGACTAAAATGTGAAATTACCCCCCTCACCTCACCCTTACGAAATTTCAATCTGATCCCAAGGTTGGACAAATTCCAACCTTCGCCACTGGAAGCCATCATTCCATCCAGCCAGCACAGGGTACACCCTTGAATCTACGGGACATCAGAAAGATTTGGGAGGACTCCTTGAGACTAGCGGGCAAGTCCCCACTCTTTCCAAAAATGGGGGAGAATTCATCAAAAAGAAAATTCACGAATGTTTACGATGGACGCGGACTAGCACGATGTCCCGTAGATTCAAGGGTGTACCCTGGCTGGATGGAATGATGGCTAAAATGTGAAATGCCCCTCCTCCCCCGATGTTGTGTATTTATTACACATATGAGAAAATATTAGTTTTTGAATTGTGAATAAAAAAAGGATTTTTCAGTTCTCGTATTCTCGCGTACTTAATATATAAAAGTGGCGACGAGGATAAAACTCTTAACTGTTTGCGATGTCGGAGGAGGTGAACGCCCTGGCTTCTCTATTGCGCGATTTTCTGTCTCGGCTGCCCTCGTCAATTCCCGGAACCCCATCCATCAACTTCGACTTCGACGAAGACGCCGAACCATTCTCGGCTTATAAACAGCTACTTCAAAACTACTTCGCCCTTAAGAAATTAACATCGGACACGCCTGAATGCTTGTCCACAAAAAAAAGGGTTTTGATCAACTGTGTTGGCAGCAAGCATTACCAAACATTGGCTGCACTCACCGCACCGGACACGCCTTCCGAACGCACTTACGATGAATTGATATCTCTTCTTCAAACGCAGTTTTCCCCTTCAAGAAACGAAGTAGTCGAACAACACAAATTCCTTTCCAGGGTACAATCTCCTGATGAAACGATCAGACAATACGTCGTCGCCGTACGAAATCTGAGTATTTCTAGCAACTTCGTTTGTACCAACAACGAGTGCAACAGATCCGTTAAAGACTTGTTTCTGCGAGCGCAGTTTGTTCGGGGAATTGCCGATCGCGACATTAGAGCCAAACTTCTCTGCCAAAAGACACTTAATTTCGATCAAGCCGTTGAAATCGCGTTGGCCCATGAGTCTTCTCAACAAGGCAAACGTTGTCATAGAAGGTACAACCGTCCATAAAGTCCACACACACGATCCGCCGAAGATTTCACCTTCCAATCCAAGCAATCGTAACCACTACTACGCCAACTCCCCTCCACCATCCACCTCCACTGTCTCTTGTCCAAAACCTACAAGCCGAACTCAGTGCTTTCGGTGTGGTAAAAATAACCACTATGCCTCAACATGTCGTGTTCCTCGCGAACGGCTTCATTGTGACGGTTGCAACAAGACTGGTCATGTTCTCAAGGTCTGCCGACGAGCCAAACGCAGGAAGTTTGAAAGCGTGAGAGCCGTTGATACAGACAGCTCATCGGTAGAAGAGTCTGATCACGACACGGCCATAAGAAATCTAATTCAACTAAACAAAATGTACAACGAGGGGACTTCGGACACCAGAAAATTCACCATCGCGTTACCCCTAGGGTCAAGAATTCAGACCTTTGAGATTGACACAGGAAGTCCTGTCACAATCATTCCGGAGCGTGAATATCGTAAGCTACATCTTCCCACGAAAATCATGCCTACGACTACCATTTTTCGAACGTATACGGGTCAGACTTTCAAACCCGTCGGCATTGTCACCGTCCCAGTCCAGTATGGCAACAACTCATTCAATGGCCCGGGACCCTGCATCCGCTATTCTTGGTGCCACAGTCGGTCAAGTGAAAAAAACCACTTGTGGTTTCACTTTTCAAGTGAAAAGTGAGTCGGTAAAACCGGTATTCCTAAAACACCGCAAAATCCCTTACTCTCTTGAAAACAAGGTCAACACTGAATTGGACGTTCTAGAACAACAGGGTATTATTCAGAAAACTCAGTTTTCTGAATGGGGAAGTCCTCTTGTGGTCGTTCCGAAACCTGATGGGAACGTTCGACTGTGTGTCGATTACAAGGCCACAATAAATCAGTACTTGCAGGACTCGAGATACCCGATTCCTCTTATAAGCGACGTACTCAACAGTCTAAGGGGCGGCAAAATTTTCTGCAAGCTAGATATTCACAAGGCTTATTTACATGTTCCCGTTGATAAAAGCAGCAGAAAACTTCAAGCAATTTCCACTCATCGAGGGGCCTATCCCATGAACCGCCTGAGTTTCGGTGTAAAAGTGGCGCCCAGTGAATTCCATCGCTTTATAGATTCTGTTTTACAAGGGCCTACTTCGGTCACCTACTTCGATAATATCCTAATCTACGGCCAAACCGTTGAAGAGTGTCACAATCGTCTCCTATCCTGCCTAGATCGACTTCAAAGTCACAACCTTCATATCAACAAAGACAAAAGTATCTTTTTCAAGACAGAAATAAAATACCTCGGTCATGTCGTTGATCAACATGGCATTCGGAAAGAACCTCATCGAGCTAAAGCCATTTTAGAAGCTCCTCAGCCAAAAACAGTTGCTTAAGTGCGTTCATTCATTGGTTGCGCAACTTACTATTCGAAATTTGTTCCTAACTTTTCAACTCTACTTGCTCCTCTGTACGAACTATTGCACAAAAACTTCAAGTTCAAATGGACAGATGAATGTGAACGCGCTTTCAACGAAATCAAGCCTAGCGAGCGACCGAGTCCTTGTTCGATACGACCCGACTCTTCCTCTTGTTTTAGCAACAGATGCTAGCCCCGTTGGTCTCTCGGCTGTCCTGTCTCACATAATCGATGGAAAGGAGCAACCTGTATTTTTTACATCCTGTACACTGTCAACAGCAGAGAAAAATTACTCTCAGCTCGATAAGGAGGCAACTGCAATCCATTGGGCACTTAAGAAATTCTATCCATATGTGTATGGCAGAAAATTCACCTTGGTAACTGACAACAAGCCCACACACACACAAGTCATCACTGCTTCCCGGCTTCTCCGTTACCTACGCAACTTTTATTAGGGTTTAACTTCAAAATTTCGCACCGGAAGTCATCAGAGCATAGCAATGTTGACTACCTCTCACGCTCTCCTCTTCCCTCTTCCCCCCTTTCGACTGATGACGACTTCGCTGTGTTCAATATGGTAATTTCTCAACTTTCCGACACAATCTTAAAGCCGGCTTCACATGTGATCTGAAAAAAGCTCGGCTTTGAGCTGTATCCAATGAAATATAATTAATTCAAACGCGGGTTGCTCTTTGATTGGCTACAGCTCAAAGCTTAAGCTGTCACAGCGCGCATGTGAAGGCGGCTTAACGCATTCGTCCATAGCCAACGCTATCAAAGAGGATCCGGACTGTCTCGAACTGTACAATGACCTGATGTCAGGTAAAAACAGCTCCGCGGAATTTTCTCTTCACAACGGTACGATTTTTGTGGCACTAGAATAGTAATTCCGAAATCGCTTCAACTTCAAGTACTGAATGAACTTCACCAAACGCACCAAGGTGTAGTACGAATGAAAAGTTTAGCAAGGCGGTATTGTTATTAGAAGCAAATCGATCAGGACATTGAACGTTTCGTCAAGCGGTGTACCGCATGCGCTGAAGTCAAAAGTGACCCTCTTAAAGAGACCGCTCATCGGTGGGAAACACCTCAAGAGGTTTGGCAGCGCATACACATTGACTTCGCCGGACCTTTTCAAAATCATTTTTTCTTCTTAATCGTCGACGCTTTGTCGAAATGGCCTGAGATAATTGCCTCCAAGTCTCCTCCCACTTCTTCTTCAACGATTTCCATGTTAAAAGACGTATTCAGCCGAAATAGTCTCCCTCGCCAGATGGTTTCTGACAATGCTTCAATTTTCAAGTCTCAAGAGTTCAGAAATTTCTGTTCTGCGAATGGAATTGAACAACAATTCATAGCCCCATCACATCCTTCAACAAATGAGTTGGCTGAACGACACGTCAGAACTCTAAAGTCCAAGCTGAAAGCGATGTCCTCTACCCTCGGAACAGTGCCGGACAAGATATCAACAATTCTTATGCGCTACCGAGTGACTCCACTAACCTCGGGGGAAAAATCCCCGTCAGAAATTTTCTTGGGCCGACAGATCCGATCTCGATTGGACCTGATGACCTCTTCCCCGCTCTTTTAAACACTTCAGAGGTAGACCATTGTAAACAACCTGTGCTCAGGTTTTTCTCAGCGGGTGATCGGGTTCAATCGCGAAATTATTCAGCAGCACCAGAGGTGGAAGTTTGGATCTATCCTTCAACGGCTCGGTAAACTACATTGCCTTGTTAAATTGGACAATGGGTGCGTCGTGAAAAGGCATGTAGATCAGTGGCGTGGCGTCAGGGCAAGTAAAGCAAGTGGCACTTGCCCTAAGCGATCCCCTTATTATTACTATTATTTTTCCTCCTTTTGTTCCAAACTTTATTATGGTTAAAATCATAAGAATATGAAACCTAATTTTGTAATTCAAGACTACGATGTTAATTATAAATCTTGTGTTGCGGAGATGTGCGAAGTCGCATGAACCATGAAACGGACATAGCGCTCGAGACAGAAGTGCTACGAGTGTGTTCCTTACTTTTTGCCCCCTCGTTAGCCCCGCATCATAACACTCTGACCGAGACAAAATGATAAAGTTTGGTTGGGAGGGGCCGTCGTTAAAGCTGACGGAAAAGTGCTAGGGATCTGTTCCTACGTTGGAATACAGCACAGTGGACTTCAAGACTTCGCTTGGAAATTGGGAGGTTCAGAGCGTAAGGATGGGGCATGGGGGGAAAGCAGTTTGTCTGAAGCACCGAGAATCAAATAATACGTTTTTAATTTTTTTGACCGATCCTGCCGGCGTTTTCGTTGTCAGCGACGTTTCGTCGAGGGATCCTCGACGTCCTCAGGCTTCTTTTTTTGGCTTTTGTTTGTAATGACATGTGGTTTTATACATATATAATTCAATTTTGAGGGTTTTTAAAGTGTATCTGAGGTGATGATAGGTGTGTAAATCTTGGATAAGTTGTCTAAGTCTCTTTTGTAGTTCATCGTGTTGTGTTTTCTAATTTCTACCATTTCTAGAAATTTTCTGTTGTGTGTGTTGATTTCTTGGTGTAAAATTTTTGGGTTGTTTAGATCTAGTTTATGTGAAAGTTCTTTGGCGTGTTGAGACAGTGCTGTGAGTGGTGTATTATCTGTTAAGCTGCGGTCATGTTGTTTTAGTCTTTCTTTTAAGTTTTGTTTTGTTTCACCAATATATGCTTGGTTACAATTTAGACAGCCTACTTTATACACATCTCCCGATTTTTGGAGCGCATTCGTTTTGTCTTTTAGTTTAGAAAAAAATTGTTTGTTAGTGTTGTAAGGTTTGTAAGAAATTTTCAAGTTGTTGTATTGTTTGAAGATTTTTTGTAATTTAATGGTTAAAGGACCAGTATGTGTGATTGTTGCGTATTTTGTGTTTGATTGGTCATCGAAATTTTGAATAGCTGGTGTGACCTGAAGTTGATTGTTTGAACGGTGTAGAAATGCATGTATTTCTTTTTTTATGAGTTTAATCGGGTAGTTGTTTGCCAGTAGTACTTCTTGTATTTCTTTAATTTTTTCTTTGTGATAATTTGAGTGCGTTAATTGTAAATATCGCTTGACTGTGTTCTTGATGACATTGATTTTGTGCGTGTGTGAGCTATTTGATTTGAAGTTTAATAGTCTACCTGAAAATGTTGGTTTGGTGTAGTGTCTGGTGTATAGTTGTCCATCGTTGTCTCTGATTATTTCAAGGTCAAGAAACGGATTTTTTTGATCTTTTTCTGTTTCCATTGTAAATTTCATCGACGGTTCGCAGAAGAGGTTGCATAGGTAGAGAAGGTCTTGTATTGATGTTTCATCAATGGCGATTAGTGAGTCGTCGACGTATTTGAATAAAATTTTGATTTTTCCTTTGAATTTGTTTTCTATTTGTCTGAATAGTTCGTCTAGGACGATGTCTGCGATGATCGGGCTTAATGGATTACCCATTGCTAGTCCGCAAATTTGTTTGTAGAATTGTCCTTGATATGCACAATATCCGGAGTTCAGGCAAAAGGACAGAGTTTCTTCGAAAGTCTTTTGTTCTAGGTTCGCTGTATTATTTTTGATTTTTGTCCATTGTTTCATGATGATTTCGAAAGCAAAATTTATGGGAATTGTCGTGAATAATGACACAGCGTCTAAAGATGTTAATTTGAATTTCGAGTCAAGCTTCAAAGATTCAATTTCGTTCTTCACTTCGAAGGAATTTTTCCCGTTTCTTTAATCAATTTCAAGTATTTGATTAAATGTCGGCTTAATTCACAGCTAGGTGCCTGGATGCATGAAACAATTGGTCGTAATATCTTTGGATTTGCTTTATGAATTTTTGGAAGCCCGTAGAGTTTTGGCGGAAGTGCATTGTAGATGGTCAATTTGTGCTTGGTTGCAGAGTCAATGACTTTTTCTTCAAACAATTTCTTGGCTATTATGTTATTTTTTCTCATGTATGTGGAAGTAGGATATGATTTTGAGAGTCTGTACGTGTTTGTGTCGTTTAGCATATCTTTTATGTTGGAATCGTAGTCTGATTTGTCCATAATGACCGTTACAGCTCCTTTATCTGCAGATGAGACCAGTAATTCTGAATTTTCTTTGAGGAATTTCGATGTGTCAATTATGTCTTGTTTTGAAATTGAAGAATCACTGTTTTCGTTATTCATTCTCTTGCTTTTTCGATGATTTTGAAAGTTCAAAAGGACGTTGGTTATTCTGCTTCTCAGTAGGTCTTTGGTTTCACTGTTTGTTTCCAAGGTTGTAACAATGTTTTCGGACTCTTTGAGAAGATTGATAGTATTTATTTCTTTTTCTTGCGGAGGAATGCAGAATTTTGGTCCTAATTTGAGAATTTCAGATGCGTAATGTGGTATGTTTGTTTTTGATAAATTAATGATCCATTTCTTTTGAATATCATCGGAAGCGCAATTTGTTTGGTCATTCTCTGGGGTTATCTTGTTTCTCTTTGTCAATCTTGCGAGCTTAATTTCATGTCTATTCTTATTATTTTCTTGATTTTTCGATATCGTCGATTTCAAAAAGGTTTCAAATTCTTTTAGAAGAGAGTGAGAAGGTGCAATTTGATGGAGTTGGTTAGTTTTCTCTTGAATTGATTTTCTTAATCTTGATTTTTTCCAATAGTGGCACTTGATTTCAATGTTGACGATTTTTCGTGAAGTCTCTCTTGCAAGGTTTTGCATTTTTTTGTTGTGAGGGCAATTTTCAATATTAAATAAAAAATCATTGAAATATACGTTGGTCTCACTAACTTTCCTCAGTTTTCTCGGTTTCTGTACACTTTTTTTCCCGAAAAATTACATCCTTTTTATTCTTTGGAGCATTTGTAGCTTAATAATTTCGAACAATTAATTTTCGACGGTAGTCATTGTCGTAATCGAATAAAAACAAACTTTTTACCGATTCGAATGATTCTTACAATTGATTTGTAATTTCCTCCGAATTTTACGAAAAATTGTTCAAATCACGTGAACCCTGTTCAGACACTTTTATCTACGTCCCTGGTGAGCCTACTCAACAACTGTAAAGCTTTTTTAGGGTCGAACATCTTGATGGGTGCACGATTCTTCAGACGCAAAGCATATCGAGTTTTTGTTTTGAGATTCAAGTCAATTTTAGTCAAAGAAACCATTGGCGTAGCCAGCGGGGGGCAGGGGTGGGCAGTTGCCCTCCCCCAGAATCAAAAGCGCAGATTTCGTGGGGCAGCTGCCCACCCCCCCAAATTCCATCAAAAAGTTAAAATCCGACACATTTTTAATTATTAAAATCCAGCATAAAACTTTCGCCGTCAGAACCAAATCCTCGAATTTCGCTAACTAATACATATACCAATTTCGCTGTTTTATTATTTTTGGTGAAAACCAAATTTCGCAAATTACATGCTCTGCCTCACTGAGCAACCAACATCTCTGTTTTCGACCACTAAGACATCACTTTTATTGATATTTCTAGCACATACAAAAACAATACAAAAAAACCAACAAATTTTCCTGATCTGGCTAACATAAACACAAATTTCATTTATTTCGCTCCATAAAACCAATTTTGCGGATTTTTCTCACTAAAAAAAACAACACATTTCCGCTTATCGGGTTCAAAAAAAAAAAATCACGGATGTTTGCTGCTGACAATCCGATTTCGAGGGTCGGCTCAATTTGGATACCGATTTTGCCGATTTTTCACACCAAAATCACATTTTCGCAGGTTCGACTCGCAATATCGTGTTTTGACTAGCTCAAATCGTGTTTAGCCCGGTGTGCCATCCAGACTTATGGTGGGAGAGGGCATGCCAGCTCTGTTTACCGTCTCAGGTCTAAAATTTAAAGTTTAGCTCCAAAAGTATCACTTTATATTTATTTTTTGACGGATAGTGGCCGTTTCTGTTCAAATTTAGTCTCTGATGACCGTGAATTGACGCAATTCTAACATGCAGATCCTGTTATAAGCCTGCAAAGAGGCAACGGTGCATCTGATATTTTCGCCAGTGAAGCTGCCCACAGGCATGGATCCAGTTTTTCTCCTGATTTTACTCGTGAATGAGCCCTGTTTTTAAAGCCTCGAATTGGCGTTTTCCTTAATTTTAGCTTAAAATGAGTGCTTTTTCTCAATTGTACCTCGAACTAGCACTGGGGATCGCATAAACGCGAATTGGTGCGTTCTGTCAATTTCAGCCCCAAAAGAACGGGTTTTCCTCAATTTAACCTGTGGATGAACGCTATTTCTCAATTTTAGCCACGACAATTCCATCAGTCAACAACAAACGGTGACAATTTTGCCAATTCATTTTATCTCAATTTTAGCCACAAATTATTAGTGTTTTTTCCCAATTCTGCCTTGAGCAATTTTCCCCCCTTCAAATTTTAGCTGTGAAAAGGTCCACATAATCCGCATGTGAGCGAATTTCATTAATTTTGACTCGGGCGTTGCATCGCGAAACCTTGAAATTGCGTTTTCCTCAAACGCGAACGAACAATTTTCCTTAATTTTAGCCGTGAATAAGCACTTTTTCAGTAATGTACGCGCTAAAAGTCGCGCTCTTTCTCAATTTTACCCGCAAACTTGCCATGTATATGTATAAAAACGGTCAATTAGAGCTCTTTCGCAATGTTTACCGAGTTGTTTGTTTGAGAAACCACGAACTGGCGCCTTCGGAATGAGCTCCATTTCTCAAGTTTAGCCATGAATTGGCGTTATTCCTCATGTTTAGCCGCAGATGAGTGATTTTTCTCAATTCTACATTGAACGAGCAATTTATTTTGTCAATTTTAGCTGTGAAATGGGCTCCACTAACCGTGAATTAGCGAATTTTCTTGATTTCGTTCCGGTGTGTTTTCTGAATTTCAACCGCGAATAATGAGATTTGCTATTTCTCAATTTTAGCAGTGAATGGGTGTTTTTCCTCAGTCATAGCCGCAAAATGTCCTTTTCTGGATTTCATCCGCGAACGAGCACTTTCTCTCAAGACGTGCGCCCCCCCCCCCCAACTGTGGATCCGTGCCTAGCTGGCTGCCCACGTTCTGGCTACGCCCCTGAATAAAGAAACACGGATTTTTTAAAACTAAAATAATTGATGCGAATTACATCGACGTCATTTAACGTTTCAACGTTAAATCGGTGCCTTTTGACGGCTCTCTTCATGGATTTTTGTCACTCCTCTCTTTATTTTGAATTTTCTTCCTTACATTCAGTTACGTCCTTTCCTGAGTTGCACTTGCCCTACTAATTAACCCACGCCACGCCACTGATGTAGATCAACTCCGGTCATCTGGCGTTCCGAAATCGGCATGTGAAATCGATGTTGTCCCACCCATCTCAGGAGACCAACTCAACCTACAAAACCAAAAAGATCCGTTTCTCTTTTCATCACCCCACTTATGACACTCCGGAATCCTTTCATCATGACAGCGGGAATCCTCAAGTAGAACAGCAGGTCGAACCACCGAACGCACTCCGTCACTCGACTCGATTCAGACGACCAGTCGTCCGCCTGGATTTATAGTTTACTCCTGGGAGAAACTGTTGTGTATTTATTACACATATGAGAAAATATTAGTTTTTGAATTGTGAATAAAAAAAGGATTTTTCAGTTCTCGTATTCTCGCGTGCTTAATATATAAAACCCGAGGTGCCTAGATTTCAATCTGACCCCCCCCCCTCAGGACAAATTCCTACCTACGCCCCTGGAAGGGGCACGCGAAACGCTGACTCGAGAAAGAGGGCGCGAGGGGTAATGTGAAACGGACGGGGACGGGAGGCTGTGCTTCGCTTCATTGAATAACATTTTTCACGGACAACAAAATATTTAGATGAATATTATACACAAAATTCTAATTCCAATCACGACTGCGTTCACTTTGTATTACAAAGGGAATTGACTGATGCCTTCAATTTTCAGCAACCCCTCCCCCTTTCCCACTATTGAACATCACAAAATAATGCTTGGAGCCACAAAAGTAATTATCAGCTCTAAATGAGCTCTCTCAGTAGTAGCCATTACCCACATACCCACCCGCTAACGGGAAAACTCCATCCATAGAAAAATAAGAATTAACAATAGACGTAAATTAATAATTAATTTACCTTAAGCTTGTAAGAATTTCAGGAGAAGAGATCCAACAACCAGTATAACTGACTTGAAACCAAAATAGTGAAAATTCACATGGCATGAACAGTTGAACATCTACACACTTACTTCTGTTTCATCTGTCATCTTCTCGAATGAAATGAAAATCCTCCCTCTCCCCCGAAAATAACAGACAATAGATTCGTTCGTTTGTCGTTCAGTAGTGGTGCAGGTGTAGTTCGAGCAGTCCGGGATTGACGTCATTTTTGAAAAGCAAACGAACGCTTTACGTGCAAATTCCCCAGACGGAAATGTTGACAAAAGGTAATTTTAGAGCAGGTTATAACATTTCGAGCAGCGAGCTCTTCCTAATTTTTCAGTGTTGATAGTGCTGCACTGAACAGTCCGAGGTTTGACAAACGAACGCTTTCAGTGTAGTTCGGGATTACAGAAGAACGCTTTTCGGACTGTTCAAGTGTTCATGCAGTCCAGAGCAGCTTATAATGGCCGATTTCCCACCAATTCGTGAGAAACAGTAGGGAGTAGGGATTGGCTGAAGCGGGTAGAAGTTTCAGCGTCCAGAAACTCGAAAAAAAAAAATGTTGACGTTATCTTTTTTTCTCTCTACAGTTCCATGAACTTGTTACTTTTCTTCAGCCCTTCACCATCATCCTATGTAAGGTCTCTCTCATTGATAGAAATGATGAGAGAAGCCGTCTTGTCTTCTTATCCAACCCTCTCACACTTTATTCGAAGTCATTCGACTTCATTTGTCGGAGTTTTTTTACGTTTTCCAGAGCTCACGATGGAGGAAATAATTGTGGGATGGAGAATGCCACTTTTCCTTCACCTTTTAAGTTATACAAGGAAAATTTTATTCCGGTTCGGGTCTCGCCGACGCCGCCCTGTATTTTCTATCTCCCTCTAAAACCCTATGGAAAGCCGTAAAATACTGCAATTCGCCTGACGTGACTGAGTGATACTAAAAACCCGCAAAACACCATTGTTCGGAAGGTCGAGCCTCTTTCACCGAGATGTAAAGTGAGGTTCATCCAGTGGGAAGGAGGGGGGGCATTGCTGCGGAGTTCGTCCGACAGGTGCTGCTTTCCTTACCTTTCGGGGGGTTGGGAAATCACAGTCGTCACCGTAATGGCGAAGTGAATTCATTTTCGTTATGGTTGTTGGACGCTTAATTTTTTTCCTCTCTCACTTGTGTTTCCCGAGGTTGATCGATGAAGACTTCTCTTCCGTTTGAATCGTAAGTAAAATTAACACTTTTTATTTTTCGCATTCCTTTCGCACAAACTGTCTCCGCGCTGAATTTACCATTATGTTTCGCCGCTTATTGAGAGCAACTTCCACGGTCTGAGCCGCATCCCAACCCGGGCGTCAAAGGGTTGTGCGAGGCCTCTTTTTAATTTTTTTGTGATTTACAACGTTACTTTGCGCTGCTTTTCGTAATCTCAGCAGTGGCGGATCCAAGGGAGGGGCCACAGGGCCATGGCCCCTCCTTTGAAGTCACGAGGTCAATATTTCGCATAAACACAATCAAAAGCACCTCCCAAAATCCAACGAGGGATTGTCACATTCTCAAATTTTAGGGTGAAAGGTTATGTTCTGAGGCAAACATGATTTATAAGTCCCGCCGAAGCGTTTTTAACAGAAAAATACTGTCACGTAAACGGTCCAGAAATGAATACTTCATGTCATGGTCGTCGGTATCAGCCGATTCTATTGACTCCGGGGTCACTAGTACGAGCGGACGGTGACAAAACGAAAATTTTGCCCCAATTTTCGGTTTCCCTGCGTAGAGAAACCTCAAAATAGAAAGATTCAGCCGCCGATCGGACTTGCTAATATAGGAGGGGCTTGTAAAATTGTGTGTTTCGCTCTTCTAGAAATTGCTTGACAGCCATTAACTGCTTTAAAATAGCCAAACTATGGCTATTCCCACCATAGAAACAGCTGAACTGACTGCAATCGCACCCCTAAGTGGTTCAACTGATGATTAATGCCTAGCAAATGGCTTAACTGACTATATTTGCGCCCTAAATATTGCCAAACCGGAAATTCCCGCTCTAAAAAATAGCCAAACGATCTTGAAGCGCCTTAAAAATGGCTGAGGCGACGCTAAAAGTGGCTAAATCAACCATACGCGCGCCAAAAATGGCAAAATCAACTATTAGCGCGCGCCAAACATGGCCAATACTGATCATTCGCTTCTCTGGCTCAACGACGGGCCATATTCGCGTTCCAAAAACGGCTAAACTGACTATTCGCACCCAGAAAATGCCTAAACAGATGATTCCAGCCCTGAAAAGTGCAAAATCGACCGTTCGCGAGCAACGAATGGCCAAACTGGCCATTCTTTGCTTTTGGCTTGATGTGACTATTTTTATGGCCTGAAAAATGGCAAAAATGACGATTCTCGCCTTGAAAATGGCTAAACGGACTGGCGATTCACGCTCTAAAAATGACGAAACTGACTTTACGAGTCCCGAATTCCATTCATGGGTTATTCCATCCACAAATACGGGCAAAACTGACCATTCATGCGTGGAAAATGGCTAACATGCAATGCCTGCTGTAAAAAAAAAAAAAAGCAAAACTGACGATTCTTGCTAATATTCACTTGTGATCCAGAATGACCAGACAATTTGTCCCTTGGAAACAGACAATTTGCCCCTTGGAAATGGCAAACATGACCATTCGCAACCCTAAAAATGGTATATGACGGACTATTTGCACCACACAAATGGCAAAACTGACTGTTTGCGTCCAAAAGTCGTCAATACTGCATTTGCGCCATGTATGTATGTTTCGGCTTAAATTACGCTATTCATAGCACGCCTGATGTGACTTGCTGCGCCGAAAAAAATTGGCAAATAAGAGGCTCTTCGCACTCTCAAAAGATATTAATTGACTCAATCGGTGAACCATTCGACCCCCCACCCCCCGAATACACAGTCTTCACCTTACCAACTGAAGTGAAGGAGAGGGTTCAACCATCCTGAGCCTGGGATCCGCGACTGCTAAGGTTGAACCCTTACAGTTTACTGTGGTTTGGAACCTGGTATCAAAGTGAAAACCACTTTAACCGCTCGTTAAAATACGCGGTTTTGCCAATGTTCTTTAAATTTTTGGCCGTTTTTGCCAGAAATTTCCCAGGGACGGTTTGTAGGCTGAACGTTTGTGTGTTTCTATTTGAACTGGACGTGGTTTATGAGATAAGAGATGAGATAAGGACGTGGTAGATGAGAGGTCAAGATATAAGGGCGTCAGCAAGGTTAAACGCGCAGATTTTCGGGTTTATCGCGTCCAAAACTGCGGCGGTACAGGTTGGGGGTCATAGCCCCAAACAAACTCTGGCACCCCGAGCAAACTCTGGATCCGCGCCTGAATCTCAGGCCACACCGTATACAAAGTTTTCTTGTCTTAAGCCGGATACACACATACGGTACTTGCCAAGTAACGAGCAACGCATTTTTGAAATTCTCAGCTGGTTGGTTTATAGGCAATAGACTTCCGTGAAAAAATCGAAGGTTTAGAACTGCAGGTTATGGGTTTATTTCTAGTTGCTGAGAGCCTCTTTAACAGTATTATTTTTGTCAAATTGCTAGCATTACTACGAGTATATTTCGGTTTCAAATACTACATAATTTTTGAGTTTCACGTTTATTTCGAGTCTAAAATTACACTTCCTTCGCGTGCTTCTCATCTAACGTCAGAAAAATGCGATACTATTGCTGCTTCGGCGACTGTACGAGTTCTTCCGTTCCAGGTCCATGGAGGTATGAAGAGAGAGGAGGGAGCGATAGATGTAAAATCAAGTTAACGGGGTGAAGCCAACATACGCCACATTGGTAGTCCCGGAACGCATCAGGATTTGTGCTGAGGACTACTTTATCACGACTGCTCCTCTGTTATCTATATCTTGAATATTAAGGCCGAGGGACCACCAATATGGCGAAAATCGGCGTCACCCTTTTCAACTTATGCTCCCTCCTCTCTTTTCCTTCCTCCATGTCCAGGTCGACCTGGTTTCGATCCAGCTACTAAATTTATCCCTTTCCCTCATCCATACCGGCACTTGACTGAAAACGTCCTAAATTGAGGAAAAAAAGAAGAGGAAGTACATGTGAAGGCGTGTGATAAATGCGCAACTATGATGGGACTTCATGTTATGGTGCCGCCGAAACGACGAGTTTTCATCGGTACATTTCGTGTGTCGGAGGCTGAAGAATATAATCAGAATTGAATAACTGCAAATGTGGTTTTAGTTTGACGGAAATGAGAGAAAAGTAAGTTCACTTTACACAACACAAGACAAGAGTAACCCATAACCTGGCCTAAGCGGGTTGCAAAACTGTTGAAGTAGGACCGAAGAGCGCATGAGTGGAAATCGTCTATTGCTAGAAATTGACTGAATATTTTGCAAGTTACTTGGCAAGTACCGCATGTGTGTATCCGGCTTTATATTCTTATCTATACATTATACAGAACCCAACAGGAAATCCGAGATTGAATTATTTTTTAGTCTAGAGGACTCCCTCCAAACCTCAACCTCAGGTTCTGGGTGGAAATGATTGCTGTTGTCCCCTTGTCCAAAATTTGTTTTTCTTCTCATTGAAATTAAACGTTTCTCAAGCAGAAGCCAGTGGCGGACTGGGCCCGGAAGGGGTGGGTGTCCAAACCCCCCCCGCCCCTTGGGCGTGGCGCCCCTCTCACAATCAGACCATCGTCATATACCTATTTTCATAAATAATAGATTTACAAACGAATATCTGTTTTTGGACTTGACAAAGTCGAGTTTCAGAAAAGGGGCTCTGTCCCCTTCGTGGTTATATTGTATCACGAAGAGGCGCAGAGTTTAGGTTTCAGTTGGAAGGGGCCGAGGAGGGGCGATGACCTGAATAAAATTCATTGGGCTTATAATTAAGCTCAGGGACGAGCGGGAGAGAATAGCCCGAAAGCGTCAACATATCCTTGGGGGGACTGCTTGTTATCCACAACACCTAGGATTTTTACAAATATGACCCTGAGATTTGATATAAAACCCGGGGGATTCTCTAATTGGGGGGGTCTTGGAGTCCTAGTCGAGAGCGTACGCCGAGTCTTTGGGGGGTAACCGTGCCTCTGCGAACTGCCCGCGTGATCCGCTCGTCTACGTTACCGCAAACCCACCAGGTCCCGGCGAAGGTGAGTCGGACCGTTGTCGTGCAGCTACGGCCGCCTTCTCGAATCTTTACCTCTGAACACACTTCCCGGAGGCTCCCTAAACCGATTGCCTGCAGGCCGTCGCCTCAAGAGGCGAACGTAAGACCGAAATCGCCAAGCAACGTACACTGTCAGTCAACGATCTCACGTCCGATCCTAGCCGGTCCTACGGCCACACACCTTCAGTTTTCACGGACTGCAGTCCATGGCCTTCAGATTAACTGATAAATGTGTGGGTAACCCCGATCGACGGCCTCACGATTGCCTTCAGTTAAACTGACAGTGTATGGGGCGCTTTAGTCTGACCATTTGGCCCAAAACCCGTTCAATTACACCAAAAAATGTGTGTCAATTTAGCCAAAGTACCTGACTTCTGACTTGAAGACGAGTAGGAATTAAGCCAAAAGAATGACTATTACTAGAATGACTACCTTTAAGAAAAGTCCGGTTTCCCCCGGAATCTCCCAAATGCCGGAACCGTTGATTCCCTCAACCAAGATAGTACCTCACCTTTTTTTTAGCAGAAAAACAAAAGTACGTGGGTAAAAATGACACCCTCTATTCTTATCCGCCAGTAGCCCTAGATCCTGTTATTCGATATGAAAAACATTTTCGTCGTCCTAACCCTTATGGCAGGCCAAAAACCGTCGATTTTTTGGGGATTTTTCGGATTGTAGGCGAACAACTTCTTTCCTATGCTTCCTAGCTAAACGATAACTATATCCATATCAGTAGATTACAAAATACTCTAAATGATTCACCCTTTGGGTTTTTTTTTTTGTGCAACCAATATCAACGGAGCCAGGAATCGCCAACAAAGAGGTAAATTCAGAACTAGTACAGTAAAATGATTATTTGACCCAGACACAACACCCCCAGACACATTCAAAAGGACAGCTAGAAACTTCCGCGCCAATTTTTTTCATTCCTTCGTCTTTTGGTTGAAACAGAAGCAAGATAGTAAAAGCTGACGGAAAATTGACCGAAGCTTGGAAGCTGGAAAAACTGATAAATGTTTGGTGCAATCTCTTTCTGACCCGCCTACTTCCACTGTGTAAAAAAGTTGTTGAAATCCATGTTGGGGGGGGGGGGTGCACTTTCAAAAATGATTGCCAGAAAGCTTTTCGCTATTCTGTTCAGAACCGGCTTCCCCAAGTTTTATTTGTCGCACATTGTTCGCTGTGGAACAGGCTGTGGCCGTCTCTAACCACATGTAGCCATGGAGGGTTGCCATCAAGATTCAGTAAAAGGCCAGGGAGTTTTGACCTTGTTGAATCCCAAGGGCCATAATCATGGGACTGCGTGACCCCCTCCCTTTAACCCTTGCTCCAAAACGTTTCCTACCTTGTTTGCTGCAGTGACGCTTTGGTTTAAAATTTTGCTTATTTTTCAGGTTCAACCTCCAGACGGTTAGTGTCCCCGGTCTGAGGGAGCTGTGGGAAGTATATGCGTTTAAACTAAGTGAGAGTGAGATGCAGACAGCGCTTGGACCACCTAGTGGAATCGAGAATCTCCTATATAGTGAGTATACTGTTACTTGAAAACTCATTTTATGCCATTATACCGTCCCAGAGTCCCAAGTAATAGCCCAATAATTTCATTGTAACAGGTAATACGACATTATACCTATTACAAAAGAGCAGATTTGAAACTTGTGGCCTACCCTGAGAATTTCTGGTTGACCATTCCCACAGTGTAATTTGTGCTTTCTTGTTGTTTCAGGAGGAGATTGTTGACTAGCGAGGTAAGTGGATAGAACGGTTAAGGCTGACCATAATAAGATAGCACCATCGCTTTTCGGAAGGGCGTCTCACTATGCTAGAATTCGTGTCATTGTAGTTCGTATACGTGGTGCTACCTTAAACCAATCGCGGTTTTTTAGAATTTTGAATGTTTCCTCTTCAGTTGTGCGTACAATTTTTCGGTTTTGAGCAGATCATAAAAACCACTTATTTCATGGGAGCTCTGTAGCGTAGGGATTGTCCGGAGTTTTCTTGTTCACAGATGGTGGATACTGTGCCTTGGATACAGTGACGGCCGGAAGTGGGGTTCAGGGAGAGCGAATACTCCCCCAATGGTCTGGTTGGGGGAGCGGTGCTTTGGGTGGTGAATCGCAAAAAATATTGGGTTCACTTTAAAGTCGCTTCTCTAAAAATGATCAATCCACAACAAATTAATTATGAGAGAGTTCAACCTCCTCTTCCTCCCCAACTTCCTCTTTTTTTCTGGCAGACTTCCTTCGCACAGGGTTGGGCTAGAGCTAGAGCGACGACAGAGTTCGTGACGGAGGGGGTACTTATTGCGAATGGGCCAATAGTGCGAAATTTTGTTTTTGATGCAGCGAAACCCGCCATATTGCGCTTTTTCGGGTGAGCCAGCCACGTGAAATTGGTTTGTAACGAGCCAACGCCACGAAATGTTCTTCTTTTCTGAGCCAGACCCTCGAGACTAGTTTTGTGAATGAACCAGCTCGGTGAAATTTATTTTAAGAAGAAGCTGGAACCTTAAAGTTGATTCTTTGTGTTGGCCAAACCCACGAAATTGTTTTTTTGCATGCCAAACCCTCGGAATAGGTTTTTAAAGGGCCAACCGTGCGAAATTTCCCAGACACGCCAGATCCAGACCCGTGGCATAATGACTGGCATTGCCTTTCAAAACCGGAGAAATTGGGTCACCGAATCCGTGAAACTTGAACTTCGAAAGAGCGAAGCCCACGGGATTGCTTCATGAAGTCCCCAAAAAGGTAAAATGACTAGTTTGAACCCCGTGAAAATTGACTTTTCGAGTGGGCCAAACCTACGAAATTGTTTCTTCGGACCAACCCCGCAAAATTGCTTCCTTTTAGGGAGTCAAACATGCGACATTTAATTTTTTTTCGTGTTATAGCCCGTCAAGTTAAACGTGGATCTCGCCCTCCTGTGATCAGCCCCTCTAGCTATTTTTCCTTAACCCCTCCAATGGAATGGCTTGATAATAACACTTGTCTTTGGTAAACAGTGGGATAACCAATTCGGTAACGAAAGTAGAGGGAAGAGAAGTTGCAACTAATCGAATGAGAGAGCACTGGCCGCGAGTTCATGTTCTTCTTGACGGGCTATAAGATAGACCGACGGCATGCCGAAAACCACTTTTTTCAACTTTTATGAGGTTGTACATCAAGAATCTGAAGTCAGCTGAAGAACACCGTACTTCCATTCCCGTAGAACATGGAAGTAAAAAACTGCGAAATTGGGTTTTTTGAATGCCAATTCAACAAAACTTTAAAAAGGTCATACCCTCGAAATTGGCTTATTGACGCAGTCCTGTAAAATTGACTTTTTGGGTGAGCGAAACCAGTGAAATTGGGTATTGTGAGATCTAAATCCACAAAATTTGGGCGTTGAAAGGGTCAAACCCACAAAATTTGACTTTTTGAAGCGTCAAATCCCCGCAATGTGGGATTAAAGCTAGTGAAAACCGCAAGTTCTAGCCATCGGTGTGAACAAGACTACGAAGAAGAGGAAGGTGACTCGGGAATCAACTGTTTTTCGTCTCCCAGGTGGACGTTTTGGGTGAGCGATCATGTCAAGATAGACCGATGGCATGCCGAAAACCACTTTTTTCAATGAAGGCCGTAAAATTGGGTTCTGCGATATCCAAATAAGTAAAATTTGGGTTTTGGTAAGGCTAACCCCACGAAAATGATTTTTTGAAGTGCCAAATCGGAATTTGGGTTTAAATAAGTAGTGAAAAATCATTTCAGGGCCTCTAGTGCACCGATACAGGGCCGAGAGGGACAGAGCACCTACGAGCGCACTTCGGGGCCATCGAAAACCTTATAGATGAAATAATGGAGTGATTTAGGTTGATAAGGTGCGAAAGTTGCAATAATATGTAGTAGTCAGCACGGACTCGATTTTTTTCACGACCTTTCCTACGGAAACTTCTTCTTCTTCTCCTCTGTTGGGTAAAATTGAGAAAGTCAGTAATTCGCGGCCAAAATTGAGATAAAGCTCTACAATTTGCGTTTGAAAATGAGAAAAAGCGCTAATTCGAGGCTGAGATTTGAGAAAATCGCTAATTCACGAATAGAATTGCAAAAAAGCGCTGATTCGCGGATGAAATTGAGAACAAACGCTAATTCACGCCTGAAATTGAGAAACAGTGCTCTTCGGTAGCTAAAGTTGAGAAAAACGCAAATTCCCAGCGTCAATTGAGATGAAGCGCTGCGATTTGCGGCTATAATAGTTCAGAAAAAGTGCTAATTGACAGGTGAATTTGAGAAAACGTCAATTCGCTTATTCTTGAGGCAACTTTGCGGGTAAAACTCTACTGCGTGGGTAAAAATTAGAGTAAAATATAAATTGAGACAGTTAATAAAAACACTAATTCGCAGATAGAATGGAGAAAATGCTCCAATTCTATGTTAAATGCAATAAAAAGCGTTAATTCGCTACACTAATTTGCGGATTCGAGGGTAAACTTCGTAGCTTGAATTGAGAGAAAGCGCCATTTCGTGGCCAAAAGTTTAAAAAATGCCGATTCAATGCTCAAATTATGAAAAACGCTAATTCGCAGAGAAAATTGAGAAAAGGCGTTAATCCGGGGATGAAATTGAGAAAATGAGCAAATTTACGGTCAAAACTGAAAAAAGGGCTCATTTTCACCTAAGATCGAGAAAGAAAACATCAACTGGTGGTTTCCTGAAGCAGCTTCGTGGCTAAAATTGAGAAAAATACGTATAATTTCACTCTAAGTAGAAAGTAGGTATATTCGTTTTTTGTTGTTTTTTTTTTAGGGACCTATTAAGGGGCCTTCTACATAGAGATTTCCACCCCCGACCCCGATATGTGTATTTCAGTATTCATATGGGACTGAACGGGGTTTATGCCTCTACTTTCGCGGTGCTCCTACGGCTGAAGGGTTGGTAACAGAGATAGTGTTTTACTATACATAAAATGTAGTGAATTGTGTTCTCTTTTATTTCATAAAAGGGGTCCTTTTACGCAAACCCATAACTTCTGAGTTATTCAAAAAATACCAGTAAAATGCATTTTTTTCCACAGTTTTTTGCGGAAAAAATCATGATTCCCGTCAAAAATTTTGTTGGCGAACCACTGATTCGTGTTCAGCAGTCCAAAATACCATAAAGCTCCAAAAATCAAAACTTTCCTTCAAATGCCTTTGTTTGACATAAAGATTAGTGGACTAAACTGTACCTACTAACAACACTATTTTTTAAATTATTATTATGGGCCAATAAGGTAAGAAGTTTTTTGATGACTACCCCACTTTCAACATTGTTATAAATTCAACGGAGACAACCAACGATCGTTTCGTGATCTCATCAAGTGAAGAAGCGGTATTTTTCTCTATCTTTGACAGGAAACACGTTTTGAAACAATTTTTACAGCTGACATCACAAGAAACAGTATTTTCTTATTTGCTCAATTTGAATTCATTCCCTCGGAATTTCCTGTGCGTGATTCACTAGCCAACGAAGAAGGTGCGTTATATTATACTTAAAAATGCTAAACGATGACGCTTCTGAAAAAATCTGAAACACATTTTCGCCCCTTAACTGATTGTGTTACGTTCTTACTGGAGGTAATTTCTTCAAGTAAAAGCTTAGGTCTTATTCTCTAAGGGGAATGGCTGTATTGAAATGCCATTCATGTTTTGTAGAAACGTAAAATCAGAAATACATGATGGTGAAAAGAAGACGATGGGTCCTGAAGACTTCGTATGTGGATTGGAATTTTTAAATTTTAATTTTTAGAGCAATTCCGATTGAAAATTATTTAAATATGTTCGGCAGGATCATCTTGAGAAAGATAAGGATATTACAATCGGCCTACCACGGCAAACCTCTTTTTCTTTTTTTTCCAGATTGATAGTTTGTTTACTTTTCGGACTGAAATAGCATGGAAAAAGGTATTCGTGAGAAGAAGGACTGGGGGATGGGATGCTGGGTATGAAATAGAAACAAAGCTGCACTTCAGGCGTCTATACTTGATTCGTACATATTTATGGGAATCCTCCGTATACAACTGCACACGACTATAGATATTCGAGGTTTTATAGGGACCGCGTGCGGTTATAGTTTGTACCGTAAAATTTTATTGCGATAGAAGATAAGAAAACTGGAAAGTCTGGAATGGTCCAGCTAGAAATTATAAATTCGCTTTCAATTCTTAACGAAACAATTAGAAAGCATTCAATGAATAATTTGTCTAGGCCCTGTAATGAAACTCTTCTTAACCGTCATTTGTATGACTATTTCAGTGCTCAAAGTTACCCGTGTAAATATTCTGCGAATCTAAACAGTATGAAATGAAAATTACATCTCACTTATCAGGATAGTTGGGCTAAAAGGAACAAAAATATCTCGTAATTCCTTACTCGTTATCTTTTTATTGGTTTGAATAATAAGAGGCACCTATTGCGCATTTTTGTTAAAATTATTCATCGGGGACGCCCACGGTTTAGCGATGTTGTAGCTTTCAGTGTATAGCTAGTCCAAGAGATTTGCCGGTGATTGAGCTGTTTTTTTTTTTTTTTTTTTTACGGTTTACGAATAAATTTCCCTCAGTGCACTATTTGGTTTAATAATAATAATAATAAGTTTATAAGATACTAAAAATTAACTCTCCATGCAACACCGGTACGTCTTGCTGGTCATTTATGCATGACAAAAAATAAGCAGAGGGTTGAAGAAAATCCTTAGGCACCCCTCTCATCCATCCGAACTCGATCGCTGCCTCCCCTCTTCTCTCGCCGGCGGTGTAGCCCCCCCGCGCGGATAAAACTCAAAGCAGACAATCTCGCGCCAGTGCCATGTGAGTGATGTCGCGGGTAGGTGCTCTGTGCGTGTTAGCGGTCGTCGTCACCGCGTGTTCACTCGTCACGCGAGGCGACGCGAAGTTTGCCAATTTGGATCGTATTCTCGTGCGCCTGGATGGTCAACAGCATCGCCAACACGGCGGCGTCTCGAGCGTCCACACTGACGTACTTGACGACTCGATGGTTGAAAAAACGTCGTTGACGTCAACATCGACGCCGGCCGTTGGTGTCACTTTGCTGGCGGCGACGCCGATTCATCGAATTCGTCATAATCACAGGGCAGATTGGCATCATCCTCGGGAGGAATTGCAAGAGGACGAGTATGAGGACGACGAAGACGACGACGATGATGATGATGATGACGACGACGACGAAGATTCATCTGATAATTTCCAATCCGACTTCGGTAGCAGGCTTCCTATGACACCCACGGTTAGTTCTCTTTAAATTTCCCTAATTATTTGCACTCCAAGTTTTTTTTATTACGTTTGGCATAGGTAAGTTATAAGTCAAGATATAAAAGTATAAAGTTAGATAATCTGGATTCTCTATGAATCCGGGATGCAAAAGAGTGAGCTATTAACCGTTTAATTAGAGCCTTTTATGTACATTTATAGACTGCTCGACCTTTTTACTTCTTATTTCTTTAATAGTCGATTAACGCAAGTTGTTTATTTATGGCCCTACTTAGTTTCTTCCTCAACACAATTTACCTGAAAAATGAATACGAGTATATGTTACGGTTAATGATGTAATTCCGGTTAACGACGTTATGAACCGGTTATTAACGATGTTACTATAAAACAAGCGTGGTTTGCCAATGTTGAAGGGTGCTCAGATTGGGCTCGTGAAAAACATTGAATTCTTTAATTTTTGTATTATAGGCCAGTCACCAGGCATGTAAAGGGCAGATAGGGGAAAGTTTAGGTATACTTTACGTTAGTGGTAATTAATTAGATGCTATGCTGTACTCCATTTAGGTCACTGAACACGCGATTTGTTGTATTAGCCGTATTGGCGTAAATGGCCAAACGGACCATTTATTCCTGGAAAATGGCTAAACTGGCAATTCTGCACGCCATAAAATTGATAAAAATTACTCATATGTGGCCTATAAATAGTTAAATTGACGATTCGCGCTTTGAAAAGCCCTAAGCAGATAGGACTTCTGTCCTGAAAATGGCAGAATCGGCCATTCGCGTGTCAAAAATGACCAAACTGAGCCTTCACGCCTTGAAAATGCCTAAAAGGACGATTCGTGCCATAAAAATAGCCAAACTGGCTATTCACGCCCTTTAAAAAATGAATTGACTGTTAGCGCCCTATTATTCACTACGTCTCCCACCAAATTGGACCGTCTCCACCTTAACAACTGATTGGTTCCTCCCACCACCACACACCAATGTTGGTTACTACTGCGTGCTAGCTCGCTCGCGCATTAAAATGGCTTGACTGGCTATTCACAAGGCAGTATATGGCGTGAAATCACGAGTTTTGTGGATGGATACACTATTTTGGGGAATTTCACAACCCCATCGCCTGACTCAGACGCTGACACCCATCGAACGCTGCCACCAAGGAGCCCCTCTGTGGATCCGCACCTCTGGTACGAACCATCTTCATGATAATGACGTTCAACCAGTTGCGGTGCGGAGCCAGAGGAAGATACTGACCCGAATACCAATCATCCTCCTCCTCCTCCTCCTCCTCACACTTCACTCCTTCGGAAAGATTCCCTCCAGAAGAAGTGAGTTATTAATGACGTAGGGCTAAAGGGCGGACAATGTGACGCAGACTTTCTATTAGTAAGAACCCTCTGGTATATTTCATCAATTCAGCTGGAGGATTTTGATCCTGGCCCGCCAATAGGACCCAGAGTTTCAAAGGTTCATCAAAATCTGACCTGAATATACATGTTTCATTCGACTGGCGTTTGTCACATGCGTCTTGTTGCTGAAAGGTTTGTGCCATTATTGCAGCAAGCAAAATTTACTTATTCTGCCTAACCTCCTCTCCTTCAGTTCCTCCTGGGGCACGCTCACTCTTCCGATTTCTTGAATAATGCTCCTCGAGATTACTCTTGAGAAAATCCATGGCGTATTTACCGACCTAATCGGTTAAAGTTTTGAAACTGTGGAAACGAATGAATGATTAGGTATTGTCTCTTTTTTGATACCACAAGCCTGCCTGTCCAAAAATCGAGTGTCTTTACTATGATGCATTTCTTTGACAGTTTTTTCGCCCCTTTGCTGACGGTTAGAATGAAGGGAAAGGCCTCCATTTTTTACTTACATTCCTCAATTTGTAGATAGTGTACTCTTTATGAATATCAGCGACTGTTCGACGTTCTTCAGCGAATGGATTTTTTCTCTTAAAGGACGGAAAGAAGTTGAGGAGTCTTGATTGTTTTTAACCTTATGAAGAAGAAGCACATCGGCTAATTAATTTACAGATAGCGGAGAAACCTGATTTTTAATAAATCAAGAAAAAAAACCTGAGGAAAATGCGAATTGAACCATCAAAGGAATAAAGTTATAGGATTCACTATTTGTGCTATGCCGTTGTGGAATTTTGTGGTCTGTCCCGTAAGCTTTTTTTCTGGCCGCAAGTCCTCAACCCTCTCTCAATTTCACTTTCTATACCCGTCCTCACCAATAAAATGGCACGTTTTTCTTCCACCACGTTATTCGCATCTCAACATCAATTTACAGGATCAAATAGATATTTTAGAAGAGCGCAGTGGAATTCAGAATTCTGTCCACGGACTGAAATTGATGTACCTACACTCCCAGTGGCTTAAACATGTCTGTAATTATAATGAGAACCTTTATGTTTTCCTTTAGAAAACTGATCCAAAGTAAGCTGAACATGATCTGTTCAATGGAGGTTTAGGGCCGTATTCAGAAACCCACCTTTACAAAGCCTTAACTAAACGAGTTGAAAAATGTGATGGTTTATAAAAATATGTCATCTGTTTTGAAGTGCTTAAAGGAGATGTAAAGGTCAAGGTTGGTTTCTGCATACGGCCCTTAAAGTTCGAATGGAGTACTACAGAAATATAATAGACTATAGAAAAAATATAGATTGCGGAAGGGGTTGAATTTTAATTTTTTACCTCTTATTTCATTACATGAGGCCATTTATATTTTCTATTTATATATTTTTTCAAGTTGGTACTCAACTGGAACTTTTGAAATGCAAGGGATGTAACAATTAATAGCAAGAAAAATAAGTCATTGAAATAAAGTGGTCACGACAGCATCATTAGATCGTTGCTGATTCATTTTATTTGGGAATTGGGAGGAAATGTCGGTGGAATGAAAACGAATCGAATCTAATGGACTAGCGGGAAGGAGAATTCAAAGCAGCGTTTACTTAAAATACGTATACTAAGCATGCCGTTCAAGGAATTGTTTGTTTGCCCAGGTCACGGTATCAAATGAGGTAGGTGTATCAGACGGCAAATTCATCATGATTATTGTTGAATTATTGTGTTCATAGCAAATTAATAGGTATCAAAAGATTTTAGAATACCTGATGATGAAGTCTTACAACGACACATTGTGATGGCTTTGTATAGTCTGGATGCGACGACATCCTTAATTTTTACTACCCTTATACCTAGTTTGCATTACTTCTATGGAAGGGCTTGAGGATAAATTTTAGTGTTATAGTGATGAATCCTGTGGGGACATACGGTTAGCATTCAATTATGTTTATGGAGTGTTTGAATTGAAGTGCTTTGAGAAACCGATTCATCTCGGTATTCCGAGTTTGTCGTCCGATAATCAAATGGAGGCTGTACAACAACAAAATCTTTTTTTTTTTTCGTTTCACTCGTTATACGAGAGAAACAAAGCTTTTAATTTGATGTTATGTCTTTCTTTCTTCCTTTTTCCCGACACATGCATAGTAAACCTTAATAGTGTACCGCTGGTTAAGACGTCGAAACGAAAGACGAAGGATTTTATGAAATTGTGAACAGATGCCTTCTTGGAAGTTGAGTTTACTTTCGCAGGCTTTTCAATTGCTCTAAGCGCTGCCTCTTTCAACCGCCTTTACCACCTCTCCCTCCCCCGCCAGTCCTACCCACCATTCATCACACCTCCATCGTTCATTCATAATCCTCATAGCTTGTGAGTCGTCATGATTCTTCCTCCTTCGGGAAATACGCAGTTTGGCGAATAAAATTATCTCACTTCTTCCACCCTCCCCCTTTGTTCAATGGTCTGACTTAAAGCGATGGATTTTTCCTCTTTAGAAGAATATTTATGTGACTAACACAGGCTCAGATGCAAAGACCAAAAATAAAAAGTTTTAAAGCGAATTCCCTTTCCCCTACGTCTATATTCAAGTGGCAGACGAGACGTGGAATGCTATTTTATGGGCAATACTCATTCATACAATTAGCACTCTCTTGAACTATGTTTGACCTCTATGGGCTAAAAATAATCATTCTTGTTAAATAATAACGTGAGAGGAAAAAAGAGATGTAATGAAATGAATTAGTGTGTACCATTTTCTCTCCCGTCCAACAAGTTTGATTAATTGTGTGATTTATTTTCTTTTTTTCAAGGAAATTAAACTCGGAAAAACCCCATGACCCAATTTCAGCGAAACAAAATGCGCAAATATCCAGTAACTATCAGTTTCTGAGATGGTGGTAATGTGTTGCGTGCATGTCCAGGGGGCTGGGAACTGATTCTGTACCTTGAAAGCTCTTTTCCCATCACGATCACGACATCAATTTCAATGACATCAAAGCAGATTTGTACTAGTTTTGTGACATTTCGCTCAAACCCCCCCCCCCCAACATTTCGTAGCCCAAACCTCAAATTAATTATATTCGAGAAATTACTATACTGTACTAATTTGCTTCCTGCGTGGTACGCTGCACCCAACAGTGACTATAGAACTATTACTAGAACTAATTACTAGAACTACTACTGGAACTCTTACTAGAAGCAACTATTAGTAAGGAACTAAACAGCACATGTACGGCAAGACGCCAACTTTGGTCCTTTCAACTAATAATATCATTGACGGATAAAAGCAGGGGTCAAATGGGGCACTCGCTCCTCCCATTCTTTAAAATCTATATCCTCACGTTTCTAGACAGATCACACAATTTAATAGGGCCAATTTAATAAGGCTACAGGGCCAATTGAGTCATATTTCCAAATTTTGTGGCGTGAATAGCCGGTTTAGCTTTTTTTTCTTTTTTTTTTACTGGCCAGTTTAGGCATTTTCAATGAGCAAATAGTCACTTTGGCAATTTTCGGAGTGCGAATGGTTCGTTTTGCTATTTTCAGGGCACGAATATCGGCCATTTTTCGAGCTTATTGAATCTGAATCTATTGAAAATGGTGCGCGTGAGTAGCTAGTTTGGCTATTTCTAGGGCATACATTTATTATTTAAGGCATTTTAAGAATCGTCAGTTTTGCCATTTTTGGGGTCAATTGAGTGAGCTTTGCCAATTTTAGGACATGAATTGTCAGCTTAGCCATTTTTAAGAAGAGAATGGACAGTTTGGCCATTTTTGGAGCGCAAGTTGTTCGTTTTGCCATTTTCAGGGCACGAATATCGTCTGTTTGGAAAATGTTAATGGTGCGAATCGTCAGTTTAACAATTTTGTCAATTTGCCAATTTTAGAGCGTTTAGAGCCAGGGGGGTAGTGATGTGAAAAGCAAGCGAGTTGCATAGCGAGTCTTGCATCTTGGTCTTGGTCTTGTTCTCGCAGGCTCAGTCTTGTCCTTGGTGTTGGGCAAGAGTCCCGCAAGACTCTTGCACGCTAGAAGGGGGACGGGACTATGAACTTGTTCTTTCTCGGAAGTTAAAAATGAGGGAAATAAATCAGTAACTTTTTTGGTGCTTTTTTGGTGGAGGGATTTAGCCGCTGTCAACAATGACTAGCGCGCATCCAGAGGTCATAGCCCCCCTGTGTCGCCCCAACACAGGACGCGGGTCGGGTCACTAAGAATATAAATCTACCCCTTCTTTTTACATTATTTCATGGCAATGCATAACCTGCATATTATAACTATCGTAAGGGATGTAGCCATAGTTGCCAACACCTTCAATTTCACCCCCTAGAGGATTATCGTTGACCAACTGATTCAGCCAAGGAACTTGAGAAATGATGTGTGGTAAAAAAATAGCCAATACCTACTGAAAATAGCTATTTCAAACGTAAAGATGGATAAACAGATAGTAATACGCGCCAAAAAAAAAATGCTAAACCTGACGATTCGCGCTGTGAAAACTGCTGCGCAAAACTGAGACTTCGCGCCCTGAACATGGCCAAACGAACTGCGCACCTTAAAAAAGGCAAAAATGACGATTCACGCATTGAAAATGTCGAAGCATATAATGATTCCTGGCCTGATAATGGTAAAATCGACTTCTCTCGCGTCGAAAATGGCCAACCTGAACATTTGCTCAACACGGTTCAATACTCTGACTATTTGCGCTTTACCTCAACGGACTGTTCAGGCCCGAAAACCGGCTAAAATGACCATTCGCGCCCAAAAATGGAAAAATGGAAGATTTGCGGCTTTGAAACGCGGCCTTAAAAATGGCTAAACTGACAATTTGCGCGCTAATTATTGGCAAATAGTTTCGGCTCCAAATAATGTGCAACTATGCGCACTAAAAATGACTAAACTAACGACTGGCGCCATGACAATGCCCAAAAATGATGACTCTTGACATTGAAATGGCCGAATCGACGATTCGTGCACCCAAAACGGCCAAAAACATGAAATAAAATACCCATACAGGCCCTACATTCATAATTGCCTACACAGACAACTCAGGCCATGAAAAATGGTCAAACCAACCGTTCGTGCTCGAAAATTACCAAACTGGCCATTCCTCTCTCTAAAAAGTCCAAACTTGGCACTTCCGGCTCGAAAAATGACCAATCTGACCACCATCGGACTTTTAGAATGTCAACTTGAAGATTCATGCCGTAAAAAAAATCGCATCGACCATTCCATGCCCTAAAATGGGCCATACCGACAATTTTCGTCCTAAAAATGGCAACTGACTATTCGCGCCGAAAAAGTGGTTTGGTTTGACGGACTTTTCGCTCCAAAAAAAATTCCTTGTTGGACTATTCAAGCCCAAAAAATGGTAAAACCTGTCTAACAAACCCGAAAGTCGTACCCCGAAAGTGACCAAACTGGGTGGATGCGCCCTAAAAGGAGATTGAAACGAGTCCTTAAAACCCTGGATTGGTGCATAAATAAGGCAAGAAAGTGTAATCCGACGCCGAATTTAGAAGCGCCAGGAAAATCGAATGGCATACGGCGATTTTTCATCCCCCTCCCCATATATTTTTTGAGAAATGATTCGAGTGACCCCTCTCCCCCTCTACCCAATTTTACTTAAGATCCGCCTTTGATAGATAGATTGTGGATCGCGAACAGCTTTTATGCGCTCGCGGAAGCAATTGCCTTACCTGAAGGCATGCTTAAAAACGGATACTTTTGGTGGTTTTTTCACGCGTTTTTGCTTCTATCTCGGAAGAAAAAAAGAATAATCCAGAACTAAGCAGGCCATTCGAAAGCTGACAAACAGTAGAAGTTTTTAATAATTTTTTACACTTCCTACGAGGGCCATAAAAGAATTGACAGCTGGCTGAAAGACTAGGAATTTTCTGGAAATCTAAGAAGTTGTCTGTTCAGCAGCAATTTAAGCACTTGAATATTGATCGATTTAGAGATGAAAATATCCAATCCTACAGAGAATTTAGTGCTCTTTCCAATGGCTTCTTTTAAATTTCAATGAGACCATTTTTTCATCAGGTACAGACGATTTACTGAGGAAAACCGTGGGTACATTAAAAAATACGAAAACCCCGATTATCTCCAAAACCATAAGTAATCGGACCATGGTGTATAGGGTCATTTTGGTTCCAAATGTGACCAAGAATCACCCATTTCATTTATGCCAGACTTTTCCGTTACACCCTGTAGAATGTTCACTGCTCAGGGTTTCTTTCTATAAAATTACATAAATCACCCCCTGTTAGCCCGTGGACTTGTGCTCCTCTGTATACGTGTCAAATTTAAAGAACAAAACAATCAAACACACAGCTGCTGGCATGAAAGCGGCAAGCCGCGTTCTTTGATTAGTGACTGATCACGGTATTTCAGCATTTTCATTTATATTTTTATTTTATTTTTTTTTAGGCAAGAAGATGACGTTAAAAAGTTGGTCTCGAAATGAGAAAATGATACCTCGGAATTTGGAGTTTCCTCACTAATTTAGCTCGATTGAGTTGTACAGATAATAAATAGGTGAAAGGAATGGCTTTTTGTGAGACATCTATTTCGTTTGATTAACAAAACAATTCTTCAAAATGCTTATCTGAGTACATAATTCAAACCACGGGGATGGGTTTTTATTGGGAGGTGAAAGCAATACTATATATGTATAGTTGAAAATGATTGGTGGTAACATAGTTGTCTTTATTACACCGTCTTTTAAGAAAGGTAGAAAGGATGATGAATTGATCAAATTAGGGTAACCTGTAAAAAATAACGGGACGGGAGCTTGTTTTAAAATGCTTCTGAAAAAGTATTATAGGATGTAAGAATGTGGTAGGAATAGGTATACGCTTTGCCGTTTTGGGTCTCCATTCTCAAATGTGTCACAACTTAAAGTCGAGATCTTTCAATTTTTGGCCCTGATCTTGAGTACGCACCTCTTTCATCACTTTCCGTAGGAGGTACGAATATCTAAAGAAAACGCATCTTTTGCGGATTAACTTCACGGGTACTTCAGTCTCCTCAATATTTCAACCTCACTCGTATTAATGGTGAATGTATATTTATGCGTGTACATTAAACAAGTGTAGGCGTCGAATTGTAGGCTTTATCGTGCAAACACTTAAGAGAAGAGGAAATAATACTAATTATGTTCACTAAGAGCCAATCTTCCGTGAGTGCATTAGCTGGTATATTGAAACTTGAGGCCTATGACATTTTGTCCTTTTCAAACACAGACAATCTTTACGAAGCCATTCCGTGTTTTCGTGAAAGAGCTCCCCCCCCCCCCTTGCAGCAATAATTTGTGAATGCCGTCATTTTTTCAAAGCTTATTTCTGACGCCTTTAAAATGTTTTCAGATTCAGGATGAAAAATGATAAGAAACGTATACTTTTTAAGGGTTCAATTCAAACTTGGCGCAAGTACAAAACTTCTTCGCGTATAAACACGGTATTCTTGAGCCTGGGAATAAATCACTGGGCGGTGAACGAAAAGGTCAAGGAATTTTTACGATTCCTGCGGAATAAAAACATTCGTGACAATCTTGACGTTTGATAATTTCAAGATTGACAGAGAGGAAAAGTAATGTTTCGTATTTATTGAATTATTCGCGTGAGTGTGTAGAAATTCGTTTTATTTATGGATAATTTATTAATCGCCATCAAATTGTTCTCCACGTATAGACGAGATTGATGAGTGAAAACATTTTTTTCGCGCTACCTGCATCGTAAGTTGCCCATTTCGATAACATGATTACTCCAGTAAGTTTAATTTTTCCTAACCTGGCACTTTACAGCTTCAGTTTTTGAAAACTGTACAGTAAAGGTTTGAAACTGACATGAAAAGTTTTTTACATGTCAGCTTTCTATAAACCTTGTGCAACCTTTGTTGAAATGTTATCACGTCATCCGTGATTATACAAATATCTTATGACATGTTTTTTTTTTTTTGTCAAAAGAATAAAACTGGGTAATATTCGAAGACGGTTGCGCGAAAAATAACGTACATCACTCGACTATTAAGTGGTATTACCCGCTCGTTTTTAATTAGCGGACGAGGCTTGCACCACTTAATCTTGTAATGTAATCTACTATTTTTCTTTTTCTTCTCTTACGCGTCCTCTTCGTTTCCCCTGCAAAATTGGAAGTTGGCGTTTCTATTTACATTCATTTTTACGACTTCTGTCTGTGTAAAGGCGCAAACATAAACCCGTTGAAAGAAGAAAATAGTGTAGTTTAAAGTGAGAAGAGATAATGAAACAAAGTGGGCAGCGGCACGTGTTCTTTTCTTTTTTCCATCGCTCTCGTCTCTCTCACTCACTCTCTCTCTCTCTCTCTTTCGAAGGGATGGGTCTCATTTTCGTCATCTCATAGTATTCTTTTCGACGCTTTCAGATTGAGCAATGGGAACAACGACGGGAAGGAAACATTTCTATTGTAATAAAGCTTCAAGCACACGTATACGTACTCGTATTTTCAAATTGTCACTAACAATAAGAGGTTTGAGGATCCATTTTGTGTAGTTTTGTTAGGAAAGTCGGAAGTGTTCATTGATGGAGGAAGTGCAGAGCTAAGAAAATGGATTGGAGTGAAGTCCCATTTTCAGGAACTCAACTGAGGTGAATACACCTGAACCTTTTACGGCATGTCGTGAAAAATTCTAAGTTATTCACAACGGAAAAGCTTAACGGTTTGAAGTACCGACGGCGAGAGGTTTAATTGCCGTGATTATAGAAAGGAGAATAGCCCGCAAATGGGCTGAAATTAACAGTTTCGTGGTGTGTACGAATTAGAATATTAATGCTGAGAGCGAGATATTCTTTACAAAAGTTGTCTCTTTTCCCAATCGTCTTCAGAAACCCTAAGAATGCCGTATGTGCCGCACAATAAATATGCTAAGGGCACCTTCCCAGAGATCACATCACGCCCACAGACGGGACACGTTATATGTGGGAGCAGTTTCGTACCAGAAAAATTGTTTATTGCCCTATTATGGCTCTTCGAGGCTTCCTATTCGTGCGCATATTATATCTTGAAAAATCCTTTCACAGGAACGCGCCTCTCTGGTTGAAGAAGTATTCCAATAAAATCAAAACCAGCAAAAAAAAAATACGACAGAAGAAGAAAATAATAAATAAAAACCCATGCAAAAGAAAGCACATTCTTTCTTTTACTGCCTGTGTAAAATGATAATAAATTCGGCTCATTAGGAATCCAATTTGATTACTTTTTATATTTTATGACTACCAAATATTGCTACTGGTTCTTGTTTATTTATCTCAAAGTGGAGAACCGTAAATATAACCACGTATTTTTAAAATATATATATTCATTTTCGTCGGCCGGCAGCAGGTTCTGGAATCTACTTTATCAACCACGTCTATTAATCACAGCAGCCCTTTTGTTGTAGTGAAATCATAGAAATCACTAGGTGCCGAAGTGTTTTCAAATACACATTCCCATACACTCACATGGGAGCCATCAATGTTGGTATTGTAATTCAAAATATTGATCTCGATAAGGAAGATGAAAGCTCCATTATACATATAGTTGCTTAGCTGGGCGCCTTCTAACTTTCCATGCGAGTCTTAGAGTGCCTGGAGTTTGTCCTGTGATATGATTTGATTAATATCCATTTCAAGTTTCTACCACCTTCGGCATTGCTTTTCTAACGGTTTATTGCTTAATTAAAATTACAGCGACGTCTGTTTTAATCAAAACTATAGTTGGTTTTGAAACGTAACAGAACTAATGGGTTTACAACTTTCCATCTTTTAAAGGAAAACATTTTAGAAGCTTGCTCCGGAAAGATTTTTTTTTTTTTTTTTTTATTGTTGCGACAGTAAAATTAATAGGCCCGAGATATAGTTTTTCAATTTTTTAAACAGCTTTTGCTAGAGTCACGCCGAAAGCGTGAAGCAACATAATTTTTCTTAATATACAAGTAAGATGATGATTAGGCGCCCACACGTGAGTTTCATCGGTGACCTCAGTTGACTTCAAGTTGCATGAAATATTTCTCTCTTGAGGATGAACCTCATTAGCGTGAGGTATTGAATGGAATGGCTTACCTCCTTTATCTATCAGAAAAAAGCTGGACCACACTCTTTTTTTTTTTTTTTTCTTCATTTTTGATTTCCTTTCGATAAATAAATTTGGCGATTTTCATTCTGGTCGCGTCCGTCCAGTTACCTCTTCTCCTGAGCAGGTTCCCTTTTAAGGGTTGAGAGGGAGGGGAGTTTCAGAATGTTGTCGCTTTTACTTGAAGACAAAAAAAACACAGCAGAAAACGAAGAAAGAAAAGAGAGGACTTGGGCTCCCCTCCGACGACTGCCATCCGCACTGGACTAATCATGCCAACCTGGTAATTGGTATACCGTGGAGGGACTGCGTTGATTAACTCTCGCGAACCAAGAGTGTCCGAGAGTGCGAATAACGGGGTGACGGTATTGGGGAGGGGGGAGAAGCCCCTCGCCAATATTTTAAAGGCCATCAAACCGTCAAACGTAGTACACAACCGTGCGTATCTTGCTAAGTTCGTGATCCTAGCTGGACTAAACATCACCCACAGGTTTTGATTCCCCAACTTCCGAAGCCACACACCCATGTCGGTGTCCATAGTCACAGCACGAGGTGCGTTATGAAGTAAATGACGTGAAAAAATGTGTTGGTATATTGTCAAAAATTTCACGGAGCTCACTCTTTCGATCGGACGACGACGCACGTGAACCTGGCATAACACATGTCAGAAAATTTACCGAAAAATGAATCAATCGTTTGTTTACGTTTTTTTCCAAAATTATCGTTTGTTTACCATTTCTAATATCTTTTTTTTTTTTTTTCAAATCAGCATGTGTCAGGCTAAATTCACGCAACCCGACACATTGGCGGAATCGATTGTTTCGCGGCATATTCTGTCTCGATCTCGTTTGTTTAACCAAAAATATCGTTTGTTTACCATGTTTCATGTACGATTCTTTCGAAAAACAGTATGTGTTGGGCTAAGTTCACGCAACCCGACACATAGCTGGAATCGTTTGTTTCGTAGAATATTCTGCCTCGTTGCCGATTTTTACGTTTGTTTAGACAAATTTGTCGTTTGTTTAGCCTTCTAAACAACTCTGCTCGATACGAACATAATTATGTGTGTTAGGCTAAGTCCAGGCACACCTGACCAACGTTTGTTATGCCGCATATTCTTTCTCGATCTCGTTTTGTATACGTTTGTTTAGCGTAACTGTTTGTAAGTTTTCCATGTCATAAAATAGTGCTGCGTGCTGCGTCATAAAATTGCTTCGAGAGGGCCGAGCTGAACAGACGATTTTGGTCATGTGTCAGATGTCCCTGGACTTGGCTTACGTGTTCAGTAAGCCAAACAAACAAGAATGTTGGCTAAAGGCTCGTTCACAAGCTCTATGTTTGTGTTGTGTGGTGTCTATGCAACCTATCAAATTGCTTCATTTTTCGAGGGAATAAATTTGTTTGGTTACATAGACTCCACAGAACGTAAACATAGAGCTTGTGAACGGGCCTTAAACAACGTGAACAAACGAAGATGACAAATTTTTATGAGTTTCGTGAATGTTATTAATATTAAGTAATTAAAGATTATTTGAGTACAAACATTACAGAAACAAGTTTCCTTGTACATCCGTCGCCGGGATTTTTGGGAATTTTGTGTGAGACGTTTGTCAAAGAGATTTGTTTCGGCCTCGAAAATGGAGTGCAGTCTACTCCGAAACTAGTCGGCCATTAATAAAACTTGAATGTTTGTACTCAAATAATCTTTAATTACTTAAACGAAGATGAGACCAAAAGTTCCATGAAACAAACGATTCCGGCTATTTGTAGGGTTGGGTGAACTTAGCCAAACAAAGAGAGTTTTTTGAATGAAATCGTATATGAAATGGTAAACAAACGAAAATGTTTGCTAATGAGACATAAACGAATGAGATCGATACATATAGTTGCGTCACGAAACAAACGATTGCAGTCTTGTGTCAGGTGTACCTGGACTAGCCTAAGACACATAATTATTTTCGGGGAGTTTCTAATTTACTTATACTTTTGAGCTACTTTTGAGTAACTATCACGTAAAGTGCCATTAAAAGTTACTGGTATGGTATAGCAGTATACGTGTCAATTTGCAGCTCTCTATCGTCATTTCACATATGAAATCCGCCATCTTTTATTGGAATCCGCAAATTAGTACGTCCCTTATTTTTGTATCGAGCAGAGTTGTTTGGAAGGCTAAACAAACGAAAAATTTGACGAAAAAAACCTCAACGAGGCAGAATATGCCACGAAACAAACGATTCTGGCTATGTGTCGGGTTGCGTGAACTTAGTCCAACACAGACAGTTTTTTTAGTAAAATTGTATATGAAATGGTAAAAAAACGATAATTTTGGCAAAACAAACGATTGATTAATTTTTCAGTGAATTTTCTGACATGTGTGGTGCCAGGTTCACTTGCGTATGGAAGGGAACTATAGAATTCGTTAATCCCTTTAACCTACGACTTTGAATAGAACTGATTATTTTCTTTCTTCATCGATACCGTTGGCGATGAAGAAATGATCGGTGATTGAGATTGGGACCAAAGTCAGGAAGACTTACGACCATTAGCTTCTGCTGAATTAAGAGCCATACGACCATCCGCTTCACGTACGTCATCCGTTTTCACCAGATTTTACTCGTTGTCACTTCCGATAAGTGGGAAACGGGCCAAGAAATGAAAGCACGCTGTACACTAAACAACTATCAGAAAGTGCGTTTCGTCGTGATTTCTGTTAAAATGTTGAACCTGTGTTTCAACAACTGCAATTTCAATGTACTAGTTGTATAGTACATACAATAGGGCATAGTAGTATGCCCTGTTGTCATTTCCTTTGGAGACCGTGGGAAGAGGTTTAAAAGGAGGAATCTGTGGATCACAACATACAAACGAAATTCGAATCTCCGACTCCGACTCTTACGTGAGATGTTAAAATCGGCTCTATAAACGAGGCAGTTAAAAATTATATCCTATAACAAAGGAAGTTTGGAATTTTTAGTGAAGTGCTTGTATGTCAATAAAGAGAATAAAGAAGCTTTTAAAAGGTTTCAAAAAATGCTAACTCGTTAACTCTTAAGTTAGTCAATATAAAATCGCGAAATCTAGAGGAAGATCGGTATTTAAGAAGGCCATAAAAGACTCACTGGAAGCTTTTTTGTCTTATGTTAGATTACATCAAGCGACTCGTCGACGGAGGAATGAAGCAGAAGATGCAGGTTTTTGAGGGAAGGGCTCCCAAACCGAAGATATCTTGCAACCAAGTTTATGAAGAAATTGACGGAAGTGTCGAATAAGTTGGGATCTTACTTGAGGGATAAGTACGACAATGGAAATCTGCCGGGGACCTTCAAATGAATCAGTAATACTGAAGAGACTGTGCTCCTGATGATGATGACGCTGATGAGAGGTTTCTGAGAGGGCTCCAATATAGGGGCAAGTTGCTAGCGCATATCATTTATGCTGCTTGGTGATGATGAGGTGTAGTGTTGTGGAAGAGCATCCGGATCCTGGTGGATTGATCTTGCGAATTGGATTTAAGAATACTGGCGGCGTGTGCCCCCGCTCTATAATGGATTCTAAAATAGGTATGGCAAAGTGGCGTGCGCGTGACCCGTAAGAGGGTGCCCCCCCCCCCAAGTTTTAATATGGAAAAATGGGGAGTTGTAGGGTTTAAAGCGTTAATTCACAAGCGCTCATTCGCGGTTAAAATTGAGAAAACCACTAATTATCGGCTAGAATTGAGCATAAGCGCTAATTGGTGGAAATGGTGTAAAAATAGTGCTAATTCGTGGCTAAAGTTCATGCCCTAACGTACTATTCTATAGTCTGATCGGCAATAGTAAAGCCAGATTCACACCTATTATGCACGTTTCCGATCCGACACATACGGAAGGGTGTATGGAGGGGGAAAGAAACATAATTTTGCCGTGGATTACATCCTATATACACTGTGTAGGACTCTCCATACACTGCACAGGACGTCAATGCCCCCCGCAGGACTCTCCCTACACCCTTCCGAATAGTAGTTGAAGCTCCCTTCTTTATGTTTATTAATATTCGAACTATTTTTCTTGCGGTGTCGTCCTCAGGAGAAATACTACACGCGATATTTGGCAAACCCATCCGCCGCTGCTTATATTATAGGTAGTTAATAGTGCGGATACTTAGTTTGAACTACATATCTGACCTAGATTTATAAATTTTAGAACATTCATTAATAAAGTTGATGGGGGTTAAACGACCATTATTTGCTACGGAGAGAATCTCTGAAAAATCGAGCACTATTTTAGGGAGCGTTTGATAAAAATAAAACTTCGTGATCCCCTCGCCATCACGGGAGAAAAGGGACATTTTATGCAAAAAAAGTGAGATAAACTGTCTGGCTTTCTGCCTAGCGAGCCGTTACTACTGTGGCTACAGCTTCTCTTTTTCTCGTTTTATATTATTATGTCCCCTTCTCCAGAGTTTTTTCTTTTTTTTGCTATTCGAATACGTGAGCTACAGGCTAAAAACCCGTGCGGGTTAACGGCAAGGCGTAGGGGTATACTGTGAATAGCTTTCCATCTACTTTATCAGCGGGGCGTTAAGTTTAGTGCTTATAACTTCAGTGCGGAGAGAATCGCGCGGAGTTTACGGGGGTTTGACATTATTCAATGAGTGTGTTATTTGTGATGAAATTCTGGTGTTGCTCTCAGACTACTATATTACCATACAATGAACTATCTCATGATAAATCATAATGGTTGATTGTTTTATTGCGCGTGTAATTCTCTATTGGTACTATAAACTAGTTGAAGGCTGTAATTTCCATGTATAGGGAATCATTCCATGGAAGCTAGGCCACTTAAAGTCATGGCAAGGGGCTTTAATATTATTATTATGTAGAATGCATTGCCCAATTTCAAAGGTTTTCCACAAACCACCAACTGGAACTTGATCCCCCCTTTCATTTCCGCTTTCCAAATTATTGTGCATCCCACATCTGTCGACCGTGCAGTTTTGAACTAAAAGCCACCGCCCCTAAGCCCGTTTAGACATTACTTTAGGGATGAAATTGGATGCCGGCTTCTCATCCCTCTTTGTCCACGTTTGACTCAAGAGCACCCTTTCCATTAGAGACAATTGTCCTCTCCCCCGAACGCGTTTAGCGTGCGATTCTCGGCCAAAGAGGAAAATAAATAATCTTAACCCACTTTCACCCAACTAGTGCGACCTTTTAATTAATTTTACACCCTATACTTAATCATCAAATCCGTTAATTTTCTTCAAGTAGCAAAACGAAAAATCCAAGCTGAGAATGGAAAGTTGGTTTTAGGACTAAAGTTCTAGTTCTATAGGAATACTATCGCTATCAAGATTACGATTACCTTTCCCATATGAAATGTGTTGAAAATTTCTTCTGGCTTGCATTTCAGTCTCTCCCACATACTACCCCTCCACCGACCCCTTTTAGTGCATATTTCATTCTGAAAATGCACTATTGGTCTCTTCGTGATGGTGGCAAACATGGGTCATGTCTTGTTTTTTTCATGTTTCAGAACCTCTAGAACACGAATTCAGTGGTCTCCGGATTTTATATTATATTATATTGGTTTATTTATTTATAAGCTTATGGCCGTTTTCTTGTTAGCACGATAACTCTCTAAGAAATTAATTTAGCGGAACGCGCTTTGGCACAAAAATCAGTAGTCATAAGACCCCGGTCGGTATTGCATTTGGGCCAAATCGGTCATGTTGTGGGAGGGGGGGATAGGAGTTGAAATGGTAAAAAAATCACTACAGATCACCAGTTGATTCCAGAAGCATTATATTCGGTACGATGATTCCATTTTGAAGTAGCCTTTGATTCCCGTCAAGTTCAGCTTAAACAAACCCTGCAGCAAACAGTATGAGGGAGGGTCAAACATTAACGAAACAAATTATGGTCTCAACATTATTACTTCTGGGACGGCTTTGAGTATCCGTATACGAAATGAAGTGCACTCTTTCCGACCGCCAGCTGCCGGAGCGAACTTTTTTTTTTTTCCTCATAAACGAAGCTTTTGCCCATCAATGTTTATGGGTATAACGTGATGGCAGCATTATTGTAGTGAACAAACATTTTTCCGAATTCTTTTTTTGAGAAAACGTGTAAAAACGAGGGTTAGACTGTTTTTACTTCCATGTTTTATTGATAACTCATAAATGGAGCTTTTACGTGCGCCTATTTTAATCGGACTTTTTTTTATATCAAGAATGTTTTTAGTATCCTACTAAGCCCTACGCTGTACTGTACAACGTGAATTGAAAACGGCGACATCCTGTTCCAGGATAAAATGAAAATATGTATTTCACCATCATTCCATCATTTCCGTAGAGAGGGTGCCAGAAAAAGTTGTCAAATTTGTTTTTTTGTTTTGTTTTTTTTTGTTTTTTTTTGTAATATATACATCGGGCAGTCTGTAGATCTAAATGAAACTCATGCCCTCGGGAAAAAAGGTTGTTGCGCTTAATGGAATTTTAGATAGCGAGTCATAAAGCATAAAATTAAGATAAATAACTCTAGACTTTTTTTTTACGTTCTTATTTTAATACATATGTTATTACGGCTGTGCGTTTACTTGCATAGTTTATAAACTAGCGAGCCATCCAGCTTTGGTTAGTTTATATACCAATTGGTTGCTGTAAATATGCAAACCAGTTATTTTATGACCCATCCACGACGCAGGTTATAAACATCATCCCATCACTGATGTGACGGGTACTCGAGTTTTGGTCCTTTTAAGAAACTTTCCGATTAATGAGTGTCCCCTTTACCACCGGAAACTCAACTCTGATTTTTCATTCCCTCCCCCTCCCCGCAAAAATTGTTATTCCTTACTTATTTCGGATTATATGGTGGGAGGGGGGGGGATTGTGTGGTTTCGACCCATCTTCTATTATCCAACCTATTTGGGTTTCGCCGAACTATGACACATTTTTGTGCTCACAGTTTCCTAACGTTACAACCCGTCCATTTCATTTTTTATACCTTTTTAAATTTCGGGGTTTCTGCCACACCATTGCGCGTAATAATTATTGTTTTAAAAAATGTGGTTCCAGCACATTCCTAATGTTTCCAAATGTCCTGAATCCGAATTTCAACATCCCCCCTCCCACAAATACAACAATAGAGCACGTTATATCGATAGACAGGGATTAAAGCGAGTGGCTTGACTTTAGCTGGGGATGGCTTGTTGTTACGAAGTATCCAAGGGAAAACTTATCAAATCGAACGCTTTTTCCCATTCACCCTGTAGTATTCAGCCATAAAACAAACTGTTACATGAGAAAAATTGGAAAACGAGCATGAAAAAGTTATTATCTTTCACTGAAATTCATTTTTTCTTTTTAAATTGATGATAACCTTTGCATTAATACATTTTCAAAAAATCATCGGATACATTATAGCGATAGCGTCATCGTAAAAATCATTTATTTGAAATCACAAAATGCCAATATAAATTATACTTAGGTTCCCCGAAGCGCTTCCAAATAAGCCAAAAGTTCGTATTAGTACCTATAACAAATCTACCTCATCCAATGCAGGGCCGTCTTTACTAAAGTTAGGGCCCTGGGCCCGCGATAAAATTGGGCCCCCTCTGTAGGCTGGGGGGGGGGACGCGCTTATTTCCCACGTGGGGTTCACATGGCTTCAAATTAAAAAGTACAGTGGTGTTCGGGTAAAGAGGTACATCAATGTACAGCCATTTTTTCTCATTTCTGAGAAATATCGATATAAAATTCGATCACTTGTTTGGCCACATCTTTTTTCACTTTTAACCGTCAACCATGAGCGTGAGCATGGTTGGGTAGTTGCCCTCCACTAGATTCCAAATCGAAGACGTAGTGGGGCAGCAAAAAAAAAAAAAAAAATCAACCGATTTTTCTCGCAAAAAAAAATTGCGGGTCTAGCTCACTAAGAAACCAATTTCTCGGATTTCGCTTTCTAAAACCAAATTCCGTTGATTTTTGTCGCCAAAAAGTCATTTTCGTGGGTCTAAAAAAAAAAAAAAATTGGCCAATATTTTTTGTAGCGTGATTAATATTTTATTTTTAGGGTTTGGCTTATTTCTTCTTCTACTTCTTCGATTCCAATAAGTCAAAACCCTAAAAAGAAAATATTAATCAAGTTGTAGGGCTTAACAACTAATAATATTAATAATCCTTGTAGCTGCTCAACCAATTTCACGGGGTGCCGTGATTAAAAGAGACCAATTTCGCAAATTTTACTCTCTAAAAACCCATTTTTGCAGGTCTGACTCACACACACATAAATACATTTTCTCTGAATTCACCCTACAAAAACCACTTCTCGGATTTTTGTCGCTAAAACCCATTTTCGTTGTTCTGGCTCACTGAAAACCCAATTTCGCGGTTGTTTGTTTCTGTAAAACTAATTTTTCGGGGTTGGCTAATTTAAAACAAAATTTTGTGTACTTTTCTTACCAAAAATACATGTTTACATGTCTAGCGGAATGAAATAATCTCGGGTTTTCACTCGCTATAACTCCAACATTTTGCGGAAATCGTATGAAATACCCAATTTCGTGGGGATATAAGTCATTCAAAACCACAATTACGTGGTTGTGCTAAAACCACAGTTACGTGGTTTTAGCACACTAATGAAATTATCTTCACGATTCTACCTCATTGAAACGCTTGCGGGATTTGCTCGCTATAGAACCAATTTTGGGGCCCTAGATCACTAAAACACTATTCGTGGTGTCGTCTCGCAGAAGAACTGAAACTCCAATTTCGCGGGTTTTGGGCTATTTATTTACTTAACACTATAGGAAGACCGAAATTCACTGCCACCCTAAAAGGGCCGAACGCCGTTATTTGACGGGTTCTGCAAACGTCAAAATAATGCTATTTATTAAATACTAAAATTAAAGTTATTGAGGCCTAAAAACGTCAAAATCCATTCTAGGCGAATGAATAAAAGTCAAGAGCTTACAGTCGTTTTCAAGAAATAATAATTTTTAAAATTTTTGAATGAAATGCTCTAAAAGCAAAACCGTCAAATGACTGGTCTCGGTCTTTCTAATGTTAAATAAGCATGCAGTAGGCATTGGAATGCATCGGAATTGTTCTCACGTGAAGCTGGACACGCCACTGCCAAGAATTAGCGTTGTTTCCCAAATTTACTTTCTCTTTATTCGCGAATTGGCTTTTTCTAATATTTAGCTGTTACTTAATAAGTGTTTTTTCTCAATTAGATTTTTTCACGCGTTTTAGTCAACGATATGAGTTTAGCTCGATTTTAGCCACGAATTAGCAATTTCTTTCGGTTTAACCATGAATTAGCACTTAATTTCACTCCAAGTGTCCGTTGGAAAACCGCGAATTTTCTCAATGTTGGCTGTGAATGTGCGCTTTTTCTTCATTTTAGCCGCGAATGAGCACTTTCTTTATCTCGTTTTTAGCCGCGAAGTTGGCCCCGGAAACAGTAATTTTCCTATTTTTCCATTTTATAGCTATGATTGAGCGCTATTCCTTAATTTTATCCGCGAATTAGTGTGTTTTTTTTTTTTCAATTTTATCCGTGAATTCATATGGCTCAATTTTAGCCTCCAAATAGCGCTTTTTCTCAATTTTAACAATCAGGATTTATCACTATTTTGACCGCAAAAAAGGTATTTGCGGTATAGGCGTCTTCATCGTTGCTTTACTGACTCCGAATAAAAAAATAACCCCTAGCACCCCGTCGTGAGCGGGAATCGCGTGATTTCAGCGATTTTAGCGTTTTCAACGGAAAACACTCGTTGTGTTGTTATATTTGTGCCTTATCGATGAAAATCGCGCACCCGCTGCAAACACTGAACCTGCTCTAACACTAAAGGCCCGTTCACAAGCTCTATGTATACGTCGTATACATGAGTCTATGCGACCAAACAAATTTATTCCCTCGAAAAATGAAGCATTTTGATAGGTTACGTAGACTCCACAGACGCATTGCACAGAGCTTGTGAACCTAAAATCGTGCGGATTATTTGACATTGACGCTAAGGATTAATCTGTAGGGAGTCATTTTTCGAATAAACACCGTGAACGAGAGGCAGTGACCAAATATATGTTGAGTGGAGGAGCGTTTTTTCCGTCCATCAATGGCAAAAAACGTCCGTTTTTCGCGTTCTAGTTTTCTGTGGTGTGTAATAATGTCAATACGGCACTGTTAGAATTTATGTTGAAAAAGCTACAAAAAAAAAAGTGTTGAAGCGTTGCAAAAGGCCCAACCGCGTGAACTTAGAATGAATACACGCTGAAAGCCCATTATGCCTCCTTTCACCTAAGTCTCTCAAAACACATTTTAATTTTCCAGCCAGATCCTTTCAAGGAAGGTTATTTTAAATTAACTTTTGCAGCTTTCAATCATTTCCTGTCATGAGTTTTAAAACCTCTTGAATTTTATTTTTTTAGATCCGCACCGTCAAGTGCGAAGAGGCTCAAGGAATCCTTCAAGATCACGACTCAGGCGCAATAGTAATTAATTGCAATAAAACGTAAAATATCCCTAAATGGATGCCCAGGATTGCAATATAAAGGATTGTTTATATTTATGATCTGGTAATTGTTTTACTGTACTTGGGTAATATACTGGGCAGATCTCAGTGGTGATACGGAAAGTAAAAAATTATAGAACTTCACTTTTACTAGGCACTTGATGTCGCTGAGATAATCAAGGGCTCGGATGAACGGAAGATTCTCATTCTAGGTTATATGGTCATTACATTTTGTCAAGGTCGTTATGTAATGGCCTTCTTCCCAATGACGCACGCATTTTACTTTATTGGCGTACAGGATTTGGCTGATACTCCTGCCTGGAGCATTATGTTTATGTTCAATGTTCAAAGGTGCTGAGAGAATTTTAAAATAGTAAGAGACATTTTTTACTTCCTTTTTGATTCCCTAAAAAAAAGGCTTCTTGCAGAAAACGCAAGGTTTTATCAAGTTCAATGAGGCGCAAGAATAGTGGCCGTGGTTCACCCCATTCCTTTAAGTTTATCGTGATTAAATCGGGGACACCTTATCCCCCAATACGAGAATAAAGAATAGAACCACCTGCCGCCATTATTTCTCCGTGAAATCGTCGCCAATATTTTACTCAACTTCTTTCCATTCAGAATGCCAGATAAATTCCGTTTCTCTTTATTCTTTATTTTACCACCATTAGAGGCTTTGAATGTGAAATGGTGTAGAGGGGTAGTGGGTGTCCAGAGAGCGCTGGTTGAATTAGGAGTATAATTATTTGCATTCCAAGAAATATCGACAGATTTAGTAGCAGTCCCTATTTAGTAGGTAGGAGGTCAGAACACGATGCAAGTTCTCTTGATTGGCGAGAAAAACCATACGTTCCGTACCTCGCGTGGTTTCAAATAATCGGCTACGCTGGTTATCGCAAGCTTTAACAAAATCCAGCTTCTAAAACTCGTTTTTGTCCCTTCAATATACCGCAAAAATTCGATAGGTCTTTATTGTGGGTGATTAACGTTCTCTTATTCACAGTTAGTTTGTAATTTGCACAAATTACCATTCGATCTCAGTATTCATCAGGGATGAGACAACTTCCCCACTCAACTAGCAATGATTTTTCCAACTCTTGAAGTTCCCGGGTCCACTATAATACAACGAATTATGCAAATGGTTCAGGCCTTTGTTTTGCACACTTTTGTTTAAAAGAGACCATTCCTCATGGATGGTCCTCGAATCTTTCCACAGTCTTCCTCGAACAGTTCGGGACCCACGCTTACGCTGTTTGTTTATCCCTCCGCGACTGTCCATAGTTTGGAACTATTCGTCATTATTCATCTTCTGAATCGGGTTAACGATTTTCTTATTTGGTTTCCTTGGCTCGCTGATATATTTTGGTAGATATATTTTAAATTGTGTGTTTAAATTTTTGGAGTTATACAAATTAGTGCGGTTAAATATTACAATTATTGTTCTCGTTAGGAGCTCGTATTGCCGTTTTTTTTAGTCGGAACCCTCACTTCTGTACCCGTTTACGATTCACATTAATGATTTCTGTGTCCAGCCTTTATATCCTCTTCACGAAAAAATATTTACAATGCGGTGGGAACCGTACAATAAATAAAGTAAAACAAACAAAGCTAAAAGAAGGTTTCTTGATTCAAGAATATAGGCGAGTTTCCTGTGTAAACAGCTTCCTATATAGAAGACTGAAAAACTGTCACTGGGCCAAATTTTATGCATTCGCCTTTTGACGTCTTTCTTGAAAAATCGGTCAAGTTTATCTTACTTATCTATACGAGGAGCATGACAGCTGCGAAGAAATTTCGCGAGACAAAAAAACACGGAAGAGAGTGAGAAGCTGATGAGATCCATAAATGCCAAACAGGTGTATTCTTTTCGCGCACCAGAGCTGAACACTAATAGCCACACATTTATGCAAGGAGGAAAGTACAAGTACTCCGTGTTTTTAGGCACTATATACGATATCAGAACACCGTGTTGACGATCTGATAAAATTTATGTCAAATAGTCGACGATGGGTAATTTGTGGTTAGGGGGGGGGGGGTCGAGGAATCATTTGTGAATCGCCGCCCATGTAACTTGTCTTCTTCGAATTATATTAAGCTTTATTTTCTATTTTATATTTTATTAACTGGGCAGAAAGAGAGAGAGAAAGAAGTGGCTTTATGAGGGATTAGACAAATATTGAGTGTGGATGCTAATGTAATGTGGGCCACCCAACTTTAAGAAACTAGTTATTAGACCCCCATTAACCGTTTCTTGAGCTCTAAACCACACCTCCCTCAGGCCTTCTAGCATTGTTTTATCCCAGCGCTCACCTGTTGTGCCCTTAATACCCGAACATTTATGTTTACAAGGAATCTTTTAATAAACAAGTCCAAAATAACTTTATTTTTTATACAGATGAAATTGCAATAAATTTAAAGCCCTTACTTTCGTCAAGAGTTTTATTTCAGCTTTCTAAAGAGTGTAGAGTAACTTTTTATCTTTTACACCGGTAGCTATAAACTGTTGATAAAGGTGCTTTGTAAGTGTGGGAATGTACACAGGCAACATTATTGCAGTTGAGACTCTTTACCCGCTCATTCTTGCCTTTTTTTTCTCGCTCGCTCCTTCCCTTCCACTCTTTCTCTTTAGTCTTTGAGACTGAATTTCCTAGCACCTCTTATTCCCATAAAACTCTTCGTGATTCTTTTTACTTTTTAAAAGGAAATGCTTGGAAAAGCTCTGCCGTTATTCTGAAAACACTATCTCAGATTCATCTTCAAGTGTTTTATTGTCGTGAACAGATTTGATAGTCAATATTATTCTTAAATGTGTGCTTCATCCATTCTGTTTTATTTTGAGCTGATCTCGCGGCGTTAGCAAGTACCACCCGTATCGTCGATTTTTCGATCATTTTTTGATCATTTGGATATTTACATAATGACTAAAGACGGGCTTATAGTAATGAGACGCCGCTACATGTGGAATATATGGGCACTCATTACGAGCTTTATACTATATGGGGCCCCTTCTTCGCCCTCTTTCTATTCAACCTCCTGCTCTAAATGTATAGACTTTTTGCTTTGTCCCTCGGTTTCATCCCCGGCTGGCTCGTGACTGCATTTGCAATCGACTAGCCCTCGTGCATGGGCAATGCCGAGGTGGTGTTACCATGAGAAAGAAAGGCCATTTATTTAGTTTCGTCCCTCAAAATGTTGAAATTTATTCGCCCTGCGTTTTGAATCCGCAAAGAGGGGAAAATTCGAATCCGTTGGACGACGTGAATGAAAATGATTAAAAACCCATCCTAGCACTCCTGATCCGAATTTACCGAAAAAAAAATCTCGTTCGATGAATTTCTAAAATGGAATAGTACAGCCTGAAGCAGTAGACCTATTTGAGCGGAATGATCTTAATTGGATTTATGTTGAATCCACGTAATTGTTATACTTCGGAACTTCATCCGATTAATCATCGGTTAACTTTATTTTCAAACACCGTTAATATATGTATATAAAAGGCGAAGCCGAGAAGTGAAGCAAATTACTGACACTATCGCACTTCAGCACATATTTTTCAAGTTGGAAGGGCATTGAGTGTTGAAAAAGAAATTCGCTCACTTCGAAAGCAATGAATACACTATACGTAGTTCAAAAATCTGTGCGTTTTTTTATCAAAATCGCACGCCGTTACAAACGCTAAAACCCGCTCTAGCCAGCTAAAATCACTGATATGCAGGTTATTGCATATCCAGGTTGTAGTTCCCTGCATATACGAGTTGCTCGTTAATTTTACCAGGACAGAAGAAAATCAGTTAACGAGCAATTCACTTTTGTTTCCCAGATACAGCGTTATGTATATAATTTTTTCGTGAATTTTATTTTTTCTAACTGTACAAACTCGGCACTTGTTTGTAAAATGGTGCAAGATTGAAGGAAGAAGCTGGAAAGAGCTTTGCCTACTTTGGTACGAAATGAGTCTTGCTACTCAGTGCCGTGTGCCGTCTTTAGGCGGGGGCCCGGGGCCCCGCGTTAGATATTTTTGCTAATACGGGAAGAAAGATATTAATTATCTATTGACAGGCGATGAGCCCATTTTTTACAGTTTTAGTTTTTTATTGGGAGCCAGTAGCGCAAAGTTGAAATGTGCGAGGATGGCTAATACCTGGTTCGCGGCCAAAATAATGTAGTGATGAACCATGATTCTCGGTTAAAGAGAAAAAGCGCTAACTGGTGGCTAAAGATGAAATTGACTAATTGAGAACATGATGGGCCCTTCCGCAGCTAAAAATTTAGGAAGAAACGCTGATTCGTGACTAAAATAGAGCAATACGAATCCGCGGATAAAATTGAGAAAAACACTAACTTGCACTCATTATGAATAGCTCTCAATCATATAGCTTATCATGGAAAATTCACTGTTTCCGAGGGCAACTTTCATGGCTAAAAACGAGACAAATTGCGAATTCACGGCTAAAATGGAAAAAAAGCGCTCATTCACAGCCAATGTTGTGAAAATTCACGATTTTTAGTGACTTTGATAAAATGGTAATTCATGTCTAAAGTGAAACAAATTGCTAATTCGGGCCTAAAATCAAGAAAACCCCATATCGTCGACTAAAATGTGTGAAAAGCGCTAATTGAGAAAAAGCTCTGATTCACAGATAATTGATAAAATGCCAATTCGCGAATAAAATTGAGAAATAATGCTCAATTATTGGCTAATAAAAGCGGATAAATAGCTAGTTCATGGCAAGGGCGTAGCCAGCCTTTGATCTTGAGGTGTGCGGCTTCCCCGTGAGCATACAAGTCGGATGCATCCCAATGACTACTCGGGGATGAATCCCCAGAATGAAAACTCGGTAGTTCATCAACTCAGAACCCGTCGTGGGAAATCGTTAATTCTACCCCAGAAACTGATTTAGCACAGATAATAAATCAGTCGTTTACCGTTAAACTAACATCTCTCTCTGTGATGGAAAACTGTCGTTGTTGCATTTTATTTTCCGTCCAATAACTGACAATTTCTCCCCCCAAAAGTGATATTGATTGAAAATTGAACTTGAAATTTTCGCCTCCTGGGAAGGAAACCGGTAATTTAGTCCTCTGCCCTGGATTCTTCTGTCGTAGTGGCTCATTTTCAGGAACTTACAGGCCTGTAAACCGCCAAGTTTACAGTCCTCAACAAGCGCGTAGACCAGTTCATGTTCTTATAGGAAAGGGCAGCTTTTCTGAGAAGGTCGCCTGTTGTCTGGTACTCAAGGGGCTCGCAGCTTTTTTACGGGCTTTTGAATTTTAAAAAAATAGTTATTTCTATTTGTGAAATGGATCATTTCAATGAGACAACCCCACAATATTGGGTTTTCAGCAACAAACAGTTGCAAAATGGGGTTTTCATCATTAAAACAGGCGCAAAATTGGGATTTCCCTTGATCCAGAACCCAGAAAATAGGTTTTTAGCGAACAAAGTCCGCAAAATGGTTTTTTATGTATTGGGCGAAATCAGCGAATTGTTTTTTTTTTTTTTTTTCTTTTTCGCTAAGGAACCAGACCTGCAAAAATTGGTTTATAGTGCGCGAAATCCGTGAGATTGATCTCTTTTTATCACACCACCTTGTGAAATTGGTTTATCAGCTACATTAATTGGAGAAATCGTGTGTTTTTTTTTAGTGAGCGAAATCCGGAAAATTATTTTTCGTACACACCCACGAAAATGTCGTTTTGGCGGGAGAAATAGACGAAATATTTTAGAGAGCGAAATCAGAGAAATTGGTTTCTTAGTGAGACTCGCAAAGTATTTAGCGAACAAAGTCCGCAAAATGGTTTTTTATGTATTGGGCGAAATCAGCGAATTGTTTTTTTTTTTTTTTTTCTTTTTCGCTAAGGAACCAGACCTGCAAAAATTAGTTTATAGTGCGCGAAATCCGTGAGATTGATCTCTTTTTATCACACCACCTTGTGAAATTGGTTTATCAGCTACATTAATTGGAGAAATCGTGTGTTTTTTTTTAGTGAGCGAAATCCGGAAAATTATTTTTCGTACACACCCACGAAAATGTCGTTTTGGCGGGAGAAATAGACGAAATATTTTAGAGAGCGAAATCAGAGAAATTGGTTTCTTAGTGAGACTCGCAAAGTATTTGAAAGACAAATCTTTCGAAAAATGTTTAGGTAACCCCACGAAATCTGTGGTGACCCCGTATGATTTGTGATTTTTGATGGTATTGTCTAGTGGTGGACAGCTGCCCCTCTTAAACGGCTGCAATTTCGGGTCATGGCGAGGGCAAATGCCCACTCCCTGTCCCTCTCGTGAGGAAACGCCCATGGTTCTCGGCTAATAGTGAAAAAAGACGTGGCAAGGAGGTGCCCTCCCCCCTAACACGGAGTGGGCCCAAATTTTATCCCATATATCCCGGGCCGGGGGCTCCAACTTTAGTAAAGACGGCCCTGTTGCTACTAAAACGTACTTGAGAGCTGTCGATTCTGGAAGGAATATCGCAGATTTAGTTGAGGGGGGGGGTTTCTTTGGATATTCTTGCTCGGACTGGAAAATAATTTTGAATTCAAATTATTGTTATATCGGAGTGAGATCACTCCTGTGTGGTCTAACCAGAGATGGCCGTTCACTTACGCCCCCTCCCCTCTCCTCTTCATCATGCCATCATCCCACAGCTGGTCACTCCTTTCTTGCCTTACTGACTTATTTTTTTCGTCTTCTTCTTTTCTATGTATACGAATAGTGAAGGAACGGGAGAAAGCAGCTCCCTTCTTCTCCATGTCACTTACCATGTATACAAGTGTATTAAAGTTAATTATAGTTTATCACGACTGGTAACATGAAAAGCACTGAAGGTATTCTGTTCGAGCGGCACACAAAGGACCCCCGACCAAGGGTAACATCAGAAGCAATTATGGAATTATGTATTTTGGACATTAGGTTCCCGAGGGTAATGGGAGGAGGGTAATTATTAGGGTTAGAAAATGGCAATGTCTCTGGCTCTGGCCTTCACGATGTTATTGGCAGCGCCCTTTTGTGTCACTGCTGGTAATCACGTAATACATGTGGTAATCCATACTGAAGTCCAGCCCATTCGTAATTTCGTCCTCAGAACTCCAGGTTCTGAGGTTCTTATTCTTATCAGCATGACTTTGGAACCGATTACACGAAATATGGGATCCCGAGCTGTCGGGAATCACGTATAATGATAAGTGAGGAATACCCTCCCAAAATAAGACCATAAACACAACCAGATGAATGAAAACCAACCGATTCCCGTCCCACTCCTTTTTTACACCTATACCACTGTGGACTGTGGACTAGCTTACACCGAAAGTGCTCCCCTTATCTTCGACAGCAAGCTGTCTAGCTCCCGTGCATGTATCGACTGTGGCAATTGGGGCAGATTTTTAAGAAAACAAACTTATCGCTCATCCTGCACAAGACCACGTGGTACTATGCATTTTGGATTTCCGCGGCTTGGTTATGGAAAAATCGATCCATGATTATAGGCGAATCTGCCGTCATTTATTTTGACACACTAGTTATTCGAACAAGTTTGGAAACATTGAAATAGACAGAAATGCCTGGACGGCACATAAATGATGTCATACTATGCCCCTCCCACGCGGTGACTTTTTGGGGTGTCTAGATGTGTACACTTAAGGACAATATCCCGAGTATTTCCATCTTGAATAATAATATGTGTGAATACATATAGTATAACCCCATACTCGCTGTCATGAGGGTAATTGAAATTAGGATTGTGTATTCCATGTATCTGTAAAATGTAGTACATACTAAAAGTGGTCAGGGAGCTTCTTGAGGTAACAAAAATAAAAAATGAATCCGTGCGTATAAGTAAAACAGTAAAAACATTAAAGGCAGTATTCTGCAAGAACACGCAGACGTTTTTTTTAGGTCTTTTTTTAAAGAAAATAAATAAAAACCATAAAAAAAAAGAAATCCGCAACGGGTCCCACTCATTAGCATAGCAAGTTTGTGTGGTTGGTGCTCAACGTCATGATGACAGCATACGACCCTTCGCTCTTCGCACCTTTAGTTTATACGCCTTTAAGAGAAGAAGTTGGTTCAAATTATATTTGCTATTTTATCTTCAGTCTACTTCCACACGACCTCTCTTCAGTGCTAAACGATCATCTTCTCACGTTCCTAAACCTAGAGAGAATTGACAAGAAAAAAAAAGTTGTTTGTTCGATTGAAACGTAAGATAGGCATATAGGTTCCTTTTAAAAAATTACGTTACAAGGAAAGGTAGGTATTAAAAATGTTGGGGAGGGGGAGGAGGGACATCACGAAATAAAAAGAAAAGGGACTTTTAAGTGCCAGCTGTAATTATGAAATGCGTGACAAGTTGACAAGGAACATTTTCATTAACGGAATCATCTTCTTTAACAGGTTGACTAAAAGAACTCCGTTGCCACCTCACCCTCTATCCTTCTCTAATAGGTCCTGTCCGAGAGTATAGTGCGTGCGCCCCGAGAAAAAGAATGAAAAAAAGTGTTGACCAGTGAATGAAAAAGGAAACAAAAACAAAACTCACCAATTCTTACTTTAGGAGACTTTTAATTCAGATTTCATTAAGATTTTTGACAGTGTAAAGATTTAAACTGAAGTTGTCGAACCTAGTTCCGAACTTTTTCTTTTTTTACTGAAGGCACTCTTTTCATGGAAAATAAAAGTTAGTTTTTAGAGATGGCAAAAGGCTGGAGAGGTTCTTCGCTGGGACGTTGAGCGTGTGGGTTTGTAAGATGATGAAATTGAAAACGTATGCGAAGCACCGAGATAATCTCCTTAACTTAATCCAAAGTTTTTCAGGATTATCATTTTTTTTGAAGTTTGCTAGCTTCCGAGCAAAAAAGTAGAAACAAAACTTTGAAGCTCATTACTCTATACATAACCACACTGACTCGAGACGAAGTTTCACAATAGAAGATTGGGTTATTCATGCTGTATAAGGTGAAGTTACTAGGAAAGAGGGTAATAACTTGAATTATTCAGGTTCACCTCATCGCCTACCGCTTGATATCTCGCTACGGCTTATATCTCTCCAGCCTCTAAATTTAAAATAACCGTGTGAATCCGAGTTATGGTGTAGGAATAAGTATATTTATAGTTGATCGTAGAGACAAAGGGCAAGATGTTCACATTCTTTGGAATGGAAAGCGTATTCGTTCCAAATAGAAGTGAAACAGCAAAAGACAATGCCATCAATTAGTTCCAGCTAGGTAATGAACTCATTCTGTTTTCAGCCCGACGCGACGTCCGTTTACACAGTTTTACGTCCGGACAGATTCTTGGAAGGGATTATATTTCGTACATAGTGAGTTGGCTCATGGGACTTGCTGCAATAAGTTTTTATTGTATTTTTTATAACGGCTGGTCGTCGCACTATCTTCATTTTGTCATCCATTGTTATTTTCATCAGAGATTCAGGCCTGGGAATATGGTAAAATTTTGTTTTTTAACTATCTAGCAACCGCCCCAGGAAGGTCAGGTTTAGACGGTGGGGACGGGCCCGCTCGCTATTCTGGCGTGTTTGGCTGACACTGGGTGGAAAAAGTCGGTTTTCTTATTCGGTTAGTTAGAGAGTGCAAATTAACTGTGCACAAACTTGTCGACATGCCTCGATTTATCGAATCGGAACTTTTTCACGGAGTTACTGTTTCACGCCCCTGCATCAGCATACCTCTCCGCAGTCTATTTACTTATCGTACGGTAGCCATCACTTGGTTGCCCTATAACGGGGGTGCAAGTTCAACACCAATAAGTGAACTCAATTAAGTTGAGTGTTTCTCATTACTTATCTTTAATTCCTTATTTTGTCGGTAGCTTCAAAATCAGCAACTTTCCCAATTCGAAGAATGAGGAAGTAACACATTTTCCAAAATCATGCTGTCGTGATAGCTTGGGTACCAAAACTCATGAAAACACGATCCGTTCAAATAAAATCAGGCCCTATATTTTTTTATTAATTTTTAAAACTATTGGGTTGCGGGACACATTTGAAATAAGCTAGATAGACTGATGACGTAATAACAGCATTCGCGTGACCTTCACAATAGTCTCCCACAAATCAAACGATAGGACTTAAGATTATGGGTAGGACAAGAAGGGGCAAGACATGATAACAGCATTGATGTGGAGGGTTGGGAGGGGTCACAACCCCTTAACTACGTCACTAGTCACACACCGGCCGTTGGTAACAAAACAAATTGGCAAGTTTTATTAATTCGCTATAAATCGAAATCAATTATTTACGCACTAATATTCAATTCCTGGTCACATTTATAGTGATTTCCATTCAACACGGAGAGGACGGGTGGAAAAACTCACACCACACGAGTGTATTACATTGAATGGAAAACGCCATTAGTCATTTTCTTTCGAAAAAAAAAATGTTTCCAGCGACGATTATTTTTTATGTTACTTCCTCATTATTAGCCATCTTAAGGAGTCTTTTTTTCACGGATAAATCATCCGTCAACTTATTAAATTTTAAGATTTCTACCACAAAGATGTTACATAACGAAGCAACGATTAATCCTGAAGCGAGTTTGCGGCGGGTGTTAGATTCCCCATTTCACTATAAGGTAATCTTTTTCCCGTAATCGAAGTAATGTGAAATCTGTGCTATGCATATCAATTTTTCATTATGCAGGAAATAGCTGGTTTCTAAAACTATATGACTCAGTGTGAGATTTCGAAAAAAATGCTAAACAAGGCGTTTTGTTCTTTGTAAATTACAATTATTTATCTGTGCGTGTAAAATAATCTGCCGGAATTCGAATAATTTCGCGTTAAATCGTGATAGATCTGGTTAAAGAGAAAATGATTAATAACTAACTAACTCCAAATTCCCGGAATAAACTGACAATTTGGACTGCTGACTAATGCAACTCATTTAATCAGTGCAGGCTTTAAACTAAAAATAAGAATTAGGAACACCCGACGAACAACAATGATATTTTAAAGTTTCATTCTTCCATGATTAGAATACTTGCGGAATAAATCCATGAGTATGTTGTTTTTTTTTTTACTGAATTTTTATTTTTTATTGAATTTGGCCAGTCAATAAGAACATGAAAAATAGCTAAAATCGCAATTAAACGGCTAGTTCTGATTTTTTAGTATGTTGTTAGGACCAGCACCAGTAGTGTAAATCCAAGTTTTCAGCTTCGAAAGACTTGTGCTACTTTCGTGGCACTCGAAAAACCGCGAAAATTTTGCACTTTTTTAGGGTTTTTCACTTTATCTCCTAAAATATGCATTTTAAGATAAAACGTACGAAATACGTTAAAAACCACATAAAATTTGCTACAATTTGAGATCTAACGTAGCTCTGTATGTCATATAGTAACCATGATACAGCTCCTCAAATTTTGGTCAACTTTTGACCCAAGTTTTGGCCAAAATTCTCATCCTACAGGGAAATCCGAGTCGAGAGTAGTTGTAGCAAATTGAATTATGATCCATTTAAGCATACAACGATGTCTGTAGACCAAATAGTTTCATCAAAATCCTCGAAAAAACAAAAAGTTTGGAAACAACATTTTTCTAAAAATGAATCTGTTGAGTTCCCACCTAAGTTTGGGTGGGTCCCAGTGCACACGAGCGATAAGTGTAGCATGGTCATCGCTACGCTTATCACCAGGACCATTCTCCTCTATACGCTCTATGAATGGACTGCTCCACTAGTCGTTATTGTTTTTCCATGGTCGCGGTGACATATATCGCAGGTGACCGGGCGAAGCTCGTGTGCACGGAACATAAGAATGAATGAAAATACCTCGTGAAATTGAAAGAATTGTGTAATTTCAAATAAAACTTGACAATTGGGAATGGAGAAGAAAAATAAATAAGTGAAGAGGCTAAAATTGTGAGCCCAATATACTTAGTTCCGTACAGTTCTTGAATGTCCCACGTATGCACCAGATGAGGTTTAGGTGATTTCAAATCCACCCCGCCAGCTAAATCTTCAGTTCCCGTCTCGGCATCTCGGTTCAGACCAGTTCTGGCGAGCCGGGTACTTACTTGACTCGGTTTTCCAAGTCGGGTTGACAGCCAGGGACGTGAATCGTTGGGAGCACCTCCGCTTCCGGTGAGGGGCGGTCCATCACCTCCATAATCTTGGACCTCTGATGGACTTAAAGTAGCTCTGGACCACAGCCAAAGGTACAGTTTTTGTGATGGTCAAGGAGGGGGGGTCCAATCCAACCCAATCAAATTGTACCATGATTTCGCCTTACACGCTCTTGGTCATCCCTCTCCCAACAATTGTGTGCACCAACCTCACGTCAATCTGCCATTGTATTTCATATTCGATTCATCTCTTGTATTCTGTGACGCCTTGTGGTGAGGGGAGGCATCCTTGTGATCAATGAAAATAGAAACTGGTAAAGGGGCCCCGATGAATGAAACAGCATTTTGTGCTAGGTGGTGGGTCCAAATTTACCCTCTTTTCTACAATTCCCAGAAGTAGTCCAAGGTACGGAGAGGCAGTCTAATATCAAGTTTCGTTTGAGACACATATAATGTGAGTACTGACCTTTAATTTAGTCATTTGTGTTTTAAAAATTTTAGTAAATTGACGCATAATGTGAGGGTTGTATCTTTCTTCTGTTAAGGCAGCTGGTTTCTTGAGAATGGGGAGCTTCCCCGAAACTAGTCGAAAAAATAAATAATGATAAAAAATGGTTGTGACTACTCGAATATTTCTTTAATTTATAATTACAATGACACAACCAAAACAAATGTTAAATCAATTACGGTATTGCATTTGGGCCAAATCGGTCGTGGTGGAGGGGGGGGAATAGGGGTTGAAATGGTCAAAAAATCACTACAAATCACCAGTTGATTCTAGATGCATCATTTTTAAAAAACATATTTGGTCCCCAAAGACGAGGACAATATAATGTGCTGGGAGCTTGTCGACAAAGAAATTTTTGCCAAAGTGTGACAAGGTAGGTAGTGACTTGGACAAGGTAGGTGTGCCTTAGTCGATTTCGAGCATTTTCTAACGTGTTAATTGGTTTCAGAGATGGGCATTACAAGGGGTGTCCGATGTCACTCTCGGGAGTAATTAGGGCCTGTTTCAAAAGCTTAATATATCGACGTGGTAATTTTATGCACATTTAGACCAAACCACCTGGGGCCCTAGTTATAGAGTTGTCGGGAAAAAATCTCGCAAGCGGTATCCAAGGACGCCCCATCAGAAATAACACTATCTCGCCATAGCAACTACCTCACGTGAGTCATTCCCGACAACTCTAACTACGGCTCCTTGAAAAAACATTTCCGGTTCCGAGCTCCCCCAGTATTATTCAGTATTATTCTCCTGGTACGAAAGATCAGAAATCGGAGAATAGAATGTGCCAGTCGTGCTCCTGATTCGAAAGATGGAAAATCACCATTATAGCATCTAACTTGAAAACAGGAGCTAAATCGTCGTTTTTGAGCAGATTTTGTCCCTAACGACCACGGCAATAGAATGTGCAAGGAGCTTGTCAACAACGAAAGTTTGCCGATTACTGACATGGTGTGATTTAGGCCGGTCGTCCACTGGGAGCGTTTTCGAGCGGCGCTACAACGAGCGACATCGAGCGTACATACAAAAAGACATGAATTGAATTCACTGCTGCCAAGCCTGCAGTGGACGATGTCACATTCAATTTGAGGCTTTGGGATGTTCGCTCGTTGTCGCGCGTTGTAGCGCCGCTCGAAAACGCTTCCAGTGGACGACCGACCTTAATCGATTTCAAGCGTTTTCTAGCGTACTAATTGGTTTGAGAGATGGGCATTTCCAGGAGTACCCGATGTCACTCTCAAAAGCAATTTGAGCCCATTTTCAAGACTTAATAGCGACAGAGTTTTATGCATATTTAGACCAACCCACGTGGAAAAATGTTTTCCGGCTCCAAGTGCATTCTTATTTTCTTAATACGAAAGATGGGAAATCGCCGCGTTATCATTGAAAAAAAGGGCAAATTTGTCGTTTTTGATGAGATCGGGATCTTCTGATTTTGTCATTTCGGAAGAAACAAAGGTCAACTCTGTGCCTATAGGTGCACAATATACTATTGAGGTTACACGTATAACGGGGATTCATGAAAAATGCTAAATCTTGTGTTTGTTATATGCTAAATTCTGAGCAGATGGGTTAGTCCTTAGAATCGGAGAAGTTGGACAAAAAACGAAAAAACAGAGTTTACGTCGGTAGCACATGTTAAACTTCCGAGAGTAGGGGTATTCATTCTCATTTTTTATATGAATACCCCTATAATAGCATAGAATAACAAGCAACAGTATGTCAAACATTTTTCTTTTCATTGGACATTGTCTCGTTGCCAATTGGGCAAATCATCGATTTCGCTTCAGCGTTACAGAAGCTTCTTCTCGAAGCTTCCCTTCTGTTTTTCAAGATTCGTATTCTTCCATCGTGGGCCTTACTATTAGGTAGGTGCTAAGAAGTAGCCATTTTTTTTTTTAAACACAGTTGCCCCCACCGGCGGAGTATCTCGCCGCTCCTTGGGTCTTTTCATGCCCCGCTTCTGCTCCCGTCGAGGGGATTGAGGGATTTTTCAGAAAAATGTGTAAAGTAAATATCATAAGCACTATTTTACGAATTTAACAGACCTGAAGAGATCAGAAGAAATCCCAATGTCCCAAAAGTACATACATACTACCGTTTGTAATCTTAAGGATAGCGTTGAAATAATTATTGTCAACACGAACGCATCAATCAATTTGTGGTTCAAAGGTTATTAAAGCTGTGGACAGCTTGGATGGATGTCTTATAATTTTATATTCTTATTATGCTTAAGGTGACCATTGTGAGCATTTGAATTTTATATGATTGATCACTTTCAATAATTGGTAGCATAGAAATCGATAAAATCTCTGAGTGGTGGTAAGAATATACGCTGTACGGTTATACGCATACTGGAGGATATGATTTGTCTCTCACTCTCTCTCTCTCTCTCTCTGAAGTGAAGAGGGATTAATTTAATAAAATCTGCCCTTCCTGATGTGGCTGCACGAATCGTATACAATGGCGCGGCTCTCACCTATACTTACTGGCAGGCTTTCATGTAAGCGTTGTTGGGGGACAAAACAAGACAACTAAAAATGTATATATTTTTTTCATCAAGTGGCTTCATTCTTTATTAATTTAGCCTTTGAAGAGATCTACGGCAGAAAATAGAAGTAAGAGCGCAATGCGTATTCACGCATTAGGGACGAATCACATAGAGCACACAGTTTTAACACAGCTATGCTCTGTGCCGAGACTATATTGTTTTCCCTGATTCATCTGTCATAAGTATATTTTAAACAATTAAGGAACGGTGGCCATCGAGATAACTTATTTATCCAAGCACACTTTATTGCCTTTGTGTGTTTTTTCACGTTATTTACGTGCATATTATTCATTAACTTACTTGCGAGACACACTTTTCTCCATGAAACATTTTCTTTTTACTTTTCGTAGTACAATTAGGGGAATTCAGAGTAAAATTACTGTGGACTCCTGCAAAAACTTTCGTTGTGGTACATACCATATAGAATTAAACTTGTATAGTCTCTTTGTCGAGTGTCAAGAGTTAAACCAACGCCAACGGAGTAGACGGGTTTAATGTACAAACTCTCTTGGCAGATAATGAAGTCGTAAGTAGCAACTTTGAAAGTGTTATTCAAGAAGTTTCTATCTTTAGTGTTCATAAGCCTTTTGCCCACTTAACTGCCCAGCCTCTTCTGACCAAAAATATACGATCAACTTCCGAGGACAGAAAAGGAAAGAATCCGGATGGCCTTTTCATTCCCGTCAGTTGGTCAAAACATAAAATGATTAATGGTTGTTTACCTTAGTTAGGTCCACTATGATTTTGTTATTCGATTATTGTTACGTCATTCTGTAGTTCAGGCTCACGTGGAGCTACCTGTTCCGTAGAATGCATCATTGCTATCACAAAAAAGAGTGTCACAAAAGGCTATTGATTGTGGTTTTTGTACAAAACGTTTCCTGCGTCCCATGGGTATCTACGGGCACAGCATAATTTCGTTTGTTTTCTGTAATGTTCCTTTATGATACTCGTGCAATACAAACTTCGTCACAACCCTCACACTCCTGTATCCAGACGATGCTTCCTAAACCACCATAGTGATGTTCCTCGCCGCGTCCTCGGAAACTTCCACCACTTTTAATCAAGAGCCCTGTACCGTGTTGTTCGCATAAAAGAGAACGAGTGGTCTATAAAAATATTTCATTTCAACACAAGGAAAAACTAACAAAAATAACGCACTCTTCTCAAAAGTTTTGTCTGTAGCAAATAAAAAACAGGTGCACCTACGTTAGGCTGGCATTTGGGGGTAACTGTTTGTAGTGTTATTAATATTCTTATAAGCTAATATTCAATTTATCCTCCCACCTCCTCGCCTTGTCATATCCTCGGAAACATTGAAATCATAATAGGAATAAATAATTTGAATATTTAGAAGGATAGAACTAGAAGAACGTCCGGAGCATCGGCTAGGGCGAGAACAATTTTCAATTTTTCATAATAATGAATTGCACTAAAATGGTGTTCAAGACTTGAGTAATAAAATTGAAGAGCGGGGGAGGGGGTCATGGGCTTTTTACTTTTCGAGACTTACTTCCATGGCCAATACCACATACCACCGACTTTTTTAGTTGAGACCGATACCGACTTTTTCAGATTGAAGACATCGCGAGACCACTCGATCTCCGTCTAAGTGTACGGTTATTGAATGCCTGAAACACGAAAACACATTATTATCATGCACCATTTTTACCACCATGATGACGCTAACAATAGGGCAGTTAGCACAGTAAGTATATCATAGGTAAAATGTACTTGTGTGAGCCTGTAGTTCAGATGGTGGTGTAATATGCACTGGCACTGTCCGGATGACACTGGCAATGGTGAGGAAAGGGGGAAGGTTAGGGACACCATAAGAGAACTCAAAGAGCACTCAACGTTGAAATATTTTAAGCATTTTAGACTATAATCCAGACGCACTTCTATCTCACTCTTACCGCTCAACTCGCGCACAGCCCCAATCTCGCTGTCTACGAAAAGCTTTTTTTTTCTTTAATCGGGTAATGGACTGCTGCTTCAGATGTTGCCAATCTTGTAATATATTTTTCTCGCTCAAAAGCACCAACAGGCAGATCTCGCCATTCCCCTCCTTTTTAGGGGTTTAAAAAGGAATAAAATTTGGTTTTGAATTGTCCATAAAACTTTGAACTATTTTCGTCATGACCCATAACTTAAAAGCAAAAGGTCAGCACAAAGCCGTTTTCCCCAACAAAAAAAAATATTTGACGTTATTAATGCAAGCGTAAATCAAATAACAAGCAGAAGTGATAAATTTCGCAAGAATTGGTGAGTGTGTGTGTAAAACAACATAAGAAACAAGAGAACGAAATCGAATCAGCATCAAAGAGTAGGCCATACATAATGCGGGAGTGAGCCAGTGAGGGACGCATAACCCTAGATCCTTTACCCCTCCTCCCATAGTCTGTCAAAATCACGGCAACAAGGGGAAAAAAGTAAAAAAAAAAAGAAGGGGAAAAAAGTAACCGAATCCGAGGCGCCAGCCAGATTTCCATAAGACATGACAGACGATCTTACAATCAGAGAAAAGCGTTTTTGTTTTGTTTTTTTTCGCCAAGACTAAATTTATTTGACGGGATGGGATTCTGGGATTTCAATTCAACTTTTTAAAATATTTAATGCGGGTGCGGGCGTTCTTTATGTGCCACACAGGAAGCTTGAAAATACATACGAATGTCCGAAAGTTTTTAATTTTCTGAATGGTGTTTATGTATAGTGCTTTCCCCATAAACAAAATGTTCCAGATATTCCGAACAGTAAAATAATTGCACGTGCGGAGTATTTCCATTGAAGAATTTTCCACCTCAATTCCAACTTCTTTCTATCAAACAGAATCGGAAATTACACTACACGATTGGAATGAATTCTATGAAAGTATTCCACAACATTCTTTTTCAACTGCATTTTTAATTATAAAACCACTGGGGGTCGATGCCGGGAGGGGGCTGGTTTGAAAACTTATCTGTTGATGAAACGCGGCTATCTCAAAGTCATTCAATCTTCACCAACCGATTTCGTGCCGATTTTTATTGAGATAGCACCGTGTTTTCAATCTCATTCTCTCGACAGGTGATCACTTGTCATTGTAGTTCGTGGACTTGGCTCCTTTGGCCTTATTAAAAGCCAAATTTCGTGGCTTTAGCTCTTTATAATATGAGAAAACGCTTAAAATCGATTAAACCACAACTTGTCTCTAATTGCCGAAATTTCATTGTTGACAAGTTCCTTGCACATTCTATTGTCCTTGTCGTTGGGACCAAATCTCTTCAAAAACGACGATTTTACCCCTTTCTTGTAAGCTGAAATGGTATTTTTCTATCTGTTGTATTAGGAGAATTTTTCCATGTAGTTTGGTCTAAATGAAGATAAAACTCCCACGTCGTTATTGAGCCTTCAAAATAGGCTCAAATTGCTGTCGAGGGTGACATCGGGGGTAAACGCCCATCTCTCAACCTAATTAGCACGATAGAAAATGCTCGAAATATATTAATAGACCAGTCACTTTAAACATCGAAGGTTGCAAAAAATCCGTTAAATCTGAATTTTTAGTATGTTGTTTGGGTAGATACCACTAGTGTAAATCCAAGTTTGCAGCTTCGAAAACCCTGTGCTAACTTCAGGGTGCTCGAAAAACACGGAAAATTTCAGATTTTGGCTTATATCTCCCCAAAAGCGCATTTCACGAAAAAGGTTACTATTACAGTAGAACCTGGTATATAAGCAACCTCTATACATATAAGCAAAACTTTTCATTGGGTGAAACTATACCATTTATATTCCACGTAGAAGGAGTAAATTTGTTTTTTACTGGCCTCAAAAATCACAGTGGGTAAATAACAACTTTACTCACTTGTGAGTAAAGTTGTTTTTTACTCATTCGTGGCCAAGCAAGAAATGGTTGTTGCTCTTGTTTGACCGGTAGAGCGCAGCGGTGCCTCTTCTAGCAATGGAATTCTCACCAGTTCCCGTAACCTTCTCACTGACTCGCATTAGTGATTGATAGTAGTCTTAAGTCCGGTGCACACGATACAAGGTTCTCCGCAATATTTCTTGGATGAGAAATTCTCCCGCCAGATTCGTCGCGAGGTGGTGAGCAAGTAGTGTTCACACACAGCAATATTTCTTGCTTGTTAAGTAGTTAGGTGGGGGTGCCTTTTGATCAGCTGAAGGAATTGGCGACCCCTTTAGATCCCTTTAAATTATCTTTCCCAAGAGTCAAACTTGAATTTGTTGTGAATTACGAACAAATCCATTACGAACAACTCACAAAAATGCTATGCAAAACGCACACTGATTAAAAACGCACAACACGCTCCGTTTGAAGTTCGAAAAACCTTCATCGGACAAATTACCATGTTACATTCCTCTTCCAGCAAACCACGTGACTTTACTAGAGCCCCCTGATTGGTCTTCCCAAGCAATCTTGGAAAGCAAATAGGACAAGTTCTATAACGAAAAACTTGCCCAGCTCCTTGGACTGACGTCACCACCACAAACCACAAACGATTAAATAAATAAAAAATTAACACTTTTCTTTGTCAAATTACTGATTTTATTTTATTATGAAGCGAGCTCCGCCGCGAGACAAATAGCATGCACAACTCGTGATAAAAGTGAATTTCCTTGCTCGTTGTACAATATACTGTTGGTAGCAATATGTAAATTTAATTTATATGTTGGAAAAAATTAACGAAATAGACATATTGCTATGAAAAATATATTGCTTTTGAGTGGGAGTAGGCTCCCTGAAGTTGAAACCCCGGATTCATTTTATTTTCGTCTTTTCAAGATAACTGGTGGTTTGTGGGGCCACGGGCCTCATTTTGGGCTTAAGTTGAAGCTGATTAAGGTCCGTTCTTAACCTTAAGGTTAATGAAGATCGCACCCAGTCCAGTCTCCTTTTTGACCTCAGACCTTCAGCCACCAGGGCTACTCGGTCCTGGTCTCATCAGCCCGGCAATTGAGCCGAGTACGGAGCCGATGGACCGCCCCTCGCCGGGAGCGGAGGTGTTACTGCACTATATGAGACCAGAACCGAGTAGCCCTGGTGGCTGAAGGTCTGAGGTCGAAGCGGAGACTGGACTGGGTGCGATCTTCATTAACCTTTTCCGTTAAATACACTTGAGGGGAGACATAAGCCGAAATCCGAAAAAAAGTCTGAAATGTTCTGTGTTTTTCGAGCACCGTGAAGTTAGCACAGGGTTTTCGAAGCTGCAGACTTGGATTCACACTAGTGTTGTCTAACCTAACAACATACTAAAAATTCAGATTTACCGGATTTTTTTGCAATATTTGACTTTTTTTGTCTAGGACGACTGGCCTATAAACCACACCTTGTCCCATATTGGCAAAAATTCCTTTGTTGGCGAACTCCATGCTCATGCTGTTGTTCTCCTGGTCATGGGGGGACCAAGGAACGGATTCGGTGTAGAATCGACATAGTATTTACCTGAAGTACTATGGTTCTTGAAAAGTGCATCAGATTGGTTCGACAAGTCTTGTAAATTGCTGTTTTAGGGTTGAACGTCGCATGCTCGCATGACATCCTAGACGGGGTTAAAAATGAATTCAAAGCAACCTATTGCGAGGATGCTAGTCGTCGTGACCAGTGTGACTCAGCAAAGAAACAGGTTTTCATTAGTCCCTCCCTGTACTTTTTTAAATTATACTGTGATTTTGTAATTCTTTTGCAAATTTAAATTATTATTCCTTAACTACCATATCGGTAGTATATGAGATACTCACACTTTTCAAGGAACGCCCATAAAGCTCCTTCCTATGCCTCTCCTTTTTCATTCTAATCCATAAAAGTTACGACGTAAACGTCATGTTTTTTGTCGATTGCTACACCTCCCTCACAGGCGTTAACCACTCTCCAGTCACTTATCTTAAAGTGTCAACGCGGAGAAAGTCGACAAACAAGGTATGTCGTTGGTAATTACGCTCAATATTAATTAAGAAAATTTAATTAAATTAGAAACTCACCAACGATTAGCTGCATACTGACTGCAGTTATACATTCGTATGAAAAGAAAAAAAAAGTATCAACCAAGATTTATTGCGCGAAAGAGGGTTAGAAGTGTCTGTATTTAAGTGATATTTATGGGGCGGCGGCAATTAGCCTTTTTTAACCCATTTCTGGCAGGTCTAGATTTTCTGGGAGGCTATCAGGTCTACTTAAATAATTATGTACCCTTAAGGGTTTGACGACTTTTTTCATTCCTGTCTCGTTTCGTTTAAATAGAAGTCATATAGGTTTGAATATCATCCTCTCGTCAACCTTCCCCCTCACTTCATAACAAAACGGGGAAAATATTCGAGTCATCCTGGCTATAAATCATTTTCAATTAGGTTTTTATTGAATAGAAAAAGGAGGAGGGTTGTTTTTAACAACTCAACTTGAAAGTTTGAGTACTGCGCTTATTAATTTTCGAGTTAATCAGTGAGAGCGGTTTTTGCTGATTTCATTGAGCTGGATGTGTAGCGCGGGGGTTTTCTTCGTTGAACTGGAAAACTCGTACTGAAGGCTTTTGTTTGAAACTTTTGTGGGTTTACTTGTTTCCTCTGCAACGTAGAGAAGCTGAATTTGGTAGTTTCCTTAAGCGACTTTCTAAGCAGAAAACGTGAAGTATTCCGCCGACCCATCTCCAATAATCCCGAGAGAAAGCTTTCAGAAGTTAGGGTTCGTTTTCAAAGGAAGATGTCATTGCAAGTTACTGAGAGGTTATTCGGCAATCATTTCGTAGTCAATAAACTTTCAAACATTATAATAAGTACAGTTGCTTTCGTGCAATTGCTGAATAAAAAGAGTTTATGTATATACATCGTGTACGGCTAGAATTTTTAATGAATGAAAAATTTGCATGTCTGGGAGAAGCGTCGAGGACTTCTTATGAATCTCTATCGCAATGTGGATTGTGGAATAAACACTTGAGATCTCTTTCAAATATTTGCTTACCCAATGTTTCTATACATATAGGTGAAATCAGTGTAATCTTCTCACGGAAGGGTCCAGGCATCCGCGGTGGGTTCACCTATATTTATTCATGCTGATTGTTTGTATGAAACCCAACGCGTCCACGGTCTATTTGCCGACCGGAGAGTGCATGGATAAAGTAAAACTGTTCGATAAATTAAGTGGCATATGTGGGTAAAACCTTGGGAGCACGCGTTCCATGTTTTTGAATGCAGCAGACGGCCTCCAGCCAATTCATCTGCTACATGCTCCCCAGCCCTTCATCTATAACAAAGAATTCTACGTATTTTTCTCTTCCAAGAGATATTTTTTTCCTGTTTAAAGATGACATTTGAATTGTTCAAGTTGACACGAGTGATTCATTCGCCGCTTGTGTTTCCTCAGGTGAATGAAGGTCATACAGTTGTTCTAACTTTCGGAATAATGATATTTTATTTGTTTCATTTTTTAGAAGGGAGTACAGTCAACTAGTCGTACTAATTTATTAACGGGGGTTTTACAATAACGGAGCCTGCTTGTCTGCAGCGAATTAATTTCCAGGAGCGCAGAGGTTCCCTCTGAAATAGTTTTTTTTTAAGATACAGAAGCAGAAGGAAGGGATAAGTTGTGGCGAGAATATAGAGGGCCATTTGTCATGAGTGCAAGACCGAAGCACACGCCCCAATGCAGACATCATGAGTAAGCGCATTTCAGTTCGGTTGACCATTTGTCATATCGGAAACCTCGACAGCATTCTTGAATGGAATGATGCGGAGGAAATTGTTAAAAGAGGAAACGCACGAATTTAGCATCAATGATTGGACGCTTCTTAAGAATAGATATAGCGATAATGGGCTTTCATGCATTGCGCATAGTAGTTCATTGCGTAAAAGCAATAAAGACATTCTGAAGGACTTCATTCACACCCAGCTTGTTAACACAATCTCTTGAGGAAGGCGAAAGAGTTTAGTTTTTGAAAAACAAAATAAAGAAAATGATGTGTACAAAAATACCTTTAATGTATTCTTTGGTCATATATCTGAAAACACGTAACCACCGCTTGTAAACAAAAAAACGCATTTTTCCTATACAGCTAAATATAGGACAGTTGGTTTCTAGGACTGTCTAGTCTTATGCATCGTGTGGAGGGAGTAGGGGGCTTTCGAGCTAGCTTCTACGTGAGACAGACAGGAGACTTACAAATAGGTGATTAGTTACATCCAGCTACAGAAATTGAGGTAGTTATCCTAGTGTAAATATAGCACATTTCGTTCGCATTAGTCACCCTTTTTTTATTGTTTCTTTATATGCGGTCATGAAGCACTTTTTTTGTAATGTAAATTTTATTATCGTGTATACATTTGTGTTAACAAATGTATTTGAGTGAAAGTTGATTTATTTCTATTAGATAGGGCGCAGGACAAGGAGAACTTCTTTTGTGCATTTTCTTTAGTTAGCCGACGTATCTGTTCTTTGCATTGAACTTTACCAGTACCAACTATTATAATTTTAACACTGACTCAGTCCTGTTAGAAATAAAATTGTTTTTACGTTGACACACCGCCAGTGTTTCGAACCCTTTGTGCGTGGGTTCCAGGACACTAATAATAAGCAGTGTGTCCTGAACTACAGTGAGCTGCCTGCAGCTCATGCTTTCAATGCAAACTAATGCAAGTTAATATAATACGAAATTAGGTATCTTATAAATTTAAATTTTATAAAAGATAAAATAATGAACACTGAAACCAGTGTTAAAGGCATCAACCATTTCTCTTTCGCCCCTCCGAGATCCCCTTGCCTATAGTTCAAAAAGAAAAAATTGAGATAATGGGATCGCCCTACGAAATATGTGAAGACAGCGGCAGACCATTTTTCCACCCAAGTAAGCTTTGGATGGTGTATAAGAGCTATAATAGATACGTGTAGAATTCAAGCATTATTAAAACTTTTGGACCATCAGGGAAAAATATGGTTGTTCTAAAGGCTAAAATTAAAGTGGGCCTGCAGAGTAATGACCTTATTTCCCAACGCCTGTGACCTTTTGAAAAGATTAAGCCTTTTATTTCCATTATTGTTTTCTGTTCGCTTTCCGCTAGACATTAACGTTAGGAACGCGCATACCCACATTATCTTCTATATGAAAAGTCGCTCCGCGCGTAATTTACTTGTCATATTAATATTGTCTGATCATCTTGTGATGTCAGGTGATGATAGAGAAATGTCAGAAGCTTGGATGCTTATTTTCAATTCTTTTGTTTTAGTTATGAGGACTAAAAATATTCACGTATAGGATATTATAATAATTCCTCTGTGCTACCCACCTCTACGAGTCAAGACTCGTACGTTTTTTCTTCGTCTAATTAAACCAATTTCATGGCCTACCGCGTAGAGTAATATTAACGTCTTAAATAATTTTTCGGTTCATCTACGCTTGCCTCTGGCACTCGGTTCAAAATTCTATTCGGAATATTTTTACTTCCATGTTTTTTTTTTGTCAACTCATTATAAAAGTAAAAGTAGCGTACAGTTGATGAGGCGAAGCGGGAGTTCTTTTTTTTATGCGTGGACGAGGAAATGATGATTTGAAGAGGAAAACAAGGCGCTCGTAGGTGTTTGTTTGATTTGGACAATGGAACCATTACGGGACACGTGTTTCATTGCTTGCGTTTGAAAGCCAGGTGAGATGACAAATGAATCATAAAGTTTCTATACTCTTGCTAGCTGATGCGGTTCTTGTCATCTCCTCCGAATACAAAAATAAAATAAATAAAAGTGTATCTTTCTCTTCGATCGCATCCTTCAATGGGTGTCATTAGCGAAATATCTCTACAATCTTCTGTTTGCATTTGCCCAAGAATATGTTAACTAAAAAGACAAAATTGAATACAAACCACGCTGAGCGTATTAATCCGATTGGAAAACCCGGAACCCTGCTGCAAACCCCAGCAACTTTTGGCCAAATTTGGCTTTCTCTTTCAAACGCAAGCAATGAAACACGTGTCCCGTAATGGTTCCATTGTTCAAATAGAACCTTAAATGGAATGGCGTTACAATTGTGGAAACTGGGTACGTTGGAGAATTAAGCGTACTTTGGAAAAATGGGCCTAAAAATCGTCCTGTTAACAGATGCGATTTCGGCGAAAATTACCAAATTTTAAAAATGAGTGAAAACCGAGTAAGTTATTGGGGTTTCTCGACACGGGAAATCAGACAATCGAACGTGATTAGCGATCAGAAGAACCGTTTAAGGGGTCCTTTCTGTGGTGCCAAGGTTTTCAAGGTCCGCACGACGAATTTTTCATGCGGACGGCGCGGCGGGCGTGCTACTTGGAGGATACTTGGAACCAGGAAAGGAAACTTGGATATTTCGCTGAAATTAAGACCCGTTTGTATTTTCTTAGGAATCAAGCCCCGAAAGTTGCTATGTCTCGGATATTTAGCTGATTTCGTATGTATTCGGTGCTTGACGGTGGGGACGGCTACCCTGGATTCTGCCCCCGAAACTTGCATTTTCGCTTAAATCATCACATGAAACTGTCAATTTGGGGGTATTGAGCCATAAAACTTGTAATTTCACCCAAATTATGACCCGAACTTGCAAACTCACAAATATTGACCACACTCACCAGCCAGCTATTCGTCAGGCTATGGGCGGGCGCAGTCGGGCCGGCTCCCTAAAAAAAAAAGTGGTTCAGACCAGGGGCGCAGCCAGCTCGTGATCAAGGGGTGGGCAGCCAGCCAGGCACGGATCCAGAGTTGGGAAGGGGGGGGGGGCGCACGTCTTGAGAAAAAGTGGTCGTTCGCGGATTACAACCAGAAAAGGACATTTTGCGGCTAAGACTGAGGAAAAACACTCACTCAAGCTAGAATTGAGAAATAGCGCTGATTCACGTTAAATTGAGAAAACACCAATTTGCGGTTTCGCGATGCAAAGTCCGGGCCGAAATCAAGAAAATGCGCTAATTCACACGGTTCATGGACTCTTTTCACAGATAAAATTCACAAAATAAATTGCTCGTTTAATGTAGAATTGAGAAAAATCACCCAGTTTGCGGCTAAAATTCAGGGAAAACGCCAATTCATGGCTAAAATTGAGAAATGAGCTCATTGACGCAAGTAAAAATGAGAGAAGGCGCCAGTTCGTGGTTTCCCAAACCAACATCTCGGTGAACTCTGCTAAAAGTTAAGGAAAATTGTTCTTAAGGCAGGTGAAATTGAGGAGAACACCTATATATTTCAACGTTTCGCGATGCAACACCCGGGTCGAAATTAATGAAATTCGCTAACACACGGATTTTGTGGACCTTTTCACTGCTAAAATTTGAAGGGGGAAAAAATTGCTCAAGGCAGAATTGAGATTAAAGCACTAATTTGCGGCTAAAAATGAGGGAAAACGAACTGGCAAAATTGTCACCGTTTTTTGTTGATTGTTGGAATTGTCGTGGTTAAAATTGAGAAATAGCGTTCATCCACAGGTTAAATTGAGTAAAAACTTCTCTTTTGCGGCTGAAATTGACAGAACGCGCCAATTCGCAGTGCTGGCCGTAATTGAAATTGTAAATCAAAAATGCGTGGTTTCACGGTTTTTTAAGACCTTTTCACGGCTAAAATGAGTAAAATGGGTTAGTTCGAGGTAGATTGAGAAAAAACACACAGTTTCACCTAAAATTAAGGAAAAACGTCAAGGCTAAAAATAGTGTTCATTCACGAGTAAAATGGTGGGGGGGGGGGACTCTGTGCAACTCCTCTTGAGGAAAACTGGATCTATGCCTGTGGGCAGCTTCAATGGTGCACCATTTTCTTTTTGCAGGCTTATAACAGGATCTGGAGGTTAGAATCGCGTCAATTCACGGTCTTCAGAGACTAAACGGCCACTATCCCTCAAAAAATAAATACCTGTCTGCTGGAAAAGTGGAAAACTGTCGTTTGTAGCCTTTTATTTCGGATTTTATATGTCGAAAAACTGAAACTTCTCCCCCCGGAAAGTGATACTTTAAACTTTAAATTTTAGACCTGAGATGGTAAACAGAGCTGGTATTTCCTCTCGCACCATAAGTCTGGATGGCACAGCGGGCTAAATACGGTTTGAGTTAGCCAAAACACACGAAATTGCGCGTAGAGCCTGCGAAAATGGATTTTTGTGCGAAACCCCAGCAAAACCGGGTTCCAAATAAAGCCGACCCTCGAAATCGGTTTGTCAGCAACAAATATCCGTGAATTTTTGATTTTTGGTGAAACCGATTTGTGAAAATGTGTGTGTTTTTTTTTTTAGTGATAATTGATAAAAATCCGCAAGATTGGTTTTATAGAGCGAAATACAATAAATTTGGGTTTTTGTTAAGGCCTTTTCACACTAGGAGAAAAAAGACGCCGACGTGCGCGTCAGCGTCCGACTCTTGCAGTAAAAACACATAGAACTCGGTGGGCTTCGGCCCTTTCACATTTCAGACGCCGACTCGCGGCGTTGGCGTCTTTTTTCTCCTAGTGTGAAAAGGCCCTTAGCCAGATCAGGGAAAATGTGTTTTTTTTTCTTCCTCTTCTTCTTTCTTTCTTCAAGAAATATCAGTAAAAGTGATGTTTTACAAGCAGTCGAAATCAGAGATGCTGGTTGCTTAGTGAGACAGAGCTTGTAGTGTGCGAAATTTGGTTTTCACCACAAAAAAAAATTGATTTGTGTATTAGTAAGCGAAATTCGAGGAATTGGTTCTGTTGTTGAGCAAGTCCTGAGAAAGTTTAACTTTTTCTTGGCATTTGTGGGATTTGGGGGGTGTGCAGCTGCCCCCACGAAATCTTCGCTTTTCATTCTAGGGCTGGGCAGTTGCCCTCCCCTACTACTAATGCCTCCCGCTGGCTACGCCCATGGTTCAGACACTTTCTATTTCTTGAAAATAAAGACTAGAAACTGGCAATTTCGAGTAAGTAAATACCTGAAACTTGAAATTTCACGAATATTTAGCCAGAAAATTTCCATTTTTGCTAATATTGAGTTCCAAAATTCGGCTATTCGTAAGACTTTTGGCGCTGTCATGGGCGGCTAGACTGAGTTCTGCAATCACCCAAAATATGTTACGGAACTTGCAATTTTTCGGGGAAAAAGAAATAAACTGTTAATTAACTGCTCAAAACTTGCAATCTCACAAATTTTTAGCTCATCAGAGTGATTTTCCAGGCTTTGGATACTGCAGGGGGCGGTTAACCCGGCTTCCACGGTCACTAAAAAACAGTTCCCGAAACGCGTGATACTAAATATGTATCAGAAACTAGCGATTTCGCGAATGTTCAGTCCCAAAATTTGCAATGCCGCATGACAACGATGTTATTTAGTGGCAGACTTAGGGCGCAGTTGTGGCCGGCTATATTAGACCGGGTTCCGTGGGTACTTAACCGAGTGAGTAAGTACCAAAACTTGCCCTTTTGGGAATCGCAATTTTTAGAATATTCAGACGCGAAACTTACACTTTCGCTGATATTTGCCTCCGAATGATGCAATTTCGCGGTTTTTCATCAATCTTTGGATGATCTTGGAATCGGCTCGACTGTACACCACACGCTATATAAAAAAAATAATCAAAAAAGGTTCCGGAACTTGTCAAAGTAAAGACCTAAAATGTGCTATTTCGCTGATACTTGGACCCCAACTTGCAATTTTGCAGGTTTTCATCACTGAAAGTAGCAATTTCGCGGTGACTTAGCTCCGCAGAGCTAGCTGTTGTCAAACACTCCTTTGGTTGTTTGAAAACGACTGGCGAGAGTCATACGCGAATCTTGGGGGGTCCCAAGGGAGATAGGTCCTAGATTCACCTTTAGCAAGAGTAAAAAGTCGTTTCCCACGACCAATAAGTTGCGAAACCAATAACGCCATCCAATTTGATTGTAGATAGTGCCATTAGCGTTGCCTTAAAATGTGAAATTTCGAAGCTTACTAAAGTAGGTGGTTTTCTACAGATTCATTGGTTGCGGATAACGAATTTTTACACTTGCCATTCGTTTTAAAGCAGCCCAAAGGGGTGTTCGCCAGCATCTAGCTCTGGTGTGGCTGTAGCATAGGCGGATCTAAGAACAAGTGATCCTTTCCGCAGCCTTTGAAAAATCAACATAATATAAGACGCATTTTGGAGCTCTAACAAAAACGTTGACCAGAAAAAGAAGCTCTCGGGACTTCACATTTAAACATTTATATCGTTTCTACCCCTTCATCACAAATGAGCTATTTCAATTTAGAACTCGTGATCCTTCACTGTTTCAGTATAATTTCATTAATTAGTGAAACTACCCATAGAGAAAGCTTGGAACAAGAGGAAAATAACTTGGTTGAGTGAATAACTATAATCAGATATTAGCAGAAGTTATAGAGCAAGCTTCTACTTATTAATTAACTTTGAAATTCAGTTGCTAAAAAGTCAAACCAATTCAACTAAATTTCAAAATTCCGTTTTATTGGACAGTACAAACATTTGGTACAGTCGAAATCGTTGCCGAAAAAATTCCCAAATTCACGGCCTTTCACACTTGGTGGTGTATAGGAGGCATAATTTATTCAAAGTCCCCGTGGTAGCGTTGGGGGCAGTGGGGTGCTCGAAAAGGGAGGGAGGAGTTTTTTCACTGATTCGATGAGGGTCAGAAAATTCGGGTCGGGAAATTGAGTCTGACGAACCACGGCTGGTTTTCATACCACGTCGTTAACCCCGGTTATTACTTTTTGGGCTTCTGATGTCCAGCCTCTCGGCCCCATCATGCCTTATTGTGATTTCTTGTTCATTTATCATATTTTGTGTATTTATCACTATCAGCGCTTGCTGCCCAGCTTTGGACAACTTATTGATGTGCTAAGTCAGTACTCGATTCGGATCACGAATAGTTGAATGAAGTACGACGGAGGTTTCCTAATAGGCTAATGCCGTCGAATTTCCACGATTCCCAACGATGAAAGGGGCAAGTGGTGATGGGAAAGGCAATCTTGCCCTGGAGGTTCATGTTTTATTATGCTCCATGAATCCATGTGAATTTGTATAAATGTTTCTCCTAAGCAATGGGAGAAGTCAACAACAGTCGAGTTTCAAAGGAACAAAGTTGTAAGTCAAAAGGCTGTACCACTATCGCTGACATTAGGAAACATTTTTATGAGCCATAGCGTAATTAGTAGTTTATTTTGTCTGCTTTGATATTTACTTTATTTAGTTTTTTTTATTTATAAGCCATTGACCTTATCGGAAGGCGGATGTACGCCGGTACGCGAGAAAACTGGAAAAAGCAAAATGATCGCTTGCGGATTGGATGATTAATTAATAATTTTAAGCCGCAGTCTGGGGTCAAACTACGATTGTGAAACATTAGTAGACCTCGAGTGCTTCAGATTTCTACTCCTCCAGTGTTAATTTTTCCCGGGGCAAAAAAGGTCAAAGGTACTCAAGTCTGAGTGACCCGACTTGACAAACAAGTGACGCACGTCAGGTATAGTTAAACGATGTAACAGAATTAACTCTTCGTCACTTTAATAGCGAATCCGGTTTATCATTTTTTTTCTAGCACACACCAACTGTTTTCTTTCGCATTCCTTTTCTAGTAAATTGAACGATTAAAAATTCAATACTGAGGTTACCAGAAAAATTCAATTTTTCCTTTTGCAGTATTCTTGATCCTTTTTAGGTCCAGAATGATTAATTGAACTCTCCGTTTTAATATTTACATAACCCGCTTATCGGCTTACCTGAATTAATCAATTTCACTGTAAGTTTGTCTTTCTCTTGTACTGAATTTTATTATAGTTTTGATAATTAATTATTATGCGAATTATTTCGGTATTTCTCGCTATAATATCAAAAGAGGGTGTAGTTATAGGAGAAGCATACGTGTACTTTATCAGGCAGAACTTCTAAGCCGCACTCGCGTTCTTTTTTTCTTAGAAATCAATTAATTACAAGGCTATAAAAGACAAACGTTATCTAGAAATGAATTTAAGCCGATCGCAAAGTTGAAATGTTGAGCCCCCGTTTTTCGACATTTATGCCCCCTCGCGTTCAGAAGAGCTTTAAAAAATGGCAATCTTGGCTAGCCCCTCGCTGACAGATCGCCCACCTGATTTCTTAATAGTATACAGGTTTGGAGCTCTCCTTTATGATACACAGTTTTATTCAAAGCTTTATCTCGATTGTTCCTTCCCTTCTACTTGCCTGGGTCCCGTCGATATTATTCAATTTTGAAGATTACGCAAGTTTCTCACCTCGTTCCAACTTTTGGTTAGCGGGTCCCCCCCCCCCCCAAATTAACTATGAGGGAGTCAAGTGAAAATGTGTGTCGAACTGTTCTTTACGAGGTCCCAGGAAAAAAAGAAACAGATGAAGAACAAGAGAGGAAGAAATCGAGGAGTCAGAAGTTCTTGGTGGATTTTTCTCCCAAGGACCTAGTCGGCAATGTCCGTTTTTTTAAGAGCTTTGAACATTTGTATGCAGCAAGCATTTTTCATGAATATCCCGAATATTATTGAAATAAGTTTACAAGAAGAATTATTTAATTCTTCAAGTTGTTCAGATACCATCACTTAAAAGTCGAGGTTTTTTGGTGGTGAAGCAAAAATGTTGTTTTTACTAAATAACACAATAATAACAAATGTATATCATTCTTTACTCAGTTCGGTCTCGTGTTGCAGACAGGATGACCGCAGTAATCTTCCAATAATTGGGTTCTTTGAATCGTTTCAATCGATTAGCCTGACATGCATATCCCTTCCGCAGTCGTCGAAAATCAAATACGGCATCTGTCGGCAATCGAGACGCTTTTTTTAATAATAAATAATAACAGTAATCAAAATATCGGCGTCCCTCTCTCTGGAATAGCAAATAGGGGAGTTAAAGAAGTGAAATGGAGGTAGATTTAATTTTTTTCTTTCATTCATTCATTGAATTGAGTAGGTAATATTGATTTGATTATAACTCGTTGAAAAGAAAAAAACAAAGGACTTATTGTGCGAATTGTTTCATCGGGAGTTGAATGAAAAAAAGTAGTTTTTCATTGTTCCTTTGAGTTCATTGCCAATTCATGCCGAACAAAAAAATATAGACTCACACTGCAGCATAAGAATCAATTTAAAGTTGATTAAACTGACAACCTATATAATATAACGAAGACAGTCTCATAGCCACTTAATTGTAATGTCGTTCAGCTATATATCTTGATTGCCGACATTTTTGAATTCGTAGTCCAGCGCACGTGCTCGTGTAGGATTGCGCACTGATGTGATCTCTCACCTATTCACATGCATATTCAAACTCCTATAGCACAAATGATTGACGGCCGGGAAGTCAATTGAAGAAAAAAAATCTCTTAGGCAGCTGGAGGTCGAAAAAAGAGCATCTAAATACGATGAAAAGCGAATAATCGTGCCGTCCAAAAAATGCTAATTAAACAATAATTGCATCTCCTCACCTTCTCCCATTCACGGACATTGCGCATTCTATCAATTTGTTGCATCCTTTCTCTCTTCGTCATTTTTCCCAGTATATAGGAAGTTTTAGTCAACCTCTCATAACATAGGTCCTAACAAAATCAATTTTAAGTGAAGCGATAAATCAATCGTAGTTTTATCACTTATTTAAAAAATATTTGAACTGTGGTCTTGAACGCCGTAAATCTTGACTTCGTAATTCTCCGGATCGTAAATTCCGTTTACTAAGCATTTCCCTTTATGAAGACCACGCTTTCTTGGAAGCACCACTTTTCTCGTTCATTCCTTCCTTACAAACGCCTCCTAATACGTGCTACTCGTACTTAATCGTGTACTTTACATTTACAACGTGTGCCCTTTTTTAGCAGAAAAATTTTCTGTTGAGTTTCTTCTTCCCTTTGCAAGCCCCTGGCGGCTGTAATTGTTTCTTTCACTTTGGGTACATTGTCTCGTAGATAATTTCAAGACAAGATTTTCATATTTCTGTAAAAGTAAACTGCTAAAACTTTGGGGAAAGCAAACGAGATGGCTTATACGTGGAAAAGTAACATGCCCACCATCTCTATACCGTTTCTAACAAGATTAAGGTTTTAAAGAAGTTGACTCTTCTTACTTTTAGAGTGCCTGGAGCTATACTTAGTTTCGTGAGTTATTACGCGGCAAACATTTCGAATTTTTCATTCACTCACTTCTTCGAAACGACGCGAATTAAGCTCATCAACAATTTAAAACATCTCGTAGAAAATGTGATGTAATTTAACGGGGGAAAGACAATTTTAATGCTTCTGGTTTTTGAGCCGAGTTTATTTGGAAAAGCAACGAGATAAAGCGGCGAAAGTGTTTTTTAAATTGTTCTTATATGTGTACCTACTAATTGGTTTATATCCTTTCCATTTTGCGGTTTAGTCTGAAATATTGATTTAAGTTGTATATTTACCTTATTGTCATTGATGTTTCAGGTGACTCGTAGCGATCAGTTGAAGTCTAGGAATTCCAAGAAATTTGAAAAACACTGGAACACCTACAGATCGCCCGTTACTACAATCAGAATTTCAGGTAATAATTCATTTATTTATTTGAAAAACAATTTTTTAATTACGGTCCCGCTTTTCGCCTATACATCTTTGCACTTAAATTGTTGTCGTCTTTCTACACGAACTCTTCTTTCACAGCAATTTTTCTTTATAACTTCTTTTTTCTTCGAGAAAAATTGCCTGTATAAGTTGCAACAAGATTTCCGGTCAAAACTGAGCCCGTCTACATGTTACCGATTCAAATTGGCTTTTCCTAGACTTTAACGTCTTTAAGACATGCTATGCAGGTTCTGGGGGCTAAATTTACTGTTTTCAGCTTGAATAGTCAGTCCCGTGGAGAGGGGCGAAATTTTCTATTTTCAAGCGACTTTGACAGTGTCTTGGCAAAAATTTGAACTACCTATATGAAAGACGGTCATTTTTGTTGTGGAATAGTATATTTACGATCCAAGGGCGGTATGATGCTCATTACGGTCGAGGGCGACGGGAAGTGCCCGAGGTGAAGCCGAGGGCAGTTGTCGCCCGAGATCGTAATGAGGAATACCGCCCGAGTGTTGTACGCTATTTTTTGTACAGCCGAAGCCCATAATTATTACAATAATAATCATAAAAACCATGTCTTTAAAGCCCTGTTCAGAAGCTTTGTGCTATGCATCTGTGGAGCCTACTAAGCAAAGAAAAATTAATTCCTTTGAAAAATGAATCATTTTGATAGGTTGCACGGGCTCCACAGACGCATATCATATGCTTTGTTTAATAAACTGAAGTGAACACACACTTTAGCCAGCGAATGGAAGGATGACGTAGCTGGATATTACAGAGAGAACTTTAATCGCCTCTCAGCGTAATTTGCAGTGCTTATTTTTGTGTTTTTCTGGCTAATGTACAATTTAAAAACAAAATTAGGAAAAGCTATTTTCATAAAAACAACAAGAGACCTAAAAGAAGACGTAGCGGGCTGATATTTTTCTTTACGCCCGGCGGGCGGAATGAACCTCATGTCGCCCGCTCAAGACTCTCCCAGCGGTCGAATTTCGTGTCTTTACGCCCGGCTGTACAAAAACCCTGTTTCTCGAGCAAAACATGAGGATTTTGTTGCTTTTTACTTCCATGTTTTTAAGGTAAAAAAATGACGTTCTATGATAAGTGAAAGGTGTCGTTTACTAGATTTCAAGCGTTTTCTAGCGTTCTAAATTGGGTTAAGAGATGGGCATTTCTAGAGGTGCCCCATATTCGGGAGTAATTTGGGCCTATTTCGAGGGGTTAATAACGACGTTGTAATTTTGTGCACATTTAGACCAAACCACGTGGTGAAAATTGTCCTGCAATTAGCTCCTAGAACATTACATGTATTCGGCTGGTACGAAAGATCAGAAATCGCCGAATTACACTGTCAAAAAAGGGCAAAATCGTCAATTTTGACAATATTTGGTTCCCCACGACCAGGAGAATAGAATGTGCCAGGAGCTCTTCGACGAAATAATTTTTGACAGAATCCGAGCACATTATACGCTCCTAATACAAGAGATAGGAAAATACGATTATAGCATTCAACTTGCAAGAAAGGGGCAAAAACGTCGTTTTTGTACAGATGATGGTCACCAACGACCAGGGCAATAGACTGTGCTGGGAGCTTATCAACAAAGGCATTTTTGGTTTTAAGTCCCAAGGTGTGGATCAATCGATTTCAAGCGTTTTGTAGCGTACTAATTGGGTCGAGAGGCCGGCATTTTCAGGGGTGCCCGATGTCATTCTCGGGAGCTGTTTGGTCCGCCTTCCTGAGCCAAAACCGTCAAACCCAAAACAGCCAAATTGGATTTGGAAAATTGGACGAAAGGCATGGAATTGATTTTTTGAAGCGCCAAATTTACGAAGTTAGTCTTTAAAATCCCAAGCAGCAAAAATTGGTCGTTCTTGGTTGCGTTTGGCGATTTCCGATCTATTTTATAACTCTTTCCGACCTCATGCACAGCTCGCGTCGTCGTTGCGTCAGACGAAACTGAGTGTAGTACATTTTTCCAACGTCGTGCTGACGTCAATTTCTTGCATTAGAAGTGGGGAAGGCCGCCAAGACGTCGTCGCGTGGTCTTATATCTGTAGTTTGATTTTCGGACGTCGCTGCGAGGTCAGATTTCTGTAGTACATAATTGTGACTCTGACGTCGCCGTGAGGTCAAATTCTGTAGTACACAATTCTGACGTCGCTGTGTGGTCAGATTTTTGTAGTGAACCTCAGTACAAAATTCTGACGTCGCCGCGTGGTCTTATATCTGTAGTATACTTTTCCGACGTCACTGCGAGGTCGGAATTCTGTAGTACACTGTAGCACGAAATTCTGTCGTCAACGCTTGGTCAGATTTCTGTAGTTAGGTGACGCGCGCTTCAGCTCCTTAGGGCCGATAGCTGCTTTCTTCCACCGCAGCTGCTGTTGCACGCAAAGAGTGCATTCACCCGGGAGAAACCTCCTCTCAGAACTCAAACTTGCACCTATCGGGTCAGTGCATGTCATACGTGTATCTTTGTCTTTACGTGTCCGACAATTTATTAGATGATTAATTGAGCTAGACGACCCAGTCACGGACATAACAGCTCCTCAGCCTCCCCACTCCCTCGAATTCACACCTAGGTGACTAGGGTGTGTGCGGTGAGGGGGAGTAATCCCGTAATGTCCGTGACTGGCGACTGGGTCGTGTAAAAGCGATTTCCATTCAACATACTACACAAGTGTAGTGTAGCGTCCTCTCCATAAACATATGTTTCAATTCAGTGAGGACGGGTGGAAAAAGTTACACCACACTAGAGTATTGCATTGAATGGAAATCGCCATAACTCAATTAATTAGAAGACTGCATTTTTATTACAGATAATTGTATTACAAATATTTGTATTACTACAAAATATTGTAGTACAGTTTAACTACAAGAAAAATTACGTTTAACGACTCCTGGTCGCCTAGCCGACGTCACCACAACCATCCACACCACAGTTTTGGTCGTATTTTGCTTATGACAACGTCGGTGCGACGTCGGCCGGTCGCCATGCGACCTTCGGCACGCGCCATGCGACCTTATCCTACGTCGCGACGACCTGATTGTGCGGCTTGGGATGTGCCAAAACCGGTTTTATGGGAGAACCAAACCCTTGAATCTAGTCATGTGGAGAAGCAACGTAAAATAGAGAAATTCACCGTGTACCTAGTGTTTTGAAAGGAACGAATGCACAAAATTCATGTTTGAAAGTGTTGAAACCACAAATAAAAGTGGAACTTTGAAAAATCAAAACAGATACAACTCTTTTTTGGAGAGTCGGACTCACAAAATTGATGTCTTGAGTGGGCCAACCTTCAAAATTGACATTATGAAATTGACGCTCCAAAGTCGCGAAATTTTTAGTTTTCGAATTAAAATTTGCGGAATTTGATTTCTCATAGAGGGTGGCCCGCGAAATTGTTTTCCATAAAGTTTGAAACACCGCACAATTTATTTATGATTGCCCAATTTCCCGTAATTGCGACTTTTTAAATAGCTAAAGACGATGACTGGGGTTTTCAACGACTAAGCCCCTCGACATTGTTTTTTTGTTAGTTACTAAACCGCACGAATCTGTTTTTTACAAAACCAAACGTACAAAATTGGGGTTTTGGTCACCAACTAAACCCCACGAAATTAGTTTAGGGGTTGAAGAGCCAAAACTGCAGCGAAATTGATTTTACAAAGAGCAGGTCCCGTGAAATTGGTTTCATGAAGGCGGGAAATCCCGCAAAGAGTCAATTTCCCGAAATGGTTTTTTTAAGGAGCTAAACATGCATGAAGTTTGTTTTCCAACGAGTAAGCCAGAAAAATTGTGTTTTAAACCTACTGAAATCGCCGCGAAAATGGATTTTTTGAGCGGCAAATCCGTTAAATAGTTTTTATTCTCATTCAAATCAATAAAAGCGTTTTTTGTTTTGTTTTAATTGCTAAGTTTTCAAAAGTGGCCTTTTGAACGACACAGTACCGAGAAATTGCTTCTCCCCAGTACTTCCACTTTTCTGGGTTCTCCACACCCATACCTTCGTGTCCCAATGCACTCCGAGTTTGAACGTTGAGCCATAGTTTTTAAATTTGAGTGATTTATTTGATTAGTAATTATTTTTTTTATATTATGTATGTTGGTATATCTATAGTCAGGGTGTGGTGATTGGTGTGGAAAGCGTTAATTCTCAGAAAGGCTCCTATGGATTTGCTTTAGTTTTTTTCCCCTCTCTGATTTGCCTTACTTTTTTAAATGTACCACCGGCAAAGAAAGCCGTGAAAGTTGAAATTTCTTGTGGCTTACAAAATAGATGAAATGACAAGAAATAAATTACCATTATGCGAGAAATATCCATAATTTTGAGTGAGCTTGAGCAATCCAAGATATTGGGTTGTGAAGTGGGTGATGGTGCACGAAGGGTGCTGAGAGGGTGGCGGCTTTTCTGGCATGATTGGAGAGGATCACAGGATCAAGCAAATTAAGCTAGAGCAATTTCCAATAGTCTATCTGAGTTGCTTCCGGCATCGAATTCTCTCCTTGAGTTTGATCTCGAAGCTTACTATGCTCCGAAAAGAAGAAGAGAAAAAAAAAAACCTTCACGACCCAGATGTGATCTCTCACGCACTGGTCCAAATGATGTTTATTATTCGACGTTGAGAGCCCTACGAAACTTCGATTTTTATTTATTCAATTTCTCTGTCTGGCAACAATGGAATAGCGCTTTGTGGAAAAACACTGCAAGAAGATGAGAGAGATTCAGGGATACGCTGCATGCATGAGATTCTCACTCACGCTTCTTCTCCTTCTGTCTTTCTCTCTCTCTCTCTCTCTCTCTCTCAATCTCGTATAATGCTAAGTCTGACGTTCGATAGAACCCGCCCTCAAAGACACTTTGCTTATCAATTCCAATATATTACTCTTTACATGGTAAAACGTAGCAAACAATATTTTATTCAACTGTCACGTGATCTATGATACAATCAACAAGGAATGTTGGCCTACGTCCGCATGGTCATTTGAACAGACTTGAGCACGAGGCAACTCGTTTGCTCTCTATGTATAATGGCCACATTCAGTTATTTATTTATGGTCTTTATAGCGCAAAGATTAAAATGACGGAGAAGTAGTCTGAAAGAGTGACTGTTGATTTCATGTTGTTTGTTGGTTTTTTATTGCTATTCATGTCGGCCGGAAAACTTTTCGTGTTCATCAGTAATCAGGAGATACATATAAGAAGCTGTGATGAAACACCTAGCCGTTTTGGCTAATGGACTACAAAATTACTAAATGATTTATCTCCTTTCGAGACGTATATCAGCTCGTGTTAAGAGAGCATTAGCAAAGAAAAAAAAAAAGAAATGGAAAAGTCTTAAGAATTTTTCTTCGAAATAAAAAAAGTAAAGTGTCCGCATCACTCTCTTCAATAGTGTATTTCCTGCCCCTTCACTCCGCACTTACATTCGTTTCCTTTCTCTACCCCCGTCTCATTTTTTATCATTTCCCCTTTCACTTTAGTGACTGTAGGCCAAGTGAAAAATGCCCTTCATTCAAACGCCTTACAGATGTGAAATGAGTGCTGCCGACAATGGACCCCCGACGACTATGAAAATGAGAAGGAAAGTGAAGTGGAAGCACGCAGGATGGCTTTTTCACCCTTTTTTTTTTCTGTTTTTTTCATGAATATTCATAACGCTTGAATTCTTCCTTGATGGCGCTTGAAATTCTTGTCGTAAGAGCACAAGGGATAAAGAATTAAGTTTCCTTGAAAATTTCTCCTCTCCGATGCTAAAAGAGGTTCAAAAATTTGCCTTCGTGTAATTTCTCATTTCATTTTATTCCCGTTTCAGTAAATAAATCGCTTAATACCAGTATATTTTTAAGAAATATTTTCCTTTATTTAATTGCATTGTATATTCTGTATTATTTTATGTATGTATTTATTTATATATTCGTTTTTAGGGGGCGAAGAGGACCCAAGTGCTCAGAATGAGGTGAGGAATCACAACGAAAGAGTTGCAAAGGAGGCGTGGTGCCACACTCCGCAGCCCAGAGTCGTACGCGTCGCCGATCATCACCCGTCCGCAAGTAAATCGTACATTCCGAGCTGCACTCTTCTGCACCAGTGCGCCGAAGACACGGGCTGTTGTCCCGCCAATCAGCGGTGCGGTCCTAAAGATAGCAAAAAAGTTGAATTATTCTTCTACGTGAGTAAAAAAAAAAAAATCAATCGCTTTGTATTGGGTTTCCAGAGATTTTAATCTTCGCGGTGGGAAGTAATTTAATACGACTTTTATACGCAAAGTGCCGTTTCACCACGCTCTCTTGTTTGAGGCTCGTAGGAAGACAATGAAGCTTGACACCCACTCCTATAATCCAAGCATTTAAACCGACTATTAATAGCCTTCTTTCCTACGTGCAGCCTAGGAGTCTAGAGGAGAAATTATTACACGGATCAAGTATGCGGGGGTAATATACACAACAATCGTTTAGTCGTAGGTGCCTATACGTTGTCAGTCTTACACGGATGATGTTGTGTATTGGACTTGCCGATTTCGGCTGTTCGTCATTTTCAGTGTCACTATACCGCCTAACTGAAATCATCTACAGCTAAGTTTTCGTCCGTAACTGGAAGAGTTTTTATTAGCGATACGTTTTTTAATCAGAAAAAAATCTCTAAAAAATTAGCGAAATTGTCAGTTTTCTATGGGCCGCGAAACCATAATTTGAACGTTCATGGTACAATGAATGAGCGGTTGGTTGGAAGGGGGGGGGGGCACAGCCCAAGTTTTACGGTCAATTCATCAATTTTTGAGAGTATTGTAAATTGAAACGAATATTTCGTTTTTCTGTTTTAATCGAACGGTTCTATGGTCTAAATAGCAGGTTTCAGCGGCAAAAATTAACATTTCTATCACGGCAGTTCTGTTAAAGGTTCGATGTATTGTGGCAGTGTATAACCTTGGTCTTCGAAGCCGAAGTCTACGTAGCCAAGGCCTGTACTGCTGAGACTATTTGTAGGGGCGAGCAGAATGCCCATATACGTATTCTCACGGATAGCCACAGGCTGCCAATAAGGCACTAACGGCTCCGATAGTGAGCTCCGGGCTCGTATGGGACTGCCGCCAAAGCCTTTGTCTACTGGCCCAAGACAACAAGGTAAGGCTTGAATGGGTACCGAGACACAAGGGAATCCACGGGAACGAGCAGGCGGACTCCTTGGCTCGAGTAGCGACTTCACTGGCCCGGAGCCGGCGCTCGGCGTCCCGTCATCGACCTTCAGGATGGCGATAGCCAAGTGGGTTAGTGCCCAGGCGGCTGTACGCTGGCAGAGACTGGAGGGACATCAGCAGAGTAAGCGCATGGTCGAAAGACCGTGCTGGAGGCTTATAAGCAAACTGCTCCGACTTAGCCGGAGAGACCCTAGGACGGTGATAGGCCTTATCACAGGATTCTGCCAGCTCCGTTACCACCTACACCGCATCGGGATAACCACGGAGTTCCCGTTGTGTAGATTGTATGTTGTGGAAGAAGACGAGACTGCCTATCACATCGTGTTCGAATGTGAGGCACTCGCGGGCCGCCGGCTCGGCATCTTGGGGTCGATGTACTCGAGGGTGCTCCGACCGGCGAAACTCTGGCCGAGGAGCGAGGACCTCCTAAACTTTGTTGCTTTAGGGGACTAGATCTACAGACCCAGGGGGGGGGGGTACAATAATCCATCTAGTATTCCGTGCCGGGGGGTGGGGGGGGCAACACCCCTACCATTGGGTGTTGTAAAAAAAATCACACCAGAAAATTGGTGATTTTTACATTTTAGTAGCCGCTAGTTATAGATTTTTCCCCATTTTTAGCAGCGAATATGCACTTTATTTCAACTCGAGCTGAAAATTAGCACGTATTTCTTGATTTTATCCACGAAATAGTGATGTTTCTCAATTTGAGCGGCGAATTAGCGCTGTTTCTCAATTTTTGCGGCAAAGTAGCGTTTTTGCGCAATGACTGCAAATTATAGCGATTTTCCCCATTTTTAGAAGTGAATTAGCACTTTTCTCAATTTGAGCTGAAAATATTAGCCGCGCTAATTAGTGATTTTCTCCATATTGGCCGGAAATTAGCGATTTTTTAAATTTTACATTTACAATGAGCTCCGCATTAGTTGTTTTATTTATTTTTATTTTTTTTTCTTCACTTTTAGTTATGGATTACCGTTTTTTTGTTGTTTTTTTTTTTCAATTTCATCCTCGACTGGGCTGTTTTTCTCAATTTTATAGTTGTGAATTTGCCATTTTTCTCAATTTTAGCCCCGAATTAGAATTTTTTAAAAATCAATTTTGGCCCCGATTTGCATCTCTTTGATAGCCTTGAATTAGCGCCTTGTCTCAATTTTAGCCGTGGGCTGAGCCCAAGAACTGCACATTAACGTTTTTCCTCTAAATTTTAGCCCTAAAATGGCCTCTATGCTCCTCTAATCAGCAATTATTCCTTAATTTTGGTCTGGAAGTTGCGTATGAGCGATTTTCCAGAGTTCTAGCCACGAATATTAGCGCTTTTTCCAAACGTTTTGCCACGCACTCGCAATCAGAACAGGACATCAGTGCGCCTTCTCAATTTTATCTGCTTTGACCCAAAAGAAACCGGGGAACAGCGTATTCTCTCTATTTTAGCAGCGAAGTTTCCCTCAGAGCCCGAAAGGCGTGAATTTTTCTCAATTTGAGCCTTATTCAGAATAGCACTTTCGTGGGCTGAAGCAAATATTAAGCCACAGTCTTTGCCGATCACCTGCTACGTTCTATTTTCCCGATGTTTGGATGGACTGAAAATCGTCGAAAGTCACTTTCCAACTATACCCCTTGATCCAAGGGTGGGCAGATAATGTCGGATATTCTAAAGAGAGACCTCAGGAAATAAAACTAACATCTTCGTTGGGAAACTCGTTTTAGCCTTCAATGCCTGTTTTTCTGTACAAAAATTGGCAATGTTTTCCCTGGTAATCGATGCTTTGTGGGAAAGGATTGGCCTGGACTCAAATACGTCTCTCAACGTCTTGTTTGAGAGACGTGAAAATTTAACATTATCTAACTCAAAACTGAAAATATTTTACTCTATAACTCAATATTTTACTTCAAAACTGACGATTTCTCGCCAAAGCTAACGTGTTACCTCCCCACTCCTCTCCCACTTAAGATTTCCCTACAAAACTGGCGAGTTTGACCTAAAACTTTTTTGTTTCATTAAATAAATGAATTTGTTACACCCGAAACAATGATTTCTCCCAAAATTGGATATTTTATTCCAAAACTAACAATGTCACATTGTGAATAAATTTTTCCCCAAAACGGATGATTTTAGGCCAAGAAAGACGACTGTGCGCCTTGAAAAACCAGCGATTTCACTACAAAACTAACGATTTTATACCAAAACACACGATTTCACGACAAAGTTGACTTGTTGCCCCAAACTGGTGATTTTACCCAAAACAAAATTTGACTGTTTAACCTCAGAAATCAATATTTTACCCCAAAATTGGTTATTTTATCACAAAACTGACGATACTCCAAACCTGAAGTGTTCCTATGAATATTTCTCTAAAATTTTACTCTCAAATTTACTGTTTAATCCCAAAACATACGATTTCATTCCAAAAACTTTCCTAAACTGATAATTTTACCCTAAAACTAGCGGTTCCCCCAAAAAATATTATTTTACCTCAAAACTGGATATTTTACTTCAAAACTGACAATATCACGGCAAAACTGGCGTTGTTCGATAAACAGATGATTTTACGCCAAACCTAACGACTCTGCCTTGAGAATGATTTCAACAGAAAACTGACGATTTCAAGCCAAAACTGAAGATTTCACTACAATGTTGGTGATTTTACCGTAAAAATAATTTCGTCAGTATTCCTAAGGTTTTATATCAGTTTTAGTTTTATCCTAAAATTGAAGTTTTTACCCTAAAACTGTCAATTGAAACTGTTTTTTTCACTGCAAAACTGGTGCATTTAGCTCAAAATGGCTATTTTGGCACGGGTTGACCACATTATATGGGTTCAAAGTTCCGTTTTTCCTTAAACTGAGCTTATACCCCAATCATAAATTCAACATTTTGCATACAAAAACGCTTAATCCCTCAACAACGCTTAAATGGACATTGTCGACCCGGCCCTTGAGCGCAAAAATTGCAATTTTAGCACAGAGATTGAGATTTTAGTAGGGGCTAAAATTGTGATTTTGGCCAAAAACTGGCAATTTTACCACTAAGCTGGGGATTTCAGATGTCTTTTTTTTGTTCAGAGAAGCAAAATCTGAAAAATTGGGTTTTTTGTTGTGTCAGATCTGCGAAAACGGTATTTTAGGGCGCAAAAACTGCAAAATTGGTCTTATAATTATATGGCACCCTTGCAAAATTCGTTTTGTGAGCAACAAAAATCCTCGAAATTAATTTTTTTTTTTACGTGATGACGACGAAACAGAAAGTGATTATCCTGAAGGATTTATACTTTCAGAATGTATTTAGGGGTGGGCAGCTGCCCCACTAAATTTGCGCTTTCGAGTCTAGGGGAGGGCAGCTGCCTACCCCCCTGGAGGGGCCCATGCTGTTTACATAATTTGAGCTTTTGGGGGCCCCCTCAGATCGTGGCCCGGGGTGGTCAGCCCCCTCGCCCTTCCTCGGTACGCTACTGTTTCGAGAGGGGACCGTATAAGTTTCCGTGCCTTTATTACTCGTTGCCCCAATCTCAGGAAATATAATTATTACAGAGATTTTGCAAACAGCTCCGCTAACGCTAACGTTAACGCTATTCACATTTGAACCAACAAAATGTTAACTTCCCTAGCAACGCGTACACAAAAATTAACTTGAGCGTTTACGGAACTGGTTACAAAATCTCTATTAGTGAGTTTTAGCACTCTCCCGTTAAATCTTCCGGAAACTGTATTTTCAAATTTCAACCAATCATATGTTTCGCAACCAAGCAATTACTGATTTATCGTTTGCGTTAGCGTTAGCGGGGGTGTTGCTAAAAGTCTCTATTAATATAGGGCCATGGAAATTCATCCAATAATTGCTGGCTGGTTCACAGTGGTGAAATATTTTTATGGGAAACTTCAAAGCGAAAAAAGCGCAGTATTTTGTTCTAGTCTTTTAAGAATCAAATCGTACGCTTATTTTTTCGTTTGAATCAGAATGGGAGTGCTAACAAGGCTAAATCAATGCCTTTGAAGAAATGACCCCTTAAAGGCATCTCTTTCCAGGACTACAGACGCAACCGCTGGAGCCTCAAATGAGGAATTTCTTGCTTTCGTTTAGGCGATAGGGTAACTCTACTATCGTGAATACGAGACTATACGATTCAGTTATAACGACCTCGATTCATATGTAAAAATATATCCGGTCAGAATTCACCAGACGCTGACTGGGCAATAATTTCCAATAAAACGCTTGTTATTTTTGTTTATGACGAAGAGAGAAATTCCTTTTCACCTTAACACCCGGCCCCTTTAGTACTTCGATTCCTTTTGGATTTACCCATATCGCGCCTTTATTTGCATTCCGTTCCAGAAAACTACATTCGTGTCCTGACTACTTTATTAATCGGGACAGCTCACGGTTATAAGTGGGATGGAAACCAATTACGAGAAGTCAGTAATTAAACTTGTTATAGGTTGATACCTACAATAGGATACGCGCGACCAAGTTTTTTGATACATAGCCATCCAAATATAAATTAAGACATTATACCCGCGGTGAAACCATAAATTTTGATGGTAATCGTATCACATAAAAAAAAAGGCCGCCGTTAACCAGACAAAACGTTTTGAAGGATCCCGCTCGGCTCGTTACCAGATTTATCTTGGAAGACATTCCGCCCGGAGCACCTGTTATTAGTACTGTTTGTTTATGCTAGATCATGCCTGAGTTTTTAGTGAAGAATTGATTAATTTTTATTTAAAGGATGAGGAGTAGGAGGAGAAGAGAAGAAAATAAAGCGTTCGAACTTTCGGTGTCTATAACAACAACAATGAGTCGGGCGATCATCGTCTATAAAGTTTTGCTCTTTTCATTCTAAAAGTCATTTTGTTGAAACTTGATTACAGAGTTTGTGATTAGGAAGACTGAACGCTTTTAAAATAAATGTTCGAGCGGTGACAGTTATATATTTCTACGGTATAAGACGTAGATAAAGAGGAGCCAATCGTATGTGTATGTATTCAGTGGCGCCAGACTATACAACAAGATCGACTACGAACCCTCCTTGCGGGTGAAGGGAATGCATGCAATTTGCAAACATTCCCTCCTCTTCCCTCTATCACACCTTTTAGCTGCCTGAATGAATGAATGTACATTACAATCATTTTAAAATGTCGAATAGTTCCATTTCGAAAGTCTTCTAGACGCGGCCAATGACCCTTGCTTTGAGAAAAAAAAGGTATTTGATGAGAAAAGAATAGTCGCAGGCATGAAGCATTCTTATGTTTAAATAATTAGCGTGTGCTATGTGAGGGAAAGAATTTCTTGAGGAAGCTTCGAAGCGCACTCCTTTCAAAGGCGGTGGAACCAAAGGGAGGCAAAGATTAAGGAACTCACCACCCTCCATCATCCAGTTTCATTGAGACTGGAGAAAATGACGTGACTAAATTCACAGTTTTACATGCTAACGCCTGGTTTGGTGGCACATTCTAGTGTCTCCAGGCCTATTGAGGGACCAGGGGCCTATTTTAGACCAAGAGCCAGCGGCGTAAAAAGTGCAACCATTTGCATACTTTTCTTACCTAGCGCATAAAATCGAGAATAATTCCCCAATAGTGGGGAAAATTGTCTGCCTCAATACCCAGGGGTGCTCGCGGGCCGCAAGTTTGACACTCCTGTCAGTGGTGTCAAACTCAAATTCTCGGCGGGCCATTACTTGGAAATTGTAGGGCCCTGGCGGGCCGCTCGACTCCCCCCCCCCCTAAACGTTATGCGCCACAAACAAGTTCACTAATTAAATAATGAATTTTCAGGACATTTTTTTTTGTTTCCTGCAGAGCGATCTATCATGTCTTGTCTAGCTCTCCCATAGTTGTTCAGTAAAATTTTCTCATCCTCTTTGAATTTTGGGGGGTACAGGTCACCTATGTATGGGACTTATGGAGTGTACAGTATTCAAGAAGAGGTGGGTCATCACAATACAATTTTACAGGCAATGTCACGAGACGTCTCTTCAAAAACATGCGATCTTAACGAAAATTAATCACGGAACAGGTGTTTTCAATGAAATTTTGCGCGATATTGTAAGAAAAATCGTGTACATTATCATTAAAAACGCCAGTTCAGTGGTTAATTTTCATTAGGATCACATGATTTTGAAGAGATTGCTCGTGATATTGCATGGAAAATTGTTTCATGTGAATGGGGCTTTAACCCTCCCTCACAAACCATGTGTTATGCCTCTGTGGATTTTGTGCATCATAGCAAAACGCTTCATTTTTCGAAGGAATACATTTGTTTGGTTGAGTAGACTCCACAGAACGCATACATAGAGCTTTCGAACACACTTTGGAGTAGGAGAGCTTATAAGGATGAGCAAGAGAAGAGGACAGGACTCGCCACCAGGTTTCCCCCTTTTCACAATTTTTTCAAATTAATTATACAGGGTGTTCGGAAATTAGATGCTCAGAGAAAATATGGTGATAGTACACGTCATTTGCGATCAAGTTCACTATTTGACGTTTTTCGAAATTCGGCTTAGCTTCCGAGATATAACTCATTTTGCGTATTTTCTACTAACCCCTATGTTTTTTCGATAAATGCCCTCCTCGCGCTCATCAACTGGTGCTAGGCTAAAAGTAAATAGCTCATGCTCATTGGAAAGAGCACAAAATTTCCTTTGAAATGAGCTATAAAATGATCCAAGATCGACAGTGGTAGGGCATCCGATTTCCGAAGGAAACTTGTTATTCGTATTTTCACACATTTTTCCTAGGCGATTTTCACCTTTCCGTCAAATAAAATTATTTTTTTCCATTCATGGGAAAAACTTCCTCATTTGGTGAGCTTTCAAATGACGTGCAACAATTGCTTATTTCTTGGATTTCCCTTGGAGAAATGACCAATAAACTAAAAAAACACAGACACGGAATTCAAATTCAGCGTCGTTTTCCACTACGTTTTTTTCTCAGAAACTGCTCGCAGCCTGCCGATTTTCTACTTATGAAGGTGGGTTAACTGAAACTAGAATCTTGATTATCTTAAACAGTAACGGCTGGTTTACACGATGCCAGTAAGCGAGCCAGTCGACTGGCACTTGTTATTGGAGCCTAAAAGCTTCTAAAGGCACCAGTTATTGGAGCCTGTCGATTTGCGCCAGTCCGTTTAGACGATTCAAGTTACCGGTGCCAGTCAGCAGAGTTCAAAACGATGGATATCAGATAACAAGCGTAAAAATGACTGATATCATAAGTGAATGCTGGACTGGAGGATGAAAATTTCGTTCACACGGTACCTGCAGATGGCACCAGTCATTTTTTGGGGTGGGAGACCCTAGAATGCTCACTGGCTACTTCCAGTGTAAGTCGAATGGTGGGAATTTTTTTTACTGGACTGGCACGGGACTGGCGCCAGCAGATGTTTACATGGGGCCAGTCAACTGACACCAGCTACTAGATCATGGTCACTGGCGCGCCATGAAGAAACCAGCCTTAAATGAAGGACAACAATTGAAATTAGATGGATTTTGGAAGACAAATACTTGAAAAAAAAGAAGGAATAACATTTTATAATAATTGTTCAAAGTGGCCACCGTCTTCCCTTTTGCACAATAGGCATTAGGGACCCACAACCTGATTCCGCTCGTGGCACGTAAACCTTCGATTACAAGGGCGATTTCTGAGCTCTTCGCACAACGTTCGAATTCTCTCTGATTCAAAGGTCTTCCAGTGTCGCAACTGGGCGCTATTAGATCCATCTAATTCCAATTTTATTGCCTTTCATTAACTGCTGGAAAATGAAAGGATCTGGTTTCAGTTAACCCGCCTCCATGAAGCAGAAAATCAGCAGGCTGCGAGCAGTTTCTGAGAAAAAGAAGTAGTGAAAACAGTCGATGAATTTGACTTCCGTGTCTGTGTTTTTTTTAGTTTATTCGTCATTTCTCCTCGGGAAATCCAAGAAATAAGCGATTGTTGCACGTCATTTGAAAGCTCACCAACTGAGGAAGTTTTTCCCATGAATGGAAAAAAATAATTTTATTTGACGGAAAGGTGAAAATCGCCTAGGAAAAATGTGTGAAAATACGAATAACAAGTTTCCTTCGGAAATCGGATGCCCTACCACTGTCGATCTTGGATCATTTTATTCATTTTATAGCTCATTTCAAAGGAAATTTTGTGCTCTTTCCAATGAGCTATTTACTTTTAGTCTAGCACCTGTTGATGAGCGTGAGGAGGGCATTTATCGGAAAAACATAGGGGTTAGTAGAAAATACACAAAATGAGATATATCTCGGAAGCAAAGCTGAATTTCGAAAAACGTCAAATAGTGAACTTGATCGCAAATGACGTGTACTATCACCATATTTTCTCTGAGCATCCAATTACCGAACACCCTGTATAGTTACCAGCGGACGGTACCAAAAAATAAAGACATAAAAATACCCAGGGGTGCTCGCGGGCCGCATAAAAGATGCTCGCCGGCCACATGCGGCCCGCAAGTTTGACACCCCTGTGCTAGAAGCTCGGTTTCAATTATTCAATCAACTATGGCAAAAATTATTTCGTCGACAAGCTCCCAGCAACCTTGTCAAGTCACACCCAACTAATTGAAGGAAAATACTTTTTTGGAGTCGAGCTCCTAGCACATCATATTCTCCTAATATAAAAGACTGAAAATCGCCTCAGTACATAAGAAAAAAGGGGCAGCATCGTCGTTTTTGACAAGTTTTAGTCCTCTAATGACCAGGAGAATCGGATGTGGTGGGAGCTCGTCGACGAAATTAATTATAACGGAAACCGAGATCCTAGCACACCGATATTCTCCTAATACAAAAGACCGAAAATCGTCTCAAAACACAAGAAAAAGGGGGCTGGTCCTCTAGTTACCAGGAGAATAAAATGTGCTGGCTGAGAGCTCGTCGACAAAATTAATTCTTACGAAAGCCGAGCTCCTTGAACATTATATTATCCTAATACGAAAAACAGAAAATCCCGAATTTAGTATCACGCTTGAAAAAAAGGGCTAAATCGTCCTTTTTGGCAAGATTTGGTCCTGAATGACTAGGAGAATAGAATGTGCGGGGAACTCGTCCACGAAATAAATTCTAACGGAAGCCGAGCTCCTTGCACATTATATTATCCTAATAGGGAATTCTGAAAATCCCGAATTTAGTATCACGATTGAAAAGAGGGGCAAAATTGTCGGAATGTGTCATTTGTTCTGGCTTTAAATTTGAGGAATGTGTCTGAATGCGGCCCTTAGTCTTCATCGTGGCCTTTTCACTTTTCTTGAAGCGTTTTTACTTAATCAAAAATCAGTAATTTTTTGTTTTTTCGTCATACAGGCGACCTACGACGTTCCAGGAATTAGCCGGCATCATCCAAGAAAAGCCATTCGGATTGAGAAACTGGTATTTTACAACCATACGGAGTGTGAATGCCAAAATCGACGCGACGAGATGCCAAGAGACACTGACCCCATCAGAAATTTAATTCCTTCTTCCTACCAGTCGTCGAGTGCCAAAAGTTATTTAACGAAGTGAGTAATAACTGTTGAGGACTTGAAATGCTTTATTCGTAAGCGCAGAACTAAAAAAACAAAAAAACATGAAAGGCGAGTCACTTTTACTTTTGTTTGAACTGAACAATTTTATGGGTAGCCGTTTTTCATTGTCCAATAACATCAGCTACAGAAATAAAATGAAAAGAGAAGGCTTCGCGAAAATTCAACTGATGTGCCGGAAGACGGTGACGACTCTCCACCCCTCCCCCCTCCCACTCTTCCCGCCATCTGGGCCATCATAAATCGTCAGTGAATCGATCGCTTATCCTTTAACTTCCTTCACTGTTAGCCCTTTTGACGATGAATTACGACGTTTTATTTCACGCAAATTTATTATAGGAAGAAAATAACTCTGCAGTTTATTGCCTATATGTTATGTTTTAATCCAAAGAGACACGCTAAGTAATGCATGACAATTAGGTAAATAATGCTGGGAAAGAGTGTCTAAAATTATTCACGTCATATACCTGTGCGTCTCCTTTCCTTTTTTATACGACTTATCGATAAAACTAACATGACTTTTTTTTCTTTTTTTTTTTCTCAGTTGCAAATGCCCCAGTCAGTATTCAGTGCGCGTGCTGGCAAACGGTTCTTGCTCGTGTGATTGTTTCGACAAGCAAATTGATTGCACCAAATACAAGCGTGGAAAAGAATACTTTAGCCACACGGACAGACTGTAAAAAATAAATAAATAATAATAAATACATTTTTACTATAATCGGTAAGTTACTCTTCACCTTTTTTTTTTTTTCTTGTTAACAGGTGCATAGAGATGCGAGAATGTAACGTGCCAACCTGTGACTTTGGAGTTTACTTGAGGAGATCAGGCAGGTGTCCTAGAAAACACGAGAGGTACCGTCCTAGAGATCGATATCAATTGTAAAAATCAAAAAACATAATCTAAACCATCTTTTTTTCTCTCACTTGTTTACCATTATCGAAAAGATCCCACCTTTAGGAGACGAGATTTTTATTTTATCTTATTTCGGTTATAATATAGTTTACATTACTATTCATTTACGTTTTAAATACGCTTGTTTTTCTATTGACGTATGTCTCCTTCGGTATTGTTTCACAATTTTAAACTAGTCTTGATTTTAATTTGATGTAGTTCTTTCATTTCAATTAATTTTGAAAGAGTATCGACTTTTTATTAATACTCACTTGCTATGTTTAATGTTAGTACAGGTTAGAAATTTTCTAGCTGCTTAAATTCCAATCTTAACGTTTCTAGTATCCAACACTCTTAATGTTGTTTATAGGTTGAATAAGAAAGGTGTACTATTCTACTTGACAAAAACTGTACGTAGTTATATCAACGTAGTTTAGAATGAAATATCAAGAGCCGGCCCAATTGTGCAGTAGTAGTCTTGTAGCTCTTTGCTAGATCTCTACTATTTGGCTCTGGTTGCCTAATTTTTCAACGCAATCTTATTTTGTAGAAGATGTTGTTGCCGTAAACCGTCTACTACCCTCATGTACAAAAGTGCGAGTGTCCCGTTCCATCGCGTTTTACTTATTAATCGTAGTTTTTTTTGTTTTTTTTTTTCAACTGTTTGTGTATATTTCGCGACTTTTGTACATATTAACGCGTGTATTGAGCGCGTTTGTTCATTAATTTTGTGTTTGATTTTTTTAAAAATTCATTTGCGAATTTATGAATTATCTTTTTTTCTAATTTAACTTTTATACCTATGACTGTGTACAAACTACAAATTGAAACTTGTCTACATCAAAATAAAGAACAAGAAGAAAAACTGCTTTACTTGTCCTTTTGTGCGCTTTATCCTTATGACCAAACCACAACATTTTTTCGGCGCAGAGCTCCTAGAGCATTATATTCTCCTGGTAGGAGAGATCAGAAATCGTGAGATTTTTCATATCTCCCGTCGCCTGATCTGTTTCAGGTTCAAAAATGGTTGGGAAACGAGAAGAGCCCATTGAAATTGGGATGGGTCCAATCACTGCAAGGACTCGCATTCCGAAAAAAAAAAAAGTCTAATGATCCTGCTCCCTCCCTACTCTTGAAGATGGTTTCCCGCGCCTGTAAGAACGGTTGTACCAATGCACGTGGGTGCAGAAAAGCTGGCCTCAAGTGTTCTACGCTCTGTATAAATTGCAGTGGCGAGTCATGTGAGAATCGACCGGACTCACTCGTGGATTTTGAATGTGTAGATATAGAAGACCCCACGGATATACATAGAAGGCGACACGGAAGACATTTCGACATAACTTATAGACGACGTTACAAGTGTCAAGGAGAAGAGTCTTCTGTCAGGCTCTTCCAAGAGAAAAAGGGTGGATTGAAATACATATATTTTTTATTACTTTTGACATCCATGTTATCACTTAGTTGAAATAGTGCATTACTTTTCAGTTTTCAGTCCTAAAGAATTCGTTTATCAGATATTTTCAGTCAAATTATGTCATTGCCGGATGAGTTACATGCGTTTGTGCGTTCCCTCTAAAGGACGAAATTCTGAAAACTAACTCTACCTATTATAGTTATCGAAACATTGGTGTTACAGAAGTCGTTCTGGTCTAATTTTGTGAGAACGACCATTATACGAATCCTACATGGCCACGAATAACGAAAACCGATAACATTTATTACAGCTTACAACGAGTAAAGTACCAACTAATGCAATTAGGAACTATTCATCTATCAACAATGCATTATTTATCAATGTAATTACGGAGCTTCTTGGGCGACAGTTATCGTTCTGCCTTCTCTTTGTTGGAACGTAATTAGCCTAAATCCATTTAGCCGTGTACCATTTTGACCATTGAAATGATTCCACATGGTTACAGATGATGAAGACATGGAAATATCAACATCATTTGTCAATTTTGAAAAGTTATCCTACATTTGACGATCTCTATCTTAGATACTGTGATGCCTCCAGATCCCGCCAGAGCACTAGTTTTGTCGGAAATTTTGTCTGCTTTGAAATGTTACTTCGCAGTCACAGGCGAGAATTGGCTACTTAAGCAAAAAAATCCCTAAACCCAGTGGCGGCGGAACCGGGGGGGGGCAGGGGGCGGCGACCCCCTGCCCCCCAGGCTACAATGCCGATCTTATTCTATCCTTTTCGCTTCTTATTCGAGGACCAAGCGACCGTCTCTCAGATCGAAAACCCTGGATCATTTACGAAAAGATAAAAAATAACAATACCTAGAACATTCGCCCCTTCCTCCTCTTTCACTTTTCTGCACAATTTTTGTAGTTAATTTTGAAAATTCTACATACCCTATATATTATTGATTCTTCTTCTACCATTACCCATTTACCCCTGCCATGGGGGGCGTACCCAGAGGAGAAGGGTGATCGGTGGATCGAACCCCCCTCCCCGGAGAAAGTTTCAGCCCAAATTTAAGCGATATGAAGAACATTTATTACATCACCCCGCCCCCACGAGCACATGGGGGAGGGGTCCCCCACTCCACTCCCCTCCCCCTCCCCCACTCTTGTCTCGAGATTCCGATTCCGTTAGCGATAGACAGTGATGGGTCATATCAGTATTAACGATGAACTCGATGGAGACTCGGTGGGTGAAAGGTGGCGGTCGCAAAGGTGGTAACGTGATATTTCGTAGCGAGGGAAATTCGGGGCGATTTTTCAAATTCGTTTACCACAAAGATTTGGCGGAAAGTGTCCTGAGGTTACAGGTTCAGGAAGATACAGGCAAATCCGAAAGCAGCAAGCTTGGGTACGAAAATGGATTGATCGGCAAGAAAGAGGGGACGTAGAACTTTTCGCATTTATAAAAATAATTTCGTTCAAATTGCGCCCCCACTTGTGTTTTTTAAATTCTTTGACGACCATTTCTGATGGGAGAACTTCTATTTCAATTTTACAATTTGACGAGGTGACTTCCGTCACCAATGGGGGACAACGTGAGCAACCTCCTCGTGGTGTCCTCTGGGTTACGCTAATCGCTCACACATTCTGGCAGTTTTCATGGAGGGATCATTAGGCACCACCGAGTCATTCCGGCCGGATCATTCAGCACCACGGGAGCATTAGGCACTTTTCATTTCGGAGCATTAAGCTCCCACTTTCACCGCTCGGGAGCATTAAGCAATACACCCGAGCACATAGCAGCCTTTGGGCTGCCGGAATCGCTGCCTCCGGCAAGATTTCTAGTTACGCCCCTATCTGCACTCCCACACTTTGCTATACGTAAGTATATCTGAATGTTTTATTTGAGTAAGAAACGTTTTTTATTTAAAACCGATGTATTTTGAGTACGAATTGTTTATTATTTAAAACGAATACTTGCCATAAGAAAAAATTCAACTGAAACCAATAATAGTATATTTTATACCTATACGCAAAATATAATGTTTTTTTTAGGGGCGAGAGAAAAATTGGACAGGCGAGGCGTAGCCTCAACTCAAAAATCAGTTTTTTGCTGTGGCGTTGTTACATCCTGCCTCTAACTACATTATTTTATGTTTCACACACATGACCGTTTCAACTTTTGAAGTATTATTTTGTTTTCAATAAAGTACGTTTTCCTTTCCTATCGTACAAATTAATAGCTGGCGACAGGAGGAGAAGAATGCCACGTCGCAGGCAGTCTCAACTTGAAGATTGGGAGACAGCGGACGAGAAATCCACTAGATGCCACATAAATATACCCCTAGAGAAGTATGATCCGTCGAGCGAGTCTTGGGAGTTTTTCGTAGCGAGACTGGATAACTATTTCTCTTTGACTGGAGTTCACGACGACTTTACTAAAAAGAAGCAACTCCTAATTTATTACATGGGAATAGGGGTATTCCAGAAACTATGTTTTAAAATAAGTCCTGACGAACCGAAAGAAAAATCGTATGAAGAGTTGTTGAAGATTGTTGCAGACCTTGAGGAGCCACGTCGAAACATTATCGCCGAACAACACAAGTTTTCGCGACGTACTCAGCATGAAGGTGAATCCGTTACTAGTTTTTTGCAGGATTTAAAAATACTAGCAAAAAGATGTAGTTTCAAGTGTGAACATTGTCTAAAATCCACACAAGACACTCATATTAGACAACAGTTCGTTTCAGGTCTGAAAAATGTTGACATTTTAGAAAAGCTTTTGCAAAGCTGTGACAATTTAACCCTCGATGAGTGTACCAACATGGCAACTGCCATGGAAAATGCTCGAAATGACGCAAAACAAATTCAAGACGGTCAGGATAATAATCGGATTGATCTTCGTTCAGTAAAACAAGGTGACAGGTCGACTAGACAGTTAAAATCTTGTTACAGATGCGGTTCGCCGGACCATTTAGCTAATAAATGCCTTCATAAAACGTCAGTTTGCATGTTCTGCAAAAAAGAGGGACATCTGCAGAAAGTGTGCAGGCAAAAATGCAGAAAAGTGAATAAACAGCACGCATTGACAGAAGTTTTCCAGTCTGAAAGTGAGTCATCGGATGGTGAAGGGAGTCGGCGTGTACACAACATCGCGCTTCCGGAAAGTAAGAGAAAACCTCGTAAGTTAAAAATTGCTTGCTTTCTCGACAATATTCTCGTGCATTTCGAATTTGATACGGGGGCAGCAGTGTCGACCATGTCCGAATCAAACTTTAAAAGTTACTTCCCTAAAAAAAAAAAAATTGTTTCCGAGTGATTTACCTTTATTTACTTACACGGGAGAAAAGATTACGTCTCTTGGTTACGCTACTTTTTCAATAAGATTAAAGAACCAAATCGCCCAAGGAAATTTGTATATTTTACCCGGGAATGTAGACTCAATTTTCGGAAGGGAGTGGATGAGTGAAATAAAAGTCACCTTGCCTGAAATCAAGTCCCTAGATGTCGTGTCAGATGAGCTTCACAAAACTACTGTAGAAAAACTGTACCAGGAATTTCCCAAAGTATTCGACAGTAAACTCGGAAAAATTCCCAATATAACAGGGAAACTTCATCTCAAACCGAACGCCAATCCAGTTTATAAACCTCCCCGTGTTGTTCCTTATGCGATTAGTCGAAAGGTTGAAGAAGAAATTGACCAATTGGAAAAAGAAGGCATCATTACCAAAGTGTCTTTTAGTGAATGGGGAACTCCAATCATCCCAGTCGTGAAGGGCAACGGGGGAATAAGACTGTGCGCTGACTATAAAATTACATTAAATAAATGTCTGGAAAAGGATTCTTTCCCGATTCCCCGAACGGAAGATATTCTGGCTAATCTAGCTGACGGGAAATTTTTTTCTGTCCTCGACATTCGCAAAGCTTATTTGCATCTCGAAATGGACGAGGAGAGCGCAAAAATGCAGACGATTAGTACGCTGAAAGGCAATTACAAAGTGAATCGTTTGATGTTCGGTGTGAAATCGGTTCCATTCATTTGGCAGCGGGCCATAAGTCAAATTTTACATGGCATACCAGGTGTGTCAGTTTTCTATGACGACATCAAGATTCAAGCTCGAACATTTGATGAACATGTCTCCCGTCTTAAGGACGTTCTACGCGCCCTGTCAGCTCACAATCTCCGCGTCAATAAGAGCTAATGCCAATTCTTTCAAAAATCCATTCAATATCTCGGTCATACCATATCTGATGCTGGCATTTCAAAATCAAAAGATAAAATTGAAGCCATCATAAATGCTCCTCACCCAAAAAATTTAAATGAGTTAAGAAGTTGGCTAGGTCTCATAAATTACTACGGCCGTTTCGTGAAACATTTGGCTTCCACAGCGGCTCCACTTTATGATCTCCTAGGGAAAAACAAGAGATTCCGGTGGTCGGAAGAATGTGAGATAGCTTTCGACAATTTAAAAGCCCAAATTACATCAGACGAAATTTTAGTTCATTATAATGACTCCTTGCCTCTTGTTCTCGCTACTGATGCGAGTCCGACTGGACTGGGAGCTGTATTATCCCAAAAAATGCCGGACAACACAGAACGTCCAATCGCTTACGCGTCTAGAACGCTCAGTTCTTCGGAAAAAAACTATAGCCAAATCGAGAAAGAGGCTAATGCGATTTATTGGGCGTTGCACAGATTTTACAATTTTTGTTTTGGTAAAAAGTTTGAACTGGTGACTGACCATAAGCCTCTGCTCTCTATCTTTAGTCCTCACAAAGATTTGCCGTCACTGACAACGCATCGCTTGCTAAGATACGCACTTTTCCTACAATCTTTCGATTTTGACATAAAATACAAAAAAAGTCAAGACAACTTGAATGCTGATGCACTTTCTCGGCTACCTATAAATGGTGATATCAGGGACGATTTCAGGGATGACAGCAGCAAGTACTTCCTCAGACAAATTGATTTCCAGCCGATCACTCATGAAGATATCCGAAGAGAGACCTCAAAAGATTCTGAACTTATGCTAGTGCTTTCTCATTTGACAAACCATACGAACATCGATCTCAAGACTTTCAAAAATTTCAAGAATGAATTGTCTCTCGAGGACGGCTGTATTATGCGAAGTTCAAGAGTGGTCATACCTGTATCTTTAAGAAACGACATCCTCAAGGAATTGCACTCCTCCCACATCGGAATCACGAAAATGAAAGGACTGGCTAGAAGTCACGTGGTGGCCAGGCATTGATTCAGCAATTGAAAGAATGGTCGGGAATTGCAAGTCTTGTGTCGAAAACCAAAGAAATTGTAGCAAAGCAGCAGATCATCTATGGGAACTATCGGATACACCGTGGAACCGTATACACGTGGACTACGCAGGGCCATTCATTGGAAAATATTTTTTAATAGTCGTCGATTCCTTCACAAAATGGATGGAAGTAATCCCTGTTTCCACGATATCTAGCCTAAACACTTTGGAAAATCTACGCACACTCTTTTCACGGTTTGGAATTCCACGAGTGTTGGTTAGTGACAACGGCACTTCATTTACGTCACATGAATTTAACAATTTTCTTCGTTCAAATGGAATCACTCATAAAACCATTCCACCGTACCACCCTTCATCTAACGGTCAGGCAGAATGGTACGTACAAACCATGAAACGTGCGTTGAAGCGATCACTGAACGATTAAGGTTCGCTAAATTTGAAGCTGACCCAATTTGTGTTTTTCAACAGGGTTGAATTCCGCAGCGATCACTGCTCTCCTCATGCTTCAACAGGGATGTCACCATCTGAGTTGATGTTTGGACGAAAAATAAGGACTGTTCTAGACCTTGTGAAGCCAGATAAAGAAAACAAAAAGGAGTTTTCTGGTGTCAACCACCGACTAACAACCTTTGAAATTGGTCAAAAAGTCTACGTCAGAAATTTTGGCAGGGAAGGTCCCCGGTGGGAAAAAGGAGTAGTCGTCAAGAAAGTTGGAAATGTTGTCTACATCGTTGATTTGAACGGCAGAACGACGAAGAGACACTTGGACCACTTACGACCTCTTCAGACGGAAGCATCTAACAAAGCTACGAGAAATCGAAGTTAAGGGGGAGGACTGTTACATCCTGCCTCTAACTACATTATTTTATGTTTCACACACATGACCGTTTCAACTTTTGAAGTATTATTTTGTTTTCAATAAAGTACGTTTTCCTTTCCTATCGTAATTTTTTAAAACATGGGCTGATTTGTTTGACAGCGGCTATAAAATTAGTGTTTGGTGCCTAGCCTCTAAAATAATCATTAGCCTCAATAATATTTTATTAGTCAAAAACCTATCAATAAAATAACGTGTCGTGGTTCATGCGGCCTGGATAGGACGAGTAGAAGATGCCTAAGCATCTCATAGAAAATAGAAAACTCGCGAGCACGGAGGAGCGGAAGCAGCAGCGTGTTGAGCTAAGGGATGCGGTAGTGATGGAAAAAAAAAAAACTGCCAGTTTACTTGGTCAGCGTTTCTTTCCTTTCTTTATTTTCGGAAGTAAAAAAGAAGAAAAAAGTTTCTTCATCTCCGAACGAAGTGAGGAATTCGGTGCTCCCTGGTTTTCTTATAGTAGAAATTCGATAGTCATACCGTATTTTGTTTTTTCGTCCAATGGATAGATTCGTGAAAAGGTATCCTAAAAAGTCTTCAGAGGATCAATTCGTTACTCCGGAAGGATGGTGAGTTTAATGAGAGAACATGCACCTTTAACGTTCTCCACGTAATTTCATTTGAAAAATATGGAGTGCATTTCTCAATGAGGTGCACTAAATTTATCTAGCCAGTGTTTTGATAAAGTTAGATATTTTTTTTAGTCCCGAGAGTACGCGTCCGAAGCCTGCTTCTGAGGAAAATTCACCAGCCTTGTCCCCTTGCGTTGATGGGTAAGCAAACTCATAATAATAATAATAATAATAATAATAATAATAATAATAATAGTAATAGTAATAATAATAATAATAATAATAATAATAATCGATTTCCGTCTGGGTATATTTGTTTAATTGGAAACTAAATCCAAAATAGCGACGGAGTTATTTTTTATACGGTGAATGTTGTAGGATTTCCCAATAGATTACTTGATCAAATTAACATTTCTACATTTCTGTGTTATTTATGCGCGGGTTTCAGGATTCAGATGGGTTTCGCGCCAAGATTGGCTAACGCGTGCATTGGAGAATGGCGTGTAGGGGCCTTGTCTCATGTTAGAACGAGCAGTCGGGAAACCCCATTCTCTGTTGGAAAAACTCACTCTGCGAGGTTGCTACGAGCGTCCTCGCTTGCGGCATTTTTTCCCGTCCTTTCGTACTACTGCTCCAGGGGTTCTGTTCTGTAAATTTTCCACTCTTCCTCCCTATCAACGGATGATTTAATTAGGAACGGATAGGTTGAAAAGGATATTCCTAGGAAAACTTAATTTTATAGTAAAACTCAGCTCTTAGAGGCATACTGCCCCTGTCCACCTTTTCAAGTCATTTAAAATTATTACTTTTCTAAAATAAAAGTCTACTATACTAAAATAAAAGTCATTTAAATTATTACTTTTCAAGTTTTTGATTACTTATAATAATATTTTTTCAACTTCGTAAAATTATAATAACATGCTGGTTTACCTACCGGCTTATAATATTCTTTTCCATAGATCAATATCTCACTACGATCACGAGGAAAGTTCTTTCTCAAAATCATCCACTGATGTGTCGGCTCCACTGGAGGGCCCTCAAAATGAGTACGAGCTCAACTAGTTTAAGTAGTACTTTCAAAAACAATAATAGCATAATTGTTCCCTCTAGCTCTCGCCAATCTGGTTCTCTTCAAGACATTAGCGGAAGAGCAGATTCTGTCTTGCCCGACTCGCGAAATGTACCTAGAGCCACTTTCAAATTCCCTAAAAATGAGACCAATAGGTCTTGCGGTCACAAGTGATTCAGAGATTACCCTTGGCTACACTACGTAGAGAAAACTGAGTTATTTGCGAATGCTCACGTGCCAATAGCAAAGGTCTTTCGCTGCATGTTTGGGAGGAAGCTTTTATTTCCAAAGGCTTCCCTAAACTGGAAGAGAGCTACCGAGAAATTTCAGGCACATGCTAAAAGCCACCAACACCTCCAGTCGATTTCATTTCTTATTCAGATGAAACAAGGGACTCGTTGTTATGTGCCCAGTCAGCTGCCCAGCAAAAAGATACTCAAGTTGTGCTGAGAACCGTAGTAAGTTCATTGCGGTATTTAGCATGTGAAGGCCTCGCTTTAAGGGGACACAAAGATTGTGAGGGAAATCTTCTGTCCCTTCTCGAAGAAAGGGCCCTCGACGTACCACAATTGACCTCGTGGCTTAGAAAAAAGGATAAATGGGTCAGTCACGATATTCAAAATGAAATTGTAGAAATAATGGCTCATGAAGTTCAGCGATCCCTTATCCGAGATATCAAGAAAAGTCAGTACTTTTCCATCTCAGCAGATGGTACAACAGATGTTTCCGGATTCGAGCAATTTTGTCTGACCATTAGATTCGTCGATCCTCACTCTTTTCACGTACATGAATACTTCATGGGGCTATTCAACCCTCCGGACGCGACGGCTGCGACATTGTTTGAGACTATAAAAACAATGCTTATCTCCCTTGGGTTAAGCTTTGACAATTTGAGAGGCCATTGTTTTGACGGGGCTTCCAATATGGCCGGAAGATTGAACGGTGTGCAGAAAAAGATTAAAGACGCCCAAGAAAAGTCTTTTTTTGTCCATTGTTCAAACCGCTCCTTGGACCTAGTCCTACAAGAATGTGCTCGGCAGTGTGACACCATTTCTGATTCGCTGACACTAGTCAGAATGGTCAGCAATGCCATTCTTGAATCCCCGAAGAGAAAAAACATTTACCACTCTGTCGTACTGGCAGAAAATACCCAAGGGTCTGGAGGTGGAAGTGTCAATAACGTCGTTGCTCTCTACCCAACTAGATGGACGGTAAGAACGAAAGCTCTAGCCAGATTCGTCGAAAATTACGAAAGGATCCACAAGACTTTGGAGGAAATAGTCTACGACAAAACGTCATCCATAGCTGATGACACTAGGTCTACACTCAGGGGATTCCACAGGAAAATGACGAAATTGCGAACTTATGTGGGTATACTACTGTCCATAAAAATATTTCAGCCGTGTGAGGAAGTAGCAAGAGCTCTACAGGGGGAGAACTGCACGGTTACCGGAGCCAAACAGAGTGTGAACGCCCTGATTAAAGCACTGTCTTCGATAGAAAAACCTGATTTTGATCAGGTATGGGATGAGACACTTAACGCGTCGGAGCGCCTAAATCTCGTTGAAGCTTCACCAAAAAGGAGCAGGAAAATTCCAAGACGGTTTGAGCAAACGGACAAACCATGTGACGGAGCCCAACTGAGCGAGAAGGAGAGCTTGTATGCAGAGTTTAGAGAAGCCTTAGGCCTTGTGCTCTCTGAACTGAAGAGGCGTTTCAGTCAAGAGACGATGGACAAGCTTTCAGCAATGGAGACAGTGCTTCTTGCACCCGATCATAAAAATCTCGATCTTGAAGGAGTAGGTACTTGGGATTCACAAATCCGATTTCGACATTCAACAATTGTCCAGTCAGCTTATGTTGGCACCTAATGTCGTAGACATTAAAAACGTGAAATCGGTTGGCGAATATGCCGAGGTATATGCAGCTATTACCCATGACCACCAGACTACTGCTGAAGGACATCGGCTCTTTGGTATCTCTGTTGTTAACTGTTCCTGCCACATCAGTGTGCCCCGAAAGATCGTTTAGTGCTCTCTCCAGAGTAAAAACAAAATTAAGATCAACAATGGCTCAAAAAAGATTGACCCATTTACTTATTTTACATGTTCACAAAAACAAAACTAAAACTTTGTCCTTGGGCAGCGTTATGAAGGAGTTTTCGAGCAGAACAGCAGAGAGAGTCAAAGTATTCGGGTTTTCATTTTCCGAGCAATAAGTTGAAATTGAAGAGCACGTTAAGACAAAATTTAGATTATGTAAAAATATGTGAAGAGAAAATTTGAGTTATGTATAGTTTAAATTATGTAAATATGTTAATGAAAATTTAATGATGCAAAAATATGCTAAAATGGAAATTTAAACGGTGTATGTAAACTATAAATTTGATTAATATAAATATGTTGAGTGAAAATTCAATAGATCCTAATTATTTCTTTGAAAACGTTTTTTTTTTTAATTATTATTTTTTCCCCGAGGGGAAAGGAGCCTTAAACCCGTAGATGGGCTGCGCACTTGTAATACGCGAATGAGAGATCTGCGTTAAGAATGCAAGTTTTCAATGGAAATTGTAATTGGAAAGTCTGAAGCTGCGTTAGCCATTGGCTTAATTGTCATATCTTCTTCGGGTACTTCATCTTCTTCAAAAAGCAAAACAAGCCTTAACCCTAATAGTAAAACATCAATTAGCGGGGATAGATGAATCATGGGCGTAGTTAGACCAGTCACGATTGGTCACTTCGTTTTTCCTGGGAACGGAGGCACGGACAATTCTACCCTCATCATGGCACGTCTGCTCACTGTGCTGTGGGCTGATTATTCCGCCTGTGAGAATTGAGCTTTATTCATGGTTACCCTGTTGTTCAAAATTGCTAATCCACGAAAGTGAATCAAAAAAAAAATTGAGTGAATTTAACTTAATTCACGGCATTGAACGTTGTAAGTATAGTATATTACCACATTCAAAACATTCCCAAACTGCCGAAAATTCAATACTATTGAGCACCCTCTACATATACAATACCTTGCCTCCTATTTACTTAAAATTGTGAACTACAGTATACTTCACCTTTCTATTGATTAAGGTAAGGTTGGGATGGTAATGAAGGGTATGGTGGTGAATGGCATGGTGGTGGGTGGGTAGGGGGAGAACCTTAAATCCCGCCCCCCTGAACCAAAATACTTCCGCCGCCACTGCCTAAACCCGAAAAAAATCCAAAAATTTGCGCCGTCTTTCCCGAATTCAAGGATGATCCCGAGGTTTTTCGAGGTCAACAATTTGAACACATCATGCCTACACCACCCTCAACAACATGAAACAAAAAAATCACCTATAACCTAATTATTGCAACCTTCGACACCTTATTTTACTGGGCTACAAAGCAAAATCGTCGTTTTTGAACAGATTTGGTCTCCTACGACTAGGACAATAAAATCCAGCGGCGTCTACAAAAAAAATGGTGGGGGGGGGGGGTTCTGACGCTGGGGGGGGGGCTCAAAAATTCAAAAGGGAGGGGGGGCAATGGGAATTATTCGTGGTACTGAGGGAAACTGGCGGACCTACACCAATCGGGGCCCGGAGCGGAATTTTCTATGTTAGTCTTTTCTCAATTACAGCCACAAAGTTTCCTCGAGAAGCCGCGAACTGGCGTATTTTCAATAACAGCCGAAAATTGGAATATTGTCAATTTTAACCGCGAACTAGCAATTTCTCACAATAATTTCAGCAGCAGAAGATCGTTTTAACCCATAAATTAGCGATATTTCTCAATTTCAGCCATAAATTTGCGTTTTCCTAAATTTTTGCTGATGCAAATTAGCAATGTTTTACCCTTATAGCACCGAATTAGCACTTTTTTCCCGATTTGAGCTGCATTACTTTTTTTCATTAACGTGCGAATAATTAACGTTATGTCAAGACCTTATCCGCGAATTAGCGCTTTTTAGCCGCAAATTAATTAGCGATGAACGTTTGTCCAAATTTTATCCGCTAGTTAGCGCTTTTTGACAGTTTGATTCGCGGTATTTCTCAATTTATGAGCATTAAATTAGTTATTTTTCTCCATTTTCGCCTTGAATTTAGCATTTGTCGAAATTTTAGCTGCTAATTAGCAATTTTTCCTAAATTTCAGTAGTGAATTACCGTTTTTCGCAAAAAACTTTGAATTTAGCGTTTTTTTTTCAATTTTACCCGTACTAATTTGTGATTTTTCTCAATATTGGCCGCAAATTAGTGGTTTTAAACATTTGGCCCCGCATTATCATTTCTTGCTGCGGATTAGCGTTTTTCTCAATTTTTGCCTCGTATTCGTAATTTTTGTCATTTGTATCCGAAAATTAACGTTTTTTCTATATCTTATTATCCGCGAATGAACGCTTTTTCTCCATTTTTGCCGCGGGGTAGGACAAATAACAGCACAACCGCCTATTTTTCTACATTTAGGTTGTCAAGTGGCCTCTATACCCCATCGAATCGTCCATTTTTTGCGCCTTCTCAACTTTATCCGCTTGATAAGGACCTAATACGACTGGGGATCGGCGTATTTTCTCTATTTTAAACGCAAAGTTACCCCCAGAAGGCGCGATTTTTCTTAATTTGAACCTTCAGAATAGCGCTTTTGAGGGCTAAATCGAACATTTTATTGCTCTTCACACCTTTTGCTGATCGTCCTCAGGTCGGATAGACTGAAAATCGACGAAAAGGGCCCCATTCCTTCTTGAACATAGAACCTAAAGATCCTCTTTTTCCCATCTTTAAGCTTTTCGCGGGCCCCCCCTCTGACTGTGGCCCGGTGCGGTCCGCCTCCCTCACCCCTACCGCGATACGCGCTACGGGTGGGTGAGCGTCCAAAAGTGTCAAGAATGGGATGCTGTCCGATAGTTCTTGACTATTGGGGTGTGCACTAGGTGGACACCGGGGGGGGGGGGGATAATCCAGGACATTGTAGCACACAATAAGGCTAGGAATTTTATCGGGGGGGGGGGAGGTATATTTGTTCACCCTGGTAACGAGGAGGAAAGCTTTATATTACCGCTCCTAACTAAGAATTTTACATTGATGCATCAGGCATCAGGGGGGGGGGGCAGCCAAGAATTACAAGTTTCGTGGAATACATACACATTTGAAAACAAATTTGAAGTTTCAGGGCTACACACTCGTAGACAACGATATTGAACGTTTAGATGATTAGCCGCGAAATTGTGAGTTTCAAGCTTATGTTAGCCCTAAAAAGCCACAAAATTGAATATTTCGAATGATAATTAGACGCAAAATTGCATTTTCCCCGGGAGCTATAGCCACAAACTTCCGGTTTTGAATATTCACCGGCAGAGAAAATTGCGAGTTTCGATCGATAAACAGCCTCGAAACTGTAAGTTACAGAAGAAATTTGCTGCAAAATTACAGTTGGCAGGGGGGAGGAGACAAAAAATGGCCACTAAATTGAGGTTTTAGGGTTGCTGAAATTGAGAAATGTACTAATTCGCGACTTACTGGAGGCAACTTGGTCGCTAAAATGGACAAAATACGCTAATCCACGTAGGCACTTGGGCGGCTGAAATTGCGAAGGCGCAATTAAATACTGTTCTTAGGACAATTACGCGCCATGAAGGCTGGAAAGAGCGCAAATATTCGTGGCTAAAAACTGCGCGAGAGAGAGAGAGGGGGGGGGAAACGCTCATTCGCTGTTTCACGGTGTAACTTCCAGACCAAAACTGTGAAGAAATCGCGGGGTATAAAGCCATTTTATAGCTAAATGTTTGAATAAAACACCAAAATGTTCTGTTCTTGAAGCAGCAGCTTCGCGGATTTTCTGAAAATCCATCAATCCGGGACTGAACTTTCTCAATTTTAGACGTCAAGCGCTTGTTTATCAATTTTTTAACGCTAATTAGTGCGTTTTCTCACTTATACGTGCGAGTTAGCGATTTAAACCTTAATTATGGACGCGGACTTGGTTCAAGAACAGCACAGTACGGTGTTTTATTCAAAAATTTAGCTATAAAATGACTATACTCTTGCGATTTTTTCACAATTTTGCCACAAATGTTTGCCAATAAGTGACAAGGTGTGGTTTAATCGATTTCAAGCGTTTTCTAGCGTTCTAATTGGGGTTGAGAGATGGGCATTTCCAGGGGTGCCCGATGTCACTCTCGGGAGCAATTTGGGCCTATTTCAAAGGGGGAATAACAAAGTGGTAATTTGGTGCACATTTAGACCAAACCACGTGGAAAACATTTTTCGGCGACGAGCTCCCAGAACGGTATATATTGTCCAGCTACGAAAGATCAGATCAGAAATCACCGAATTACACTGTCAAAAAAGGGGCATAATAGTCGTTTTTGATAAGATTTGGTTCCCCCATGACCAGGAGAATAGAATGTGCCAGGAGCTCTTGGACGAAATAATTTTTGACAGAATCCCCGAGCTCCGAGCACATTATATTATCCTAATACAAAATGTAGAAAAATACCATTTTAGCATTCAACTTGCAAAAAAAGGGGCAAAATCTTCGTTTTTGAACTGATTTGGCCACCAACGTCCAGGCTTTAAGCACATTTAGACCAAACGTTCTTCACTTGTTCGTTTGTTGTTCGCTGCATTCAGAGCTCAGGAAAATAGTAGACTCACTACTACAGGGGTTTATAACAGCCCAATGAACAGAAGTAAGCAATTGTAATTTATTTAGAAAAATTGAACAACAAAACTTTTAAAAATGAATGAGCACCAGTTAAAACTTAAATTTGAATTCTTAAACGCACCACGCGGCTAAATCTGAAAGATATAGAGACTAAAGATGCGTTCGCACTTCAAGTTATTGTATAGTAATTAATGTCAAATTGACACCATAAATATAAGGATTAAGCCACTGAATATTTCAGTGTGCCAAAATTAAACGCACCTCTTGGTAAAAAAAAATGTTAGCATAAGATTTGAAACAACGTTTCCGGTGACTAGAGGACTAGATATCTAAATCTAGAACTTAAATGACGAGACATCCATTTTTCTTAGTAATAATTTTCGGGAAATAAAGAATTTAGTAATGCCCCCTTCATAACTAAAACAGAAGATAACGTTCAAGTATAGGACTGTAGTCTATTAAACAGAATGTTGCAGAAAGGGGCTCGTTTTCAGCTAACTCCTTCAACTATGAAGTTCTTAATCGCCTAATTTGATTGTAACAACAGTAATCTTAAATTGCACTAGGTGCTTTGTGAATAGTAAATAATAAAGCTATTCTTCGGCAATCAATTATCGTTACAACGCTAAATCTCAGTGATTGTTTCTACTTTGCAAGTTTCAACAATGCAAAAACGTAAACTTATATAACAAGAATTCTATTCATAAAAAAGCACCAAGTTCTGAAAAACAACGCTGCTCTTCTCGCACGTTTCCTACAATTGATTTCAATGTCAGCTTATCTCTAGTCAAATGTCAACATCAAAATAGATATCCGTAACGGATAAACACTAGATTAACTAAATAATACAAAATACATTAAGTTTCAACCGCGGAATGTGGTCATATTTCAGTATAAAACGTTACACGCTCGATGCCGAGCAGTGAAAAGACGGACGGCAGTAGGTACAAAGTTATAAACCCGATTGCAGCATACGTAATATATTTGTAACAGAGTTCGACCGTGTTTTTCGTCGACGACGGTCCAACGTGCGTTGATTGTCTCAATTTAGCTGGATCCTCTCTCAGAAGGAAACAGAGAGTTGCGAAAGACGCTGACTTGCATATGGCTTTGGTGGCTAGAATACAGCTGAAGCCGATGGCAGCCCGAAGACATATGAGACCTACACACACACACATTTGGGGACTCGATAGACATTTATTTTAGAGAAGGTTGGCTTCAAGTTACCCATCGCCTCATAATTAGGCCAATGAACTCGGTAAGGTGGATCAGTCAAAGCCTTGCTCATAATTCCTAGTTGGTAGTTAGTCCAAGCCCCCAAATGGACTCCCACACATACGCTGATCACCATGGTTGTATCCTGCCTGATTGAAATAAATCGATTAAAAATGCAATATTTAGCATGAATTCGAATTTTATTACCTCGTGGGTGTCCAAATGTCACTTTTAGGGTAAAAAGCGATGATCGCAATGCTGACAAATAAGAGCACGGGAGGAGACCATCTGTTTGTGAGCCAAAACTCATCCATCGCGTCAACAAATGGAACGATAGGAAACATTAGAATAATTGCCAGTACGAGACCAACAATGACATCCTGCGTACATAGTGAAATAATGATTTGAGAGTTCAATCATCAGAAGGGATCAACAATGCTCACCAGCACTGTGTGCATTCCAAGATAGAGACGACTGACGGAAATCACCGCACACCACAGTACGGCGATAACGAGTCCAATAACCACGCTGTACTGAAAAAAAGGGTTCAAATGAATGAACGCAGCATCAAACCAAACAACTCAGGTCAAGCTGAGAACAGTGGAATGCACTCCCGCCATAAGCTGAAAGCGGGCAGTTCCACCCCACACCCTTCCACGAGTGGTGGATTCACCATGGCCTCAAAGGTTTAGTTAAGAATGGAGGAACATGTCGATGTTTTTTTGTTTTGTTTTAACTTTACTTTGCAGACTTAAAAAACTAATCGTGCGGCCCTGAAAATTCCTGAAAGATCATGATTCCCGCCATGAAAATGACCAAACTGACAATGTGCGCATTTTCGTTTCACAGACTACTTGCACCATAAAAACTGCTAAACAGACTACTCGCGCCCAGAAAAAGCCTAAACGGACGATTCCTGTGAATTGAAAAATCGACCAATGGCCAAAAACTTACCATTCGCGCCTTGACTTGACCATTTGTGCCCTAGGATGGCAGAACTGATGATTCACGCCTTGAAAATAGCTAAAATTATTAATGTTTAAGCTAAAAACAGCCAAACTGATGATACCTGCACCAAGAATGGCTAAAATCGACCATTCGCTCGCAGAAAATGCCCAAACTAACCGTTCTCGCCGTAGCTTAACGTACTATTCACTTACGCCCTATAAATGGCAAAACTGACTATATGCCCCCTAAAAATAGCCAAATTGAGTATTACAGCCATAAAATCGGCAAAACTGACTGCCATCAGTTTGGAGCCAGAAATGTGCTCTAAAAAAAGGTTGAACTGACAATTTGCGCCTCGAAAATACCCAAACAGACGATTCCTTCCCTGGAAAAGGGCCGAACTGACCATTCGCACTTATGAAGTGGATAAATTGGCAATTCCCATTCTTAAAAATGGCAAAACTGACGATTCGTGCCTTGAAAATATCAAACTGACTATTGTTGCCCTAGAAATGGCCATAATGACAGTTATAGCGCCGTAAAAATGGCCAAACTGGCTACTCACGCCATAAAATTGACTGAATGATTTTATTTACCCATACATAATTGTTGTCTATTAACAGTTTAACTGTCGATTCGCGCTTTCAAAGGCCTAAACAGATGATTCCAGTCCTTAAAATGGCAAAACGACCAGTTAGCTCGTCAAAAATCGCCGAACTGAGCCTTCAAGGCTTGAAAATGTCTAAATTGACGATTCATGCCCTAAAAATAGCAAAACTAGCTATTCACGCCCTAAAAATGGCATAATCGTACTGGCAATTCACGTTTCACGCTCTAAACAAGGCCAAACTGATCATTTGCGCCCTATAGAGGCTATCAACGGTGTTAATGGCGATTCGCGCCAATGAAATGGCTCTCTGCACCAAAAAAATTGCCTAACCCATTCCCAGCGTTGGCTACACGCACCCTAACTGACTGGATTTAAGCTGACCACTCTCAAGCTGTGAGTGCTTGGCTGGCTAATCACGCCAAATCGAAGCCTTGGCGCCTTGAAAATGGCTAAACTGCGGACGACTCGTGTCCTAAAAATAACCGAATTCATCATTTGCACACTTGCAACTGGCGTAACTGACGACTTATGCATTGAGTTTTGCTGCACCGCTAAACAAACAAACAAACAAACAAAATATATTTTTGCGCCCTAAACATTTGCGCACGAATTTCCCCGACGGAAGGTGGCCCCTCGATTGACAGCCCTCAAGTACGAATGTGTCGACTTTTTCGCGGACCCATTGAACACCTTGGCATGGCTCAGCGGTACGCAAGTGACATTGGGGGAGGGCAGTAGCGGACCGTGAAAATTCGTGTCTTCTTGAGGAAAATTCGCGGCTAAAATGGAGAAAAGTCCTCGAGCGCACTAATGTGCAACTTGCTAACGCGGCCAAGACTTTGGAAAAAGCGCTAATATTCGTGGCTGTAACTGCGAGAAAGCGCTGACTATGGTCTCCAAGTTCCAGGCCAAAATTGCGCAAAAATCACTGATTCGTGGTGTATGGAGGCCATTCTTCGGCTAAAATGTAGAATTCAACGCAAAAGTGTTGTTTTTGGCTAAAAATTGAGAAAACGCTACTAATTCAAGGCTGTACAATTTAAAAAAAAAATTGCGGCTAATATTGACACAAGCAACGCTAACTATATGGTTAAAATTGGGCAAAAAATGGCAAATTCACAACTGAAATTGCACGTAAAAATTCGCATAAATCGCGCAATTCACAGCAATAGTAGCAGAAAGCGCTATTTAACAGCTCAAATTAAGAAAAATTGCTACAAATACCTAAAACCGCTAGAATCGGATGCGGGGCTAAAATGTGAAAAACAAAGCGGCTTAAATTGAAAAAATCTCTAATTGACGCGGTCAAAATGAGGAAAAACTCTAATTTGCAGCTAAAATGGAGAAAAAGTGCTAATTCGCTGCTAAAAATGGGGAAAATGACTAATCTGCGGTCAAAAATTGCGAAAAAAGCTCACCTTCGCGCCTTTTGAAGGCAACTTTAAGGCTATAAAATTGAGAAAAACGGAATAGTCATGGCTATAAGTTAAAAAACCACCGCTCTGATTCACGGCTAGAACTGAGAAAAAGCGCTGGTCTATTGCTAAAAGTACAACAAAATTGCTAATGCGGTGCTAAAATGCATAAAATAATGCTAATTTGCGGCTGACTTTTTAGCCTGGCTAAAGATTAGGGGAAAGGCTAATTTTCAGCCAAAAAAAAAGACTAATTCGCTGCTAAAAATGAAAAAAATCGCCAACTTGCTGCTTAAATTGCGGAAAACGCCATTGAAAAAAGTTGCTAATTCACGGATTAGAAACGCTACTACGCTGCTAAAATTAAGAAAAAGCGGTAATTCGCGGGTAAAAATGAGGAAATCACTAATTCGCGGCCGAAAATTGCGAAATATTTATATTAAGGCATCAAAAATCGAAAATACGCCAATTCGCGGCATCAGCAGTCAACTTTGAGGTTAAAATTGAGAAAAGGCGCCATTTATAGCTTTATAGGTAAATAAACGGCTGATTTGCGGCTGAGAAAAATTGCTAATTCATAGCGCATGGTGAAAAAAAAAAAAAAAAAAGCGATTTGTGACAAAAATTTGGAAAAAAAAACCTGCTATATTGCGGCTAATATTGAGGAAAATACGTAAGAAAACGCTAATTTTTGAGCTCAAACTGAGAACAGTGCTAATTCTCCGCTAAAATATAGGCAAAATTGCTAATTTGCTGCTAAAGTGGAGAAAACTCAACTTGATGGGGGGAGGGGGTCTCTTGGAGATTTCCGCCCCGAGGCCCGATAGGTGCAGGTAGGACAGTGGGGGGTCTGTCTAAAACGCGGATCTGCAGATCTGCAAGATTAACACCTCGCATCTGCAGATCTGCAGATTAACACCCCAAATCTGCAGATTAACACCTAAGATTCCGTAATTCAACGAACATGAGACTACAATGAGGAAGTAACGCATTTTCCAAAACCATGCCGTCATGATAGCTTGGTTACCAAAACTCATGAAAACACGATCCGTTCACATAAAATCAGGCCCTATACTTTTTTATTAATTTTTAAAACTATTGGGTTGCGGGACCCATTTGAAATAGGCTAGATAGACTGATGCCGCAATAACAGCCTTCGCATAACCTTCACAATGGCTTCCCACAAATCAAACAATAGGACTTTAGAGAAAGGGGATGGTCAAGAAGGGGCAACACATGATAACAGTCATGATGCGGAGGGTTGGGAGGGGTCACGACCCCTTAGTTACGTCACGAGTCACAGACCGGCCGTTTAAGGTAACAAAAAAAATTGGCTATAAATCGAAATCAATCATTTACGCACTAATATTCAATTCCTGGTCATATTTAGTTATTTTCTTTGGAAAAAAAAGGTCTCCAGCGATTTTTATTTTTTATGTTACTTTCTCATTGAAAAAGAAAGTTAAAGTAGACCAATAATAGGCACAATATTTCCGATCGTATTTTAATAAGACTATATTAAGCGAAACTCGAACAATCACTTTTACTTCATTCGTTCAGACTTCAGTTACATGCAACAGCCAATCATGCCATTTACAAAAATATGCTTCAATTTTGACGCTTCCTTGTAAATACAACAGGCAATTCCCCCGGTAGCGTGCGGATCTGCAAATTCATAAAAGCCTGCAGATCGGCCACTTAGCGTTAATTATTAAGCCTCAAAATGCATACTGGAGCTAATCCAACAATTTTGGATGATTCACTTCAATTTTGACCCTTCCTGGTCAATACAACAGGCGCTTCCCACCGTAGCGTGCAGATCTGCAGATTCATACAAGCCTGCAGATCGTCCACTTAGCGTTAATTGTTCAACCTCAAAATGCATACTAGAGCTAATCCAACAATTTGGGATGATTCACCTCAATTTTGACGCCTCCTGGTCAATACAACTAGCACTTCCCCCCGTAGCGAGCAGATCTGCAGATTCATAAAAGCCTGCAGATCGGCCACTCAGCGTTAATTGTACAGCCTGAAAATGCATACTAGAGCCAATCGTACAATTTAAGATGATTCACCTGAATTTTGACCTCTCCTAGTCAGTATGAATTTTGAGGCTGAATAATTAATGCTAAGTGGCCGATCTGCAGGTTTTTATGAATCTGCAGATCTGCACGCTACGGGGGGAAGTGCCTGTTGCATTGACCTGTTGTATTTGGAGGGGTCAAAATGTAGGTGAATTATCCTAAATTGTTGGATTAGCTCTATTATGCATTTTGAGGCTTAATCATTTACGTCAAGTGGCCGATCTGCTGCCCTTTATGAATCTGCAGATCTGCACGCTTCGGGGGGAAGTGTCTGTTGCATTGACAAGGAGGGGTCAAAATTGAGGTGGATCACCTTAAATTGTGTGATTGGCTCTAGTAGGCGTTTTGAGGCTGAACAATTAACCTTACGTGGCCGATCTGCATTCTTTTATGAATCTGCGGATCTGCACGCTACGGTGGGAAGTGCCTGTTGTATTTACAAGGCACTCGTAAATGTCAAAATTGAAGCATGTTTTTGTAAAAGGTATGATTGTCTGTTGCATGCAATTGAAGTCTGAACGAATGAAGTAAAAGTGATTGTTCGAGTGTGGCGCTTAATTATAGTCTTATTCAGTGGCGGATCTAGGTTTTTGTCTTGGGAGGGGTTACACACCATAAATCCACTCTTCCGGAAAATGCGAATTAACTCTATTTTTCTCTATTTTCCATCGGATAAGCTCGTAAGTCCGATTAACTCTCTCTTAATTCTGAGTTTTAGCCCGAAACTTGCCTGTGTAGTAATTACGAATTGGTGTTTTCCCAATTTTTGCCGCGATATAAGCACTTTTTCACAATTTTAGCCGTGAATTAACGGGTTTTCTCAAATTGATCCGCGATTTATTCGTTTTTCCCCGTTTCAGCAGCGAATGATCGCGTCTTGTCCACTTCAGCCACCTTTTTATCTACATTAAGCGATATATCTTTGAGCAGACGGCTGATCCAGGACTTCCTCAAGGGGGGGGGGGGAAATTGTGTCCTTCGCTCTACTAAAAATGACTCAACAGCGATTTATTACTACCTAGAAATAGCTATTCCCATCATAAAAACGGCTAAACTGACTATAATCGCGCCCCAAAATAGCAAAACTGACGATTTATGCCTTTTGAAAACGGCTAAACTGCGACTAATTATACCCTAAAATTTCGCAATTAGGTACCTCTCTAAAAATGGCCAAACTGACTCCAAGTGCAAAAAATTGGCTAAACTGACGGTTCACGCCCTGAATATGCCTAAACTGATGATTCCTGCCCTGAAGGCTGCAAAATTCACCATTGGCGCGCCAATAATGGTCAAACTATAACCTTCATGGGACTAAGCACGCTAAAAACAGCCAAACTGGTGGATGCGCCGCTTTAAAGGTGGCCAAACTGACTTTACGAGCTCCAAAAATGTTTAACTGACGTCATTCTTGCCCTGTACGCGCTTAAATAAATTATTATCCCAGCCCTGAAAATGGTAAAATCGACCAGTATTTCGCCAAAAAATAGCCAAACTGACTATTCTCGCCTTGGTATGACATCGTATTCGCGGCTTTTAAATGAAATGAAAAAAAAAAAAACTCATTGACTATGCGCCCTAAAATTGGCGGCCAAACTGGCTATACAAGCCATACAATTGACAAAACCTGCTCTACGCTTTCTAAAAGTAGCTCAACTGACGATTCGCGGCTTGAAAATATCACGCTGACTATTCATGCCCTAGAAATTGCCATATACTGGCAGTTTGACGTATTCACGCCCTAAAAATTGCTAAAACTGACTCTATATGTTTAATAACGTGGCCTATTAAGGGTTAAACTGACGATTCGCGCTCTGAAAATCCCTAAACAGATTATTCATGTTTTGAAAATCGACCATTTGTGCGTCAAAAAAGGCTAAACTGAGATATTTTCACACGTTTAAAATGTCTGAACTGACGATACGTGTCCTAAAAATAGCAAAAAGCTGTCTATTAAGACTCAATAATGGTCAAACTGATCAAACGCGAAAACTCCCCCCTTTCCGTCACCACTGCCCCAAAGGAGGGGACTCGAGTCCCCTGGTTGTGAGGAAACTTTGTTTTCTTTCTTCAATTCTTGATTTTTTTTTTTTTTTTCAGTTCTTATGTCATGACTTTATGTGGATTGGCGTTATCTTCATTTTAGCCGCGAGTTACCGCGTTTGCTAAATTATAGCCACGAAATAGCGGATTTTCTGCAATTGATCCGCCGAGGTAGCGGTTTTCAATTTAGCTGGGCATTATTTCTAAATTTTAGCCGTGAATTATTCCCGGCAAAAAAAACAATTTCACCCGCGAATCACCGCTCTTACTGAATTTCAGCCCCGAATTAGAAAATCCGTGAATTATCGTTTTTCTCCATTTTAGCTTCACAATCAGCGCTTTTTCTCAATTTGTGCGGCCAATTTTATCGGCGCGCCGCTAATTTCTTAATTTTAGCCGCGAATCACCGCAGTCCTCAAACTTAGCTGTAAATTAGGGAATTTTCTTAAATTGATCCGTTTTCTCCTTTTTAGCACTGCCCTTCTTAGTCATGTGGATTAGCGATTTTATGGAGTTTCCTCAATTCTAGCGATTTTTATCTATTTTTTCCTCTTTTACATATTTTTAATACAGCGGAATTTTATGCAAATGGAAAACGCTATCAATTTTATGGCTGCCCACCTCTTCACCCCTTCATCGATGCACTACTGGCTGTATTGTAGATGAGGGACGAATACAGGGGAGGAGGGTCTATAGGAATCATCTGTGCCGCGACCCTTATTCAGCAGCCTTGGTAAAGATAAAAGAAATCTTTCCAATGACCAGCAATAGCATACGCAATCTTCTTAGGGGGGGTTTAAACCCCCAAAACCCACCCCGTAAATCCGCCACTGGTCTTATTAAAATACGATCGGTAATGTTGTGCTTATTATTGGTCTATTTAAACTTTCTTTTTCAATTGTAGTCTCATTTTCGTTGAATTACGGAACTTTAGGTGTTAATCTACAGATTTGGGGTGTTAATCTGCAGATCTGCAGATGCGAGGTGTTAATCTTGCAGATCCGCGTTTTAGACAGACCCATTCTGTGGACCAGCCCATATAACTGGACCTAAAGTGTCCCGACTGGGCTGATTTTCTGTATATTTAGACTTTGCTCCGGTGGCAGTACAAGCCATCAAAATTTTAGTGACGAACCGGTTAATTGCTGACCCCCTTCTCCGCCCACCGGATGGGCTAGTCAGCAGAATTCAACACGCTCCGGTGCGAGGAGAAGGGGGTCAGCAATTAACCGGATCGTCATCAAATTTTGATGACTTGTATGGCCACCAGAGCAGAGTCTAAATACACAAAATGAGCCCAGTCGGAACACTTTAAGGTGAGTTATGGGCTGGCGGTCCGTAGAATTAGTTTTGTTGGTCCGCAAATTATTAGAAGGACCCCCCCCCCCCCCGCCAAATAGGTCACCTTAGCCATGTCAGTCATTTTTACTCACCTCGTACCTCTTCAACGTGTACAAAAAGACGGAAAACGGTATCGAAACACCAACCATAGCGTGAGTCGAGGGCATGCCATACTCGAGCGCCCACTTTTCTTGCATCCTGTACACCGGTGGACTCGCCGGCCTCGGCCAACGGACCACGTCCTTTATTCCCTGCCCTGATTTGACCAAGAAAAAATGTGAATTATTAAAGATCTTTGAAGATTGGACAGAAAAATTCGTACCAATGCACATGATAATGGCCCAGACCATGACGACACGGCGTCCAACGGCACCATCGATGTTCCAAAACCAAAACGGTATGAAGGACCCGTAGAATATTTCATCGCCCAGTTCGGTGCCAATGACAAACAGGTAGTACCAAAATTTGTTGGTCACCTCGTAAGGAACTATAGAATGATTCTTGGAATTATTCGAAGGCTCGGACTGTTCGTTGTCGGTATCCGAGAGGAAAATGTCAGTTTTCTTTGAGTTCGAAGATTGAACTCCGAACCAGTGCTGAATTTTTAGAACCAAGTGAGGATCTTTCAAGTATTCCACGTAATTAGCCATAATTTAACAGTATTCAAACAAATTCAAGATTGAAAGTACTGGCCGAAAATACCTATAACTCCTCCGAATCCAACTTCCGCGGGCCATTTACCATTTGGGTTGAAAAGTGAAAACGCTGCATAAAGAATCTTGCCTTGAGTTGATACGAGTGAATGATAACGATAAGATTAGAAGTTTGAAAAGTTTGTTTTTTCTCGTTCTGGCATGTGTTAGCATAAGATTTCTTCTTCAAATAACGCGAATATGACGACCAAAGCTTTGCAACTTCTTCTCGGAAAATGCGTGCCTTCCATCAAACCGGATGCGGTCAAGATTTGCGTTACAACCATGGAGCTCGACCAGAATTTGTACATGTATTTTCGCAAGTTCTCATTTCTGTACGCTCACGACCCTCAGCGACTTTGCAAAACGGGCGATGTCGTCCTGATTGAAGCTCTTCCTCAGAAATTGTCAAAACTTGTCGGGCACCGGGTGAAAAAAGTGGTGTATCCCATGGGTGACGTCGTCGATCCCTTGACCGGCAAACGAGTGAGTCGGACGAGTTTCCGCGAGGATATTGTCGAAGATTCCAAGTTGTACGGGCCAAATGAAAATGCATTCGATTACGACAAAGCTCCTCCCCGGGGATGGCTGGAAGGAAAGAAAGATTTTACGGACAAACCAATTTATTTGAAATACCATGAAGACGGGACTCCTCAGCCTTACGGCTATTAATTCTTGTACAAATAGTTGTGTACTAATTGTTCATAGTTGTCTTAATTGTTTAGAATAAAATTTAAAATACAGCCACTTTCAAGTTTTGCAGCAAAATTTTTCTAAAATTGAATTTTCCCCCAGCTTTTCCTTCCTTCAGCTTTCCTTTTCCTTTTAGTGGACAGTGGAGCGCTCTTTGTTTTGATCTGACACAACTCCACAAGAGGTAACGTTATCATATCAAAATGCGACAAAGGACAAACTGAAAAGGTCTATCAGTCAAGAAGACACACGTAAACGATGAGTTGAAATTTGCGTGTTTTTACAATTTTGTGTGATTTAAGATCAATCCAGTTTATGCAGTTTTATGTCTAATTTTCTCCAAGCCCCCATTGCAAAATAATACACGGGACAATGCTCCGTTCCTGTGTAATCTTGAGCCTATCGGTTTTTCATTTCGTTTTCGGCGACATTGCAAATTTGAAGGGCTTCGATGACACGGTTTTGTTCAAAATCAATTGGCCGGGCAAATCTGGCTCTGAATTGTTGGTGAGTGGTTAGTGGTTAGTACGTAAACTTAGTAGTAAGAATAAAAACCCGTATCGTTGGTACCCATCAGCTTTTTGACTAATAGAAGTCCAAGAGACCAGGCGCGGATCCAGAGTCAGCTTGAGGAGGGGGCCATATTATGAGTCCATCCGGCCCCCTCCCCAAGACAGACACAGTTTTCAATGGTCTCAATCACTGATAATTGGAAAATTAAGGAAATCCAAAGGCTGGAAAAATAAAAAAAAAAACAACAACATTCAACGTAACGTGAACTATTAGTTTATAAAAATATGCCTCCCGCCGAATGAAGTGAACTCAGCGCACTGGTGGAGGGGAAGCTCTTATGTCCCACGGCTAGCGCTGTGATTTTAACCCTCAAAGTTTGGTTTTTTGGCGAGCGAAATCCGGGAAATTACGGTGAAAACCAGCAAAAAACGGTTCTTAGTGCGCAAAATTGGCGCAATCGGTCACTGAAATAGGCCTCCCAGCAAAGTTGGTTTAATGGCAAACAGATTTACCCAAATTGGCCGTTGATAAAATTGACAGTCTCTACATGAAATTGACGATTTGCTCATAAAATTGAAAATTTCCTAATAAAATTGACAATTTCCTCATAAAATTGACAATTTCCTCATAAAATAGACAATTCCCTATAAAATTGATTATTTCCTTATAAAATTGAAAATTTCCTCATAGAATTGACGATTTCCTCATACAATGGACAATTTCCTCATAAAATTGACAATTACCCTGTAAAATTGATTATTTCTGCATAAAATTGAGAATTTCCTTATAACATATACAATTTCCTCATAGAATTGACAATTTCCTCATAAAATTGACAATTTCCTCATGAAATTGACAATTACCCTCTAAAATTGATTATTTCTTCATAACATTGACAATTTCCTTGTAACATATACCATTTCCTCATAAAATAGACAATTTTCCCACAAAATAGACAATTTCCTCATAAACGTCATCATTTCCTCATAAAACTGCCAATTTCCCCGTAAACGTGACCGTTAATTCCTCCTAAAGGCGAAAATTTACTCTAAAAATTGACAATTTCCTCATATAATTGTGTTTTCTGTTTTCTGATAAAATTCACCATTTCCTCATAAAATTGACAATTTCCTTATAAAGCGTACAAATAAAATTGACGATTTCCTTATAAAATTGACAATTTTCTCATAAAACGGACAATTTTCTCATAACATTGACAATTTCCTCATAAAATTGACAATTTCCTCATAGAATGGACAATTTCCCAATAAATTGATTATTTCTTCATAACATTGACAATTTCCTTGTAACATATACCATTTCCTCATAAAATCGATAAATTTTCGCACAAAATAGACAATTTCCTCATAAAATTGACAATTTTTTCATAAAACTGTAAATTTCCTCATAAAATAGACAATTTCCTCATAAGCGTCATCATTTCCTCATAAGCGTCATCATTTCTTCATAAAACTGCCAATTTCCCCGTAAACGTGACCATTAATTCCTCCTAAAGGCGAAAATTTACTCTAAAAATTGACTATTTCCTCATATAATTGTGTTTTCTGATAAAATTCACCATTTCCTCATAAAATTGACAATTTCCTCATATAAAATTGACAATTTCACCATAAAATAAAAACGTTCCTCATAAAATTTATTATTTCCTCATAAAATTGACAATTTCCCAGTGGCGGCGGAACCCGGGGGGGGGCAGGGTGGGCGGCCGCCCCCCGGAATTTAGTCTGGGGGGGCGTCGCCCCCCCCCCAGGCTTCAATGCCAATCTTCTATCCCGAATACTGCACCCAAAGTTCTTATTCGAGGACCAAGCGACCGTCACTCAGATCGAAAACCCTGGATCATTTGCGAGAAGATGAAAAATAGCAATGCCTAGAACATTCGCCCCCCCCCATCATTCACTTTTCTGCAGACTTTTTGTTAGGTATATTATTGATTCTTCTTCTACACTTTACCCCTGCCATCTGGCAAAGGAGGGCGATCCACCTATCGGCCACCCTCCCCGGAGAGGGTTTTAGCCCAAATTCAAGCAATATGAAGCACAGGCGTAGCAAGGGGCATGCGGCGTGTGCGGTGCGCACCGGGCATCTCTACCCTGGGGGCATCAAACCCGCTGTTTTGTTATGCGATCACCGCTACCCAGTGGCGGAACAACACTTGTCCGGGGCCCGGGGCGGAAATCTCTAGGAGGCCCTTTAGTCTCTAATTAAACCGTAAATATACTTTTTTGCAGCTTTGAAGTATATATTTTCCTCAATTTTAGCCACGAAATTGCCTCTAAAGTGCGTTTTCTCAATTTTTTCCGCGAATTAGCTCATTTTCTCATTTTTAGCTGCGAATCGGCGCTTTTTACAAGCTCTTACCGTGAAGTTGCCTTAAGAATCCGCAAATTAGGTAGCGTTTAAGTGCTCTTTCCCAATTTTATCCGCAAATTAGCAATTTTTCTAAATTTAAGCCGTAAATTCGCGCTTTTCTCCATTACAAAAAAAACCATTCGTGTTTTTCTCTATTTATTACCCTCGAATTAGCGCTTTTTCACAGTTTCAGCCGCTTGAATTAGCGCTTTTTCTCAATTTTATTCCCAAAGTTCCCCAAGAATGTGCAAGTTGGGGTATTCTCAATTTCAGCTGTGAATTAGTCTTTTTACCCCAATTTAGCAGTGAATGGGCACATTTTTTAATTATAATTATAGCAATTTTTCTCGATTTTATCTGCAAAATTGAAATGTTTTGTACCTTAGTTGTGAATTAAAGTTTTCCTCCACTTTTAGACGCAAATTCGCGTTTTTCTCTATTTCACGCCGTGAATCGCAGCGCTTTTTCTCAATTTCAGTCCCAGCCCCGAGAATCCGTGAGTTTGCGTTTTCTGTGAATTCGCGCTTTTTCCCAATGTTTAAAGCTGCCAAATTGTAACACTTTATCATAATAGCGTGTTTCTCTATTTTTAGACTCGAATTCGCGTTGTTCTCTTTTTTTATCCTTGAATTAGCGTTTTTCTCATCTTTAGCGCGTGAATTAGCGCTTTTCAACTTCAGCCTTAAAGTTGCCCCTAAGAATTGGCGAATTGGCGTTTTCTCTCATTTTCAGCTGTGAATTAGCGTTTTGTTTCTCAATTTTAGCAGTAAATTAGCACATTTTCTTAATTTTAGCTACGATTTTTAGCGTTTTTTCTCGATTTTATCCGTAAAATCGTAATTTTTCATACCTTAGCTGAGTTTTCCTCCACTTTTATCTAGACGCGAATTCGCGTTTTTGACTATTTCACCCGTGAATTAGCGCTTTTTCTAAATTTTAGTCCCAATGTTGCCCCGAGAATCCTTGTGTTGGCGTTTCTCCCTTTTAGCTGTGAATTTGCGCTTGTTCTAAATTTTGAAAGTTGCTAAATTGTAGCACTTTATCACAATTTTAGCTGCGTAAATTAGCGCTTTTTCCTAATTTCGCCCCAACAATTCGTGATTTTGCGTTATCTCAATGTCAGCTGTGAACTAGCTAGCGCTTTTTCTTAATATTAACAGCCATAAATTTCAGCAATTTTTCTCAATTTCAGCCGCGAATCAGCGTTTTACTCACTTTTACAAGCGAGTTTAGCCATTCGTTTTCATCTTATCTACTTGAAAATCCCGATTTTTCATCTTCAAGCTATTCAGGGGCCCCCATCCGAACCCCGGGTCCGGATTTCTAGTTATGCCCCTACCTGCATTCCCACACTTTGCTGTTTTATTTGAGTACGAATGATTATCGTTTATTATTTAAAACGAATACTTGCCATATTCTTGTGGCAAAAAAACAACTAAGAAATCAATAATAGTATATGTATACGCAGGAGCTAAAGTCGTGGCTCTAAAACGCCGTAAAATTTGCCGCGGTACATTACATTACAATCCCGGCGGGCGTGGCGAGGTAAATCCCCTTCCTACGAGTGATGTACGACTTTTTTCACGCGACAGCAAGGAAATGATAAAACTGACTTTGACAAATTGACTACTGACTTCTCGTGTCTTTAGTTTAAGAAGACCTTAAACGAGGTTATAACCCGAGTTCATTTACTCTCCGTACTAGGACGGAAAATATTTTCTGGACTAGTACAGAAAATTTCTCGAATGTCACTGTGCGGTAATGGTCAATTTCCCAGACATTTTTGGGTACAGAAAATGACTACTTTCGGAGCATGTCGCTTGAAAAATACTTTAGTTCCTAGGCATGAAAAGAGACACTTTTGGGACTCATTTGCGGCCGTAAAATTCGGTTTTAGTATCATGTGGGATAAAAATAAAATATTATTAGTCAAAAACCTATCAAGAATCAGGACGTTGTATACCACATTCAAATCATTCCCTAAATGCTGAAAATTCAAGACTATTGGGCACCTCCATACAATACCTTGCCTCCTCTATTTACTTAAAATTGAGAACTACACTACACTTCACCTTCTATTGATGAAAACTAAGGAAGTGATGGTAGTGTAGTGTATGCTGGAGAAGGGAAGGGGGGAAGCGCCTTAATTTTCGCCCCCCCTGAACCAAAATACTTCCGCCGCCACTGCAATTTCCCCATAAAAGTGACAATTTCCTCATAAAAGAGATAATTTCCTCATAAAACGGACAACTTCCTCATTATAATTGAAATTTTTCTCATGAAATTGACCACTTCCTCGTAAAATGGACAACTTCCTCATAAAATTGACAATTTCCTCATAAAATTGACAATTTCCTCATAACATTGACAACTTCCTCATAATATTGACTATTTCCTCATAAAATTGTCAATTTCCCTGTAAAATTAATAATTTCCATATAAAATTGACAATTCACTCTTAACATTGGTCATTTCCGCGTATAATGGGCTATTCATATTAAAAATGATAAGTTTAAATCCAAAATAAACGATCACCAATTACTGTATTAACAATTAGTCACGGGACAAAATTAATAAGTTCGAAGGACCATAACTAAATCATTGAGGATGAGTTACAATTTCCACGTTAAATTGACAATTTTAGCTTCAAATTGACAAAAATTTTGAATTAAATTGACAATGCGCTTATAAAAAGGTCAATTTGAAAATTTCCTCGTAAAACTGAAAATTTCGTCCTAAAATTAACGATTCCTAGAAAATTTACGGTTACCTCTTGAAAGTAACAATTTCCAATTCGAACTAACAATTTCCTTACAAAATTGGAAATTCATTCAAAAAGGGCAATTTTCTCATTATACCTATTGACAGTTCCTCATACAATAATGTGTCATTTCCTTCATAAAATTGAATATTAGCTTATCAAACTGACAATATGCTCATCAAATTGACGCCTTTTAGACTGAAAATTTCCTCATTAAATCAACCATTATGCTCATAAGCTTAAGATGCCTTACAAAATTGAAAGTTTTCTCATAAAACAGACAATTTCGTTATGAAGTTGCCCATTTTTTCGTGATACCGACGAGTTTTTTTTATAAAATATACAATAATGTCACCTTAACATTGCTCTTGGTGAAGCGTTTCGCATATGTGTTGCCCTTGACGCTGCATTTCACGTGAATGTGGCGATTCACGTGAGTGTTTTCCCGAATGTTTCGTTTTGCCCGCCGTGGGGCATTTTGCGTATAGTTTACTCGTTGTGCCGCGGCCTTTCGAAAAGAGTTTTTCCCCCACAAAGTGACGTTTCGCTAAAAGTTTGCCCTTGGCTGGACCTTTTCGCATAAATTTATCCCTTGACGTGGTCGCGTTCCAGGACGTCAATTTTCCCCTCAGTGAAGGCCATTCGCGAGAGTTTTTCCCTTAAATAACTTGGCATTTAGCGCCTCTCGCGAACCTCTGACCCTTGAGCCTCTGAGAAAATGATCTTAAAATCAGAGGTAATCACCCCTTCTCGATGGGATTTTGGAGGAGGTTTTGATGATTTTTTTTTTTGCGCAAGGGAGGGGCCATGGCTCCTGTGGCCCCTCCCTTGGATCCGCCACTGCAAGAGACGACGTCAACTATAGCGCAACCAGAGCGATATTTATTGGGTAAATGTCTAAAACGCAGATCTGTAATAACACCTCGCATTTGCAGATCCGCAGATTAACACCTAAAATTCCGTAATTCAACGACAAAAGGACCATGATAGAAAAAACAGAGTTACAGTAGGCATTAAACCCGGTCCACACGTTCAAACTTATCGTCAGTCTTGCTATTAATTAATTGGTTGAAGTCTTTTTCTGCAACTGATTCAGTCAAAAATTAAGCTGTGGAAACAGATTTGAACATATTAATTAATAGCAACACTGACGATAAGTTTGAACGTGTAGACCGGGTTTTATAGGCACAAAATATACGATCGTATTTTGAAATGACTCACTCATTCTGTCATTCAAGCACATTTGCATTATTAATCAGCCTTAGGCCCGGTGCACACGAGCGACCGCAGAGAAACATATAATTCAATGGGGCAATGCACACGTGTCGCGGAGACCAATTATCGCTGGCGACACTCGAAATGCTGTCGCAAGTTCCTGTGGGTCGCGCGACTTTATTTTCACCACTCAATACTTGAAAACCTAGCTTTTATACCAGGTGAACGCAACACCATTCTGGGGGTACAAATAGGCCCTACCTACTAGGGGATATTATCTGTATTCTCCAAAGGCTTATTGCATCTCTACTACTCTACTAGGGTTCGCAATCTCTCATTGGCATTGATGGTCCGTGGGATCTCGCAATATTTTTCAGTTCCGAATGCTGGGGGGTGAAAATATATGTATACCTTTCTACTTTGTTATTTATTTATTTTTTAAATACTTGCAATATTACAATACTATGTGATGGGCTTACTAGGGATTGGGGGTCTTAATTTTGTGCAGGGGTACTGTAATGGAACTTGAGGGAGGGTTTCTGTCCAATAACACTTCCAAGTTGTTAAGTTAATATAAGTCTCCTTTGAAGTGGGCAAAAAACCGACACTGGCCAGAGCATCCCCGAGCACGAGTAGTCGGCATTCGCCAAGTACCGACTACCGAGCACCCCTCCACACCACTAGGAAATCGACGAGCATCTGCTCGGTGCTCGGCGAATAAGATGCTCGTCGAATACCGCATGTGTGGAGCCGCCTTTGGCACCTCTTAATGGCTGATGTGACAGAGAAATACCTCACGTCGTTCTATGAGTATCTATATCGACTGTCCCTCTGACGGCTGTCGATTACGTCTGAGAGAGCATTTTCCTGTTCCTGGGTATCTCTGCCGCGATTCGAGGTATCGTATGAGTGACGAGACTCTAAATGGCTTAAGCAGAGGAGTGCTTTATTTTATTTTTTATTGTTTCTTCACATTCAACTTATACAGCCCGTGTAGCACATTTATCGTCATTTGTGGCCCGGGCGGAGTGGCGGACTAGCTTACGCTGTGTTCCGCCTAGGAGTTATTCTTAACCTAAAGGCGGCTCCAGACTATCGTGGTATGTCATTACACGAAAAAAAAAGAAAAAAAATGTTTCGGCTGGTTTCGCCGGTAATGTTTCCTGTTATGAATCAACAATATAACAGCCTGTACACACTAGAGCAGTGGTTTTCAACCTTTTGCGGCTCGCGACCCACTAAATTCGGTGATAATTTATTCGTGACCCATGCGCATGATATTATATGCTTCTATGAGGGAGGCTTTCCCCAAGCCCAAGTGGGCTTTCAGTGACTATACACGTTACTTCGATAGCCCAAATCCTAGATCGAAAGCCCAAACTCAACGGTGACTGCCACATTCACCATAGCAGAGAAAATTATAGCTGTCGAAAGCCCGATAAATTGGGGTTTCACTGGTGGATGTTATTTGTATGTTACTTATCAATAAATATTAATATTAATAAATTTTCACCAAATATTATCCGAAAGCAATTGAAAATTTTTTCATTGTCTTGTCTGAGGTCCATTAAAGCATGAATTGAAAGCCTCCTTCACGGATCTTTCAAGGTTGTACGGATGAACCCAGTACTTTCTTTTTGATTCTAATTTCCTATTGAGGTACTTGTAAGCTAAAATTAAAGGTGTAACTTTCTTTTTGCGTTGTTCGGGGGTCCATTGCGAACGATAGCTAGCGAAAAACTGTCTGAGTATTGGGTGTATGCGCCGTTGCTACGTAAACATAATTATGAAACTGTCGCGGCGGTAAATATCGCCGGTCACTGCGACACTTGTCGCTCGTGCGCATCGAAAAATAAATGGTCGCAGCGATAATTGTCGCGACGACCACGCGACACTTATCGCTCGTGTGCACCGGCCCTTAAATTGCAAACGAGAGCTAATTATCCCGTGTGTGAATATCTTCCTTAATCTCACTCTCATCTCATCAGAAGAACTAGCCCTTCTGCGCGTATACATACTAGTGTACATTTGCAGATTCATGAAGCCAGCCGATCGGCTCTTTCGCGTCATTTGTTTCAGCCTCAAATTTCAGTACCAGAGCCATTCATACCATTTATGAAAATTTGCCTTAGTTTCGACCTATCCTTTTCAATAGAACTGGCACTTCCCATCGTGGCGTGTCGATCTGCATGAGAGAATTAGCTCTGGCATACAATTAGAGGCTGAACAAATGACGAATGCAGGGCTTTATGAATCGGCAGGTCTTCGGGTCAGAATTGAGGCGAATTGTCAGGTAATGACTCTGGTAAACAATATGACTCGGAACAAATGACGCAAAAGGACGATTTGCAGGCTTGTAATAATTTGCAGATCTGCACGCCACCGTGAGAAGTGCCAGTTTTGCAAGAAGCGGTCGAAATTGAGGTGAAACTTAACAAACGTAAACGTTTTAACGCCATTTTTACTTATCTCAATGGAGAAGACGAGTGGAAATGAATTGTCCCAATTCAGAATTTTATACAAATGGGGAACGCCATAACATGTTTGGCGAAAATATTCCTCGTCTCGAAGCCCCCGAAGGGTGGATAGCCCCCTACTCGGTGGTGGTGGGGGGGGGGGGGTGAATGGTTCATCGATTTAGTCAATTAAACTTTTTAAGGGCGCGCAATAGCGAATTACAGTGTTCAACTCAGTTTTTAGGGCGTGATTAGTCAATCAACCCATATTCAACACAGGTTCAAGTGTGAACCGTAATTTTAACCATTTAGCCCGCGTAGAGTCAGTTTTACCAATTTTTGAGAGTGAATAGCCGCAGTTGGGCGATTTTTACGGCGCAAACTGTCAGTATGACCGTTGCTAACGGGCGTGAATAGTCCGTGTGATAGTGACTCTACGGAAAAGTAGTTTTTGGTTAGAGTACGAACTCAATTTAGCCATTATAAGGGCGCGAATCATTAATTTAACGATTTTGTTTCGACATTTGTATAGTGCGAATCGTCAGTTTGCCATTTCCTAAGTGCAAATTGTCAGGTAATTCATGCAAGGAGTGAACATTAGCCAAGACGATACTTTCAGGGCAAGAATCCATGCCATTCTTTCAGGTTCGAATGGTCAGTTTTGTCGTTTTTAGAGCATGACTTGCCAGTTTGGCCATTTTTACAGTAGGCAACGCATGTTTAGCCATTTTCTACGCGCGAATGCTCAGTTTTGACCATTTTCAGGACAGGATTTGTCTGTTTAGGCATTTTCAGGTCGCCAATAGTCAGTTTAGCCGTTTTTGGGACGCGAATATGGTCCGTCGAACCGAAGGCACGAATAGTCATTGAGAGTTGCCTGTTGGGCAATTTTTGGAGGCGCGATTGAAAGTTGGTAATTTTTGCGCGCGGAAATTGTTGATTTAGTCATTTTTAGGGCTGCAAGAATCGTCAGCTATTTTTAGAGCGAGAATTTCTAGTTTGGCGAATTTTACGGCGCAATCATGTATTATTATAATATTATTATTGTTCAGCCCTTTGCAAGGCGCTAATTGTCAGTTTTGCCACTTTCGGACGCAATTACAGTCAGTTTGGCAGTATTTATGGTGGGAACAGTCATAGTTTGGCTATTTCGTTTGGGAATAAATCTTGTCAAAAACGACGATTTTACCCTCTTTCTCCCACAGTGTAATGCGGCAATTTCCTAACTTTCGTATTAGGATGATATAATGTGCTAGGAGCTCGGCTTCTGTCTAAAATGATTCCATCGACGGGCTCCATGCAAATTCTATTCTCTTGTCCCTTTTTCCCGTATTTGAGGCGATTTTCGGTCTTTCGTATTAGGAGAATATGGTGAGCTAGGAGCACGATTCCGCAAGAATTTTTTCCCTCAATTGGTTTGGGTGTAACTGAAAAAGTCATAAAATTCCCGCGTGGTTATAAATCGTTCCCGAATTGCTCTCGAGAGTGATATCGGACAACCTTAGAAATGTCGCTCTCATAAACCGAAGAGAACGCTCAAAATCGCTCTTTAATTGTAGTCGCACGACTGGCCGAGGTGTGGAGCTCCCATCACATTCTATTCTCCTGGTCGTTCGAGGACCAAATCCTGTAAAATTCGTTGATTGCCCCTTTTTTCAAGCATGATAAGGATAATTATAATGTGCAAGGAGCTCGGCATCTGTTGGAATTTATTTCGTCGACGACCTCCCACCACATTCTGTTCTCCTGGTCATTGGAGGACCAAAACTTGTTAAAAACGACGATTTTGCCCCTTTTTTCAAGCCGTCAAGCCAAAGTCGTGATTTTCTGTTTTTCCTATTAGGATGATATAATGTGCTAGAAGCTCTGCTACCGTTACACGACCTCACACCACATACTATTCTCCTGGTCGTTGGGGACAAAATGTTGTCAAAAACGACGCTTTTGCCCCTTCTTCTCGTGTTTTGAGGCAATCTTCGAACTTTTGTATCAGGAGAATATGACGTATTAGGAGCTCGACTCCAAAAAAGCTTTTTCCTTCAAATCTTTGAGAGTGGCACGAAAAGTGCATAAAATTCTCGCGTGGTTCCAAGTGTGCCCAAATTGCTCTGGAGAGTGATATCGGACTCCCCTAGAAAGCCGCTCTCTTAACCCGAAGAGAACGCTCAAAACCGCTTTTTAATTGTAGTCTCACGACTGACCACGTGACGGCTGAAATTTCTCCGGTGTGGAGCTCCCATCACAATCCATTCTCCTGGTCATTGGAGAACCAAGACTTGTTAAAAACGAACATTTTGCCCCTTTTTTCAGGCATGATACTAAAGTCGGGATTTTCTATTTCTCCTATCAGGATAATGTAATGTGCAAGGAGCTCGGCTTCCGTTAGAATTGATTTTGTCGACGAGCTCCCAGCACACTCTATTGTCCTGGTCGTTAGAATACCAATTGTTGTCAAAAACAACGAATGGGGAACTTGCAAATTTTTCAAGCACAAGCCACGCCTACTAGTGGTTATTTTTGGCTCCCTCACAAACGGGCTGGCGGGGGGTGGGAGCTGGGAGCGCCCAAGTCGGAAAATGCCAAATTGCGGGGTGGTTTATTTGCCATTTTCCGACGTAGGTGTGCGGGAAGTTATGGAATTATCGGACTTTTTTGCAGTAGTACTCTGTCCTTTGGTTGGTGGTTACCATTGTGCAGTAACTTTTTTGCTAGGTGCTGGGAGTTTTATTTGCCATTTTCCGGCTTCGGTGCGGGGGGAAGTGCCCCAAGTACTGGGTGTTTCGGTCTTTTTTCCCCAGTGGTATCACATTTCAGGCCTTCTGTAAATTCATTTGCAGCTATTTTCAGGTTTACTGTTCGTGGATTTCGATTATTATTCCAGTTAATTATTTTGCTTTAGGAGAATCTGAACGAGGCGGAGTCTATGGTAGTCACTTCCAGTCAACAAGAAAAATATAGATGCTTCTTACCAGTTCTCAAAGAAAAGGAAAAGGTGGGGTTCTGAGAGTTTATGTCTGATTTTCCATCACACTGCTGAATAACCTCTTCTTTTGTCAGACGTCCGATGAGGATTATTTAGGACCTAACCCTATCGAACTTTTGACGCCAGTCTTTCAACAATCTACGTGTACAACTTTGGTTTGTTCAATTTTTAATATTTCGAATTCGAAGAATTGATTTTCAAGTTTGTTGTGTGTCTCTTATTATTAGTTGGAATCTTACTGGACTTATGAATTGTGTCACGGTCGTTACATTCGTCAGTATCACGAAGAGCGGGAAGGGAAGAAAATAAAACTCCAAGAGTATTACCTCGGGAAATGGGACAAAAAGAAAACTGCGTTATTGAGTTGAGTTAATAAATTCATCAACCCTCTTGATTTCTTTAAATTGTTTAGTATACCTAATTTTTTTTTCTACCGAAGGCGGTGAATTCGATAAGGAAAAAGAGGAAGGTCGGCCATTGGTTCCTCCATTGAAAAAACTGGACGGCGTCAGTCTCCCGTATTTACAGCTCAACTTCACCGATGGCACGCTGTGCGATCTCAACGGAAAACCCCGGCGCACGAACGTCCTGTACGTGTGTTTCGCGAGCGGTAAAAATGACATTTTCATAATCAAGGAGACGTCCACTTGCGAGTACGAAGTGATTGTCATTTCGAGCGAGTTGTGCAAGCATCCGAAATATAGGCCTCAGGTGACCGGCGAAAATGACATAAATTGCCTTCCGTTGGAGAGTTCACCGACGAAACCCCTCAGCTTGATGAAAATGGAAGCAGAAGGCTTCAAGCAGCGGCATTTCTCTGCCTTTGGGGTGAGTGGAAAATGTTCAGACGCGTTATATTCTGCTTGCTTTCTTCTATTGTTGTTTTCTCCTTTGTATTGCATGCAGCAACCCGACTGCTTTCTGGTTGACCGTGAAAATTAAAACGTCAATATTTATTCTTACTTGGTACGAATGATGCAATGCTAAATTTTAAGCAGATCGGTTTAATTTTCATGGTTTATTAGTTCGTCGAGTACTTCTTCGCATATTTATTTTCGTTTGTTTCTTTGTTTTTTATTAAAATATAGGATTCGAAAAATGATAAGATGTTTGCTGTATACTCCATTGATGAGTTCAAAGATAAGGTTCGTGCTTAATTTCGACTTTTGTTTTTATTTCTTCATTACGTATGACCCCAGTTATTTCTTAACACTATTGCTGTATATTTCACTCGCTTATTTATTAGCTAACCGCCAAGCCGAGAACAATGGGAAATTGTCAAATTGGTTCAACTAATCGCGTACATTGAATCTGACTTGTGTTTTTTAGGATGGAAGAATGCAAGTTACAGTTGAGCTCCGGCCCCTGGACGGAGACGAAGTTGATGCTGAACTTCCCAGTGCCTTAGATGAAAATGAATCACCATCGTCTTCTAGTCCTGTGTCACCGTTATCAAGTCCGGTAGTGTCGCCACCTCCAGAAATCATTCCTGACGTGCCGATTGAAGTGAACGACTTTCTTCGAGGGAAAACTTGTCCCCAAGGGGTATAATTTCTGGCCTTTGTCGTTCTGTTCGTGTTCATTAAAAACGCTTTTTCCATAGGGTTATGGCTGGTGGGTTTATAAATTTTGCTACGGTGACTATATCGAACAGTACCACGTAGAAAAGGGTAAACCAACGAGTCGTCAGTCCATCATTCTAGGGCAGTGGAATAAGGAGAAACACCTGGAATGGCTAAAAAAGAATCCGAACAAAAGGCCTAAACCTGTATCCTCAAGAACATTTATTACCCAGTTCTACAGTGGAGGCGATGTGTGCGAAGAGACAGGCAAACAGCGGGAAATCGAGGTATTCTCTATGCTACATTACCACATGACCGTGTCCAGGAAGACTTACTCCCGCCTATTCTCATTGTAGGTGAAACTCAAATGCGTTGAAAATAGAGGAAGCGTTTCTTTTTACGTTCTAGAACCACAACCGTGTCAGTACATTTTGGGCTTCGAGTCGTCATTAATATGCGACTTCATTCACAAAGTGAATGACGATGCTCTCCTGGAATAATTAACAATTTTATGAAGAGCACCGATTATAGATTTTGCGTACCTAAAATGTCGTATGTTTCGATTTGACGCGTTGCGGACATGTACATTGTGAGAATAGATTCTGTAAATATTGTATTTTGTGTACATATTTTTTCTGGAAATTATATCATTGAAATACATTACTGGTACTGTTCAATAGCTGTTTAGTACCTCTCAAGCAAGCTACACATTGTAAGTGGCTGGGTCACGCCCCTGGGATATTTACAGTCCGTTGATGATTTAAAGCGCTTGATTGCCATCATATTTTTCCAATTCCTGGTCAATTTACTGATGAATGCGGTCATATTTGCTTTCTGTTATTGAAAAGTAAGTATACTTGCAATCTAACGTGCTAGGAGCTCGGCACCACAAAACATTTTCCCACGTGGTTTGTCAGAATGAATGCATCTGTTGTTTATAAAACACTACAAGTCCGAAATAACTTTAATTTCGATACAAAAAAGCTTTAGAATGCATGAAGCTCGAATTCTGTCAAAACATATTTCGTCCACGAGCTCCAGGCACACTCTATTCTCCTGGTCATTCAGGTCCAAATCTTGTCAAAAACAACGATTTTGCCCCTTTTCCTCGTATTTGAGGCGATTTTCGGTCCTTCGCTCAAGGAGAATATATTATGCTAGGAGCTCGACTCCAAAAAATCGTATTCCTTCAAATCGCTGAGTGTGGCATGAAAAGTGCATAAAATTCCCGCGTGGTTACAAAACGTTCTGAGTGTGCCCATATTACTCTCCAGAGTGATTATATCGGACACCCCTAGAAATGTCGCTCTCTTAACCCGCACAGAACGCTCAAAATCGCTCTTTATAGTCGCAAGTCCGACCACTTTCCGGCCGAAATTCCTCCTGTCACGACCTCCTAGAACATTCTACTCTCCTGGTGATTAGCGGACAAAACTTGTCAAAAACGACGATTTTGCCCCTTTTTTCAAACGTGATACTAAACTCGGGATTTTCTGTTTTTCTCATTAGGATAATATGATGTCTAAGGAGCTCGGCTTCCGTTAGAATTTATCTCGTCGACTACGAGCTCCCAGCACATTCTATTCTCCTGGTCATTAGAGGACCAAAACTCTTGAAAAACGACTTTTTCATCCCTTATTCTCGTTTTCTGGGATCCTAGTTAGAATTTTCGGGAAAAAATCTCGCAAGCGGTATCCAAGGACGCTACATCCTAAATAATACTATCTCGCCATAGCAACCACCTCATGTGATTTTTTCCCTGAGTTTTTCCCGACAACTCTATATTAAGTTTTAGAGTGAAAAATAAAAAAAAAACGGGCTATTTAGTTTTATTTTAACACAACTATTTTTTAAAGTTCAAAAAGCAGGTGGGATAAAAACAATAAACAAAAGGGTGAAGCCCCATTTGGTTAATTAAGACGATACATCTTTTGATGTTCTACTTCAACACTCTCCCTCATCGAAGAGATGTTCGTCATTCCGATTTTGCTTGACAAGGCCATCAACCTAGGCTTTGTTAATGGCTTCGTTAGAACGTCAGCGAGTTGGAGACTTGAGCTGATAGGTTTCACGTCTAAAATTCCTTCTTGAACCAGCTCTCTCACATAGAAATGTCTAATTCTTATATGTTTTGTTCGCTTGTGAAACTCTGGATTTTTAGACAGTTTGAGAGCAGCTTCGTTGTCGATAAAAATTGTTGGAGTCTTTCGATTCTGTTCCAATTCTTCTATGAGTCTGCTTGCCCAAACGACTTCTCGAGCAGCCTCACTCGCAGCTACTAGCTCGGCTTCTGTAGTTGAAAGAGCAACACTTGATTGTCTCTGGCTCATCCATGATACAGGTCCACTTGCATGAATGCACAGAACTCCTGTGGTTGAACGTCCTGTCTCGACATCTCCAGCGAGATCTGCGTCACTGAATCCTTCGAGAGTAGAATCTCCAGGTCTGAATACAATTCCGGCGTCCTCAGTACCTTTGAGATACCTGAAAATTCGTTTTAATTTTATAATGTCTTCCGATGTTGGATTTTCTAATTTCCGAGACATCATGCCAACCGCGTAGGCTATATCTGGTCTGGTTGAAACCATTACGTACATAAGTCCACCGACTGCTTGGCGGAAAGGAAAATTTGTGGTTTTTTCTCTCCCTAGTTCAGTAGTTTCTTGTCCACTGATTATTGGTGTTGAAATCGGTTTGCATGAGGCCATGCCAAACCTCTCTAGTAGACGCCTAGTGTAATTCTTTTGATGAATTTTTATGGTACCATCTGAATGCTGCTGAATTTCTAGTCCGAGAAAGTAATTCAATGGTTTGAAAGTTATCTTGAACTCCGTCTGCATCGCTCTCAAAAAATCATCTAGGAGAGTTTGGCTACTCGAAGCTACAAGACCGTCGTCTACATAAAGAGCAACAACTATTTGATCGTTGTCCGCCATTTTAATGAAAACACAGGGATCTGCAGAGCTCTTTTTAAATCCCAGTTTTTCGAAAACTTGAGTAATTCGCTTGTGCCAACATCTAGCAGCTTGTTTCAGGCCATATAAGCTTCTCTTAAGCCTGCATACTCTTCTTGACCCATCATCGAATCCTTCCGGTTGTTCTATAAAAACGTCTTCGCCCTCGTCAAGCTTTCCGTAAAGAAACGCTGTAGAAACGTCAAAGTGGGTAAAAATCATATTTTTCTTTGCTGCGACACTTAGAATGGTTCGGATGGTGCTCATTTTCGTAACAGGACTAAATGTTTCGTGGTAATCAACTCCTTTCTTTTGTGAAAAACCTTTCACAACTAGCCTAGCCTTGTATCTTTCAACTGTGCCATCTGGATTCTCTTTGGCTTTGAAAATCCACTTGCGAGACAAGGTTTTCTTATTTGTATGTAGTTTAACGAGCTCCCAAGTTTCGTTCTCTTTAAGAGACCTGATTTCGTCTGACATCGCTTGTCTCCATTTCTTTGCCTCTTCAGAACGAATCGCTTCTTCATAGGTTTCTGGAATTTGAGTTTCAGTTGCCAAGTGATTGACGTAACCGTATCTTTCTGGAGGTTGAATACGGCTTCGATCTCGAAGTTTCACGGTCTGGTTTTCTTCTTCAAATTCCTCGTCCGAGAACCCATGAAAGTCTTCATTCTCATCATCGTCCATTATTTCTTGACAGTTTTCTTCTTCGACACTTTTCTTCTCAATTTTATTTTCTTCTATTTCTTTACCATGTGTAATTTTTTTGTCGTGATTTTCATCTGTTGGGATGGATATTACGGTCTGTGTGATTAATGGCTTTTCGTTGAATATAACATCCCTAGATCTGATTATCTTTCTCCCGTGAGTCCAAATTCTGTATCCTCCGAAGTGATATCCGACAAAGATTCCCTTTACGGCTTTTTTATCAAACTTTTTCCTTTTTTGTTTCGGGATGTGGACGAAGCATTCGCTTCCGACGATCCTTAAATGTTTGATGCTTGGTCTTTTCCCCAGCCAGAGTTCGAATGGTGACTTATCTTTTGAACCTGAGTTTCCTGTTCTATTCAACACGTAAACCGCTGCATTTGTCAATTCTGCCCACAATGCCTGCGGTAATTGGCCGTGAGAATGTAACATTGCTCTTGCTGCTTCGACAACTGTACGATTTTCCCTTTCGATACAACCATTCATCTCACTGCAGTACGGCATCGTTAAAAGTTGTTCGATGCCATGTTCATCTAGAGTCTTTTTCATTTTTAAATTATCGAATTCTCCTCCGTTGTCTGACATCAGAGCTCGGATCCGGTGACCTGCTCTATCGGCTTCTTTGAGTACCCGAAGGAACCTTTCGTGTATTTCTGACTTCTCTTTTACGAAATAAGTAAATTTGAATCTTGTGAAGTCATCTTTAAAAAGAACAAAATAACGATAACCCGAAAAAGACTTCGTAAACGGGCCACAGACATCGGCATGACCCGTGACGGACTTGATCCGTGTGAATGGCTACAAACCTTTCACGGGGTTCGTTTCCCCTATCGGGCGCGTCCCCCGGGTTGCGGATGGGGGACCCCACCATTGGGCCGACCCGCTCCCTGATACGGTGCGATGGTGGGTTGGGTCGGAATAAGGCGCACCGTGTGCGGTGGGGAGTCCGTTATCGGACAAACAACGGGTTAGGGGCTGTCCTGAGTCCGGGACAGAAGGGGGTGGCGTCTCCTACCTCCTCCAGCTATTCCTCCCCCCCCCCTAAGACAAGGTGTTTGGTCCGTACCTAAGGTCTGCATGGCACAGGGGGCAAAGTGTGCTTTGAACGGACCCCCAGGGCACCGGCCGATCCCCTGGTGTAATAGGCTTACCGCAGGCCTCGGCGCTTACGGCATGCAGGGCTCTGCCGGCGGTGGACTTATATTCTGGCAGGACCTTCAAGGGCTCACCCAGAAGTTTATCTGAAGAACTCGGAAGGGGCTCAGAGAACCTTCCGTGAACGCCGCAGTCACCGGCTGCTCCGTCCATGGATACCACCGAGGTCAAACACGACATTGATGGGACCAGGGACGTACCTGTGGAGGGCAGTTCTTAGGAGCATACCCGCCGTGGGGAGTTTTTAAAAAACATACCCTCGGCGGGCCGTTCTAAAGAACACACCCCGGTGCAGGGGCTTATCTCTTCGAGTGCAACGCACTCGGCGCGCGCTAGCTCATCATTCTTGTCACTCTCGTGCTCAAGGGTCCAGGTAGCGATTATCTCTTATCGCTTCTAAGAAGCGACGACCTTCTAACCTTATTAAGAGGAGAGAGCTATCTTCGCAGGATCAGCATTTTCGGGCTTCACACGCCTGATAATTATGTTCCGACCAGCGAGACACTAGCTGAGGACCTCCTCAACCTCATACGGTGAGAGGGACTCTAGACTAGATCAACCGATCCAAGAGCGGCACAATAATCCACTTAGGATTCCGTGCCTGGGGCGTGTGCCATGCCCCTGCTCTTGGATAGTGGAGGAAAAAAAAACAACATCGGCATGAATTATTTCCCCAGGAGAAGTCGCCCTTTGCCTGGTACCGAACTTCAATTTGTGCGCTTTTCCGTACACACAGCCCTCGCATAGCTCAGAATTACCGCTTAATTTAACCCCAAGCTTCCGTTCGATGACTCTTCTTGTACGTCGTTTGTCCTGATGGGCTAAACGTTCGTGATACAGCTGAAGCAATAGCTTCTGATTGGTAACTGCATTAATTGAAGAAACAGTTGTGTGCCTGTAGTTATTTTTAACGTCTAATTGATAAAGGCCATTGTGACGAATTCGCCTTCCCGTCAGAATCGTCTTCCCATTGACTTCAAAAATGCACCTTTCTGCTGTTGACATGAACTTACTTTTGGCGTGTTCGTCATGTGCCGACAGAACTGAGAAAAGGTTCTTGTGCATGCTTGGCACCAACCACACGTTCGATAGAGTAACTTTAGAAATAGAGTTACCTTTCGAAATCGAAAGTTCTATGTCACCATAGCCCTCAGCATTCGCTGTTTTCCCGCCTGCGGTGGTAACTTTACGGGGACTAGTGAAATATTTTATTGACTTGAACATTTTTTAATTGTTACAAATATGGTTTGTTGCCCCATTGTCGACGTACCAGTTTGTGCGGTCACTTTCAGCTGAAAAAACGTCAGCTACCATTAATGTCGCATGTTAGACAATTCATTGTCCCTCTTATTCACTTGTTTTGGTGGACAACCGTCTTTTTTCCACTTCAAACAATTTTTCACAATGTGTCCTTCCTTTTTACAATAATAGCAACTTATTTTACTTTTCGTCTTAACTTTAGACAACGACAGGCCTGTTCGCCTTTTGACTCAGTACACGCTCCCTTCAAAACTCTCTCGTGAGCACAAAGCTGACTAGTCAGGTTTTCGATCGATCGTTCTGACTTCTGCATTAACTGCCAACTTGATCTAAACGAAAAATACTCTGGGGGTAGTGTATCGAGAATTTTGCAAATTAATAGAATTTCTGGAAGTTTTTCTGGACGTTCCGGACAACAAATTTCTATATTAAGACTGTTCCAAATATTCTTCAATTTTGAGAGATGATTTGTCATGTCATCGTCGGAGTCGTATTTGTAAGTGAAAAATTGCATACATAAATTGAACGTTTTGTCTTCAGTAACTCCGTCATAAAGTCTATGGAGCTCATTCCATACATCTCTCGAATTGTCGAAACGCATCACTTTAGTGAGTGTCTCTTCAGTCATATTAGTTGTTAAAACTAGAAGGGCTTTCGTATCGGCGTTTTGGTAGAGGTTTAACTTAATTTCGTAGTCTCTTACCTCATTTTCGCTAGAACTTGCGTTAGGCTTCGTGGGCTTCAAAATTGTACCTTTGACCACATCTTCGCCTCCGGGAATGCTCCTCAAAAGAATCAAAACCTTGTACTTCCAGGTAGCCCAATTGCTCTTGCCTTCCAGTAGTCCGATATTGACTTTTAGGTCCATCTCGAAAGTCTCCGACAATGTTCCTATTTTCCTAAAACTTTATTTTCACGCGGGAAACGCTGAACCCATAACCTATTAAGTTTTAGAGTGAAAAATAAAAAAAACGGGCTATTTAGTTTTATTTTAACACAACTATTTTTTAAAGTTCAAAAAGCAGGTGGGATAAAAACAATAAACAAAAGGGTGAAGCCCCATTTGGTTAATTAAGACGATACATCTTTTGATGTTCTACTTCAACACTCTAACTACGGCCACTGAGGCGATTTTCGAACTTTTATATCAGGAGAATATGACATTTTAGGAGCTTGACTCCGAAAAAGATTTTTCCTTCAATTGGTTGGGTGTGGCAAGAAAAGGGCATAAAGTTCACACGTGGTTATAAAACGTTCAAAATTTCGAACTTTTGTATCAAGAGAATATGACATGTTAGGAGCACGACTCCGAAAGAGTTTTTTCTTTCAATTGCTTGGGTGTGGCATGAAAAGGGCACAAAATTCCCACGTGGTTATAAAACGTTCAAAGTGGGCCCAAAATTCTCTCGAGAGTGATATTGGAAATCCCTAGAAATGTCGCTCTCTTAACCCGTCCAGAACGCTTAAAATCGCACATCATTTGTAGTCATACGTATGACCACTTTACGACCAAAATTCCTCCTGTCACAATTGAAAATAACGCGGAGAAAAATAAAAGCTCAAAGGATTAAAAAGGAATTATAATAAGAAAAGTTTCAAAATTGGTTTTTTAACTCTCAAATCTCCAAAGACCTATGTAAACAATAACTTTTTTTTTATGTAAACAAACACATGGGATGTCAGGTGCAATCTTGAAGTCCGTCTGGTTCTTCGTTTGCTTCAACATTCCCCCTCAAACGAAATACCTGTAGACCATCTCTATGTTTCACGAATGAGGCGTTTGCCAACCCTTTAGTGAGGATATCTGTCAACTGCCTTCCGGTAGGGATGTGTTCGAGTACGAATTCCCCGGCTTGATACTTTTCTCGAACGAAGTGATAACGAACTTCAACATGCTTTGTTCGACGATGAAATTCCGGATTCTTCACGAGCTTGATAGTGCTTCTATTGTCCACATACAAAGTTGGCGAAATTTCGGCGCTTGAAATTTCCTCGAATAATCGTTTTAGCCAAACTATTTCTTTTGTAGTCTCACTTGCCGCTATGTATTCCGCTTCCGTAGTACTCAAAGCAGTAGTAGCTTGCTTCCTACTAGTCCATGAAATGGCACCACCTCCAAAAGTTGTAACAACTCCGGTTCTAGAACGACGTGTACTTAGGTCGTTGGCGAAATCACTGTCTGAAAAACATTTCAGCTCAGGTGGCTCACCAGACTTATACAGTAGACCCATGTCTAGCGTGTCATTCAGATATTTGAAAATTCGTTTAACAGCGTTCCAATCTGACCTCCTTGGCTTGTCTAGCACTTCAGACGCAACGCTGACAGCAAACATCAGATCCGGTCGAGTTGTCATGGTCAAATAAAGAAGGCTTCCTACAGCTTCTCTGTACGGAATTCTTTCTTCGAGTGGCGGATCTTGGTCCTCCCGATAAATCATCTTCTCACAGGGCGTTGAAACTGAATTAGACTCTTCCATCCGAAATTTCGAAATAATATTCTTGGTGTATGACTCTTGACTCACGAAAATCGAACCATTCTTCAATTTTGAAATCTGCATGCCCAAAAAGGTGTCCAGATTTCCCGTCGTGATCTTGAATTCTTCTTTCAATTTTTGTAACAAATCTTGAATTTCATTTTGATCCCCGACAATAATTCCATCATCGACGTAAATTCCGACCATAAGTTTTCGACCTTCTGTACAATACTTGATGAAAAGACATGGATCCGCCTGACTTGATGTAAAACCCAAAGACTCGATGAATCGGACGAAACGTTGGTTCCAGCATCTAGGAGACTGTTTCAGCCCGTAAAGACTACGATTTAGCCTGCAGACCCTGTCACTACCATCATTGAAGCCCTCAGGCTGTTCCATATACACTTCTTCTTTCAGCTCTCCGTAAAGAAAGGCTGTCTGAACATCGAATTGCCCAAGCTCGTACTTCTCGGCTGCTGCTACGCTTAAAAGTGCCCTAACTGTGTCAAAACGGGCAACTGGACTGAAGGTTTGATCGAAGTCAACACCGTACTCCTGAGTGAATCCCTTTGGCAACCAAGCGTGCCACACCCATTTATTAGGGATCACCTTCTTATCTTTTGGGCGGTCTACCAAAGTCCACGTATTATTTTCGGCTAAGGAGTTGAGTTCTTGTTGCATAGCTTCTTTCCAACGTTCCTTTTCATTTGATTTGTTGACTTGAGCAAAAGATAGATTTTCTGTGAGCAAAACGTAGTTATTAACCAAAAACGAGGGCATTCTGCTTTCACGCGTACTCCGACGAAGATTAAATTCTTGAGGCAGTTCTTCTATGTCATGGGATGCGTTTAAATTTTCTGACTCATCTTGAGTCCTTTCGATTGTTGCTAGTATCTCCCTTGTCACACCATTCTTCTCACAATCAACAGTTGAAATATTGAACTCAGCCGATGGCACCTCATTTTGTTGACTCTTCCGTCCACTTTCGGGGGCTAACGAAGACCTTAGCATTGATTTCGATTGAATCTGCCCCTCTTCTGGATTTAAAGACCCTTTTGAGAAGATAACATCTCGTGACAATATGATTTTGTTTCTTGACAAATCTCAGACCCGATACCCGCTGTGATAGTTTTTGCAGTAACCCATGAAAATGCATTCTATGCTCTTTTTGTCCAACTTCTTTCTGTTGCATTTAGGCACGTGCGTATAGCATTTGGTGCCAAAAATTTGGAAATTGCTGATCTTAGGGGGTGAACATCTCGCCCATACTTCAATAGGAGATTTGTTATCTTCACCTGAAGGGCCAGTTCGATTTAATACGAAAGCAGCTTCATCCCAAAGTTTCATGGGTACATTTTTGGCATGTAACATGGAGCGTGCGGCTTCTACTAGAGTTCTATTCTCTCTTTCGGCGGCTCCATTTTGCTGAGGGGTGTAGGGCATCGTTTGACGAATGGATATTCCGTTACCCAAAAACAGTTTCTTTATTTCTGCATTAATAAATTCCCCGCCTCCATCACAGAATACTACTTCAATTTTGTTACCAACATTTTTAGCCTCCTTGAGAAACGTTTCGAAACACTTGGCCACTTCTGATTTATTTTTTATAAAGAAGACTCGCCTGTACTTGGAATAATCATCTTTAATACATAAAAAATAACGAGATCCACCTGGTGATACTTCATGAAAGGGACCGCAAACGTCCGCGTGAACCCATTTTCCACATTCCGTTGGTCGATCTTTTCTGCTTCGGAATGGTTGTCTGTGTTGCTTTCCGTAAGTGCAACCCTCGCATAAGTCGTCATCTATTTCAAGATCCACTCCAAATCTTTTAAGGACGTTCTTCACTTGTCTCTTGTTTTGATGGCACAATCTCTCGTGCCACACTTGCATTTCATCACTTGAGTCAGTAATGAACCCATGAGCCAATGCAGGCACTTGTGGCTCAAAGTCCAAAATAAATAAACCTCTCTGAACCCTTCTTCCCAGCAGGCATGATGTTCCTTTCTTTCTAAATTCGCAAGTTTGCTGATTTGCTCGAAATTCATAGCCTTTGTCCAACGCACGGGTAACAGAAAACAATTGTCGACTAACCTCAGGAACATACCAGACTTCTTGCAAGAAACTTCTGATGAGCTTGCCGTTGATCCTCGTTTTAACAATAATTTCTCCTTGTTCCAAGGCTTTAATTGATTCGCGATTGCCGACTTGAACGTGCTTCGGCTGGCTAAACTGTCTGAAGGAAACAAAATAATCCATTGAGTTTGTCATATGCTCGGTTGCTCCAGTATCCACAATCCAGGTATTCCGATCGGAAGAATAGGTATTGTCAGTTATAAAAGCATGCCCGTCTTGCTCTTCCTTTTCAGGTTCATCCTTCTTTAAATTTCGAGTGCTTGAGTAGCAATCCCTTGCGAAGTGTCCAACTTTTTGGCATCTATAGCATTTGACAGGTTCTTTTCTTTGCAGAATTTTCTTCGAAGCATTTGCTATGAGAGCGTTTTCATTCATGATGTCTTTTTTGTCAGGAAGTCGCATTTCGATAAGTCTCAATCGTTCGGTCAAATTATTAACGGTTCGGTCTTGAATTGAAACACTTTCCCACACACTCTTAAATTCGAAATATTCGGAAGTCAACGTCGACAATATTCTACCCATTAATATCAACTCGTGAAGCTCAGAGTTAACAAGTTTCTTCAACTCAACGTTCAACGCGTTGAAATCTCGCTGAAGTCGAGCAATGTGAGTAACGATGCTTTCAGTTCCAAGCTTTTCACTAGAGAAAAACGCTTCCAGTAGCCGATCAACTCTTTGACTTGAGCTTTGCTCGTACGCCGACGTCAGTTTATCCCAAACTTCCTTGGCGCAGATACAAGACGACGTAAGTTCATCGTTCATCGCGTTCAATGAACTTAGTAGTATTAATTGTGCCAGTGCATCTTTTGAGTCGAAGTCTTCTCCATTTTCTTCTGTTACCACATCGAGAACCTTGTGGTGTTTCAGAACGAGAGCAATCTGCCGCTTCCATCGAGCCCAATTTTCTCCACCCTCCAGCTTTTCGACATGAGGTTTGAATTCAGTACGAACTTCTGCCATTCTTATTCAGCGCGTTGCTGGGCCCATAACCAATTGAAAATAACGCGGAGAAAAGTAAAAGCTCAAAGGATTAAGAAGGATTTATAATAAGAAAAGTTTCAAAATTGGTTTTTTAACTCTCAAATCTCCAAAGACCTATGTAAACAATAACTTTTTTTTTTTTATGTAAACAAACACATGGGATGTCAGGTGCAATCTTGAAGTCCGTCTGGTTCTTCGTTTGCTTCAACAGTCACGACCTCCTAGAACATTCTATTCTCCTGGTCATTAGAGGACCAAAACTCTTCAAAAACGACGTTTTTTACCCCCTTTTTCTCGCGTTTTAAGGCGATTTTCAGGAGAATATGACATGTTAGGAGGTCCGAAAGAGTTATTCTCTTCAATTGCTTGGTTGTGGCTCGAAAAGGTCATAAAGTTCCCATTTATTTCGTCCAAGACCTTCCAGCACATTTTTATGTCTTGGTCATTGGTGACCAAGGCCCGAATTTGTTAACGTTTCTTGAACGTTGAATGGTTGAAATGAATAAAATTAGATGTTTTTATTGCAGTCAAAACTGTTCCCAATGGCTCGGGAACGTTATTTACGGGCCCAAATATTGCAGTTTTTATTTTATTTGAACTTTGAAATTATAAAAAAAAAAAAAAAAGTGTGGGAATCGTGAAAACCGAACACACTCGTCTCGTCGCCCAAAAAAAGTCAACTTCCCAACTGGCGGGATTTCTTCTCCTTGAATATACAAATCTTGTTGAACTTGAAATACACAAAAACTCACTCGAAGGGCGATTAATTTGATGTGCCAAAAGTTTGAAGGGCGAGAGAAAAATTAAAGTTGAAAGCGAAGGTGTTTGTGATTGAAAACTAAAAGTTGCCCCTGTCATGTTGGTGTATAGGCAATTTACCCTCGTAGCATTGTGTTTGAGTCGATAATGTGTTTCACGATTTATCGTGATAATGTAGTGCTATGTCTCGTCGTTGGGGGCCCAGGGCGAATTTGTGAAAGGGAGGCGAGGATGTGCTGCCCTCTCTTGAGTAAACTTGTGAAGCAGCTTGCTTAACTATTCGGCAGGTGCTGTCATCAAGATGGTAGGTGGCAGTTTGTCGAACTATTCAGGTGTGGATTCAAAATTGTAATAAGTTGTCGCTGTATGGCGATTTTTCGTAATGAGGAAGTTTCATGGGTCAGAACTTATTCATAAATTTATTTTTTAAGGTTTATTTATGCTAAAATAGAGCATAAATCGTGATCCGTTCGTAAAATAATCCAACAGTTAATAAATACGCGATTTTTGAAGTTTTAGGTCATTTCAAACACGCCAGCTAGCACGTTTGCGTCATAGGCGCTTTCCGAAAAAAAGTCACCTGTAATGTAGCTGTCGAAGAGTGGTTTGTTGTGTTTCTTTGCCTTATTTTCTACTAGAGCTCTCCCAAGGCGATAGATATAACAGGTGGCGCACCAAGAGCTCTTTTCTTGGAATTGAGTAGGACTGCCTACGTCACTCATAGACCAGAAAGTCTGATTGCCTGACCGTCTGTTAGGTTTTATAGTTACTTTTCTCTTTCTCAAACGGTGTAAAGGGCCGTTTTTAGGGGGTTGGCAACCGCCTAGGGGCTCCGACCCATGGGGGGGCCCCCGGCTTGGAATAAAAATAATTACAAAAAATCTCGATGGAGAGAAAATCCTAATTGGGGTTTTACAGAGCTAAAATCCGAATAATTTGGTTTTTGAAGAATTCAGCCCCGCAAATTTGGATTTTCGAACCACGAAAATCAGAGAAATTGGCTTTGAAGGTGCCAGATCCACAAAAAATGGTCTTAAAATATCCAGACATGTGAAAGTGAAATTGGCGTATTTGAGCCAAACACGACCCGAAATGTCTATTTGAAATAGCCAAATCAACGAGAATTGGCTGCCAAAGTGAACCAAATCGTGGATTTTAAAAGAAAATAAATCTGGCAAATTGAGGCTTTAAAGGGCCAAATCCTGGAAATTCGATTTTTAAAGATCTCGCGAAATTGCATTTTCGAATGAGAGCATCGGAATTTTCGAACACCCTGTATAGGCTGGTCCTAATGGTAAAGGTGGGTTTACACTGAAGTGTCCGAGTGTCTCGACATAAATGTAAAGTGCCAGATGTGAAATTTATTGACTATACAAATTCTGATAAAAATTTCTGGAAGTTTGTGTTTACACCAAGGAAATTTGTGTCTGACACTAAATTTCAAGCAACAAGTGTCGCGGGACACTATGGTGTAAACGCGCCTTAAGAAATAATGAATCTTGCAAACTATACATTTTTAGATAATATAACAATTATTATCTATTGTGATATTGGTATGTTATTTTTAGATATAACATACCAACGAACTCTCAAATAGCCAAGAGAGTTATTAAACGTTCCCCTTTAGACTTTAGATTAAATTGATCGTGTCCCGGCCAAGTTTGTGAACATTCCGCGTCCAGCTCCTTCGTTTAAGCCGCTTATTAGGGCACTTTTGACGGCTGCAGAGCCGACCAGACAGGTAATTTTATTGGCCGGACTAGCAAAATATTCTGTCCATATAGAAGTGCAAAATACTGTTCGATTTAATCTGCTAATAATTGCAAAAAAGCCCGTAGTTTCATGAATGAATCGCCTATTTTTTAATATTATCCATTTTACTGAGAAATATTCTGTTTTGGGGGCTTTTCGGATCTTTTTGTAGGTTGTGACTGTCTTGGGGTTCGGGGTTGCAGCTTTTTCATCGTGAAGGCAAAGAAAAGAAAGGAAGGTCTTCTCCCACTTGTTTTATTTGAACTATCATAACCGTGGTTCTCAAACAATTCAACGAATAAAACACTACCGGTGTTGATACTTCCAGGGCACGAATCCGTTATTTTAGTCATTTGCATTTTCAGGGCGCGAATCGTCAGTTTTTAGCCATCATTAGAGTGCGTGGAGCCAATTTAGCTGTTTTTAGGAAGTCAAGGCCACGTCGATTTAGCCATGTTTAGGGCGGGAATCATAAACTTTTAAGGCATTTTCATGGCGCGCTAATCGTGCGTCCAGCAATTTATAGGGCGCGAGAAGTCAGTTTGGCTCTTTTTAGAGCTGCAATCGCCAGTTTCGCTATTTTTAGGTCGTCATTTTTAAGGCACGAAAATCGTCAGTTTTTGCCATATTTTGCGTCTGTAGTCATACCTAGATTTGAAGGATGCGAGTGGCTATCAAGCCAGTTTTAGCAGAGCAAAGCATACAATTTCTGAAGCCCCTCCTTTTTGAACAAAACCCGTCTCCACGTATGTGTTTAGTATACATTTAAATTATCCACCAGCTGTTAGGGGGCCCCCTGATAGTTCTCGCCTACGGGCCCCGCGAGGGCTAGAAACGGCCCTCGGTGTAGACAGATTTTTAATTAATTTTTCACTCTATTTATGGTAATTTTCGACACGACCCGAATATCGAGGTAAATAAGTTAGTGTGTTTGTGTCCTGATTTCAATTTCGAGCACACAGCACACATTTAAAGGAAAAATTAGACGACGTTGAATACATCCTGACAAAATTAGCGTTAGCGAAAAATTGCAAATTGTTGGTTTAGAGACATAAGCCTTGTTCGAAATCCAGCATGTATTCCTTATTAACGAGAAATTGTAGAAAATGCTAAATGGAAAATGGGGAATGGCTAGCGCAAAGGAGCAGTCGATCGTTTTCTTCCTGTAGAGGTCTATGGATGACGTCAATTCCCAACCTCGTCCTAGTAGGGCAAGAGGGGAGCTGCGCCACCTCTACATAGCTCTACCACCTTGGAGCTCTCCAATAATACAATAGTGGAGGATAAACAGATGAGCTATTTAGAGGCATGAAAAGGACAGAGAATACAACGACGATTACGTTGCGGAAAATGTTCGTTTTCGCGGGATTTCAAATATGCCAACTTTTGTTGAGATATTAAAAATGTTTCTGAAGGGTTTAAAATTTTTATTTATTTATTTATTTATTTATTTATTTACGTGGAAGGATTGATGTGCATAATCGAAAAAAAATATTTTTGGAAAATGTGAAACTTCCTCATTATCTGTTTAATTCTGTTGAATTTGTCGACTCAGGGTCGTTTGGAGCAGATTTCTGTGTGGATCGAGGATGCCTTTTGAAAGTTTATCAGAACAAATGTGATCTTTTTCAATGCATTTTTTCGTTTTGTCTTGTAATCCTCCAAAAATTGGCGCTTAAAAAGTGCCGATATATGGAATACTCACAGCGATTATACAATAGTTTTCCTCATATAGACCTTTAATTGTAAATTGACTCTCTCCCCTACCTTAAAACCCGATTTGTCCTTACTCTGACGCAGGGGCGGATCCAGGTCTGAATCCTAGGGGGGGAAATGCCGATGCCCCCCCCCCTCTCCCTTTACATCAAACACCCTCATGTTACATCATTCCATCGCTTCCAAAATTCATAAAATATTGGGTTGATGTTTTAAGACAAATGAGGATGTGTAGTACCCATGCCGAATTAGTCCTGCCACATTATTCTTTTCCCCTGCACATTAACGGTTACCGACGCTAGGGACCTAGTGGAGTCCCAAAACGCTAAGTTTAACGCATAAATTATCGTTTTCTGGAGGCAAAATGGTCAGTTTTTTTATAAAAAATCTAGAATAGAAGGCTTTAAAATTTTCAACCGAGGTGGAGGTAGGGGCTTGAAAAAGTTGGGTAGGCTAATGGAATGAAGGTTGATGAGCAGAAATCAAGCTCACAGAGCATAGATTGGTCGGAAACAGGTGATTTTAAGCGTTTCACCCATTTTAGAAAAAAAGGCCCGTAAGTTTGTAGCGCGCTCCGCATTGGTCGTGGAAAACCAATGTACTTATTCACATGAATGTATTGGTGTAGGAAATTTAATGACCCTAAATCTTTTGTACGAGAAGGGTTTCCTCTATAAAGCCTCTCGTTTTGGGGGATATTTATAGAAAAAACTGATAAAATGACCCAAAAATCGCGGTTTTCGGGCAGCCAAAAGTTGTGCCTAGTGTTTCAAAGCATTAATTTTTTATGTCGAAAACTTTCTACTTATACATACAGGTTGGATGCGAATAAGTGTAGAAAAAAAAATTGATGAAATTAGACCTCATTTGCAGTCGAAAACGCTAAATACACTATGGTAGTGGTACGAAAATCAAAATCCATCGAGATATGATTTTTCTAACGTCTTTTTAGGATAACATCTCTTTCCCTAAATAAATGCGAGTAACTCGCTTTGTAGCAGACTTTCTGTAAATTTTTGGCTATGGATTCGGGAAAAACACTCTGCCACCCTGACAGACCCTGTCCCTCAGTACCATGACAGAAAGTCAGGAATAGCAATTTTCGTTATAAAATAACTATTTTCTGTCGCCTCAACACCTCCTTAAGATTGTACGATATGGGGATTTTTAATTTTCCATAAAATTCAACCCCCACTTGATCATACTAAATCTGACTAGATAATGAATAATAGGCCGTAGGTGCGGAAGCAATGATCCAAATCAAAATGAAAAATAAGTCCTCTCCCACTGTTGATCAACAGCGCCAATCGACTTTCCATGGATCAGAGAAACTTCTCCAACGTGTCCCATTCAAAATTACTCATGAGCGTTTGTTTAATTAATTGGCAATTTTCCAGCAAAAATGACAATGTTTTTTAAAGAAGAAAAATGTAACTTTTCTCTTCAAAATCGCTTGTTTTGACCTGTAAAATTCAAACAATCCTTGCGAATTTCAACATGCTAAACGTCCTGAAAACCTCATCGTCAGTGGGCCTTTGAATGGAACTGACTGCCCACCGAACGAACGCCCACCAAAGTATCAAAAAATGTCGCCCCAGCAGCTGGCTGTCAAATAGAGTGCATTTACTACACCGAATTTCCACGTTTTTAGTTAATTTGCTATTATTCGACAAAAATTACCACTCAGTGTGATTCTCTTCTTTTATTTAGCCATTTCCGCACAATAATGCCTAATTTACTAATAACGTCGAAATTCGTATATTAGTAGTGAAATCCACTCTATTCGACAGCCAGCTGCCGGAGCGATATCTTTCGATGCTTTGGTGAGCCTTCACATCCAGTTCCATTCAAAGGACCGCTTCACATGAGGCTTTAAGGCCCGTTCACAAGCAAGGTAAATAGACTTACAGAGGTATGCTCGTAACTAAGGAAATTTTTGTCAAAATTGACGTCACGGGAGTAAAAAAAATAATGAGGGACCAAACTTCACATATGAAGCATCCCCTCCCATGGTTTTTTCCTTGGAATTTCTTTGTAGATCAAGCAAAAAATGAATGAAAAGCCAAAATAAGTGCCTGGAAATTTTTTTAAAAGCGATATAATTTGGCGGAGTCGTTTCTTAGGCCTTATGTACCGTTTTAAGGCCCAGTTAATTGATAAGTACCACGTGAAGCCCCGTGTATTCAGTACAGACACACTCAGCGCAGTGAAGGGCGAGTTTATTATGTGTATCAGTGAGAAACGACCAGTAAGCTTCATGAGGGAGCAAGGAAGGGCTTCCCTGGAGCCCGCAACAATCACGCTCACGAGCAGATCTCAAGCCGGGAATACACTCGAGCCGAGGCAGACCGCACACAGAACGAGGCTGCCGAGGATATACCGACAGTCGATGGCTCAGGCCGCACAGCGCATGAGGCAGGCAGAGCCTGTTCGCTGCTCGGAAAAAAGCCAATACACACTAGCGCGCCTCGGCTTGCCTCGTTCGGTGCGCGGTCTGCCTCGGCTCAAGTGTATTACCGGCTTTAGATAGGTTGGACAATAAAGATGAAGTTTAAAAGTGTTCCCTGTCATGTATAAAAATAGAAGTAATTTAGTATTTTAGTATTAATGGTGTCCTTCGACCAGAATCCCGGCCTCGAACCTAGCCGTATTCAATCACTGTCGATATTGAGGAATTTGTTTGCCTCATCTGGAGCCTTAGTACAAACTCATGCGAAAATGCCGATAGACGTGATTGCTATGGCGGGATATGTTATTTCTTATTCGGCGTTCTTGGATCCTGCATGCGGCTTTTCCCCGACCGTTCATACTAAGGCCCCTGGCCGCATACGCAGGATGGAGTAGGGCAATTCACACCCTCACCATTCGAGCGTATTGGTTGATGTGCGGTTTGTTGTACAAACACCACCGAGAACCCTTAATACAGAGCCAAGTGTTTCGGGGCTCGTAGAGACTCATTGTTTAACGAAAAAATTGTTGAACTTAGCTTTATCTTAAAAGAATTTCTAAAAGATTCACAACTGAGATGATACCCTGCACCTGCAGCAGTTTTCTTTGCTCCAACCATTACACTTAGGGGCCCTGCAATCACTTCTTTCACAGGAACATTGTCCTGCAGGCAATAATACGTAGTTCTCCCGATTTAAAAAGTGGCCCCAGAAATGTCGATAATTTTGTTTTATTGAAAAAAGTCCCACCTGTTAATTTTTTAAAAATTTGTCATCCCATGACGTCATGGCACAAACCATAATAATTGGTTGAAAATTAAGAGCATACCTCTTTAGTCTATTTACCTTGGTTCACAAGCTCTATGTTCTGCGTTGTATGGAGTGTGGAGTCTATGCAACCAAACAAATTTATTCCCTCGAAAAATGAAGCATTTTGATAGGTTGCATGGACACCACACAACGAAAGCATAGAGATTGTGAACGGGGTCTTACGATTTTTAGCACGCTAAAAACCGCTAGGATCGTTTGAATTTTACTGGTTAAACCACTGGTTTTGAAGAGCACTCTTTTTCCCCAAAAATGGTCATTTCTGCCAAAAAATCGCTAATTATTATTTTTTTAATTGCTATAAAAGAAAATGAGTCATTTTCATGAGTTTTCCACCAAAATTTCCCCGCCAGAAGGGCCCCACTTCAGAAGCGCCGAAAACCCGAGTTTTTTTTTGCCTGTAACTCGAAAAGTAGTAAGCGTTCTATGGAAATTTCCCGTAAAACTGGGTTTTCCTAATTTCCTTTATAATTCAAACAACCATCTACATGAATAGACCAGCAGTCAGGTAACTTGTTAGTGACACAATTCCAAAGTTAATGACATTTTGGGGTGTGATTCAGGGTGTATAAGGATGTCTCATGAGTTTTCCACCTAAATTTCATGGTGGAAACATCTTGGAAAGGTAATCTACCCTGCAAAAAGGTAAGGTGTATTTGATTTTCTTCGAAAACAGGACGAACGTATTCATCGGTCTAATAGGTACCAAAAAGGTGCAGCTCTTTACATTAATGATACATTTCTCAACATGAAAAGACTTCTGCACGATCTCATACATGAAGATTCACTTTATGAAAAGGTTAGGCTACGAAATTGGCATTGCTGGGGAGGGGGTAGCATTTGTATGAGAGAATCGACAGATAAGATTGCCAACCACTGCTTGTCCTCAGGAAATCGTCGTGATGTTCTCTCTATCTTTATTAAAAAATCAACTTTTCTGAAATCCTGGGGGGGGGGGTAGTTACCCCCATTACCCACCCTGTGGATCCGCCCCTGCTCTGACGAGTATGCAATTAGGCCAGGCTAAATCCACAGCCAACCATGGGCGTAGCCAGTAGGTGGGCAGGGGTTGGCAGTTGCCCTCCCCTAGAATCAAAAGCGCAGATTTCGTGGGGCAGATGCCCACCCCCCAAATTCCATCAAAAACTTAAAATCCGACACATTTTTAATGATCAAAATCCAGCATAAAACTTTCTCCGTCAGAACCAATTCCTCGAATTTCGCTGTTTTATTATTTTTGGTGAAAACCAAATTTCTCGAACTACAAGCTCTGCCTCACTGAGCAACCAGCATCTCTGTTTTCGACCACAAGACATCACTTTTATTGGCATTTGTAGCGCGCAAAAAACAAAACAAAAAACCAACAACATTTTCCCTGATCTGGCTAACACAAACACAAATTTCATGTATATCGATCCATAAAACCAATTTTACGGATTTTTCTCAATAAAAAAAAAAAAAACACCATTCACAAGTTACCGTGAATGCCCCCCCCCCTCATTTTGACGCAAGCATCAAAATCATTTCATCGCCAGAACTATCAACCCCTCCACCCGCAAGTGGCAACATAGCGATTATTAAAACCCTAAAAACAAGACATTTTCCCCTAAAAGTGCCTGTCGATGCGTCCTACAGACGAACTGAAAATGGGAAGACTGCAGGCCCAAAAACTAGATTCACCTTCTAAAAATGCTGCCCACGTGAAAGCCCCCCCCCCCCCCGACGCGACGCGAGCAGAAAAACGTTCACCGTCTGAACGAACAATCACTGCTATCAGTGAGCAACACACTTTACCCCTCGAAAATTGGAATTCTGAGGGAGTGAGGGCCTATTCTCTAACAAAAAAGCAATATGTTTTTCGTAGCAATGTTTCTATTTCATTCATTTGTTTGAAGAAAATGAATGAAATAGACATCTTGCTTTGAAAAACATATTCCTTTCTTGTTAGAGAATAAACCCCCTGTCTTACAAGTAGCCGCGTAGATGCTCCCCTGAAAATGTTCGCCGCCTTAAAACTATCACCTCACCACCCTTCACCGCGTACTATAAGTATAACACAACGAATTTATCCCCAAAAACGGGGAAAGTATAGCCATAAATGTTTGAAGGTTTTTTTAATTTGTTGAAAACAATGACCAAGGCCCGTACTCATAGTCGCTACTTAAGTTGAAATTCTCCTAAGTAAAAGTCAATCCAGTTTTTGTTGGAATAAAATCATCTATTTTGACGCCCACTTAGGGAAATTTAAGTTTGAGAAATGTCTATGAATATGGGCCTAGGTATTTAAGGGGTTTTAATAAATTAACGAGTTCTGTTCAACAACATTTTATTCTGCTTTTCATGAAACTAGTTTCGGGGTCCCATTATCAATCTCCGGCCTAAAGTCAACATAAACGAGAAACAACCGGAAATAAATTGTAATCTTACAGATTTTGTCCAAATAATAACTCATTTAACTAACGAATTAACAACTTACGACTTAAATCAGCATGTAGCACCAATCATCACATGACAACGTGTGACATGTTGGAGTTGTGGGTGTTGTCATGTGGTAATTGGCGCTGCATGCTGATTTAAGTCGTAAGTTGTTAATTCGTTAGATAAATTAGTTATGTTTATTTATTAGGAAAAGATCTGTAAGATTACAATTGATTTTGAGTTGTTTCTCGTTTATGTCGACTCTAGGCCGGAGATTGATAATGGGACGCATGAACCCGAAACTGATCTCGTGAAAAGGCGAATAAAAATACTGTTGAACAGAACTAGTTAATTTATAAAAGCCCTAAAGTATTGCCATAAAAATTTTCGTGAATGCGTGCAAACAACGTATCCATAAAAATGTTCACATCCCCCTCCCACCAACAACGCCACCGCACAGCACACATCAAGTGACAACACAGCGATTGTAACCCCAAAAACAATCAATCTCGTTCTACAAATGGCACAATACAAACGTTCACTGCCAATAAACGTTTAAGCCCCGCCCTACAAATTTTACTTCAAATTATAAATGCCCTCAAAGTATCCGCGGAGCGCGGATGACCACCTGATGCAAACAGAAAAACTTTCACCACCGAAGCCATCACCCAGCCTTCCCCCGACGTCTGCAATTGGGAACTCGGTGACTGTGTAGCCTCAAAAATTTTAAAATATTACCCTAAAAGATAACTCGTGGTTTTTTCCAGTGTATTGCGGCGATTTTCGATCTATCGTATCAGGACGAGAATACGACGTGCTTGCGGAGCTTCGGCTTCGGAGGATTTTTTGCCACAAATGTGTTTCGGTGTGACTTGAATGTGCGCACGCAATTTCCAGAGCGTTTTGCGAATACGGGCGGAGTTAGACTATAAAATGTTTAGGGGGAGCTCAAGACCCCCCCCTCTCCCCACCACTCTCTACCTCTAGGCGAACACTTATAAAATCTAAATTTTCAATTATTCTATCGGCGTCTACGATATTACGAAAGAAAACATCGTAAAATACACAATACACCTAATTTACCCAAACACTTTGGAATTTGAGGCAAAAAGTTATTACATTTATAACACTCAAATTATCGAAAAAGTCCGAAAGAAAGGTGTATGGTGAGTGGATAGGAGGCGTACGGGATGTTGGAGGGGTGGAGAGGCCATAAAAAGTCTAAATTTCACTAAATTATCATATCAAATACCGTATTTCTGCGGGACGCGCCAGCTGGCGAAGCGAAAATCTGAAAATGGTCCAGATTTGACTGGAAATATCACGTCACAAACATTGAAACACTATATTTGATGTGAATCAACTTGACAGCTTTCGGTTGGTTGGGGGGGGGGATGAAGGGGATTGGGCGACATTCGTTAGGCCCAAATAAACTTGCGGGGGGGGGGAGGCGACAAAGATCTCGTCGCTTATATGAAGCAGTGAATTTTGCCTCCAATGGACATAAAACTTGAACTTTAACTCCAAAAGCATAAACTTTTTGATGCAGAAAGAACTATTTTTCGTCGAGAATCACCTCCACTCCTCCTCCCCACCCCATGAATTTTATTTTGGCCGCGAGAAACTGACTGATCAAGCATAATGTTTGGACCCTGTGGACCACCCAACCCCTCCCTTGCAACGCGACTAGGTAGCCATCTTTAGTTCACACCGCCTCCTCATGCCTCATGCCGCCTCCTAATATACTGGGAAAGTCGAAGGGGACTGAAATTTTCACAAACATAAGTCAAATATCACTAGTTTGAACCAACCGCTTCAGAAATTGAGCCCAGAAAATTCAACAATGGGCTTCACAAATATCCGGAAGAGTCGAAAAGGGTGTGAGGATGATATAATATATTCGTTAAAACCTTCAAATCAACGCAGTAGCTGAAGAAGATGGGGAAATTACCTTTTCTTTGTATTCATTGGGCGATTCGAGTACAACATATTCGCGTTAAGAGTGTAAATGCACTCTTTCTGACTGCAGAGAGAAATTCTTTCCAAACTCCTGCCTCCGCCCCTTGACAGAGGGATCTCCTGGCTCTGACTTTCATGCAATACACCCGAAAATTGCCTATCCATTGTTCGATTTTTACATTATTTGCGCAACGTCCTGATATAAAGTGAGTAGTGTTGGCTATATAAGACTATGAAGTGGTTAGAGGCGGGGTTAGGGTCTTCTGTATTGACTATTGACACACCCTCATAATGTAACTCATCCCTCTGCACGACATCTGTCCTGTCTGTCCTTGTTATTTAGTTTTATTCAGTTTTAATTGAATTCACTGGTTAATAAAACACTCTGAACACTTCTCAAATCATGACTGGGTAACCCCGTCATTGCCCTTAGTAAGTATACGGGGGCAATTCCCATTCGATCCTTTATAAATCATCGACTTGAATCACTATCACTTGTTCGGCATTGAATCATTAAGTTTGACCCTTCAATATAAACCCTTCTAGAGTTAATTCTATACTGTTTTTACCCAACGGTAGTGTGAAATGAATTTGAGTCACACTTGGAGCTATAATTTGGTGTGCATATTCGTCTCGTTCTCAAGGGAACGTTATTAAATAGATCAATATCGATATTTATTTCTGAAAAGCACGAACAGAGTGTAAGAAAAAATGACTATGAATTGCTAACAAATGCACACGCACGAAACTGCACCAACCTACCAGCCGCCTTTACTCAAGAAGAGGTTTAGTGGCGGCGGCGGCACACAGCTCACGTATTTTGTTGGAGGGAGGGACGTCGAGTTTTGAGTCATACAATGTCTGACTGCCTTCCTTATCTATGCCTTTACTCTTCCTCGCGGTAATTAATAGAGACTGAGAAGAGGGTGGTAAAACGGACTTTGTGGTAAAAGGAATTAATTTACCTTCTTCGTGAAACCCCTTTTCAGAGGAAACGCCGATTTTCCAACGTTTGAGCACTTAAAAGAATTAAAAACTGTCCGCCGAGTGTTCTTTCATATTTACCTGGCTACTAAACTTAAACTAAAATAAAAAATTTATTTTTTGTTAGACGTTCATAAGCCACTGCTTTTGCCCCCCCCCCCACCCCGTTTGGTTTCGTTCTGTATTGTTCCATAAAAAGTCTTGCAGAACTCGTATTAATTAAGTAAGCAGCTGTTGTTTCATCCAGATGGTCGGTCGTAGAAGCCTGGAAGGTCACGAAAAAAAAAAGGCGCTACAACGTAAATTTGGAGTGAGCAATAAGTTGTTGTCTCAGGCTGTGGAATGCACCAGTCGTACTCTATCGACATTGAAACTTTTCATTTATTTTAATTCCATTTCATGTTTTTTAAATGACTAAATGGCTCTGGTCTATAAATATGTACTCCTTTGAGTGCGTAAACCGAAAGACGCGAAGTTTTATAAAACTGATGTCATTGGCATGCTGCTCCCTGCTGTGGAGTTATTATAAACTGTTTCATAAAGAAGAGCATAAAATGTAAGGACCGCGTAGGAAAAATATGGGTTAAAAATACGTATAGACAATTATCTCGTTATCCGAATTTCGCCTCAATTGTCTGTTTTTTTGCCGCTTCAAACAATCATCATTGGATTTCTTTTATAAAACGGAAAGTGTTTTTTCTTCTTTTCGAAAGTCGAGTGGCTATTGTTCTCTCACTTTCTTCGAATTAATCATTTCACATTGGAAATAAGTTTCAAGAAATTAAAATATGAGTCATTTTCTAAAGCAAGTTAATTACGCGTACGAGAGGAATCTGCAGGAATATTCAAAGTATTCTCGGAACAAGAGTGATAATTTCCATCGGAATAATTGCTCACTTGGCAAAATTCTCTCGCCAAGTTCATAATTTGATTATTTTCCAGTGTCAATCTCTTTCCTCTTTCGCTTTTGGTGCATCGGGTGCAATAAATGACAATCGCCGAGAACCGGTTAAGGAGTGTTTTTACATATTTGTAATCAATTAAAATTCCACCCCCCCCCCCACTAGTTTTAAATGAGAACCCCTATTATATGTATAGTCACTCGGTTGGCTTTAGTTTATACTTAGGCCCGCTTTATCAATCGTTGATTAAAGAGCTGACTAAAAACTTCATCTGTTCCATGATCAAATATTTCGTCATGGTTGGCAGATGATTTGACTAAATCCGTTCTTTAAATTTCTTTATCGACAATTGATAAAGCGGGCCTTAATGTTCTTGTTCAATCTTCAACTCCCTGAGACCTAGATACTCTATTGTAATTGAGAAGAAAGACGAAGGAATCGTTCAAGGACCTCACTTCCTGTAAAACACTACTGGGACTTGAAGGAATAAATATTCCTATAATCAGACAAAACACTAATATAGTTTTTGTTCTTTTGTCACGGTCAAATAAAATTGTCTTTATGCTCCTCAGGAACTTGAATTTATGTGAAAAAAAAAAAAAAAAATTCTTTTGAGGATGGAGCTCCAGTTGATTCAGTTCAATTTCTTGTTTTCTGGGCAATGACTGAAGTAAATATAAGATAACAACTGCGTCTTGTCAACATTTAACGAGATTTGTTCTTTGTACATATTTGAGTGACAAACATCAACTTCCCCCAAAAAATAATTGAACAGGGTAATGTGCTCGGGGTTGATATCAGGCTAGAAAACTGATAGATTTTAAATGTAAATGTAATGTCTCGTATTTGTCGTTGGAATATCCCTCCTCTGTACAAAAAACTATTACCTACAGGTTCATATTTTTCACCACTGATAAATATAAAACGTTGTAAAGTAAAAAAAATACCAAATAATCGACAGCAAAAATGAGATCAAGATGGTCGGTCCATGGTTTTGGCATGGTAAATCCAAGTAGTTTTGGGTGTGCAATGCATAACTCCAGTGGCCAGCTTCGAATTATGGAAATCGTTATTTCTATCTTCATTACGTTTCCATTAAGGAAGAATATGCGTCCCTGATAAGATAGGTATTTACTATCATCATTACAGCGATCTCCCTTGATAAAATAATAACATATTTTAAGACAATCGTAAAATCACCCCCCTCACCTTGAATCGATGCCCCCCCCCCCTGAATCGTCCACCGCCTTTGTTTCATCATTGAGAACCACGAATTCCGAGCCAGCCTCACATGCGTACAAGGTACAACGTAAACCCGAAATTGAATTTACAATACGAGAGCTAGCTCTAAGGTTACTAGCAAGTAGCAATACAAGACAATTGGAACGAGACAAACTGAACCAATACTTCAGTGTGCGTAAATCTCTGACATTGACCGTCATTTATGTGCCCGATAGTCCTACCTCCTCCGCAATAAGTCAATCCCCAAGCCTTTGCCTCGGTGTGATATAAATTTTGTCGTAAATACAAACAGAAAAAAAAAAAGAAAATGTAAAGGCAGAAAAGTTACGAGCAGCTGCGTTGCTAGTCCGGGGCTACTGTAGCTCCATGTTTTCCGAACATATAATATACGACACCCCCTTTCTGAGCATAGGCTCTTGTGTGTCATGAGATATGAAGGGGGTGATGTTGAGCGTGAGACCATCTGCTTCGCCGTGTTTATTTGTACGAACCAAGTTCGGAGCCTGTGTGTGAATGTCCAGGCGGAGGCGTTTAGAATGTGCCGCCGCACTCACACACCGGTGAACCATCAACTATAATGTGAAGTAAACGCGAGTTCATAATTGGGTGCTCATCAGCAAATCACGCTCAAGTGGTCCTTTCCCAACAATTTTAGCGTTAGATCAGTTCGTTACTCACCGAACTCGGTGTTTTAACAATGAAATTCCGATCAATATACGCGGGTTCTCCCTCGCGGAGACCGCTTGATAAATTATACTTAATGGAGGGGAGAAGGGTCAATACATTCAGTCAACAGACTACCCGGTAATTTGACGTTTTTAACTGCGTGGCGGTGAACTAATATTTCATAGTAAAAAAAAAAAAACAAGCTCGCTTTTCTGGTCGATGATTCATTTTATATAAAAATCCGGGTACACGAGCCTGTCTCACAATCCGCCTCGGACTCGAATGGTTTACAGTAAAATACTTCCTGTTCCCTACGTTAGCATGGAAGTGAAATAAAACGGACCGTGGAAAAAAAACGGCATTTCATTAAAAGAAACCAAGGGAACGGTTAGGAATATTTTTATAATTTTCTGTAGGCCGAACCGGTTTTCGGTGCCACAATAGACGGATGGCTATCAAGATTTTATCGTATCCTAATAATCAATGGTTTACTCGGAGGAGTCCCGGTTACAGCTAATTCTCTTCTGGGAGTAGTTATTGCAAAGTTTATTTGTAACGCTCCGGCCTCTTGAAGTGCTCACGTACTTACCTTTAAGAAATAATCAAGAGGTGAAAGGCAGCCTTTCCGTTGAATTCCCTTGACATTTTGAACCGAGACGTTTCTATTATTTCCTATAAGATTTTTAGATTTCATGCTGTCTTTTTGGCTTATAGAGTATAAAGCGTGGATCAGACAGATATGACAATTTGTCAAGCACATCCTAGAATGAGCAAAAATAAATCAAGTTCGACCTCAAGAACAAGTACAGCCACATACCTAGTCTTAAAGTAAAAATATTTTTTTTCTCCAAGGCCTGGAACTTTGTCGTCCTGATGGTAATTTCCAATAAGGAAGCTTTGTATTCTGCCTTGAAGCGTACTATTACTATTTACCTTTCTCTCCCACCCTTTTCAGATTTAGTATTTAGCCGGAAAACAGTCATTTTAGCCAAGTAAACACAGTTACCCGGTTGCTCATTATTTATGTCTGGTAATCTGGCATGGACTAATGTAACGTTTCCCAGCTCAGTTTTAGCGGAAAGCACGTCGTCACTTTCTTCAAACGTCGTTTGTTTTGCACATAATAAAACCGATATAGGAAACGTTGTTCATTCCTTTAGTAGATCTATGTTGTTCCCGTTTCCCCGTTTGTTATTGTTTCGAAAATAAAGATTTTGAAACTCTTGAGATGAGAAATACAAGTTAGTAGTTTTTTAGTCATAAAGAGAAGATTTTATGGCTTTTAACCCTCGAAAACGAGGATTTTGCCGTTTTCGATTACTGAAAACATGGGCTACACGAATTGTTGTCGTTGTTGTGTACGATTGTTGGCGTACACGATGATTTTGCGAGTTCTTACAGTCGCGGTAAGAGGTAGTCGAGGAGGTTTAACTGTGTTGCAGCTGCGAAAAACAAGATTTAGGCTTGCATACTTAGCTTGAATGACGACTATTTCCAGTACAAAAACAAACTTTTATGGTTTTACAGTGAGAAAAAATAATTAATCAGGCTCTGGCCACATGACCTCTGAAAATCCTATAGGCAACTGGGAAACATGCCAAACTGCCCAAAAATCCCATCAAAAATCCCCCTCGTGGCCAAAAACAAAAGTTTTGCAATGTTGCCGGAACCACGGGGGTTTTCCAACATTTTGCTGATATGTATTTGACCGTGAAATTAGACACCCCTGCGCGCTTATGCGACCTATAAATATAAACTGGACATTTCGCACTCATTCAACAACGTTCGTACATTTCTGTTCACGATAGTAGGCATTTCGCAATCATTAAACCGTGACAGTACCTAGCATTTTGTGGCCTAATAGACCACGAAACTATAGACTACTCGTGTGACAAATTGGTCGTTCAACTGGATATTTTACACCCTTGCAGGGGTGAAAGATTTTCCAGATCTGTTAGAAATCTAGCCGACTTTGAGAGCATACTCCGCCCCCACCCTGATAATTAACATCCGAAGTGGTCAGTGGGTCCCGAGAATCCGACAATCACGAAAAATTCCCCTGTATACCATAAAACTCGGAGCAGAAGTCCACAATAGATTCTGCTCTTCCCGCAGAATTAATCAAAGAAAATTAGAAAAAACAAAATGGGGTTACCTTCAAAATTACAAGATTTTTCAAAGTAACAAATTAAATTACAAAAAATAATTTCTATTCCAATTCAATTATTTAGGCAGTAACTGTATTCTTTCTGGCGTTTAAAGTTGGCACGCGATGTTCTCATCTCCCTTATTTATTGTTTCCTAACGGCAACTTAAACTTTTCAAAGGACAATGCACTTCAACGAAAACACATTTCCCTCCTTTTCAACCGTCCCCATCCCAAGCAACATTTTGACTTCCATAATTAAATCCTCCGAAGGATCAACCTCTACAGCGGAACGTTTTGGAGTAGTTTTTAAATTTGGTACCTTATGGTATTTTGGGGTGCTGAACACGAATCTGAGGTTTGGTAACAAAATTGTTGACGGAAATAGGTTTTTTTACCCAAAAACGACGATTTTGAGAATAACTCATAACCTTTGCATTTTGGCTTGAAGACTCCTTATATTTAATAAAAGAGCATTCAATTTCCTACATTTTACGTATTCGAATTTTTTTTTTTTACGATTTCCCCTTTTAGCCGTCACGCTTGATTCTCGTCCGACAAAATAAAAATTTACCTTCTTTCACTAAAATTGACTCAATATGGCGTTTTAAATGGCATTTTGGTATACATTTAGAATTTACAAGGTAGTACCATCAGGTTTGGTGGAGGGGGGGCTTGAATTAGTTCCTTCATTTTATTACATCGATGAAATAACCACTCGTGACTAGCGCCAGAAAAAAATTAAACTGTTCTTTTTACCCCCCCCCCTCCTTAATTCCTTAAGGACCCTCAATTAAGGGTCCGTAATTGTTGCACTATAACACTGACCCAATATAATGTGATGTTTCAATGGTACTGAGCTTTTAGGAAACATAATGAGCCATTTACAGCGTTTATTTTCAAAAATTCTTATCGCACTGTTCATTGTAGCGAGGGACTGGACTCGATATTTTCGCTTGAATTTCAAATTTTTGAAGTTTTTGCCAACAAAAACTTGTTGATGCCAGAAAAGCCCTCCGCTCTTGTCTGATGAAAGTTGATACGTTCATCAGCCACAACGCCCGAACTAATTGAGTACAAAGACGGGTTGTTTGGAAATGGGAGGTGCTGCATAAACAATTCTCTTGTGGCGGCCGAGCCCTTCAGGGCTACACGCTAGTCTGAGGTCTGACGTATGGATTGTAACACCTCAGAATGTTTCAATTTATTGTGAGACGTACTGCACTGAAGTCATACCCATTGTCCACTTTGTCAATACATATTCCCCTACACCCCGTCCATGGGTGAGACCACCTTGCACTTTCATGTTCTTCATTTAAGAAACTGCTCTATGACCAGGGCTGGGCAGTAATTGAATTACATGTAAATGAATTACGTAATTCAATTACAATTAGTAATTGGTAATTTGTAATTGATAACAACACGCCATTGTAATTGATAATTTGTAATTAAAAGCACTTTTTCGAAGTAATTTGTAATTAACAATTACCAATTACATTTCCATCTTCAGAGCCAATATTACTTCGAAAACTCAGCGGGTACTATTTCGCGCCTTACTTGGAGCTTTTGGAGGAGTTTTTGCATGAAATTCTCTGAAAAAAAGAGTTTCAAAGCAATTATGACACGAGCGATATCCTCGAGCTTATAGGGTTGCCAATTTGAAATTTGAGAAAAACGGTACAAAAGTTTCAAAGATCGAAACCCCAAACCAGTGGCGTAAGTAGGAATTTGTCTTGGGGGGAGGGAAGGATCAGATTGAAATCTCGTAAGGTTGAAAGGAGGCGGGTAATTTCACATTTTAGTCATCATTCCACCCAGCCAGCACACTCTTGAATCTGGACATCTTGCTGGCCTCATCATAGCCTCAATCTCTCAGTTAAGGGCGATTTTTGGACTCTACCCGCAAATTAGCGCTTTTCTCAATTTTGGCCAAGTGTATCGTTCTTCTCAATTTCGGCCGAGTGTATCGTTCTTCTCAATTTCAGCCGCAGATTAGCGGTTTTGCCCCACCCCCTTCCATAGCCATAAATTTGCGCATTTTCTCAACTTTAGCAGCAAAGTATCGTTTTTATCCTGAGAGCGATGTTTCTTAGTTATCCACGTTTTCCTCAATTTCAGCAGCATATTACCGATTTTTTAATCTTTTTACCAGGGGATTAGCACTTGTCTCAGTTTCAGCTGGAAATTAACGTTTTTCTTTAGTGTTTTCCTCAATATTAGCCGCAAAATAGGGGGACTTTCACGAATTACGATGTTTTTGTTTCACCATACGCAATGCATGAGCGATTTTCCTCAGTTTACTCGGGAATTAGCGGTTTCTTCACCTATTGCCACAAATTGGCTTTTTTTTTTCAATTTCAGCCTGAAAAGCTGCCTTCACAATCCGCAAATTGGCGTATATTCAGTTTTTGGTGCAAATAAGAATTTTTCACAATTTCAACCGCGAATTAGCGATTTTTTAAAATTGTAGCGGCGACGTGTCGTGGCGTTTCAAACCTGTGAATTAGCGAATTTTCTCAATTTCAGTCACAAATTGGAGTCTGGCGCAATTTCAGCTGTAAATTGGCGATTTTTTCCATTCTTAGCCGCGAATTAGTAATTTTCTCAATTTTTATGCTTAAAATTAACTTTTCTCTTAATTTTGACCAGGGCCCTATTGCACAATGTTTTATTAGCTAATAATATAGCTAATATTAGCTAATAAAACAGCTGTGAAATTAGCTAATAAAACATTGTGCAATAGGGCCCAGGCTGATTATTTTATTTTCTAAATATTATCCGCAAATTAGCGGGTTTTCGCATTATACCACCGCATTAACAATTTTATAAAACTTTTATAGATATAGATTATTGCTTCTTTTCACTTCTAGCCGTGAATTAGCGTAATTTTTAACATTGTACTATACCCATGCATGAATTTGCCATTTTTCTGATTTTAGCCACAAAAATTCCTTCGGAAGGTACGAATTTAAATTATAAATGTAAATTTTTTTTTTTCAAACCAAAAAATGTACATCTAACCATCATTTTCTGTCAAAAAATCATCATTTTTAAATTATGAATTTCACGACACTTAATTCGTGAATTATTGATGTTTCTCAATAGATTTTCGCATTTTCTAAATTTTAGCAGCGTGGTAGCATCTCCATGCAACCCGTGCATTATCTACTGAATTTTGTCAATTTTTGGCAAGAATCGGCGTTTGACTCAATTTAAGCTGCAAATTAACAATTTTTCCCATTTTTAACTGAGCATTAGCACTTTTCCCCCGATTTGAAGTGAAAATTAACGTTTTTCTTAATTTTAGCTGCGCTAATTGGTGATTTTTTCAATTTTTGCCGCAAATTAGTGGTTTTGTTCATTTTGTATCCGCGAATTAACGTTTTTCCGTAACTCTATATCTGCAAATTGCAAATTAGCGATTTTTCCCAATTTCAGTGTGAAATAGTGTTTTTGTGCTAATTTTGCGTCCATTCAGCATCCTATTCCCTTTTTCATACGCGAATGGGCGATTTTACGCCATTTCAGTTGTTAATTTGCCATTTTTGGCCAATTTTAACCTGAAAGCGTCTTTTATTTGTCAATATTATAGCGTGTTTTCTCAACTTTACACATAACTTTTTGCGTTGATTTTCACAATTGCGTAGAATGGCCTCCATGTACCGGGAATCAGCGATTTTTTTCTTAATTTTAGTCTGGACGTTGCATCGCGAGACCACGAATCAGCCATTAGCGAATTAGCCAAATTAGCAAACCATGACTATCCGGGGTTCCCCGTGACAGTTCGCAGGCTGGGATGTTAGCAAATTTGACCCCGGACATTTCGCAACCCTACTCATGCGACGCGTTTGGCATCTTGGGGCTATGCTGTTCCTGCTTCCTATCTCAAAGATCTGTTCTGACGTTCGATTGTTGGCTGGACGCACAAAAAAAATGACAGTGAACAAGAGCAAGACGCTTGCGTGTTCCACAAATCCAGCTCTTGGGTAATTGGTAATTGAAAAAGTAATTCAATTACAGTAATTGTAATTTGTAATTATTCGTGGAAGTGAAAAGTAATTGGTAATTTGTAATTAATCCGCTTTTTTGGAAGTAATTTGTAATTAATTACTCAAAAAGCTGTAATTTGCCCACCCCTGTCTATGACCATATCAGTCCATGTGCCACACCAGAAGTTTGGTGCACGTCGAATCGTGAAGAAACCCTGGGTTGCGAATTGGTCATATTCTTTGATGGGCATCGCTTGCTCCAAGTTTATCATGCCTCGTAAATATAAATGAGCGCTTTTAGCGCACAGAAAGTGGCCTGATGCACGGAATTACGAAATCATCTGCCACACAACTGTTTTAAGATGCTGAGACCAGTTGCCCATTCTCACAGAAATGATGAACATTTTGACGGGGTTTATGCTTTATGCACGAGTTCGATGTAATGTACTGTACCCATATAGCTGCGATGGGGGGCTCCACGTTCCATTAATATCTGAAGTTGCTGCTCGACCTTCTCTCTAGTTTCACGGCAATCCTCAGGGCTCAGGCTTTGGAGCGAAGATTACTTCGCATTACTCCGTAATCCGTCTATCATATCCGTAACGATTTTCATGCTGGCCGCTATAAGCGATTTAATACCTCGACTTTTCACAGTAGTCAAATGAGTTCCACCTTTTAAAAATGAGTCACTTATGAAGTTATGAAACACGGTGCCATAGTGAGAAAAAAAAAAAAAAAAAATCGTAAAATCACACTGAAAACGAGACGCGTTCGAGCTTAATAGTGGACAGCACCCCGCCTCTCCGGCACGACCTGCCCAAGGCCGTCTTTACTGCATGGTCATCAGTCGTCACTCATCACTGAGGCCCTCACGGCTCCGCAACTTCATCCATCTCCAGACCACGAGACGAACCCCACAAATCCACCAATAAAACTCAAAGTCTACTCGCACCTTCAGTGCGACCCCCCCCCCCCACCAACTACTTTCTTCAACCCATATACATATTACTACTTCTTAAATTCTAAATTTAGACCAACACAGGTTGAAAGATTCCTGTGTATAACAAAAAAATGTTATTTTTGCTTTTATTTCGTCGGACGATAACCAAGCGTGACGGTTAAACGGTTGATCGTACAAAAAAAATGCTAAGACGTGAAATGTAGGAAATTTAATGTTCTTTCATTAAACATTAGGAGTTTTCTAGCCAAAATGCATAGCTCAGGAGTTATTTTCAAAACTTCAGGGCAATTCCCGAAATTTCGTAGTTTGATCACTTTGATTGGACTGCACAGAGCTCTTACCAATCAAGTCAACCAACCAAGTCAAAAGGCAAAAGAAGAAAGAAAAGTAGCGTTCAATAGGTACAAGAGAGTATCCAATCGAGAAAATTTTGACAATTACCGTATCAAAGCAGCGAAAGCCAAAAAGATAATGAAAGAAGCAAGAAAGAAATCGTGGGAAGAATATTGCAATAAATTAAGTAAAAACACTCCTATCAAAGACATTTGGAATCAAATTAAAAAAATTAAAAATCGTAAAACTTGTAACTCACAACCTGTCCAAGTTGGCCCTTGGATAGAAGAATTTTTAGCGAAATTGGCTCCTGATTTTGTCCCTCCAAATCTAGACGCGAATATCGAGAAAGCACCCAAAGAAAACTTTTTAACTTCCTCGTTTACCCTTGACGAATTTCAGAAAGCATTGCCAAACAAGGTAAACTCAGCCCCTGGATTGGACCAGATTACCTACCCTGTTCTAAATAACCTCCCTATCGAAGTCAAACGCAGATTACTTAGCATCCTTAATGATATTTGGGGAACAGGTAATTATCCCTCGTCCTGGAAAAACTTTATAGTAGTCCCAATACTCAAGCCCAACAAAACACCCAACATTAGCGATTCCTACAGACCTATCGCGCTATCGTTCTGTGTTCTGAAGACATTTGAACGAATGATTAAAAATCGCTTAGAATGGTGGCTAGAAAGGTATGAGAAATTACCAATCACACAGTTCGGATTCCGAAAAGGAAAATCCACGTATCACAGTCTATCATGTCTGATCTCAGATATAGAAATAGGGTTTACCTACAGGGTAGAATAGGGAATTCTACTCTGGGTCTCTTTTTGGACATCCAAGGAGCGTTCGATAATGTCGTTATTTCGGTATTACGTGAGAAAATGTTAAAATTAGGACTTCCAGCTTCCTTTACGGATAAATGCATCCCGCTCATCTCCGATAGACACATTTTCCTTAGAGTACTGAATCAGTACATTGGGCCTAGATGTGCCAGGCAAGGTCTTCCTCAGGGTGGTATACTGAGCCCCTTACTGTATGCTATTTATGTCGCAGACATTGAAACTATTGGGGACACAAATCGGAGTGGCTGACATCTAGTGTTATCAGTGAAAAGCTCCAGGAAGCATATAAGACATGATAAATCATTCAGAATGTCGTGATTGTTTGGCTTAAAAGGACATACTGTGCGCGATAATATGGTAAGATGATTTTTTATTTTTTTAATTAATGTAAGAATTACTCACTGAATAAGCGTATGACCGTTCATAATTGTTAAAACCTATTATTTCTTAATCTTGTTAGCTACTCCAACAGCCATTTCTTAGTACATACTTCCAGAATAAGGGCGATTTACCGAGTATCACTCGTTTCCATACTCTATTATCCACTGCACGAAATGATTTATTTCAGATGGGCTTGGATATTGTTAATCTGCCTGTGACTATCCGCTGGATTGGCGATTTCCAGCGACCATTGATTAAGGGATCTGTTGTTCTCAAAGCGAAACATGTTGAGTGTGACGTTGTCGGAGATGACAATTCCCTTGAATTTTTCGCCCAATGCCTTCCAACGTTTGTCTTGGAAAGCCAACCTCATTTTCGAATACAAAAAATTCATTGTGATAGTGACAGGCGCAATTAAAAAATGCACGTGCACCTAGGCACGTCAGGAAGTTTTTCTTTCAACTTTATTGTACATAAATACATTACAGTTGTGCGAGCCATTTTTAGGAACATGGAGCACGTAAGACAAGAAAGTGGATGATGCCAACTTCATGGATTATTTCGCCCTTTTGAAGGAAAAATTTCCAGGGTGTTTGCTCATTTGTAAAGAGCAATTTATCGGATTTCGCTCCTTCAAAAAAATAAACGGATTTTACCATTGCAAAGGCCAAATTTTGCGGACTATTTGGCTCTTACAGAACCAAATTTCACGGTTTTTACTCACTCAAAAGGCCAATTACGAAAAATTGACTCTCTAAAAAGCCAACTTTGCGGGACTGGCTCAGGAAATAATCCAATCTAATTGGTTTGGGCTGTGACCGTCAAAAATGAAATTCTTGGATTTGGGCTGTTTCACAGTTAAAATCTCGAGGATTTGACACTTACTGAATATAATTTCAACCAAGGTTTTGGCTAATTGGAGGACTAATATAATTTCGCTCCCTAGAAAAAAAACTATCTTTCGGATTGGCTTTGCCAAAACCCAAATTTAACGAATCTTGCGCAGTTGGCTCCCTGAAAGGAGGCCGTCTTATGGATTTCACACGTTTAAATTCAAATTTGTAGGGGTGTTGGCTAATTTTAAAGAGCTATTACGCCGATCCGGCTATCTTAAAATACTTGACCGTTTTTAAAAGACTGACCGCGGGACTTGACCGCTCTCTCATGGATACATGAAAAAATCTCAAATTTTGTTTCAAGTGTTACTTCCAAACAGTTATTGTTTTTCTGTCCAAGGTTTGCCCCAAAGGTCTGCCGGGACAAGGGGGGTGATTCTGTAATTTGCAAAATTTACGTGTCTCGTAACTGGAAAGGAGGGGGAGAGGATGTACCACGTTGCCTTGGGTTTTCCACCCAACTGTTTAAAATTTGTTATTTTTTCTTCGAGACCACACATTCTTGCATGAAAATTCCGCAGTTTCATTCACTAGGTTTCGTAAAAACCATGACAACGAGGTACCTCCCCTCGCCCTTCTTCCATTTTACGACACGTAAATTTTCCAATTTTCCAAGTTACAGAATCACCCCCCTGGAGCCCCCTGGGAAGAGAGGAAGTGGAAGACATTTTCAAATGCACCTGAACTCATCGAATTCCTTGTTGAAGGAGCTGGAGAATTATTATTTCTTTCTCCTGTACAGGTGTATGTACCCAGAAGGAAATGAACTTTTATGAGGAGGACGTCGTATTAACTGAAGTGATGCGGTAGGGATTGCGCTAAAAACCAGTCAATACTTATCAGGCCTCAACCACAGAATGATTCAAAAGTCGCCGACTTCGAATTTCAGCGAGCAACGCAAATAATTTGTATACCTACGCCCGTGGAAGCAGAAACTGTCCCCTTTTCTAGCGAAGGCTTCTTAGAATAAATACTCTTCTGAAGATAGGGAAACGCGTTTCTGATTATTGCAAAGACACATTGATTTACTTCTAATTAAGCAAGTTGGAAATGTTCGGAGGGAACCCGCACGAATTTCGACACTTCTTTCCCGATCCTCAATTTTATTTTCGCTGGTTTTGCCATAATTTTTTCAGGGGGTATACAATGGAAAGAAACATTGGGAGTCCGCTCGTTAGTTGGACATTGAGAGACACAAAACACGAAGTGGGTTTTTGGAGGCTCCCTCTAAGCGCGAATAATTGTGGTCCACTTCCTCGCCCGCCAGCAGTCGTTTAATCTATAAATTAATCACATACATTGAGAACTGAGCTTAATTACCATGCCAAACTATTGCCTTATCAACTGTTTATATGCCTTTCAGACGACATTTTGAAACGATCGTACCGCTCTCTATAGTTCGTTTGAGTTACCAATTCTTTCGCCTAAAGTGCGAATCCTTCAGTACGCGGATGATGTGTGCCTTTATTCCTCCTCTAAGAATGATCATCGATGTGTGGATAGCCTTGACGCGACTGTATGTGCCCTGAGATTATGGTGTAGAGAAAATGGTCTTACCATTTCTTCAGCAAAATCGGAATCCTGTCTGTTTACGCGTAAACGTAATCAGAATCTTGGTACGAGTGTGACTCTTGGAGGGTTGACATTTAAGGTCAAAAAATCTGTCCAGTTTCTCGGGCTCAAAATCGAAAAAAGTCTACGTTGGAATACCCACATCAATTATGTCAAGGATCGTACAGAAAAATATATCAACATTCTAAGAATGACGACGAACAACCATTGGGGTGCGGATCCCAATGTTGCTTTGTTGTTTTACAGATCGTGTGTCCTCTCCATACTTGATTACGGCTGCGTGTTCTACGGCAAAGCCGCCCCGTCAAAGTTGAAAACATTAGAAACAGTACAAAACAAATGTACAAGAATGATCCTCGGCCTCTTAAGTTCTACCCCTGTCGATTGCCTCCTAGCGGAAGCTGGGATTTTTCCTCTGTCCATAAGGAGAAATGTACTGTCGGACAGATTCACTATAAAACTAGTAGCTCATCACCCTGGAGTAATATCAAGAGTGCACTCCATGACCGTTCTAGATCTTACATCCCCATATCGAAGGAAGAAAAGTACTCCCCTAGTGTCCCAAAGTTTCTTGGACTACTCAAAATGGTATCCTAAGATGCGTTGTACTCCAAAATTAGAATATTTCTGTCAAGATTTCATCCTAGATTATAACGTCAAAACCGTCGTGTTAACCGCCCAGTATGGAGTGAACTGTAACAGAATCAATAATGACAGGTTTTCCGAACGATTAAATAAACTCGTCCCGGGGGCTATACCCATACAAGTCTTTGCCTCCCAATATCCCAATACTATAGGGGCTGGGTTCTACGACCTGGCACACGGATTTCGGAGTTTGTTCAGATTAGACCCCAATTGCTCTTTAAGCACCTCAGAACTGTTTACGGTATCAGAGGCGTTGAATTACGCCGAGCAGCTAGCTTGCCCTAGCGTTGTGATTCTTGCGAGTAAGGGTATTATCAGATCCATTGACAACTTCCATGCGCCAGGGAGTGAAAACTACCTGGTGGTTACTGTGTTGTCGACTTGCAAACAGTTAGAGCGAAAGGGAACTATGGTTCGCTTCTTAACTATTAACGAAAAGTTAGGCGATGAGCTTCAGGGAACAGCAAACTGTTTTGGCAAGCTGGCGGCGGCACAAGGCAACGTTCGTGCGATAGATATTCCCTATGGGGATATCTTAAACTCAGTTCATTCGAGAGCAAAGATTAGTTGGCAGTCGAAATATCATTCCTCGGACAAGGGCCTTTTCTACAAAACCCTTTTTCCCGAAATTAGATCTGAAGCGTGGTTCAATAAGTGCTTAAAAGGAAAGCGCTTTATTAGAGTAATCTCCCGATTAAGGACTAATCATGGCGTGTGTAACGCATACCTGCTTAATAGAAGCAGATCGGAAGATCTGAATCAGTGGAATGCGGGGCTTGCCGAGTTACGGATAGCCTACAGCATATAATTATGGATTGTGTCAAATTCAAGGCTAAGCGGGAAGAAATGTTTCGTTCATTCGCTGGAATCATTACCCAGCCGTTCAATTATTCTACCTTACTAGCTTCAAATTCCCTCGAGATATATGGAAAAATTTACGAATTTACCCAATTCCACAACATATTGATTTAAGTTCACTGATAGTGAAACATTAATAGTAATAATTGTTTTATTTTATAAACTTAGCTCGATTAAATTGTAATCATTTCGAATCCGGACTGTCGGGACAGGGGCTAAGGGTCATCCGTGCCGATGCCCTCAGGGGTGGCAGTTTTAGTGGGTATGGGTGATCTCCGGAATTTTCCGGAGCTGAGCTTGAGTCCCACACTCTGTCTATAAAAGATTTCTGCACCCCTGCAAAAAGAAAAAAAAAAAAAAAAAAAAGAGCTCTTACCGAAGCTAAAAGAAAATTGCTGAGCTTCGGTAACGTTCTCCTTCTTACCCCTACAGAAAACTATAGAACGCTTAAGGCTAAAGTCCATAGGTCTCTAGTGAGTTTCTGTGTCAAGAGATCGCGCCACTGCGCTCGCCAAACGATTCTACTTCTCACGGCCGCAAAAATTGACCGATTTTGTTTTTGTAAATTGATTCCTACTCATTGATGCCAAAAATTTTAAGGAAATTGGGTCGCTGATTTTTAAAATGACTCTAGCCCATAAAATTTTAAATTCAAAATTTGAAAAAATAAATTTTTGGAGAAAACTGGATTATGCCACGAAGCAGCGTAAAATCTTGAATACGAAATGTATTTTGTTTTTTATTTTGGTCCAGAAACATCGTCCGAAAGAGAAAAATGCGACATCAAAAAGAATAGCCGCCCCAAGGCTAGGGTAGTTAGTCATGGTGGTGCGTACGGGAGGGGTCACTCGAACGCCTTCTCAGCTTAACTCCTTCCTTTGCACTCACACGATCCAGGAATTAGTTTCCAACATGCGCTCATTTTGTTAGTACAATTATGAATATTAGGCTCACTAAATTCCTTTTTTATTTATTTTGAGTTTCCATCGTGGAATATCAAGTTCCGTCGACATTCTTCGGCTGCTAATGTGAGGGTGTTCATGGACCATGTCCAACACAAAAAAACAAAAAAATAGAAAACCAGCAGACGCCCTAAATAATTCTTGGAAATAAATAATAATAATTGTCCTTCCGCCTGCTCCTATAGAGACCTTACGTACCGATTTCAGTGTTGGCACGCGGTGAACACCAAGTTCATAGTGAATATAAGAATAACTGCAAAACAATTAAATGGGTTAAAGTAGACCTGATATACAATCAAAAAGACGAAATACACCATGGTTCGAAACTAGTTCATTTCCGAGGGACGATTTTTCAAGCGTTTTTTTTTTTTTTTTTTCATGCATGCATATCTTGCTTTTCTTAATAAATGCAACTTTGTCATTTCCAAGCGAACTTTCGGTGACTCCCGACGCCGGATTCGAAAATATCACATTTTTTCCTTTTAGGAATGACAGTTTTCTCAGGGAATTAGGCCCATATTTATGAACGTTCCTAGGCCTATGGAAATGTTGAAAACAGGTTTGAGTACAACAGTACAAGTACCGAGATCTTGACCCCTCAAGAACTGACTTATCTATTAAACAGTGAATTTGACCCAGAAAATGAACTGCCTGCCAAAAAATGGCGACTCATAACATACCGATAAGCTTTGTCTCCACTTGTGCCTTTTCGCGTGCGTCAGAGGCATGCCTCATAGCCGCACGGTGTGTTGAACGTGAAGAATGCGCTATTGCATGCCTCAAAAAGCTGGAAGGTTATCAGAAATTGCGTGGACAGGTTAGGCGCATGAGTTCTTTAAAGTTGAAGCGAAAGTTGAAAAGGCGTGTGGAATTGAAAGAGGAAGACGAAAGGGCACAAGTGGGGACATAGCTGTAGAGGAAACTGACATTTTCACCACACATTGTCTCATATAATAAATTAGTCCACGGAAAATGACTTTTTCAGCCGATAAAATGAAAATTATCCCACGAATAAATTTGGTTTCTTTGTCCGGAAACTGTGGTTACTCAGTCGGAGGACGCTGCCTCGGAGGCATGACTTTCCGCGATATAAAAAAACTATACCACAAACTAACCAACTTTGACTGAGTTTTGGGCATTTCCCAAAGGACTCTTAAGCCGTGTCCGGCTCACATCGAAGCACTTTGAAAATGTTGTCCTGAGAATCGCTAATAACACCAACTTGACTCCTGGGTGAATTCTGAATTGGGCACCCGAATTGATCGATAGTGCACGAGGAGTCCAAAATTCGAGTCGAATTTTGACCTGATGAGTCCTTGAAAGGCTCCATCAAGTGATTTTGACGTTTTTGGCAGCGTTTTACCGTTTTCAATGTCTGCATGACCCTTCCCGCGGACGGTGGCCGCGCATTTGAATGCCCTCAAGTCGAAAGAAAGAGCATCAGCGCTGGGTGGACCTCACTAACTCACTGTGGAGTGAATAAAATCTGTCGTTACTAACGATATCCTCCGCAGTGACGCCCCCTTAGGAGCTTTTTGATCATAGGACCTGCTGCATTCCATAACTGAACGTTTGCTCTTCCGGCTCCTATAATATCCTATAGAAATCGCCTACTTTTTGGTGATTTTGATGTAGATAGATTACTTGAATGGACGAAACTTCATGTCTTGTGGTTTAAGTAAACGAGAAATCCTAAAATCGAAATGGATTTACGATCCGTCAGGGTTGACGAAGTTTTCCGGTGTGACGCAATGGGTCAAAAATCGCCTATAATGGACCCATGAGTGGAGGTATAAATGGCCGAAATCTTGGGCAGATCTTGCTGCCTCGGCTCTTTGGGAGTCCTGATGATTACAATCATCTGTTGTAACTACTAACTAGGGTTCAATCGTGCAAGATTGAATGCGGGATTATAACCCACTTTTAGCCCGCTTTTAACGACTTTAACAACAATGAAAAAACATGTCAATTTAATTCAAAGGGAGCGAGTGCAACGCATTAGCGTTATAAAGGGAAACATACGTGGCCAAATAGACAACACAGATTCGCCAGACTAAAAATTGCTTCCTCGAATACTGAAGGTATGGGAAGCTATGTGATCGTTTCTCGAGGTGAAAAAATTGTTGGTCTCAATTTCATTGGTCTCAATTTGGTGGATTTCAAAAATTCCACTTGCCATTTGCGTTTCAGAGCTTTCTGAACAACTTTGGTTCCGTATCTGTCTATGTGTCTTTACACTTTATACCAACGCTCATATCTCCTAAAGTATAGCCAACCGATTTTGATGAAATCTTCGTGATACACGTAGGTTAGGCTACAGATGGTCTCATTTCAATTTGAGTTACATCGGTCCAATAGGAGGGGCTCCAGGGGGGCGTAGTGTACACTTCTGACTAACGCTCATATCTCCTAGAATAGGCAACTGAGCTTGATGAAATATTCATTATTAACGTAGGTTAGGCTATAGATGGTCCCATTTAAATTTGAATTCAATCGGTCCAAATTTGAATTCAATCGGGTGGCTCCAGAAGGGGGGGGAGTTGGACTCCCCACCAACGCACGTATTTCCTAAGAAAGGCAACCGACCTTTCTTCCGGTGTAGTGATGAAATATTCATGATGAACATTGGTTGAGCTATAATATGGCCCCATTTAAATTGGAATAAAATTGGTCCAATTGGAGTGGCTCCAGGGGGGGGGGGGCAATGTACACTTCTCACCAATAACGTACATATCTCCTAGAGGAGGCAACTCATCTTTTCGAAGTTTTCATGGTAAACGTAGGTTAGACAATAGATGGTCCCATTTCATTTTGAATAAAATCGGCCCAATATGAAGGGCTCCAGGGGGGCAGTGTAAAGTGCACACTTGACGTGCACGATTAGCCAAAATTTTGTTCTCGAATTATCTATGCTAATTTTGGCAGATTTGTCTTCTTAATAAGAGATCAATTGCTGCCTCTGGCGAGTGCTGCCTTGGAGAAAATACCCCTCCTACACCCCTCCTCCCGCTACCTAATAGGTCCGGCCCTGTTCAACGAAGATACGTTACTCGAGGAAGCATTGTGCTAACACCATTAGCAGACGTTTTTGGTTTTATTGCTTGTGCGCCGCCCGCGGTTGCCGTGTTATGAGATGGGTAACGTACTAACGTAACGATTAGACCATTTTCGTTGGGCCCTCGAGCCGAATACTTCACAATTTGATCTTCTGTCGTTCGTTTTCCGGCAATTAATTTTTCGAATTAACTGCCAAACTGATTTTATAAATAGCAAAAGTCACGGAATTGGGCCCTGAAAGAGCGAAAGTCCTTAAAAATGGTTCATGTAAGAGCAAAACTCTCGAAACTTTGGTTTTTGAACGAGCTGGAACGAGAAGAATCCGCAAAATTTAGTTTTTAAACAGCAAAAATACTTTGAAATTAGGTTTTGCAGGCAAAATAACGACCATTTTTTCTAAAGGTGCCAAACGCGCGTGATTGGTTTTGAATCAGTCTGTGAGCCAAATTGTGTGGTTTCGGGGGGTCGAATGTTCAAGATTATAGGGTTAATGTATCAGTTTTTGGGAGGCAAGGCGGTGTAAAGGAGTGATTCAGTGGGTGAAATCGCTGCCTTTTTCTTCACGCTATACGATTGTTGGCCCCCCGAGGAGACCCGGCTCAGCAGGTCTAATGAGAATCGTGAGGGCGAAATGGGGATCGCGGACGTTGCGATCAAGCCCCATAACTTTGTTGTTCAAAGATGAACGTAAAAGATGGGAGTTGGACACGCCAGACGTTACCTTGAGAAGTAGGACAAAAAGTGGACAATTTTGAACTCTCCCCGGACGCTCTACAAAGTAGGACATGTCCGGGGAAAGCAAGACGGTGAAAGCTCAGAAAAAGAGGAAGGAGAAAAAGAAAATAGAACCCTAAACCCTAAAAATGAAAAATCGTCTGTATAGGTACGGCTTAAAACTCAATAGTAACAGTATATTATGCCTAAAAAGACGCATTATTTTTTTCCAATTAATTTGACCCTATAGTCAAAATGTTCGATTTTGAATAAATAAAGCTCTATTTTTTGAAGCAAAATGGTTTAAATTCGAGCTTGTAACACAATAACCCAAATAAATGATTTGAACGAGGTTACATAATATGTATCTAACGTAAGAAGTATTCTTAAAAGGGTAGTCCTGTGAAGTGATTTAGGGCTAACAAGGTCGGGTTGACTTTCATGACAAAATTAGAAAACTCGGATTTGTCCAGATTGAGACGCTGTCATCGTCACAAAAAAATGAATAACTCCTACCAGAAACTGTTATTCCGAACTACAAAAAAATTGTGATTTTTTCGAATCCGATGTCAGAAGTCGACAAGCTTCGTGTGGAACCGACAAAGTTGCTAATGTATTGAGAAAAACGAGGTACCTATGCCTTAAAAACGCCTGAAAAATCGTATCTCGGAAACGATTGAGTTTCGGACTGTGTATGTAATTCGTATTTTAGAATGCAAATTAGGTCTACTGAGAAACAAGTTTCCTTGCACGTCCGTCAGCAGGATTTTTAGGAATTTTGATTGATATGTGACAGACAGATTTGTTTCGGCCTGGATGCCTTGAGAATGGGGTGAAAGTAGTCGGCAATGTTCCAATAAATGAATGTTTTATACTCAAATAAAAATTAAAATAAAAAATAGGTACCAAAATCAGGTCTACTTTCACCCATTTGTGTTTTGTTTTGCAGGTATTCTGAAACATCCTGTAGGCACCTGTTTTACATAATTATGTATAGGTATTATTCAATCAATCAATTAATTAATAACCTAGGTAAAGTAGTAAATATATGCGGTGATATATTGAAACTAATTTCTGGAGTGCATGAATGCAAAGGAAGGAGCCAAGCTGAGAAGGCGTTCGAGTGACCCCTCCCGTACGCATCACCATGACTAACTACCCTGGCCTTGGGGCGGCTATTCTTTTTGATGTCGCATTTTTCTCTTTCGGACGATGTTTCTGGACCAAAATAAAAAACAAAATACATTTCGTATTCAAGATTTTACGCTGCTTCGTGGCATAATCCAGTTTTCTCCAAAAATTTATTTTTTCAAATTTTGAATTTAAAATTTTATGGGCTAGAGTCATTTTAAAAATCAGTGACCCAATTTCCTTAAAATTGTTGGCATCAATGAGTAGGAATCAATTTACAAAAACAAAATCGGCGAATTTTTGCGGCCGTGAGAGGTAGAATCGCTACGGCTATATTCCCTCTCTCTCGCACACTTGTCGTCCACTTTAGCCTTAATAGAAGCTGCTAACTTCTATCATTGACTTCCCTACGGCTTTCGCGAAACAAATATGGAAGCATAAATGTTGCTTGCATGTCCGTTTTATACATGAAAGATCCAGCTGCAGAGCTGCTTTAGTCCGCAGGGCTACCTGCACCATTGTAGCAGGTCCGTAGATAATGTTTTTCGAGGGGGGGGGGGAACAACACAACGTAATTTTGACTGAGAAACTGTACATTTATCATCCTAAACGTAAGCGTAAGTAAAGAATATAACCCAGAAGCAAAAACTGCCTTTTTCGTCTGGTAATTGGCAGGCTAACCCTATAGAAACGGGGGTTTTCGACCAAGGATAACTCGCAAATTAACGCCAAAAACTCTCAGCATACCTGCGGAGATGCTGTGTACAAGACTTTGTGGACCCCTCGATTCCACAGAGATGAGACTAAGGTGGAAGCAGAAAGGTAGGGGCATTCCACAGAAGCCATGACCGTACTCCAAGTGGAATACGTGGCGTTCAACGAGGTCATTGAAGCAGCAAAAAGAGATAATTATGTACCTGCAAGGCAATGTAAAGAAGTTTCGCTGAAATAAAGGAATCATCACTGCGTTCCGATGGATTGTTGAGATTCCCCAGTTAAGTTGACTTTTCGTGCTCGTTTCACGTTTCAGTCAATGTTTATTGAAGACAATTCCTAGACAGAGTCGAATGTGAATGGCTCCTATCAACTTTGAGTGAAACGAGCAGGAAAAGTCTACTTTACCTATATAGGGAATCTCAACTACCCCTATACGAAATCAACTTTACGACTGTAACAACTACATACGTAGCAAGAAGGGCACACTTCTCGAAACGGGATGGAAGAAATAATCAAAAGGGTTAGTAAGACAATAAGATAAACGGGAGGATGAGGATACGTTAACAAAATCAGAAGGAAGTTCCCCCTTTAACAATCAAGCAGAGAAAATAATCCGTCAATCCAGACAAGCGTGCCTGCCTGCCATCCTTTGACGGAAGCTGCGATTTTTAATTTATTCCACTTCATCCGTTTCTTTCAAACTTCGTTTTTGATATCGTATTCAATATTTTTTTAAACCAACAAAAAACGTTTCTACGGTCTGAACAATAAGGCGGGGAAAAAACTTTGGGTTGTTGAACTGAGGAGAGCCTTTCACCTCTTTTGCTCCACATCCACGAGCCGCCACCTTTGGCCTTGTTACTTCTTGGCTCGTTTGTTCAGAACCGCTACTTCTACTTCTTCCTTCTGCCCTGTCCACAGCGCTACTAATTTGAAAATATTAATAATTATATGGAACTTATTTGGTAAATCTACGGCAAATATCGACCGCCGCTTGTTGACCTAAAATCGTTTATCACATTATAGTCCATTCAGAATAGAGCGCTGTTTAAATTATATCCAATGCTCTACCGTTAATCCGCAAGTTATTCGTGTCAAACTGAATAATGCAGTCTAAAAATACAATGCCGTTCAGTCAAGGACGGATTTGAACAATGCGTTGTTTACCTTTTGAGCGCATCAACATTAATTTACAATGATAACTAACAAGTTTTAATCCAGAGTAGGTAAGTAATTTAATTCAAGTTCAGGGTTGTCTTGGAATAGGAAATGAGGCGCCACAAGCTGAATATTAATTCAGAGTAAATACTGGGGCTTTTAAAATATTTTTGTCGACACTTCAACGACCCCATTAGATTATAATAAATTAATTCTCCTTTGTTCATCTTGCCTTTTTCAGGCCCAACAAACCTTATTAAGATGAATAGGAAACGTTCGCTATTCTCTTGTCGGAAGAAGTTCAAGTCCGTTCTTAAATGTTCACTTTCCTGTTCACGTTTTTTGTTGTTTTTTTTAAAGAAAGTTCATCTCAAAAGAGTATAAAAGAACCTCAGAACACTGTTGAGCCTTTTCGATTGTCTTATTCCTTCAGCCTTCCTCCTCACCAATTGATACATTCACGTACCTAGAGAGCAGATACCGACCCTCAGGGGAGGTGCATTCGTGAGGTTGTTTAAGTCTGGAGGATTTCCAAATTCAATCGCTACAAAAAGTCATAATACATTTCAGGTCAGGTTGTTCGCCTATACAGTAAAACTCCCGGCCATAATCTATTATTTCTTTCCATCTAGGAGGTTCGACCGAATAAAGCGCGATAAGTAGAAGAATAAGAAAACCAATTGAACACAATAATAATTTAAGATTGTGAGTCTTCTAGGGGAAACTGGAATGTAAGGCCAAAGGCTGACCTTACCAAGCGTCAAACGTAACAAATACCGATTTCAGCTGTAAGAACTGAATTGGTTCTGACTGTTTACACAAAGTTGCTACATGTGAAGGAAATATCCTTGTTATGGTCGGCGCGAAAACAAACCACATTCTTCAAGAAGAGGCGAGGAAATTTCAAAGTGGTGACGATCTGCCCCTCGTTTTGTTTGGTGAGTTGTACTCAGTCGATCGAAACGTTCCCAAATCCAGTTACGACACTAACACTGAACGAAGAAAAAAGGGAGAATACGAAGAAGTCGGCCATAGTTTTTAAAATGATCTTGAAGTCACATTTCTGTGTTCACAATACAAACGTTTCCGCGGAAGAAACATAGTAATCGGGTCCCATCAAATGCGTGCGACACGATCGAGAAAACCTGAACAACGTTAATTTAAATTTTTATTAAATCTATGAGCTCCCGGAAGTATAGTCACAACCCAGTTTCAAATCGTATTTATTCGGTGAATAGAGCATAACATTGGCGAGAAACCACCGTATACCAAGCGGGGAGGGGAGAGGGTACAAATCCGCTATGCGACGCTCTTAATTCTTGCAGGCCATAAAAATGGACCCACAATTTTCGCACTCAAAGAACCAACTAGTTTCTGCCCTTGGAGGAACCGCTACAAACATTTTCCGTTTGAATGCGGGCACAACATACAATTTTGGGTGAGGCGAGGGAAAAGGTGAATCTTCACCCTCGGTAATACTATACGGGGCCTGGAGCACTCCGAATTCCGTCTCAAATAACATGAACGACTCTTCACTCTCGTACCTCATATACATATATAAAAATATTATTGCCTATGTGCCACAATATAGGTACCTATGTACCATTATGATGAGTAAATTGTGTTGTTTTCTATCGCCATCCGTCAAACCTAAGCTTTCGACTTGCAAGTTTTATGACGCTCACTTTCCTCTGAAACGCACTATGTTGCAGCTGGAAAATTACCCTCATTTATGATTTTTAAATGCGCACGGAATGTAATGATCGTGACTAAAATAGGTGTACTGCTTACCTAGTTTTTTTCTGCAGTCAGTAAAAGACTGTTGAGTGAAACCCGCTAATAGACCAAGTCACGTTCGAAATAGAAACAAGCCCGCTAAAGGGTATACATATACGGTTCGAGTGGTTAAGAATTCCCTACTCGTCATGTAGAGTTTTGTCTTCCCCCATACCGCCAGCCCCAACACTATATTTCTCATCCTAGGCGGTTGACTGCCTTCACCTCCTGAAATAGTTATGGTTTAAAAAGCACAGTTAACCGATTCATAAATCAACGACGGCGCGATGGGTTCACGTGTGAAAATGTCTGTGACTCTTCCTGAGGTTGAGCTCCAGAGTGCTTCAAGAGTGCCCCGAGAATGAGAAAGGTCTTTTTTTTTTTTTTAACTTTCATTTATGACGGTAAACCCGCCAACAATTATTGAACAATGGACGAGTAGCAATTTCAACAGAAAGACAAAAACCAGTGGCGGCTGCGGTGGGGGTGGGGGGGAGGACGCAATTTCCAGTCGGCTGTCCTGATCTATCGTTGGGATCAATCTCCCAAAGGAAGGAAAGCTCGACGCAAAAGAACAGCAACAACAACAACAACAACTCACCGGCCTCTGACGCGATATTTGACGTCGGTGTTTTATGGCCGCATCGACGACGCCGTCAAACAACTCGCAGGGCTCTGACAGCACTATTGCTCCCCCAGCAAGTGGCCCAGAGTCCCAGGGAGAGAGAGTCCCATCCTGCAGCAAATTTTTTGGCATAGGCTCTTTCAATACAATGCGAGGAACTTTTTGACGCTTGAGCCTTGAAGTTTTAAAAATGTATCCGCACTATACAATGCGAGCTCAAGAGGGGACTCTTGCATGTCTTTGGTGGTGTACAAGCCCCTTAAAATTTTAGATGCGATAAACAAAAAATCTAGAGTTTTATTAGTTTTCGATCGGCAAAGATAAAATGGTTTTTGAGCGCAATATGAACAAAGAAAAATACATAAAATTCGGGAAAAGTGGCCGTAAAACGTGAAATAAGCTAATGGCGTGTTCAAGTTCGAAGAACCAGTTTAACAAGATGCCCCGAGTGCAATGAACCAGGGTTTTTTTTCTTCATTCTCGTCGTCTTCCAGTCCACACCCTCATCATTTGCCTTATACCTTAGTAGGAACGAAAAAATATCTAAATATTCTTAAAAGTTATCAATCATAGACAAAGCTAGTCCTCGAAAATTCACGGATCATTGCAAGCGGCTCATTTGCTCGTCTGCAACAATTAGAATTAGCCTACATTGAGGAATCTCAATTGCATTATAGAGTAACACGGATCCCAACGGAACAAATCTAGTCGAGTTACCTTGTCACCTATTTTCTATAGAAATGATTAGTAGGACAGGCATTAAACCGTAGAACATTCATTTCATCGGTTGAAATTGTTAACAGAGGAGACGAAATGAGAACACTCTCTCTTCAAAAATGACCTTGGACAATGCAAATCCAGTTATGTATAAACTTGAAATAAATCACTGGAACCGATGAGATGAATGATTACAGAGAAAAATATCAAGTAGGTACATTTAACATTGCGGATTTCTGAAACCCGGAACCGCAATCACAAATATCGTGCTTGTTTCTGAGCACTATGGCCACGCTCCAAACTCGCATTACTCATTCGCTTCATGAAAAATCCGTGACAAATCGTCAAAATATTTTCCATGAGTGTCCTTTTCAAATTCAAGAAATGTAAGTGTTTTAGATTCTTTACATTCAAAAATATAAGGCACGGCGCGGCGAGCTGCGTCTCGTTCGTTCGACAGCAGCCTATCCCGGATTGGATTCTGGCCGGGCCAGAATTTTCAAAGCGATTTCAAAGCGAATTTTCAATTTCAAAGCGATTTATCATAAAAGCATAAGTCGCCGGATTTTATAAATTTCACAAGGTGTTTTTACCCCGGCTAAAAACGAAATACGAAACCTCAGCCTGCCGAGCCTCAAAACGCTGACATCTCATCTTTATTTTATTCATCTTTTTCGTTGTTGCCTAATAGTATTTTGACCTTGGCTCTTCGATGAGAGCTAAACAAACATTTGGAAAGTTATCAGCTACATCACAATAATCACATTTTCGAGCACCATAGAAGAGGCTTCCAACAATTTAATTTTATGTAGTATAGGTGGATACTGAGCTATCATGTACGCAACTCGTACGGGTGCACAGGAAGGAAGTCAAAGAGCGAGACTTTGAATCCCTGATGTGTTTCCTTCGAATGAAAATGGGCTTTTGTTGACAATAAATTATCGTCGTTGTCTATCCGACTATTGAGGTCATCTATTCTTTTACTGAGTTATTAAAAAAATGCATTAGAGGAACTTCCGATGAGATGGACGTGTTGGAGCTGTGATTTTTTAATTTTTTTCCGGGAAGACTAGAAAAGCTTTTTGTTTACTTTTCGGTTAAATTACTCTTCTTTATTGGACGGGAAGGATGTAGCTTTCATTTTTCCACTATAATAGAAATTTTTTGTTCAGGAGGGGCATTGTTACTTATAAATTGATGTGTTTTTTCTTTCTGGAAACTATTTATAAAAAATGGTAACATTTCGTTCGGCTATCTCTTCGTTTAGTAGAACTTTACTCGGCAGAAAGCAGGCAACCATTTGTGCTATAGGAACACAATCCAATCAAAATGTCTTGAACCAGAGTAAGAAACTGGGGAGCTTCTACGTCTCTGGTAGCCAACGCTAACCTCTAATTCTCGTACGTGTAGGTTCGCGGGTTTGGTTCCAGAACAAGAGTGATTAAGAGACGAACACACTTTTTTATATGGTTGAATATTCACTTACACGAATGTATCTTAATGAGTCTACTTGTTTGCTATTTCAATATTATACGCCACTTATACCTGCCTACAAGGTCTTCAAGAAAAAAAGAAACATTGCTAATTTTCATTCCACCAATGCCTTGTAATCAAAGACTCTCAGTTTCGTTCATCTTCAGTCCCCCCCAACCCTCCATCGAATGAGGTGCGGGATTTATTTTTCAAATTCATTCCGCGCTTCATCAATCAACCTTCGACTCAAAGGTGAATACAAAACTAACAAACCACTGGAGCCATTATGTCGGAATACTATACTGAAATCGGCGGTCAGATCAAAAATATCATTATGGACTATCGAAATTTTAATGAACCCCAAACTTCCGAATGCCGGAATCTCCTTCTCGTGCATCACCACGTAAAAAAAAAAAATTATTGTTGCTCTGTTTATTAACCGCAACCGTCGGAGGTTAATAAAGACGTTCGTGTTTTTACTTCATAAAAAATCTCACTGTATAATGTTACGCTATAGGCAGTGGTTACATTGAATTGGATTCACGTGAATTCATTGGAGCAGCTCAAATGCGTTAACACTGGTCGCTCGTGTTCGTGTCAACTCACGCGAAATCGCGTAAATACGACCAACGAACGAACACGCACGTGATTGAAAAATTTGATCTCTCGTCCGTTTTAGCGCGGTGTGAAATGATCGTATAGAGCACCTTATTTCATTAGCGTGAATGAAAGACGGCTTTGTACGGTAAACGCCATTATGGGAGCTTTGGTCACGGAGCTGGGGGCCGATTTTCAAAAATCTTACGATTTTTAAATAAACATGCAAAATACAAAGGAAGAACATGAATGACGAAGGTAAAATATCGCAAAAAGTGTTTTGCATTTGAAAGGTGAACATTCCAAGAAGTAGGAAGTCATACAATGACAATAAAAATTATTTGTTAAGCACTAAAAAATAACAATACCTACCTACTATTTGAAAAAAGTTGAGCTGCAACTTGCCCTATTTACAATAATTATTACTGAAATACGATTATTGTTACCCTACAATTACTCAAACAAACACAGCTATACCAATACTAAACGAAACTAATGCAGGAAAATAAACCATAAAACGTCACAAGAAAAATTATTTGACGGTTTGAAGGGTAGAAGAACGATTAGCCATTTGCGAAAATTGTGCAACACAAAAGCCTTGAACGTTCATTTGCAAATATGAGTATCTTGAAGAAGAAGAAAAAAAAAACATCCAAATTCGACCGAGACAAAAATTGTTGATAAGGCTAGAATGTATATGCGTTTAGACTAAGAGCTCTAGCGTACCGTGGCAGGGGCGACGGAGGCGGACCGCCCCGGGCCACAGTTCGGATGGGGCCCCTGAAAAGTTTACAGATGATAAAATCGGGATTTTTAAGTAGAACAAATGGCTAAACTCGCCCGTAAAATTGAGAAAAACGCTTATTCGCAGATGAAATTGAGAAAAATTGCTAAAATTTGCGGCTGTTAATTACACAGCTGAAGACGAGAAAACGTGTATTGACGGATTCTTGGGGTAACTTTTCGGAATACTTCTTTTTTTTTTTTTAATGTTAAAATTAGCTTAAGATAAATTTAAATGGTTTTGTTGAGTTGAACATTCTTTTCAAAATTTCATTTCTTTTACCGACTAGTTACTTCGATTAGCAACTTCTGCAATGAGGCAAAAGCTAATTTGTGAAATTAGAGAGAAAAATTAGTTGAGCCACGCCACTTTGCGGGAAGAATACACAAAAAGTGCTAATTTGCAGCTAAAAATTAATGGGAAAACCGCTAAAATTGAGGAAAACACCTAAAATTGAGCAAAACTAATTCTTTCGGCCCAAAAATGGAGAAAAACTCTAATTCGCGGCTCGAATTGTGATTAAAAGCAACAATATGCGGCTTTAAAACTTAAGAAAAAGTCCCACTTTACAGCTGACATTGAGATAACGCAGGATCACGAATTCTTGGGGCAAAGTCGGGACTGAAATAGGGAAAAAGCGCTAATTCACGCTGCCAGAACTGGGAAAAGCACTAATTCAAGGACAAAAAAGAGAAAAACGCGAATTAGCGAAGAAACCCGCTAATTCGGGGCCAAAATTGTGATAAAGTGCTTTAATTTAGCAGCTTTAAAACAATTGAGAAAAACCGCTAATTCACAGCTAGAAGGGAGACACACCAACTCATGGAATTTTCAGGGCAACATTGGGACTGAAATTGTGAAAAAGCACTAATTCACGAGTGAAATAGACAAAAACGCAAATTCGCGTCTAAAAGTGGAGGAAAACGCTAATTCACACTACTAAAGTATGAAAAATTACGATTTCACTGATAAAGTCGAGAAAAAGCGCTAAAAATCGCGGCTAAAATTAAGAAAACGTGCTAATTATCTGCTAAAATTGAGGAAAACCGCTAATTCATAGCTGAAAGTGAGAAAACGTCAAATCACCGATTCTTGGGGCAATCGGGGCTGAAATTGAGAAAAAGCGATAATTCACGCGGCTGAAAGCTAAAACTGAGAAAAACGCTAATTCATGTCCAAAAATAGAAAAAACACACTATTCACGGCTAAAATTTTGATGAAGCGTCACAATTTGGCAGTTTTGAAAATTGAGAAAAAGCGCGAATTCACACCTAAAATTGAGAAAACGCCAACTCACGGATTCTCGCGGCTGGGACTGAAATTGAGAAAAAGCGACTGATTCACGGCGTGAAACCGAGAAAAACGCGAATTGGCGTCTAAAAGTGGAGGAAAACTCTAATTCACATTTAAGGTATGGACAATTCTGATTTTACGGAAGAAATCGAGAAAAGGCGCTATACTATAATTCTCAGCTAAAAAATTAAAAGATGTGCTCATTTACTGCTAAAATTGAGGGTAAAAAAGGCTAATTCACTGCTGAAACTTGAAAAACGCCAACTCGCAAATTCTTTCGGGAATAAAATTGAGAAAAATCGCTACATCAAGCGGCTAAAACTGTGTAAAAGCGCTTACTCGCGGGTCATTTTGTTTGTTTCTTAATGTGTCCTACAAATAATTGGTGCGGTGAGGAGGGGAGTAATCCCTTAAATGTCCATAGATATTAGATAGGGACATCTAAGCTCAATTATTCAAAGAAAAACGTGAATTCGCATGGGTGAAATAGAGAAAAACACGAATATGGCATTTAAAATGGAGAAAAACGCTAATTCACGGCTAAAATTTTGAAAACGCCAACTCGCGGGTTCTTGGGATTACATCAGGAATAAAATTGAGAAAAAGCGCTAGATCAAGTGGCTGACGGGTGAACTTTAGAAAATCACGAACTGTCGTTTAAAATAACACATCATTCGGTTTTCGGAGGCAATTTTGTGGTTACAATTGAGAAAAATATGTACTTCAATGCCACTAATATGTATATTCCTAGTTTAATTAGAGACTAAAGGGCCTCCTAGAGATTTCCGCCCCGGGCGCCGATAGGTGTTGTTCCGCCACTAAGAGGGTTAGTAAGTCAGGCACTGATCCTAGCCGCACGTTTTCAGTCTTCCCTAATTGGGATGCGTCATCAACGAACCGGTTTCGGCTGCTTATACCATCTACACCATCTTGAAACTGAAACTTCAGTTGCACATTCAAACGCTCTTTATGTACAGACCTTGATGCCCACTGACTTAGGTTGCACTACAGGTTGTACCGTGTTCGGCCCTGATAAGTTCCGGGGAGCTGTAGGAACTGGGCTTTTGTGGTGGAGGAAAAGGGGAGAACAGAGCAAGCAAAGTGCCAACAGTCGGAGTTATAAGTTTGGACTGTATAACTGGCTTTTCCCATGTGTTACAATATTCTCCAAGCACTAGTGGTGGACCCTCTGATCGTCCTCAATTGTCCTAGATCCCAAATTACATTAAGTCTGGGTGATGTCCTGGTTGTTTCACCATATTTTCTCTGGTTTCCATTATTTTATTTTCATAATCGCCAAGTGTTTAAAATAGCACCTGAACTTCAACCAATGTTATATGTGGAGAAACTATCGTTGAAATTGCAAATTTGGAGAAGTGGTTTTCACTAGATCACAACGTCCAATCCTCTCGCTCGCCTGGGGTGTGGCTCATACCAATTTAACGTTCTCTTTTAGAACCCTCCTGTCTTCTCTTTGAGTTAAGGCAGGCGTTCGAAATCGACCTTGTCCTTTATGCCTCTCAATTGATCCTGAATAGTAGAACGAGGAGAGGAAAAAAAAAGTCGTTACCTTTTTGTAGTAGTTAACGCGCCGGAATCTTGGCTTGGAATCGTCTCTTCTTATAATTTTTTTCCAACATCAATTTGAGCCACTTTAAAAATTCAACAAAAGAATGCAAGACGAGCTTTCAATGCTCGTGAGAGAAACGATATTTTCTCATCTTATTCAACTCTCATCGTTTTTAATCTCCTTTCATTCATTGAGAATGACCTAAACAAGCAGTTAAAAATTATAAACTTCGTTCTCGTTTAAAGTGAGTCAAAATTATCGTCTTCCCGCGCGGAGTATCCAAGTTTTTTTTTATGCTGTAAATCGGTACAATATTTTGCAGAGTTAAAACTGCGTTTCACCCAGCTCGGCATTCAGCCAAGAGGCCAAGACAAATCTCCTCCGTAAATCAAACTTATTTGCCCTTTTGACTGGCACGTGACCTCCTATTCCATCTTAACCGTATTCTCATGACTTTCTATATACTTCTCGGCTCCATTTCTTCCCGAAAACCCCAATTGACTCATTCTTATGTTAAATTTAAAGTATTAAAAGTCCAGTAGGCAATTCAGTACAATAAATAAATAAATACCGTTGAATGCACCGGCAGGCACTAAACGCTTGCTGCATGTAAATTTCTCGGTATTATCAACAATTTATTTTCGGAGAAGACTTTAGTTAAATCTGTGAAAGAGCATTATGTGCAAAGAACGCTGTATGAACATGGCGAAGAAAATACATCGTAATAATAAAACAACGAAATAAGCAAAATGAAAACTGCCCACGCATAATGAATACTCATGCATCATCATCAATCTCAGTTTAAATAAAATTGTTATTTCTATCGAACTAGACAAACAAGATTTTATGAGAGGCACCAAGACGTGTTACGAAAACAGTGAAAACCAGAACCCGCAAACACTTTATACGGTGGGATGGGGGGGGGGCGCGAGAACTTAAGTTCATTGCAATTTCTCTCAGATAGTAAATTCGCCCCCCCACCGACCAACCAGAGCCTTCGCCTAGATAATAAAGTTTGCCCAGTGCGGTTTAATTTACTGTAGAATCTACACTCGGGAGTTTAAGGATGAAAAACAATTTGCGGACGCACCAGCTAAGGTTTCCAGGGAATTAGGATGTATTTAAAGTTGTTTTCATTTTCTCGCCAGCGGGACGTCGCATCCACCTGATATTTTAATTAAATCAGACGAAACAATTAAATTAAAAGATGCGCTCCAGGCGAAAAAATGTGAATTGAGAAGAAACTAATTAGACCAGTCAATATAGACACAAAAATCGGGGTAAATCGCAAACATGCATGTAATTGATTTTTTTGTTGCGTGTTGTTAGGACCAATGAGAGCAGTTATTACTCAAGTTTGCAACCCTCAAAACCTTGTGCTTTACTCATGGCACTCGAAAAACTAAGAAATTTCATCACTTTTTCTGGGTTTTTAAACAAAAATACCATAAGAAAGAGTTTTTCGAGCATGACCACAGTATACATTGTTAAAGCCAACTAAATTTGCTACAATTTAAGTCATGCCCGAGCATCCTGGGTCTGTTAGTTCAGGAAATACAGACAATCAACAAAATACCTAATCTAGAAGTAACTTAGTCTAGTAACTAAGAAGTAACTAATCTAGAAGTAACTTAGTTTAAAACTTCATGCTTATTTTACTCCTGTTCTTTGCAATTTTTTGATAAAAATCCATTGTTATACCAAGAAATGAGGCAATTAGGCCCATTTTGAGTGCCTACAAGAAGATCAAGAGCCATTCCCAAATTTTTTTTTTTCAGCTTAATTCACTTTTCCTACGCTAATCTATGAGGAAAGACAAATAAAAGAGGAATAAGCTGAAAAACGTTCTTGAAATAGCTTTCGTATCTTCTTTTAGGCACTCAAAATTGGCCTAATTGCCTTATTTTTTGGTATAACAATGGATTTTTCTCAAAACATTGCGAAGGACAGGAGTAAATTAAGCATGAAGTGTTAAACCAAGTTACTTCATACAGCTTTAGATGAATTAGCCGGGCGCCAGGAGCACCATGGCTAATGTAGTCTAGCCAGAACATTATGTATGAGTGCTACGGGTCTTGAAAAATAACCCTATGAATAAAATCTCGCTTTTTGGCCATATTACACATTTCTTGATTGGCTGTATCTCCGAAAATAACAAATGTAGGACGCTCGGACTGGGCTTAAATTGTAGCAAATTTAGTTGGCTTCAACAACGTATACTGTGGTCATGCTCGGAAAACGCTTTCTTCTGGTATTTTTGTTTAACAACCTAAAAAATTGATGGAATTTCGTGGTTTTTCGAGTGCCACGAGTTGAGCACATGGTTTTGAAGGTTGCAAACTTTAGTATACACTACTCTCATTGGCCCTAACAATGTGCAAAAGAAAAAACAATTATATGCATATTTGCAATGTTTGATGTTTATATTGACTGGCCTAAATGCTCAAATAAAATGCGCAAGCAGAAACTGGTTCTTTACTTCCTCGACTACGAGGACGTACATAACTGCTTTAATGCTGAAATAGAGTCATGAAAACATATGATTCCCGGTAATGACCGGATGTTTTTTTTAAAAAACAGGCAGGCCATCATGCTTCAAAAAATGCATCGTGTGCACCGAGCTTAAATATGATTATTTAAATCAAAAAACCATTCTTCTGCTTCTGTGTTTTCTTCTCTGACTGGTGCTGCGCACTATTACCCTAGATTTCTTGGATTTAACATAATAACATCTAGGTGTGCCAGAAAGCACTGAAGCAATTCTGTAAAACACAACAGAGCGTCCAATATTGTTCGGAAGTCCTTTGAAAATTCGAAAAATATCCGCCCATGAATGGGCAACTTGCCTGAATGCCCGATTTGGGAGAAAATTAAACCGGTGAATTGGCACATGGACAGAAGGATATCAACGGTGGTTGCGCCCGACTGGTGCATTTCGTGATTTTAAAATAAATTTCAAAGTTCTTCAAGAAGGGATGGATGGTGTGAGGGGAAGTGACGTCAATGGTCACCTTTGAAGCATCTGAGGGAACTATAACATTTTTTGTTTACAAATGACAAGAAAAAAATTGTCCCCCTGAAAATGCTTCTTACCTTCCTCTTCCCCAAACCATCCATGACGTAATCAATCCCCACTCAAAATTTTTAAAAATTCGCTTTAAAGAAATCCTTGATTGATTTCAATGTTTAATGTGAGCAAAAGCCTTGTGGAAGAGCACTCTTTAATAAACACCGCACTGCTCGAAAAATGTGCAAGTTCCCTATTGTTCAAGATATGCAGCCCCCATCATTTTCCCGACTTGATGCAGAAGATTAAGTTACAAGGAGAATGTACAGGTTTCATGAAACTCGATTACATATTTAAAAGTGGAGAGGGACATCGTGTCGCTCCCGAAACTTCAATAATGAATGTAAAGAGAGAAAGAAATTAAGATTTAAAAGTTTCGTCTGTTGTCTAATCCAATCCAGGACCAGTCGTGTTACTTTTTTGTGATTTACTAAACCAAGTGTTCTCATTCATGCATTTTTCGTGTACTCGTTAATTGCGGAAGTATTTCCGCTTTGCGGAAAAGGGAATCGAAGGGAAAGAAAATATCCAGCAGGTTGAATATCCCGCTGAGCCTCACTTAGTGGCGAAGGGAAACTCGTGTTGTGAGTGCTCGAGAAGCCGCTCTGAAGCTTAAATCATTTCAGACTAAAGAATAATTGAAACTTTCATTCGGGCCAGTCATAATAGACTGAGAGCTGGCGACAATCCCATTCAACCAGAAGAACATAGTCATAAAAGCTGTGCCTGATGACAACTTATGACCTTCTATTTACGAGTCCGGGAGTCTGCCATGCCGTATCTGGGGCCTAAATATTTTACATAGAAAATTTAAGTCCTTAATTTGTGACATGAATTTAGCCGGAAGAACATAGTCCTGAAACTGGTCTCATTCGAAAGGTCTTATGGAGCTGATTACGAATATTATCGTCTGCCAGGGGCATTTGCCCTCTGTGGCTCACCAAACTCACGAAATTTGGGAAATTTTAATTAACATATATATTCGTAATCAGCTCCAAAAAACCTTTCGAATGAACCATAACCTAAAATAAAACGTTTCATGAATATGTTCTTTCGTGGTTGAATGGAACTGTCGCCAGCTCTCAAACTATAAAAAAAAACGACTACATAGGGTGAGACTTAACATAACAGGCGAGCCTAATTAAAAATTAACAAAAAAAAAAACGCAACGCCTCATTCTGGTGCAATAAGAGCGAGAGTGGTACACAAAAGCACAAACGAGTAGTAATTTTTTGTAATTATTAGGGTAAGAGATAAAATGAAAACCTCCAGTAAAATAAAGGAATAATTTCGAAACGCGAAGGTCGTCCGGTCTACGATCTGTCTTCTACCACCGCTCAGTTTAGTCTTCTTTTTTAGAAATTACGATGCAGAGAGAGGTCTCGAAGAGAATGACTCAGAGAGTCGAGAAACAGGTTATGTCAGGGTAACTGGCCCAAGATTTAACTAACGCCCGTGTAACGCCGGTCCTTCGTCAGTTCGTTCACAAATAATCACTAAACATTTTATTTTTCAACCCTAATTTTCTAAGGAACAAAATGATTATATTTTTGTTACTTCCAGAGTGCTCCTAATACTCGTACTCATGCCTCGTTTATGATGAATAATAATTCTTAGGTATATTTAATAATGGGCTCATTTTCAGGCCCATCAGTAATAGTCATTAAACCAGAACAATAGTGTCTACACAAATGACGCCGAGCCGAACTCAGAGACATGCCGAATGTACGAGGGACTGGTCCACCAATTTGTCTAGCACGTTAGTCCGAAATGTACGTGGGCAGAAAAGTATGAAAACATTATCCTTGCGCAAGGACTCGTCTCGTTACTCTCCATGACGTTCTCCACGCGTGTACGCATAACACGGGTCAGTGGCGGCGCAAGTGGAGTTCAGGGCCAGCGAATGCTCCCCCAATGGTCTGGTTGGAGGAGCAGCGCTCCCCCAATCCGATCTTTCAGGAATCGAGAAAAAAAAAATGGCTTCGTGTTGAATTTGCCGCCTAAAAATTATCGTTCGCACCTCGCACAACATGATTCGGGTTCTCTAGTCAGATTTGCAGCCAGAGCCAGATCTGCAAACTTTGGGCCCCGCTTTGCGCTTTGAAAGAGCAAAATATAACCACCGGAGTTGCTTGCTTTTATGGATCCAAACGTGGAATTGGTTCTCGAATTTGCCAAAATGGCAAAATTGGGTTCTCTTAGTGCCGAATCCCCGAAACAGCTTCTATGAAGGCCACAAACCATAAATATGTGAAATTGCCATCTTGAACCCCATGAAATATGAATTTTAATGAGTCAACCTCGCAAATTTGCATTTTGAGGGAATCAATCCAAGGCAATCAATTCCAGTCAAGACCATAAAGAAGAGGAATGTGACTCTGGAATCAACTGTTTCATCCTCCTTTTGGGTGATTGAAACCCGATAAATTTGGATCATTGGGATCCAAATCCACGAAATTTGGGCTTTGAAAGGCTAACCTCCTCGAAAAGTATATTTTAATGTGCTCAATGGGCATTTTGGCTCAGAGGGGAAAGTACTTTTCACAGCCAATGGCGGACCTACACCTATAGAGGCCCGGGGCGGATAACTCTATGAGCCCCCTTAGTATCTGCTCTTTTTTACAATGCTTTTTCTCACTTTTAGCCACAAATAAGTTGCATTGAGAAGCCGAGAATCGGCGTGTTTTCAATTTTGAACATTTATTGGAATTTTTGTCCATTTTATCCGCGAATTAGCGCCTTTTCTCAGTTTGCAGCTGGGAATTAGCACTTTTCTGAAATTGCACGTGAAATTATATCATTTAGGTCAATATTCCATGAATTAGCGATTTTCATCAATTTTTGCTACAAATTGGCGTTTTGCTCAATTTTTAACCGCAAATTAGCCATTTTTATCAATTTGAGCTGAAATTTAGAGTTTTCCTTAATTTTAGCCGCGGTAATTAGTGATTTTTTCAATATTAGCCGCGAGTAAGGCGTTTGTTTTACATTTTAGCCCCACATTGGCCATTTCATTAAATTAAGGTTTTGGATTAGCCTCGAAATATCCTTTAGAAGATACGGGTTGGTGTTTTCTCAATTTTAGCTGCGAATAAGTGTTTTTTTTTTTTCATTTTTATCCGCAAATTAACGTTTTTCCTGCAGGTTATTGGCTAATTAGCGCTTTTACTCATCGACGCATTAGGCAAGTTTAAGTTTTCGTAATTTTAGCCGTGGGCTGGGCCCAAAAACAGCACAGCGGTTTTTTGGTAAATTTTAGACGTAAAATACCTCTATACACCGAGAATCAGCAATTTTACTAAATTATGGTCTGAAAGTTTCATCGAGAAACCAGGAATGAGCGCTTTTTTTTTTACTTTTAACCACGAATATTAGCACTTTTTCCAAGTTTTTTGCCGCCTACTCGCCCCAACATCGGCACATTAGAGCGCCTACTCAATTTTATTTGCTTAAGGACCTTAAACGAAACTTGGGAATCAGCGCATTTTCTCTATTTTAGCCGCGAATTTGCTTCCAGAAGGCACAAATTTTCTCATTTTTATCCGTCAGAATTGCGCTTTCGTGGGCTCGATCGAATCGTATTTAGCCAAACTGTTTGCTGGTCACCAGTAACGTTCTATTCTCCAAGTTGGATGGGCTGAAAATCGTCGGAAGGAGCCAAGTCACTGTCCAATCGTATACCAAAACTCCTTTTCACGTATCTAAATCTACGAACATGAACATAAATATCATCATTTTTTCATATTTAAGCTTTTCGTGGGCCCTCTCTGACAGGTGGCCCGGGACGGTCCGACCCCCTCGACCGTACCTCGAAACGCTATTGTTCACGGCATACTCTTGCTCTTTCACACTAAGTTTCTGCTCTGAATAGTGTGAAGACGCCATTTCATGGCCGATGTAGCCCATTTAGCTTATAACGCGTCATTTATCTAGTAAAACTGTGTCTTTAGGACTCAAATTACTCGGGAAAATTAACCCAGAAACATTCTTTAAGAAGAGGCGGTAAATTTGGTAAAGGATTTGGAATTTTTGCCTCGAAGAATTGTATTTTTGCACATGTAGGCATGATTGATTCGCAAAATGGTATTTTCTAGGCGGTGGGGGGGGGGTAAATCTGAACTACTCAGATTCTTGCTCCCCCAATGCCGGTTGACTTCCGCCGCCACTGACACGGGTACTCAAGGACACAGGCTGATGGCGACGACCGCAATGGGCTGAGCCATAGATTTCAAGCGTTTTCTAGTGTGCTGATTGGGTTGAGGGATGGGAATTTCCAGGGGTGCCCGATGTCATTCTCGGAAGCCATTTGGGCCTATTTCAAAGGCTTAAAAACGACGCGGTAATTTTATGCACATTAAGACCAAACCACGTGGAAATTGTTTTTTTGTGCCGAGCTCTTGATAAATGATATAAAATCGCCGCATTGCACTTGAAAATATTCGGTCGGTGCGCGGTTTGTTGAACGCACACCGTCGGGAACGCCCACGCGAAGCCGCGTGTGCCGTGTCGCACAGCTCGCCGCAGCCTTATAGTGTAATGGGCAATGGCTGGATTCGAATCCAGGCCCGCTGAGTTGCGAAGCGAGCATTGTATCCATTACACCATCGAGGCGCGCTTGCTAATTGGTTCGAGAGATGGGCATTACCAGGGGTGCCAGATGTCACCCCCGAGAGCGATTTGAGCCAATTTTGAAGGCTAAACATCGACGAGGGAGTTATGCACATTTAGACCAAACCACGTGGGACTTGTTTTTTTGTGCCGAGCTCTTGATAAATGATTAATGATAAATGATAAACGATATAAAATCGCCGCATTGCGATATTCTCCTGGTACAAAAGATCGAAAATCGCTCAAAAAAATAACAAAAAGGGGCAAAATTCGTAATTTTTGGCTTTGGTTCCCATAATGACCAGGAAAATAGAATGTGCTAGAGGAGCCCGTCGATGGAGAAATGTCACTGTAAAAACGGTAATTCAAAACGCTGTAAAAATTGTAATTCAAGAAAGTGAAAACAATCGCTCTTTCGAGGCTAACTGTAATCTACAGTAAAAAAGGAAGATTGTTTCCCATGGAACAAATTTGCAATTTTTCGGCAATATTGTTGTCAATTCGCCGTTAAATTGCACGAGGAACCCGAAAAAAAAAATAATTTAAAAAATCCTGGAACCACTTATCCCGAAGTTATAAATGAAAACGGTATTTCGGTACTATGAGAACGTGTCTTAAAATATGGTTTTCTTAAAATAAAGGCCATGCAGATTTGTGCTTCTCATACCAAGAAATGGACAGGTTTTCTACTTCATGCAATTCGTTTAAAAAAAAAAAAACGACAGACCCACCGACGGAATGCAGAAAATAACTTTTTTCAATCTTTCTGAGGTTGTGTATCCCGAATATGAAATCATCTCGGATTCGATTTTTTTCACGAACATCATACCTAATACCTATACTTTCATTCCCTACGGGAACATGGAAGTAAAAAGCGTAGAACTGAGAACGGACCCCTGGAGAAGGCCGTTCTCAGCAATTGCGCTGCTGTCAACATCACCGATCCCAGTCTAACGCGGAACGTTTTGACTGCTCAAAAAACTGGAAATGGATCTGAAAATTGTTTCGCGGAATCTCCACTGATGAAGTTTCCTAAGTGACGCGAAAACTCGGGTGTCGTGTCATAAACACGGCGATCGCTTCAGAAAGGCTCGTAGACCTCGGTCTCTACTCTACTCTACCCTGCAAGGCCTCTCTTCATAGCAGACAACAAACTGTGAGTGATATTTCAGAATGTCTTCAAGGAATCGCTTACTAATCATCTTTGGAGTGTTTTGGCTATTTCAATTGTATTATTCAGTGATTTATTCGAGCTGCTAACAAATCGAACCCGACTTAGCTATTTTCCACTCTTGTGTCGTAATAAATACAATGTAAGATTCAACCGCAAACTCAAATTTTCAAGAGCGTTTGCTGTTTGTTATTTGAGATACGGGGAAGGCTGCAACAAAACAGACCAAACGAGTTTGAATCTTCCGTAATAACTGGCATTATGTTCAAGGTAGCGTTTGAAAGTATTATCATGACGAGAATGAAAGGAAATTGAGCTGAACCTCCGACTTCAATGTATTATTAGATCCACGCAAGTTCGAGCCCTTCATCTCTCTCCTGGGCAAAGTCACCCCAACTTCTCATTCCCTTTCAATCAACTGTTCACCGCAGCATCTGGACGAGACATTCTATTTTTGAGTCCTTATAGGGAAAAAGAAACGACGGAAAACCAACCCCAGTCTTATAATAATCTCCGTTTTTTTTTGTTTTTGTTTATTTTTTCGGGCCCACTATATCTAATCTTCTGCCTTTCAATTCCAGTTAGAATTCAGTTAGTCTGTCGTGGGCGTGGGCGTCCCGAGGAAGACGGGAGATGCTTTGAGAAGATTTGCCTTATACGTACGCGATGAGGTTTTTATTTATTTCCTCTAAAGCTCGCCTTAATTTATTGAGTAAAATTAACTCGAAGGAAAGATCTCTTAAAAAGAACTGACCTGCCTTTCTAAACACTTTCTAGTCCGAAGCTCGGAAATATTCACAGGAGAAAGGTCATTTCATATATACTTTTACCAGAGGGAACCTCTAAGCAACGTCAATGTACAATTAATTTTTTTTTCTTTCTTAGTGAATGACTCGGTGATGTCTGTCTTTGTCTATGCCTTCCTATATGTATTCATGTCTCTCGTGACTGACCGGTAACTCCTCTCGGCTTCAGTATAATGTATTTTCTGCAAGTCATTTCCAAGGAAAGATCAGTGTTCACACACTCGAGTTTCGATCGACTTGCAACTTTTACTTTAATAATAAAATGAAATAATAATTAACTTTGTCCTGAACCACCAGAAGAGGGATTACAGTACATGCGAAAAAGCGCATAGCCTCTACCATTTAGGTCACTTTTTTATATTTTCTTATTTCGATCAATTTTCTTCGTGTTTCGTTGAGTTTAGAAGATACAGAGGCGTGCTTCTTTCGTGGAGCACGGCTAACACCTCTTCGATCCTCGCAATCAACAGCCACTAACGGTGGGAAGGGGAGGGGGACTTTCATCGAGCACATACTACAAGCAATAAGTTGGTATAAATTTGAAATGTTGATGAGGGCCTCCTCTTGATAATTTTGAAGAAAGTATAGTTATACTCCGTGTGCCATCGAAAGTTCACCGCGTGTGACCTTAACCTGATTGCTTCTCCTTGATTTACTGTGCAGGCTGAAAAACTTGAGTGCTTTGTAATTCTTGCTGGGATGGTGAAGAATAAAAGGTCGGTCGTCCACTGGAAGCGTTTTCGAGCGGCGCTACAACGCGCGTATACATCCCAAAGCGTTAAATTGAATGCACTGCCGCATGGACGATCCCACATTCAATTTTAGCCTTTGAGATGTACTCTCGTTGTCGCGCCGCTCGAAAACGCTTCCGCAGTGGACGACCGGCCTAAATTGTATTCTCAAGAGTCAAAGACACCCCCATGAGAATAATTCAGAAAAAAATTTCGGTCCGGCAGCTGGCGGTCGGAAAGAGTGCATTTCATTCCGCATACGGATACCCTAAGCCGTCCCACAAGTAATAATTTGGATACCATAATTTGTTACATTAAGCCGAACTTCTTCCTCTATTTTCACCACTCTCTCTTCAAAAATGTCGAAAAGTTTCTGTAGTTTCCCAAGGGGGTGAATTTAAGCGATTTTTTTGAAATCTCATCCCCCATTTCACCCCCCCCCCCCCATCAAAGTTTTCGATAAATCTCAATGGAACCCAGGGCTTCTGTTACATTAAATTAAAATTGAAATGGGAATCAAAGGCTACTCTAACATGGAGTATACTTACCGAATATGATGTTTCTAGAATCAACTGGTGATTTACAGTGATTTTTTGACCATTTCAACCCCTATTTTCCCCTCCTCCTGCTCGACCGATTTGGCCCAAATGCAATACCGACCGGGGTCTCATGAATACTGATTTTTGTGCCAAAGCGCGTTCCGCTAAATTAACTTCTACGAGAGTTATCGTGCGAACACGAAAACGGCCATTAAGATATAAATACATATAAACATATCTAATATACAGGGTGGAACAGGATAAGTGTGACAAAAAAAATTGGGTGAAAGTAGGCCTCATTTGTGATCGAAAACACCCTTTGTACCATGGTCCGAAAATCAAAACCCTACGAGATATGATTTTTCTAACGTTTATTATGACTCACGTCACTTTTCTCAGCTAAATGGGAATAACTCAGTTTCCAGCTGACATTTTGCAACTTTTGATGACAGATTCGGAAACAGCACATTTTTTTCTGTCAGGATTAGCCATTTACGATAAAATTCAACCATTTTCTGGGGGCTCTTGAGCTGCTCAAAGTTTTGCAAATCGAGGATTTCTAATTTTTCAAAAAAGTCAACCCCCGCTTTTCTTTTCGAAATTTGAGCGCACCGACATCCCATGGGTCGGAAAAACTTCCGCAATGTGTCCTTTTTGAAATTACTCATGAACGTATTTTTAGTTAATCAGTGATTTTTCGGCAGGAATGACCATTTCTTAGAAAAAAGAATGGTTTTTCTCTACAAAATCGTTTGTTTCGACCTACAACATTTGAACGAGCTTTGTGTTTTTTAGCATGATTGACGTCATTAAAGCATCATCCAAAGTTTTCCCTTGAACGGCACGGACTGTGTACGCCTGTCAAAGTTCAAAAAATGTCGCTCCCGCAGCTAGCTGTCGGATAGAGTGCATTTCTCTACTGCGAATTTCGAATTCGTATTCGAATCGGAAATTGGTAACAACAAGTAGAGTCATTAAGTGCACTAATTTCGTCGAATAACAGCTAAACACGCCGAAATTCGCAGTAGTGAAATGCACCCTTGCCGACAGCCAGCTGCCGGAGCGACAGTTTTTGATATTTTGGTAGGAGTGCGCATTCCATTCGGTTCGAAGGAAAACTTTGGATAAGGCTTTAATGAGTTTTAGCATGTTTTGAATCACAAAGCTCGTTCAAATTGGGTTGGTCAAAACAAGCGATTTTTAAGAGAAAAATCATTTTTTTTCCCAAGAAATGGCCTTTCTGCCGAAAACTCGCTGAAGAACTAAAAAAACGCTCATGAGTAATTTTAAAAAGGACAAATTGAAGAAGTTTTTCCGACCCATGGGATGTCGATACGCTTAGATTCAGTGTGGAGAAGTGGAGGCTGAATTTTTTGAAAAATTAGAGATCCACGATTTGCAAAACTTTGAGCATCTCTCAAGCCCACAGAAAATAGTTTAATTTTATCGAAAATGGCTATTCCTGTCAGAAAAAAGTGTGCTCTTTCCAAATCCGTCGTCAAAAGTTGCAAATGTCAGCTGTAAACTGATCTATTCGCATTTAGTTAAGAAAAGTGATGCAAGCCTCAAAAAACGTTTAAAAAATCATATCTCGTAGGATTTTGATTTTCGGACCATGGTTTATAGAGTGTTTTCGATCGCAAATGATGCCTATTTTCACCCAATTTTTTTTGTCACACTTATCCTGTTCCACCCTGTATATAAACCAATATATACAGGGTGTTTCGCAACCAGTCGTGAATACTGAAAGAGGTGATACAACCGATATTGTTCTTTTCGACTTTTTCGAAAACCCATTCGTTCCCGAGATATCGATTAAAATCGAATCAGCTCGTTGGAAAGAGCACAAAATTTCCTTCAAATTTGTGTGCTAAAATAGGAAAAATACCCCCTCCAACGATAATAAAATTAGCCCAGAACTTAACGAAAATCCTTTTCTATTTTTTTCCGTTACTATTCAAAGCGTGTTAACTTTCTTAACTCAAGTGGCACGGAAGATTCAGATGCGCGGAAAAACTTCTGCATTCAGCTAGCTTTCGAATGGTATGCCACAATAACAAGCTGTGATTTGTCTATCGCTAGGAATGCCACTGAAAATCAAAAAATAGCTTTGAATAGCTTAACGCGCTTCTTCAGTTTCTAACCAGCCGCCGTTCTAAAGCAGTCGCAATTCGCAATAATTAAATTGATTGTTTTACTATAACTCGACCAGATTCTAATGAAACTTTTTAACAAAATTTCCAGATGTACTTGCACCATCTTGTATTTTCGTGAAGAAGATTGATTACGTAATTGTTAAAAACAAAACGTTCCCAAAAGTGAAAGAACTTTCAATTGAGGTGCTCAAAATGACTGCCGTTGTTTTGGATGCACTTTCTAGCCCTATTTCGGACTTCAGTAGTGGTCACGCCGAGTCTCCACTCCTGCCGGAGGATTCCTGCTGCGGTTTCAGTTCTGCGCATAAGATCTTCTCTTGTTTGTACCTCTTCGAAATACACAATCTCCTTCAACCGTCCCCACACGAAAAAGTCTAGAGGAGTGAGGTCGGGAGAACGCGGTGGCCAACTTATAGACCCTCCTCGGCCAATCCATTTGTTGGGAAACGAATCGTTCAGGAAGTTTCTTACATCTCGGCTGAAGTGAGCGGGACACCCGTCGTGTTGAAAAGTCATGTCTCTCCTGATCTCCAATGGCAAATCTTCGAGAAGACCGGGAAGCTCCTCTCGAAGAAAGCGCAGATAGCTGCTTCCGTTCAGCGTGTCAGGCAGCACAAAGGGCCCAATAAAGTGCTCACCGATTGCTCCTGCCCACAAATTTATGCTGAATTTACTTTGAAACGAAGTCGGTCGTTTAACCCAAGGATTTTCCCCTTTTTTGCTCAAAAGTGGATGTTGTGGAAGTTGAATATTCCTTCTCTGGAAAACCTGGATTCGTCGGTCCAAAGGATGGACTTCAGGAAATTAGGGTCTTGAGAATCCTTATCCAGGATACATTGAGAAAATTGTACCCTCCTAATTTCGTCGCCAGGTTCCAGACCCTGTACCGGGGTGAAGTGAAAGGGATGCATATTCTCCCCTTTCAGAGTCGACCAAACTCTCTTAGGCCCATTTTCACCAACAAAATTGATCTCGTTTAAAGTTGATCGTGATTAGTTGCCAATAGCGACCCATATGAATTTTGATACAAGTGTTTACATTGTAATCGTGATTAGTTGTTGATCTTGGTTTAAGAAGTTGGTGAAATCGGGCCTTAGCAGTCACCTGATAGTCTCGAGCAACTTGCCGAATACTTGCACGAGGATTTTCCTCAATCGCTTGTAATACCGCTTCCTCCCGGTGAGGTCGAATTCTCCTGTTCCTTTCAACGCGGCGACGAGAGCAAGTTCCAGTCTCCCTGAAGCGACGGAACGAATTACTAAAAACGTCAGCTTGAGGAACTCGACGTGTTGGAAATCTCTCCTCATACAAACGCCGTGCGAGCGAGTTATTCCCATCAGCAAGCCCATACAAATAAACAATGTCCGCGTACTCTTCGTTTGAAAAAGACGTCATGACGTTAGCTGGATCAACGAACGAAAGACAAAATGTGACGATCTGTGTGTTCTTAACGTTGGAAAATTTAGGAAAGAAACGATGAAATGATATTATTAGATAACTAAAATCTCTCGAAAGAACAATTGCACGTTACAGATGATTATTCTGGGAAATTTACGCTTCCTGCACTCACTGTAGTCAGACAGCTACTTCAGAACTTAAGCACTGCGTCAATAGATTTCAATCCGTTTTCGGATTTTCAGTGGCATTCCCAGCGATGGACAAATCATAGCTTGTTATTGTGGCATACCATTCGAAAGCTAGCTGAATGCAGAAGTTTTTCCGCGCATCTGAATCTTCCGTGCCACTTGAGTTAAGAAAGTTAACACGCTTTGAACAGTAACGGAAAAAAATAGAAAAGGATTTTCGTTAAGTTCTGAGCTAATTTTATTATCGTTGGAGGGGGTATTTTTCGTATTTTAGCACACAAATTTGAAGGAAATTTTGCGCTCTTTCCAACGAGCTGATTAGTTTTTGTTTTTTTGCTTTTGTATCGGCGCTACGCCCCCTTAAATGAGGAAAAGTAACGAATGTCCAAAAATATCGATTTTAATCGATATCTCGGGAACGAATGGGTTTTCGAAAAAGTCGAAAAGAACAATACTGACTCTAAATCACCTGTTGTATCACCTCTTTCAGTATTCACGACTGGTTGCGAAACACCCTGTATAGTGTGTACAAAAAGCGACTGGACAGAGAAAAACCAGTGAAAGGGCAACTGATTTCTGATCGAAATGACTATTTGCACTTTTCCGAAATTCCGCTTTGTTTCCGAGATATCCGCCATTTTCTGATTTTTTCAGAAACAGCTAGTTGCACGCGCAATAATTGTTGCAATGGCAAAAATGATGAGCCCATTGGAAAGAGCACAAAATTTTCTATTTAGAGAGCCTATTTTTATCCAGATCAGACGACATCTACTACGTTTTGAATTAGCTTATTAGCGAGTAAACTTAATTCCGGAAGTATTGGTGATATGGTGATGTGATCAGAAAATTACGTTTTTTCGCCAATAAGCTGATTCAAAACGTAGTAAATGTCGTCTGATCTGGATAAAAATAGGCTCTTTAAATAGAAGATTGTGTGCTCTTTCCAATGGGCTCATCAGTTTTGCCATTGCATCGATTACAGCGTGTGCAACTAGCTGTTTCTGAAAAAATCAGAAAATGGCGGATATCTCGGAAACAAAGCGGAATTTCGGAAAAGTGCAAATAGTCATTTCGATCAGAAATCAGTTGCCCCTTCACTGGTTTTTCTCTGTCCAGTCGCTTTTTGTACACCCTGTATATATGAATTCCGGAGACCACTGAATTCGTGTTCTAGAGGTTCTGAAACGTGAAAAAAACATGACATGACCCATGTTTGCCACCATCACGACGAGACCAAAAGGGTGGGTTTTCTCAGACTATACGCTTTAAAATCCCTTGGGATTCAACGACGTGACTCATGAGATAAGCCAAATTAGAATGTTTTGATAACATGTCAATAGTACTATTCCGACAACTGTACATATTATACCTATATCTACTAAAGATTTAAAAAGATTGTCCAACCCGGAAACTGGCTTGTGTCTCGGGAACATCAATTTATTTCCAGAAACATTAATGTTATCCTGTCTACTTAGCCCTAAGTAGGTTGACCCCTCGATACCCCCTGGCCCAGAATCCTGCGGTATACCGAACCTACAGGAGACTGGCTACGTGCTGCATGTACTGTTCAATTGTCTCAGAAATTGACAATTGTTTTCAGTAAGAGGTATAAATTAGCTCAAAAAACGCCTGGCTATTCATGCTCAGAAGATGACTATACGTGACAAGAAATCAAATTAACTAACTACAGTGGCACCGAAACCTATAGCCGCTCTAGACTAGAGCGTGAAAGTTCCCCTTTTATAACGTGGACCTGTAGCCTGTTCCATAAAGTTTGCAACAATCAATCGCCTGATTTGATTAAATTTCGTCTACTTAAAGAAGTATGAGAATTACTGCATTTTGTTAAATTTATACGATAAACGGACCCCCAGTGATCACCCATAATGATACTTAGAGAGATTTTGCAAACAGCCCCACGAACGCTAACGTTAACGCGATTCACATTTAAACCAACGAAATGTTTACTACCCTAGCAACGCGTACACAAAAATTAACTTTAGCGTTTCCGGGAATGGTTGCAAAATCTCTCTGTTAACGCACGTTTTTATTCATTATTCAACTATTTCTAAGGCAGCAGCAGAATCGTGTCTTGAATCATTTTGTCCTTATTTTAGGCGGAAACTTAAATAGTTGGAGGAAGGAAAAAAAAAAGAGGGAAAAATGTTTGTGGCCCGCAAGTGACCTTGTTTCTTCTCGGGGTAGAAGAATGTTACTGGCGCATTATATTATCAGGCAAAGAATTTCATTTGGCATTTTCTTTGAACGAGTACAATGGCCCCAGGTAGGAAGCTCTACTAGAATTCTCCCTCTCGACAAGGCAAATGACTTTGTGAAAATAGGGAGAAGTCTTTAAAAGATAAAAATATTAAGAAAAAAAAAAAAAAAAACGCGAATTGAGGTATAAGACGTGAAGCCCTTTCCTTAGCGTTATCTTAAAATTGCCCCAAGCTAACATGACAATCATCTTCATCGTTGTCTCCTCTTATCTCACAAGGAAAGGTGCGTAGAGGGTTGGCCCAGGAATAAATCCGGTAAGGGCACCCTGCCTTTCAATACCTACAGCTTCTCCGTCCTTCATTTCATTGAAATCTATGCGTATTTTTTTTTTTTTTTTTTTTTTCATTCAAATTCTCCCCGTCGCACGATTCCCTTGATGCGTGAACGTTTTGATTCCCTAAAAAAAAAATAATTCGATGATTAACTGATGAAGATTACTCGAGGCATCAAGGTTCTATCTAAAAAGAAGAACTCAGACGAAGAAATTAGCGCCAATTATAACCAATTCTCCTCATCAACATTCCCCTATATTTTATCTTATCTTTTTATCCAGGCGTCAATTCGTCAGTATTCGTCATCGTTCCTCTATGCTGTCTTTGTTCATTTCCTGAAACAGGAAAATGTGAGCCGTTGAGATGAGACAACGCCCTTCTAAAACTTGTGCACATTTCACAAATTCCTCACTCAATCCTCACAGGCAAGGGTGTACTCGCGGGTTTCACCCCCGCATCTACCTCGCACCTCAAGACTCATTAGAGCAATAATTATTTGAATACCTAAATGGTTCTCCCATTAGTTTCCTTATCTTTATTTTTGTTTTAAAAAAATGAACTTAGTAGGGTCAGATTCTGCAATAGCTCGGGGGAATGAACTATTAGAATACTGCGCTTAAAAGTGATAAAACCTCAATGCGGCTAAGAAAGACAACATGTTTCATTATTATAGGGATTCTTCTTCGAGAAGAAAACAAACCACACGCGCCATTTTGTAAACACGCGAGTGTATCCATCCAAATGAAAGGGAATTGGAATGCGTCTTAAGGTGGCCAGGGACGGAAGGTTGGGTTGTGTCAAGAAAGCTCCATGAACACAACAGAGCCTTTTGTGCTTAACGAAAAAAAAAAAAAAAAAGTGTTAACATTGAGATTCCTTCACGGCGTTGGCACGCGGTGGTTGAAGAATATCTACGTCCTGGCCACGCTATTAGTCAAGATAGCGAGCGTTAAAAAAAGAGAGGGTATCGCAAGTTCATCTTCACATTCAATGCACGGCCACAGGCCTTCTTTACTCACTGTTTCTCAACGTCTCCTTTCCCATTTCCTATATTTTCGTAGTACATATTCAAAACAAGTAAGCCTCTTTCGTTTTGTTGATTGAAACATTATTCATTCATTGCACACGAGTTATTATATCGGTATACATCGAACAAGCATTGACAGAATTTTGAAACAATCTCCGGCCGCATGTGTTGCAATGAAGAAATTTCAAGCGTAAACAAATGAGCCCTGCTCGTCCAAAGCAGCGCAATACAAACATTGGGGAAGACATCATTCCCCTCCCCGCCCTCGTGGTTTACAAAAGCGTGTTTATACGATGCCGTCTAACATTGGTGCTTTCTTTGTTTTCTTTTGAGTCACGTCGGATTCGATCAATCACCATAATTTTATTATGCCGCCAGTGTAGATAGTCGCTCTATAGGTCAGAGTGGTGCACCTTGTAAAATATTAAGTGCGTCGTCTCCTTACTGTAGAAACCTTTTTATGCGAGACATTCAGGTCAATAATATTTTATTTTGAGGTTCATTGGAAAATGAAAAAAGTTCAAAAGGAGTGCTGTGAATGCCGGTCATCTTTTACGACTGCTAAATAATTTATCTGAAAATTCCATTCCATCACTGAAAAGGCATCATTTTACTTAACGCGAAGACCTGATTTCTCTGAAACATAAACTCAGATTTAGTTCCTAACTTATCAGAAATCACACGAGCAGTTGATTCTAATCTAAAAAGTTATCTTTTCTTGGCGGATTTAGCCATTAATCAATAAGATTGACTTGAAGCTCGAAAAGTCATCAATCTGATTAGAATGATCATCCTGAGTTAGAAGATACCAGACCGCATAGAAGAAGGAAGCAACTCCTCAAGTTATTCCTTAGTTTTTCCGCTGCTTCTGGCAATGCCGCTTATGAAGCAATAGCGGCAATGCATACGTGGGCAAAATAATTCCGTGTTATTTCCAAATAAAGGGCTTGTGACACTTCAACAAAATACCTGAAGGACCTTCGTGGAAGTGTAAGATCTGTATAAGCTTCATTCCTTTACACGAGATAGGTCACAAGGGAAAAACTACAATAAATCTTAAGATTTCAGCATTTTTAGGCTTATAACTCGGACCTCGGATTATGAAGCTTGTTTTTACCTTTACAATTGGATTTTCTGGGAAAATTCTTCACTAGAAATTCTCTTTACTTTTTTTTTTCATTTAGTCCTTCCACATAAAAACTCTAAACCTATCATAATTGAGAAGATTCCGAAGATTTCACAGTATTAACCTGACTGGCACGCTGAAGTGAAAGTCGAAATGGAAAAACCGACCAGCTCATTGGAAAGAGCACGAAATTATCTTTTAAATGACCTTTTGCAGTTGGAGAAATGCCCCCTCTTAAAGGACTTTACGTGAGGATTGTTCGTTTGTCATCCGTACTCTCTAAAGCCCGAATTATACACGATGCAAGTTTTGAAGCAATATGGCATGCATTTAAACGTATATTCCTTGGTACAGTGTCTGGATGATTTTTTTTTTTTAAATTTGCAAGCACTTAACGTGTTACAAATATAATTGCCATAGCACTGTTGAAATTTCATTCACAAATACAAAAATATAATTAAGAATAATAAACCAAAAGGGAATGGATCCCCTGCGTATAACCTAATGCAACCTAAGTCGGTGGGCATATAATTTTTAATTTAAAAAAAAAACCCCGAGTTGCAAGTAAAATTGGAGGGTTTCGTTGGTGAATATAACGCAATATTGAAAAAAATGTACGGCAAAATTGTTCGCTCATCAGCTTTCAGATATGTATTTGGTGGCTGACCCGATACAATGCCTTGCTTTCAAGACATAAGGGAAAAAGACAAACTAGAAAAAGTCACACTGACCCCTACCCCTTGAGGTTAGCTAGGGATTTTTAGTGGATAGGAGTGGGGACTTTTAGTTTAATTACACTCGTTACACTAATAACCCATAACTACACTAAAAATCTATCTCCGATGTCTACCTCTGTTACATTTTTTTGTAACAGAGTCTGCCTATGAACTCTTATTTAACTAGACTAAATTACCATGCAGACCCCGTTTCCAATTTCGTCTTTTTATATTGGCACTTAACCGTTAAGGCGATTCAAGAAACATCTGCAATCAGCCTGCTTTTAAATGGAAAGTACCTTAGTCGACCTTCCCAACTCAGGTACGAAGCTTCCAACCGAAAAAGGCTTTTAGAAGGATTCACTTTGGTTCCATAATCCGATTATTATTCTTAGAATTAAGTAATAAATCAAAAGGTAGTGCCGGGGAAAAAGTCGAAAACCAACTTTATTTGAGGAGTTTAAAGTGACTTCCACGGCTTCGAACGGACAACCTAGTCTTATTACTTTAGAGTCACCTTCATTGTACTTGCTACTACTGCATTACACTCTTGATGAAGCTACGTCCTCTTTTGTGGTGCAGTTACCATTGAATGGAGCTTTCCGACCAACCCACCAAGTTGGGAAATCGATTGTTTTTTATTATTGTTGGGGGGGGGAGGGATTTGTAATAGAAGAAACTTCTCGTCGAATGTTATAGCACTTAGCGGCAATTACGTATCAACAAATAAAATGTGATTTCTTCACCTTCATACCACGTTCACGTCACCTTCAACAACCGCCAAATCGGAAAGGTGTCGTGTTATTAGCGCGCGTGCTTTTAGCGCGCAATGAAATAATCGTGTCTTTAGCGCGCACTACCTGTAATAACATCTTTGTCAAACTTAATCCTATCACTGCTTTCATGAGAGAGACTTGCATTTTTCCCTTGTTCGTCAACTTCTGTTCCTACTTCTTTCTTTCTCACCTTCCCACCATCCACACAGAAATTAATTTAACGAAATATGTAGGTGATCCATTCATTTGAATTCAATTAATACTGTGCACCTTGGCGAGAAAGCGAGTGATTGCTGGGCACTTAGCTTGGGGCTCATAGTTACAAAAAATCAATAATTCCCGGCTAAAATTAGGCAGAATGCTAATTAACGACTAAAATTTAGAAAAATTGGTAATTCGTGGCTATTAAATTGAGAGAAAGCCAGCAGGCAAAATAATATGTATATAAAGCAGGGAAGACCTAAATAATACACATAAGGGTCTAATCGGTGTCTATAACAGAGTAAAACGCCAATTAGCGAATACACTACGAATAACGCAAAAAAAAAAAAAAAAAACAGCGACAATTGATAAAAATCACTAATCCATAGCTAAAATTAACGAAAACGCCCATTCACAGCTAAAATTGAGAAAACGTTAATTCGCGGCTAAAACAAAGAAAATCGCTTATTCGTGGCCAAAATTAAGAAAAATCGAGGCAATAACACTGAGAAAAAGCAGCGGCTAGTCACTTCACCGCGCTCACCTACAACATTGAAAAAAGCCAATTAGTGGTTTCTTGAGGCAACTTCGTGACTAAACTTGGCTGCTAACTGAAATTTTTGGGAAACGGCTAATTTGCGAATAAATTAGCGGATAAAGCGTAGAAAAACGCTAATGCAGCTAAATTGACAAAATATCACTAATTCACGGCTGAAATGAAGGAAACCGCCAATTCGCTGGCACAATCAGGAAAAACGTTACATCACGGCTAAAATTAAGAAAATTGCTAATAAACAGCTGAAATTGACAAAATAATCACTCATTCAGGGCTAAAATTGAGGAAAACGCCAATTATTGGCGGCTAACGCAGACAAAATGCGAAATTGTTGCTAGAATCGAGATTTATCGCTATAGTTCACTGCTACAACATTGAGAAAAAGCTGCGATGAATCGCTCAGCAGGCGCAGCTATCATTTAAAAATCGCAATTAATGGTTTCTAGAGGCAACTTCGTGGCTAACTTTCTCTACTAACTTAAATTTTTGGTTTTAAAGCACTGATTAGCGGGTAATATTGAGGAAAAGAGCTCATTTGCCTCTAAAATTAAGGAAAATACACCAATTCTTAAGGCAACCAGCACGGTCAGGTATCTGAAGGCGTATGCGCTACTAAAATTAAGAAAATGCGCAAACCATACTTTTTTTTTAGACCATTAATTCGAGGCTAAAATTGAGAAAGCGTGCTAGTGTGCTGATCTATGGGCAAGTACGTGACAAAATTATTAGTAAAAGTACTAATATTTGCGGCTGATGCAGAGGAAAAGCGCTAATCCCAGCGCTTGTCGCATTTTGTCGCCGGACAAATGACGATCGAACTCTAGGAGTTTCTCGAGAGGATAGGAAGGTTCGAGGAGCCGCACTAGGTCTTCCGAGTAAAAAAAGGGGGGGGGGCGACTTGCCTTGGTTATTAAATTGACAAATGTCTGCTTTTAAAAGGATGTCGGTGTACGGTTATACGGTCCGTTCTCCGTTTCGACTTCTGACCCTCAACTACCTGTCGGTCAAGGTGTGGAGGGTGGTATGGTCAGGGTGTATATACACGTAGTGTTGCGAGTAAATGTCGTTGGAAAGACCGAAGAAAGTGAGTCTTAGGGTCGCGCCAGGGGCCACCACACGACGCAGGCGAATGAAGGCTAGCTTGGGCACGAAATAAGACTGTCTTGCACTTGGTCACTAGGGCGCGAAAGTTCTGGGCTCATTCGAGTCGAGGGCGAGTCGTCGACATTCCTCACCGTCTCATGGCCGCCCGTCGATGCCCTCCCCCCTGTCAATCGACCACCACATTTGAGTCACACGGGGGGAGGGGGTCGAGTCACGTTTGGGCCGCGAGAAAAATTGCCGAGGCTCAGCGTTGTTGCGGTCAAAGATGGTGCTAACGCGCTAAGGCACTCTTCCCTGGAGAGTCGGTGTATGGCGAGCCTCACTCGAGTGTCGCTCGGCAACAACAGAGCGTGGAATTGTCAAAATGGGTTCTCCAGGAAGTGAAAGATGAACGGTCCGGTCCGGGCGGCAGTGACAAATTCGACGACCACCAAATGGTCAACTCCGGTCAGTAGTAAGTGAAAGATGAAAAAATCATCAAATAAAATATCACTGGATCGCTTGATACTTCGATAAATAGTATTTTTCAATGAACTAGTTTTGAACAGTAGGGACACAGGGGAAATAGGGAGTTCTAAATAACTTGCTATGCATTTCCAATTGATTGATTGAGAGTATAATTAAATTGCGCTCCTATTTAATCAGCTTCTTATTTTAGCCCAGTGAGCCACTAAAAAACCTAAACAAATATACTACTTGAACATTTCATGTTCAGAGGGGAATATCTTTTTACTTTCGCGCGGAAATGGACGATTTGATAAGAGTAATAACAGCTCTTGAAATTTTAATATTGCCTCATTTAAATTTCTTATCTCTTTTAAAAAAAAAAGAGAGCTAAAAGCTATTTTTAAAACAAAACATCATAAATTTACCCAACTCGTTATGATTTGGGATTTCATCAACTCGCATAATAGAAAAAAAAAGTTCTGAATGAATGAGTCACTCGTGGCCGGGAGCTGACGCGCCAAGTGTTCTACATTTCATTTTTCCGGGAAAGCGGTAAAAGATTCAGGCGTAAAACGATGATTCATTCCACATCCAAAGGGGAACTGTGACTCGAAGTACAACTTTACGTTTACAAGAATCGACTGATGGTTATAAAAGTAGCACACAGTCACAGTCTGTGTTTGTGTGTGAGGCAGTAGAGAGGGCACACTCACTCGACTATGAGTAAAGAGGAGAATGAAGACAATGAAAGTAAGGAAAGACAACAGTAAACGGAGTGCTCAATGTAGGGTTTCATGAGTCATCCCGTCGATTTTTACATTTATTGTACCCAACCCCACGTTCAATAAAATTTTATTTTTATACTGATGAGCTGACAGAACCGGAAATAGGTCACAATTTTTTTTTTTTTTTAAAGTTGCTATTATCAAGTTCCTACGCTGCTTGCATTTAATGCGTCATGCATTATTTTAAAATTATTAGGTAAAGTCGTGCAATCATTATTACAACGATGAATGTTGATTTACAAAATTCGGTCGACGTTTAGTCATGTAGATCGGCAGCATTGGAATGGCAAGCAAAATAACATTATAGCTGGAAACAATAGGCTGCAGCTGACAATGTAAAATATACGCAGAGAATATGTACCTTTTTTTCGTCAAACTAGTAAAGTTCTGAAGGTCAATAAACACTATTCGGACGTGACGTGGAAACACGCTGTCCCATGTGTGATATAAGAGTCCAACACAGGCTTTTGTATGTTAACGTTCACACTGCTCGGACACGTATCTTCCCACGTGTTCGCACGTCACGTCAGAGTGCAATGTGAACACAAACAAACAAAAGCTTTTTCTGGACTTTTGTGTCACACGTGGGACAGCGCGTTCCCACTTCACGTCCGATTAGTCTGTATCGACCTTTAGGCTGAGTTTGACGCCAAAGAAAGTCAGAGCTTCCTGAATTCATACAAATATGGAGAAATAACTCACTTCAGGGCCTCAAAAATCGCTGTTTTAAGGGGTTTCCATAATTGACTTACGCTTACTTACCTATTATGTATTGTACGCCGTAGTCATTTGTCGTAATTTGGCATTTCATGAAATGACTAGCCATTTCATGAAGTGCGCGCTCTTGATGAAACAGTGAGGTTAGAACACCATCTGACCAGGAATTTTGGTCATTTCATGAAATGCATCCATCCTCTGGGCACTTTTATGAAATACGAAAGCATTACACGATGTGACCAATCATTTCAAGAAATGACCAGAGTGAGTTGGGTTGGCATTTTAGGAAATGACCAGTGAGAATCGGCCACAATTGGCCATAAGTGGCGTCTAAAAGAACATTCCTAGAGTAGACACACATGATAGATACTGGTTGCTATTGCTACATCATTGTTTATACGGTTGTCTTCTGGTGGATGTGTTGGAAGCGGCTTGAAGTTACGCAGAAATTTGATCTTTTTCGAACTTTGTCGTGATGTTACCGGTAATTAACGCAATGAACATTAGTGAGGACATAGTGAGACCTATGAGGAGATGACGACAGGAGCGGATCAAGATCTGAACCCTTAATGGGTGAAGGGGGTAATGCTAATGGGTACTGTCATCGGTAACTCGAAAACGCCGCGTTCTATGTACATCAAATGCATCTTTTCTGCAAATTGCTAAATAATTGTTGGCATCGTGGCACGAAGCAATATTTGGAAATCCTCTTGTTAGTGCATTTCATTCTGAAAATGCTCTATTGGTCTCGTCGTGAAGGTGGCAAACATGGGTCATGTCATGTTTTTTTCACGTTTCAGAACCTCTAGAACACGAATTCAGTGGTCTCTACAATATTTCTATATATATACTAGTTTATTTATAAGCTTATGGCCATTTTCTTGTTAGCACGATAACTCTCGAAGAAATTAATTTAGCGGAACGCGCTTTGGCACAAAAATCAGTAGTCCTACGACCCCGTTCGGTATTGCATTTGGGCCAAATCGGTCGAAGTGGCGGGGGAAAATAGGGGTTGAAATGGTCAAAAATTTCGCTCCGGCAGCTGGCGATCGGAAAGAGTGCATTTCATTTTGTATACGGATACCGTAAGCCGTCCCAGAAGTAGTAATGTTGAGACCATGATTTGTTTCGTTAATGTTTGACCCTCCCTCGTACTGCTTGCTGCCGGGTTTGTTTTAGCTGAACTTCATGGGAATCAAAGGCTACTTCAAAATGAAATCATCGTACCGAATATAATGCTCCTGGAATCAACTGGTGATTTTAAGTGATTTTTTGACCATTTCAAGCCCTACTTTCCCCCCTCCACCACGATCGATTGGGCCCAAATGCAATACCGACCAGGGTCTCATGACTACTGATTTTTGTGCCAAAGCGCGTCCCGCTAAATTAAAGGTTGTAGAAAGACGGGGTACAGTTGAGATAGTTATGAAGAAAAAGCCAAAACACCCGTCGAAGTCTTCAATTATTTATTTTCGCCTACGTTTCGCTATGCTCCTAGCATCCTCAGGGCTCCAAAATCCGAAATGTTAAAAAGTTCCAGGCCGTTAAAAGGGAGGTAATTTGTCATGGGGGGAGGGGGGTTTTAATTGCTTCATTTAATTTCGTTAATTGTGGGTTTTTAAAATGGTAAAATGGAAACTTTTCGACATTTTTGAAGAGAGGGTGGTGAAAATAGAGGAAGAAGTTCGGCTTAATGAAACAAATTATGGTATCAAAATTATTACTTCTGGGAAGTCTTAGGGTATCCGTATACGGATTGAAATGCACTTTTTCCAACCGCGAGCTGCCGGAGCGAATTTTTTTTTTTTCATTTGAAGTTGAGAGTCCTTGATCACGATTGACATTGAATGTCCTTCATTATCATGGTGACCGATGGTGACTATAAAAATTAATATAACGCACGAGCTTCACTACACTCCAACTATCGAATCACGTTCTCATGTTGTAACCATGCAAAGATTCAAGTTTTGTTATGAAGCACCCCGCACGTCCCGAACCGTCCACTGTCTACTCTACGTTAATTCTAAAACCACCAGTTGCACTGGGGTGAATCTTTGCGGCGCCAATAGTGTAATCCTCATTTATTTATTTCATGAAGTGCCCATAGGCAGAATGCATTTCATGAAATGACCGGAATTCCTGGTCCGATGGTGTCCTAACCTCACTATTTCATCAAGAGCGCACTTCATGAAATGACCAGACCACCACGAGACCACAAATTTTTCGATTTTGATCTACCGACGTACTGAAGAGTATAGTCTTCTGAAGACATTTGTTTTGAACCTATTCCATTCGATAGGAACGTTCTTACGGTGCTCATTTTGGCATTTAAAATTTTTTCGAAAAATTTGGGGTAGTACTTTGGGTTTGAACATTGGAGGACCCTCTTTTGTCAAAGCAGAAGAGCAAATAAGAACATAGAACACAATCGTTTTGTACAAAATATTGCACATTACTGCCACGAAATAGTGCGGTCATTTTTGGGACTGAAACGTAGCCGTTTCCGAGTTCTATCCTATCATGACTGAAATGAATAGTGGAAAGACTCACTATCAGGGTTGGAACGAAACGACAGGAAACAACGTTTCCAAGTCATAATTGTACATTACACGTATTTTGTGTTTTGTGAAGTGAGGGGGGGGGGCAGGTTATTTGCAATTAGGTAGCAAGAATGAAATGCAACTTGTCCCGACTTTTCTGTTTTGATCAGCTCAATAAATATCAAACTACACTCGCTTTTGTTACAACATTCGTCGAAAAAATCAGTTGATTCTAAAATTTGGCGAGAAGCCAAGAACAGCAGTCTTGTTCACCATCTTGCCAAAGGATGCTACGCTTTTTACGAGTATTCGCAGTTTATATAACGTTGATTCCACCCACATCGCCGGGAAAGAAGTAAAATAAACTTGAGTGTATGTTTAGTGGGCAGGAAAAGGAAAACATTACGCTCCACCGCAGAAATGGGGCTCTCATTTTCAAAGGTTAACGGAAACGGAACGTATCATTACAGTGCGAGTAGTTTCCAGCACCTGCTTCACTATTCATTTGTTCAAAGTCAGACGTAAAATTTGGTTTTTTTTGTATTTTCACAGTGATATCTTGTTAGAGAATAGGCCCCCCTGAAATGAGTAGAAGGAAATTATTCATCCTTGTCGACGATACGTTCATCTTGAACCTTCAGAAAACAGATTTTATTTCATTTCTAAACGTTTTCCGGCATCAATTCATATGCTTCAATTGCTGCAAGTGCGACAATTGCAGATGATGACCCAAATAGACAATTCTATTGAGCCTATAAATATAACCAATGTTTACAGGGTATTAACCGTCTTCTAATTAACGTCATTTTTCTAACATGATGAAAGCGTATCACGGCTGTCTGGAATTAATTATTTACGTATTACTGGGCTCCATCTATAAATAAAATCAACTAATCAATTCATTAATCGTTCAAACGGCTCACTTTTGTTCACCGATAAGGTTCGCGTGATTTATGTTAAAAAGACTATTTTTTCATGAGATTCGGACAACAATGAAATCGCGTATGTATGCACGTTTATAGAAAATCATCCTGAGGAGCCTGGAATGCAGGACTATGGTCACCCTCACTGGATGTTGTCTCTTTTTGAAGCACTTAAAACCAATGAAGAGAACAAGTTATACTTATTTGCTTCGATTCGGTCAATAAAATCGTTTAACAAAGAACGTTCGTTCCTGTGATGTGGGCACGAGTTTAAATTCAATGAGTTATAGGAGCATTCCTTTTCATCTCCAACTCGGATTTTCATTTTTTAATTTTTCCATTTTTTTTTTTTTTTTTTTTCAATTCTTGATTAAATGTTTGTTGGGTGGAATCGGCCGACAGACATTACGCAATTCCTTTAGATAAAGGCTGAACAGGGCGTTTATCATTTCACTTTATTATTGAGTTGCTTGTTTAAAATATTTTGCCATATCTTTTTTCTTAAAAAAAAAAAATATTTCTCCTGCACCTTTCCCTAATTCGTTTTGACTGGGGAACAATGAACTTGGTAGAATTAAGAAGATTTTGGAACATCTAATAATTCATTACATTACAACCAAAATCCATTCAACTAAACGTACAATTTAGATTCGGTTTTTTTCTACTGCGTGAAAACACAAGTGCTTATTATTTGTTTCGAAAATAAGGTTTGTGTTTCTATAGGTCTGTACAATCCGTGGTCTTGCAACTTCAACGAAATTCTTAAACTGAAGAATCCATTATGCTCAGCAAATCTAGGCCTCCAAGACCCCATAAAAAATGTGTATCTGTTTGAAACGAGTATCCATTTTAGTAAAGTAGATTTTAATAAGTATAGTAAGAAAAAACAACCTCGCAAGATAATCGTTGTTGATTTGAAAGCTTTTTGCAGATTAGAGGAATTCTATTCGTCCTTGAATTGGAGCAAGTCTCCATATTTATAGGTTTTTATTCTCCGTTTATAGGGGCGGGAGAGCAGTCATAAGAATCCTCAATATGATGCAACCAAATTAAGATCAATGCTGGAATGTGGGGTTTAAAGGACATTGTACAAAATTAGTGGCAGCCACCAGATCGGTATTGCATTTGGGCCATATCGATCGTAGTTGGGGGGTGGGGGAGGGAATAGGGGTTGAAATGGTAAGAAAATCACTACAAATCACCAGTTGATTCTCTGAAAGTCAAGGTGGAGGGTGCCCCTGGAGTGGATGTAAGTATGTGGACTTGTTAGCACGATAACTCTCGAAGAAATTAATTTAGCGGAACGAGATTTGGCCCGGAAATCAGTAGTCATACGACCTCGGTTGGTATTGCATTTGGGCCAAATCGGTCGACTTGGATGGGGGGGGGGGGGTAATATGGCTTGAACTAGTAAAAAAATCACTACAAATCCCCAGTTGATTCCAGAATTCCAGAAGCATTATTATTCGGTACGATGATTTCATTTTGAAGTAGCGTTTGATTTCCATTAAGTTCATCTTAAACAAACCCGGCAGCAAACAGTACGAGGAAGGGTCAAACAGTAACGAAACAAATCATGGTCTCAACATTATTACTTCTGGGACGGCTTAGGGTATCAGGATCAGCATACGAAATGAAATGCACTCTTTCCGACCGCCAGCTGCCGGAGCGAAATTTGTTTTTTTTACATCTCGCCGTATGGTATACAAGGGCACAAGACGGCATAGTGAATAAAAATACATGAAAATGGGAATTTTCCAGACCGAGAAAAATAATGAACAGGCGTGAGCCGTGACGTCAGTCAACAACTTCAAAACATTCATTTGCCATGCGTATTATTTTGTAATATGTATTTTGTATACTTCTGATGACAGACTCTGAAAGAGCAGATTTCGTCCCTTGACTTGACTTAGCTAGCAAAGCTATCTTGAAAACAGGATTTTGAAACTTAAATTTCACCCTCAGAAATTCAAAATCAGGCTTTACATTTTTCCCTGATTAGGCACATCATTTTCCCTGCCACGCCTCATCAGTGAGTAGCAGGCAAAACAGTAGAAAATTGTAGTTTCTCTGGGCGAACAGCGTTTTTCAAGGGCTTGATTGCACATTTTACAACCACTTGTAACGTATGGAGGAGAAATCAACATGAATAACCACGTTTCTAGGACTAAATCGCCTGCAGTGTCGTAGCCAGATAGCCTATTTTAGGGGAGTTTCATGGGTTAATAAAGGAGAAATCACCCGCTTTGTGTCATAGCCGATCTTGGACGGCATAAGTCTGTATATGACAGTTTCGGGTTCTAACAATATGATCATATTTGGAGGATTAATTCACGCTTTCCTGGCTTAATTACGAATGTATGAAGCGAAAATGGTCTCTTTATAGGAAGTATAGTCAGCTCCTCGGGGCTACGTTACTTGAAGTTTTGTACGCGACACACATGTGACGCGTTCTTCTCAGAGAAACTGTCCACTGATAGTGGACACTGACTCAGCGAGATACTTGCTGGCTATACGCCCTTGGTACCAAACCAAAAACCTGAAGGAAAAAGGAGTGCATTACGATAATTTCGACGAATGTTATGCGTGCTAAACTCCAAGGCAATCGGGCTTATTCAGAGGGCATAGTGAAGCCATCAATTTTACAACTGCGAAAAATTAGCGTTTCAGACGAGCGGCTTTTAGGTCTGCAACAATCCTAGAAAAATATCGCAGAACAATAGGTAGTTATTTTGTTTGTTTTCACGTTATTGTTCTTTCTTGTGTCATTTTTGTGGCAATTTATTTCTTAATTACGGTAAAACAGTAATTAGTTATTGATGTTGATGCGAGCCTGCTATCGTATTATACCTTGAGGGGAGTAATAATTATCTACGTTTCCATTTCACTTCAAACGTAGACTTTTCTGAAGAAGGATAATCCCTATTTACGGTAGACGCTTAAAAAAAAAAACCGTTACCGTTACCTTGGAAATGAAAAAGAGTGAGCAGAGGCAGTTTTACTGCCGTAAAACGTTTTTGCTTCCCTCTTCAAAGCAAGAGGCTGACAATGAGTGAACAATTTTCTTGGTGTAGATTCCCTCTTTGGCTGAGCAGCCATTCCCGCAAAATTTCTCCTTATATCCGCGAATATAATAATATTCTATTTAGGTCATAGCCGAATATTCGTGGAAATATGGGACAGGGGTGGCGATAGGGGCGATCGCCACCACCGTCAGCTCAGCCACTAACAGAGAAAGAGGGGCGGGGGCGAATACAAAAAAGAAGGGAAATTAAAAAGATACAGATAATGTGAGGGAGAGCAAATCAGATATCTAGATCCTGGAACTATGAAGTTGGAATTTGTTTTAAGTATACTACGTATTTTTTAGTATCAATTGCTAGTACCAAAATTTGGATTTGAAGGAGTCAAATCCATGAAATTTGGGTTTGAAAGAGCCGAACCCACGAAATTTTTCTTTTTAATGAGATGTCCCGCAGAATTTGAGTTTAAAAGAGTAAAATTGTCTGAAATTGGGATTTGAAAGAGACGAATGCGGAGGTTTTTCCGTTTGGAAATCCGTTCAACTGGCGGTTTAAATAGCCAAAATAACAAAATTTGGCTTTTTGAGTTACCCAAATCCATAGGTTTTTGAAAAAGGTGAGTTGGCTTTCGAATTAGTCAAAGCTGCGAACCCGATTTTAGAAAGAGCTAAAGCCACGATATTTTGAAAGAGGAAAAATACGCGAAATTATGGCTGAAATGTCATAAATTCTGTTTTGAAGAAGCCAAATCCACGACATTTGGTTATGGAAGAGAGAATTTCCGCGGCGGCATTGTCGTCTGAAAAGGCTAAACCTAATAAATTTTGTTGTTGAACGAGCCAAATCAGTTCCTCTCCTTCTTCTTTCCATCGGGAACTAATACAACCTTGTTTGCAGTTTTTTTTTTTTTTTTTGTTATTTTTTATGAATTTTGGGCACAAAACAGAAGCCCCTCTTCAGCACCGTGAACTGCTCAAACCACAACTCTTGAAGTTGTTGTTGTTTGCATCCAAAATCCGAAATCGAGACTTGAGTTCAAAATAGGCTCAATTGCGATTATTGGTTTTAGAAATAGCCAAACGCGCAGGATTTGTTTTCAGATTATGTAAGATATTGAGCTAAAATGCCTGGTTTTAGGTAGACTGTTCTGGATTCTGGGGCCGTATTCAAGCTTTGTTTGTTTTAATCAAATCACTATTAACACCAAATTCACCCAGATTCTTGAGAAGATATCACACGGCAATAGGTACAAAATCCGGTTATTGGGAAACAACGACAGTGGGCTTTCAGGCATTTTTCTTTATAAGAAAATTAAGATATGTTTTAGGCGAATAGGATAAGTGTGTGGGAGGGTAGGGTGCAGCGGCGGTTTGAGGCCTCCGTGACGGGGGTGGCGGAAAAATGTGTTTCAGAACATTCTACCACGAAACCAGGCATTTTTTGGTTTCGGCTGTTGCAAACCACAATTTCGCATACTTGGGCTCTTTGAAACCCAAATTTCTTGGATTTGACTCTTTCAAATCCAAATTTCGGTGTTTGTGTTTAAGACAAATCTTATTGCTTCAGCCCGTTGAATAATTTTAGTTAATTTGTAAAACTAATTCGACTGTCGTTATTTTGGTTTTTTAATGCCACCATTTCGCCCAATCTTCGCTCTTTTATAACCAAACGTCTCGGATTTGGCTTCATCAAAAGTCAATTCCACTAATTTGCCCGCAAATTCGTACTAAAGCCAATTAATACCTGTTATTTTAAAGCCATACTTGATTGATAATTTATTTTTAGGGTGATGGCTTGTTTTTGCTTTTTCTTTTCCTGAGCTTTCCTCTTCACCACAAGAAGGCGAAAATTCAGAAAAGAAGGAGCAAAAACTAGCCAAAACCCTAAAAATAATTTATTTTCCAACTTCCTAGTTCTAGGATCGAGATATCTGATTTGCTTTCCTACGCATTTGCATCTCTTTTTATCTTTTTTTTTTTTTTTGTACGCCCACAGTTTCTCTTGGGATGGCTGGGCTGACAGGGAGGCGATCACCCCCCCCCCCCCAACATAAAACAGCCCCTGGTAGGTGAGAACACATTTTACCTCCACCCCCGTCACGAGGCCTAGAACCGCCCCTGGAACGCAAGTGTATGCCACATGACTGCCCCTGCCCCATTATACTGTAACTAAAAACGCGAGCGTTAGAAAAATTAACAAGACGGCAAATTGAAAGTAATTGCAGCTGAGAAATTGTATTAAACGCACGCGTCAATACTTTCAGAATAGGAGGCCTGAACTATACATAGGTACATAATTCAAAATTGCATAATATCAATAACTATGAGTAATCACGAAGAAAAAACTGGGTTGCCCTTGGAAACTACTAATGCAATGCATCATCTTGATGCCCAAGAGATGACACATTTGCGATTGCTTGATTGACACAGGATATAATTATCGCAGCGCCACTTCATGCCCATTCAGGAGGCGACTATAATGATGTTACCGTCGTGATTAAGTAAACGTTATAGATACAGTTTTATTAAAACCCCATTTTTAAATGCAATTTTCCAGAGTATAGTTCATTTGCCGTGACCTCTCTTAATTACTTTTGTGTGACCTATGTGTATATGAGAACCGATCGACCCCGTCAATTTATTATAATTAAAAACTTCATCTCACGTAATTAAAAAAAGGCGTGGCCATACGTTCACATTCACGTTCAAATCTCGAATTGGTATATCTAATACATACTGAAGAATAACACGGGAGTACCTACTCATTGCATTTTGGCGATAGTCATGGAAGATGAAGAACAACTTTTCTTCTTATAAGTAGTTCATTCCACCCCTCTCCTTCATTCTACTCAAAACTCCTATCCTCTCTCAGATAATTATTAAGATTATTTTTTTCAATCAACTTCTGATCTTGCCTTTTCGATTCTGTCATTATATGGAGCCTAAGAAACTGCCAACAGATTGTTTTTGTTCTAAATGCACTCTGCACAGACATTATTTACGCTGTATATCCTTACGATATCTCTCCCATTGTTACGCCTTTTGTATAATTATTTTGTTTCTGGGAAGTGCTCTGTTTATTTTCTAGGAATTCATCTGGTATATTCACCCAGAAGAAAGCACATTCACTCAAAATGTTAAGCAACATGGTGAAGGACTAAGTTTATTTACCAAAATTTCTGTGGACATTTTAAGGGTTATTGAGTCAAGAGAACGATGAAGGGGTGGGGTACTTTTCACGTTTTAAAGGACAAATAAAGGCGTGGCGTATCTTTCCATTCAAAATATCTTTAGAGTTCTATCCCAACAATGTAAACAATAACAATAAGTTTTTTTTTTTTTTTAACGGGAACAACATTGTTCTCTGGAGTAGACGCATTAAAACCCCTCCGTTAGGTGCTGGCTTCTTTGAAGTGCTGATAATTATGAAATTCCGTTCGCCTCTTTTATTAAAAGAGGTGTAGTGCAGTCAACTCTTGGGATAATTAGCCATTTTTACGAGGCCGATCTTGTTGGTGTTGGCATTCTTTGAAGAGACAAAGAGAGGACGTTGCCAACGGTTGAATCGATTCTGGTGGTCGAGATGAGTTCCGGACATCGGGGCTAACTTTTTTTATGTAGGTATAGGTTACACAAGGGTTACCTTATCACGATTTGCATAGGATTGCATGGGAGGGCTGGGTAGATAACAGTCCATCTAAATATAACCTCTTTAGCCCCGATGTCGGCTTCCCGTCGATGAGAGAAAAGTTCTAACATACAATGGGACTTTTCTTTAGCCCCGATGTCGGCTTCCCGTCGATGAGAGAAAAGTTCTAACATACAATGGGACTTTTTTTTTTTTTTTTTTTTTTTTTTAAGGAAGATCGTTATTTGCCTCCTTTAGTGGTCAGCACTTTTTGAGTCGAAATCCCGTATACTTTGTCATTTTTCTATATGGCAAACATTTTCTGACGGGTCCACCCCTTCACACGGTTAATTCAGTTCGCTGCTGACGTTGCCCAAGTTTAAATTTATGTTCTTTTACACAGAAACAGGCCTAAATAAACAAAGTATAGCTTGAGTGAAAAATGTTAGGAATGTGAGCTAGAAATATCTGACGTTTGCCTTCCATCTACGAATACAATATTGTAGTTGTAGTTATGAATAATGAAATTGTTATGATTATGGGTTTATTTCCTACAAGGCAAGTTTAGAGCTCCAAAATAAACATAAGCCTTCTTCGTGAATCACGGAATATCTATCCACCATTTTATCGATAGAGTACGGAATGCAAAACCTGTGGGACGTTCCTCATCGTTGGTGCAAACAAATGTATTAGAGCCGGTTTTAATATGCATCAAGATAAAGTTTGATGGGTAGATAAGAGTCCAAATGCATTAATACTAGATCGGACAAGAAGACATATCAGTTTGATACGGTGTTACCTTCTATTGACTAGGGGAAAAAGGGACTAAGGTTCAAGTCAAATCACATAGTATTTTCCATTTAAAACCACAGCTCCTTCACATTTCAATAGTTTTGTGATTTATAGGAAGTTTATAATCTTGTTTGCTTTCATCTGCTCTGATTAGCCAGTTCTCAGGGTTTTCTTTGGCTGAGGCAGCCGCTCCATCAGGAACTTAGGTTTTGAGGGGCCCTGCAGTCAATGTGGGCCAAGAATTAAGATTTGGCAGATCCACATCTGAGGCCCAAAATGGAAAGTACCAAAAGCATCCCTAGCCTTATGATCAAACAAAATAATGTTTAATTATTTTGTGGTTTTATTATTTGCGGAATGAGGGAGCTTGAAGATGTTTTACTATAAGAATTTAATAAGGTATTTGCGTTTTAATAAGTATATAAGACGTTTTAATAAGTATATAAGATAAGATTCACGAAACGGAAACAGAAATCTAGAGTTCTTCTGCTCACTTGTTTTTTTCATAATGTTCACATTTGATTATTTGCGATACCGTTATTGAACGTTTTCCGATCAAGGTTGTTACGATTAATTATCTCTGACATACTAGTGCCTTACATCTTCTGAGAAGTCGTTTTCTCTCTTAATGGAAAATGACTCCATAATCCTTCCCAAACAGGTTTTCATTCTTCGTTTCGCAGTTTGTTAGTTTGTAACGGAAAGGTACCAATCAACAATAGCCAATAGCGGTACATAAGCTGTAATCTACAACTGCCAAATGAATAAGCGCCAGAATTTGGAACATCGCTGGTTAATTTACGAAAACAGGTAAAATTAGTTACTTAAATCTCGAAAGGAATGAGGGGGTAAATAAATTATTGGTACATACTGAATGAAGTCCTGACAGGATGAAAATCCATGAAACCTGAATTTTTTAAAGGCTTCTTTTTAGACCTCTTGATAGTGGAGAAATGAAGACATTTCTGTCGTCCTATCCACCAGTTGATCAATGGTGTCAGTTGGAGTAAAGTTTCTGAAGACTATATGATTTGTTTCATTGACGGAAAAGAGGCCCCGTTTTACGGAACAAGATCGACGGAAAATTATTCCCTCAAAGTTTGTTCCTTCCCACACTCATTCTTAAAAATAAAATAAGAAGAGGGGTCCCAAAAGTTCTATTTAGACAAGTTGAGAAGGGTCTTTCAGCTTTAATGATCTATATTCGGAAGTTGTGAGAAATTAGCCCGGCCTCTGAATGAAAGAGCAGAAACAAGGCATCTAGGACGAAAAGGAGGTGGAGCACCCGAAAAAAAAAAACACCAGTTGCACCCATCTGTCCGCGGCTTCTAAAGCCACACATGGTTTTCTATGTAACTTTTTTGACTGCTGTTTAAAGCTTCATTCCAATGTTGAGTTCGTGAATTTGCATCTCCCAAGCAGGGGCGGATACAGGGGGTGGGCGTTCGGGCTGAGCCCGAAGGGCCAGAGGGCCGATGCCTCCCCCCCCCCCAAACTCTTTGCCGGATCCCAGTCCTCCTGAGAAAACTGGTAATTACAGATTAATTTTTCTCGGTAATGGTCCTTAAGGTAAGCCTATAGAATACCGCCACTGGACCATTTAGCATAGGTACAAGGTACAATGAGACAAATGAGAAAACCTATCAAGTAGGGTTTCCTTAAAAAAGAGACACCCTTCAACCCATGACTCAAGACACAAGGCTGTTTGATAGCGAATAGCTTAGCAGTTGGTTCAAAGTCACTCATTGAGAACACCCAGAATATACGTACTCCAGGCAGTTTGTGCTTCATCAGCCCTCATGCTGCATGCTTTGCTGTCTTATATCTACACCGATACCGGTCTCGTTGCTCGTTGCAATATTCAGGGAATGAGGAAGTTGCACATTTTCCAAAAAAAAAATTTTCTGGTAGGTCACACCATTACCTTTTGATGGATACGAATTTTAACAATTGAATTCAATTATAACTATTTTTTTAATTATTTAAAATAGCAATATTTGACTTCCCGCCAAAAAATGGTATGACGTAATTTAGTCTTTTTTGTCCTTGTCTAATGCATTCTCTATCTCTCTCACAAAAAACTGAATTTTTTAAATCATGAGGTTTTCTTATGTTAGTGAGTTGCCAGGCAACCATCGCGATGGTTTCGTTGAATTCATTCCCTAAAAAAAAGCCCTGTCCTGTGCAAGCAAGCCAGCCGCCTCTCCAAAGGGCAAAGTTCAAAAGTGTGAGGTACTAGCTTCGCCATCCATGGGGGGATCACAGCGGCCAATATTCCTGAGGCTGCCCCTTCTAATACTGAAGATGGGGCCTAGTTAAGCCCGATTTTGGGTCGTCGTGTGTTCGACAGGTCGGCGACAAAAAGAAGCTGACCACTCGAAAAAAAAGTTTTAGACACAATTACTAGGTACTTTTAGATTCTTTGAGAAAAGTCGTTCATACATGATATTGTGGCCAAATCTCTTATATCTTGGAAGCGTCCTATTTTCAAGTTCATTAATAAATAATTTATGAGTAGGTATTATATTTTTGGTGTAATATACAAATCGGGTCATTTCAAACTCTCTGGTTCCACTTTCACTCACGGCAAAATGATCTTGCTGCACACACAAATTTTTTCTGGGTATTATCAACGGTTCCAGAATTTCAGTACGTCTCCTCGGATGATTCGAATCGACTCCGTTCTTCGTGTGTTTTCTTTAGGTAAACTCACAAAAAGTTGTGCGGTTCCTTCGACAACGAGGGTAAACTGGAAACTGCAGTATTTTTCAAATATCTGGACTATTCTCGTATTTGAAATTGAAATGAGCTGTCAGGCTGTCACCCAACATTATTCATAAACAAATAAAAAAACCAAGGATCAGCAACAATAACATACATGTAGGGAAATCAGTGAATGCCCGCATTGAAGCAAAAGACTAAATTACGTCATAACAGGAAAGGGGGAGAGTCAAGGGGGGCCTAAAACTTGCAATATTTCTTAAAATTTCAGCAAGCGATTTTTTGAGGAACGGAGCACATCATAATTTCTATTTTAGTGTAAATAAACGGGGGAAAATAAATTTATCAGCAAATTCCGACCCATGCAACTTCCTCATTGGGAGTAAGGACTTCATCGGGGACTTAGGCATTCTACCTCGTTACTCGTTAGATTCAGCTCAGCAAAGCAGATTGTGATCTTCGTGTGTAGTTTTTTCTCTTCGACTTCGTTGAGATCAACCGGTGCCGGCTTTAATCGGGGGGGGGGAGCCGGGCAACCACCCAGGGACGCCGTGTCCTTAGGGTCTAGCAAAATGAGGAGGGGGAGGGAAGGTAGACGAGAAAAATTGACCTAAGAAGCGCTTTTGATTTATGCATATTTCAAAACTATAAAATAGCCGAAAATTGAAGTTTTTTTTTTTCAGTTTTAGCTGTGAATTACAGAGCTTTTCCTCAACACTTTGTCCGCGAATAGGTGATTTTCCTCAATCTTAGCTGCGAAGTAGCGTTTTTATCCCGTGTTAGCGATTTTTCTCAATTATTTTTGCCATGAATTGAATTTTTCCTCGATTTTTGCAGCAAATTATTGATTTTTTACCTTTTCAGCAGTGAATTAGCACTTTGAGCTGCAAGTACAGCGTTTTTCGTTAATTTCAGCCTCGCTAATTAATCAGTGATTTTTCTCAATATTGGCCGCAAATTAGCAGTGTACGAACTATTTTTGCCCCGCATTTACATTTTTTTTGTCCAACTTTTAGCTTTGGACAAGCGCTTTTTTTCAGCTTTAGGCCTGAAGTTGCTCTCAGAATAAGCAACAGACTATTGCCTTTTACTGAATTTTTGTCCCGAGTCAGCGTTATTACTATAAATTGTAGTCGTGAATTGGCATTTTTCTCTAATATAGCCGTGAATTAGCTGCTTGTTTTCATTTGAATCCGCGAATGAACGTTTTTTCTATACTATATCCGCAAATTATCGGATTTTTTACAATTTTAGTTGCGAATTTGTCATTTGTCTCAATTTTAGCCTCGAATCAGCGTCTTTTTTTCTATCATATAGCCTTAGCGGGTTTTCTTGCCTTTTAGTGCTTGCAGAAAAGCAAAAACTAGGGCCTTATTCCCCAACAAAACATAGCTATGTGTCTATTTCAATCATTTTCTTCAAACAAATGAATGATATAGTTCTTTTTTTTCTTCAAACAAATGAATGATATAGACACATTGCTATGAAAATCATATTGCTTTTTTGTGAGAGAATAGGCCCCTGGGCCTCGTCTCAATTTTACCAACAGCAAATTAGCGTTTTTTCTTCATTTTAGGCATAAAGTGGAATCTATACACCGCGAATCAGCGATTTTTTTCTCAATTTCGGTCTGGATGTTTCATCGAGATACCGCGAATGAAGGCTTTTGAACAGTTTTGGCCACGAATTGGCTGCAACGTTAGTACTAGCCTGCAAGAATAGATAGCACGCCTTCTTTTAAAAAAAAAAAAAAAAAAAAAAAAAACTGGGGAGCAGCGCATTCTCTCTATTTTAGCCGCGAAGTTACCCCTAGAAGGCCGCCTTTTGAGCCTTCAGAATAGCGCTTTTGTGGGCTAAATAGATTATTCAGCTACACTCTTTGCTGATCACCTGCAAGCACTCCATCCTGGGTCGGATGGATTGAAAATCGTCGAAAGGAGCCATTATCGCTGTTCAACTGTATGCCAAAAACTCGTTTTCACGTACCTACAAACATGAACATAGCTCCTTAATATCCACATTTTTAGGCTCGCATATTGAGCCTGGGGTGATCCGGCCCCTCGCCCCGCTACTAATTCTCGGGCAGAATTGAGAAAAAGCGCTACTGGGCGGCTCAAGTTTCCTGAAGTTGAAAGTGAGAAAAATGGCTCATTAGCGGTTAAAATCAAGAAAAATACGAAATCACCGCAAAAACTCAGAAAACATGGAAGTAAAACGCTAATTCACCACTAAAATGGCGGAAAACTTAAATGATGTTATGTGGTGGAGCATATTGAAAGGACCGAGGCTAGGCTTCTGCAGGTGTTGTACATGCTGAGGAAACTGAAAACTGACGTGGACCTAGACACCCTTCGGACGTGCTACTTCGCGCTTTTCAATTCTGTCATGGAATATGGTATAATGTTTTGGGGCAATACTTCTCATGCGGCTCGGATTTTTCGCCTCCAGAAGAGGGCAGTGAGATTGATGGGAAATCTCGGCTACAGGGGAAGCTGTCGAGGGAGTTTTCGCCGGTTGGGTGTTACGACGTTGTGCTCAAGCTATATACTGCAGTGTGTCCTGTTTGTTAAAACTAACCTTCCTCACTTCGAGGACCATCACACCCACTCGTATGCTACCAGTGGGAAGAGCAATCTGCGCATCCCTAAACATAAAACGGCATTTTTTGCGAGTAGCTTTGTTTGCACAGCTGTGAAGTTTTTCAATGGTCTCCCTACACAAATGACTGCCTGATCCTCGAAAATTAAAGAAAAAATTGAAGCAGCTATTAATGTAAAATAAAAATAATTTTATAGCTTTTAATAAGCGAATACTTTGCTTGATGTACCTACTTTTACTTAGGTATAGATGTTGTTATTTCTAATTGTCCGATGGAGTGACGTTGCCGTGCATGTAAAATGTGGATGGCAATAAATAAATAAAAAATATGCTGTTATTTTAAGTTAAGGTTGTTTCTGTGAATTGATCTCAACCAAGATACAAATGATGTACAATGAGCTCCGAGAATGAAAGATACAATCTGAATCTGTAAGATGCCGTGAACACAACAAATACCGTAAAAACTAATGAAACTAGAAAAAAGTAGGAAAATGCTCATAGCTCGTAACCAAAGCATTTTCGGTTATGCGTCTACATGACGTTTTTGTGCGTCCAGGTACGCACTATCACCAGTGCAAGTGTGTCACGTTCCTCCTGAATCATCCTGTATACATATATGTATATTGGGCCGATATTTTCCCAGTGCCCCGGGCTGGTCAAATCTGTGTATCCGCCCCTGCTCCCAAGTAGGGATCTATTGACATCTTTCATAAATACTGCAGCGCTCTTGTCGAGCTAAGATGAACTAATAGTCTGGGGTACATCTGAGCGGTGTCACTTGCTTTGTTTTGTTTATTGTGGTCGTGAGAATCAGAATCAGAAAGAAATTAATAGCAATTTAGTACCCTAAGTAACTATCCACGGCATAATATGGTATTTATTCCACTGTCTTGGCGTGGATTCAGGATTTGTTCAAGAGAGAGGGGCTTGAGAAATTCTACTAAAGATGACTTGGCAGCCATTTGCTGCCTAAAATTAGCTAAATTAGCTATTCCCACCATACAGAATCCTAGACTGACTATACTCGCGCCCCAAAATGGCAAAACTAAGTATTTGAGCCATAAAAATAGCCAAACTGACTTCACGCGCCCTGAAAATAGCTAAAACTGATTCCGCCTTGAAAAAAGCTAAACTGATTATACATAAGTGCGCTAAAAATATCCAAGCTGGTGATTCCCGCTCTAAAATTGTCCAAGCTGACTTTTTTTAAGAGTCATAAAACTGGATCAACTGGCAATTTGTGCACTGATAATGCCTGAACAGATGATTCCTGCTCTAAAAATGGCTAAACAACCACCCGCGCGCCAAAATTGGCCAAACTGACGGTTTTCGTTATGCGTCTACATGACGTTTTTGTGCGTCCAGGTACGCACTATCACCAGTGCAAGTGTGTCACGTTCCTCCTGAATCATCCTGTATACATATATGTATATTGGGCCGATATTTTCCCAGTGCCCCGGGCTGGTCAAATCTGTGTATCCGCCCCTGCTCCCAAGTAGGGATCTATTGACATCTTTCATAAATACTGCAGCGCTCTTGTCGAGCTAAGATGAACTAATAGTCTGGGGTAACATCTGAGCGGTGTCACTTGCTTTGTTTTGTTTATTGTGGTCGTGAGAATCAGAATCAGAAAGAAATTTAGGGCCAATTTCACCACCGGGAGTTAGGTTGGAGTTACCTAACTCTAAAGCTTTGGTTTCCTAGGAAAGCGGTGCCGTAATATTACGTTAGAAAGTTTCCCTTTTAAATCAAGCCATAGTTGCCAAGAGAGCGGTAAACAGACAGCGGCACCGCTTCCATCGTGACGGTGACGATGAACGTTTTTTCCTCGTAGCTCCAACTATTTGGTAGTATTTTCTTTTAACAACAGAATAGAGTCGTTTTCGGACAATATTAATTACAATTTCGCCACCTTCCAGCGTCCAGGCAGTTTTCACGCTCATTGTAAACAAAAAACGTTCACCGTCACCGTCAAAAATCGTTGATGAACAGTTCATCACCGTCATGAACGGCCGTCTCATTCGAAGCGGTGCCGCTGTCTGTTGACCGCTCTCTAGGCAACTACTGGTGTGATTTAAAAGGGGATTTTTTCTACCGCTATATTACGGCACCGCTTTTCTAGGAAACCAAAGCTTAACATTGTTTACATAAATAGTGACGCCTTTTTTCAGTTAATTCTGAGTTAACGTAACTCAAACCTTAACTCTCGATGGTGAAATCCACCATTATTGAAGTAAATCCATTTGAAAATTGAAGGATACCCCAGGAGGTCGTTTCACTTAGTCGTCACATGAGCGCTGGCGTATTTATGAAAGATGTCAACAGTGTCTGAAATAATCCATTTGCCTACCGATATGTATTGTATCATTCCTTTAAAAAACATCACCCCTAATAATTATAATTTGTTTAAAAAGGTAATTTTGGGTTTTTTATTATAAAGTGACTTGTAAGGTAGAGTTGCCAGTACCTTGGCTTCCCGCCGAGGACAAAAAACATTGAAAAACGATGGCAAATGGCTAGACGAGGACACAACGTTTTAACGAGAAAATACCTCAAAATTGAGTAAATTCGCATACATCCTCCGTCCTCCCCATATAACTCACCCTGTAGAGCTGTCTACTAGAGTATTCGAGTTTATTATGACCCTTGAAATGTCCTTTAAACCCTAATTTGGAAGGCAGGTTTAGCCTTTTTAAACCATAAATTTTGTGGAACTCAATTTCGCAGAGGGTTTCCTCACTCGAGAACGATAAGCCAACCACTTCCCACGATCCAACGTCACCTTCCTTTTCTTGTTAGTCATATAACGGTGGCTAGAATTTGCTGTTTTTACACTTTTAAACCAAAATTCAGCGGATTTGGCAGTTTGAAAGATCCATTTTGTGGGATTAGCTTTTAAAAACTCCCAAATTTTGTGTTTTGCACTCGCAGGCTCTATACCCCAGCAGGCTCAAAGCCCAATGTCGTGGGTTTTGCAAATTCAAAAATTTAAGTTCACGGGATTGACTTCATAAAAAAGTCAATTTTGTGGGGTTGACCCATTCAAAAATCCAATTTTACTACCCCAAGGCGTATAGTCCGGAAGTAGATCTGATGGGACCTCTCTCTGGTTGGGGGGGGGGAACGAACCCCCTACCCCACCGCCACCCTCTCCAATGTTATAGCGATTTGACCAGCTACAGGTGGAGGGGGGGGGTAATTCCTTCTTTTTCAGAAAATCATACTAAACGCGGTTTACTTTATGAAATAAATTCCGCTGAGTTGGCTCTTCCAAAACTATGGCTTTGGTTGACAAAAATTCACTTTAGCGGCTCATTCAGAAAATATATAGCGTTCCCCATTTGCACAATTCTGCATTTGGGCAGTTCACTTCCACCCGCCTTCTCTGACTGAAATCATATATGTTAATTGGGATGGTGGGTGGTGGTGAGGAAGGGGGAAATGATAAATGAATTGCCCCGTTGCAGAATTTTATGCAAATTGGAAACGCTATTAAATTGTGCTGTAACACAATTTTATAATGTTAAATATTAGCAGTATTTTTCAAATACCTATATCTTACATTATTTTTAAATCCCTTAGCAACTCTGCTAGTCCAGTCAATCTAAGCTTTGGAGCGGAAATAAATATGGGATTTTGTTTTTTTGCGGAAATGTGAAGGAAGGGGTCCCCTGATCAATGTCTAATAAAGTCCCGAGCTGAACGCCCTCCCCCGAATGAAAGGGGAGCGTTCAAAGCCACCTTTTCGAGGTTTTTCGTCTGTATCTCAAAACTGGTGTGTCTAAGACGATTTTTTGCGAGTACAGAATGAAAGCATATTGAGTTCCCTATAACTTTTATTCCATACATTTTTTAACATTTCTCGGAGTTTTCGAGATATACGCCTCTGGAAAGAGACCTTGCATACTTGGTTGGGAAACAGTCTTCCACCAAGGGAATTTGAATCGGAGAAAGGGGGAAGGGGGATAACTGGCGAAAAATTAACTCAGTGCTTAGCTAAACATTGGGGGTACGACGCAGTGCTGCTATTCTCTCAGTCCTCTGTCGTCAGACTAGGCGACAAATGAATGTTTCAACTCAAAAATAATTTAATTAACCTAATAAAAATTAACCTAATGAAAATTTCTGATGAGGACTTCCAGCAATAAACGTCAGCCACGCCACTGCAACAATACCTTCCCGTTTGACGACGAGGAAGATGATGAGGGCGACTCTATGGCTGAGGATCCTTAACTTTTTCAAATACTCAAATATTATTGTTTTTCATTTATCGTATTCAGTATTCTTCCTTTGTTGGAGTTGTCAATTGTAAATTGGATTTTTGAAGGTGCAAATTCAACGAAATTTGGTGTTTGAACGAGTGAAATTGGGATTTGAACGAGACGAATCCACAAAATTTAGTTTTGAATGAGCGAAAATTCACTAAATTGACGTTTGCAAGAGTCAAAATAACTAAATTCTTTTTTCGAAAGTGCCAAACGCTCATGACTGGTTCTAAATCAGACTAACGTAAGTCATATTTTCCGTTGATTCAATCTCATGGGTTTTGGGGTGAATCTTACAGATTTGAGGGAAATGGATGCATGACGGAGTGGGGAAGTGATGCAGTGGGCGAAATCACTGTATTTTTCTTTGAGTGGACTTTGCACTCAACGATCTTTCCGCCCCTGACGCTCGACCTGACCTGGTAAAATCGAGTTAGGGAGGAGACCCGGCTCACCAGGGCCTATGAGGGTCGCAATGACGAAATGGCGACTGCTGACGTGGCGGCTAAGCGCCGCAGCTTTGTTTGAGGATGAAAACTTGAAATTAGTGAATCATTTTTGTAGACTTCCTTTTGAAACCACAAAATTCATAGCCAACGACCTCTTAAAGGTAATTTGGCGTTTATGCATATATTATTGAAGCAAATTCAATTCTCAACAACTTCTATGGACTATGCATCAGGCAACACACAATACTCTGCGTCGATGGTCGTTTTCGAACTTTCCCAGAATTTATTTTTATCTAATTATAAACTACAGTCTTTAACTAAGCAATCTTTAAATTTAGAACTGAACTACATTCGACCAGTCGAGCAAAATGAAATCAGCGTTCTTCATCTCGAAATAAAAGAATCAGAAATAAATATATTAGACGGATATTATAATGTAAAGGAATCTCGTATAGCTCCCGAAATTCTTTTTACATAATAGGCGGGAAAATAGAAGCTATATGTATAAAGACGTTATTGACAAGTACGACGAAAAAATATAGGCCCAGGGCAACCTCGTAAAAAACGAACGTATTATGTTGATATAGTTAGTAAATAATTTCGGATGGTTCAAAAGGAATGGAATCCGACGAAATGGAGAAAAATCCTGCCTCCGACGATGAGAGGGGCTGCTCGACCGCAGCCTGATCACATTCCAAACAAATTAACGTCAACTTTGAAATCTTAAAACGAAACAGCCTAGTGATATTCTGTTACTTATACCTGATAGCATAATCATTCGAATGGGAAAATTTACTGTGAATCTTTTTAATGGACGATTCTATCCATTGGCCGATCAATTAAAATATCAAACAAAGAAAAGCGCTTGCTTTGAATGTGTGCGCTACAAGGTTGTAATACCGTTCCCGGAAAACCACTTGATCATCAATGTTTGGGTTACGGCGACTGTTTCAAAGTATAACACCGGGCAAGATATACCTCGTCTATTTAAAGAATAACAAAATAAAGATAAATTCGTAGCATGTGCGCGTAATTGAAGGGTGATGTGCTCAAGCAACGAACAAGCAAAATCTAAACGGTATAGGTATACGTTTCGTGTACTGAAATTATTCCTTCAACCATACCTACCAAAATGGCCGTTCGACCTTTTTCATAGTATACAGGAGTCGACGGGATTTAAACATTATTCCAATAACACAGTTCTTAAAAAGGTAGCTGGTAGCAAGCAAGCCGACCTGATCCTGCGAAGCCCTCTCTTTTTATCCTATATACCCTTCGAAGGCTCCGACAGGTCCTAAAGTTCAGTTTTCTTTTCTTTCCTACCATTTTTTAGGTCGCCAGAGGTTATTTTCTTCAAATAAACCCACCCACATACTCGTTTATCCTGATTTATAAGAGATTTACATGGTAGTCAAAAAAAATAGTTGTAATAATTCCTCCCTCGAGAGGTGGTCTGTCTTTCAAAGGTTTCTCACGAACGCTGAAGTTTTCAAACATGAAACGACGAAAAAAGTGAGCTTATGGGGGGGGGGGAAGAGAGAAAAAAAATGTATAATAAGTTTTAATGAATGCGACAAGTTTTTAAGGGAGCTAAGTCCTCCTATACCTGGGTGTGTAAGACTACAGGATCGATTTTTTCCTTTCTTGTATTTTGACTTTGGAAATCTCAGTAAAAGTAGGCCTATGGCTAGGCGTTGGGGTGGGGGATATGTTGCGTGGTAGATCTACGCTATTCAAAACTTGGATTAGCTTGTGTTTTTGGATTAATTTGTGTGCTCTGTTTGTTGTCCACGCAATAAAGAAGATTCACAACCTCCAAAATTAGTACTTTTGAAATATGCCAAGTGAAAAAATAATTTTAAAAATTGTAGCTCGATAGATATATTTATTTGGCATGTTTGAAAATTATTAAATTTGGATTGCCGGTGAAATGTGCGCCTTATTGACTAAGTGCGTCATGTGATGTGCGTCATCTATGTCCTTGCCACCCTCACACTGTCACCACTGACCAAGATGCGTACCAACTAGCTATAAGTTGTGTACGTAGAACGGGCCTCTCTTTTCAAAAAGTCATTTTCTAAGTTTAAATGGCCGTATTGTCAGTTTCTGAGACGCAAGTGCAGTTTTAAGGCTTTTTGATAAATCTCCGTACACTGGCCGTGCAGAACATCCAGCTTTTTTGTCAATTCTGACCCTGGCGTGGTATTCTTGATTCTGAAAGTGAATCTATTATAGAGAAGGCGCATTGAGTCTTGTGAATTAATTTAGTTTGTTAGAATAGTTTAGAGATGGAGGACCTATTGTCGAAAATGTATTGGAAGAAAATATAGAAGCGTGTAGAACTTCCATTTCGTGGTCCCCCGTCACGTTCCGTGTCAAGCCACGAAGGGCAGTGCTTTCTCTCTTGCTCTAAGGCCAATCATGAAACGCTTGATTAAAAATAATTAACAAATAACTCTATAGCATCCGTAGCTACTCGGAAGAATTGATCAATCGTTAAATCAAATGTATATTAATTATCAGAATGTATTATCTAAGGAAGAATTTATGTGATAACTATCTTAATTTTTGCAAGACTTATGCATGCAAACGTAAATTATTAACGAATAGTCGGCTAATACGAATGAAAACAATCAACACACTCTCAAAGAAATCTGCGAGATAGAACGAGGTTTTTTTTTTGTACCTCTCCCTGGCCCCCTCATCAACCACCTGAACTATCTTTCGGCTGTGCAGAACTCACGCAGGATGCCTTCAGAAGAAGAAAAAAAAATCCTTCGAGCAAAATAATGACCCACGTGGCTGAAGAGAGCAAGTACATCTGGCAACGCCGCTTCAATCCGTTCTTTGAGTTAATCTTCCCCGAACAAAAAAGCCTCGGGACAACTTAAGGAAAAACTTTCTTGGTCCTTTACTATTGAGCTGCAGGTGATACAGTATAAGTGTGAAAATATTGGACCACATTGTTCGCTCGATTGACTGATGACTTCCTCTTCTTGGGGTCACGAAAATTGTAAAACAATTTACTGATAAATAATTATAAATTGTCTAGAATCTTTGATTGATCTGATTTAAGAATAGGTTCGTAACTATATTCTTCGATGTTCTTGAAATTCTTCTTTCCTACTCCTTTCATTACCTAAGTGGCTAATTTTAGGTCCACCATTTTTTTTTTTTTAGGACAATATTGATTTTATGAGTGTTCATCATTCTCGTAACGACATAATCTTGACACTGTGATGGTTGAAAACTCGAAACTTCACTGAGATTTGCTTTTCCTGTACGTCTATTACTGTGATGGTGCTATGTGTATTTTGCTTATTATGTACATTCCCAAATGCAATGCTAGGCCATGAATCTGAACAGTTTAGTTTACACATTGCTCTAGAGGAGCAGGAGAGGTAGCTTCATAATAATTCCATTCTTGTCTTGGATCAAGGTGAACGGCTTGCGTCCTGTTTGTTTTTTGTTGTTTTTTTTTTCTGAATCATTACAAATCCGCTTCCACTCTTTTATGCATATCCCTCCAAATATAATCACGCACAAGTTTTTGTTACAAAAGAGGAAACGACAAACGAGGTCTCAAGAAATTCTGATCTCACGGTACGAAGGGTTATTATTACGAACACCTGCCTATTGTGGCCTGTTACTTTGCGTGTTTTTGTTTGAGTGCATCGGCAACGTGGCTTTTTTGCACTGCCTACGCGAAAAATTATTTTCAAGAAAGTTGGCATACTAGGACATAAGACAGCCTTATTTTGCCAAAAAAAACACAACAAAAAAGTGGTGATCCTGCCCGGCAGAATCTGGCCAGAAAAGTACGAAAGTGTTCCGAAAATATCATTGATGTTGAAAATAGAAATGCCACACACTCCTCAATCTCTGTTCACTTTGCTTTTATTTACAAGTATTTTTGTCATCACGGTGCTGTGAGTCAACTATTCTGCCAAGAAACGAAAAATTACCACAGCAATTTTTTTCTTGTTTGGTAACAGCTTACTCTAAAGTCCACAAAAAAAATGTTTTCACGTAAAATTGAAGACGACGTATCATTATTTTTGGAAATACATATAATTCACACTGAAATTTTTGTGCGTGTGGGGAACTTTGTCAAGAAATCACATTTTTTTTCGCCAAAATTAACCACTTGTTGCCCCAACCGATGATTAAACACGCCTATAAAAAGCTCACGAAACTGAAATGTCTGACAAATAAGAGCCCTCAACCATAAATAACAAAAGGGTGTGAATGAGGCGGCCCAGTTGTTTTTCGACCCCCCCCCCCCTTCATGGGATATCCCAGTGTGCGCGTGTTCCGGAGGTTGTGGAGGTTCTGAGATAGTTTCTGTTCTGATTAGCCAAAAAGTGAATTCATGTGGCTAAACTACCTGTTGTTGTTGTTTAGTGTTTACAACCATAACTTTGAGCTATAGGCGTGACCACGCACATGTGACAGTTTTGGCCCAATACCTTGCAATATCAATGAATCTCCATCATTGCTTTTTTTTTTTTTTTTTTTTTTTTTTTTTTTACCTCCACTATCCAAGAGCAGGGGCATGGCACACGCCCCAGGTACGGAATCCTAAGTGGATTATTGTGCCGCTCTTGGATCGGTTGGTCTAGTCTAGAGTCCCTCTCACCGTATGAGGTTGAGGAGGTCCTCAGCTAGAGTCTCGCTGGGCGGAACATATCAGGCGTGTGAAGCCCGAAAATGCTGATCCTGCGAAGATAGCTCTCTCCTCTTGATAAGGTTAGAGGTCGTCGCTTCTTAGAAGCGATAAGAGATAATCGCTAACTGGACCCTTGAGCACAAGAGTGACAAGGATGACGAGTAGCGCGCGCCGAGTGCGTTGCACTCGAAGAGATAAGCCCCTGCACCGGGGTGTGTTCTTTAGAACGGCCCGCCGAGGGTATGTTTTTTTAAAAACTCCCCTCGGCGGGTATGCTCCTTAGAACTGCCCTCCACAGGTACGTCCCTGGTCCCATCAATGTCGTGTTTGACCTCGGTGGTATCCATGGACGGAGCAGCCGGTGACTGCGGCGTTCACGGAAGGTTCTCTGAGCCCCTTCCGAGTTCTTCATATAAACTTCTGGGTGAGCCCTTCAAGGTCCTGCCAGAAGCCAGGGTAATATAAGTCCACCGCCGGCAGAGCCCTGCATGCCGTAAGCGCCGAGGCCTGCGGTAAGCCTATTACACCAGGGGATCGGCCGGTGCCCTGGGGGTCCGTTCAAAGCACACTTTGCCCCCTGTGCCATGCAGACCTTAGGCACGGACCAAACACCTTGTCTTGAGGGGGGGAAGGAATAGCTAGAGGAGGTAGGAGACGCCACCCCCTTCTGTCCAAAGAAAAGGTAAGATGTAAGGCCAAAGAAAATGAGTATAGTCTACAAAAACAATTAAACTCCCAATTCTCTGTCAGTACCGATCTAATAGCGGAATTTAATGACACTATTCGACACATCCAGTACAATAATAACGAAATAAGGAACAAAATTCACCAAATCGGAGAAATATTCCAGTCAAATTCCATTAGGGCTAGTTTGTCGTCAAAGAAACCCTCAACCACATTCAAATAATTTTCAGCCTAATTTTGCAAGTGGCACAAGATATCGAAAATGCGCTAACTTTCTGTAAACTAGGAGTCATGCACCCTAGCATCATAAGTTCAAAACAATTATATGCCGAACTTCAGAAAATAGAAAAATATTATTCGGGAAAACTCCCTTTCGATCTTAACACCAATAATATTATGGAACTCGAATCGTTGTTTAAAACGCATTGTACAGTGAACCCTACTCAAATCACATTTTTTCTCATTCTACCTCTCACCTCACGCGAACAATACGACCTTTATTATCTGAGACCCATTCCCACCTTGTTCCAAGCTCACTACGCTACAGTAATTCCCCAAAACCAATATGTGTTAAGAAGCAAAAATGATACAGCAGTCATGAAACCTCTAAAGAATGGTTGCATATTATCCAAGGTCTATTTGTGCTCACAATTCAGCCTATCAAATGAGAACGCGCATTGTGAAAAGGAAATTCTTGTCCACGGGACTACCTCGAATTGTCATTTAGTTAATTTAGAAATTGTCGAAAACGTAATTACACCCATTCCCGAGATTAATCAGTATCTTGGAATTTTTGTTAACGAGGAAACAATAGAAATAAAAAGAGATAAGGAAATAGAAACTAGAACTTTGAAAGGTATTTTTCTCATTGATGCAGAAAAGGACTCAATCTATTTTAGACATGAGCTACTAAGATATAACTCGTCAAGTACCGGACAACCAAGAATTGTATCCAATGTTAAATTCGCAATAGACAATCACCCCAGCCCAAATTTGACAATTCAGTTTAAAGATCTCGATTTCGGGAACATCAAACTTAATAGGATTGTGTACCACTCAAATTTAGACGCCGCCCATTTAACCATACCTAGCCTATGGACCATTCTGCTCTATATTTTATTGATTTGTCTTGTAGCAATTTCCATAAAAAAGTATATTATTAAGAGACCAATCCCCGAGAGTATCACCGGCATACGCCTTCCAGACGATGCCAGGATCTAAGGGTGGAGGAGTTACGTATGTTAAAATCATTGATCTAGCGTTATTAAATAGCAAAGTAAGATAGATTTAATTCTAGAATCAAGTGGGGGAAAGGAAAGCTGATGTGAGAAAAGAAAACGATGGGAAATCAGTCTTGGGCAGACATCTAAGCGTACCACTTCGTATTTTAATCGGGTTTTTCTGTAATTAAAGTGAAAAGTATTCTTTGTGAAATAAAGTTTTTTTTTAAAAACTAAATTTTCCGGAGTTATCACTTATCTTAAATTAACAGCATTATGACTCCCAAGAAATAAGCTGGTTCTCACATTGCCGGCAGTGCTGTTATAGGCATTGTGCACAATGCCTGCTCAGCGTTAGGTAATGTGCACAGTGCCTAGGCAAAGTGGGAAATATTTCTTCTTTCACCCTCTTTTCCTACATTGCATGATTTCACCAGGCATTGTCAACAATGCCTAGGCATTTTCCACAATGCCTGGATTTCCCACTTTGCCGGTAACAGATATACGGTATATGGTGTAGAAATAGCACTAATTCTCTAATTCGCTAATAAAAGCCATAATATAACACTCGGTGAAAATAATTTATTTGTTTATTTGCGCCCCGGGTTGGTTTTCCAGTGTATGAATATAAGGTAATATAAAAAACTAAAACAGTGATCAAAATCAAAAGAATCGAATAATATCTGTGAGGAAGCTTTCAGGAATGTAATAGTTTAATTCACTCATTTTTGGGCACGAATACAACGTGAATTATTGTTATAAATCACTCTTGATGGGGGTTTCTTAAGAGGAACTTCTCAAATCTTTTTTGAGAGGGTCTTAAGGGGAAAAGGAATAACCGAAGAAGAAGTGGGCCATCAGGAGTCTCAAGATGTTGGTAAGAATGCTAGAACGGTCGAAGAGTTCGGAGGGGGTGGCAAAGTATCACCAGTTGGTAGCCTTGTTGGATGGCTCGCTAGTACTTCCGTTGAGCTGTAGTGGTTTCTGTTATTCGTGCATCGTGCGTAAATTCACTGTTTTCTCTGTCCTCTGCTCACTGTTCCTGTTCGCCCACTCGGGTGACTCGTACTCGCACCGCTCTTCACGCAGTACTTTTCCCCCTCCCAGCAGAGGTTCTTTTCTTCCAAGCCATCCACCTGCCCCCCCTCCCCCCCCGGTGACACCCGCACCCAAACCCTGCGCGGGTTCGCTTGCGTTCCCTTCCAGGGACTCTCCGCTCCCACCGTTCGTCCCTTCCAGCCGAACTACAATTCTTAGTGTGCAACGGAGCAGCCAGTTGTTGGAGTGCTGTTGGCCATTGAGTCGTGTTGAGAAAATATTCCGTCTCTAGATCAGTCTCGTGTTGAAGCCCGTCCATGTAACGTCCGACTGATTAGAATTGCACCCTAATTTTTCCTTAGTGGTTTCGTGAATAAAGTGAATCCCTTTTGCGCAGAGTTATTAGTCACGTCTTCGTGGTAACTTTTTTTGTGTGGAAAGTGCATTATCCGTGGTGGAGTGAGAGTTTTTAACGCTGATTGGAAATTAAAAATGTGAGTATCCTGTAATCCTTGCTCTATTATTATGTACTTTGTTGATATTGGAACGTGGTCCAATCTTACTATACTTATTATATAATTTATTAATTAGTGATGCTGGCGACCGGCCGGCGGCCTCTTAAATCCATTTAGGCGCTTAAAACTGACATCCCTCGTCCGAGAGCTCAGCTCTTTCATTTTCAAGATCAACTCATGCAGGTTTTTTTTTTTCTGCTTCGCTCTTAGCGAACTTGAGAACGGCCGACCTCAAGGTATCCCACCTGGCCTTTTTCCGTTCACTCTGCGACATGCAGTGGATGAAAAAAAAAAAAAAATTAAAATGGGGATGCTCGCCCGGCCTGACTTGGCAACATCGCCTTCGAGGGGGTTTTCATTATAACTGAAAGGACACGAAACGAAGGGGAAAATATCGTGCTGTGCAGCTCGGAAACTTTTTCGTTCCTTATTGCTTTTCAATACAGACGCCTCGGCCTATGATCGTAAGGAGAAAGTCAGATTAGGCTTCAAGATTAAATGTTATGTAGAAAAGTCGGCTTTGAATTATCGGTTTACTCTCTACTGTTGGTTGTGCATTTGCTGCATAACCTCGCTTGATTCCTCTGACTTGAGAGTATCTTCCACAATTAATTACGTTTTTTATCTTTTCTTGTTTGCACAAGTTGTTTTTTTGTCTTTGTTTGTTGATTTGTCGCATTTGTCATTGTCGGCTTAAAATCTCAAACTGTAAATCAGACAGAATTACTCGGTTCTGGAGAGGGTTGATGCAAGCTGCCACTGGGAAAATAGGGCGTGGTCTTGAGCCGATTAGTTTTCAAAGAAAATAATTGTTTAATCGCAATACTTTAATATAATTATTCCAAATAACTTTTGTCGTTGTAGATTAGATAGAATGAGGGTAATGAGTTTGTTCAGTAGATAAATTGGAAACGTGACTTTAAAAACGGAATCTTTTTGCCATCAAACAAAGCCACAGCATAATTTTTGATCCCCCACCCCCCACCCAATGAATCACGTTTGTGTGCCTCCATTGTTATTGCTCGAAATTACCATGATTTTTTTTTTTTTTGTCTCCAACGGTCGCTTGTCGTTCGCGGTTTGTCGCGGAGAAGCTCGTGCAGTTCCAATTGACGACGCTACATGAGTGGTGACGGTGTAACAAACTGTCTGTCTGTTCGTGCAGGACAGTTAAACAATAATTTTATAGCGTTTTCGATTTACGTAAAATTCTACTCCAGATCAATTCATTTCCACCCGTCTTCTCCATTAACATAGGGTTTAATTCGGAGAGGACGAGTGGAAATAAGCTGCTCTAGAGCAGAAATTTATGTAAATTGTAAACGCTAGAAGTATCTCGAACTCGAGATCATTCGATGAATCTAAGAATTCGAGTTGGACACCCATGTTTTTTCATAGTCCATTTTATGGTATACTTCACAAAATGATCAATCTCTGTGGTTCAGAAATAGAAGTTGCTGGAAATGTGACTTATCCCTTTCCGAGGTTAATCAATGCCTCCTATTTGCTGGTTTCGCTTGAATTGGAAAACTGTCGGGCTGAGGCTATAATACGTGAATCAAGAATCGCGCGCGCAAAAAAAAAGAAAAACACTTTCAGTGTCGAGAGACAAGGCTCAAGGTTGTATTGCGCTCTTCAAAATTGTCTGTATGAACAGAGGGGCTCCAAGAAGGAATGTTTCACCAGGCCAATTTTTCTCGTTTGCTCTATTTTCGAAGCGTTTACGCTTTTGAACGCCTGTGGTGGTACGGTTTGGAGATTTGTGCTCTTCTTGGAATAATTCAATCTGCAGTGTTATTTCTGAACCTCTAAATTGGTATGATACTGCAGCCTTTTAACCTTAAAACTAGCTTCCATCTACGACTTTTCATGGCAGAGCTACTATTATGTAAGTTCAGCATTTCTTTCACTTCATGAGATAGAACCTTTTGAAAAGAAGGTACTAGGAATGGTGATCAAGAAATCAAGGTTCCTAACAAATCAATGAAGCTCTTGTTTAGCTTCGTAATATCCTCACGATGTTTCGCCATCCAGCCGGATGAATCGTTTTACACCATATAATCCCGCATTCGATCCATTAAAGAAAACTTCGTAGATTCGAACCTTATTTCTCTTAAAATGGAAGTGGACTTTTGAAGTTCTAAAGTTCACTTATTTCACCAGTTTGGACATGAGATCTGGGTCGACGGATTGTCCTTTTATGTTTCCCTTGAGGGCAAACTTTCATTGAGATTTAAGCGAGACCTTAAACTTGAAAGCAAGATCAACGTCGGCCTAACTAGTTTTTCTAGCCCCAGCCCAATCCCATTGTCAGTTTTTTTTTTTTTTTTTTCTCAAGTGTTTATGAATGACCCATTCGCTGTCGAGAGCAAGTCAAACAGTGCCCTGGACAAATAGAAATAATAGAATATCTTTGACAATGGTATCGGATAAATAATGTTGGTAATCTTTGAATTTAAATCATTGCATTAATATAAATCATTGATTTTAGCTTTTTGTCAAATGTCAACATAGCTTTTTTTCTTCCTTCATTCATTCATTCATTCAATCCTAGTGTTTACATTATTTTACCTGTCCATTATCTGAGAATTCTCTTAGATTGCTTTGTTACGCTCCCTAAGCTTCCACGATACTCTAATATCTTTTTTTTTCGAGCCTACAGACACGAATGCGTCTATTGAGTATTGGTTCGTATTGATTAAAGGCACCCACGCATCCGGTCTGTGACCCTACTCAAGAAGTTGTTTTATTTTTATCGTAAACAATTCATGTTGTCTCAAACAAGTTTCTCAGATAATTTGTGGGTTGGGCCCCTGGGGCAGAGGTAGAAAAAAGAATTTCCTTTTAACCCGTAGCCCAACCCACAAAGTGTTAAAAACACTGACCAGGCAAACTGAAAGTTCGTCTATACTCCTTATTTTTCGAATTACCAATGTCTCGCATTCTTTTCACCTAAGAAGGGGTGCTACTTAACCGAGTAAAATAGTGCCTTCAGCGAAAGCAACGCGTTTTGAAAGAATAAATTGTTCGTTGTATTTGTATCTCATTAAGTATGTATTATTTTTTAACCTCATTTTTAGTCGTCGAAGTTTCCTATTAATAAGTGTACGAGTTCCTCAATCTCACAGGTTCTTTGATAAATATCCATTCTTTGGCGTGGTTGTGTTAATTGCTGATGAACGATGTTGTCCTCTTCACTCGACTCGATTTTCGGACGGGTTAACAACTTGCGCATCATCATTTTTCTTAAAAGTTTTGTAGGGACCTGACTAGCGAGGTTGTCACAGTCAAAGATATGGTGAAACAATTGTTTCATATCCGGCTTACAGAACCATATTCAGTGCTATTGACGATAAATTAGTCATTGGGCGTTTTTCAACCTTCTTGCACGACTTTGCCATGGTTTCTTTTGAAACGTTTTTACGTTCCGACTCACTGTGACGTATCGCCATTTGTAATTAAACTATCAGATTTTAGAGTGCCTGGAGTAAGTACCCAGGAAGTATCACGGTTTAGTTAATCGATGAAAACTCCCAGGTGAACTACCTCTTTAGAACCATTTTACATTAGAAAACTTGAATAAATCAGCGTGGAGTGGCTCGACGCAAGAGTAATTAATGTCTCTGTCAAATCTTAACTACAAATCTCATTTCGTAGCGCACCAACTCAAAACCCCACTTTCAAGGGTCTACTGAACCAGGCCTTTCTTGTCAAGTGCAAGGCCCATCGACGTATAGTTTCCGCATCTTAGTTTCTTTATATGGCTGCTCTTGGAAATTCATAAAATGTAACTCCTTTGTGATAAGAAAGCAGTGAGACTGTAGGTGTCGGGTGGAAGCTGGTTCAAGGCTCGACACTTTTTCACTTATATAAGAGGTACTAATAGATTATGTTAAGAATCAAGGTCATAGTAGTATACATTTCTAAAATACACAGTCGTTCAATAAGAGTTTTATTTTTATTTTTGAATAATCTTACTTTCGTTTACTGTGTCGATTTGGATAAGTTATTGCCTCCGCAAAAGATATGAGCTGCAATTGCTTAATAATTTTTCGCCCAACCTTCTCTTGTTTGTTTGAATCCTTCTTGGTCCTTCCGTTAACGACAGGTCTTCAAGATTGGAAATACTCTGTATTTCTGCTTCCAGATATGGGAACACTCAATGAAGATTGAGTTGCAAAAAAGAAAAAAATGGAGTGGCATTCACGTATGCCCCGAATGCCAAGCTCCCAAATGCAGAATTGAATTGATGACAGTGTAAAATGAACCTATTGTATGACTTCCTACTACTTGTGATGTCATACAGGCGAGTTTTCTATATGCACATGACGATTTCACCCTGTCACGATGCGAAATTAGAAACAGCGAAAAGATTAGTGCAGATGAGTACCGTAAACCTTTTTCTTACACTATCAAGGTCATTGAACTCCATGACGAAATTTCAATTTCGTTCAATTGTGGAGGAGTGCAGCTACAGACAACATATAAACCAGGTGATTGCACCGCCATTTTGAGGTATTGATAGACGGATGGACGATGGGACGATACGCTCACTCGGTTGTGTGCCTTAGTGTGCAGCATGATTGGCCATATACATATATAGCTGCTGGTTGCATTTCTCATCTTCCTTTCTTAATGGACTCGGAAGTTTTGTAACCTATTTTGAAATGTTATAGGGCCAATCCAACTACGAATAACGCTTTAATGTCCATCAAGCCATCTTGGTAGAATTTTATTCATTTCTAATTTCCTGGAACATAAGTCCCTTAGAGATCCACTCCTTTTATTTTTGAACTGTATCCACGGCACGTCTGAAAGGGGCCTAAAGATTTGCGGGGCTGGACAAACAACCGAAACATCCCTAGTTATTTTAGGGGTGTTTTAAGCTATCAGCCCCATTTTAGTATGCACTCCTTTGCATGACGACAGGCTGATAAACATTTCAGCTCCTGACCTTTTCACGGTCCCACCCTCCGCCCATTCCCTATAATCTGGGTTCAATCCACCTTTTTATAGAGACCGCGATGACCGGCTCGAGACCCAACAGTCCCCATGAATGTTGCACCAAATCTAGTTTCCGATTCGACCTCAGACCTGAAGCCACCAAAACTCGGTCCTGGTATCATCAGCCCGGCCATAGAGCCGAGTACAGAGACGAAGGACCGCACCTCGCAGGAAGCGGAGGAGCTATTGCACTACGATCCCCGCAGTTGCAGCCTAGATTTTTTTTTTATGGTCGGAATAGTTTCCACACTCATGGGACATTTTTGCTTCCCTGTAAGGGACAAAGGGAGTTCAGAGTGACCTCGAAACTGACGTTTTATAGAGATGTTCAGTTGTGATGATTTTCTCAGAACTTTACGTAATGTACAATTTGTCCACTACAATTATAAAAATTGAATGACAAACTTCGTATAAAAATGCCTCAGTTTCCGATTTTAATTCTCCTCCATAGAGCATGAAACAAAAAAACAGAATTTTGGCGAGAATTGCCTGAGAGTTTTTGTTTTGTTTGAAGCCACAAAGGAATTTCGTACCCATAAGCTTATTTTATCGTATTGTTTTGATTACTCCCGCAGGCCTGGTGCTATTGTTGCAGACGCAAGCGTTTTCTTTGTCAATTTCAAGTTTCTGTCTATTATGTAAATGGGAGTTCTTTGTTCTTCTGACCCTTTTATTACGGACCAATCTCTTGCTTTCTATGAGAACTGAAGTCACTTTTGAGCAGACGAAACTCGCGCTTTTCTCAGTATCCAGGTCAGTAAATCAAGAGTTAATTTTATATGTTTAACTCTACGGGAGTTTTAAAATACCTTCAAAAGTTATGGGCAAATCTTGGACCAGATTTTGACAGTTGTAAAAAAAAAAAAAAACAGAAATATGCGCCTTGACCAATGAAAATACAACTTGGAATGACGGAATTCGTTGAGCAGAGGTGCTTGCAAGTGATCGGCCTTGCCAAAAGGAGGCCGATATGCTTTCGTACCTTCAATGCGGGTGTTGACCTTCCGTGTACCGTGTTCGAGGGTTTTGTTCTTTATCAAATCTTACTATCGTTGGAAACTTCGGAACAACAGAGAGGTTGTCCAAAATAAATTCAATATTTATATTTCAATAGAATTGCAGAACATGGATCTATGTATGTCGACTAAATCTGTCGGTGCCCTTGAGACACCTAATGAATAATAAATCCTGTAGCGGGACAGATTACTATCGCTATCAACATTAGTCGCTCTATTTCTAAATTGAGTTCATTGACGTAGAAAGTAAATACGAATAATGAGATTACTTTTAAATTTATTGCGGGTATTCTTGACTCGGCTGTTAAGTCGATAACTGTTGTTTCTTTTTCACCCGGTGCTCGTTGAAAGGAACGTGATACATTTGGATTTAACAACATTTTCAAAAGCTCTTTAAAGGTTGTTCGAATGTTTTTCTAAACATCGTATTGTTGATTTATGGACTAGACGTGTTCAGTCGTTACGTTTGTTATTAACTTTCTCGTTGCTTGATTCAGTCAAATATAGTAATAGGAAAATGTAAGCATTCTCAACGGGAAATTGTTTCAAATAGTAGTTTTTCTTTCGGGGCATTCGATTGACGGATTGTTTGTCATGTTCAAGTGATATTTGTTTACGTCTGTTCTTCTTTCAAAATTCTGATTCCTGTAGCTCCTACCCTGATGGCTGTGAGTGGTGTTCGGCGTAGAATGTACCCAACTTGAATTTATTTAATCAAATAGTAGCGCATTTTCTACTCGTTCAATTCGTAATAGTTTATGAATAACGCCAGCTTCAGCTTTTTGGGAGCTGTGCTTTTTTAAATTTCTGATTTTGCAGAACATCCGCACTGCGATATTCTGCGCTTATGATTTGAGTAATTTGAATTATTTTCAGTCACTTTGATATAGAGAACGAACATTACTCAGGGCTGTCTATGGTTTGGCATTACGCCAGAGTTTCCTGGGGGGGGGGGATTAGTCTGTTGATACGGTTTCTATTACAACCTTCACCAATAACTCATAGTTTTGTCGTTCATTTCGATTCTTAAGTTATTATCGTTTGAAAAATCTGGTGAAACTAATCTAAATTTCCCAGGCGTTATTTAAATGCTGAGAGGACTATTTGAATGGAAAAGTTTAGCCCCTGAGCTCTTCTAGACACAGAGAAAGAGTGAGATGAGTCAATTTTTAATTGTGTTATGGTTATGACATGTCTCTTTTTGATCAAAGCTTGAATCATTATTCAATGAATCATTCTTTTTTTATGCTCAGAGACTTATCACTTCATTTTCACTGCCGTGGTGAATTATAATCATTCACCATTCAATTTTTTGTTAGCCTTTTTTTTACTTTTCTTCAACATTAATTTATATTATTTTTCTTGTTTTTTTACAGATTGTGATGGGTGCACGGCAAAGTAAAAGGTCCGTGGATATTTCGGCAACTCCGAAAAAAGACAAAGCTGAAGGAAGTGGTGAAGAAAAATTAGAAAAAATCGAAGAGCCGGAAGTAGGGAAAATTCAGAATGGAAACGCTTCGCATCCCGAAGAAACGAAGGTAAGGAAATCCATTCATTTCGCTGCGAAAATAGTCATGAATTTAAGTGATAAACTTATGAGGTCAGGGCCTTAAGCGTCGTTCAGGGAACTCGTATAGCTTTGTTGCGCAAAAGTAAAACTAAGCGGTTGTTCCCTGATAAATGTGTGTTTGATAAGTAAATTGTATTCTAATTAGGGTGTACTGTGCAAAACAGCGGCTATAAACCAGGACAGTTTTTCCTGTTTAGACTTTAACCGCTGTTATCTAGAAGAGTCCAAATATTTGTATGCGGCGGTTTATCCGCTGTTTACAATCCAGAAAAAGATACATATAGAATCCCCTTAACAGTATTGTCTTGTGCCTTTCTGTTCAAACACCCGTCTCTTATTGGTATCCAGTTCCAAATATTTTTAGACTACATTAGGTCAAAACTGTTTGCTCTGCCTATCATTTCTTATCGTTTTAGATTCAATTACTAATTTGACAGCTAGTTGTTACACTAATTAGCCATGTTGCTTTGGTGTGGACTGTAAAGTTACTTGCGGCCTACTCTGAAACACTCGTCCTGTCTAATAGGAACATGTACACGCAATATACAGCGTGAAGTTAAACGAACAATTTTGCAGTCTCTTCTAAATACGAACTAATGTCCGTTCTTTCCTTTACCCAGAATCCAAAATTTCCGTCGCTCGGCTCGGATCAAACCACATTTTCAGGGTGAACTTGTTCACCGACTGTACTGCTGTGTACTGCTCTCCTGTTATAAAATGTTCGTCAAAAGTGTGTCAAATCTACCAATTAATTACTTTCTACAAAAACTTCTTAGGATCAGGAAAACGGGCGGGGAGGGGGGGACCCGACACAATTTCATTCATTATTTCACCCCTGTAAAAAATGGCGTGTTCTTGGCTTGAATTTTTCCACCCAGTCATGAGGTAGGCATCATAGATTTCAAGTTCAAATGACGAGATTTCTGTTAACTAAATCGTGTTTCGGTTGTTTGACTTCTCATTTGAAATGTCTGCAATACGGAATGAGACATAAAAATAATGATTCGAAATTCGTATCAGAAAGTCCGCCTAAATAGAAGTCGGTCGCATCATCGTATTTCACCTTGTTTGTCCGTGAATCTAATTTTCAACCATAAGAAGATGAAAAACCCCTCAGAAATGAAGAAGAATAGAGAAAACTTGGAACGAAGCCCACTTTTAGTGAATTGCATTCAAAAAATGCTCTTTTTTTCTCGTAGTAGGTTAGTAAAAATTAAAAGATATGTGCCAACTACTTGCTGGGGGCCGTCTGTACGATACTACCGGTTGTGGTGGTGGCGGTGGGGTAAGGGGGTTAATGGATTAGGATTCGTTATATTTAATTCTTGCTTCGCTGAACCGCGTCTTTCCCGGGCATTAAGCCAAGTGTGTCATTTAATGAAGACAGGGCAATTCGTTTAGAGATGAACCATCGCGTTCCTTGAACGTGGCTTGTTTTCAACCAATTTGCCTGGCACTAATAGCTCAAGCAATACGATATTTGGAGCTAATGAGTAGAGGTGACGATGGTGGGGGGGGGGATCCGCTCCGGCTCGAAGTTTCCTCAAATTTCGATTTCAACTTATAGCGTTTTCCATTTACATAAACTTCCGCTCTAGAGCAGATCATTTCCATGTGCCCTCTCTGAATTAAAACGTATGTTAATGGATAAAACGGGTGGAAATGAATCGCTCTAGAGCAGAATTCTATGTAAATGGAAAACGCTATTACACTCATTTTTGTAGTTTTCCCGTTTTTTTTTTTTTTTTGTTTTTTGTCGTCGGGTGCGGTTTTAAAATGGCAGCACTGTTGTAGAAATCCCACCCCCGCCAGTCTATCAAATCATATGTGATGGCATCCATGCATCCACAAATCATGTTCGAGAAAACTTGGATGATTCTAAAAATATTAATTTAAAAATACCCGTTCACGAAGTTATCCATTTTCCAATTTTTTTAATTTTTAGGCCTCGAAATATATTTTCTACCTGTAGATAACTTTCAGCTTGCATTACTGACTTTTACTGGTGCATCCAGAGGAAACTCACATCATCAGAAGTTGTAACAAAATTGTCGAGTGACGTCATAATTTCCTATTCAAAGTTCAAAGCTCCCAGTGGCTCGACCTTGTGCTGTCGGAAAATATCACCAATTGGCGGTATCTACTCGCATTATAGCGTTGTAACATTATTTCTGATAGAGCGTTATTAGTTACCACTTGCTATTGATTCAATGGCGTCATAATTTAATTGCACCACATTTCAATGACTGTTTTTTTTCGAACTTGTTTGATTTGGCATATTCAGGCGTACATTAGTAACTGCACACAAAATAAAATATTGTCGGCATACCTTCATTTGTGATCGAAATGACTGTTTCGTGATTTTAGATATTCCGCTTTGTTTCCAACAAAGCGTTGTCTTTTCCTTTTTTTCAATAAAATGATGACTAATAATAAAAGCCCATAAATAGGTGGAAGATAGAGAGCACACAAATTCCTTTAAATTGATCTACTGTTCATTAGTCATTTGCAGTTACACGTTGGCCTTGGCCGGTGGAGCAGCTTATGTCTGATTAAAACTTGTTTTTTGCATATATAAGTAATTTTACTATTACGCATTTACTTGAAAATTTTCCTGATACTTGTTGGTTTCCAACGACATGCAACAAGTTGACAGTTTTCCCCAAATTCCATAAATTACATTAGTAATTCAAAAAATTACATCAGTGCCCCTAGACAATTCATGCTTTTGTCTTCGGCTTGAGAAAGTTCACGCTGGCCGACGAGCCTCACGCTTACGATAACGCTCGAGAAGCAAGAACGGGCTGAATGCGCTCGTTGCTTTCCAAATCTGAAGCCGGCTCCACACATGCGGTATTTGGCAAATAACGAGCAAAATATTTTTCAGTTTTCAGTTGGTCGGTTTCTAGGGAATGCTAGAAATTTATAAATATTTATAAAAATTTAGCTAACACCGCATGTGTGTAGCCGGCTTGAGACTTCCGTCGAATCGGAATTTTTCGGAATGCCATCTCATGAAAACGTTGTTGGCATCCTAGTGATGAGTGGGGGGTAAAATTTGGAAACTTCCCTAGAGCTATAAGTAGTAAACGGTTCGGTTCTAATCTCAAAGGGCTACAGGTACCTGTTTAACAGAGTACTCGGGGGTTGGTCTACCGTTTGAGCTGTAATGACTTTGGGATGAATTACTGTATTCCCAGTATTCAAAGTTCAAAGATCCCAGGGGCTCGACCATGAGCTGTCGGAAAATATCACCAACTGGCGGTATCTATTAGCGTTGTAACATTATTTCTGATAGAGCGTTATTAGTTACCACAAAGCGTTCTTTTTTTTTTAGTCCGGGCTGGCTGTCTGATAGACGCACATTTTTAAAATTTGAAATAGATGTCAGGAACATTTATTTAGGAACCGATGCTAATTAAAGAACCTTGGTTACTGTTTCAGCGGTACAAGACAAATATGGGGCTTCTGACTCGTAATAACTCCTTGAATTGCATTTTTTGGCAACAGTTTGGGTTAGGAATTATTTAAGAAACCGACACTCTCATTAATTATCCTCTGATAATTGCCTACTGTACATGCCAAAGAGAAATGATAGCGTAATTATCAGTCAAGAATGACGCTCGTGCATATATTAGAGAATAAATTCTCAAATACAAGAAACGTTCATTTGACCCGTTCTAAAAATAAATTTTACGTGGAAACGGTTTTTAGGGAACCGCTTGTCCGGAACTTTCCCAAAGTTCGAAACGGTGTTGAGTCCTGATGAACACAAAACCAACTTATCTCAAACCAATGTAATGATTGCATCTTTTTAACTTCAATTCTGGAAAAATATCGCAAATTGGCTTTCACACCTGACGTGAACCAATCCCTTCCGAATCACGCTGACGGCACTTCGATGGGATCTTACTGGTTTGTTGGGGGCATTTCTGTTTTCTTGAACTTCTTCTTCGTCAGGATGAAGCAACCTTGACAAGAAGCCTTTTATCTTCTTTGTATTCCTTTATTCATCCCCCCCTCCCCCTGTACTTCTTGGAGGTCATTTTTTTCTGCCCATTCTTCACAAGGTTACTGAACTTCTTTTTCCAGAAAGCTAATGAGCTTCAGTCACACCATCAACACTTTTTTTGTCCCTGTGGGGATCACGAGGACTCTATTCACCCTGTAGTAAGGCGAGAACGACTTCGGTGTTAATTTTTATTGTGGTTAAAAAAAAGAATGAGTGAATCCTCGACGCTTTTAAAAGTTTTGTTCACATCTCACGATCAGTTATTATTATGTAGTAAGGAATACATTGTCTTATTAGGCACTTTGGAAGTACGGCCGGGTTTTGGACATACCTAACTAAATATCTGAGCAAGTCGAAATACATAAAGGCGGTAAGGACGGGATAGGAGTAGCAGGCTGAACTCCCTTGTTACACATAATGAGCCACTTGCACATTTTTTGGAAACATTTTTTCCTTAAAGGTAATAAAAATAGAAAAGGGTTTGGGCATTTTTTTTTCAATATCAACGAAAATTTTAATTGATATGAATTTTCAAAGTAGGGAATTTTATGGGCCAGCTAAAAACACCCCGCGCCATGTTGATTTCATATCCGAGTGTGATGACGTCACTCAGTTCGAACCATATTCGACAAATGACATTAACACAGTGAATATTGCTTTACTATTCAATTTTATTGCTTTTTTTCGAGAAAGAAAATAATAAAAATTTGAATAAATATTAAAATATTAAAAAATGTTATAAATTATAATAAATATTCGAATACACATTTGAACGAGCCTCACTTGCTCTCGCGTAACACGAGGATGCTTTTTTTAGCGGCGAAAGATTCCCAAAAATGTAATGAAGAATGAAATAAAAAATAACTCCACATCTTTGAGTTTCCAGCAGATCGTTTACGATATCTTTCCTTTTCAACTTCTCCAGAACAGATGCAGTTCTTGTATTCTTGTTGCCTAAAAAAGTAAGGAAATAATTTGTACGCTCTGTTCTTCGCAAACGCTTCCAAATTTGCAAGAGTAAGAATATAGGTGTGTTCCATTGTTTTGTACTCCCATGTTTCCTACTGGAATGGAAGTATGGTGATCGTGAAAAAAATCGAGTCCGAGCTGACTTATCATTCTTGATGTACAACCTCAAAAAAGTTGAAAAAGTGGTTTTCGGCATGCCGTCGGTCTGTCGGTCTTTAGTGAAGGAAAAGTGCAGCATTGACAGTTGTTTTCATTATTATTTTCAGAAATTCCAATGAAATGCTGTTCTTGCAACACTTTTCCTGCAATGGAAAACGCCTAATAGTCCATTAGAATAGTTTGTAGGGCGTGATTTATGGAGGTTCTCAGACTAGTTGTACGGTGAATAAGAGTTTTTTCCTCTCTACTGTTTTACTTACTCTTTGAAAGAGCAGAGACGCTTAATATGTAGTACTATCATGTGACCAAACAAATCTATTGGTGCTTCCACAATGCTTACCCGTCAGTCGAGACCGTTGGTACTCAAATCGAGAGGATACAACTCCCGGCTTCGCGTGTGCGAGTCCTCGAAGTAGGTGAAAACGTCCTCAGGTACAGCAAGTTACCAAGCTGAAAAATGTTTCAATGACTTATAAGAATCAAGAAACGGAGCAATGTTATCCTGACTTCGTCCTTCGCATTCAGAAAGGAAGAGCCAGAAAACAAGAAGAAACTAACTAATGAAGCCACTGAAGGCTTCCGACCTTTATGATTATAGTATAATAATTGAATTTACTCACGTCAAAGTAGTCTTCACATTAGAAGAACCTTGTAGATTGATAGAACCGGACCATGTTGTTCTCGCCTGCATGCTTTGAACCACTTCGGCGGAGCTGTGTTATTCATAGGCACCGTTATATAGTTTTTCCGGAGTTTTTAAACTTGTGCTCTTGCATTGAGGCACGAAGAAGTATTTGTACATATTTTATTACGCCTCAAAGCAAATGAATAAATTATTGTTCTTTTTTCTTTATATGTCCCAGCAATTAATTAATTACTTAAAAATTTAGACGACCCTTGTCTAAGGAATTTTCAAGGGATTACTCCCCCTTCACCGCACCACCCTAGTCACGCCTGTGAATTCGAGGGAGTGGGGAGGCTGAAAATAAAGAATTAAACTTTATTGAAACTAAATACTTACTATTTTTACTTGTTTTGAGTACCGAGAAAAAATTGCTCCCTGCGTGAGCCTCTCAGGCTAGCTCAGTGGTAGAGCGCCTGGCGTGGAACTAGGAGGTCGTGGGTTCGAATCCCACCTTGGGAACAATTTTTTCTCGGTACTCAAAACAAGTAAAAAACGTCTGCTAATGATTATAGCACAGTGCTTCCTCGCTTTTCACCCCCTCCCCCTTGTACGATTTTGACGAAATTGATAGGGGACCCTCTGTTAGCCAACACATATATTCGCTGAAAATTTCATCAAATTCGGATAAAAACTATGGAAGATATGCTTGTTACAAGGATTTGCGGACAGACAGACACGAAACCGAAATTGTTCAGGAAGGTATAAAACGTGAAATGCAAGTGGAAATTTCGATTTTAAAGAAGAAGAAAAAAATATTTCCTAAAAGTGAAAACAATGCTTCCGTGGCTCGGAAGCAATAGTAAGTATTTAGCTTCAATAAAGTTTAATTCTTTATTTTCAGCCTCCCCACTCCCTCGAATTCACAGGCGTGACTAGGGTTGTGCGGTGAGAGGGGAGTAATCCCTTGAAAAGTCCTTAGACCAAGGGTCGTCTAAATTTCAAGTAATCAAAAAATGAATAAAAGTAATAGCAATAGTAAGATAGGACTTGAAACTCGTAACTTGGTGATCGTAAAGTGATGAACTAAGGCAAAAAGAAGGAAATGATGATTTGATAAGAGATAATAAGTATACCTATTCTGCGGAGCCCAGTTTCTGTAAGTTCAGACGGACTATTTAATTCCATTTTAATATGCAAAAAATTATTTTTAAATAACGGAAGAAAATGAGTATGAAACTATGAATCTCCATACCAATAACAGTCACTCGAAAATAGTTGAACTAAGTGACGTCACAGACACTCAGCCAATCACAAGGCGTTGTGACGAGTGCGAAAATTAATGAATTTTTATGACCAATTTAATAATTATTGGCACGATTTTGAGAGCACTTTGTTGCGACAAGTTCGTTTTTAGGTTCTATCTAGCCAAAAAAAAAAAAAAAAAAATGTCTCCCTAGAAAATTCCGACCCATGCAAGTTCCTAATTACATGAATATTAAATGCCTAGGTTCTCATCCCCGGGAAATTTTCAGTATTTAGGGAAAACAAATCAGTGCTCCTGAGACAAATATAGACTACACGAACGTTTTGTCTGAAATGTGTAGTGTAGTGTAGGCACTTGCGCTTCCACGCTTTCAATACATAGCAAATTATTCTGTCCGTGTGTTGCGGGTCATGAGCGTTTTGTCTGGTTTAATCGTGCCTGTTAGTAATTTCAGTCATCATTCTTTTGATGAAAATAGGAGGATACGAAAATTTAGATCTAACAGTCCCAGTTTCTGGTATTTTAGGGCTTGTGTTACCATCATTCCCTACGGTTTTGAGAAATGATGAATACTGGTTTTTACCCCCAAGAAATCAGTGTTATTCAGGCTTTCCTAACTTGCAGTAGTTTTGTAAACATAAAAAATAGCTACAGGAAGACACAGAAATCACGTATTCCACAATGTTAGGCGACGCTTTGCCATGTTCTGTTCTTTACATTTATTTGTCATTGTTTCAGGAAAAGGGCGATGACGACACACCTCAGGTGAATGGAACTGCCGAAGAGGGTAAAACTGAAGTGGAGACGGTCGCTCCAGAAAAAGACGCCGACACGTCGGCGGAAAAGACTGTCGTCAACGAAGAGACTGACGAGAAAAAGGGCGAAGTTACCACTCCAGAATCTCCGCAGGAAGAGAAGACAGAAGGAAGCGACAGTAAACCAGAAAAAAAGAAGAAGGAAAAGACGAAAAAGAAGTGGTCATTTAGGTCGATCTCCTTTTCGAGAAAAGACAAAAACAAACCGAACATGAGTCGGGACGATTCTAAAAGCAACGACCTTGCCAAAGAAGCGCCTTTACCTGAGGTAAGATTTTTTTTGTTACAAAATGGTTTCAAGTAGTAACAATTGCTAGTGATTTTCTCTCTCATTATATCTCATAAGTTTCCTTCGTCTTCGAATTACTTTATTGTTGGCCTTAAAGGGAGCATTTTTTGTTGATTAAAAACTCGGTCTTCAATTAAATGCCACGCCCATGACATAAGGTCTAGATTACTAACCCGCTCAAGAGTCAATTTTCGGGTGTTAACAAAAGTGATCTACAGCTTCCGTGACAGCAGATGTGAAGAAAGTTTTATAAGTAGGGGTGGCGGCGCAGTCAAAATAATAGTTGTTTGAAAAGGAAAAAACGCAGGAACAAGGGTTGGAATGTCTACATTATTGGATATCTAATAGATTCCACCCCACCCTGTTTTGCTCACTGGTTCACAAGGGTGGAGTCCTTCGCCGGGCTCAGGACTCGAGTCCTGTGCACGGCTCTTTCTCTTTCAGGCCCGCTTCCTCATCCCCTTCAACGTTATATTAGGGGTGGGTGGTATATGGGTGTGAAAGAGAGTTGCCATAGTTACCTACCAGCCACCGGCGTCTGGCATCGATCAGTAATAGTTCTTTTTCTTTTCACACACAGTCATGGGGAATACCCCCTTTCCATTGTAAAAACCCCGCTGCTGTACACACATCAACTCTACTATCTTGAGTCAAGGATTATACTATCCGATTAGACTTAGCTCGCATTAGTTTTTATTGTTCCGCTAACCCAACTTGGTTTTCGGCAAGCTATTTCTGACGGAAAAATTTGGAATAATGACGGAATGGATAATCTTTTATCTTCAATTAATAGCGAGTACATTGTCTTGTAGTCGCCTTAGCCTTGTTGGACGTCAATAAATTATTTGGCTCATTGGCTTGTACGTCGAAAGGATTCACAAAGTGTTATTTTCAAGCATCAGTTTCAATACATTATGCACCATTCCGGCATGAACGATAAACTGAAGAAAATGAAATAAAAATCAGCTTTTTCGACACAACAGGCACCACTAATCCTTTGGATAGACAATCTAACTTAACCTAATATTTATTTATGAGACCCTCCTCCCTACGATGTATTGTCCCTACAGGTTGACCTTTGTTCCATCAATCTTATTTTCCTGCTGTAATTTTATAGTTTTCATTGGTTTTCTACCTGTCTAACGTGAAATCAAATCGCTGCCCTACAGGTTGAAGGTGAAACGACTGCTGAAGACAAGGAAAAATCAACTTCTACCGAAGCCGCTCCCACCACTGAAACCACCCCTGCCGATGAAACGAAAAAAGAAGATTCCTCCGCTGCCTCTGCCACTGCTATTACGACGGTAACTTCTACCACAGTAACGACGATCGCCTCACCCGAAAAAGAAGAGACCAAGGAAGATACCACTGTTAAGACTGAGTTAGTTGTATCATCCGCGGCGGCGACTGTTGTATCGTCGGAAAAAAAGGAAGAGAAAAAAGAGGAGGAGATCAAAACCGTTGAAACCAACAATGATGAAATCATTGAAAAGACTGTCACGGTTGAAACTTCAAAGACGCTAGTGACCACATTAACGGAGTCTTCTGAAATTATCGTCAGTTCGAAGCAAATCCTCCAAGTAGTTTTAATTTTTTTTTTTTATAGAATTAGCGCAGATTTTTATGTTTCGTTCTTGCGTAACAGGAAGAGGTGTGTCAAATCAAGACCGAAGAAATAATCGCTCCACCACTGCCCGCGAGTCCGCCACCGACTGAGGCCCCGCCACCAACTCCTAATGTTCTGACGAATCCACAAGAACACGAGGAGATGAATGGCGGCGGTGAAGGAATGGCTGAAATGCCAGAAGAGAACGGTCTTGATTCCGCCACGAGTAAATTGGACGATGAAGAAGAATTGAGCGTTCCTAAAATGAACGGTCATCACGAGGAATCACCAATTAAACAGGTCAGTCATTGCAATTACACCGATAGACATAGGAAACCACACTCTTGGCATTCGGGAGCTTTTATTGTGTTTATCTCCCACCTATGGCCTCTAACCAGACGATAAGCAGTATCATAATTAGCATAGTTGTTTTTCTTACCTATAAAAGCCCCCCCCCCTCTTTGTAATCTTGATATCGTGATTTGTACCCTGTGAGCGTGTTCACCTTACAAAGAATTTTGATTTTTGCCTTCAGGTGGAATCAATTGCTGAAACGATCGCAGAAAAACTCGTAGTAAGTACTCACTTAACGATTAAACTCGTTTAATGTTTCTAACCGTTTCTCTTGTTTGGTTTAAAGATGAGTGATAATGGTGAAATCACAACAAACGACGCCATTCAAGTCGCCGAGTAAAATTTAAAGATTACTTTTCAAAACGAAAAGATATTTAGGTTTTAAAATGATATAAATATTATATATATATAACTTTTATTGTATAAATTTTCTTTTCTCGCGAGAGAGAGAGAGACATTTCGAAACGCCCAATTTTTTCCTCTTTGGCGTCTCCCCCACGCGTCTGAAAACGAAAATGTACTGGTTCATTACCTCTTTTTTTATTTTTCGTCTCTATTTTTTTTTTTTTTTTTTTTTTTTTTTAATTTTTAGTGTAAATGTCTCTCAGTTTGAAGACTGTTTTGTAATATTTTTTTAATCGAGGGCTCAACTTTCTATGCAATGTTTTCTACAACTTTTTAATAACGAAAAAAAAGTAAAATGAAATATAAATAATTGTATAAAATTTGGGAAACAAGTATAGCATTCGAGATAACGGACCAATGGCGTTCCTTGGTAGGATTAAAACGAGAAAAAAAGTACGTAAAATTGCCGCGCTTAAAAACATCACAAACATTTTTACTACGGGATTCTTTCAAATTTTAAATAAATTGTTTGAAGGAAGGCTCGCTCGTATATAAAAAAAAATAATAATTTCTATTTCTTGGGGGATTTTAGATAGTAGATGCGCAATTTTATGCGTCGTGAAAATTATTAGAATTTTCATTGCTGAATTCTTCAACGTTTACACTTCTCAAGTTTTGAAGGTAAAGCTTGTTTGCATGTTTTTTTTTTTTTCTTCTCCGCTTAAAGTTGAATGAGACGTTGATTAATTGTTCAAAGATAAAACAAATTCGAAATTTGTTGACTCGATAAATTGACGACGTGGAGCTTCATATAAAAACGTTTCCTGTTGTGTTTTTTTTTTGTTTTTTTCAATTCCCTGAGGAAAGGGCCGTATAAATGCTGCCCATTCCGATTTCTCGCGTTCCCACCCACCAGCTTTTTTCAGTGCTAAGCGTTGTATCGTCGCTTCGTGATTGCATTTGTAATGTAAAATTTTTTTTTCCTTTCTTTTCTTTTTTTTTTATTTTTTAATGTGTAGCTGAGAAAAATGCTCGTCACGCAGGGGTTACTTGTAAAATAGTCAAATGCTTAGAAAAATTTTAATTAAAGAAATTAAAGTAAGCTTTGTACAATAAACGTTAGTGATTGGGAAGGGACTTTTTTCTGATAATTGTGTATAAATTACGGGAATTATAAAAGACCGTCAAGAAAGCATGAGGCGGAACACGAAAAACAACGATTTTTAATTGTAAAAAATAGAGATTAAATTAGATTTATTATTATATTGTTACTATTTAAGCCAACAACAAAACTAAATTGTCTGTGGAACTTGTGCATTTATCAATGAGATTGAACAAAAGATAACAAAACAGAAGCTGCCGAGGTTCTAGCCTTTTTATTATTAAATAATAAAACAAAATAAACAAATACGCCTATTCCCAATTTTTTTATACGCGTCCTTTTTATCTTTGTCGTAAAAAGTAATTTCATATTGTGCATGGATCCCTCTCAATCTTTATTATAATTGTAATGTGTGAAAGTGTTTATATATAAAAAAGTCAATAATAATGTTTATTTAGCTCTTCTTTAATTCTGGTCCTTTTCCCCAATTTATACGCATTTGACACAAAAGTCTTGTACACACCGATAGGCACTTATTTCAAGAGTTTTGCACGGCTCAATTCTAGCAAACTACAATCTGTGCTGATCTTGGACTTTCCGGCTGGTCATAAGTCTTTTCAAAGCCAGTCAGAAATAACTGTTTCGTTGGTGTTCCTATAATCCTGGATTTCAAGGTCACATTTAATTAACTTCAGGAAATTCTGCACGCGCGTACAATCTTGCTTTCCTAAATAAGTCTTGGAAATAAGAGCGTGGATTTTCATGCTAAAGGTTAATGTTGGTTTTACAGTTATTTAGCCTTGAGGGGTGGAGGGAGGATATGAAAAAATGAGATCGTACGCGCGTGCAGAATTTGCTGGAAATTTAAATGAGACCTTTAAATCCAGGATTTCTGCAAAAAACCGCGATAATTTACGTAATACCGTGTAGGCTAGGTATGATCGGGGGGGGGGGGACAAGAAACACATGTGCAACTCCCCATTAAGACAAGGGGAATAAGGCCCTCCACACACGGGTCGTCTCGTACTCGGCTCGAACTCGACGCGGAGTCGAAATGCTCGACGCGATTTACTTTTTAACATTGTTTTCAATGTAAATGAATTTGTTCCACACACGGGTCGTCTCGTTCTCGTCTCGAACTACGAAAATTTGAAGAAAATTGTAAGGTCAAAAAAAGCAAAACTACGGCAAGAAGCCATTAGTACTGGAGGTGGTTCGAACAATGCCCAGCCGCTGTCTGAAATAGAGTCGAAGATCCTACAAATGATTCTTCTGAGCGCCGAGGGGCTTGACAATACGACCGACTCAGATGCAGTGCCAGAAAGTAATAAATGGATTGAACGGGCATTGCCCATTTGTATATTTCACACACTTTCCCGTTTGATTTTAACCGCCTTTGCAGATTATGAAACTCTGACCTCTGGAGCTCACTCGAATGAGAACTCAGGGCTCTTGAATGACAAGGTCGTGAGGAGCGAGAATGGAGGTCGAAGTTTGAGTCATATTTCTACAAAATTGGGGAACGATCTGCCAAGTGAAGGATACGATTGGAGTAGTTGGCATCCCGTGTCATTAAAGAAACCCCTTCATCCCGCGCTAAAACAATCGACAATCACCGAAGGTTGCGATAATTCTTTGTGCCAGACGAAACATGTTTGTGAAAATAATTTAAGGCCTCGTGTGACTTGTCTAGACACAGAAGTTGTTGATGAGTCGGCTATGGCACCTCGTGACCCTCTGGAGGAAGGAGTTCCCGAGATAGCTGGATCTGCTTCGGCGAACACATCAGGCCGGAATTATAAAAAGCATCGTAGGATTTTCTATCATCTTACTGTAACCCACCGATCTTTCAATGGGCATTTACAGATTGTAGAAAGCTCAAATCCCATCACTGCAGGCTCAGAATGTTACGAACTGGAGCCTTATTACGAACCCGCGTGAAAATGCCGCGAGATGCGGTTTTGTGCCTTTGGATTCTGCTTGCGGCGTTTCTTCCCGACCATTCGTAATAAGGCCCTTTTTCGGAACTTTACTGCGAACAAGCCTCATTATTCCTGAAAATCTTTGAGCAATGAGCTCGGAAATTTAACAGGAATCTTAAGTCATGCTCGTTAGAAATTAGAAAAACTAATACGAAATAATTAAGCGAGCGCTGTGCCTTAATGTTTCACTTTCCTCAGCGTCAAGAAGAGGAAAAAATACGTCAGATGGTCATGCGGGATTCGAGGAAATGGTCTCTCATAAAACGGTTTCGGCTAAAATCGAAATAGACCTTAAAGAAGGGGAAAGATTTTTGCAGCAACAAGCAAGAAGCATGGCACAAGAGTTGCATGAGGTAAAATTGAAAATTTTCAACGCTGAGCTGGAACATCAAATTGGGCAGGAATTAAGGGCCAGAGAAAAGCATGAACTCGAAAAAGAGCTGTTGAAAGCTCAAATTATTAATGCCAAATTACAAAGAAAATGATAAATTTTTGTAATTTATTTTAATGTAAAAGAGGTTGGAAATAAGTATTGACCAATGTTTGCCGGGTACGGTCATTTTTTCTATTATCCAGAGTAGAAACTGGCACTTCATGGTCATCATGTTCGATGTAGGTTATATCGTACTCTGGGAGAGGGCTTCTCATATCAATAGCAAGATTGTGGAGGACAGAAGTAGCAACTATAACCCGTAAACTTCTAGCCAAATTCGTTCTCAACCCAATTGATAATATAGGAAAACGCTTTTTCCATACACCATACTGCCTTTCGACGGCATTCCTCGTTCGAATTTGCGATTCATTGTAAAGGTTTTCTGCGGCATTTTGAGGACTGGAGAAAGGTGTTACAAGATAATTCCTGTTCTCGTAGCCCGCATCAGCTACAATCAAGCTGTTGCCAAATTCCCCTGATTCAAGTCTATTCATAATCTTTGAATTATTAAAAACGGTTTGGTCATGGCTGGACTCTGGCCATCTGGCTACGATGTCCAAGATCTTTAAATTGGATGCCGAAATAGTTTGGACGTTTATAGAAAAGAAGTTTTTTCTGTTTCTAAAAACTTCTGCATTGTCACCCCCTGAAATAGATGATGGAAAAATCCAACTATAGTCAAAAGGAAACTGCAACTGCCTACATCATATACAAATTACCAATACCACTAAGCTTCACATGCGTACAGTCCATCGCTCCAATAACCCTAGGAAACGATGCGATTTTATAGAATATTTTCTTCGCTGTGGCAATCTCATCTTGGGATCGAGGCATGTAAATAACCGCATCTGTTAGGCCTGCAATAGCATCTGTGACCAACCCGATAAAATCAACGGCCGAGGTTTTGCTGATCCCTATAAAATCCGCCATGGACAATGTATCGGACCCAGTAGCGTAGAACCGTAATGATAACAGAAGACGATTCATGCTGGATACGGCATGGTTTCTGAAATAAATTAAGAAATAAACGTCAAGTATAGAACACTCGCTGATGGATATATTCTATAAATGTACATAAGCAATAAAAATAAGTCCTAACCTATTCGACGGGGATTTTATTTTATCCTCAATTCGGTCATGGACGGATTTAACAGAGTTCTTGTCGAGACGGAACCTGCGTAAAAACTCCCAATCGTCCAAAATATCGAAATAATTCGTCCGGTCACGGAAGATGCGGGGCCGACGTAGAGGCCGACCGTACCCTACTAGCCGGCTTAACTCTTCCAATTCTTCCATCTCTGCTAAATCACGGTCCAGCATTTCAAGTTCAATTGAAATAAACAGAATGATATCGAATAATCTTGCCCTCGAGCCAAGGTAATAATTAACTGAAGATCACAATTTCTCAATTTTATGTATAAATATTGTACTAAACGTAACCCAGAGCAGCGTTCAACTAATCGGAACTTTATCCTGCGTTTTTCTTCCGATTAAGATTAAACGCATATTGTCGACCGGGTTTTTTCATTTATCTCCTGTTTAACTCTAAGCTCCGCTTAGATATTTCTTAAACCCATGTGGTCGACCCGGGCCTTAAAGGGGCCCATACACGTAGAATAGAATCATTCGTATATTCGTCGATATTGTAGATGTGGCATATAACATGTAGGGACAGTCTTCTTTCACCTTGGATTATTGCAACTTAGCAAAATGAGGCTTGAAGACTCCGTCTACTTTCATAAAGAATTTAAAAAAACAAAATTTACCGAATGCCACTTTTGTGACCCTCAATGGAAATTTAGGGGGCTTCACTTGTTGCGATAATAAAGGAGAAAATGTGGTGGATTTATGTTATCTGCCCATTCCAGTCTCAGTAGATATGGATAATGATTACTGCAGATATAGATATATGAAATTAAATGTAATTATACCGTAAATCTGATAACCCCATTGCCAAGGTAATGAGGCTGTAGGAGTAATAAAGTAATTTGCTAAGTAGTCTCTCGTCGCGTTGGCGTTTGAATTTTCGTCAATTTTCTGTTGAATTCGAGGTAAAGAAACGGTGGGGATGTCAGAACTAGTGACCGATACTTTTTCTTCCATCTGCTGCGGAGTATATTGGCTTCCGTCTCTTTTTCGAACGAAGTTGTGCAGAACACATACGCATTTAATGATGTCGATCACCGTTTGTTCATTTTTGCAGCGAATAGCATTACTTAACACTTGAAATTTTTCTGTCATCATCCCAAATGTGCATTCAATTGTTTTCCTCCCTCTACTCAATCGATAGTTGAATATTCTTATCGTATTATCGAGTGTTCTTTTTGAATACGGTCTCATTAATTCCCGAGACAAAGGGAACGCTTCATCTCCCACGAAATAGTAGGGAAAAGGACAGTGTCTTTCGTCTTGAGGAAGCTCAGAAGGTGGGGGAATGTCAAGTTTTGATTTGTTCAGCAACTGCCTCATTGTCGAAGCTCTGAAGATACCTCCATCACTGTTCCTACCAGCGTATCCTGTTTCAATCATTGTAAAATACCCATCAGCATCACAGCATCCGAGTAATACAATAGAATGAAAGGACTTGTAATTGAAATTTGTAGAGCCAGTATTTGGAATTTTTTCGATGCGAACGTGTTTTCCATCAATAGCACCGACGCAATTAGGAAGGTTCCACAGCGATTGGAAGCGCTGAGCGAACCGAAGCCAATCTGTATGAGTAGGACGAGGCATGTAGGCTTCTTTCAATTTGTCCCATACAATTTTCGTCGTTTCAGCTACAATGCTTCCGACGGTAGACTCTCCTCTGCAAAAGTATAGAGATAGTGCTGTGAAGGTACACCCCGTAGCTAAGTATCTGAAAAGTAAATAACTGTATCGTTGATGGTTGCCAATATATATGTATACATATACAGGGTGTTTCACGAGGAGTGTATTATATTTTAATATGTTGTAGTACTGATTGATTGCGTCCAAAATCACTCTATGAACATAGGGTCGCAAATGCTTTGCTTCAGAGTTACGGGGACATTTGTGGTTTTTTAGCCACTCGCTACTTTTTAACCTAAAAGTGACGGCGGTGACCGAACCATCAACTGTGGAGCAAAACGAAGCACATTTCTGAAAAGATCACTAAATTTTGCTTCAGAAATCACCGCTCAACTTTGTTTTTCACGTATTCGAGTATTTTTTACGAATTTCCAAAAATTGCTCGGATGGCTTTTCTCGACTGTGTGGCACAAATCATCGACGATTTGTACCTTCTCAGATTGCTTGAATTTTGGTCCCAATCCAGGAAAAACATGCCTGTTTTGTGAGCTTTCCAATGATCACGCGTAAATTGGAATCGGTTCATTTTTTAGGGAGATATCGAGCCCAACGTCTGAAAAAGCAAGAAGAAGTTAGCCAAATCGCTCAAGTTTGAAACTGTCATGTACGCAACACCGTGCCTACTAATTTTAAGATTTGTGCTTGGGTACAAGAAATCAGTGGTATATCCAATAACTACAGTTTATTATAAGCACTTGACCGTCTTTTATTTGCTTCTTTAAAATGACCTTTGCTCTCGCAGCTGGTGTTTTTCCCAACTGGTCTAGGAGTTCAGAAATTTTTACAGTTTCTGTCATAACTTCTTTACTTTCTTCGTTCATTTCAAGTAAATTTCATTGTTTCGCGAAATGCCCGAGCTATTTTCCCACGCGGAATACGCTGACATCATTTTCGTTACGGAGTTTGCGACGGTAGCTCTCGAGCTGCTCGCATAGAATACGCTCGAAGGTTTCCTGAGCGGCGCCTACCATGTGAAAGAGTATTTCAGCGTACTTTCGAATTTTCGCGGAGGACTGGTACGTTTCCTAGCTTTCGGCAGCACCTCGAAAGGGATGATCAACAAGCGGACGGCGAGGTCGATCAAATCCTAGATATCGCCGCCAATGATCCCTCGACTAGTACGAGAAGAATCTCGAGTAGGATAGGAGCCCCTCATACACGAGTGTGGAGAACTCTCCGTAAGCATGGGCTCTATCCATTCCACCTGCAAAAAGTGCACCATCTGCATCCAGGGGATGACGTTCGTCTTTTACAGTTTTGCCGTTGGGCTATGGAGAACCGACACCTCAGCCAATTCATTTTATTCTCGGACGAGGCGACCTTTACTCGAGACGGAATTAACAACTCTCACAACTGGCACCTCTGGCAAGAAGAGAATCCTTACGCCACACAGGTTCGAAACTTTCAACACCGCTTTTCGGTTAACGTGTGGTGTGGAATTATTGGGAGTGACCTGATTGGGCCCCATATTTTTGATCGTAATCTCGACGGGCCAACTTACGCCCAATTTCTCGAAAACGAACTGCCCCAATTATTGGAAGACGTCCCTTTACGCATAAGAGCTGCGCTCATCTACCAACACGACGGAGCGCCAGCCCACAATTCTCGTCAAGTTCGTGAATATTTGGACGACACTTTTCCAAATCGTTAGATTGGCCGTGGCGGCCCCATCAATTGGCCGGCGAGGTCTCCTGACTTAACCCCACTGGATTTTTCTTTGTGGGGTTGGCTGAAGGATTTAGTTTACCATGAAGAAGCTTTCAATTCTCGGGAAGACTTGGTGACTAAAATCCAGGAGGCTGCGCAGCAAATAAAAAATCGCCGGGTTGCACTGAGAGAGATGACCGCATCGGTAACAAGGAGAGCATCGAAGTTGGAGAGGGGATATTCGAACAATTCTTGTGATTTTTTTTTTTTTTTTTTGTGAAATAATAAGTACATTAGAATTTTTTCCCATCCATCCATCCATTTTTCAGCTATGTTGAGATGAATCCTACTTGAGCGATTTGGCTCACTTCTCCTTGCTTTTTCAGACGTTTGGCTCGATATCTCCCTAAAAAATGAACCGATTCCAATTTACGCGTGATCATTGGAAAGCTCACAAAATGGACATGTTTTTCCTGGATTGGGACCAAAATTCAAGCAGTCTGAGAAGGTAAAAATCGTCGATGATTTTCACCAGACAGTCGAGAAAAGCCATCCACGCAATTTTTGAAAATTCGTGAAAAATACTCGAATACGTGAAAAACAAAGTTGAGCGGTGATTTCTGAAGCAAAATTTAGTGATCTTTTCAGAAATGTGCTCCGTTTTGCTCCACAGTTGATGGTTCGGTCACCACCGTCACTTTTAGGTTAAAAAGTAGCAAGTGGCTAAAAAACTACAAATGTCCCCGTAACTCTGAAGTATTGCATTTTGGACTGTTTTCTATTGTTTAATTTTTTGGTGTGAAAGAACGAAGACAAACAATTGAAGGAGGATTGAAAATTGAGTGACGATAGATGGATAAGGGTCGGTAATTGAAGATTAGTCGATGTGGACTGAGGGTTGATTATTGATTATGCGCGATGCAGAATTTTGGATTTAAAGTTATGAAAATTTCGGTGTTTGAGAAATGAAGACTGCGGAATTTTTTGTCATCTTGTATTTATAGGTCAGAAATGTTCGAGAAGAAAATAACTCTGAAAATGCTACCTCTTCAGAGGGCAGCCCAGAAACCAAAATTTTCCATTCTTAGCCGCGAATTAGCAATTTTCTCAATTTTTAGGCTTTTTTCTCTTAATTTTGACCCGGCTGGTTATTTTATTTTCTTAATATTACCAACAAACTAGCGGTTTTTCACATTATACCACCGCATTAGCAATTTTATATAACTTTTATAGAAATAGATTACTGCTTCTTTTCAGTTCTAGCCGTGAATTAGCGTTTTTTTTTTTAACATTGTACTATAGCTAGAAATGCAATTTTTCTGAATTTTAGCCACAAAAATGCCTTCAGAAGGTGCAAATTTAAATTATAAATGTATTTTTTTTTTTTTTTTAACCAAAAAATTTACATCTATCCATTCATTTCTGTCAAAAAATCATCATTTTTAAATTAAAAATTTCACGACAAATTCGTGAATTAGTGATGTTTCTCAATTTTAGCTGCGAATTTTCGCTTTTTTTAAATTTTAGCAGCGTGGCAGCGTCTCCAACCCGTGCATTACCTACTGAGTTTTGTCCATTTTTGCCAAGAATCGGCGTTTGACTCAATTTAAGCTGCAAATTAGCAATTTTTTCCATTTTTAACTGAGAATTAGCACTTTTCCCGCAACTTGAACTGAAAATTAACGATTTTCTTAATTTTAGCTGCGTTAATTGGTGATTTTTTCCGTTGTTGCCGCGAATTGATGATTTTCTTCATTTTGTATCCGTGAATTAACGTTTTTCCATAACTTTACATCTGCAAATTAGCGATTTTTCCCAATTTCAACTGTGAAGTAGCGTTTTGTGCTAATTTTGCGGCTATTCAGCATCCTATTCCCTTTTTAATACGCAAATGGGCGATTTTACGCCATTTCAGATGTGAATTTGTCATTTTTGTCCAATTTTAACCTGAAAGCGTATTTTACTTGTCAATATTATAGCGTGTTTTCTCAACTTTAACCGCGGGGTTTGCCCAAATACAACACTTTTGCGTTGATTTCCACAATTTATTCGTAGAATGGCCTCCATGAACCGCGAATCAGCGATTTTTTTCTTAATTTTAGTCTGCAAGTTGCATCGCGAGACCACGAATCAGCCATTAGCGGATTAGTCAAATTAGCAAACTATGACTATCCGGGGTTCCCCGTGACAGTTCGCAGGCCGGGATGTGGGGCAAAATTAGCCAAATTTGACACTGGACATTTTTCAACCCTACTCATGCGATGCGTTTGGCATCTTGGGGCTATGCTGTTCCTGCTTCCTATCTCAAAGATCTGTTCTGACGTTCGATTGTTGGCTGGACGCACTAAAAAAATGACAGTGAATAAGAGCAAGACGCTTGCGTGTTCGACAAATCCAGCTCTTGGGTAATTGGAAATTGAAAAAGTAATTCAATTACAGTAATTGTAATTTGTAATTATTCGTGGAAGTGAAAAGTAATTGGTAATTTGTAATTAATCCTCTTTTTTGGAAGTAATTTGTAATTTTGTAATTAATTACTCAAAAGCTGTAATTTGCCCACCCCTGCATATCTTTTTTCACATTGCTAGCATTACTACGAATGTATTTCGGTTTCAAATACTAAATGTTTTTTTGAGTTTTTCGTTTATTTCGAGTCTACAATTATGCTTCCTTCGCGTGCTTCTCATCTAAAGTCAGAAAAATGCGATACAATTGCAGCTTCGATGACTGTACAAGTTCTTCCATTCCGGGTCGACCTGGTTTTCACCCAATGACTAAATTAATCCCTTTCTCTCAACCTTTGCCAGCACTTGATTGAAAACGTCTTAAATTGAGCAAAAAGGGAAGAGAAAGTACGTGTGAAGGAGGGTGATAAATGCGAAACTACGATGGGACTTCTTCGCCTAAGCGGGTTGCAAAACTGTTGAAGTAGGACTGGAGAGCGCATGTGTGGAAATCGTCTATTTGTGTATCTTCACTATGACCTTTAACCCCTTATTTGCGTATCGCCACTTTGACCTTTAACCTTTGATCCCTAATTTTTGCATTGTCACTTTGAACCCTAATTTTTTTACTGCCACTTTTAGGCCTAATTTTTGTATTATCACTTTAACCTTTGACCCCTAATTTTTGTATCTTCACTATGACCTTTAACCCCTAATTTATGTATCGTCACTTTGACCCCTAATTTTTGTATCTTCACTAGATCTTTATAACCTGTGACTCCTAATTTTTGCATCTTCACTTTGACCTTTAACATTTGCTCCCTAATTTTTGTATCGTCACTTCGACCGGTCGGATCGACGTTTTTTAGAAGACTTGATACCGAACTAATAGGGGGAAAATAATGGGTAGGGTGATGCCAGCGGGGGGCAGTTGCCCTCCCCTAGAATCAAAAGCGCAGATTTCATGGGGCAGCTGCCCATCCCCCAAAAAATCCCTGATCTAGCTTTCTTGTATTCCTCTCCATAAAACCAATTTTGCGGATTTTTCTCACTAAAAAAAAAAAAACAACACATTTTCGCTTATCGGGTTCACCAAAAATCAAAAATTCGCCGATGTTTGTTGCTGACAAACCGATTTCAAGGGTCGGCTTAGCTTGGAAACCGATTTTTCACACTAAAATCCCATTTTCGCAGGTTCGACGCGCAATTTTCGTGTGTTTTTGGCTAGGCTCAAATCGTGCTTACCCCGCTGTGTCATCCATACTTATGGTGGGAGAGGAAATTCCAGCTCTGTTTACCGTCTTAGGTCTAAAATTCAAAGTTTAGCTCCAAAAGTATCACTTTCCGCGGGGGGGGGGAGGAGTTTCAGGTTTTCGACATAAAATCCGAAATAGAAGGCTACAAAAGACAGTTTTCCAGCAGATATTTATTTTTTGACGGATAGTGGCCGTTTCTGTGCAAATTTAGTCTCCGATGACCGCGAATTGACGCGATTCTAACCTCCAGATCCTGTTATAAGCCTGCTAAAAGGCACATCTGATATTTTCGCCAGTGAAGCTGGCCCACAGGCGTGGATCCAGTTTTTCTCAAGAGTAGTTGCACAGAGTTTTTTTCCCCCAGAGTTTTTACTCGCGTATGAGTACCGTTTTTAGCCTCGAATTGACGTTTATTTCCTTAATTTTAGCTGAAACTGAGTGCTTTTTCTCAATTCTAACTCGAACTAGCCCATTTTCTTCATTTTAGCCGTGAAAAGGTCTCAAAAAAACCGTGAAATAACGCATTTTTGATTTACTATTTCAATTACTGCCAGCACTGGGCATCGCCTAACTGCAAGTTGGTGCGTTCTGTCAATTTCAGCCGCAAAAAAAATACAGTTTTTCCTCAATTCAACATGTGGATGAACCCCACATTTTCCCTGAATTCTAGCCGCAAATTAGTGCTTTTTCCTAATTCTGCCTTGAGCAATTCTTTCTCCCTTCATATTTTAGCAGTGAAAAGGTTCACATTAACCCGCGTGAGAGAGAATTTCATTAATTTTGACCTGGACGTGGCATCGCGAAACCTTGAAATGGGTATTTTCATCAATTTCACAAGCGAACGAACAATTTTCCGTAATTTTAGCCGTGAATAAGTACTTTTTTCAAAAATGTATGCGCTAAGTCACGCTCTTTCTCAATTTCAACCGCAAACTTGCCATATATATGTATATGTATAAAAACGGTCAATTAGCTCTTTGCTCGCCATGTTTACCTGTGTTTGAGAAACCATTGGCGTTTTTCCTCAATTCCAGCCGCAAATGAGTGATTTTTCTCAATTCTACATTGAACGAGCAATTTATTTTGTTAATTTTAGCTGTGAAAAGAGTTGAGAGATGGGCATTTCTAGGGGTGTACGATATATCACCCTTGAGAGCAATTCGGCCCAACTGTAGTTTGCTCAATATCCACTTGGGAATTTTAAGACCATTTATGCCAACACCTAACCACTTTTCGGTAATAACTTCTCCGAGCACATTCTATTCGCCTGATACGAAATTTCAAAAATTGTCTGAAAAACACGGGAAAACTTGGCAATGGTGAACGACAAGGACGTCGGGGGCCGACCCGCCAAACAATCACGAAAAAAGGCATTGAGGGTGCGGTCCACTATCTCCGTTTCGACCTCAGACCTTATAGCTATTTGAGCTAATCGGTCCTGGTCTCATCAGCCCGGCAATTGAGCCGGATACGGAGACTACGGACCGCACCTCGGAAAACTTAGCCGTGCTACCTGAATACATTATAGCCAAAGTTCAGGTGGATGGCAGAAAATGTACAATCCCTGCGGTGATAAGTAATTTTTAGAGCGTAAATTGTTGCTACAGAGCCGAACACGACTTTGGTCCGCTCGTCGAAAGTGTATTATAGTCCTCCGCAAAATGATTCGTCTTAGGAGATCAGAGTGCTCCAAACTCTGATCTCCGTAGACGAATCCTTTTTTTGCGGAGGACTATCAGAACGCTGATGCAATCGCTTTCCCGAGTTTACAAGGATCGCTCGAATTTACTCGCAAGCCTTTCGTCCCTGCTCGCCAATGATCCGCGCCGCTGGCCTCTCTATTTCACCTAGAACTTGGAAGCTGCCGCCCCCTACTGGTCCACCATCGTTCAACTGCAGGCGAGAGCAGGCCAGTGGGCCACGGAGTGTCAGTGGTATTCATAGGCCAAAATTCAACGACGAGATTTCAAAAATCAACTCTGTAATTTAACATTTAACATAAAACTATTTCATTATTTAATTAAGTCACACAATTTTATTGCACAATTAATATAATTAATGAACGAAAATAAAAAATATACAACCGAAAGATGAAAAATATCGCGATGAACATTCATGTCCCATTCTTCAAATATTAAAAAAATACTGTTATGTATCGTTTTCATAAAACTTTGGATTTTTCGTGTGTAAGTACATTTCATCGCCAGTTAAAATCAACATTCTCGTTTCATGCGAGACTAGAACTGGGTCTCAAATTACTCGCTCGACAGTCGCAATTTTCACGCAACCGAGCGTTTTACTAGGACAGGGCCAAATTGAGTAATTTCGGTTCACGAACCGTCGCCTTGGCATTCCCATTCTGCCATACGACGACAGTTCCATCAGCCGTCGATGCGTACAAATGTTGAGCGTTGTGCGTATAGGCGAGACTGATGATTGGCTGTTTGAGGGTTTGACTCGCAATGACGCCCACGGGTCTTAAATCCCAGGTGGTCCAAAGTCTGAACAAAACAAAAACAAAACATCAAAATGCGACGTGGTTGGCGATGGCGGCGAGTGGGTCAGAGGGGAGGGGCGGCTCCATACCTGATAACACCGTCGGACATTCCAGCTGCGACGACGTTGACCGAAACACCTTCGGGGGCTGTTGAAAAACAGACGGAAGTGATACGCTCGCGAGTTGTCACACTTCCAACAAGACGGGCGTTGATTGAGTGAAGAAGTAAATTCGAACCGCCTCTGGAGTCTTGGCCGACGGTAACAATATCGCCGAGTGTTTCACTCACACTCACTAAATTGATCTAAGAAAATCCAGAAAAAGTATCAATCTGACGGTTTAAAATAAATGAACAAAATCTACCGGTAGGGTAATAGTCGGCAAAGATCGAATGTAGGTTAGCGTGTTGATGTCCCATATTATGGCCGAACCATCTCCGGAAACGGACACAGCAATAGAAAATGCCCGCGAGATGGCAATACTATTTACAATCGATCTATGGCCAACTAGGCACACTGTGTTCGTATCCACTTCCAGACTATCGCCGGAAACATCGAATTTATACCTGAAACGCACAGTAATTAGTTAAGGTACTAACATATAAAGAGTAACAGGTAAACTTACTTGTAAACGACTATCTTGCCGTTAGTATAAGCAACCCAAAATTGGTTACAATCGGGACCAGAGCTGCACACTGAAATCATACAACCGTTGCTCGCTGCAACTGGGAACGGGATTTGGTCCTTTCTTATTTTAGCGCGGATAATACCGTCGTTGTGCCCCCATGAGAGTAGAGCAGCACCTAGGTGGGGAAGGAATCACTTAATTAGAGCTATCGGGTGAAATTTATTTACTTGCCTAGAATAGTGATCGATCCAGAAACCGAAGACGCGATTGTCGCTTCTTTACTGTAGGAGAGGACTAAAGTGGTGTTTAAGGCTAATCCGAACACGTCGTTACTTAATAATGCCACCAGGGAAGATATTGGAATATGATGGTGATACTGTTTGATCAAAATCGGAGATCTCTCGCCGGGGGAGCCCACATAATGTCCCCATTGAAGTCCTTTAACACCTAAAAACCCAAAAGCCCTCATTAAAAAACATTTCAAGTTGGATATTGCGTCATTATACTCACTCGGCAAAACTTGTGGCGGCACGGTCACAGGAGCCAACGCTCTGACGACCATTGGATGTGAAGCTCTGAAAAGCTGTCGCGGGGTTTGACCGTAGACGCGCACCATCGTTTTCCACGCCTCACGTAACAGTGGATCTGGGGTTGACTCTGGATCGAATCCATAGTACGTTGCCGGATGAAACACATTAATACTGGCAATGGCGGCTTTGCCCGTTTGTTTGTAGCCAAAAACGAGGTCGATCCAATGAGGGAGAAACTCGCGGACGAGCTCGGACTCCAGTGCTTGCCTGCATGGTGGAATAACATTTTTAAGGATCTGGAGCTTTACACACACACATGTATCAAAGTCCAAACCTGTGGATGAGAGTAAACAGTCGCGAATCTGACGCCCAAGGTGGTAAAATCACGTCGTCGACCATTTCACCCGTGTGACGCTTTCCAAAGTCGAACCCTTCGGCATTCTCCAAGAATTCGGGCAGAAAGAAAAACTCGGGAATGAGCTCTTTGACATCAGTCACCGATTCACTGCTAGCAAGTCGCCAGGTTGTGTGAAGCGAGTGAAAAGTGCGATCGGGCCAGTCGAAATTGTTTCCCTGTTGAGAAAAACAAATTGCTACCGTTAACAGCTATTCCAAATTGGGGCATTTAATACACTAGACCTGATAGCAGAGGAATAATTTCGTAAATGGAGGAAGACGAACAAGAAACTGAAGAACGATGCCCGAGTTTGAATAGTGCGAGCCGTAGTGGTACGGCACGTTTGTACAGTCCATTTCCTCGGATTTTAAGTCCTGGAAAAATCAAATCGTTGAAAAATACGCTTCAAATCAATTTTATTGTTTACTTACACTATAATTTTTAAGGTAATGTTCTTCATTTTTCTTTTCCTGGATGGCCATAGGTTTCGTTAAATTCCTGTATTTAAAAAGAAACGCCTCATTAAAAGGTGTCTTAAACGATGGATGGGGTGGTAGGGAGCAAAGACTTACCGGAATGATTTAATATCTGTCAGATCGAGAACCGAACTGGTATAATCGGAAAGAATGAAGGGAAACACGGGATACTGCATGAGATCGTTGTACGTGCGACCGGCCTGCGTGTTCAAAATAGTTAAATACTGCCAATTGGTGATTTGACCTTCACGCCAAAGGTCGACGGCGTCACCGAGTGGCTCCGTCGTCACTTTATTGGACAAATCACAGTCTAAAAGGGCACTCATAAACCAGTCCCTTTCCTGAAATTGAAAATTAAGTGATGAAACCAAATGACGCGCTGTGTGAAGAGAGGGGTCAGGGGGAGGAGCTTTCTGCTCCCTGAAAATAATCAAACTGACTATCCACGCTCTAGAAATGAACGTATTGAAAATTTGCGCCCTGAAATGACTCTATAATCGCCCTTAAAATGGCTAAACTGACGATTAACGACTTGAAAATGCTCAAAATGACAATGCGTGCCCTGAAAATGGCAAAACCGACCATTCACGATCGAAAAATGGGCAACTTGACCATTCGCGCCTTGAGAATGGCCCTACTGACCATTCACACCTCAAAAATGGCACTACTACGATTCACGCATTGAAAATGGCTGAACCGACAAAACTGCGCCCTAAAATTAGCCAACTAGGCATTCGTGCCATAGAAATGGCTTGACGCACTATTTGCGCTTTAAAAACGGCATGATGATTTACTGACTATTCACGCCTTTGAAATGGCTAAGCTAACTGTGCGCACCCTAAACTTCATTAAACTGATCTCGTCCCCTGAAAATAGTCAGGTGAAGGGGGGGAGGGTGACAGAAAACATTATCGCTTACCTTGAGAGATTCAAAAGCAACGAAAAACGTCAAACCGTTAGTCAAAAAGATTTCTACAGCCCGCTCCTGTAGTTGAAAACGACGTCTATGAAGCTCTTTGATTTGATCGAAAGGCCATTCCTTTGAGGAAAATAATTAGTACAACGCGTGCTTTGAAAAATGACGCGTTCGTGGGAGGCGGATGGGGGGGGGACTCACCAAAGTGTTTTCCTCGGAGCTCGGGACAAAATAAAGGGAACAATGGCCGATGAGTATCTCACCCGGGAGTTCACTATCCAGCGACACAACGCTTGCTTTGCACATGTGTCGTATTTTTGAATTGAAATGAAGTCGATCGATGAGAACGGCACTCGTCGAGTATCGGTCCTCAAATATGAAGTTGAGCGGCGGTTTTTTCAGTGTTTTTTCTACGAAAAAAAAATACGTAAGATGGCGATATAATACGGAAAGAAAAGTGGAGAAACTTACGACTTTCTTGAACATCGGGTTTGAAGAACGGCGGGTCGATGTTTAACGCGCAACGTCTGAGCCGACTTCGGACTCGGCAGGGACCCTCGGTTGGGTCGAGCTCCCAGGACCTTAGAAAAAAAAATCGATTATTTGTGATGGTGCAGTGGTGGAGAAGGAGAAGTCAGCATACCTCGGATACGAGTCTGGGAAATGCCACACGGCTTTTTCATGCGTTAAATTCACGACCAGCTCTTTAAACATGAAAACTGATTGAACTCGGGCACCAAACGCATTTTTAATCGATTCCATAAGCAGTTTTCTCTGATGACTCTGATTCGCTTCCACTTCCCTAGTAACGACCATCCCTCTATTGCCCACCTCTTTAACAAGATGCTCGTGCCTGTAGACGACCCTGTTTCGAATGGAACAAATTAGGCGATTTGGGGCGCATCATATTTTAAAATATTTTACTTGTGAATATGCGAATTGTTCTGATCATGCCACGCTTTCCTCCAAATGCTCGCGTCCGCGCATGCGCGATTCACCATCTCCTCAGTTATGTCCCCACTATTGTTGACCAAATTCAGAACGCTATTACTACACCACTCTTCGATCTTGTTCGCTAATTCGGTGCACATTTTGATGTCACTCTCGGAAGTTCCAAAAGCAGAATATTTCATGTCCCACATGTAAAGAGCGAGAGTTTTTTCGAGCTTTAAAACAAAAAAAAAAAATATTTTATAACAATCGTTACGCTCGGCAAATTAAGCAAGCGCAAACCTGAGAGTTGGTAAGTATGTGGTGAAGTATAATTTTTGAACGAGGCTCGTTTAAAATGGTCTGAATAGCGAACGCTTTCAGTTTTCTCGAATGCGCCGGTGAGAGTAACCACAAAAACAATTGAGCGCCGTTATTCCTGTAGCAACAGTAAAAATAAAAAACTCTGAACAATTTTTTTTCTTCTTAAGTTGCGACCAACCTGACGATTTCCTTGTTGGCCCAAACGACGTTTGACCAAGCGGTAACCTTGGAATGGCTTGATTTCCTTTCCACTATTGTCACAAGTGCCTGCAGTACGAATAACCAAACTTCCAAAACAAACTCGTCCATTTTATTGAGTTGGTCGGGCGACAATGGCGTGGTTTCCTCGTTGATTGGCTCTAAAAACCAATAATTTGGGTATTAATTTATAAAAGCGGCCTTATATCCAAAGGAAAAATACCGGAATACACGGCGAATTCCGTAGCTTTGGCAACTACCGCTTTGAATCTTTCATTCAACTCGGATTTCGTCAGTTTTCCAACCGAATTGAGACTCATCTGGCTCGATGACGAATTCGCGGAATCAATGTCATCGCTACTAAGCGATATAACTGTTCGAAAAACTTAAACGATTAAACAAATCCATTCAACCACTCCCCCTATCACCCCACCCATCCTACCTGACGACAGAAATGCCGTTTTGACCGGATGTGACGCGATAGCATCAGACAGCGCTTTAATTGACGCTTGAAGGAACACCAGTTGAGCCAATTTCACCGTTAAACTACAATCGGCGTCATCACCGCAACTGTGATGTTCCATGCCGCATACGTATTCTATTTCCATCGTTATTTCACTGAAAATCTGAATAAAAACAAATGAATATCGAGAGAGAGAAAAAATGTTGAACCAACAAAACAGCCTACCTGCACGTTGTTACTGCCCGGTGTTTGTATCACGTGCATGGCTATGACGGATAACAAATTATACACGTCAGAAATGACGGTTTCATGATCCCGGGGTCCTCCATTCTTTTGGTGAACCAAACTCACGATGGCCTTCATTAGGGAGGCAATGAGCCCGAATTCCAACACCTTTTTCCAGTCACCTGTCTTTGAAATGTAAAAAAATAAATTAAACAAACACATCCGATGGTCCAGGTTAGTGGTGATGGATACCTTGAAGATATTTTGAATGAATAAAATTATGTAATGGGCCAACGTCGCGTCTGTCATGGTCCTTGGCAGTAGGCTCAACAGAGGAGGCAAGGCGTTCAAATTGACGTCAGTAGAATCCGTGTCTACGAGTGATGTTATGGGGACCCATTGAGTATTCGTTATAATACCGCTAATAGCGTCAGCCAGTTCGACCGTCGGCGTCACTTGACTTAACTGCATCGCTAGCAGGTAAAACCCTTTATCCTTGACAAAACGGGTTTTTTCTTCGCTGTTGGCTCTTTCCAAGTACGCTGACAGAACCTAAAAACAAAACAAAAACAAAAAACATCAAACCCTCGGTGATTCCAAGCAGGCGCGCTGGGTTGAAAGGACGCGCACCTTGATGACACTAGCGATAATGCCAACGTTGGTGTGATTCGCCATAACGATGAAAGTTTCCGGCGTTAACACGTTCGGAAGAGCATTGTGGGCCATTGTGTCCGGCGTTATTAAGATTTGATCTCTTAACAAGTCGAAGAGGCCGATCGTTATGGCGTCGTCACCTTCTTCGATGCCTCTCATCTTTTGAAAGGAAATGGGTTGGAAAATTATTAGCGCGTCCTCCCCGATTTTCGCATTACTTTGACGCTTACAAATTTATTGTCGTCGTCGGACGAATTGGACGAATCATCGCGGCCACTGTTGTAGTCAGTTTCTAAATTCGAAGTTAAGAAGTAAGTGTTCGCCGATATGTTACTCGATTGATCGCAATCCTGGTAAAAAAAAGACACATTTCTTCTGAACTAAACCTGGGAACTTGGTTTTTGTAAGTGCCAGACACCCGAAATTTATGAGAAAACCCCCCGAAGTTGCCTGTTGAGATAGCCCAACTCTTGAACAAGGGCTTTCTGTGGCACACTCGCTTGACAGGGTTTCTGGTTGCCCAGCCCATACGTCACCCCGCCAAATTAAGGTCTGCAATGCGCGATGCCCATACAATACGCATCCCTGACGCAATTAATTAAACCACACTTTACACACGAAGGAAAAGTGCTTACCCGATTAATCAACGGGTCAGAGTCGCCAGTGCCCCGATATGACGATCCCGCTATACCAGAATCGCAGATCGGTTCTTCAATTAGCGAACTGTCGACTGATACCCTCGGTCGATACATCTGACGATTCTGAGACAATGAAACATTTAAAAAACGGGAAATTTTAACAAATTCTGAGAAAATTTTACCTGTAAAGTAGCTAAAGCCTTAGACAATTTGGACGGATCAACGGGTTGAGTGAAGAGACCGTGATGTTCGTCAGACCTGTCGAATATGTTGAGGGTTCTTCTTCCTATCCAGAAATTGTTTTAAAAACGATATTTTTTTATACATTGAATATTCGATAAACTTACGAAGTTTTAGACGAGTTTTAGAGGGTGGCCTGGGTGGAAGGACGAAGTACATGCTCGACCGTCCGTGAGTGATGCAGGTGGCGTGAGCCGGATGTGCCAACAATAAATAATCCGCGAGAGCGGTGATGTGATCGATTTGAGGCGGCGCCGTCATAAGGCCACGAATAACGTTGACGAGGGACGCGCTTAAATTGGCATCCAATTTCCGGTGATCTTCTACGAGCCTCTCCTATAGAAAATTTACGACCGTCGTAACTTTCAAAAATAAATTGAAAAAAAAAAAACACAAAAACGCGTACTTTGCAAAAATTGAGAAGAGCGTCCAGCGCGTTCGCGCTGTTCAATTGAGTGGCGTTGAACTCACGATGAGGATGATCATCACGAAGCAGAACGAGTAGAGCCTGGAGGAATGTGTCTAAAGAGGACAGCCAGGCTTGCGCTGTTTTCAGTACGAGACTGACGACGACGTAGGGCTCTGTGAGAAGGAAATCGTCGCATTGACTCGTCACTTGCAATTCGTCGGCCCAAACGGAAATCAGGCCGGGCTTATCGCAGCACACGTCAAAAATTGCCTATAAACAATAAAATGACCGTAATGAAAAAAATTAACGTCATATCGAAAGGGGTTGGGGCAACGCTCACTTTAAGCATGTGTGGTCCTGTTTTGCATTCTTTTGTTTCAAGGACGTTATTTATTAACGGTATCAAGGAATTAAATTGCAGTTTCAAGCGTGGGTCCATGTGGCTAAATCTCAGCAGAAGTTCCAGGGCCTGCGCTTGTTCAATTTCATTGCCACCGAGCTCGACAACCTGAAAAATGTTCAATTTGAAAAGCATGGAAATAAAATGTGGTGGTAAAGGGCGGGGGTTGAACAACGTACTCGAGCGAAAAGAAATAAAAACACTGAGACGCCTCCCAGAGTGTCCACTGACGTGGCAAAAGACGAGTAAATCCTGGAGACTGGGTTGCAGTACGACACGACAGGTATGCACATTGGCATTAGTTGGCTGCTCCGTTGCTCCACGCTGATGACTCTGAAGCCACCGCCCAGGCCGCCTATAAAGAAAAAAAAGAGGTAGTTCCAGATCGACGTAAATCGACGAATTTTGGGTACGTACTTGATGCAGCGGACACCTGAGGGTAGACGTTTAAAAATTCTGGCGATCGGGCGGTGTAACTGAGCAGAAGGTATTCCTGACGGGGGAGCCAAATTTATTGGGTGTCTAATTTAACGTTCAAAGCCAAAATTGTTACTCACTTGTAGATCTTTAAGATTATTTCTAGTGGAATCCAACAATTCACTCCATGGAATGCCGGCTGTGAGCGTCTTCGCACTGTAAACAGAGTGCCAAGCAGGCTCAATGTCTCCAACTCGGCACTTGGTCAACGAGTAACAATCAGGCCCAAGAGCCGTCAACCAAATGGCCGCCTTCTTGTCCACGACAGGTTTTCGAAACATCATTAAACCGCCCAACTGCCAACGTCCCAGACTGGCACCACCGTACACGGTCTCTTTCGTATCGCCCAGCAGGACGGCCGTCGGACGAGACTTTCGTATTAGAATCCCCTTGAAGGCGAGCGGCACTTGAACTTCGCACCAACCGTCGATGACCAGCGTCACTTCAATGATCACCTTGCCCGAGTGAACGGAATCGTGCACTGTGATGGCCAAATGATGCCAATTATTGGCAGTTAGGCGACCTTCGAGCGACGCTTCGGAGAGAATTTCAAGCTTGTCACCGTCGGGGCGGGTTAATCGCACATGCAGTAACTCTGTAAAAGATTTTATTTTTACAGTCTCCCGGTCATTTATCGGCTAAAATCTTCCTTACCGCGGGTTGAATCGGCCCAAAATTCAAGTACCAAAGCTTCGTAGCCTATCGAAAGAACGTGCAGCAAATCTTCAACGTCGATATCATCCAAACCTGAGCTTTGGCCACTCTCTGAATTCGACCCATCGGTGCATTCTTTAAAAAAAATAATAAGGCAACCAAGCAATTTTTTTTTTCAAGTCCTCCGATACAGTACCATCACTGTCACTGACGTCTCTTTGAAACGCTGGCTCCAGGCGAAGCCACAGCGAAAACGAAAATCCCTGAACCCACATGGACCAACCCAGTTCGGAATTTATTGGCAAGAAAAGCGCACTTCTCGACCAGCAACTCTTCAAGCCTAGAGAAAACCCAGTTTTAAAGGTACACGTTTTAAACTAAACGAACAACCAGCACCTGTTGATATGTGATTTTGGTGAAGAGAAATTCCGAGTTTATGGGCCGGCGTTGAATTGACGATATTGGAGTTCGAGTAGGGCGTGGGAAAACACAGAATGTGTTTAGGTTGAACTGGTGCGCTACACAGGGTCTTCAGTAGACATGGTAACAGAAGTTCCTGAAATGGAGACGCGTGAAATTTGTATTCGTCACTCACACACAAAATCGTTCAATTTACGTACAATTGGAGGGTCGTCACCAGTGAAATACGACAAATATCGAGACAATTCTTGCGCTTTTATCGTGTGTTTACAGATGAAAACGAATAGTTCAAGCACCGCTTGTTGCATCTCTGAAAATAAATTTTTCTTTTTAATAATTTTGTTCCAAGTAAAACTCTTGCGGTGTTAATTACCCGCGTTGGCGGCATTTTTTCCGATAGTAAATCGGTGAAATGATCCAGAAGTAATTGAGTGAAACCGCAATTTGACAACTGCGTTGAATTCTCCGGGAAGTCCCGAATTACGGAACTGAGACGATGAAGACTGAATGGACACTCTTTGAGCCAAAGGCCTTTCCTTCACACAAACGGATAAAATTAAAGAAAAAAAAAAAAAACAGTTGGAATGTTCTAGGAAGAAAAGGTGGAGAGGGGACCTCTCATTTGGCTCGGTCGAGTCAGTTGGGATGAAGTAAGGGGATGAACAGCAAACGGGGAGAGTGGAATTTTTGGACTAACAAATCAGATATAGTGATGGTGAATGGGTTTAGATTCCTAGGAGGGGGAGGGGGAACTTGGGCTACGCTACCAGCCTCTAATATTCAAAGTGAGCGAGTAAATACAAAAAAAAAACTTACTTGTGGCAATGAATGATAAGCTGCAGCGCCAACACACACAGCGATGAGTGACTAATGACGCTCGTTCTACGATCGCCGACCATTGAAGAAATTTTTCGACTCGGAGGGAAGCTCCCTTTGGCGCAAACGCTCTCCCGTTCCTAAAAACCACGCGGATAAAATTGACATCAAGACGAGGACACAATTTATACTGGACGGTTAATATGGGTGTTTACCAGGCGTTTCCTGCAGGGAAGATCAATGTCAGCATCATAGCCTTCATCGGCGGAATGTTCCAGCGACGAGTCCGAGTGGTGCTCTTCAAGAACTGTCACTATTCCCACTTCGAGTAAGTCCAACTAAAAAAAAAAAAAGAAATTCTTAAAAAATAACATTTTTACCGAGGCAGTAACATAGGCTATCTAACGGGAGCGGGAGGGGGGGAGTAAAAGCAGAATCCCTCCCCCCGGGCTGGTAAAGTCGCTCTAAACCTAGGAGAGGAATGGGTGATCAGGTGGAGGGGGTGTACAGTGGCAGGGGAGGGGTTTCGATTGCCCTCCCCCCCCCCTGAAAGTGGTCCCATATCCGCCCTTGGGCAGTAATGACGTACTTTAGGCATTGGGTGTGTGGGAATCATCGTGCGCTTGCTCGGATTCGCCCCGCTCCCTCGAATGAGCACGTCACAAATCGATTTCAAGCCGATACTTCCTTCGACGATACTCTCCAATTTTGGTCTCAAACTAGCTACGCCACCTAAAATAAATTAAATTGCATCATTCCAGTAGTTCATGGTACAACCCGTGAGGCGGGGGAGGGGGGTGCTTACCTGGGTTGCCAGAATAGGGCGTTATTACAAAAAGGACTACGAGAGACTCGAGTAATTTCAAGCTTAGCTGATTGTACGACATAATTTTTTCGTTCAGAGTCGCTTTGTCTCCATCTGTAATATGCGCGTTAGTATCAATTGTTAACGTTACAAGTAGACAGAACCAACCTTTAATCCTAAAATTTTTCGTCAAATGTTGAAGGAAACAAGTGAGCAAAGTGTAGCACAGCAAACTCGAGTGCCTCGAACAGTAGGCCCGTATATGGGGACAGTAGAGACAGAGATTCAAGTAACTTTTCCAGAAAACTCCCAACTTGTCGAGGCTTTTGACGAACGAGTCCCACTCGCTTTCGGAACCGAATAAAATGTCCGTTCGACCACGTTTTTCACTGTAGGCGTCCAGTCTCTTGAGGCAAGTTAGAAAATCGCCGGTGCTTTCGTCAACGTATTTAGTCAAACGGGTCAGCTCTTCGATTTTATCCAAGTTGAGAGTTTCACCATCGCTGTTTTCCAATCTCCAAATTCGAACAATTATGATCAATTCGATAATTAAACAGCACAAATAAGTGAAGTTTCGGTCGCTCATGAGACTCATAACACACTCGACTCCTTTACGTTGAATGAACTCGTCGGCGAATCTCGTCCGGCCCAAGAGACTGACAAAAGCCGAGAGGCACATCACTAGAGTCACACGATCCTTGTCCGATTTATTCTTCTCGTATTTACAGAGTGTGACACGAAACACGGGGAAAAACACGCCGAAAAACATTTCCCGCTGTACTTGAACGCTGCAACGCGGAGTGACGCGCATCAAATGCGACCCAATAGTGTAGGCGACTTGATAGTTGGGCGACAGGAGCATGTCTTGAAACGCCTCCAAACATGCCCATCTGTGTTTGGTCAGATCGAATGTTTTGTCTTTCTCTTCTTGAGGCAGACAGATCTGACAGAGGACGACCGTGTCGATGGCGCCCACCTCGCGGTAGATGGTCTTTTCAAGGAGAAGAAGGCCTAGATGGCGAACGCGCGTATCGCTGGTTTGAACCACTTTAAGTATGCGCGAGACGAGCATTTGAGCTGGGAAACAGCAACAGGTGCCGCACTGCATCATCGCTTGAATGGTTTTTATGGTGATTTCCAGCTCGGTGTGATCCGATAGGAGACGAGTGAAAACCATGAAAAGGGAAGTGATGGCGCACAGATTGTCCTGATTGGCCTGCAGAGAGACGCTGAATAAACGCGACCGAATTCATTGTCGTGATGATGAGACACTGACACGTACCGACATTGTTTATGTTTCACCTTTTTACACATTCTTAGATGCACATACTTAGTTCTAATTTCTTTAAAACTTAAAATTAATTGACTTAAAAGCCCTACAATTTTTTTCGACCTATTTAAAGCTTCCTTCCTTTCGACGTTTTTAAATTTTGCTAAACACATCACAGTTTTATCAATTATTCGCCCGTTACTGCTATTAATAAATTGTTGAAATTGAGTAAAAAACAAAGGCAATTTGTCCGGATGACCGTTTTGAAGAAGAAGGGAATGTATCAGGTTGATGACCGAGTAAGCGACTCCGAAAATAAAATCGTGTAAAAGTTTGCCAGGCTTACAGCCAGCCCCTGAGGCTTTATTGATGCCATCCTCGAGCAGACGCAGCATGATAGGAAGAGCACCCTTACAAACGACCGAATTAACCGCTTCGGCGTTCTGAACGATTTTATCAAGAGCGTTTAAAAACAGGCGAGTCATTCCGTGTTTTAAGTTTTCCATTTGTTTCGAACTTTTAGAGACGGCGCTGAATTGAAGTGAAAATAACTGTTCGAGCGAGAAATTAAAACAGTTGACAGTGACGCAGTGGTCGACGTTGTCCAACTGGCAGAGACTGCGAAGAATTTCAACGATGATGACGCGAAACTGGTAGCTACTGAGCTCGTCCTTTAAGACTGAGGCGATTCTCTCGTCGGTGAAATCCTCAGGTGTGACGCGTTTTGATTTTCGCTTAACCAACCCTGTTTGATTCGAAAATTCGTGGCGATCGTTGCTCCCGCCGGGCGAAGAGAAATAATCAAAATCCGGAGGATTCATCCAAATTTTCAACGAAGACGAATGAGCCTTGTAACTCGAGACGACGGCGCCGTCAGACTCGGAACTGTCACGTTCCCGTAGTTCCTGTTGTTTTTGAAGACGTTTCGAATAGGAGGACGAACTGACTTTCCGACTGGGTACACCACCAACACCGCTGCTTCCGCCGCCACAGCCAACCGGCGGGCTTCCACCTCCCTCGATCCCGCCCGACAGGGAGAAGGTTCGAATGCGACTTTTTGGCGCGAGGCGAAATTTGCACACTTGTTCGATTTGAGTGAGCGGTTTTTGGAGGACGTACGGATTGTCGACATCTGTGTGACCCTCTTCGACGCCGTAGATCGAAGTCAGAACGTTGCAAAGCTCGCTCGAGCACGGAACATCCTGTTTGTAAGCAATGAAACAAGAAAAAAAAAATGACAATCGGTGACGAAAACCAAAAGTGCAAACAAAATGACAGTTAAGGTTTGCTTGGGCACTCCTTTCAAAGCTTCCAATACCGTCCTCTCATTCCTGACCATGCCCGTGGGGTCCTTCCACGTTCGAGAGATAGAAGTCTCAAGAATCAGAACATGTTTTGTTCCGAGAACCCAACACATCTCTCAAATTCTCAAAAATCAGCCGTAATTCGACTGCACCCTCGTGATTTTATTATCGAAGACTTACCTGAACCCCGAGAGCGTGCAACAAAGCTATACATCTCCATCCTCGGCCTTTTAAAAAATATTTCCTCAGAGGCTCGAAATCCTCGTCGTTGTTGTCATTTGAACAGATTTTTTTGACGTCAGCCAATATTTCCCGAGCTAGGATCGCCGCGACATTGTTACTGCAACGCCATGAAAAAAAAAAAATGTCGGGTTAAAAAAAGAAATTGGTTCAAGATCATCGGGGGGTTAAAAAGGGCCCTGCAATTTTTATTAATTAAACTAATTTAATTCATGTATGTCTGACAAGACAGTTTTATCTTTACACTCGTAAAAGGATTAAAGGGGAGATAATTTGTTTGCGAAGCAAAGTCGACCATTATTGATTCATTGACTCAAGACAGAAGTCAAGATAAATTGTGCGTAATGATCTTTACGGTTATCACATTTACCCTTCCCTAAATGTCTTCGTTTCTTTATTATTTTTATTATTAGATTTTTTAAAAATGCATAAAATTAAAATCACAGTACCTGGTTAACGAAAGGATTTCACTTGGGCTTATTCTGTCGTGTAGCTGAAGTAGAGATTCCGCCAGGAAGAGATCGAACCAAGCCTCTCTCTGAAAACAAAATAAAATGAATGATGTTACAATATTATGGCGTTATGTCACTTTAGGCGAGAGAAAGGGTATTGTTAGTCCCAAAATTAAAAGGCGAGAGTGGTTTATCGGTCGTGTGAGTTGGCAGGCGGCGAGAGAATATCTATCGAAAAATTGGCCGAAGAAAATTTCCCATTCTTGAACGACACGAATGCTCCCGTTGTGGTAGGTACGTCACTATGGGTCCGGAAAACGGAAATCAATAATAAAATGAAACAAATGCACTGCAAAAATTAGCAAATACTTCACTGTGGTTGGAGCTGGAGCTTATTTAATAAGAGTGTGGCTTCGCTGTGCTTGGGCCTTCTTTATTGGTTGGAACTTTCTGTGGTTGTGCATTTTTCATCGTTAAAGCTTTCAACAAGAAGGGGCGCGCTAATCTGTGGGTTTGTGTTACTCCCTGGCCTTGCCTTTCTTGGGGCTGAGATTTCAGAAATCCAGAAAGAGAGGAACGTAAAAAAAAAGGAAAATCAAGGGGCCCAAGGATTTCGGAAATCAAGAGAGGGGAAAAAAGAGAATTCGAGAAAAATCAAAGAAAACCCGACGAAATTGCTTTTTCTTTAAGGAGCCAATGGAGAAATTAGTTCTTGAATTAGCCAAACCCGTTAAAATTATAGAATCTGTAAGGGTCAAATCCGCGGAAGCCCAACCCAGGGAATATTGTTTTCTTGAAGGTCCTAAACCCGTGAAATTGTTTTTTTAAGGATAAGCAAGACCCACAAACTTTGGTTCTGTGAGTTCCAGCAATCCACAAAAATTGGACTTTGAAAGCGCCCGCACAACATATAAATCAGTGGTCGTGAGAGTATGCCCATCCCCCAATCAGGAAATTTCCAACTACGCTCAACGCCCATGGGGCCAAGCAGCGTTCAATTTAGAATTATTTTATTTAAACGGGTCTGAGCCACTATAACTAGAGAAATGAAAATAAATAAAAAGCCCAACGACCTCCTTCCTCCAAACAAGCCCTAAACACAGAATATTCGGCTCTCTATTTAAACTAAAATCCCCCAAAATTTTAGTATTCGTCATTGAAGCTTAAAGTTGCACCCACAGACCAAGTATATGCAGAGTCTATGGTTATTCCATCCAGGATCTGTGTTGCACCGAGAATTTTTTTGACCACTCGCCTCCCGACATTGTAGGGGAGCAGCACGAATCTGCTGTTTTATTGAAGGATTTAAAGTAGCGCACGACGTAATAAAGACGCCCTACTAGTGTAATGCTCCGTTTAAAAGAGCCCACATCGGAAGTTCAAATCGATTTAGAACGTGGCCTGCGCTTTTTTCTTCACTTTTGTAGTGAAAAATTGTTTCTGAATACAAATACAAAAATTGGGCGTTGAAAAATGACTTACAAGAGCTGGAGCGTCTACGTTTCTGAGTCGAATAATCAACTTAAGGGGTAATGTTGACAGTTATACGGCCTACCAATCAATTTATAAATTACCTCATCTAAACCAAATAACCAGTTTGCCACGCTCGGCGAGATTTGATGTTGCCACGACCGTGCGGGCAGGGGGGGGGGTAGAGTGGATCGAAGAGGTCACATCTCGGCTAGGCGAGACCTAAAGTTTGGGTGATGGTTAGGGGGGGGGGGGCACTGTGACACATAAGACTTCTCGAGGAGCGATGAACAAGGACAAAAAGGGTAAGTTCTCTGGGAATCTTTGAAAACTTTTAACACAAAGAAATCTTCCTCCATTATTGAGCTGAGAAAAAATAGAAAAAGCTACTCGACGCCTATACCGGGCGCCCCATTAAGACCACGACGTCAACCTCAACAAAAACAAGAAAAGCTACTTTAGTTATGCATTAAAGGCTGTTTGGTTGAATAGTTATTTATATCACTCTTCGGCCAGGAAATATATCCACGCGTTACACGGCATTTTGTATGCACTTTGAGCCGATTGGGGGTTCCCCCAAATTCGTAACAAGGACAGTTTCCTCGGAAGATAAGCGTTCCCTGAAATTCAATCAACCGAAAAGCATCTTCTGGATATGAGTACCGCTGAACAAATGTGGGGGGGGGGGTAGCTCTTGTTCCAAACGAGTAAGAGAGATAGGATGCGTTTGCTAAGGTTCGATAAAAATTATTTAAATCTCTTATGATCCAGAACATCACATCCCCCTTATATGCACCCTTGGTACTATCCTTGACCGACTTCAACGAAATCGACGTCCTTGCTGAAGCGTCACTCTCTCTACGGCTCCTTTCCTTCATCATATAGCTAACAAGTTGTTAAAAAGAAATTCTAAACGGGATAATTTTACCAAATATTGTCGGAAAAATTGTAAACTTTCACTGTTATTTACCTCTTAAAAAAACAAATATTTACAGGGGCTATCAACACTTTATTAAAAACAAATCTTTCAGAGCAACAACTTAAAAAAAAAAAAAAACATTACGTAACCGTTTCTGACGTCCTTGTCAGATGATTTGTTTCTTGTTAAGACTAGGACTTGCCTAGGTAAACATATCGCTTCGCCAGATAATATCAAATTATCAATCATTAGACAGAAATAAATTAAACTGATAATTATTGACGCCGTCTCCTACGAAAAACTTATCTCTTTCCTGCCTACTCTCCCTTGAAGAAAACTATCTTGCAACAAACGTGTTATTTAATGCGCCCTTGCGCTCGTCATTGATTCATAAAAGAGAAGGAATACCTCAAATTTTCGAAATAAAGACCCAGGACGAAAGCGCTAGGAAGTGAAACCAAAAACTGCGGAACATCAATGAAAGATAAAAGTCAGACGTTTGAAACGTGAACAAAATGAGACAAAACATGGCAAATCTATGTGTGTTAATGGGGTTTTTGCTCCTTATAGTTTTATTACTAACGGATAATAAGTATAAAGATTTAAAAAACTCTGTGAGAGAGAAAAAATAGAGAAATTGCGGGTTGTCGTATCGAATGCAAAATTAATTGAACGAGACATACAAGTTTTAATAAAATAAATTTTAAAAAATGTGACGATTAGATTAAAAGTGAAATAAATCGTTGTTTAGAAACAATGAGAAAATGGTTAATTGATATAAAAATAAACTATTAAGGAGAGAAGGAGAACAGGAACAAGTAACGACCTTATGAACCGTCCCGGTTTACGGACATTGAGCAAATCGATGTCGAATGTCTTTATCGATGTCATTTTATAACTATTTGGGACGAAATCATCACGTAGACCCAAAAACTGGCATTTCTTACAGCCCTCTCTCACTCGGTCACCGAAAATCGGTGCCGCGTTTTATAGATGAGGAGGAATCATGGGTCCTCCCTGCAGCCACCATATACCATCAGCTATCCCACAAATGCGACAGTTTTCCATATCCCTTCAATTTCCTGATCGAACGACGCCAAAAAATCAGATCTGCACGATTAAACCAGTTCATATCTTCAATTTTCCTCGCTCCCCAATCTAAAAATCTAAAGAGGTTGACGTCACCTGACCCCTCCATTCCAAAGAAAGCAATCAATTCCACATATCAATATCAATAGATATGTGAAATCCTAAAAAGGGCACTAGTACAATTATGTACGAGAGGGGAAGAACAGGTCAAGAGTCAAGAGGGACTTTGAGGCAAGAAGACGTCAGAGTATTTTTTTTAGGAATTATAGATTAGGGAGGAGGATGCAGATATGAAGTGTTAATCGTGCAGAACTACCAGAAGTTCACAACAATTTATACTTTGCTCGAAATAACTAATTCTCATCAAAAACTGACCTAAAAAATAATAGTACATAATAATAATAAATTGAACAATTACGAGCAACAGAGCGATTTGAATCAGTGAGAGCAGTCGAGAGATAAAAATAAATAGAAGAAATTGACGCTATTCGACCTAATAAACTAAACAAAAATTCGGAATAAATCACCCAAGTCCGAACAAAACGCAATCCCAGCATCGCGAATACCTCATCGCCACCCTTCCATTACAATGTTTAATGCGGATCTCTTTGGAATCGACAAAATCTGCCAAATCCCAACAACAACGTGAAGCGCTCATCATTGGCCACTTTGAGGGGCGCTCAAAGGCACTTTAAAGGCCGAGATCAGGTGATGCATTTCTCAATTCAGCATGGTCTTTTAGGACTCGGATCGAAGATCCAATACTTGATCAGGCGATCGGATACTTTGAGAAAATGCCCCCCCTCTCCAACAATGGGCGATTTGGTGAAAATGGCCAAAATTCAAAAGTTGGACGAAACCACGTATCTTGGGTGGGTTTCTCGACACAGGTATCCGAAAATCGAAACTAATTTTTGATCAGACAAGCAGTAGAAGGAGTTCCCACCATGATTCCATCCTTTTTGTGCCTTTTGTTAAGGGGTCCGGAAGAATTGTCCCGCGGACAAGGGTTCACGCAATCGAGACAGCCATGTCGAACTTCAACATGGCGCTTAGAAGTCCAAGAATATCGACCGAAAGCGACGTAACGAGGCCTGCCATGTTACGTGGCAGGTGGGAGGGGGGCTGTATGTGTGGTGTGTTCTGCCTGTGCATATGTATGGAGCCCTTAGGCCCGGTGCACACTTGCATTTTTTAAAGCTGCGGTGCTGCCGCGGTACATCAATACATAGCATTGAAAAATGCAACAGAGGCCTCTTTTAACACACGAAGTGTGAAGCTCTGATGAAGCTTTGTACCTTTTAAACCACTTTTGACCCGAACAAAGGTCCTAATCACTTACTAATTGACAATATTATATGGACTAATACATCCCAAGATATATAGCTTTGGCCATACCAACGCCAATTCATTTCTAAAAAGTGTAAAGAGCTTCAATCGAGTGGATATACATTTTGAAATTCGAGTTCCCTCCAACTACTCACTTGAAAGCGGTGCCGCGACTAGAAAAACCGGCATGTGTGCATTGCTTCATAGCAACTAATGTATTTTAAACAATACAGACCGCCAGAGCGGTGCCGCAGCTTGGAAAAACGCAAATGTGCACTGGGCCTGGACTGATCAATCGTCAAAAGGGGAGAGGGATCACCTCTCTGAAACTGATATAAAGCGCTAATGCCCAATTTCTGTAGGTCCTTACTCCTTTAGGCAACTAGAATTGAGAAGGCGCAATAAAATGTGCCGTTAGCGTTAATTCATAGCTAAAAGTAAAGAAAATCGCGAGTTAAAAATTCGCTGTTCAAATCGACAAAAAGCGCTAATCCGTTGGAAACCGAAAAACGTTTTCGACTTCTGCTTTGGCAGGGGGAGTGGTTTGACCCACAACAACTGGTTATTTTAGGCCGCATTTTTTTTTGTCCAACCCACTCGCAACCCCCACCCTTCCCCACAACCGTTGTGATCGAGACGTTTTTGGCCAACTCAATTTGGACACCTGCACATGTACATAGTTCGAGGAGTGTTGCTCAACTTTGCGTCACCTTCAATTGTACGTTGTATTGTGCGTCGTTGTTTTTTTTCTGCGTCGCACTACCTTCCTTCAAGGGAGCAAATTATGAAATTCCTCGCATGCGTAATTCTCAATGTACGCGGTCACCACCTTCTTTCTTGATTTTAGAATTCGACAAAAAAAATAGTCAATAAACACCGCAGTCGTAAATATAATTTTAAAAAATAAATCACAGTTAACGGATTTCTATAATTTTCTACTGATTAATTGAGAAAACTGTTGAATGAAATTTTTCATATCAGAGCACTCCTCCGTCAGCCCCATCCCCACCGTCAATGGCTCTGCAAACAAGACTTTCAAGAGGGGGTACCGGCTTTGAAAATGTCGGCAACCAAAAATGTCATAATGTTAACCCAAACATTTTTGTTTCTCCAATTTTGTGCATATATCAATAATGACGACCGTAAAATGAAAATCCGTCGAGACAGGCCACTTTCACCCACGAAAAAACTGGTTTGGGGAGCTTTCAAGCGCCTGCATTTCCTCCCAGTACGACCATTGAACTTGTTTTTCATTAAAAGAAATCAGTGAGATGGTTAAAAATAAATGGCGATTCGCTTGAAAATCATCATTGCCCTTAACCGGCCTAACCAGTTCCAAGAAGGTGGTAACTGGGAGGGGTTCCACGGCAAAACTTGCGTTTTCCTATATATATGCGTTTTTGCAATGGAATAATTTTGGTAGTTACCTATTTATATATTTAAATTGCTCTCAGAAGCGCTTGAACTGCATAAAGCTGTATAGCCGTAGGAGCCTACATTGTCTGTCTTCGCCCTCGTTGAGATTCAAAAACCTCAACGAGGGAAGACAGACAATTTAGGCTCCTACGGATACAGCTATGCATGCTTTAGTTATGTATGTGTAAACATATGTTATGACTCATTTGAAAGATGGTTTGGGAAGGGGGGGGTAACCGTCATTGTGGGATGGGTGATGGGTGTCTGTTTCGGTAGCTGTAAAGTACAGAAATTGTAAAAAAAGAGGAAAGAACAATCAATCTGGTTCTTTGCCGTACTTGCCTAGCAACGTAATGAGGCTCTTGGACGAAAAATCTGTGCATTCCGTATCACTTAACACTGATAACAACCTCGACCCAAAGTATTTCTTTTTTCAGTTTTTATTATTTTTTTCATTTCTAAGTGCCTAATTTGTTTTCGATTTTTGAAAAGAAACTGCAGGGAAACTACCGGACCCTAGTTAAACTACCATACGACACCCACGTAACGTTAATAACTTCCCTCAAGCAATTTTTGAGTGAGACACACTGAAAACGAGCAACCCGGGGATTCAAAATGAATTTTCAGAGCTCCATTCCCGTTCTAGAATTTGCCCACTGGTCCCTCAATTTCAAACAATGAGAAGATTGCGTAATCAAGGACTCCTGATAATAACGAGCCTCGCTCATCGTGAAACTTTCCAAAAAGCCCAATTTTTAAGGGAGGACCAAAACACGCCAGCATTCCATTCCCATCGAAAATAATGTCTTATATTTAAACTTAAATCGTGTTAATTATTAAAAGTAGGAAGCCGTACCTCGCAGGATTTGTCTTCTGCTTTTTGGAACGAATCCCAAAACAAGTGCACTTTGGTTGACGAGGAGGTCACCGTGGTTTTGTCACCCATAAGTACCAAAAAGTTTGACGCGAATCCTTCGCGAACGACCAATTCATACCGAAAAGAAAACCGCTTGATTCACCATTGGCTAATTTTTTGCAAACCGTCCCGGAATAATTGTTTGAAACTGGAACGTTACGTAACATGCAGTCTATGGGGGCAATTTGTCGGATGTTTTTTTTAAGAAGAATTATTATTAAGACTCGCCGATCAAACTTTAAAAACAAAAATAATAACAGGGTAATTTCTGTTTTCAACTTCACGGACGTGCGTGCGACGTGCAACTGAAGAAAACGAAATTTATCATTTGTTTACCATCCATTCTTCTACCCCGCGGCCCTTGTCAATGAAACGAACACGGGGCTCCGTCACGGTGGGGGGGGAGGTGCTCAGACGCGCATAGTCGAGCCGCTCGATTCTCCCACTTTTTCGGTAAATTTTGTTTTTTACAAATCATAACGTCATAATTACATGTAATAAAATAAGTTATAAAAGGCAAATCAAAAAAAGTTGAGGCGAATAAAGTTAAACACTTAATTGATTGGAAAGTTCCCCCCTAACCCCGGGTCCCACCAATCCAAAGCGGGCACCGGCTTTTCAAGCGCACGTTTAAGCGCCAGTTGTGTACTTGACTATGAATGAAGGTGAAGTGGTGAAAGTTAAAATTAATAAAATTAAAACGCGTACAAATATTTCGTTCAAGGATGACATTTTTGCGAAAAAAAGTTTTCCATCACTGAAAGGATTTATTTATTTTTTCAAGGAGTGCATTCATGGGACAGAGTAGGGTTATCAGTACTAACGAACCTCATTAAAAGAGCAATAAAGTTAGGAAAATTCCTCAAGTAGAAACGTAACATCGAAGCTTGGGGGGGGGGGGGGGTATCCTGTCTGAATAGTTGTAAAGTTCCTAGAAGTATTGCTTATACACTCAAACCTGTTTAAAACGGACTAATTAAACCCCGAAAATATTGCTAATTTAGCTCAGAATCCGAGCAAATATACAGTAGGCCCTTTGAAACTTAAATTTGACAGCTCCCCAAAGCCTAATACTTTATTGTGAGTGAAGGGGGGGGATGCTGATTGTTATTGTCATGGTTCAATACCCCGGATTTCCTGTTCCCATAAACGGATTAAATTACTATAAGACACCGTCGATCTCCCCCCCCCCTCCACCACTCAACTACTGTTTGTCATGAACCCGAGAAATTGCAATTCGCCCCCCCCCCCCCGTTTTAACCGCCATTTTATCTGAAATCATGAAATTTGCCTATAAAAATCTCATCAATGAGTGCATGATTTTTTGGGATTATGTATAGCCATAATGGTGGACAAATTGGAACTTGCAAACCCCACTCTGATTTATCAATTAATTAGATTTATTAATAAATAAATAAATACAAACAAGAACATTTTAATAAATAAACAAATAAAAACAAGAGTAGGTCCAGAGGAAACAAATGACGGGCCCGCGGCTTACCATTTCTTTATTCGAGCTCCAGTAGCCCGAATAATCTCGTCCGTGAAGCGCAGAGTCACACAAATTACTACCAGATGCTACCTGAATGTCTTAAATGACACTACTATAAGGACAAGCTTTATAATTTTGTGACTTTTACAAGGAAGCCATCCTTTGGGTAGATGGAAATTGCATGAGGATTGATTCCGCGCAACGCTAAATCATCAGTCGTCGATCGAGTCACGATCAGAGGGATGGAAATGGTACTTATTGAGTAGAGTCTTTGACAGAACAAGTTTTAGCTCCAATTCCGCGAATCTCTTTCCTAAAAATTAACCGGCAAAAGTTATACCTTGAAATTCCCTACCCCCACACCCATCGTAGACTTACCGATACACATTCGAGGCCCATCGCCAGGGGTGGGCAAATTACAGTTTTTTGAGTAATTAATTACAAATTACTTCCAAAAAAGAGGACTAATTACAAATTACCAATTACTTTTCACTCCCACGAATAATTACAAATTACAATTACTGTAATTGAATTACTTTTTCAATTACCAATTACCCAAGAGCAGGATTAGGGGAACACCCAAGCGTCTTGCTCTTGTTCACTGTCATTTTTTTAGTGCGTCCAGCCAACAATCGAACGTCAGAACAGATCTTTGAGATAGGAAGCAGGAACAGCATAGCCCCAAGATGCCAAACGCGTCGCATGATTAGGGTTGCGAAATGTCCGGGATCAAATTTGCTAATTTGGCTAATTTTGCCCCACATCCCGGCCTGCGAACTGTCACGGGGAACCCCGGATAGTCATAGTTTGCTAATTTGGCTAATTCGCTAATGGCTGACTCGTGGTCTCGCGATGCAACTTCCAGACCAAAATTAAGAAAAAATCACTTATTCGCGGTACATGGCGGCCATTCCACGAATAAATTGTGGAAATCAACGCAAAAGTGTTGTATTTGGGCAAACCCCGAGGTTAAAGTTGAGAAAACACGCTATAATATTGACAAATAAAAGACGCTTTCATGTTAAATTGGACAAAAATGGCAAATTCACAACTGAAATGGCGTAAAATCACCCATTCGCGTATGAAAAAGGGAATAGGATGCTGAATGGCCGCAAAATTAGCACAAAACGCTATTTCACAGCTGAAATTTGAAAAAATCGCTAATTTGCAATTTGCAGATAAAGTTGTGGAAAAACGTTAATTCGCGGATACAAAATGAAGAAAATCAGTAATTCGCGGCAAAAATTGAAAAAATCACCTATAATTAAGAAAAATGTTAATTTTCAGTTCAAATTGGGCGAAAAGTGCCAATTCTCAGTTAAAAATGGGAAAAATTGCTAATTTGCAGCTTAAATTGAGTCAAACGCCGATTCTTGGCAAAAATTGACGAAACTCAGAAGGTAATGCACGGGTTGGAGTCGCTACCACGCTACTAAAATTTAGAAAAAGCGAAAATTCCCAGCTAAAATTGAGAAACATCAGTAATTCACGAATTTGTCGTGAAATTTATAATTTAAAAATGATTATTTTTTGACAGAAATGAATGGATAGATGTAAATTTTTTGGTTTGAAAAAAAAAAACACCTTCTGCACCTTCTGAAGGCATTTTTGTGGCTAAAATTAAGAAAAATGGCAAATTCATGCATGGCTATAGTACAATGTCAAAAAATACGCTAATTCACGGCTAGAACTGAAAAGAAGCAATAATCTATACCAATAAAAGTTATACAAAATGGCTAATGCGGTGGTAAAATGTGAAAAACTGCTAACTTGCGGGTAATATTTAGAAAATACTATAATCAGCAAGGTCAAAATTAAGAGAAAGGTTAATTTTAAGCCTAAAAATTGAGAAAACTGCTAATTCGCGGCTAAGAATGAAAAAAATCGCCAATTTACAGCGAAAATTGTGCCAGACGCCAATTTGTGACTGAATTTGAGAAAATTCGCTAATTTACAGGTTTGAAACGCTACGACACGTCGCCGCTACAATTTTAAAAAAGCGCTAATTCGCGGTTGAAATTGAGAGAAATTCTTATTTGCACCGAAAACTGAATATACGCCAATTTGCGGATTCTGAAGGCAACTTTTCAGGCTGAAATTGGAAAAAAAAAAAACCCCCGATTTGTGGCAATAAGTGAAGAAACCGCTATTTCGCGAGTAAACTGAGAAAAATCGCTCATGCATTGCGTATGGTGAACCAAAAAATCCTAATTCGTGAAAAGTCCCTTTATTTTGCGGCTAATATTGAGGAAAACACTTAACAAAACGTTAATTTCCAGCTGATACTGAGAAAAATGCTAATCCCCTGGTAAAAAAAATTAAAAAATCGGTAATATGCTGCTAAAATTGAGGAAAACGCCAAAACTCGTGGATAATTAAGAAACATTGCTCACGGGATAAAAACGATACTTTGCTGCTAAAGTTGAGAAAATGCGCAAATTCATGGCTATGGTAGGGGGTGGGGCAAAACCGCTAATCTGCGGCTGAAATTGAGAAGAACGATACACTCGGCCAAAATTGAGAAAAGCGCTAATTTGCGGGTAGAGTCCAAAAATCGTCCTTAACTGAGAGATTGAGGCTATGATGAGGCCAGCAAGATGTCAAGATTGAAGAGTGTGCTGGCTGGGTGGAATGATGACTAAAATGTGAAATTACCCGCCTCCTTTCAACCTTACGAGATTTCAATCTGATCCCCCCCCCCCAGGACAAATTCCTACTTACGCCACTGGTTTGGGGTTTCGATCTTTGAAACCTGTGTATACCGTTTTTCTCAAATTTCAAATTGGCAACCCCAATCATGGTTGGAGCTCGAGGATATCGCTCGTGTCATAATTGCTTTGAAACTCTTATTTTTCAGAGAATTTAATGCAAAAACTCCTCCAAAAGCTCCAAGTAAAGCGCGAAATAGTAACCGCTGAGTTTTCGAAGTAATATTGGCTCTGAAGATGGAAATGTAATTGGTAATTGTTAATTACAAATTACGTCGAAAAAGTGCTTTTAACTACAAATTACCAATTACAATGGCGTGTTGTTATCAATTACAAATTACCAATTACTAATTGTAATTGAATTACGTAATTCAATTACATGTAATTCAATTACTGCCCAGCCCTGCCCATCGCCGAAGGGATAGTACGACCCCTGGGGGGTTGACTCTCAAATCTCTCCGGCTTGAATTTATTGGGTTCTGGAAAGTATTTAGGGTCATTTTGTATTGAATACACTGAAATGATTATAAAAGATCGCCTTTTTCAACGCGGACGCCGTTCGGAAATGTAAAATCCTTTGTACATTCCCTGTTTCCAATGGGTATGGGCGTTTCTGAAAATTTGACATTTGTTTTCTACTCGAATAGCATTCATTATTGGTCGAATCCCTTACCTTTCAGACACATATCCAAGTATTTCATGTCTTTCAACGGTTCAAAAGTGAAATCACCGTGGTTCTCGAAAAATGTCCATCGATGTACATCGATATTCACGGACAACAAATCTAAAATAATGTAAAGCGTCATTCCTGTTGTTTCAGCGCCAGCCATATAGAAAATAAACGCTTGGGCTGCCTTAAACTCCTCAGTCATTTCTAAAATAATAAAGGAGAGGTCACTTGATAATGTCTGGACGTCGCAACGACAACAACCTATTCTCTCGTCCGGCGAGTCCTCCGTCGTGCTATTATGCCCTGGCCCTCGACACGACTCTTCCTGTACAACTCCAGCAGAAGCTGTATGAAGTCTTTTCTGGTGTAGTTCGTTTCTGTTCGTCTTTTGGACGACTCTCTTATAATTTCGAGGAAAAAATCGGTGGCGTCGGAGTTCACAGTTTTTATCTTGAGGATGAATGAGAGAGGAGATTTAAAGACAGTTATTCATCGAAGGGCGGAGGGGTAACAAACCTTAAATAATTTCAGTAAATTTGGATGGAAAAGCCGGAAGATTTGTCTGCAACCAGTTTTAAACGATGGATCGAAAAAATCTCGCGTGTACTGCATGAATTTGCCTCTACCCGCGGAATCGTAAACGTCAACTTCAAGGTTGAAAACAGTGGAGGCTGAAAATACACGTGTGACCAGGTGACTCACTTGAGACCAAAACTGCGAAGTTGTTGTCTCATACCAATCACGCTCAACGAGAAATTAGCCATTAATTCTTTGAGGTCGACGTCCTCCCCAAGGAGTACGCGTTCTTCAAAGCATGCCAGAAAGCGGTTCGCACAAGTTTTTATCGTGTCGGACATCTCTTTCAGGTCATCGTAAAAAGTGGGTTGACTTTGCTTCGAATATATCTGCGACAAAAAAAAAAAAAAAAAAAATCACATACAGTGGATGATGGGGGACAGCAAAAAAAGAAAACTATATCCTTCCTCCACTGTGCCCCTTGATGGAATAACAAATTGCCCATCGGATTCGTTTTAATGTCAACGTGGAATCCGCGATCGGTGAAATTATTCACGAAGACGAGCTGAGCGTACTCGGGGTCGCGGACCATGTAGAATCGTTTGAGGAACAGCAAGTAAAAACCGATCACTTTGTGGGGAGCCATTTTGTTGTACATATTGGCCCACGTCAGGCCTGGAAGGAAAAATGACAAAAAAAAAAAAAAAAAATTATAGAGAAGCGTCAGGTACCCCTCCCTTCCATTTTTCATTGGCAAACAAGCTGTTCACACCGTGATGTGCCATGAGTGTACCACCGTGCATCACTACCTATAATTAATAACAATTTAATGATTTGGGAACCATAGGAATTATCTAAAAACCAACTGTATCCATACAACGGTCAGTGGCGTAGGTAGGAATTTGTCCTGGGGGGAGGGGGATCAGACTGAAATTTTGTAATGGTGAGGGGAGGGGGGTAAGTTCACATTTTAGTCATTATTCCACCCAGCCAGCACACTCTTGAATATGGACATCTTGTTGGGCTCATCATAGCCTCAATCTCTCAGTTAGGGGCGATTTTTGGACTCCACCCGCAAATTAGCGCTTTTTGGCCGAGTGTATCGTTCTTGACAATTTCAGCCGGCGGTTTTGCCCCACCCCCTCCCATAGCCATGAATTTGCGCATTTTCTCAACTTTAGCAGCAAAGTATCGTTTTTATCCCGTGAGCGATGTTTCTTAACTATCCACGAGTTTTGGCGTTTTCCTCAATTTATCAGCATATTACAGATTTTTTTAAATTTTTTAACCAGGGGGTTTGGAACTTTTCTCAGTTTTAGCTGGAAGTTAACGTTTTTCTTAAGTGTTTTCCTCAATATTAGCTGCAAAATGGGGGGAATTTTTACGGTTTAGGATTTTTTTGGTTCACCACACGCAATGCATGAGGGATTTTTCTCAGTTTACTCGCGAATTAGCGGTTTCTTCGCCTATTGCCATACATTGGCGTTTTTTTTTGTTTTTTTTTTTTTCAATTTCAGCCTGAAAGTGAAAAGTTGTCTTCAGAATCCGCAAATTGACGGAATTTTTCTCAATTTCAACTACGAATTAGCGCTTTTTTTAAATTGTAGTGGTGACGCGTCGTAACGTTTCAATAAACCTGTGAATTAGCGAATTCGAGTCACAAATTGGCGTTTGGCACAATTTTAGCTGTAAATTGGCGATTTTTCCATTTTTATCTGCAAATCATCAATTTTCTCAATTTTTAGGCTTAAAATTAACCTTTTTCTTAATTTTGACCAGGCTGATTATTTTATTTTCTAAATATTACCCGCAAATTAGCGGGTTTTCACGTTTTTCCACCGCATTAGCAAAACTATATAACTTTTATAGGTATAGATTATTCCTTCTTTTCAGTTCTAGCCGTGAATTAGCGTATTTTTAGTGCATTGGTCTCGTCGTGATGGTGGCAAACATGGGTCATGTCATGTTTTTTTCATGTTTCATAACCTCCAGAACACGAATTCAGTGGTCTCCAGAATTCATATACCTACATATTTCTTTATATATGTATATATTGGTTTATTTATTTGTAAGCTTATGGTCGTTTTCTTGTTAGCACGATAACTCTCGAAGAAATTAATTTAGCCGAATGCGCTTTGGCATAGAAATCAGTAGTCATATGACCCCGGTGTGTATTGCATTTGGGCCAAATCGGTCAAGGTGGAGGGGGGAGGGAATAGGGGTTGAACTGGTAAAAAAATCACTACAAATCACCAGTTGATTCCAGATGCATTACGTTCGGTGCGATGATTTAATTTTGAAGTAGCCTTTGATTCCCATTAAGTTCAGCTTAAATAAACCCGGCAGCAAACAGTACGAGGAAGGGTCAAACATTAACGAAACAAATCATGGTCTCAACATTATTACTTGTTTAGGGTTGCTTAGGGTATCCGTATACGAAATGAAATGCACTCTTTCCGATCGCCAGCTGCCGGAGCGAAATTTTTTAAACATTATACTATAGCCATGCATGAATTTGCCATTTATCTGAATTTTAGCCACAAAAATGCCTTCAGAACGTGCGAATTTAAATTATAAATGTAAATTTTTTTTCTAACCAGAAAATGTTCATTTATCCATCCATTTCTGTCAAAAAATCATCATTTTTAAATTATAAATTTCACGACACTTAATTCGATAATTAGTGATGTTTCTCAATTTTAGCAGCGAATTTTCGCTTTTTCTAAATTTTAGCAGCGTGGTAGCGTTTCCAACCCGTGCATTACCTACCGAGTTTTGTCAATTTTTGCCAAGAATTGGCGTTAGGCTCAATTTAAGCTCCAAATTAGCAATTTGTTCCATTTTTAACTGAGAATTAGCACTTTTTCCCAATTTGAACTGAAAATTAACGTTTTTCTTAATTTTAGCGGCGCTAATTGGTGATTTTTTTCAATTGCAGCTGCGAATTAGTGATTTTTGTCCAATTTTAACCTGAAAGCGTCTTTTATTTGTCAAAATTATAGCGTGTTTTCTCAACTTTAACCGCGGGGTTTACCCAAGTACAACACTTTTGCGTTGGTTTCCACAATTCATAGTAGATTGGCCTCTATGTATCGCGAATCAGCGATTTTGTTCTTAATTTTAGTCTGGAAGGTGCATTGCAAGACCACGAATCAGCGCTTTTTAGCAGCTATAGCCACGAATATTACCGATTTTTGTCTGATAGAGGGTCCGGGGCGAACCCCCCCCCCCCCGAATGAATGAACTTTATGATTAAATTTCATGAAATTTATGATTATGGGGGATCTATCCCCCATATCCCCCCCGTACCTACGACCCTGACAACGGTACACACTTGCTACCGATGGAAATTCTTTCGTACTAGCGCCTGAAAATACTTTGAGATACTAAAAACTCGCACAACATTTTGTAGGGCGGCAGGCCAAGCATCTTCCACTGGAATTACGCTTTTACCGTTTTGTGAAAAACCGCTTTAGAGGTCAATTAAAGCGCTAAATGAGCCTTGAGGTACTGAGGTAGTAGAAATGTTCGAAACAAGTATCTCCACTTTGGAGATTTTGGTAGTGTTCACACTCCTGTTCACACTGGGAGCCGTGCGGTGCCAACGTGCCCCTTATAAATGGGCCAAAAGTGACAGTCTTGAACTGCCGTTGGTTTCGGTTTGATTTTCCGAACACCCGAGTGGTCCAGCGAAGTCCCACGCAGAATTTGTTCCAAATTGACGCCAAAAATGAAAACAGATTCGGCGCACGGCACGTTTCGCTCTTGAAAATATCGTCGCTGTTTTGTTTATTCATCCCACGGCATAGACGAGTGCCATAAAAAGGTCGAGACCGACGATTTCCAAGTGCCACCAGCAGCAGTTGTTGTCGTCGTCGTCGTCGTCGATACCGAAAAATCCCATTGTGTGTAGTTTTTTTTTTTTTTTTTTTTTCACGCGTCGTGAGTCGATTAGAGGTACGATGATGATCCTTTATTCGTTTTATACTCGATTTCCGTAGGCTCATTATTTTATAATTAAATTAAATTTTCATATTAATGATTTAACCTTATCTCGTTTTAATGAAATGTTCCCGTAGAAGACAGGAAGTACGGCGTTTTAATGAACATTATTTTTCACGATTTTATTCTAATTAATAGTTGGAAATTGTTGTAGGCGTTCATTGTGTTGAAGTTATAATGAAATAGCGGAGACTTTTACGCCTAGAAATATCCTTTTTCTGAGTATTGTTTACGGCAATTGTTTGCTTAAGAATATCGGCATTATAAAATCGTCTAAAGCCCTAGTTCACAAACCCTGTACTTTGCGACTATAGTCACTTGCCAGTGACTATGGTGCGTAGACTCCTCAGGATTTTGTGATTTAAGGCACTGACCAGCGCCTTCCGGGAGGTTGCTGGGTCTCGGGAACTAAATCTCATGGAAACGGGAGAGAAGGTACAATGGTCTTGAGGGTCAAATGTGCAACTGCCGAGCACGGCCTGGATGTTTGACCTGAAAGGTCGATAACGTTCTTCGTGCAGCCCTTTTCTTCTTAGTTCTTTCATTCTTTAAAGGGCTCTTCCTTAACTCGCGCGTCTATAATATTCAAGAAGGTCCGAAATTACAGTCTTGAGGGAATTTTCAATGAAATCTTCTCCGTATATAAAGGTAGAATTCCGTGAAACTGTTCGGGTTTTTCTCAGTTTCTTATGGAAAATGGCCCTTAAAACAGTCTCTACTGATGTGTTTTATGCTCAGACAACAATGATGCAATGGGTCACAATGTGGCCCGCTCCATTTAAGCGGAGCTCAGCCAAGTTGGCTGTCAAGTAAGTTGACTGGTAGACAAATAACGTTTTTTAAAAATGCGGCCAATGTGTCTCTTTCGTGAATAAGCGTTTTTTCCTGGAATTTGACCGTCCTACTGGCTGTAACGACACTCGGACTGATCATTAAAGCGCTTTCGACGAAAAATCTCGTCGCTCGGAGCGAAGCCATTTACATTTTGACCCTAGTTGGAACGAGCATTCATCGGGTGCTTTACTACAGGCGACATCACGGCGATCTATTCTGGCTATATCAGCGGGGTCGAGAACTCGCTCGAGACTGCCCTAAAGATTGGCTTAAATACACCGGAATCATTAGTCAATTGTATTGCTTGGCGGGTTTGTGACAATTTAAGTTTCAAAGTTCGTTCAAGGATTAAAGCTGGGGTTATGTTTGGGTCCAGGATTTGGCGCTGTCATCGTGTGGCTTACCGGTCCTTTAGTTGAAGATTTGTCAGTCAATAGATCGATCCGAGACACCAAAATCCCTCTGAGTATTTACATTCCCATTGAGATTTCCGGATCGCTCTTCTTGGTAGTGTACCTTTTGTGTTGCATTAGCGTCATTGCTGCCGCACACATCTACCTAGCGGCTGACACTTTCTTTTTCACCATGATCCGCGTTGCAAATGGTTCGATCAAAACTTTAAGAACGAAACTCAAAAGCATGCGTGGCTCGAAAATCTATGGTAATAAAATAACATTCGCCCAATAGAAATAACTAATCACTACCGTTTGTTGCTTCCCCTCTAAACACGCGAACAGAAAGCTCCAGCTTGGCACACGTCTATGTAAAAAGTCTCGCCAAAGAACACATTTCCATTGTCGAGTAACGCTCAATTAACTTCAATAAAATAGCTCTCAAACGATGCGATAATTACCGTATGTTTAATAGATACCTACGGAAAATAGATTTAACCTACAGAACGCTCATTGTTTACGATGTCTTACACGGACTCATAAGCCTCACCTTTGCCATCCTGACCCTAAGTGTAAGGTAATGGGATGCGAATTTATCGCGGTGCTATATACGTCTTTCGCCCCTTTTCCCAGGAATCCAAAAGTTTTTTTGAATGGATGAAAATGATCATATTCGTGGGTTATTGCGTATTTCATCACTTCATCAATAGTTTCTTCGGTCAGCACTTGTTCGACCAGGCAACCACGAATACCCCTCCAGTTTTCAGCTCCTCGTTAATTTTTCTTTCTTTTTTTTTAGCAAACTAAATTGTTCACCGACTTACACACAGTGCCTTGGACCGATTACAACGTGGAATTTAGAAAGAGTTTCCACATTATGCAAATGGGAATGATGAATCCAATCATGTTGAGTGCTTGGCGAGTCTTCTACCTACAGTACCGCACATTCATGGATGTGAGTGATCGTCTTGTGTTTTATCGCTCGATTGTTTAATAATTGTTTTTTCTCGTAGTTTGCGAAAAATATTCTGTCGTATTACATGGTCCTGCGCCAGGTTGCTAATAAAAAATAATAATCAGACGGACTTTAAAATGCCAAAATAGCCGATGTTATTAATGCAGATATCACGCAGCAACTGTATACACATGAAGTCATGAATAGACGTCACGCATATCAATTTATTTACTTTTTTTTGTTGATCATTATGTTCCACACCATTTACATACAAGCGCGGCGGATGGACAGGGGTAGAACTCCTAGCACCAACCTTCCACCGGGGGGGGGGGGGGGTTCACTTTGTAAAAAAGAAATGCATAGCATTCCAGCTTCCAGGTGCATGAGCGCATAAAAACAACGGGGTGAGGGGTTTTCCATGCGAAAAACGCAATATTACTATCAATACTATCATAATCGTGTGACTATGCGTAAAAAGGTCCCTAGAGTCTGAATTGGCAAGGCCCACATCCCGCAAATTAGGCTTTATAAAATGACAATTTTACGGTCAATGAACTGACGTGATCAATTTGATATGTGGCTCTAGACCTGCACACAGGCAAACTCAGTTCCAGAAACCAATTACCTATACACACTTGGATCATGCTCTACCTATCAATGCTCATGCCGAGAAACAGACTGGAATGGAGCACTTGCCAATTTATAGCCATCAAATTCAGTTATTTGGTTAAATCTGGGTTTACCGTTGAAACTGAGCTCTGTAGCCTAAGAACCATGCTACTAAGCCAGAAAAACTTGTTACTATATCGTCTAAAAAAGTGACAATTAGCTGAATAGCCCTATATATCTGACTATCTTCAAAAATCGTTAATTTTCCAGCTCAGGGACCCCCGGGCGAGTCCCACGAATGTCTAAAAATGATAATTTATTTCCAGAATCTGAATACTATGGTGACAAATAGGCTGGCTACTATGGCGTCAATTTAGCCCAACCTCATGTCAAATTAATTTTCATTAGTCATTCGTTCACAAAAGGTTGCTGAAAGAGCCTAACTTTCACGCCCACTCATCATCAACGTGTAGGCCGTAACCCGCAGTACGGCTTTTCAACTCAATTCAATCCCGCAATACTCGGAGCACTTTACTGATGAAATGGGCGACAGATCCCTTTGAACGCTACGAATGTCGCGCTTTTTAAATTCAACCGCTTTCTTTTTAGCGAGTAAATAATGCGGACGGCGGCCCCAGATGGATTTTTATTTATTTCAGTTCAACATTACAGCAAAACAAGTATTATACCGCGCGGTATAATTTTCAATCTGGCAAATAACAGTCCCCTTCCAAAGCTGAACTAGGGAAGAGGGGTTCCGTGACTGTCATTTCTGCACGCTCTCACGTATGAATCAACGTTCGTTATGAATTCATGCAGCTCTAAGGGGTCACCTTTTAGGACCGTGCTACGTTAAAAATTAAAAAAGTCAAAATTCAGTTCCCCATTATCTACCAACTGTATCGTGAAAGGAGGGAAAAAGGGAAGGGGATAACAGTTTTGGAAATAAATGAAAACATTAGTTATATACGGTAAGTTTGGGTGGGAAGGCATGTTAGCCCATGCTCAAATTTTGCTGTTCGGGGGGAGAGGGTGTTTACATGGGGCGGGTCCAATCATTTCTCGAAGCTTGAAGGGCTCCATCATAATATCAAGGACGAACAGTGGAAGTGGTTAATGCCCGTAATAAACTAAAAGCTCTGCATATCCTGTTATTTCGAGTTCAATCGATAACGTCGTATAGGTACCTATATGCACTCCTTCATTATGGTTAGAAAGTGCGGTTTTTCTTTTTAGACCATTTCCCTCCCACCTCATTATAAAAGGTGGACCGTAAATTTTGACAATTCAACGCGAGACATGTTTGAAGACACGAATTGTGTGTTTTCATCTTCTTTGTCAGGACTTAGAGCTGCTTGCATGTGGCCGGCACGAACCAAAAACCCGTTGGCGTTGGCCATGCTGAAGTAAGTTTGAAGACAATCAAGGGGAGGAGCACCCGAAAAAAAAAGAACTGACTTTTTGGACTGACTAAATAGGATTTACTATTGGTCAATGGGAGGAATCTTAACAGGAGTTACTCTTGGACTCACGTTGAAAGTCATAGGGGAGAAAAGTATTATCGTTGAAAGCGAGGCGATCTGCTTAATAACTCTGACGCTCACCTCGTTAGACAGAATGCTGTACTATGTAGGTCATCACGACGAGTTAGAGGCGTTGATGAAAAAAGCAATTCAATTCGCCAAAGATTCACCGCCCGACTGGCACAAATGGTCACCATCGCTAAGTCGCGCATATTATTTATCAGGTGAGAAGGGATCGTCGTTATGGTTACATCGGTCTTCCTTCCTTAACAATCTCTTTTTAAGGAATGGCCGCGGCTGTTATATGGTTCGCCGTACCCGTGCTGAATTACTGGGCCGGTTACCCGCTTGTTCTCCCTATGAAAATACACACGGTTGGCCCACAGACGGGTTGGTGGTTTGCCTTTCAGTATTTTGTCTGTTCCGCCGCCATAGAAATTGTTTCACTCGTCTACTTGACGGCAGATTCCTTCTTTTTCATTCTTATCCACGCGGGAAATGGTTCTATCCAGAACTTGAGAGGAAAACTACGAAATATGAAACAAGTTACACCTGCAGATGGTAAGAAGTGTGTTGGAGTTCGAAAAAAACAATAATTCAAGAAACAAGAATAAAATTCATCTTTTCATTTCGTTCCAAAAGATCACAAAAGACACAATTACCTGAAAGAATGTATCAAACAACACCAGGAAATAATGAGGTGGAGCAATTTTTGGTCAAATTACACCTTTTTTGGTGAGTCATTTTAAATTGTACTACGTCCGCCAGGTATTTGAGGCTTTTAGAGGGCTCGTACCGAAGCCCGGTTTTGGCAGACGTCCTTCACGCAGTGTTGAGCCTCAGTTTTGGAATCCTCGCTCTCAGCGTATTTAACCCCCCTGTCCCCTTCAATCACACTATTGTACGCCATTAACGCGAGTTACCCCCACCCCCCTACCAGGAGACAATAACATTTTTAGATTGGGTCAAGATGACCCTGTTTGTCATCGTTTGCGTTTGGCATCAGTTTTTGAACAGCTATTTTGGAGAACAACTTGTTCAACAGGTTCTGGAGACATTTTTACAACGGTAGGTAATGAAGTTATTATAATCGTGAGGATTAACAGCAGGAAAAACTCTTTACGGACATACTCCAAATCCCTTGGTACGAGTGTTCGGTGCACTTCAGAAAAACCTACTACATCATGGTGTCAGCGTCTAAAACACCAATTAAACTGAGTGCTTGGACCATGTATTACTTGGAATACAAAGGTTTTGCAGAGGTTTGATCAAAATGTTTTGAGGATGCTGGAAATTACCCCAACCGCATCCACCCACCACCACCACGTTACGACTATTTTCGTTGTTTTTTTTTTCAGTTTTCAAAAAACGTACTCTCCTACTTTATGGTCCTTCATCAAGTGATTGACACAAAAGTTTAGTACTTCTTGGGGACCCCCGAAAACGAAATAAGCTGAAGGGATTATTATTGAATATCACGCACTTTTTCTTGTGTAAACTTGGTAGCTGTATAATCGTAAAATACACTTGATCGAAGAAATGGCATGGTACGAAACGCCCTTATACACCCCCCTCCCCACAGCAATCATCGCAATGACATTACCAGTTTTACATTTCTTGACGGCGACATTGTGTGGTTTGCGTTGAGACAAATATGTTTATGAAAGATGTTGTCTCCACACGTGTTTATTTCATTTTACAACCAGAACCGGTTTTCTGCCTACTTTGAGGCCATCCTCAGTGGTTCTATCTTAAAGAAGCTTTTGAGTGCAGAGCACTTCGTCCGATTTTTAACATCAATTGAAGAAATCCGGCGTGCCTGAATGCTAGAGCAGACGTGCCCGATTCGCCCTTCCTCTCGTTGCTCCCCTCTTTGCCGCCCACTAGTGGGAAAGAAAAAATACCCCTTAGGTACTTAGGCTTCAATTTTCAGTTGATATTAAAAATCGGACGAAGTGCTCTGCACTCAAAAGCTTCTTTAAGATAGAACCACTGAGGATGGCCTCAAAGTAGGCAGAAAACCGGTTCTGGTTGTAAAATAAAATAAACACGTGGGGAGACAACATCTTTCATAAACATATTTTTGTCATTACCAGTTTTGGCCGTATCTGTTTTCTAAATCGTGACCACACAGCAAGGTAGGGGGGGGGGCACATATCAAGTTTCGTGGTCATAAGGGAGTACATCAATCACTATGGGCTACAGTGAACGTTTTATAGTCGGAGAAGTCATATGGGATCACAGCTAGCAGATTCCACTCCCCTCACATCACCCTATACCTTCCGCATGCAGCAGTTCTCTTTATTGTCCACTTGAAGCCAGCCACGATGGCGAGGGGCGACTTTGATGAAAGAATGAGGGCGAGAAGAGACCGAAAAAAGGGGAAGTCCGGTGGAATTTCGTAGTGTGGTCTCAACCAAACCCAAATTTCTCGGAGTTGGATCGTTCAAAACCCAAATTTGGCAGAAGCACCTGAAACCCCCATTCTTTCGGATAGTACCGCCAGAATAGTAGTAGCCAGAATAGCGGCAAAATTCGGCCCAATTTCGAATATGGCTTTAAAAAATCCATTTAATGTATACTTTGAGGATTCGAAGAGTCTGCAACGATACGGGGTGGCGAACCTATTTTTAAGGGCGGGTAGCCGTAGGCCAACTCACCCCTAGAAGGGATGGAAAAAATTACCCAAACGAGGTAACTAATCCTGTGCAGTTGTGTGTATTGAGTCGATAAAAATCAGCCCCAAGTCCGTGGGCTGATTACTTCTCGAGTTAAGGCAGAATTTGAAGTAAAAAACGTTGTTTTTGGCTTGGTTAGTTTATTAAAATCTTCACGCACTACATTTAGTGATGAAGTCGTTTCATATGTCGTTTCTGAAGTTGTTTTTGGTGCTGAATCAAATGCACGGTTGCTCGATTTTCTGAGATAAATATTATTTGAGTTATGAATGAAACTTCCCAAAAAACACGATTTTTTCTATACTTAAATGTGCCCTAAAACATTTGTATAATGATTTACGCAGGACTGACCATTTTCTCCCATCATACGCAGGTTTTTGTGCTGAATTGAATGAGCTATAGTAGGGGTCGGTAGTAACAATACTTTTTGAGTTACTAACAAACATCTCCAGTATTTTTAAAGGATTCGTTCTCCTACTTGTTGGCGTATCTCAAAAAGTATTGACCCCAGCGATCCCTTCAAACGCTCATTCGTCGAACATTGATTATTCCTGCTCAAAATCTTTAAACACATTTTCATAGCATATCAAGGTATTATCGTTAGTAACTCAAAGAATAGGCAGAGGGCAGAGAAACGAGCCACCATGCATTCGATTCAGCGCGAAAAACTCCTTCAGAAATGACATCTACGTCAACTGCATTACTAAACGTTGGACGTGAGGATTTTTTGGGAATATTTAAGCCAAAACCCACGTTTTTTAAAATAATTTACGTCGTAACTCAAAAACTAATCGTCTTACGGACTTGTATGAAAATGATTTTTATAGACTCGGCGCACAAAACTTCGTAGGATAAGACCCCCTGTTCGGGCAAATTTCTTTCCTCCTAAAGCGATGAGTTGGCCAACGTCTACCCACCCTTTAAAGGATGTTTGCCACCCCGTATCGTTGCGGACTCTTCAAATCCTGGAAGTATACATCAAAATGAATTTTTTAAAGCCACATTTGAAGTTGGGCCGAATTTTGCCGCTGTTCTGCCTTTTTTTTAAAGCTTTATTTCCTGTACTAGGGATTTGGCTAAAGAAAAATCCATCACGGTTTTGCAAAAAAACAATTTCGCGGCTTCCTAATCCCTGAAAAAATCAATTTCGTGGGTGGTTTTGCGGAATTCAAAAAACAAATTTCACGGGTTAGGCTCTTCAGAAAGCAAAATGCGCGGTGTGGGCTCACCACAAACACCAATTAGCCTCTTTAGTAATATATTGAAACATCAAATTTCGAGGTTTTGGCTCTGGGTTGGGAGACCAATTTCGTGGGGTTGGCGCCACGGATGTTTGCTCTTAGCGTGTTCCATTCGCTCAAAATTCTAGACCAGTGGTGATTTTTCCACCTGTCCTATATCTAATATACTTACAATCTGAATTAATTAAAACATTAAGGGCCGTTTATTAATAAAATAAGTAAATAATAAATGATAATAATAAAAACGTAAATAAATTAAAATAAAAGTAAATAAAAAAATATACGCAAACCAACGGCGGCTAATGGCTTTAGCTGCATATGCCCAAAAAAAAAAAAAAAAAAAAGACCGTATTCATAGTCGTCATTCAGGCTGAGTATTCGCTTTTTTCGACTCATAACAGATAATTCACTAATTAAAACGACCAATTTGAAGTCGCTTAAGCAAATACTCAGCTTGAATGACGACTATGAATATATGAATACGGCCCTAAGCTTGTCAATGGTACAGATATAAAAATCTACACTGGTGCAGAATTTTGAGCGAATAAGAGGTCCAAAAAGGGGCAAGTTGTTCGATAAGGTGCCCTTGGTCTGCAAAGGACCGTGAGCTCTCCAAGGCAGTGCGGTTTTGAGGCCTGATGGAGGACCTCGACTCACGCTTTCTTTCACGGGACATCTGGCAATAACTCAGACCGGTTGGAATGATTTGCAGTGTGGACTAGTGTTTCGGAGGGGGGGGGGGAGATTTGCGTGACAAGTGAATTTCCAAACTGCGTGCACCGCTCTTAAACATAATTCATGTCGAAAAAATTAAAAGCCGCAGTACAGTGATGCCCGGGGCGCCCATGCCCCTTTCACATGCTGCGCTAGTGCTCCGAAAACGAAATAATCAAATTGTTTATTAAAAAGAGAGCAAGAGGGTGTGGGTGAACGCGTGTAAAGGAAAGAGGGAGAAAGTCAGCGGAGAGAGAGAGAAAGAGAATGGTAATAAAGAGACAAATATACAGTCGGAAAGTGGTAAACGATTGCAAGAAGCAGTTTTACGGATTAAATAAATATGTGGAAGATTCGCACCCAATACAAATACGCAATGAATGAAATATTCAAGTTCGTTCAGTTGGAAGGCCTTTTTTCATGAAAATTGCTGCCGATTTTTGTTTGTTTCTACTTGGAATTATCCTGAAAAAATAATGGGATTCCCTCATATTAAAAGAGCTGAGCTCAATGACAAGAGTGAGCCTAATGGCAAAAGTACGCTCGAGAAACAAGAAGTTGATCAAAATGGACGTCGACAAAGTTTTCACGACGCAGACAACGATCTTGAAGATTCTTTCCATGTGGCCTATCCCGAGTAAAACAGTCGTCGGTGCTCTGATTTCTAAGTAAGAATAAACGTGGGGGGAAAAAAAGAACGCTCCAGCACGAACGGACGCCTTCTCTTTCTGTAACGCTCTAATAGGCTGTACTGCTGGATATTGTGTGGTTCCATCGCTGGTTGCACGTACGGTCTCGTCTATAGAGTGGTGACGGAAAAAAATATCGTTCGACACGGCAATCAAATCACAATTATAACTCTGACGACCACTTGTCTTCACCGAGTCTTATACTACGTGTACTACCACGCTGAAATGGAATGGCTCGTACTTCGTGGTATCGAGCTAGCGAAGGATGCGCCCAAAAACTGGCTCAAGCGAGCTCCTTTTATGTCTATAGCCCACTGTTTCATGGGTAAATTATCTGTATAAAAAACTTTTGGTATTTAAATAAGGGGGACCCTAAAATTGAAATTTTCCCGAAAGGGTCTCTTTTCGTGCTGACATTCTGCCTGTGTCCCCTGTTGGACACTTGGGTTTCGTTGAGACCAATGAGTGATACCGAACTGCCGTTGAAATTCACCGTACCGCTAAACGGTTGGTGGTACGCGGCAACGTACGTTGGGGTTTCGATCACCTCAATCTATTGCACGGTAATATATTTGGGGGCGGACGCTTTCTTTTTCTCGCTTATTCACGTAGCGAACGGCGCCATTGACAATTTAAGGACGCACTTGAAACAAATGAAACACGAAATTCCGTCAGGAGGTTTAATCGAAAAACGTTACCAATTTGTGAAAAAATGAGTGAAACGCCTAATCCAATTTTTTTTAAGGTCATGTAAACGACGAAAAGAGGCACATTTACTTGAAAGACTGTGTTAAAAAACATCAGCTAATAATTGAGTAAGTTGGGCAGCTATCGTGTGAAGAAAAATGCAATAAATTAATTCTTTGTAGGTATTTGTGGAGGGTTGACGCTGTCTTCAGGAGTCTGATTCTTGCTGACATACTTCACGCGTATTTAAGCCTCAGTTTTGGCGCCCTGGCAGTCAGCGTACTTATACCATTAACACAATGCCCACGTTTGTTTGTTTTTTTGTACAGTTTTTCGCGTTTCGTTTTTTTTTTTTTTTAGGAGTCTGAGGCATTTCTTACTAAAGCAAAAATGATGCTCTACATAAGTTACAGCTATTTCCATCAACTCCTTAACAGTCATTTCGGAGAAATGCTCGTTCGTCAAGTGAGTTACCCCCCCCCCTCTCCCACTACCAACTTTTACTTCGGTACAAGAATGTCTTTCTCCTTTTCAAGCAAGAACAACTTTACAATGACTTGCACGACGTTCCGTGGCACGAATGCTCCACAGCTTTCAGGAAAACTTACTACATAATGCTGGCCGCTGCTAAGAAGCCTATAAAACTGAGCGCTTGGACCATGTACTTCTTGCAGTACGCCAGTTTTTCAGAAGTTAGCTTTTTTAGTTGTTGTTTCTTTAAAGCGAAAATAGGTTCGTAATTAACAAATTCGTGAATTTTTCAGTTTTCAAAAAGTATAGTGTCTTACTACATGGTCCTCCATGAATTAGTCGACAAATGAATGAAGAAGAGGATTTGAATGAAGATATTAAAACTTGAATTTCTTCGTAGATCGCCAAATAAAATGAAGTCCACTAGCAAACTTTTAGTCTATCCAACTTTACAGTTATTAGGGTTCTAAAAGTGGATCATAAGTGTAATTCCTGGCACCATGCAAATAAACTGGGCAATTTTCCTGCCAACGATTCCGACATTGCAAGAACGGTCGTGCAATCGATCTTGATCTTTAAGACCAACCACCACCATTTTCATTCATTTTCGAACAGAAACTCAACTATGCGATCAGAAACTGCTATATATTCATGTTCATGCAGAAAGCGGTCAATTTGGCCGTGCTGGCGCTGTGGCTCTACGGGTAGGTACTACGAAATCGAACACTTTGTCCCCTTGCCACCAATCTCGAAATTATGCTCCAAGAAGTACACTTTTCTCGACATATTTACTATTCTGTCCCAGAAACGGGCAATTTCACGCCAGAAAATAACCAAGTAGAAATTCACGAATTTCATAAGTTTGTTTTAGTAATGAAACGTTTTACCTACAGGTACTTATTTTATACTGGAAACTGCTACAGAACCAACTATTTAACTCTGAACACCTCCACATTTGGAATGTGACCCTCTATATATACCGTTTTCTTGAATGACCAGAAACGGTGAAATCGGGTTCAATGGCCCAAAAACGCGTAATTTTGCGATATAACCAGAAAATAAAACATAAACAACTTCAGATCGAGGAAGTTTTCGAGCCAAGTATATTTCGATTTTGGGGCGAGGGGGGATTTCAATGCCACAAACCGTCACTGTTTCTCATAGGGTCCAAAAGGGATGTCGTTATAACCCTCCAACGGTCAACGGCTGCTTTTGTGGGTTTCGGTCCCACAAAAACCGAGGTTCTTGAGCTCATTGGTTGACAGTTGCACCGGGGCGAAAATACATTTCTCTGGGCTATACATCTCCCCCCCCCCTGGCATGGTAGAGTGGGGGGAGAATTTTTGAAAGGCTTCGACTACCAATTAGATTCATGAAATTAGTTAAAGGGTCAAAAATTTCCCTAACAAACGTGTTTATTGCTGCAAATGAGGTCACATCTTGACAATTCGTCCAAAACGCGATGGATTTCCAAGTGGAGGAGACGCAGGCACAACGCACAAACAAGCGGCTAAGTATGTCGCCGCCGCTACGCCGTAATAGCAATGTATTTGCTAACTTTATTGTCAGAGCGAAAAACAGGAAATTCACTAGCAAATGACACTCTTCGATATATTTACATTTTTTTGTCGAAAAAATACGTTGACGAGCGTTCGAATTCAAAAAAATTCACCGCCATAACGGTCGTTTATTCAAGGGTGGGATGAGGGTGAATTGGCGGTTGGTGGGGTGCTTCCCAGTCCACTCTTGGAGAGGCCACTGCACTCACTGACTCGTCTCACTCACCACGATACGGAAAACGGTCAGAATTTGATTTCCAGTACAAAGAAAAATCGTTTGAGGACTTTATTATTTTCAATCTAGACACCAGAATTTCACCAGTTTTCTTGAGGTAAGCTTTTTTTGAAAGTCGTAACACGAACTTTTGTATTATATTCCTTTGATCATTGCGCTTCCTCCTCGTACTGCCAAACTTCACCCCGTCCACATGTTTCCACGCTTTTTCGTATAATTAATTGAGTACCCCTCAAACTAGTACATTTCAACAATTATTTACACTAAAAAGTAGAAGAATTAAGGGCTAATTGCGACAATTTATCTTCCCCCTTTAGTGGACTTTGTTCCAAGACTTTTAAGAATATTTTTCACCGTTGCGCGCCCTCTGATCCCTATAATTTTTGTCAAGGCGTTCGTCAAATTTCACCACGTGTTGTTCCCCCTGTTTCAGTTCATTTTGTTTGTGAATTTTCGTCGCATTGAACGACACAAAACAAGACTCCCCCCCATCAGCCATGCCCCACAGTGAAAACGTACACCCCGACAGGATCAAATCCTTCAAAAACTACGGGAAAAGCAACGAGGTAAGTGCGACTCTTTTGTTTCATTTTGGTGGTCACTGTATGACTAGTCAACTTGTTGTACCTTTTTGGAGTCTACCAATCTGGCCACTGCCAAGCAGCTACTTTGAGGCTGCAGCGAGTCATATTGAGTTCAAAAAATTGAAAAAGCGTATTATGAGAAAGGTTGAAATGTTGGTCAAACCCCTAGCATTAGTAGTGACAGCCAAGCTGTTACGGGCTACAAAAACCATCATTGTTGTACTGAAAATGTTTATTTTGTGGACTCTGACGGGTTGATGCGCTTGGCCACAACTTTTTCAGCTTATACTGACTGAACAGCTACCCAGCGACTCCAGGCAGTGCTGTCCCAAAGGGTAGTGCCTTCATGGTCTTCTCATTTTGGGGATAACTGATGCCCATCCTACAATGAGATTCCTTGCTACCTTCATATGAAACCCCTTCCCCCTTACTGCGAGCCACGAGGATGGCTAAAAGCCTCTAACCGCTCTAAATCATTCTCCAAGGGCCTCGTTTCTTCCAAAGATTGAAAATATGAGGGCTGAAGCGTCTATGAGGAAGACTACGAGTGGCAGTGCCTGATTCAACGCTAGGACGATGTAGGTTGCAGCCTACACGCTTCTATATCAGGCCCAGTGTGATTCTGGGGATGAAATTTCAAGTTTCTGGACCAATGAATCATTTGTGGAACAATACTGGAGGAGAATACTCTAATTTTACGGATCAAAATACACTCCCCCCCCCCTCAGAAACAATATTTCATTCGCTAAATGAAGGTGAGACTTGGAGGGGGTGGTCAGAGAGGCTCAACTCGGAGGGCATACGTGAGGGAATGCCTACATGTCTGCCCTTCCTGGGCGCCTTTCGCGGAGGGGAACGCTGAGAACCAATGTGAAAGGTTTCCTTCCAAGAGATTTTTCCTCAGGATGACCCTGTGAATGATGATGCCGTTGAGGGAGTGGACCTGAGGAGTGGTAGGTCCCAGGTCCCCCCCGTTTGGGGAGGGTTGAATCAAAAGGTTTTGGAGAATCCTCGTCCAGTTATGTAGTTGGTTGAAGAGCTGCGAATTGAACGGAATCGTCCGGTTGGGCTGAGGTAATTAATTAGTTTGAATTCGCCCCACAGGAATTGCGAAGACGGCGTAATGAAGTCAACGTCGAGTTGCGTAAGGCGAAAAAAGACGAACAAATGTGTAAAAGGAGGAACATTAGTCTCAGCGAAGAGTCATTGAATCCTCCACTTCAAGAATCCAATAGCCCTAAGTCACCTTCGGCGCTGTCTTTGGACGAAATTGTCACTCGTAAATTATTTCATTTTAACCATTTTATCGCTCTTTTTTATAATGAATTAAAAAAAAAAATCGATCAGATATGCACAGCAATAAAGAGGATGTACTGCTTTTCGCGACCCAGGCAGCGAGGAAAACTCTGAGCCGTGAAAAAAATCCGCCTATTGACCTGTTGATCAGTCACGGCATTGTTCCTCGTTGCGTCGAATTTCTGTCCTACGACCACAAGTACGGTGAAAGGAGACGCAAAAAGTTGTCCTCGATTAACGGGTCCCCCCCGTGTATATTTTTTTTTTTGTAGTCCGATGCTTCAATTTGAAGCCGCGTGGGCTTTAACGAATGTGGCGTCTGGAACGCCCGCTCAAACCAAGACTGTCGTTGACGCTGGGGCCGTACCGATTTTTGTCCAGTTGCTCTCTTCGTCGTCGGCACACGTGGCGGAACAAGCTGTTTGGGCTTTGGGGAATATCGCTGGTAACGTATTTTTTGAGTGAAAGAATTCAGATGAACATGTGTATATTGTGTATTTTCTTGCAAAGGCGACGGGCCTCCTGCCCGCGACATAGTTCTCAAGAGCGGAGCTATGCCCGCCATGTTGAGTCTCCTGAAGCCTAACGTTCCTGTAAGTTCTGAGATTGTTTTTTGTCTTCACTGCTTGATTGATGAACTCCCTTTTTTCAGATTTCGTTCCTGAGAAACGTGGTGTGGAGTTTATCAAACTTTTGCCGTAACAAGTCGCCTCCTCCGCCATTTGAAATCGTTCAAACCTGTATTCCCCACTTGGCTCGAATCCTTGACTACCCCGACGATGACGTTATCGGTATGGAAACAAAAAATAGTTTGTTTTCGATTTGGGGGGTGTCTAAAAATTTTGATTTGCAGCCGACACTTGTTGGGCTCTCTCGTATTTGACTGATGGGCCCAATGAGAAAATCCAAGCGGTCGTGGACGCGAACGTCGTACCAAAGTTGGTTGAGCAGCTCAGCTGCCCTAAAGTGAACGTTCTGGCTCCTGCTTTGAGAACTATCGGTAACATCGTTAGCGGGAACGATACCCAGGTAATTGTGTACTTTACCATTTAAAAAGTTTCCGTCGTGATTCACCGCATTGATTCCTTAAGACTGACGCCGTCATAAAAGCCGGTGGACTTCGCTACCTTGGCCAGCTCCTTCTTCACGACAGGCACAACATCGTGAAAGAAGCGGCGTGGGCCATTTCAAACATTACCGCGGGTAGTAGCGATCAAATTGATGGCGTGATTCAGGAAGGTCTACTATCGCCTCTTCTTAACGTCATGCTCAAGGTACCTAAAATTGCCCCTCTCCGCACTTTTTTTGGGGTGCCTATATTTGCGAATCTTTCACAGGGAGACTTTAGATCTCAAAAAGAAGCCGCCTGGGCGATTACAAATCTGACGGCCGGAGGAAACATCGAACAATTGTCCGCACTGGTGCAAGCTGGAGTTGTGAGCCACTTGTGCGCCCTGCTGAATTCAAAGGATTCCAAGACTATTATGGTCGTACTGGACGGACTAATGAATCTTCTTAACGTGAGAGCCTCCACCCACCCTCGCCAAACCAATCCTTTTTTTATTATTTTTTTTTTTTTTTTTGTCGCTCTCCTTTTAAAGGCCGCTGCCAGGGCTGGTGAGAGTGATACTTTGGCCGTACAAATTGAAGAATGCGACGGGCTGGACAAACTCGAATCACTTCAGGAACATGAAAATGAACAGATTTACCAAAAAGTCGTCACTATTATCGACACGTATTTTAGTGATCAAGTAAGTAATCAGTGAAGGGAGGGGGCGAGGTTGATTGAGGTTTTTACGTCACGCTATTAATTTTTTTTTTTTGTTACAGAACGAACAAATCGTTGCTCCGCCCGGTGAAATTGACGGTCAATTAACGTTCAGCAACGTCGAACATTCTCCGACTGGTGCTTACCGACTTTAATGGCGAAAATAAAAATTGTTTCTGTCCTACACAAGGCTGACTAGAGTACGAATCTTATTTTTTTGATAGATTATTACTCGTTTAGTTTAACTCTGTCGTGATGCTCTTTTTTTTCTGATCGTCAATTTAAAACAACTTGTTAAATTAGCCCATTGGCTTTTTATAGGGAAATCGCCCCCCCCACTGTAATGGTTTGTCCTCTGGCGTTTTTGAAAGATTCGTACTATTTAAGTGAATTTTTACTATAAACATTCTTTTTTTACGTTATTTGATATATACGCTGGATCCTTCCCCTGTGAAAATCGGGTTCAAAAAACAAGATGCCTGCGGAACTGAGACTTGCCACCGTTTTCTCACGTTGCGATTGAGAATTTTGGTCCATGTCAATTTAAATCTGAGGACAACATAAAAATAGCATCAAAAGCTTAATATTCCGGTAGGAAGCAGACAATGATGCTCTAAAATTGACTAATTATAGACGTGAAACTTGGGATTTCGTCGTTAGAACTTGCCCTGAAAATGTATTTCTTCACGTTAGTAAGGATACAGAAGGAGTGGACAACACCGAATTGGAACATTTCTGAGCCCCGGATTTTCTTTCTCCCTTGAATTCACAGGTCAATCAACAGCGCCTGACAAGACTCGTGACACTAAAAACCCGCAAAACACAACTGAACGACCAGTTGAGCTTCCTCGTCAAGAGGTTCAATCGGGGTAAAATAAGCCGAGAAATCTTCATTTTATCAATAATTTTCCAGCGATTTTGGCAGCGTTAAATCAAAATGGGCAATTTTTCCAAGGCATGTCAGACAGAAACACTGATTTGACCTGGTTTTAATTTTTCCTAGTTAACCAAAAATAAATGGGGAGGAGTCCAACAAGACGAACAAAATTGTTTTTTGAGTCTGAATTTTGACCATTTTGGGCGCCCTCATTGTCGCATGATGTAAGGAAAAAAGCACTTCACGATTTCGCCCTATTATTTTGATTGGTCAAAACCTAGGGAACATGCTCAAAAATCTCAAACAATCGACATTTCACAGCGTGCTGTTTTCCCCTGTAAATTCTACAAATTTTTCCAGGGGGAGGGCGGGGGTCATAGATCACCGCGTCGCGGTCGGGCGTTGAAGGACCGCACGGTGTTATATCCTATTGTAATTAAAGTGGTTGTCACGTTGATGCCGCCAGTGTTATTTCATTTTACACCCCTCTACTTACAATGATTCCCTCTGTTTTGTTGAGTTAAATTGTCCCGTAACTTTTTCAAAAATGGTGTGTAGCACTTTTAAACTGCGCTCAAACCAACGCGAATTCGCCGAAACATGGCATTCTGGCGTTCAAAACATTTGACGTGGCATTTCCATCGCGAATTCTCGGTGGATTCACGAAATCGTGTTGGTTTGAGAGCCGCTTTGTAGAAAAAACGGGATTACCCAAAAAAAGACCCCCCCCCCCCTCTCAAATAAGATACAGCCGGTTTTGGCTTCATTGAAAGGTATCAATGATCGGCTCCAATATATTTTCAAAAAATTATTTAAGAAAAGGAGTAAAATAAATGTCAAATTGATGTAATTAAGGCAGATTCCTCATTTAACGATATTTCGCTGTTTACTTCGCCAAAAATAGTGGGATTTAAACGATTTAAAAAAAATTAAACGAAAAATAAAAAAATGTTCCTTAAAACAAGTGCAGGTGATTATAACCAAAGTAAAGACGATAGCAGAAATTTTTCAGCTTTTCTCCGGCTTCCACGGAGAACATTTCCCTGATTTCTGAAGGGCACAAAAAACAAGGGGGCCGGTCTTTTACCGTTTATCAAGTTCCCCCCATATGAAGCTTGAAGACGAATCTTCTTTTCAGTCGTTGACGCTGGATTCTGATAAATCGAGAAGTCCTCGAAATGTCGGTGAGTTTTGACGAAAAATTCCCTTTTGTTGAAGTTTTTGGGAGTGTTTGGTTGTCGGGCAAGGCGGGAGGAGGCAATAATCAAAAATTGTCAAAAATGACAAAAAATATTTGCCGTTAGCTCACCTTTTGGCGTTTGAATGTTCATAAGATGTCTAATTGTTCGATTTATTCGTGGATTTTTTTAAATATTGATATTATAGTGTCTCAATTAAGCGAAATCCTGAGTTTGGGTGGTTGGCGAATTCTGAGGCCACCGATTTTGATTTAGCGAATCCCTGCCATCTTCTGGTTTTGTTTTTTTTGTTTTTTGTTTTTTTTCTGATAAGCTCATTTTATGCCTTCACGAACGCACGTTTTATGGCTGGTCATGACACTTTTTCGTCTTGTACTCGAGCTTTTGAAGATGACTCGTTTTATTTTTTTCTATTAAAATGACGAGGGAAAAAAAAGAAATCGTGTCCCTCTATTTGTACTGAGAGCCATAGCGCCCCAAGCGTCTCACTTTCCACTCATGTTCGACTCCGAGGGCAACAAAGCTCTCCCTTTTCCGTTTGTTTCTTTTCACACTCCTCTCACTCCTTCCATCCTTGTTACATTTTTTTTTTTCTCGGGAGTTCTCTCCGTAGGGTAAAATTGTACGGGCTTTACCCGAAAAATCGACGGCATCGCGAGCATTTTCGTACTATTTTTAGGGCTGGTTCTAAACGTCACTTCGAGTGGGATAAAAACCCTCTGAGATAATTGTTTTAAATTCGATATAGAAACGCGCAGTCGAGTTCATTCGCTTCCGTGTTCGTGAGTGAGTTACACAAAAACTTTTTTTTTTTTTTTTTCCTCCCCCGTCGAAAAAAGTGCAGGGCTCGCGTTATCATGGAGGTGGACTTGGAGGCGGTGGTGGAGAATCCAACCCCTCATCGATGGGACTGAAAGACACTAAATTGGCTGCATACCGAGATCGAGGAGCTTTCAAGTAAGCGTTTTTTTTACTAGTGAAAATTCGCAAAATTTGTCCTTACGAGACGACTATCTCCCCGTCTCCGCCCCCTTCCAACGAAGGGATAGGCCTTTTTTCACGAACTGTTAGCCTGCGACTGGCCCAGGAACTGATATAGCCTTGAAGGATCATCTGGGTAAATAAAAGATCCGCTGATTTTTCCCTCTCAAAAACAAGGAACAGCCGGAGATGTCCTCGATCATATGATGCGAGCTGTCAGGGGGCGGCGGGGATATTGGCAGTTTTTGGTAGAAAACGGGGGAGTTACCCGTCGAGTATTGTATGATTATGGTAATTTCGGTATAAAAAAGAGGATAACAAAATCTCAATCTCTGTGCTCGTGCGAACAATTGATTTGCGCAACTACTCCATAGAAATATTTATAGGTCATCTCTTCCTCTCCTCGATTTTCATTTTCATTTTGTCTGTGTTTCGAAATTTCAAGGTGGAATAAAATTGAAAAGTAATCGTCAAATTGATGACGAGGTTAACGAAGGTTCTCAAGTTTATGAATATCTTGTCAAAACGCCAATTTTCTCGGTTTAATGTCGTCAGTTTTTAACAATTCGACACAAATGCCAACGGGTTTATAATCCGTTCCTTTTGTACTGCTGGACGCAGTTGGGCCCTGAGGGCCAGATAATTTGTTGGATGATTGACTCTCCTTTTGGTGACAGTTTGGAGTAGAGGCACGACGCCAAGGGCGAGTAACGTAATTGATGACGAACGACGTCACGGCTGTGACGAAATCAAGCCGTTGGTCTTGCTGGCATTGGGTGTACCATGTGACGTTTTTTATAGACGTACCAAGGTGTCCGCTGAAATTGTGAAGGACATGAAGGATCCTAGGGAACCGCTTTGTTTCCTTGCTCTAATCAGTTTTCTCTGTCTGCCTGTTCAAAAGCGACCCTGCTGGCGCCTGTGGTGGTGTGATTCAAAATTTGTATGCAAGAACTGTGCCTAAGCTGGGAACCACCTCCGTCCGAGTCTGAATTGAATGGTTTCGGGCCAATTTGTTAGGGAGCTGCCCGCGGTTCTCACAATTACGCATTCGAATATAAGCTTTAAGGCCCGTATTTATGAACGTTCCTTCAACAGTTCCTCGACTTGAAGTCAAGGCGTTCTCGAGAAAGGTTCCCTTTGCTGAAAAGGATGCCTTGACCATTTTTCGTATATAGAAACTTTCCTTCACTTGGCTCAGGGCTTCCTTTACCAAGGTCGCCTTCAAGGCACTAAAAAGGAACGATTTAGGAACGATAAAAAGGAACGAAAGCGCCGTTTCGTTCTGAAGTGCGCCAGTACAGGAGTGAAACAAATCATCTCGTTTGAATATGAATATTGTTTTTATGACTTTTTATGGCTGAAATAATTTCACTGAAAGGTGCCCGGCAAAAGATGGAGGGTCCCACCATCTCCGTGCCGACTTCCTGCCAGGGAGCTGTCGACAATGATACAGCAGCCATGGCCGAGGTTATGAATTTCGTTCTCCGAGATGACGACGGAGTACTTGTCCCGACGGAAAGTGAGTGTGAGGCAGGGCCCGTTCAAGCAATCTGCCTCCTTCCTCATTTTCTTCATCCCTCTTACGACGGTTCGCATAGTTGTTTTGACGAACCTTCCGAGAGTATTCCAGCTCAAGAGGGCCAATCGACCGCCAATCACTGCAGTGCACCCTAACAATAATTTACTTTGTGAAGCAAATATTCGATGAAGTCATCATTTCCTTCCATAGTTTTTTTTTTTTTTTTTTGTTACTTCCACACCGAAATGCAAAACCAAATTGAGGTAACAGATATGGCCGGTCGTCAACTGGAAGCGTTTTCGAGCGGCGCTATACAACGCGCGTACATCCAAAAAGGCTTAAATTGAACTCACTGCATCTAAGCCTGCAGTGGACGATGTCACATTGAATTTGAGCCTTTGGGATGTACGCTCGTTGTCGCTCCCGTTGAGGCTTCCAGTGAACGACCGACCTAATGGAAGTGAAGGAAGCCTCAAGCAGATCACAAGCTACCTTGGTTCAAGGAACGATTTTTACCAAGGCTTCCTTGAAGTCAAGGTAGCCTTCAACTCGAGGAAGTTTCATGAATACGAAAACTTGTCAAGGAAGGCTTCTCAAGGACGCCTTGACTCAAGGGAGCTTCAAGGAACGTTAATAAATACGGGCCTAAGTTCTTTAACGCTAGCTCTGTCGCATATGCTGCTGCCGGCTATCTCCGCGTCACTTATTGCAGTGGAGCGGTGACCGTTGATGTAATAATGGTCATTTATTACTAAGGTTGCCCCATTGAAACCATCTGCCGTCTGTAATTTGGTTGTGAAAGTGTACAAATTGTTGAGGCGTGAATGGATAGGGTGTGGGCGTGGTCCGATTCTCGGGTAACCGTCGCGTAGTTGGCCACTGCACCTCACAGTTTGAAGTGATTTGTTACCAATCGGGCGTTGTCGCTGGAATCATGTGCCGAGGCTGCCGACTGATGTAACCCCTGCTCCTCGGTCTGTTTTCTGTTCCTGAGGTGGTTGGCTGACCCTTTCGCCAAGCTGATCGGGTCGGCGGTGCCTAATCTTGTTGACTTGAACGAATTGCCGGAGCTTCCTTCCACCTGCAATGTTGTCAGTTCAGAGACTCGTGGTGTTATATGAGGCTCTTTGCATTTTTCTTTTCTTTTCCGCGCGCCGTACGGGTTTGTGTAGTTGCGAACTTTAAAGAGTACCGACAGCGCCGACCGTTGTCTGAGTTCCTCTCTCCCACGAGGAATTTACCAGGTTGAAGCTTCGTTGTCTACTCTTAACCCTGTCATTGGCCTTCTTCGAGATTTAGCGACGCCCTGGGGCGTTCTGCAGCTCTTCTTGAACCATGTGTACGAGGGTTGCGAGGAAGTTGGGGTCGGCTGATCTGTCTGTAAAGGAGAAACACCCAGCGGTACTTCCAAATCATAGTCACTAGACTCAATAGAAATAGAGTCATAGCGAGCGTTCCCCTCGTGAATCCAGTTATCCGCTCACACGCCGCACGCCAAGACAAGGGAGGCTTTCATGCCCAGTAAAAACTAATTAGGAAAGTACAGTTCTAGTGGCACTCGTAGAAATAAAATCTTGAATAAGCCACGAGAAACCCGAGCAAAGGTGGAGGCTGGGTGGCCCGAAAGGGCCGGTCTTCGATGCAGTGGCCTATTCAGACGATCGGGTGGCTGGGTCCTGGAGGACTTTCGTCGAGGATCGAGAGGCTCTTCTGGCAGTTCAGACCCAGTTGGTCTTCGCGGGAGGTCCGTCTGGAGGTTTCCTTTCGTGGCATAGAACCGTCGAAAACCGATAGAGGTCCGGAGGCCACTGCGGCAGGCGTTGATTTAGGTGGCTAGGGTATACAAGACCCACAGAGGGCACCCAAGCAAAAGGAAATGTTCCCGTGTAGGTCCGTTCTGAGACTATTTTCTGCCCAAACCGATAAGTATGGAGGCGAAATGGTTAGTTTCTGCCACTTTTAGGCAGTTTTTGGAACAAACTTTCCTCATTCCGCCCTTTAATTGTGGGTAATTGTTGCCCTCGCCCTCCCTAAAGACGGGATGACTTATAATAACACATTTACTGATTTTTTTTGCTTACAGCTGAAAGCATGGAAGCCTCTCAGTTTCTGGTTCAGTGGGAGGAACATCCATCTCATTTGGCCACCAGGCTTGGCTACTTGCTCGAACATCAGTCCCTCGTTGATGTAACACTTATGTGTAACACTCATACGCTTAAAGTTCATAGGGCGGTGTTGGCAGCTTGCAGCCCGTATTTCGAGGTATTGTCTTGGTTTTACAGCGTTCTTGGGACAGTTTTTTTTTTTAGCAATGTGATTCTTTTTTTTTCAGAGGCAACTTGGGAACCATCCTTTAATAGTTTTGAAGGACATGAAGTTCTCGGTTTTAAAATCTCTCGTAGAGTTCATGTACTGCGGAGAGACGAGTGTCTCCGAGGAAAATTTAACGCCTCTTCTCGAAGCTGCCAAATTTTTTGAGGTGATTTCTCGTTCCCCCTTCTCCCTCAGTTTTAATTGTTTGCTTAACCCGCGCTTTCTGTTCCAGGTAAAAGGCTTGTCCGCTATGACCAAAGAGTCAGTGTGCGCTCCTTCAACGCCTTTGGGTGCTAAAACATTCAACGGCGCCTCTGTCACTGCTCCTTGTAAGTTTTTTTCACATCAAAAATTATTTGTTTGATCCTATTTTTTCTTTTCCTCAGCGGGAGCTTTCATCGGAAGTACCACGCCCAGAAGTACTGTCGGTTTGGGTGGTGGGGCAAGTAGCAGCGGCATGAGTCGCGGTCGAGGCCGAGGGCGGGGTAGACCGCCTTTGAATCCAACGACTAAAGTCGGCTCACCGACGGAATCGGCTCAAATACTTTTGTCGTTGTCCAATACGACTGACCCACTCGCGCCTGTCCCCTCGTCAGCGTTACCACAGTCCTCGTCGTCGATTCACCAACATCAGAACTTGTACAAAAATTCACACAGTCAGCCCACGAATAAAACACCCAACTCTGTTTCTGGTGAAAACAAGGTAAAACTTAAAACGTTTTCCACCATTGAATTAATTTGAGGAAAAAAAAAGAGGAGAATAGAGAAGGGAGTGAATGTTGTCTCACTCAGGTGCTCCAAGTGTCTGATAGCATTTGTTTCTCCCAGTATATCGCGTCTATTCATGCCAGACGCAATAAACGCGCAAAATGCATCCCGAGGCATGACATGTCTGTTTTAGTTGGGACCGTCTAAATTTGGCCCGTACGAACCGAGGCGAAGAGGCAGGAAAAGGGGAGCGGTCAACTCGGCCTTCAGGGACCGCCTTTTACGCGAACAGGACACTCACAAAGTTTTAGAAAATCTTAAAAGAGATCTCACGGATGACAGTAAGTTGTCTTTTAGTGTGCGTTGTGGGGGTCATTCACTATATTTTGTGTGTCGCCTTCCACAGATGAAACGTCCTCCCCTTTACTTAGTTCCCTGCTATCGGGGAAACCACCGTCGAGTGTGTCTGTTGGTCTGGACAAGACACCGGGGTCGTCGACTGGTGGATCGTCGGACTATGTGGCGACAAAGCTTTTAAAAGAGATAGGCCTGCCGAGCAACGTGCCTTTACTGATGGACAGCGGGGATGGGAAATTAGTTACTTTGACCGAAGAAGTCTTAAAGTCCGTTGGGTTTGATCCCGAAGGTCAAATTCACGTCCAAGGTATGTCTTTTTCTAGTATAAGCCTTTGAATTGAAATTGAATGGCGGTGGGGATGTGCCTTTGGTGTGTCGTGTTTAAAGGACCGTCTTTGAGTGATGCGAAATACAAAAAACCAAATAATTTTTTGATGACGTCAAAACCGGTGAATCGTCAACTGTCCATAGGCGGTAGAATGGACTCTTTGATCAAACAGGAGCATCTAGATCTGTCGAAAGTGAAGAAGGAGATGTCCGAAAGTGAGCCAAACGACGATGAATTGATTCAAAAGTTGAGGACTGGTGCGGCCTGTGAAGCTCAAAATGATCCGGACGCCGTCGTTCTCTACGCTGTGTCTGACGATAAAAACGTAAATTCGTACCGTTGTTTAAGGTTACAACCGTTCTTTTAATTATTTTTATGAATTCCGACAGGTGGAGCAAAAATTCGTTTTGTCCGCTAAAGAAGTTGAAACCTTGAAGATGCTGAACGCCCAATTGGATAAACACAAGAAGGAATTGAGAGATCTTCAACGACAGCAAGAAAGTCATATGCAACAAGATGACAGCGGCTGTGTCGCCGATGGCAACGGTGGCGAGGACAAATGCGACTCCCTGGGATCGACCGGAAGTGATTCGACGACCAGTCGAATCGCCGTTCTAAAATTGAAAATCAACGAAGTCAAATCGCTGTTGCTGCAAATGATGAACATCGCTCAGGGGATCAAACCGAGAAATAATGGACGACCGACCCTGGACGCATTCCACATGGTGACCGAACCGGAAATGGTGGACGTTGGTGACAGTGTCGATTTACAGTTGAGCGACAAACCGCGAATTGTCTACGAGTTTGTCGACAATAACGGTAGTTTGAGAATACGTACAAATACAAAGTTGACCACTGACAACGATTCATTCTTAGGCGATAAAATCGACGGCTACCAACTGCGAAACCCCGTCGTCCCCGACAAAAAGGAGAACAATAAGGACGAATTCATGGGCCTGTTTGAAATGGTGTGCGATAGTGGAGAGAATCCAGTGGAGGATGACGTGAGTCCGTTACTCAGTGAAAGTGGTCGGGTTGTGCACGGTAATTCGGCCGAACCCTCGCCCAGTGGTGACCATCACCATTCGTCCGCTACGTTTCACGTTCTCGAAGACGACGACGTTCACGACGGCGCCGGTGAGACGATCTCATATGAAATTGACGGCATGATGAACGACGAGGGACATAATATCGTCATCGAAGGCGACGGTGACACTGAAGTGGGCGGTGATGTCAAGGACGCTGAAGAGGATGGCACTTCGTCCGATTTCAAGTATATTATGAACGTCGTCTACGATAGTGATCACGTCATTTATGACGCTGCTAATCTACCCTCCGCTGCACAGGTACGTTAACGGTGGCTATGGGGAATCGTTGTTGAGTATGTGGTGGGAGGGGGGAGGATGGTTCAAGTAGGCCACTTTCTTGTGTAAGGCGTTACATGCCCGTTCGTTCTTTTAAAATGATGGGATATTACAGGAAGACGACACGGGCGAATACATTGTTTACTCGGAAGAGGACTCCTCCAGACATCACGTTGACGACAGTCACCACCCTGAAGATAGCGATTGTAAAAACGACGTTCTAACCGGCGTCCAACATAATGATTTGGCCGGTGAAGTTGATTTTGTCGAACTTGACGACGATCGGTCCACCGATGAAACTCAATTGATGCGCAGGGAAAATTCGCCGCCTGTAAAAAAACCCCGGCTTCAGGTTGATCCACTCTAGTCTTTTTTTCTTCTTAAAACGTTTCTTTTCTTTTTGTAAATCGTGCCCTCTTTTATTTTCTTCCATTTGAACGTTACCAGTTTTCCCTTTTTTATCCGTAATTTTTGTAAATTGACGGCCCCCCCCCGGAGTTGATTAAGCCGCTCATTTACTGGATTAGGGGTATAATGTAATAGTAAAACAAAATAAAAACTGTATATAAAGAAAAAATTAGGTTTGCATTTATTGGTTAATGTAGTTGCAAAATACTTAAGTCCGAGATATTCGCTGCTCGTTTGTCATTTTTATTCGCCTCTTTACCGTTCATTTTCAAAATTCTATCCGTAAAATAAAGGTAATAGGACGTAAATTCAACCAATAAATTGCTGACTTTAGTCAAGAACCTGAAACCAAAGGCTTCGGCCTACTTCACGGCGATTTTTTTTCTCTGTAGGCACAAATCCCCCTACCCTCTCTCACACAAAGGGTAGTCTATAGGACTCATTTTCGCTTATTATACCCTCAAAATGCGTAGTCCAGAACTAAATCAAGCCATTAGTGTGCGTGTAAGTGTGAGCGTGTCAAAAAAATTGTAAATTGAGCTTAAATGAGGGGGAGAAATCCCCCTTGGGACGTGAAAAAATCCTTTCCAAATAAATGAATATTTACTGTAGCGAAATTGAGAGGGTTTACCTCCGCTTTCAATTATTTATTACCCCGAAAAAGTGTATTCTTTGAATTATTTATTGGAGTGTAGCGAAAACGAAATATTTTTTAAATGAAAATTGTATATAATTGTAAAGTTTATTTACAAAGAAACGCATTGTAATTAAGGATAAACAAGGGGGGTGATTGAATGAGGCGTGGTTGCGGAATTGTGTTTATTGGTATATTGTGTAAAATAGTTAGGAGTCTACACGGTTTGCGCAACTTGGAAATTGAATGAACAGCGCCCCTCTCAATTGTGTATGATTTTGTCTTATAATCGTCAGTGTGACACAGCATCTTTCATTTTAACAACGCCAACAATGCAACAACAACAAAAATTGTTACAAAAATTTAATTCTGTTCAAAAGAAATAAATATAATATTTAATTTTCTATTTCGAGATGAAGTAAAACTGACTTTCTCTGTCTATGCCTCTAGCCCATCCTCCTATTCTGTAACTCTCAAGGCGTGCGTTAACAAAATTAACTAGATGAATGATTGAAAGTTATCAATTATTTTGATAATTTTTCTTACGCCCGCATTCTGAGTTACAGACGGGGCAGGACAGCGAAAGAGAAGGAGAAGAAGAAAATAGAACCCTAAATCCCAAAAATAAAACAAATGAACTAAATACGGCTTAAAACTTTGATAATAATAGGTCTGTTCAAGCAAGGTGTTTGGAAGTACTTTAATGGTGGATTTCACCACCTCTGCTTAAGGTCTGGCTTAACTAAGCCAAACCTTGTTTACATAAAATTCAATGCATTTTTTCTCTCAAGACCAACTAAGGCCCAATTTCACCAACTTCTTAAACCACGATCAACCACTAATCATGATTACAATGTAAACACTTATATCGGAATGCATATGGGTCGTCATTGGCAACTAATCGCGATCACCTTTGAACGAGATCAATTTTGTTGGTGACAATGGGCCTAAATGTTAAGCCGAGGTGATGAAATCAACCATAAACCTTTTTTCTGCAATTATGGTGGATTTCTTCACCACCTCGGCTTAAAATTAAGTCGGACTCAAGAAAGAAAATGCTGTGACGAACAGACTAAAACTTCCGAAATCCCGGAGACGAAAACAAAGGGACCGGGCCAAGGAGAAAAAAGGGACTAAACCGACGTGTTTTTGAACATATTATTTCATATATTCATCAAAATTTTGAGGGAATTATAACATATACAATTCAGGGGGGGGTCAACAGGGATTTTTACGAAAGATTAAAAGAATAAGGATAACTTATAAAACTCACCAGATATGAAAGGGTGGTAGGAGACGCTCTTGGTTCGGGAGATCGGAAAAGAATAATTCTCACTTTTTATTTCTCTAAAAGGGAAGAAAAAAAAGGGGGGAGAAAAAGGAGGAATAAAATTTATTATATTTCTTGGCTGTCAGCACCTTCTTCTTTTTTGTTGCGTCGTCAACGGGACTTATGATAGGGGACCGCCTTCATTCGGTCGCAGGGCATGACCCTTTTAAGGCAGGGTATTTGGGAGACACAGAGATCCTTTCGGCGCCTTTAGCTTCTTTAGCTGGACAGAAAGGTCCCGTATTTGTGCTCCCATCACCTACTTATTTGTGACATGGGTCACAACTTCCCCCCTCCGCTGATTTGCGAAGCAAATGGGGGCGTGAGTACAAAACTCGAAATTTTTGGGTAATAAATGAGACTGGGGAATGCTGCGGAATAGGGTCGCTGACGGCGGAAAATCGTATTGGATTGGGGCTTTGGAACTGGATATAAGGCGGATGGTGAGTTTGTGATGATTACTGGGGGAGAATGATTTCTTTTATGAATACAGTACTGAAATGACTAGGGTGAGTGACATATTTATGTACATCGAGTTCGAGAAATGTGGTGCGGTGAGTCGTAGCAATTACGAGCGTTGGTGTGCGAAGACAGATGATGGCATGACGGGATGAAATATTGGCGGGGACGTCGCCGTTGCAATTTCGATGTTTCGGAGGTGTACGGTTGATAGACGACTTCGTCTTGATGTGGTGGGGGACATTAGATTTCTTAAAAGGGTCAAACAGTAAAAAATTGCGTCATGTGCCTCCCGCACAGAATATTGGGCAAAAAATGAAGGCCCAGATTGGCAAGGACGACTCTTGATTCTTGGCTACTATGCAGGGTACAGGGGCACCCGCACCATGCCCGGTTTCGGTTCATGGCGCAAGCCAGCATCCCCAGCTCTGAAAGACTCACCTCCACGTCGTGCCTCTCGGGCGCGGGTGGCTGGCCACCAGTTACGGCTAACGAGCCGAGCTGAGTGACGGGACCGACTCTGCTGGGGAGTCTGGGCCAAAGATGGGGTACAGGCCAGGTAAGGGCCGGCAACGGCCTAGGTACTGCCACATCTTAAGGAGAGGAGATCCGCAGCAGGGTACAGGGCTGTGTTTGCTGTCATGATGGGCAAATCCTGCGCCATCTGATGGCCACAAGGTTGAGGGTCTGGACTTCCGGACCCTCAACTTGATCAGTCGTTGAAAGAGTCTTCATTGTTCAGTAATTAAGTATATTGAACTTGACTCAATAAACTCTACACGCAAAGAAGCTGATGTTCCAGTTCCGTCAAGTCGAATTTTATTATGTTATGCGGAATGAGCACGAGGAGTTCGAACTCGTGACTCGAAGACTGAATCTCTCCTTCATGCCCTCCATGCTATGATAAATGGTACAAATATTGTGATTCAAAGAAATCTTCAACAATCTCAGTCTGAGGATCCGGTCGAGGATCCGCTGAGTAATGCGAGGAGCGAGGCTCCTTGGTTTCAATAGATTGTGAGTTCAACAATACCTATAGTTTCTTCAAACATTGTTTTAAACTCTCGATTTGAGTTTCTTTTGACGATTTATGAAAAATAATGCTTCCCCGGCTCTTTTTCCTGTTTGTCACATTCAATTCAAGGCTTTGGAATGTACGCTCGTTGTAGCGCGTTATTTTAGCGCCTCTCGAAAACGCTTCCATGCAGTGGACGACCGGCCTAAGGGAAATGGCTACAAGTAAAGAACGCTTGCTGCGACGATAGATGACACTCTATACTCCTCCATGATCAGGATTTGTGCTCGATATTATCCTTACTCCGATGTAAAATTGCTTAAGAATCCCCTTCCCCTCCAGACGGAAATCTCAAAATCCGTCCCTGTTACCGTATGTACCTACATTATTTCGACAGATATTGTTTATTTTCAAGCCCGAAAAGTTACTCCCATTTTAACGTGAATATTAACTAAATACGTTTTACAGGCGTATAGTATAATTCGGCAGAAGTTGTAAAATGGGTCTCTCAGCGCGTGCGCCGCCTAGTGTTGGTGGTGCTGGGTGGAGGGTATTGGGGTCTCAAAACTCAAGCTCAGCTGCCATTGCCAGCCAAAAAACGTATTCACGCTAAACTCCGTTTTTTTTTGTTTTTATTATTATTATTATTATTATTATTATTATTATTGAGGAGGAACTGTTTTCGCCTCAGAAGGCTAGCCCAACGAGCCAGAGGGAGTGCCGCTTTTTCGCAGAGGAAGGTGGAGCAGTACAGGGCCGCTCGGCGTGCTCTTAAAGTGGCCATAGCTGATAGTAAGGCTAGGAAGTGGAAAGAGCTTTGCAGCGATATTGAGAACGACCCTTGGGGTCTGGGATACAGGTTGGTTCTACAAAAGCTAAAAGGAATGGACTCCACAGCTGAAATGCCAGTTGAGGTCAAGGAGAGGATAGTGGACGAGCTGTTTCCAACGCACGAAGTGGAGGATCGAGCGCTAGTTGCGGTGACTCCCAGTGATATACCACTACCACTGTTCACTACGAGTGATCTGCAGGAGGCGGCAAAGTCAATGAGGAACCGGAAGGCTCCAGGCCCGGATGGGATCCCGGTTGAAATACTGAAGATCGTTTCTAAAAGTCACCCAGACGTTCTTTTGCAAATGTATAATGCGTGCTTGGTAGATGGTGTGTTCCCGGAACGTTGGAAGACAGCGAAGCTGGTCCTCATCGGGAAAGGTAAAGGAGACCCAAACACAGCGTCAGCCCATAGACCGCTATGCACTGCTGGACACTGCTGGAAAGCTGTTTGAGAAACTGCTAAAAAAAAGAACCCTCGAGGCAGTTGCTGCGGCAGGAGGGCTGTCACCGAGGCAACACGGGTTCAGAGCGGGTAGGTCCACTGTAGATGCGGTGAGAGAAGTGGTAACGGCTGCACAAGCAGCGAAAACAGGAAACTATTGGTCCCGTGAACTCTGCATGGCGGTCACTCTGGATGTCAGGAATGCTTTCAATTCGGCGAAATGGAGAGACATCTTGCAGACTCTGAAAGAAGATTTTCGAATTCCGGGGTACCTGTACCGTGTTTTGCAAGACTACCTATCCGAGCGATGGGTGACGTTTAGCACGCGGGAGGGGACAAGAAAGAAGCGGATTACCTCAGGTGCAGCTCAAGGTTCGGTCCTTGGGGCGGACCTATGGAACATTAACTACGACGGGATTCTGCGTTTGGATATGCCGGAGGGGGTTTTCCTGGTAGGGTACGCTGACGATGTCGTCATTGTCCTAACAGCTCGAAGGGCTGAGGAGCTTCAGTTCAAGTTGAACCAGGCCATGAGGAGGATTCTGGAGTGGATGGAGTCCAGAACGTTGTCACTGGCTGTTCAAAAGACGGAAATCGTGCTTTTTACTTCGAAGCGTATAGAAAGGGGAATAACAATGAAGATTGAAGGCCAGGAGATAGTAGCGGCTCTGGCAATTAATTACCTTGGAGTTATGCTAGATGGAAAGCTCACATTTTGGGCCCACATAAGCAAGTCAGCGGACAAAGCAGCAATCGTAGTGGTAAAGCTCAGTAGGCTTATGGCCAATGTGAAGGGTCCATCCCCAGCAAAGAGGAGGCTCCTAATGAGTACGGCAGAAGCTGTAATGCTATATGGGGCTGAGGTCTGGGCTGAGGCACTGGAGTGCGAGAAATACCGGATTAGATTGAACTCAGTTCAAAGGAGAGGCGCGTTAAGGATATGCAGTGCATACAGAACAGTTTCTGGTCCTGCTGTTCAGGTGGTAGCGGGTGTTGTGCCGATCGACATCCTGACCGGTGAGAAACGGAGAATATATCTGCGCAAGGGAGAGCAAGACCCGCGGACAGTAAGGAAAGAAGAGAGAAAACGGTCGATCCAGCTCTGGCAAGCGCGATGGAACGAGGAGAGTAGAGGGCGGTGGACAGCAAGACTGATTGTTGATGTTGAGGGGTGGACCAATAGAAATCACGGAGAGGTGGGGTATTACATGACACAGTTTCTAACTGGTCATGGGTACTTTCGTTCCTTTCTGGCAAGGATAGGGAAAGTGGCTGACGGCCAGTGCAGATACTGCCTCATAGAGGACGACGATGTCCATCATACATTCTTTGTATGTTCGAAATGGTGGCACCCCAGGGGCGAGCTCGTTTCCCGCATCGGGGAATTATACCCGGAAACTGTGGCAACAAAAATGTTGGAAAGCAAGGAGGGCTGGGATGCCGTAAGTACCTATGTATGCGCGGTTCTCAAAGCGAAGGAGTTGAATAGAGAGTGGGAGAGGGATTAAAAAAGTAAAAGGAGGGGGCTTCATGAGTGGATAAGAAGAAGACTAGGTGGGGCCTTCAAGGGCTATCAAAGGATTGTCCTGAAGTAATACTGAAAGGTGGTCCCGGGGCAGTCCTATAAAAGAGGCAGCAGGAAGGGTGTTTTAGTCGGTATACCTCCGGTGAGTCCGACACGAAGGGTGAGGAGACTCGCAGCTCCTCACTGTCAGTCCATAAAGGATTTCACCAACCTCACAAAAAAAAAAAAAAAAAATTATTATTATTATTATTATTATTATTATGTCCTGTCCTTTGTTCTCAGGGCTAACGTAGACGCGGTATTTCTAAGCTGTGTTTCCGCGTGGTAGGGAGAAAGGAGAGATTTTTCCTGAATTTCTCCGTTTTTTCTTGGTTTTTTCATAGAAACATATGGTTTTTATACTTTTTGACATCACGACAAACGAACATTCCTAAAAATCTTTAAAATTTCGTGACATGACAGAAAAGTCTCCGTGTGTACAGGGCTTTATAAGGTCTGGCTTAACTAAGCCAAACCTTGTTTACATAAAATTCAATGCATTTTATCTCTCAAGTCCAACTAAGGCCCAATTTCACCAACTTCTTAAATCACGATTACAATGTAAACACTTATATCGGAATGCATATGGGTCGTCATTGGCAACTAATCGCGATCACCTTTGAACGAGATCAATTTTGTTAATAAATTAATTAGACTGATATTATCCGGACGTGAAAAGGTTGTTTCAATTTAGCAGGGCACAGAGAAGGAAAATTGGTGGTTAAAAGGGACGAATTAACGAAACTCCTCGTCGCACCGGAGTCGAGAAGAGTGAGGCATCGGATTTTGTTGTTAATACGAGTGAATACTTTACTTGAAGCAGAAGGGTTTATGCGACAAAGAATGATGGAAGGGGGGGGGGTCTCTGTGTCCTGTGGTCTTAGTTTTTTTGGTTCGTATAGCGGACTTTACTACTTTGATTTTTTGGGGTCTTTGCCTTATTGTTTTGGGAAGTTTGTGTGTTATAGGGAGAAGTTGGAACGGTGGTTGGGGGGTGTAATTGATCGTGGGCTGTATATTGGTATTGGATTGGGCTGATTTTGAGTACTGGGGCGGGACTGGAAATATGATGGAGATACATAGGGAGGAGGTCGGTATTCTCTGTCGAAGAGTGAGGGGGGTTTGGAGTACTGTTTGTAACTTGGGGGTGAATTATTGTGATTTGTTTTCTTGGGTGCATAATTAGAGTATTGGTACGTGAAGGGACGAAAGGTGGTATTGTATGTGGTTTTGTGGGGGACGGGTGAATAATTTAGTTCCAAGCTTTCAATTTGGGAGACGAAAATTTCAAGTGACGAAAAATCTGTTGGGGGAGGAATGTGAAAATAATTAGATTTAGTCGTCAGATTTGCTTGGTGAAGTATTATTTCTATTACTTCTTGCTCTGTGTGAGTTTCGAGGATTGCCGCAATATTTTTGATATTCTGTGCAAATGTGCGGAAGGGCTCATACTTATTTTGTTAGCGAAATAAATACTTCATCTGAATTTGAATTTTGTTTTTTGTATTTATGAGTTCCGAGAAGAAACTATCTCGTACTGCTTTGAATGTTAATTCATTGGACGTAAAAATTATGCGTTTCAGGAAATCTGATTTCTGTAAAATGGCCAGGTTCATCATTGCTGAGGGGAAGTATTGGTGTGATAGGTTTTCCAATTCTTGAATGGCCAAAAGAAAATCCGTAACGGAGTCAAGGTTGGACGTTTGGAGCTTTTTAATTTCTTGGATTGCAGTATTGAGAAATTTGGGTAATTTTGACGTGAAATCAATTTTTGAGGGGGTCACGGCTTCCTCGTGAGAGGCCATTGGGAAGGGGTCTTCTCTCTGCGGTGGTGGTTGCTCGGAGTCGGAAGAGGGACCCGAAAGAGGGGCGGAAGTCCTAGAGAGGGGCGAAAAAGATTCTAATATCACGTTAATTAACTTCAAAAAATTAAACCAAGAGCGTAGGGCAACGTTCGTCAACACATGTTGGGAAGACCCTATACTCAAGGTCAATCGTTCAATGAACGTTATATACACGCAAGTCAAAAAGCTGACCGAGTCCCACGATGACCAAAAGAAGATAATAACTCAACAATCCCGAGAGTTACAAGCAATTAGCGAATTGACCAAAGCAATGCAGCAAGTTCATTCCAACCAGTCTGAGCAAATCCTGGCGCTACAGACTCAAAATGCCCAAATTTTGCAAATTTTATTAAAGCAATCAGGCCTCCCACTTACGACACAACCATCTTGCATTGAATCTTTTGTAAACAAGGTCGAACCTTAAGTCGGGCGTTTGAACCCCGTTCACAAGCCCCATGACCTCGATCACAAACCATATGCTGCGCATCTGTGGAACCTATAAAAATACTTCACTTTTCGAAGGAATAACTATTAAAGGGTTGCATAGGTTCCACAGACGTTTAGCATAAAGCTGTTGAACGGGGGGCCTCAAAATTCATTGATGTAGTTTTTGAGAGACTTCCTTTAATTAGTCATGAAATTAACATGTGTTCCGAATTCCTGTTTGGTCGCCCTACGAGCTAATAAGATTTTCCATGAAAAGGAGGGTTTCCATTCAAAAAAACAATCCTTGGACGTTAAACTAAAATGCCGCTGATTTCTTGCATGCTGTTAGTCGTTCTCAGTGTTCGGTCGTCGGTTTCGGACGAGTCTAAAATTTCCTCCCCGGACTACGACGCGCGATTGGGGCAATTTCCGTTCACTGTGGCGATAATCTACGACATCCTGGGAAGTCAGCCAATATGTACTGGAGTGCTGTTAACGACGTCCATCGTGTTGACCGCCTGTCATTGCTTGACCATCAAGTATCAAGGGAAGAAATACGACATCGACCTTGAAAACCACCGTTATTACATTCTCGCGGGTACAGTTGACGTGCGGGTGTACAATTTTGAAACGATGCGGCGCATCGTTGACAGCTACGTGCCCGAAGAATGCATATCGTGGACTCGACCAAACACGCTAGCTCCTTCGGACTTTGGAGCAGCATATTTGGACTCACCGTTTGTAGTCATGCACGACAGGCTGAGCGTCGTCCGGTTCATTACTTTCAGGCTCCCTAAGGCCAAGTCTTGGTTGGACTACATTATTCATAATGAGAAGGAAGTTACCGCTGTTGGATTCGGAGGGAATGACACATCACAGGCCGCAGTTCTTCCAAATTACAAATTGAGGTTCGCCTATCTTTTCGCGAGTCACTACCAATCGGGACTTTGTATCGTCAACGCTGAAAGCTCTGTGTACATCGACGGGATTTCAGATAAAAATTGGGTCAAATTATCCGCACTGTCCTGCGCGAATCACCCGACCAAGGCGAGCGGTGGTGAGCCCACCGACTCGGGCGGTCCGATTATTTTCGAAGGACGCGTCGTCGGCCTGATGATGGGAATTATAGGTCCAGGAGTGTATGTCGCGAGTCACGATACAATTTTCGTCAGACTCGATCACATGCTACCGTTTATTCAAAGCATCCTCCAGTCGGACAAGAACTTGTTGTGCGATTTTCTGGCTCAAGATCTTTTGGCTCACGGTGAATTTCACGACCTTAACGCACTATTGAGTTCAAGAGCTCCTTCCGTGAGATACTTTGTCCATTTTGGACCCTGTGGTCTTTCCTTTTTTGGATTTTTAACGGCTTTCCAACGAGTTTGACTTAATTAGAAATTTTGTACTTGAAATAAACCGTATGTTTTAACAAATGTCACGTGTAGGGGATCCCACCCAAGGGATGATTTTGAAGCGTGATCCGCCCACCCATCACTAATTAACAATCTCTTTAATAGCGATTTCCATTCAACACACTACACAAGTGTAGTGAAGCGTCCTCTCCGTAAACATATGTTTCAATTCAAAGAGGACGGGTGGGAAAACTTACACCACAAGAGTGTATTGCATTGAACGGAAAACGCAATAAATAATCACATTCTTTAATGAGATTTTTTGTGCTTCAAGACTTCAATAGGAGTAAGAATGAGATGTTTATCACAAACATCACAATAATAGCCAACGGCGTTTGGATTTGAGCTCGTCGGTTTCTCCTCTATTTTATTATTTTCTGGAACAAAATTGAATAAGTTCAATCTTCTGTACTTAACCCCCCAAAAAAGACAATATTTACCTTCCACAAGATCCTCAGGTTTACAAGCTTTTACGTGCTGCATTTTCTGCAGACTATTCAAAGGTAAATTCAGTTCACAATAAGGGCACGACCAGTCTTCCAGTATGGGCGTGTCGATCAAACTGTAATACAAATTACGTTTGACTGGGAAATATGAAGGGAAAAGCGAAAGAATTACCAGTCGTAAATCAAATACGGAGTTAAATGAGTTCCTCCGTATTTTTTGTTCGGAGTCAAAGACGAGTCTTTGACGAGGGGATTAGTCCCCGAGTGGTGATTTCTACCGGAGCCGACAAAACTTGTTTTTAAATCGGCCGGAAGAATACGTTTAACAGCGTACGGGACTAGAAAATGGACGATTTTTATGATATTGTCCGACAGGTCTGTTTCGAGAGTACCCGTTGCTCCACCTGAAACGGGATAAATAGATGAACGGTTGAAACGTTTCGAGTGAGAACTGTATTTTTGTGAGTATTTTTCAAGTTTTACGATCACCTTCGATGCGAAGTTTTGCTAGTCTGTCCCACATTGTTCTAATTTTAACGATTTCTTGACACAGTCTTTCCGCGATGTTAGAGTCGGGAAATCGCAAAAGAACCCACGAATCACAGATAATTCTGAAAATAATTTGTCATTAGATGAACCCTCTCCTACGCATGGCTCCATCAGTCTGGACCGCACCCATGCGGCTCCCCACTAGAGCCTATGCCTTCTCTCCTGTCAAATTGTCCTCTTTCACTATAAATCGTCTTCAGTCATTTCGGAACTCTGCCACTTGAATCAAGGCATGGGCATTGGGCACAAGGCAAGATCAGCCTGCTCTCCTGCGCCGGCACTCAGCAGCACTTAAGAGGGGGGGGGGAGTGTTTATGAGTCCCTCAGACCATGCTGAGTTCCTCATTTGGCTCAACTAACCGGAGCCGGCCCAAAAGACAAATGAGTGGCCACCAACGTTTCTTAAAGTTGCCGAAATTGAAGAGGCAGTCAGTTTCACAGGCTGTGCGTTGTCGGATAATAAGAAATTTTGCGAAATTGACGGATTGTCAGAGTGAGGGTCGGTATGGGTCTGTGAGTGTTGAGGGTGGTGAAGTAGGCGGCAACTCAAAATGCGAGTTTTTCAAACTACGTGACTCACTTGGTGAAATTAGAGTTGGTACATATTTGATTCGAGAACAACAGAAGTGATTGGGCCGCGGGCATTCGCACCGTATTGACCAAGTACGGTTTGTTGGTTTCCAATAATGACCTGAGCGAGCAACAGAAAAGAAAAAAAGTGAGCAAAATTCACCCCTTCCCTCTCCCACCCTAAAACTTACATGTAAAAAAGGACTTGATGGTGAGCGCTCAGTGGATTTCTCGAGTTAAAATCAGGGTGAGATATAATGTGAGCGTCGCTCAAGTGCAACACATCGGGATGATTCCCGAAGTAGCTCATCGGATGAAGAAAAACGAACGGTTTGCTTTTTGTGTGAAAAAGCTGGTCGTTGATGCCCTGCGAAGTACGTTTGGGTCAATTAGTACGTCGTCATCTAACAGGCTATAAGTCATTACCTTGCAGTAGTTAAATTCGTCGCCGATAGCAACTTGAGGGTACAGACCGCTGCATAGAATGACTTTGAGTATGGTCAAGTCTTTGTAGCTACACGCTGTCGAGGCACTTATTAAATTCTGTACAATTTTAAATTTAATTTGGGCGATTTTTAAGCAATTTCTTAAAAAGTTTCAACCTGAAGCTGCGTCTGATTGTTTCGAAGTCGAAAATCGATGTCACGTATGTCGTGGCCTTCTTCTTCGTCACGCGTTTCAATTCGATAGGCGTCAGGTTTTAAGAATTTCTTTTTCCTATTTATATCCTCGTCAGGGTGAGCCCGTTTTAAACTTCTCAAAAGTTTCACCTCGCCGTGTCGCAGAGCCCGTTCACTGCTGCTCATATTTTCCAACGCCGACTTGTCGTCGGCTTTTAGAAGATTACAATCCTGGAAAAATTGTTTTAAAAAAAAGTCAGAAAGACGGAGAAAATTTGTTACTGACATTCTCTAATTACTTGAAGAAGATCTTTAAACTGGCTGCGGATTTTAATCATTTCGTAAAATCTCTGTTCTTCGAGTCCTCGCTCCCTGCACCACTGTCTCGAGCTCACCGCTCCCCGTTCCTGTCGCGTTCCTTTCACTTCGAGCCATTCCCTGAGGCATGTGAGCAGTGTGACAGGGTCACCGTGGTCCGATTCCAAGTCTTTCCTCAGTGTCTTTAATTAGGATGGTGGAAAATGCGAGGGGAGAGAGTTAGAACACTCGAAGATACTTCGCGTTTACCTCGCAATCTGAGTCCCGATATGCTCTATTGGTTAACGGCGTCTGCACGGACAGTGAGGCAGCCATGGAAAGAGCGGGCTCTATTTGGTGGAACATAGTTCCCGATATCAACATTTTACCGATGGGAATGTCAACGGGGAGTTTCGACAGGAGCTCTCCGGTCGGCGTTATTTTTTCGTCTTCCGTTAGGGCCCCCTGCAATAAAAAAAAAGAAGAAATGATAAACCGACCTGAAAACAACGCACGGTCGTCCTATACGTGTTCCTTGAGAGCGACGATTGTGTTTTCTATGCTGTCCTCGGCCGGTGGCTCGACAAATGGAAACTTCCTAGCATCGGGCAAACCCATGGAAATCATCTGAAGAACCAAAGAGTCCAACGGAACTCTTTGAATTTCAGGCGAAGTGTAATCGGCCATCGCGTTATAGTCGTCTTCCGTATACAGACGGAAACACACGCCCGGTCCAGTTCTTCCTATACACGAACGGTTATATTCGATTATTAATTTGAGAGAACGGGGAGGGGGGTGCGTGCTCACCAGCTCGTCCTTTACGTTGTTCCGCGCTCGCCTTGCTCACCCAGAATTCTTTGAGTCTCTGCATCTTACACACTGGGTCGTAGCTCATTTCCTTGACGAAGCCCGAGTCTATGACAAACCTTATACCGTCGATAGTGACGGATGTTTCGGCTATATTGGTCGAGACGACGCATTTTCTCATTCCTTCCGGAGCGTAATCGAACACCTTTAAAGTTTTTGAGGTGATAAAAACGAAGTTGTTGATTATTTGACAAATAATTAACGAACTTTGTCTTGTTCGGAGATTGACAGCGAGCTGTGTAACGGAAGAACAATCCATTTCTTCGCTTTTTCATTATACTGATTTATAGCGTCTATGATTGAGTTTATTTCGTTTAGGCCACTCACAAATATTAATAAATCTCCTCTTTCAGAACCTGTTGGGAAAATTTGTCGTAATAAATAGGGAAAAAGGTAATTTACGCCATTAAAATCTCACTTTGATATTTTTGGTCAATCATGTGAAGAAGTCTAACGTAAGGCTCGACGTTAACCTTAGTTTTACTGTTGTCCAATTCGGCAGGTACGGCCGAAAAATTCACTTTAATCGGATGAAGTCGTCCAGGTACTTGAATAATTCGAGCCGCCTCGCCGAAATAGTCGGAAAACAGTTTAATGTTAATCGTCGCTGACATGAGAACCAATTTAAAGTCGTCGCGCTGAAACAGCAGACACTTCAGGACACCCAGAAGGAAGTCACCATGAAGGTGACGTTCGTGAATTTCGTCTAGAACGATGACATTATAGTCGGCCAGTAGAGGGTCCTGCGAGACTTGTCGCAGGAGGAGTCCCTCGGTGATGAAAACAATTTTTGTCTCTTTGCGGCGTTTCTTCTCGAAACGGATCTGATAGCCAACCATGTCACCGAAACGGTTTTGAGTTTCGAAGGCGACGCGTTTCGATAGGGCTATACAGGCGAGGCGACGCGGTTGTGTACAGGCTGCCAAAAATGGAAAGTAATGTTAAGTGAACTGTTCGTATGAAATTAAAGCCACGCTGGTCTGTTTACCTATGCAGTCGTAGCCGCCATCCATGAGATATCGAGGGATCTGAGTGGATTTTCCACAGCCCGTGTCTCCGGCAATTATAGTCACGCGGCTTTCTTCCACAGATTTTAAAATTTGCTCCCTGCAACAGAGAAATAAAGTAATTCTCGTCCAGGAGTCATACAGTTCGGAAGGGGACGTATCAGTAGAGCTCTACAGGGGCATGAGTCCTGGGCAAAGAGACGGGTACAGTGTGAGGGGGGTGCCTGACCTTCTCGGCAGCTGGTCGGGGGCGCCGGGCTTTGAACTGGGCAGGCGCCTAAGCCTCCCTTGGGCTACTACGCCATGCCCAGATCTAACTGCGCACTGTGCACCCGTACTACGCGGGCGTTTCGGTCGCGGTTTGTTGAACGCACATCGCCGGGAACGCCCACACGAAGTCGGGTGTGCCGTGTCACAGCTCGCCGCAGCCTTATAGTGTAATGGGCAATGGCTGGATTCGGACTCACGCCCGCGCTGGGTTGCGAATAGCGAGCATTGTATCCATTACACCATCGAGGCGCGCATGCCCTTGCAGGGGCACACATTCCTTCGCTAAGACCTGTTAAAACCGTCCCAGACTACTCGTTTAGCCCACAAAACCCACTGTGACAGCCAATTACGCCTCAAATAGAAAATTGTTTACCCTTCTGAGGTAACACGTTAATAGGCTTCACTGAGATCATCAACTTCTTACCTAAACTTCGCCACAGGCAAATTGTCCTGAAGCTCCTTTAATTTCTTCAATTTAGCAGCTTTGTCCTTCTCCTTGAAATCCAAATAACTCAACAGGGCCAACTGGAATTTATGTAGTTGCTCGAGAGCAAACCCACGCTGACTTTTCACGAGCGGATAATTCATTTTGGCCTGTTTCTCATCGGATAAGTTGAGTTTTTCGACCAATTTCTTGATTAATTCATTTTTATCTACGAAAACAAGTTGACATTAGAAAGGGAAACGAGTCTGGATGTGCCTTGGGCACCAACTCACCAATGCGTCGGTTCAACTCTTTCGCCTTTTCTTGTATAGCTTCGTATTTCTTGAGGAATAACGTAAAATCGTCATAGTTTTCAATAAATTCGCTCAAATTAAATATTTTTTTGTAATCGCGGCTGTACTTCTGGAATTTAAGCGGCTCGTCTCTTGGCATTTTAGCCACAGAGATGATGACATTGGGGGGAGGGGGTGATAAACAGTTTGATAGCCGTTGATTACAGCTGTTGGTGAAGTGAAGCACGTGTGTGGAGAAGTGTTTTTAAGTTGTACCTGTGAAAGTTGGAAAAAATGGTAAAAGTAGTGAAAAAAAAAGCCGGATGGAAGCCCGTGAGAATCGAGGGAGGATTTACGGATTTGGACGGACTGATCGGTTTGGAAGAGTTGACGGAGTACGACGAAGCGCGCGAAGCACCGAAGAAGCGCAAGCTGTCTGTGGAGCCATTGAAGAAGAAAAAGAAAAAGCGGAAAAAATCAACAGGTACGAAGGATAAAAATGGATTCATTGAAACCGAGTTAATTGAAGACGTGGAGAGGAACGTTGACACGCTCGATCTACTGCCTTGGACGAGTATTTGTCTGCCGGAGGAATTGTCCAACACTTTGGTTCAGCTAGGATTTACAGTTCCCACTGAAATTCAAAGACTGTCCATACCCGCGGCTGTTAACGGCCGACGGGATATATTGGGAGCTGCTGAAACTGGAAGTGGTAAAACATTAGCCTTTGGTCTGCCCATGATCTACGGCATTATGAAGTGCCTCGAGGAGAATGAAGAAACGGCCCCCGAGCAGGAGTCTGACGACAATGAAGAGGAAAATGTAGCGGAGGATTCAAATTGTGTCAAAGTGGTTGATTTGGGTGTGCAGAAACGCGAGCACACGCTGTATGGCCTCGTAGTAACGCCGACGCGTGAACTTGCCATTCAAATCGAGCAACACTTGACGGCCGTCGTGAAAAACACACAAATTCGCGTGGCGGTCATTGTCGGCGGGATGTCGATGGAGAAACAGACTCGTGTGTTGAGCAAAGGACCTCACATCGTTGTCGGAACCCCTGGAAGACTTTGGGAATTGATTACGACGGGCAACAGTCACTTGAGCCAAGTGAATCGAATTCGATATCTAGCCATAGATGAAACCGACCGAATGATCGAAAGGGACCACTACCCGGAGCTGAGATCCCTTCTTGAATTGATCAACGCAGATCCTGAGTTGGCCAAACGGAGGCAAAATTTTGTGTTTTCAGCAACATTGACTCTGGTCCACGAAGTTCCCAGCTACGTCAAGTTGAAAAAACGTAAAAAGAGTCAGAAGAAGGCGCTAACTCCGGAACAAAAGCTGAACGATTTGATTGATTTAGTGGGAATGACCAACTATAAAGTTGTCGATGTCACCAGAAAATCAGGAACTGCAAGTAACCTTAAAGAAGCCAAAATAAGTTGCTCGTTCGAAGAGAAAGACTTTTATCTCTACTACCTGTTGAGTGTCTACAAGGGTCGAACTCTCGTCTTTTGCAACAGCATATCATCCGTCCGTCGGCTCGCCTCAGTTCTCACCTGTCTCCAAAGAGCGCCGATACCGTTGCACGCCAACATGCAGCAGCGTCAACGTCTCAAAAATCTGGACAAATTCAAAGAGCTCGATAATGCCGTTCTACTAGCTACGGACGTCGCAGCCCGAGGATTGGACATACCGTTGGTGAAACACGTCATTCACTACCAGGTGCCACGCACCAGTGAAGGGTACGTTCACAGGAGCGGTCGAACGGCCCGAGCTGACCAGTCAGGGTTGACGGTGCTACTCGTTGAACCGGGTGAACTTAAGTTCTACACGAGGATTTGCACGAATCTAGAACGAACTAAAGACCTAGAGGAGTTTCCCGTTGAGTCAATCGGACTGGCCAAAGCCAAAGAACGAGTCAAACTCGCGAGGGACATCGACGCTATTTGTTTAAAAGTGAAAAAAACCCAATCAAAATCGAGTTGGGTGGAAAAGGCTGCCGAAGAAATGGACATCGTTTTGGACGATGATCAACGCCCGCATCAGCTTGAAAACGACGAAATTGCGGCGGCGAAGCGCCTTTTAAAAGAAAAACGTCTACAGCTGGACGCTCTATTGAAAAACTCAATGGGGCGTCCAACTGTAGAGGCAGTGGATCTTGTAGGCACTCAACGAGTCAAGGCTAAGAAGAAGGTCAAAATGTTTAAAAACAAAAAAATCGCCATTAACCAATAATTATTTTATTACACTTAATGACTACTTAATTCCATTCCGAGAATCCCTCAAACTTCGATCTTGTACCCGGCAATGCTGCGCTTTCCAATGCACTCCCCAACGTAAAACCAGCACAAAACTTCGACGGTTACCAACGTGTTAAGCCAAGCTTCCTATTGAACATTTTTTTATTTTCAGTGGAAAGGGTGTTGTATCTTTAAAGAGAGATTTCCCCAAAATTATTGGGTTTGGGATAGTGGTTAGCTCATACCCTAACGGTGATTTGCTTCCATTTGCCAGATTTGGCGGCCGAGAAGATGTTCTTGATGCCTCGCATGGCCGCTGGGATCTCACCGGGTGTCGGCGGCGTGAGTTCCACCTTGGCGTACTTGACGAACGTGGCCAAATTAGGTTTGGCGACTTCGACGGCGGCTGTAGTGGAAAAAGAGGAAGGAGTTTGGAAACATTAATGTAGAGTCCAAAGTGATTAAACGGTCGATAAAATTGGGGCCTCTTGCTGCGTATTTACAAGCGCAGTCTTGGGCCAAATATGCGGGGTCTGGATCGCACTTGACCTGGTTGGCGGGAGGGGATCGCTCGTCATTTGACAGGATGACAGGTTGTTTCCTGTCGTTGTACTAGAAAAGTGAAACACAAGGGAGACGAGATGAGATTTGACTTTGACAGCTATAATTTATGAACACATGGCTGTGAAATTCATTCTCATCTCGTCTCACTTTTCTATTACAACCCAACTGGCGAAAGTGCCACAATTTTGGGCTTAATCTTTGGTTTTAGGGAGGAAAATTGACTGTTGCTGTGACACAAATGTCGGGGCAGCTGCCTCACCCCAATCTAGACTTTGAGTCTAAGGGAGGGCAACTGCCTACGGCCACAGTCAAGGGCTTGACAGACAGGGGGGTCACAATTTGGCTCTATTCCTAAAGAGTTCGAATGCGTCGTAGTAAATGACATTGCCGAGTACCGTCAGCTAGTTTTCCCCTACAACTTCATTCCTTAACAGACAATTTTTCAAGAATACCCAGCTAGCGCACCCACTCACCCTCAAGCCACCCAGATTTGTATTGGCCCGTTCAAAAACGGAGAGTCTTGCTCATTACTCGAATTTTATCGATTAAACCCCCAAAACTGAGGGCGTTAATTGATAAACTTCCAACAAGAAGATGTAACAGGGGATTACTACGCACGGGCTGGAAAACTAAAAATTACATCAATCACGCATAAGCGCAGTATACAATCTGAGAGAAAACAATTATATTACTCACTTTTAAGCATTCGGGCAACTTGAGCCATTTTTATTGCTGAATATCCAAAAAATAAACTAATATCAGGGAATGATCCAAAATCTGGCCTGATAGATCAAGAACGACAGGTTATGAAGAAAAAACACTTGGGGGAAACTGCAACCTCAGGGGTCGTGCCCGTGCGTTCACTTCATAATTCTTGATTTTTTATTACTCTAAATTCTCAGTTGTTGCCTTAAAACAATAAATTGTATTTGATTGCTTTGAACTTTCATAAGAGTTCATAACAAATCCCACTTGGACGTGATTTAATTAACCTTCCTCGAACCTGGTTAGTAAGTACCTTTCCATTCACTTGAAAAAAATTTTCTCCTCACAATCATATTTCCTTTTAAAGGCATAAATTCTACGTCGCACACCAAAGTTTCTACAATTTGGCATGTCATTTTTTTATTATGTTACGTAAAGAACAGAAAAGTGGGCGAAGTTTGATTAAAATTTTCTCCGGAGGTTTAAAATTGGCCATAGCGGCTGAGGTGGCTAGTGCAGTCGTCTGCTATTTGGGGTGGAGAGAACTGAACAAAAACCAGGGTGAGTACCTTCAAATTGTGACAAAATCAGGGTTTTTTTTTTTCACCGATTTTTTGTGTTTCTTGACAGAACTGAGGTATTATATGTACAAGAATCATAACTGGATATTGGAAGGTGAGTTCACTGCCATAGAGGGGGTATTCGCGAAAATGCATCCTTCTTGGAACACATGTTCACCTTTTAAGGCATGTGGGCGGTTCAAAAACTTGATTTTCCACCTTTCTTTTGGGTGTCAGTTCACTTATACTACAGAATAACTAGGGCAGACGGTAATGACAATATGATTAAGCGATAATCAATATTTATGTCTCCCGCAGGCTACTATAAAACCGGTGAAACAATATCGAGAAATTCGGATCTTCGCAATCACGATATCGTGTGTTGGGAAAAAGATGGTAAATTGTAGTAGACGGGGCGAAGAGAATGTCGAGTTCGAGGACTTATAAATTCGTCACTTACGGTGGTTTGACACTTCTGACTGGCATCGGTTTCAACTTCTTCTTTCCTACAGATCAGGTGACCTACTTTTTTCCCCTTTTATTTGATTTTTTTTTACGCGTTATTTCGAGTAAGTTTCTCGAATCAAGGCTGTGAGTACCTACTTCATTTTGTATAATTGCATTGTGTTAGAATCGTACGGGTGTTGATGTTCCCATTTATCGAGAGCAAGACCAAATAGCACCCCCCCCCCCAATCCAACAACGCTGTCACCAACTACTCTGTTACAACAGAGAACAGGGAGACCAGCCCAGTTGTGGTGAATTTTTGGTAGCCCTACTGGAGGCCAGCTCGACTGTACGATGAAAGTACAGTAAGAAAGTACCAAGTTGGGCTTGGTAATGGTGACCCGGTAGTAATTCCGGTGCCTAGTGAGGCAATAAGAAGCTTGGAGCAACTGATGACGACGAATGGTCAAGAGTGGGGGGGGGGTGATGGGGAACATCACACAGTCCTACATACCCGATCGTTCCAGGGACAAGAGGTCTTGGCTAAGGGTCAAGCATTCAGGTGTCGTTTTTCCCTTGGATGCTTCGATAGGGCGTCACGAACCGGTGGGTGAGGGGGAGAAACTCAGACTTATCGTGCTCCTCAACGCTGAGAATTGCTTTACTGTCATTTGTGCTGAATTTTAATCAGTTACAGTTTATCACCCATTTTAGTGGGTTTGCAAGGCTTAAAAAGGCATTTAGTGTTTGTGTTTTATAGTATGTTTTTGGGGTACAACTACCAGTTTTTGCAAGAAAAAAACCAAACATTTCCCTGGCGACGAGGCTAAATATGTTCCTAACGTTAACGATTGGGCCAACCCAAATTTACGGCATTTAACAAGTTTTTTTTTCTCGTGAATTCCAGGCATCAGAAGAAGACGTGGATGATGCTAAACGCAACAAAATTTTGAGTGTGATGAAAAGAGCAGCTCAGGACAAGACGCCCATTCATCTTCTTACACCGAAACAGTACGGTGAGCTTAACAAGAAATACGCTACGGAGGAGCCGACTAAATCGACTGGAGAGAAATGATTCAAGTACCGGAGAGCATACTAAAAAGAAACGAAGAACGTCAGGAGGAATTGGCTAAAAAACGGGAGATTGATGGACCGAATCAGTCTGAGGTTTTTCGCGAAGCTTTCAGAGGGAAACAAGTGGAAATTGAGGAGCGATTGAATTGTTTGGAAACTGAGGGAAAGACGCGTGATCGAGGCGAGTTGGCTGAGCGTTTCAACGGTCTGTCCAAGGATCTGAACACTCTGAATAAATATTTGACTGCTTCGTCGGGAACGCTCGTCGCCTATGATATTCGCGTGTGTCGCGACGCTTTGCAGGGTCTTCAGGAGCGTTTAACTGAGCTTGAAACTCAGCTGCTTCCTCGAAAAAAATTCGGATTTAAACTTCGTCGCGACTTGAAAACGGTTCCGCACAAAAAAGACGTCGACATTGCGGACGCGCCGCCCAAGGAAACACTTCGCCCACCACCAGTCCATCATTTGGGCTTCGCCGATCAAACCGGCGAGGACTTATATTTGGGAGACGAGGTGAACAATAAAGACGTCACGCTGTCTCAACTGTCTGGGTGTACCGTACGGATTCACGGCTCGCCCAATACGCTTCAAATCGTCAACGTTGATAATTGTCGCCTCGTGTCCGGTCCGATTGTCACTTCTGTTTTTATTGAAAACTGTCGCGGTTCGACGTTCGTCTTTCCGTGTCAACAGCTTCGCGTTCATCATACAACCGATTCGGACTTTTATTTACACGTTACGACTCGAGCCGTTGTTGAGTACTCGACTCGGCTCCGCTTCGCTCCGTATAACTATCGTTACGATTTACTCGACCATCATTACTCGATTTCTGGATTAGATTTAAACACAAATAACTGGGACCTCGTGGAAGACTTCAACTGGCTTGTGAATAATAAGCAATCCCCAAATTGGAGTCTGATAGATGAACACGAGCGAGTTTCCTTCTCCTAGCATAGTCTTCTAACAGATAATTAATGCAAATCGCTTGTAATTAGCTGTACATAAAATAAATTAACGGATTATAAATTTTATTTTTCTGCTTCGAAACACTGATTTTGGCTGAGATCCACTGGCTGTGGGGTGCGGGAGGCATGCTCTTGAGGTATTAAATTCTTGGGGATATTGGAACGTGCTGCACGTTACTGACGGTCGTGGAACTGGGTGTTATAGTCGCTGAATCAACCGTCGAATCAGTTTTGTCCGTCGTCTGGACCCTATCGATCAGTCCAAACTCTTTGGCCGCCTCTGGCGACATCCAATGATCCCGTTCCATGTGCTCCCCAATGACCGCCACCGGCTTCCCAGTGTGTTTTGAGTAGAGCCCGTTGATTTGACGCTTCAAATTCATTATTTCCTCGGCTTGAATCAAAATATCACTCGCCTGACCACGGGCTCCGCCCGACGGTTGGTGTATCATGATCCTTGAATTGGGCAATGAGTTACGCATGCCCTTAGTACCAGCCGCCAGTAGCAACGAGCCCATGCTGCACGCCTGTCCAATGCACCAGGTGGCGATTGGTGATGATACGTACTGCATCGTGTCATAAATACCCAGACCGGCCGACACAATTCCGCCTGGACTATTGATGTACATGTGAATTGGTTTCTTGTTATTCTCAGACTGAAGGAAAAGAAGTTGAGCGACAACCACTGAAGCCATCTCGTCCGTGATGTTTCCCATCACGCAGATAATTCGCTCTTTGAGTAAACGCGAATAAATATCGTAAGAACGCTCACCTCGACCGGTATTCTCGACGACGATCGGTATCAAAGGGTACAACGATGGAGCAAACGTTTTAAAACCGCACGAAGAAATAAGCGGTTTCGTGCTTTTCATGACGCTGCATATTTTTCGGGTTAAATAGTTCATTTTTCTAATTTTTTACACACAGACAATTACGAAACAAAATTCATTTTTATCGTTCGAGCTCTAGTAAACTTCACCAATCTGTTTGAAAGCCGAACCTTCCAATCTGATGTGATAAGTGTTCATATCATTTGTTATCAGCTGAAAACAAGGCGATTCATGAAGAACACACGTGTTTACAGGTAAATTTGTCCATTATTTCAGAAACTCATGGTATTTGGTGCACTATAATTACCCAAGAGCGATGAATTAATGTTTGATTCGCTTTGTCTAACGTTTTGTGGAATTAAGGTTTTAAGTTGTATGCCACCATCCACCAAAATTTAAGCGTCACATTGCTGTTGGGTGTCATATTTAATTTGAGTAGGCCAAGTCCCACTGCCGGTGTTGATTGAAGGGGCTTTGGACTGCTGTCCACCCTGCATGGTCTCTACGAGAAGGGTGCCCTAGTAGGAGACTTCCAAGCCATCCTTCCGAAAGGGCCCACTTTGCATGGGGACCTAGAGGGAGTGGTGGGTCTTTCTCGAGCACCGTAAGTGCCTGGGGTACCGCCGAGCCTTTCGAATTTTCGATCTCGTGGCGGAGTTGCTCAGCATCCAACTGCAACCAACCCCACCGGGCCCCTCATCCACAAGCTACTCCCTAAAAAGGCAAAATCCCCCAAATACCAGGAAAAAGATGGATTTCGACGAATTTCAGCAATCAGGAGAGCATGGGACAGGCGTATCCGTCTGAGGGGTCAAATTTACAGCTCGAATTGATTACCTTTTCTTCACTTGCCCGCGGTGAAGATATTATACTACATATATCTACTATAGTTATATGTCTTTGCTTGCAGGTATACCTATACATGTTGATGACATCGTTGCAGTTTAATCGTCATCGATATGGACGCTGCAACCGACCAAAAAAAACCTAGAAAATCGAAAGAGATTGATGCAGTCGAAGGGATGAAAATGCTTACAATGAGGTCGGCTGATTCAATTCAGGAAGTGAGTACCGAAGGGAGGGGGTAGAGCCTAAACGTGCATACGTTTTCGGTCTGGGCCAGAATTCAGTACGGAGTCGTTCATCCGACCGTTAATTTTGTCCATTTACTGGCACGAATATGGAGGGTGTGGGAGAGATGAGAGTCACCGGTGATGTAGCTAATTTTTTTCTATTTCATTCCAGGCTGATCCTTTTACAGAAACAGGTGGAGACAAGAGGAGAAAAATCAAGAAGAAAAAAATGAAGAAATCCGAAGACTTTGCTGAGGTTGAAGAACCATCAAGGACGTCCGAATTGGAGAAAGTTCCCGAGAACGACGAACCGGACAAACAGCCGGCGGCGACGGAGGGTTTTACAATTCTCGGCGGTCACGACTTCGCTCGAGTCGCCAAAGTCAAGTCGATTCTCCCGAACTGGTTGGCCAAACCGACGGTCATCTCGTCGGACCTCGCGTCGTGCTCACCATCTGTCGACGGATTCCCACTTTTGGACGATTTCCTCGTCGCTAAATTAAAATCAAAGGGCGTGGAGCGATTATTTCCAGTGCAGGCGGCCATCGTTCCGTATCTTCTATCGGATTGCCCGAGAGCGGTGAGGGATTTGTGCGTGAGCGCGCCCACGGGTAGTGGAAAAACGTTGGCGTACGTTTTGCCCGTGGTTCAACGGTTGCGCGCGAGGTTTGTTCCACGGGTGAGGGCGTTGGTGGTTGTGCCGGTGCAGGAGCTGGCGATTCAAGTGTGCCAGGTGTTTAGGGATTATGCCGAGGGAACTGGGTTGAAAGTGGAGGCGGTTACCGGTAGTCGGACTCCATTGGAAACGGAGCAACGACGGTTGATTGTGCGCTTGAAAGGAGAGGGCGAATGTTTCGAGAGTCGAGTTGACATTTTGGTGGCGACCCCAGGACGACTGGTTGAGCATTTAATCAACACGAAAGGCTTTGATTTGACTAAACTGAAATTTTTAATTATCGACGAAGCTGACAGAGTCATGGAGAACGTCCAGGATAATTGGTTGCACCACCTTGAAAAGCACATTTACAAGGACAGAGTGAAATCATTCGCACTGTCTTTAAATTCTCTCAAAAGGAAAATGAGCGAACCGAGGAAACTGCTATTTTCAGCGACGCTCTCTCACGATCCCGAAAAGCTCAAATTGATAAACTTGTTCCAACCGAAACTATTTACCGCGTCCACCGGTTTAGAAGAAGACACTCGCGTGAACTTTGCCGGGAAATTCGCCACACCCGACGAACTAGAGGAGTACTACATCGTTGCGGAAAGCACGGTGAAGCCGCTTGTCCTGTCCGAGCTTATCCTCGGTCGTCAGTACGGTCGAATTTTATGTTTCACCAAGTCCGTCGAAGACGCCCACCGGCTCTGTCTCCTTTTGAAACACCTCGTCCCGCAAATTCAAGTTCGCGAAATGTCATCAGCGCTGAGTCGTGACACCAGGGACACAATCATCGGGCAATTCAGTCGCGGCGACGTCGATGTCCTCGTCAGTTCCGACGTTATGGCCCGTGGCGTTGATATTCCAAACGTGGACTGCGTCATTTCCTATGACCCACCCAAACATGCCCGCGGCTACGTACACCGTGCCGGTCGAACAGGACGAGCCGGCTTCAAAGGCACGGCCGTCACACTGACCTCACAGTCACAGGCCTCGGTGTTTCTTCAGTGCCTTAAAAAAGCCGGTAAAGAGGACTTGATTGAAATGAAATTGAACGAGGATAGTTGGAAAGGTCGAACGGACGACTACAAAAGAGCGTTGGCAAATTTGAAAAACGAACTCGACCGTGAAGCCAGCGCTAAAATTACTACCTTGAAAGACACAAAAAGAATTAAAAGGAAGCGAAATAACAAAAAACAGGAAAGTTTATAAAAAGAAACATCGTCTGAATATGTCGCATTTTCTGCTCAAACATAACATTAAAGTTGGGTATTTGTATATTTTGACGTACGCCTTTTTAAAACAAAACCAAGCAATCTCATTACAGCGAACGTAAAATTAAGTGAGGCCGCAGGACATAACAGAAGAATACTGATGAGCAAGGCACAAGAGGTGTGAGAGCGGAAAAATCGTTTTCTAGTCGTTTTTCTCACGCTGTTCACCCTTCAACATCACTTGCGTCGTATTCAATTACATTAGGATCCCTGGGTTTTTGAGAATATTTCAGGCCTAAATTGTCGGCAATTTCTTGGATTGTTTCTAGAGCCTGTAAACAAAAATATAAATAGTCAGTCGCTTCTCACTCACTGTGAAATGGGAGGAGGGAGTAAAACAAGAAACAGCGATTTATTTCTGCGCTGAGCAAGCGTTCTCTGAGAAAAGAAAATTTAGCACAAAAAAAAAAAAATAAAATAAAAACCGTGGGAAACAGTCGAAAAAACTCAGAATTTTTTCCTCCGAAAGAACCACCGATTTAACTCGTCCACCAAAGTCAGCATGTTCAGGCACCGAAACCGGTGAGGGGGTACTCACGTAATCGAGTTGTTCTTTGGTGTGTGCGGCCGACAGGCAAAACCTTATTCGGCCCTCCATCAGTGGCGTAGCGGGGAAACCTACGCCGACTGTGGCGATTTTTCTCTTTCCGAGGGTTCGAACTACGGCTCTTAAGGATTTGAAGAAAGAAAGAGGCGAATTAATTTCACTACGACTTCGTCTCTCGTAAGATGGGAATTTTACCCAATTTTTGAGAATAGATACACGAGGAGAGGGATGACGGGAGAGTCCTCGTTTCCGTATATGATGACACCCATCTGATGCAGGCGTCTTCGGAAGTATCTTGTATTTTTGGCCAACCGAGTAATCCTTCTAATTCCTGAAAATAGTATGCTAAGTTGATTTGCACATGACAATCCCGTCCCTCAATAGTAATACAGTAAAAAGAAACCCCCCCCCCCCATCCCTGGGTAGCTCGGGCAAATTGTAGTTAATGTACCTTCATTCGACCCGTCTTTTCCCATGATAATTTTCATGGAAGTGATTATTTGTTGGGCGATAGGTTGTGACATAGACGAGGCGTAACACGCGGCGTGACTATTCACTCGAATGTAATTGATGAGATCCTGAAAATAACCAAAAACGCGACTAAATCCAGCGAAGGTGCCCGAGTCAGCCCCACCACCGTTGACTTACCTTAGAGCCCCCTATGTAGCCGCCGGCACTTCCAAACGATTTTGTAAACGTCCCCATGAAAATGTCCACGTCTTGAGGGTCACAACCGTAGTAGTCGACCACCCCACGACCATTTGGACCCATAGCTCCGATGCTGTGGGCTTCGTCCAGATAAATATACGCCTAGTGAGGTAGTATTCAGAATTACCCAGCCGTATCAGAAACCGTATCAGGGGATAGTGTACGTTACTTTGTATTTTTTCTTCAGATCAATTATTTCTGGTAAATGAACTACAGAGCCTTCCATGCTGTAGACACCCTCAACTACAATTAGCAACTTTTTCCAGGGTTTCCCAGTCTTGGGCTGCCCGTTTAAAACGGCTTCTTTTAGCAACTTTTCCAGATTTCGCATATCTGAGAAACGCAAAAAAATTAAGCATTCGAGCAAAAAACTTTCACCAGTTTACCTTACTGTTATGTTTAAAAACTCGAATGGTCGCCCCAGAGAGTCTCAATCCAAGAATAAGCGACGCATGGTTCTTCTCATCGCTCAAAACGAGGCAGCCGCCAGACAGTAGACTCGGTAAATTGAGGGCGTTCGTAGCGAATCCCATTCCAAACACAATTGCGTCTTCAACGCCCAGAAACTCGGCAGTAAGTGCCTCTAGTTCAAGGTGGTGCTTCGTAGTGCCTGAAAAGAAATAATATTTTAATGTTTCGCTTGTTGGTCAGGTTTATTGGAGGGGGGGGGGAGAGTGAATTACCGTATTCACGCCTTGGGGAACACGTAGCCCAGCCGTACTTTTCAAGCTCATCAATCGCGTCGTCGGCGCATTTTCCAATCGACTCGGCAAACCCTAAATAGTTGTACGAGCCCAAATTCAAGCAACGCGTCCTTTCCCCGGTCAATTCGAATGTCCAACCGTAGTCGTGAGTGACTCGTTCGAGTACTGTCACTTCAGCGCCGGGCACGCTGCAAATCGGTTTATTCCAGCAGTCTTTGACACGTCGATACACGTATCTTAGGTAGAAACTTTCAAAAGGATTGTACAAAGGAACATAGCCCTGCGACATTTGTTTTTGTTTTTTTCTTTTTAGCGATTCAAAATGTGTACAGAAGGCTAAAACGGTCACCAACCTGTCGGTTTTTCTCAGTAGCCACTTTAGGGCTAAAAAACATTTGATTCAAGTACCCGAGGAACATAAGAATGTAAAACCCCAAGTAGGTCAAGGCGGCAGTGTAGAAAGGGACTTGTTCGAATGATTCCACCGAACGTCTCTTTCTAGGGTGCTGAACGCCATTTTTGTGGGGTTTTTCGACCTGTTGAAGAAAAAAATAAATTCAGTGAAGGCATGAAGACATTTGAATAAGAGCATTGATGGGCTCGGAGGTACCCCGCAGTCGGTAATTCCGATCTTCTCCGTAGGGTGGGGGCTGGATGAGGAAACAAACCAGAACGCTCAACACCAATGAGGTAAACAAACATAATTCAACGAAATACAAGCCGGTTACAATAAATGAATCATAAACCGCGGAAAAAAAGTGTGTTAACAATGGATATAGTTCACACGATTATTTATTTCGAATTGAAGCCTCAAGTGGATAATGGTTATAATTGTGTTACGTTTAGTGAACAGATTCGTACACGCATTGGAAAAAATCATTATTCACGCACTTCAGAGTGATTGTCCACAATCATAGCGCCACAATACCAAGTTTCGCGCATAACGCCAGATTTCTGACGCGACATAGTTCAGAGAAGACGGGTGAAATGCTCGGCATCAGAGCTGAGTATTACGCGAATGGAAAACGCTATAAATTGTTAACGATTCAAAACTGCTGGGGTGTGTTTTAGGGAGGACTGACCCATTTCGAACGCTTTATGATATTTAAAATGCCGAACAGACAGTTTATGCGGCGATCTACTGCCCGGCTGAATTGTAAGACATAGCACAATCAAAAGTACCTCATTCAAATCAACGTAGTGCAGGAGTGTCAAACTTGCGGCCCGCATGTGGCCCGTGAGCATCTTTTATATGGCTCGCGAGCACCCCTGGGTATTTTTATTTCTTTATTTTTTGGAACCGGCTGTCGATAGTTGCTGGTAACTATAAAATTAATTTGAAAAAATTGTGAAAAAGGGCGAGTCTTCACCTCTTCTCTTGCTCATCCTTATTAGCTCTCCTGCTCCAAAGTGTGTTCAAAAGCTCTAATGGGGTGGGCAAAATACTTTGAAAATGTATTTTAAATACAAAGCCTAAAATGCTTTCAAAAATGTATTTTAAATACTGAAATACAAATACTTTTTGAATTGTATTTTGAATAAAATACAAATACAATTTAAAATTCGATTTCGACGTCAGATAGTGCGAAAAACACGAAAAATAAATAGTAATTCAAAAATATCAGGTCCTTCAATAGACAAGTTGACAAAATGTAGCAGCGCGAAATGGCGCTGCGCCGCGATGCGCAAAGAAAAGTAGGCAAGTTGTCACGAAGAATTTAGTACCGAACCAGCGAGCACTGGTGGATCGTGAGCTGAAAAGGAGGTGAGGTCACTGGTGGACCTATATCGGGGCCCGGGGCGGAAATCTTCAAGAGGCCCCCAAAAGTCTCTAACTATACATAAAATCTCTATTGGTAACCTCTAAGGCCTTTTCCTAATTTTAGCCATGGCTATTTCCAAAGTCTATCCGCTAAACAGCGCTTATGCCAAGTTTAAACTGCGAATTTCTCCATTTTAGCCGCGAATGAGTGCTTTTTGTCAACTTTAACAGCAAATTAGCGCTTTTCGCCGCAAATTAGCAACTGATTAGCGGGGTAATCCCCCCCACCATAAAGACATAAATATGCACTTTTCCCCAAATTTAGCAGCAAAGTAGATTTGGTATCCTGTGAATCAGCGATGTTTCTTCAACTTTCCTCGAGTTGGCGTTTTCCACAATTTTAGCTGCAAATTAGCGATTTTTTCTAGCGGTTTACTCAGTATGAGCTGAAAATTACTCAATATTAGCCATAAAATTCTCGAAATGTTTACCACAAATTAGCATTTTTTGTTCACCGGAACCATACACTGCGGAATAGCGATTTCGTCTCAGTTTTAGCCGCGAATTTGCGAGTTTTTCACTCATAGCCATAAATTAGCGCTTTTTCTCAATTTTAGCCTCAAAGTCTCCCGAGGAAGCCGCGAATTAACGTATTTCCAATTTTTGACGCTTTAAATTTGTCTCAATTTTAGCCGTAAATTAGCGCTTTTTCGTAATTTTAGCAGTGCAGTAGCTATTTCTAGCCCGTGTATTAGCGAATTTTGTTCATTTTAGCCACGAATTGGCGTTTTCCGATATTTTTACTGCAAATCGGCAATTCTTCCATTTTTTACAGTGAATTAGCACTTTTTGTTTCAATTTAGGCTGAAAATTAACTTTTCTCATTATTCTAGCCAGAATAATTACTGATTTTCTCTATATTAGCCGCAAATTGGCACCGCATTAGTCATTTTTTTCAATTTTAATTATATGTAGAATAGGGCTTCATCTCAGTTCTAGCCGTGAATCAGGTTCTTTCTTATAATCATTATAATAATTCTTATAATAATTATAATAATTCTTACTTATAACCATGAATTTGCCGTTTACCTCAATTTTAGCCACAAAGTTGTTGTCAGAAGGCGAAATTAGAAATTCCAACACACTTTATCCGCGATTATTTTCCTCAATTTTAGCCGTAAATTCGCGTTTTTTTCAACTTTAGCTGCTTTGAAGCGTTTCTATAATCTGTGAATTCGCGAATTACCTTAATTTTTCAGCCACGAATTCGTGATTTCCTCAAATTTTAGCCGGGAATAACACTTTTTCCCAATTTGAGCTGAAAACGAGAGTTTTTATTTATTTATGACAGGCTAATTATAGTGAATTTTTCAATATTAGCTGGTTTTTTTTTTATACTTCAGTCCCACGTTGGCATTTTTCCTTCAATTTTTGCTATGGATTAGCGTTTATTGTTTAGTTTTAGCCTCGAACAGAAGCTACGCATTTGCGTTTTGTCAATTTTTCAAGGTTTAGTGACTTTGTGGGTCGCGCTCTCTTCGGTATACAAAATAACGGCCAACGAAAAATTTAGAGATCTTTTTTATAACGACAATGAAAAATTGGGAAAATACGAACTCGCGATCAAACTGACTAATGTTGTTTTTTTAAACATAATATTTGTTATTTTTAAAAATAAAAATTGAGGTTTGTTAGCTGTTGGCACGCTACAACTTTAACCAATTTTGGCCACGGGTTAGCGCTTTTAATCAATTTTAGCAGTGCAGTAGGGATTCTTTCGTATGTTTGGCGATTTTCCTCCATTTTAGCCACGATTTGGCGTTTTCCTCATTTTCAGCTGCAGTTTAGCCATTTTTTAGCAGCCAATTAGCACTTTTTTCTCAGTTTGAGTTGAAAATTAGTGTTTTCCTTAAATTTGGCCCCGCTAATTAATATTTTTGTCAATTCTAGCCGCGTAGTTTTTTTAGGTTTTAGGTTTGAGCCTCGATTCTTTCAGAAGCTATACAGATTTTCGTTTTCTCAATTTCAGCCTCGAATTATTGATTTTTCTTCATTTCAGCTGTGAAATAGCGTTTTCTGATAATTTTGCAGCGAATTAGCACATTATCTATTCCCTTTTTTTTTTATTAATAGGCGATTTTTCGCCATTTGAGTTGTGAATTTGCCATTTTGGTCCAGTTTAAACTCGAATTAGCGTTGTTTTTCGCAATAATTGCCACGAGTTTTGTTTACTTGTACAGCTTTGTGTACTTGTAGGCTAGGGCTCTGTATGATCCATTTTTGTGCAAAGTTTCCATCCGCTAGCATCATTTTTGCGGCAGTTCTGCTAACAAGGAATTCGGAACTTCCACCTCCCACCATGACTACCCTTCCCTCTCCACTTTTTCGAAAAATGAAAACGTCAATCGAAGGCTGTTATTACACCGGGTTTTTGTGCCAAATATGGTGTCACTAAGTTAGGTTATACTGGTGAATGGTGGCGAAGGAGTGGAAACTAAAGAACGTTGAAATTAAAAGTATTTGTATTTGTATTTTCGTTGAGTGTGAAATACAAAATACTTTTGAAAATGTATTTCAAATACAAAGCCCAAAATACTTTCAAAAATGTATTTGAAATACAGAAATACAAATACTTTTTCAAAAGTATTTAAATACAATTACAAAATACGTATTTTGTATTTAAAATACAAAGTATTTTAAATACTCAAGTATCTTGCCCACCCCTAAGCTCTATGTATGCGTTCTGTGGAGTGTACTCAACCAAACAAATTTATTCCTTCGAAAAATGAAGCGTTTTGATATGATGCATAAAATCCACAGAGGCATAACACATGGTTTGTGAGGGAGGGTTAAAGCCCCATTCACATGAAACAATTTTCCATGCAATATCGCGAGCAATCTCTTCAAAATCATGAGAACCTAATGAAAATTAATCACGGAACAGGCGTTTTTAATGATAATGTACACGATTTTTCTTACAATATCGCGCACAATTTCATTGAAAACACCTGTTCCGTGATTAATTTTCGCTAAGACCATACATTTTTGAAGAGATTTCTCGTGACATTGCCTGTAAAATTGTATCGTGATGGCCCACTATCTCGAAAACCGCTTCTTGAATACTGTACACTCCATAAGTCCATATACAGGTGACCCGTACCCCCCAAAATTTAAAGAGGCTGAGAAAATTTAACTAAACAACTATGGGAGAGCTAGACAAGACATAATAGGTCGCTCTGCAGGAAACAAAGAAAATGTCCTGAAAATTCATTATTTAATTAGTAAACTTCCTTATACTCGAGTACCTAATTCTAGTTTGTGGTGCATAATGTTGGGGGGGTTAAAAGTCGAGCGGCCCGCCAGGGCCCTACAATTTCCAAGTAAAGGCCCGCCGAGAATTTGAGTTTGACACCACTGACGTAGTGTAATCAAAAGTATCTACAATTTCGGTAATGTTTGCAGCAGTAATATGAGGCGCGACATTTATTGCTTCTTATTTATGTGATTTAAATATGACCACAAATCTTTGGGAAACAGGTGGTCCCTATGCGTGCAGAAACAATCTCACAAAGTCAGGGAGATGCGGACGACCTTAACTAGGAAGACTTTGAGTGCAAAAGATAGTTCTGCCTTATAGTCTTTGATTGAGGTACCTGGAAGGCGATTCAATCGAACAGGAAAAAAGTGCAAAGGGCGGGCAATAATCCCCAACAAGGGGGGCGATCGCCCTCTACAGTGTTTCCTAGACTAAAATTAACAAGTTCTCGACGGTATTAATGTTAATTTTTACTTCTGAAAGTTTATTATAGGAATTTGGGGGGGGGAGGGTTGCTCAAGAACCGTTTACTTGAACGGCTTCCCTGACTGATTGAATTTTGATGTGGCGGACGGGGCACCAAAATTGAAATTGTCAATTACCCCAAGTAAAACCGTTCCCATGATTTGATTCTCTGAACATTTTCTTGATTTCTGTTGTCGTCATCGTCAGTGGCTGCATTGGAGGGGGTGAGGTACAATATTTTTCCACTCGGAAAAGCAGATTTAAAAGCAAAGCTACCACTGTCAACAAATTATACGGATGGTTCTTCTCAAATTATCACTCAAGCCATTACAATTACCAACGGTAATGATCATCTTGAGTATAATTTAAAATGTACAAAAACCCAGCAAGGCGAACGGCCGGTGACGTCGAATCTTCACGCATTCCCTCGCATTCAGCCCAATTCACGACGACACGTAGGTTTCTTATGGGTTTCTCCGAATCAAAGGAGTTACATTCATAAAAATAAAAAATGTTTCAAGAATCAGGGACAGAACACTACGTTGTCCCAATTTGTGGATTTCGTCAATTATTCAACCTGCTAGGCGACAGGGTCAAACAAAAAATTGTAACAAAAGTGAAGAAACACGATGGTAATTTACCTTGTGAAAACCGTTTGTTTTGTGGGGCGAGGCTTTCTGTTGACTAGATGGTCTTTTACGACACGAAGTAGTTAAACTGTCGTTTTCATTCGACATGGTTTGTTTTACTCTACAGGACGTTGGTTTTACACGGAAAAATGAATGAAGGGGCGTGCGAGGTGTCGTCCGACTGATCCGCGATTAGGGAAATGGTTGGAGAGGACACGGAAGAGAGTGGATTGATCGTTTGAATCGTAAAACCATCAATTTTAATGGACCAAAAAAATTAATCAAGCGGCGTTAAAGCCGGAAATTGTGTGGCACTCGAAGGGCGAATGTAATGAGAATCGCGCGTACTTTGATTTGATACTGAGAGAGTGTGTCTGCGCCTGAGGAAGGAGGCTGCAGCGCGCACAAAAACCGCGTTGGCTGGAGTAGTGAACAGTGAGCTGTATGTGGGGGAGAAAGTGGTGGTGCTTAGGTGGGTTTGGAGGGGCGAGTTTTCGTATTGCAAGTGAAGCCACCACCGGTGCCGGTATTATTTCACGTCTCTGAAACTAACACTTCAACTCAATTCAGACACACTCAAATTACACCCCGGCGTACTCACGACCATCTTCGTGCCGCCGCCCCCTCATTTACAAGGCGACCATTCACCATGGACCATAATTCAGCCTCAATGTTCGGCGACGGTGATCCCATTTCTAACAAACAGGCGTCCGCGCCCGCACCCACTGGGGACCTCCTCGGCTCGGATTTCGGTTCTTCCCACGACGAGTTCGACATGACGAGCACGTCTTTGCCCGCTGCCGAAGTCGGCGAGGCTCGTAAATTCCTCGACGACCTGATGGACGACGCGATAAAGAGTGTACCCACCGCGGCTGGTAAGGCCGACGTCTCGGCGGCGGTTGACCCATTCGGTTTCGAAAAACCGCTCCCACCCGAACCGAAATTAGCGGACGCCATGTCCGACTTTCTTAAATCGGAACAACGTCACGACAGCCCTCTTCTAGGTGCTGACGAAGACGACGAAAGACGCAGCCCCTCGCCCATGTACTCGCGCGACTCAGATAGCCCTAGCCCAGTGCCGCCTCCAGTCCCAAAACATCAGACACCGCCGCCGGCGTACGAACCAAGTCACACGCCCGAACCAGAATTGCTTCCTCCGCCGTCTCCGAAACCTCAAGTCGTTCCTACTTCCGCGCCTTCGGCCCCGCCTGTCGTCTCGGCCCAGCCGCCTTCAGCCACTCCTCCCCCAGTCAAGAAAACGCCTGCCCCGTCGGCTCCACCACAAATCCTGGACATCGGTACCAGAGACATTCGAAACAAATTGCGTAAGTATATATATATTTTTCCAGTTAATTTCACTGAAAATTTCAGCGCCTCCCGCATCCCTTCAGTATTGATTCTCCAGGAGCCGCACTCCCCCCGCCATGTCCATACACCCCCTGGCGCCCTTCTTCCATGGTGCATTCACCTGGCCTTTCATGCCATGTGTGAGCTACTCACGCAGACCTTTTCTTCTGTTACAAATGAATTAACTGATAGCGAATTAATTACACACATTTTCAGCCGTTGCCCTAATGAGCTCATTTAGACCATTATGCTCTTTTACTGGTAGGTTTACTTCTTTTTTCTCTCCGCATTGCTTTGTTCTCCACTTAAGGCGATGCGCTGCGAACTTTGTCTTTGTCCACTCCTGGGCAAAGACAAAGGCTCTGGTCCGCCTCCCTCATTCTACAGGAATATTTGTCTAAAATTCTGATCACAATAACAGGTGGATAGCTTCTAGGGCAGTGCAAAGATAGAAAAAACCACCCAAGCGAGGCCTCTGTTCTCGTCAGTCACCAGTCCGTGACGGAGGATTTTCTCTTTTCCCCTCTTGATCTTGAAGGCCATTAATGCACTTTTTTCTGCCCAAAAAAGTATTTTCCGCGACTTTATGTTGTTTTCTTTTTGTTCTTGTCTCTCTTCTATTATCCTAGTTCTTCCGGACGAGAGGGAGTCATTCTCATGACTGGAATAATTAATTTCCCGTTCGATTCAATGACACACAACTTACTTTTCAACGGATTTTTAAAGTATTTTTCCCATTATGTGATCGGCGCGTAAGTTTTTATTTTTGCCGGCGTGACTCACTCCGCCAGAAACACCCTTCTCACCCACGCATTCAAACCACGGACGGAAATGACTCCGCGACTTGAAGAAAAAGAAAAAAAGTTCCAGCCACTTATTACCGAGCATGGCCATCCCTCAGGTTGCCGGGGGAGGGTTGCAAAGGGTCGGACTGAGGTGATTAGAATGCAGAGATTGTGCAGCGGGGAAAACTTCGACCTCCTTCTGAACAAAACTAGTGCTTATGAGTGACAGTGCTTGGTTGGGCGGGGGATAGCGCTGAACGTTTGAAGTAAGAACGTTAGACTGTAAGCACTGCACAGTAATAAAGTGCCTTCACCAGAAAAAAATAATAATAATAATGAACCAAAAAAAAATCATAATGAAACGTCAAGGCGCCTTAATCGTCGTCGTTTCATCTTATTTGTCTCGACGTCGTGTATTTCGTTCCCCCAGAAACGCGCTCTTTTCACACTTAACATACCCCCACGTTTGACTTTTACCTGAAAACTATTTTTGAAAATCATTATCAAGGGGGGGAGGTGCTACGTTTTTTGTTGCTACGTACTTTTCTCTCTATATTTGACTCATTGATGATTCATGTCAGGCTCTCGCGAGAATTAGAACAAAATAACGAAAAACGTTTTTCATGTCGTGAAAAACAGACGCTACTGTCAGTGCCAATAATGTTTTGAATGGGGAACTTGCACATTTGTCGAGCACTGGTGTTTCTTGAAGAGGGGTCTTCCACAAGGCTATTTATTGCTCATATTAAACATTGAAATCAATTCAAAATTGAGTGGGGGTTTGATTACGTCACAGTTTATTCAATGAAATGGATGGTGTGGGGAAGAGGGGGTAAGAAGCATTTTCAGAGGGGCAATTTTTATAGTTATTTGTAAACAAATAATGTTATAGTTCCCTCAGATGCTTCACAAGCGACCACTGATGTCATTTCCCCTCGCGCCAACCATCCCTTCTTGAAGAGATTTGAAATTTATTTAAAAATCACCAAATTATCAACATTGTTATTCTTCAGTTCACGTGTCAAATTACCGGTATGCTTTTCTCCGAAATCGGGCGTTAATGCAAGTTCCCAAATGGTGCCCTCCAACGCGCATTCATTTTTCCTCATTTTTGTAGGCATTATTCTGATTTTTTTTCCCCGTTGAAATTGATTAATTTAATCACGTAACATGTCGCTTAGGCCCTTCTAGGGGAAGTGTCCCATCCCTACCTCACCCGTTGAAAATAAAATGCGCAATTCATACTGTGCTTGCACGATGCGATGAGCTACCCTTTTTGAAGGTTTTATTGCAGGATGGCGCCTTAACAACGAAACTACGACGCAGTTCCACCACCCTCCAATGCTGGGAATTTCATTCCCTTCGGAAACTCTTCACTCTATCACACTGTTCGACTGCTCATATATAGAAGTTGCGACTGAATTTGATGGAAAACCCCAGTTATTGGATACCTCGTACTTTGGGGAGAAGGGTCGAATGGTGTTGAATAATTGTTACATAAGTTAAGTAGTAATGTCATTGAACCCAGTCTTTAGTGTGCTCAAACGATACGGAACTGTTCTTTTTAACACTGATTAGAAGTCCTTTGAAGACAGACCGATTTCCAACGAAATGACGACGGAATACTTAAAATGTGGCCTCCATACCCTTCGTCAACGAAATTGTTTGGGTTTCCACGCATTCGTTGTTAAATTCAATAAGTGAGCGTATTTAGGGGATTTCAAATATTGACGGGGGGGGAGGGTGTCAAGAGGGGGTTGAGTGTTCAGTACCCCTTGACCAATTAGTCGATTTCTTACTTTTCCTCCCATAACTAAAAATGAAAAAAGTTAATAACCGCGCTGTATTTCGATATGCTCGGCAGAAAGTGCAAATCTGTGCGCATCACTGAAAATCGTTCACCACTGAGCGATTAGTCGTGTTATGGACCACTTACGTCCTATCATTACATCCGCCGTACAAGAGTACACCTACTGGCCATTGATTTCTCTCATTATGCTTTCATAGTTTATGTATAATGCGATTGGTGGTATAGTGTGTGAGGAGACCTTCGGATGCTCTGAACCTCAAAATTGCCCCACCCCCACGCCACCCACTCACAGTACACTGAGAGGGATGATGTGAGGGAACCTCTGTTCTGTCCAATATATGAATCTGTAGTGTAGTTATACGTCTGTTTTCGCAGCAAAAACGATCACTCCTGTGTGTGTTAACTTAGGGCCACCCTCGCAAAAACGTGTTTCAAAGGAGCGAAATTCGCCAAATTGGGTTTTGTGAAAAATAAATACCCGTGAAGTTCATCTTTCGAAAGATTCAATCCTACGAAATTTTGGTTTTTAGAAGAGCCAAACCCAGATTTCTGCCTGTCCCTGAGTGAATGAGTCCTCGCAATGCCGAGGAGTACAAACTTTGCGAGGTGGAAATGGTCCCGCACGCACTAATCTCGGGCCACTGACCGCCCTCTGCACTATAGCTACCTTCTGCCGAATTTGAAGGACCAACCCCACCACCGAATTTGGTAACTGAAATACTGAATTCAGTGTTTCCTGGATAGGAACACCTTTTGTATCGCAGTCCGAGCTTCGAGGTTGAACTGATCGTTTCCTCCGCTACGTGGACGATAAAGAAAAGATCTTCCAATTGTTTTATCAACATTACTATATCTGTTCTTTTTTTTTTCCTTTATGTGTCCCAGCAATTAATTAATTGCAAATTAGACGACCCTTGTCCCCACCCCCCTCCCCACTCCCTCGAATTCACTGCATGGTGACTAGGGTGGTGCGGTGAGGGGGGAGTAATCCCTTGAAAAGTCCTAAGACAAGGGTCGTCTAATTTGCAATTAATTACTATATCTGTTTCGGCAATGCATTCTCAAACTACGAAATACACAACAAACCAACTTAATTTATTTATCAAGGTATTTACCAAAGTAATAAATTTTCGATCGTTTCCTCGTTTAACTATCAGTTTTGTGGTTAATGTTAGTAATTTTCTTGCCTGTTTCTTGCGAGTTTTTGACGTAATATGGACATTCCTTGCGGTTCATTGTCACTTCCCAGGGGCTGAAGTACGAAGAGGTGTTATATGGAATAACACGGGTGTTATCCACGTGACAACCATTTTAATTGTGATAGGATAACGTCGTGTTAAATTATAACACCCCTTCGTACTAAAATCATGTTTTCGGGAGAACAAAATCCCCGTAATAACTAGTAGCTAAGTTTTCTTGACTCCAGCGTCAGGTGGATCGACGGTGAAACGTAAGTTGGAAACAATGGCCAGTTGACTCATTGACCGAGTTAATAAAAAGAATAATTTCAGTTCGTGAGTGACAGAGGGGAGCGTGGTTGTGATTGTATAAGCACATTTTGGTGGGGGATGGGGTTTTACGCTTCACTTTTTAAGCCTCCTAAACTGGGAATTAGAATTATCCTAATGATTCTACCGGAAATCGGGGTTATCGCTTTCAGTGCCCTACTCCTGATATTGTGTAGCACCTATGAATCTCGAGTGGTGTGCCCTTGAGAGCCCATTAAAGTTCACTAACAGCGCCTTTATCTCTGTTTAAAATTAGAAATATATAAATGTTTAGATTGGGTCCACGGAAAATAATAGTGAGTTTAGATTTTGGACCCTGACAAGATAAAATTATCAGGAAAAGGCCCCGGTAACTTGTTGCAACTGTCATTTTCTCCCCCACAGTTAGTGCGTCGCTTAGTTCGTCCTTGTAGACTCTAATTGCCTTGCCACTCTACCAATACTCAACTGGGAAATACTATTTTTTAGGAAAGGGAATGTAAGAGATAAGATACCTTCATATGAACTTTGTTTTCACTGTATAGTCCGCGGAAAAGTGTACGGAAAATAATTTCTAGTTTATCGCGTGTATGACCTCCCCCTCTCTTTATCACTTTTTCTTCGACTTGCTTGGGGTTTTCCGAAAAAGAAAAAAAAATTGAGTTTAGTCACTGCCGCCCCCCGCGCCCGCCTCCTCTAAAATCGATACTGGGAGGGTCCTAAACCAGCAGTGTGTCGTACAAGCCCGTTTGTAAAACCGAGTGGTGTGCCATGGAGACTGATTCTAGTAATGGACACGCAAAAGTGTCTGACTGCGAGAGATGTAAGTTTTTTTTGTGTAAGAAACACGCAATGACAATGAAAAAAAAAATGCACTGCAGAATTGCTTTGAAGATTAGGACCTTTCAGGGAGGGTGTAAAGGGCCCCAGTAGCATAGAGCCCAACCTATTGCTGTCAGTATTCCATTATTGACTCACGCAATAATAGTTCCCTCTATAATTACACCGCCGTAAGAGGGAAGGGGGAGTTACTACAATACTAAAGATGAAACTATTATGCTATTTTTCTCCCATAAATCACGACGTCAAAGGGTCTAGGGTTATGAAATAGAAATATTGGTCTAAGTATGACATCCACCCCGTCACTCTAATCGATTCTTTCCAGTAAACGTATTTTCAATATTTAATTAGGCTTGCCGTTAAAAAAGAAACAATAATTCCTTATAATTTCAGATGCCTGGTTTAATCCAGCGAGACTACATCCTGCTGGTAAGTCGCCCATGCAGGCGCTTTGGGTACAAAATTTAAGCAAATTGGACAGTAGATTTGTAGATAATGTAGATTTTTTGTAGCATGATAGTAGTCTAGAGTGTGATTCGTAGAAGTATTTTTTGTAGTTCAAGGACTTATACACCTCGAGTGGATGGGCGAAAATCGTTACTAAATGAACTTGGTGAGATAGAGGAAAGGACTGTCTCGTGTAGCGTGTTTTGACGGGTGGTGAGACGCATTTGGCTTTGAGCGAACTGATTAGAACTCCCCAAGTCCGTATAGATTTGGCTTGAGGAACTCTCTCTTGAAAACCGAAAGTTTGGATTTTCGGAATAAACGTTTTTCAAATTCTTTATAAAAATAATTAGCGGAAAGTGAAGTCTCTGAACGTCAAAGAAAAATTTCAATGTCTTCCCCGATTTCACGCTCCCGGACGCAGTCACTCACACAAAATTATCCCCGGGCTTTGTCCATCCACTTGGGGTTCCTCTTTTATATTTTTAGAAATAATCTTGGCAAAGCTTATTGAAACGAATGGCCAAGTGAAGGAAAGAGGTACAAAAAAATTCTGCCCCCTTTAGAAAATAGTCGCTCGTCGTTTCGGGACGTTCGTGCGTTTTTTGTGCGTGATAATTGTGATTTTTCGTCGATGTATCAGTGAAGAACGATCATCGTAAACATTCCGAACTTCCCTCCCCTCTCCCAATCATGGTGCTGGACAGAAAAGAGCGTGAGTCCCCAGTGAATTGAACTGTACTGTTTTTGACTGAATATCGAATGATTTTACTTTTTTGAATTATTTTTCCACTTGTTTTATGTCTCTCTCACTTGACTAGAATTCAAATAGCCCCCATCCACCCGTGACTTTTGTTGATTTCTTTTCAAGCAACCTTGAATGAAAAACGCTATTAAGGAGCGGTGGAGACTCATCTTTCATGAAATATTGCACCGCAATAGAAATAACGCGCAATTACCTCAACTCCCTCCCACTAATGTCGTCAGTAGTACGAAAATGCACAATCGGTGAAGCTTTGACCCAATTTATCGGTTCATTACTAAATATTGAATAAAATATCAATTTTCCCCTCCGTGTGCCTTAGGGGAAATTAGGAATGGTTGTATTTTAAGCTGTCTGAATAACCCAAGTTCACGGGACCAGTGAACTTTCTTTATTTTTGGGTTTACTTCTTGCGGAAATTTGAAAATGCGCATGATCGGATTTGAATCTTTTTTAGTTGGTGTAGCGCAGGTTGATTATGCGGATGACTCTCGGACTGTGTAACTGCCGAGTATTGCGGGTTTTGCATCCTATTAATTGTATTTTGTTCAGTTATTTCAATCTTTCTAAATTGCGATTTTTTTAAAAAGGGGGAGGGGCTTTTCCTGGTCGAGCATTATGTTCGACTTCTATCTCTCGTCGGAGGATTCCCCTGGTGTCCTTCACTCTTTTGGCCTGTTTTTGGGGACCGACCCATTGAGAGGACGCGAAAAAATTTGACGTTTTTACACTGAGTTGTGTTTGTGCCGGAGAACCGACGGAACTTGGGTACGAGGCCTGATCTGCCTTAAATTGAATTATTATCATTATTTATTTTGCTTATAATCCTTAAATAGCCCTCAACTGCCCATTGAACCCAACGGTCAGTCAGCTACTGAATTTGAATACATGATTTGAATTTTTCGTCCATATTTCTAAAAACTCTCATTAGTAATTGACGACTTTCCCCCTACTCGGTACATTGATTTACCCAAACTCCCCCCAATAACGAAGTCAGACAAGAAAGATGCTGACGCTGCTGGAAACCGTAATTATCCCCCCCCCCCCCCAGTCTTCAATGCTGACGGACGCTTCTTAGACAAAATTCCAGTCGCCGTTAATTTCACCATTGAGAACCTTACAAAACTCGGCCTTTTAGACCGAAAAACATACTATTCTGCTGTTATAAGTTCCTATTAATATGTGTAATAATTATGCCGCGATTGGCAAGCCAAAACGAAGGACACTAATGATTGTTTCAATGGAAAAATTGACTTTGTTTCGTGGGAAAGAGGGGGTTAAAATCGCCAGTTTTCAGATTGAGCAGTGAGTGCCATTTGACAAAACGACCTACTAGTTCTCAGGTAGTCAGTTTGCGACCACGAACTATACGAAGTGCCTGAAAAATCACACACTGTTCTTTAATTTCCCATCATGGAATCCAGAAAATACCTGAATGATCAGTTCTTAGGCTATTGCGTAGATAATCTCCTTCCTATGTACGATACCGTCTATGTACGAAATTTTGAACTTTCAATTTCCCTACCGAAATACAGTCCTACTCCCATTCTGTCTCAACACCTCGCCTGATTGGAACGGGTTTGGGGCCTGCGATACTCCTCTGTAAGACTCAATTAACATCAGGCCGGCAATTGAGCTCCGAGTATTGAAGGCCCGAGACGGAAAGACTCGACTGTGCTTTGGTGCAATCGTCTTTTCCTGTACAAATACTAAGGATTGTCAGTTCCAAAACAGCACCGCCAAAGAATCCCCTTACCACCGCACACGACTTTTTTTGTCTAGCCCGTGTTTTCATTACTAACAATAAAATTACGTCTCAGAAACTAAATATTCGGTTAGCCACGCTAAAATGCGATACCCCCCCCCCCTAAGTAACTCTGTTTTTATGGACAAATTGTTCTTGTAAAACTGAAACTTTCCTGATTCCCAGGAAATGATCACCACATAAAACTGCGTGTGTTGACCCAGTCTCCGCCATATCGGGCGTTAGACCTTCAGCCCACTGGGCTAACTCGGTCCTTGGCTCTCATCAGAGTCCGGCTTTTTATCCAAAAGTATGGAGCTACTACAGCGGAGGTGTCTCTGCCCTAAAATCGCCGCCCCCTGGATCATTTTAACTGACCAAGCCAGTGATGACACGGTTTACCGAAAACCGGGTCCATTCCATAACCTGAAATACGTAAATTTGTCGCAGAATCAAATGGTTCGCCCCAAATCTAAATTGCTAAGGCTAATAACAAGTGCCAAGTGCTTAACCCCTACCCCACCCACAAAAATACTTTTTTTTCTCAAATTCATTTTTTTCTCTCTCTCCAGTCCTACAGTTTTCCCGAACTAAACCAAAACAACTGATTTGAACGAACCCAAACAATTTTATTCAAGAATTTCGCTTCGTTTTTAACTTCCGGGTCATAATGGGGGGGGGGGGAACAAACTAAAGGAAGGGGTTTTATTCCTTCACATACGTGCATGTTATGAAGGAAATTTCTCGATGATGCTGTTCCTAATTGGAAAATGATCAGCGATCAGACAAACAGACACGGAAACGGTCTCCCAGCGCGTGGCGCGCCGTTAACCGCGAAGGTTGATGAACGCTCCACTTTAAAAAATAAAAATAAAAATGCTGTGATTGAAATCACTTAAACTTTTCCGTTTTAGAGACTAATCTCAACCCATAATTTCCCATCATTTAAATAAATATTTGTTCTTTTTTATCAGAAAATTACAACTGGAAAGTCTGTGTAGAGGGGCTACTATCTTCCACGTTTCACCCAATTGGCGTTTCCTTCACTCTTGATGCCGCGCTGGAACAAGTTTTTTCCCCTCCCCCTACGTACCCCCTAGTCATTAACAACCCCGTCATCCCTCGCCACCAACCACCTTTTCTCTGATCTTCTGTCTCTCTCGCACTTTTATTCTGTTTTTCGAAGCTGAACGGAACGACCTCTGTGGCCGTGTGTTGTTCCCTTCGAGGTAAGAAGAGGAAGCCCCCAATCCCCGTCTACGTTCAGTCATACCATCTCTCTTGGACGTTGTTATAGAAGGGGAGGGCAACAAAAACCAGTGGTCCTGGGTGAAGAGGTACCGACGGGGTGGGTTTCTCTACTGAAGAACATCGCCAGACCAGACACGTTGCATTTTCATCCTGATTCGTCTGGTGTTGGATATCCTTTTTCTTACGATTCTTTCACTTTCGTTGGGAGAAGTTCCGTCGACTTTAGTGTGACTGATTCACAAAAGGATTTTTTTTTTGTCGCGGTACTAAAATGGTCCGAAAGTACAAAGCGAACGGTGGTGGCTACGCTGCTGAGGAGCTTCCTCCAAGAGGTCCTGGTATGTACCTACACGACGATGCACTACATTGAATTCTAATTTTAGTTTTTAACGGTTCCCACGCGTCACCCTTGAACTCGAACTAACTCGAGAAATTAAAATATATTCTCCACCGTTAAGGATTAGGTACTTTGCCTTCGACTTTGGGGCATAGGGAGTAACAGCTGTACACCCCCTCCACGTGAACTTCGTTTGAATAATTAGCAAAAAGTTATTTCTCATTGTTGTGAATAATGTAAGAATTCGGTATTCTTTGAGAGGAAAAACTCATTGACCGTGAATCACTGCCTACACACTTGAAGCGTGTGCAATGATTGTGTCTTGTTGGATGAATGATGTGGAGTGTTTGGAAGGGGGAGAGGGGTTTTTTATTACCGTGTTGGGTTCGTTTTAAAAATTAGAATTTATTTTTTGGCCAACAGTTGAATCTTTGATCTATTGGAGGGACCCGAAAAAATCGGGCATCGTCTTCGGTGTCACACTCTTAAGCCTGTTGTCACTGACATGCTTCTCACTGATCAGCGTATTCGCCTGGCTGTGCTTGTTCATTGTGGGCGGCAGTCTTTCGTTCCGCATTTACAAGAGCATCATGCAAGCCGTTCAAAAGACATCCGATGGTCACCCTTTCAAGTAAATACATTCTATCGTCCCCCGCTGTTCGACGAGAGTGAGGGTGAAGGGTTACTAATGACACATCTCGCATTTTATCGAATCTTAGAGACTACCTTGAACTCGACTTGACCGTTCCTGAGGACAAAGTGACAGCTGCGGCTCAAATGGTGGCCAAATATTTGAACACAAGTTTGACCACGCTCAGATCCCTGTTCCTTGTGGAGGACATAATCGATTCCATTAAATTTCTCGTCCTCTGCTGGGTTCTCACCTACGTCGGCTCCTGTTTCAACGGGCTCACTCTAATAATCATCGGTTCGAATTTTTTCCCCTCTAATGTTCCCCCGTTTTTACGACCGTGAGACTCATTTAAAGTATTTTCTGCAGGAGTCGTTCTGCTTTTTGCACTTCCCAAAGTGTACGAGAACAACAAAGCGCAAATTGACGTCTACATTCAAATCGCCATGGAAAAATTGTCAATCGTCACCAACAAGTAAACCTTTTTTGTTATACAATATTTCACGAACGCTAAACTCATGAGCAAATTTTTGTGTTCCTCAGGGTAAAAGCGGCGGTCCCGGGGAGCAAAAAAGAAGAGAAAAAAGACCAGTGAATAACATGTTAATTTTACTTCAAAAACATTAAAAGTCCACTAATTTTCAGGTCTTTAAACATACTTTTTTTGTACGGATCAAATGTGTTTTATCATTTCTTTCAAGGATATTTCACGTTTTCGAACTTATCCCCCCCCCCCCGTTTATTCACGCTTCCAAAATTACTAGAACTTGAAAAAAAGAGGACCTTTATGCACTGAAGATGAAACCCTTCGCGCTTTGTTGTGTTGGAAAGATTGTTTTTATTCCTTTTCTCCCATCCCCCCTCATTACTTTTTATGTCAAATTTTTATAGCGTCTTCGCGTAAATTTGTTTATATATATATTTATTGTTGTAATTTATTGTTTGTATAAAAACAATTCAAAAATCCTTTATAATTAGGGTGATTCTCAAAAAAAGGTGTGCAATTTTCTCCAGGCACAGGTAATAAAAACATGTAAATAGTTTATAAATTGAATAGGCTTATTGCAACAAAAAAACTCAATTTCCAAGAAGACGAAAAGTTTTTGTATGATGTACTTTAAAAAAATAATAGTCGATAAAAATCTTCTTGTTATTAGAGTTAAACATTACAAATTAATGTTCCCTCCTCTTAATTGAAAAATAGCCTTCTATTGACTTGAAAAAAAAATTTTTGTTTGTTTGTGCTTTATGCGCCTAAGTGGTGAGACGAAATGAGAATTAAAAAACACAAAAGGAGAGAACTCGATTTGAACCCATTTTTCCATAGTGCTAAATAACCGCGAACCTTATAGTTCGAGAGCTAGCGACAGTCCCATTCAACCGGAAGAACATAGTCACTAAAGGTGTGCAAAATGATGGCATTTGACCCCTTATTTACGAGTCCGGAAGTCTGCCATGCTATATCTGGGGCCTAAGGATTGTGTAAGGAAGGACATGAATTTAACCATGAGAGCGTACTCCAGAAACTAGTCTCATTCGAAAGGTTTTATGGAACTGATTACGAATATGATCGTCTGCCTGGGGCATTTGCCCTTTGTGGCTCGCCAAACTCGAAATTTGGAAAATTTTAATTAACTGAAAGAACATAGTCCTGAATGGTCCTATTCAAATGATTACAAATATAATCGTCTGTCGGCGTCTGCCTGGTGCACTTGCCCTCAGTGACCCGTCAAACTGCACAGAGGGAAAATAATTAACCAGAGGAACATAGTCGTGATACTAGTCTAATTCAAAAGGTTTTATGGAGCTGATTACGAATATGATCGTCTGCCTGGGGCATTTGCCCTCTGTGGCTCGCCAAACTCACGTAATTCGGTACATTTTAATTAACCGGAAGAACACAGTCCTGAAACTGGTCTTATTCGATAGATTTTATGGAGATGATTACAAATATAATCGTCTGCCTGGTGCATTTGCCCTCGATGGCCAGCAAACTCCTTAAATCAGGGATATTAATTAACCGGAAAAACTAAGTCCGGAATATTGTCTTATGCGACAGGTTTCATGTGGCCGAATACGAAAATGATCGTCTGCCTGGGGCACTTGCTCTCAGTGACCCGTCAAACTGCACAGAGGGAAAATGGTTAACCGGAAGAATATAGTCGTGAAACTAGTCTCATTCGAAAGGTTTTATAGAGCTGATTACGAATATGATCGTCTGCCTGGGGCATTTGCCCTCTGTGGCTCGCTAAACCCACATAATTTAGGAAATTTTAATTAACTGGAAGAATATAGTCCTGAAACTGGTCTTATTCGATCGAATTTATGGGAATGATTTCGAATATGATCGTCTGGTGCCGTCTGCCTGGGGCATTGGCCCTCTGTGGCTGGCCAAACTCTCAAAATTTGGTAAATTTTAATCAACAGGAAGAACCTAGACCTGTAACTGGTCTTGTAAATGCCCCAGGCAGACGTTCATTTTCGTATTCAGCCACAGGACCTCGTTCATCCGGTTAATTAATATCCCTGATTCAGGGAGTTTGACTGGCCACCGAGGGCGAATGCCCCAGGCCGACGATAATATTTGTAATAATCTCCATAGATTCTTTCGAATAAGACCAGTTTCAGGACTATGTTCTTCCGGTTAATTAAAGTTTACTGAATTTCGTGAGTTTGGCGAGGCACTGAGGGCAAATGCCCCAGGCAGACGATCATATTCGCAATCAGCTCCATAAAACCTTTCGAGTGAGACTAGTTTCAGGACAATGTTCTTCTGGTTAAATTCACGTCTCAAATTAAGGACTTTAATTAGCTATAAAATCCTTAGACCCTAGATACAGCATGGCAGACTTCCGGACTCGTATATAGGGGGTCAAATGCCATCATTTTGCATACCTTTCGTGACTATGTTCTTCCGGTTGAATGGGACTGTCGTCAGCTCTCGGTCTATGATGTTACTCATAAAATTAAGTCGTTTGCAACCGGATGGAGTGTCAGTTTTGAGCAGAAGAGAAGGCTTGACGGAAGCGGCGCTTGACGCACTGGAAGCCCCCGTAGACGCTCCCAACAGGAAATCATTTCATAAGCGGCTTAATTGCCGCGTTTGGCGGAAAACGACCAGTTTGTATGGCTTTCTCATATTTTCCCCCAAGAGGGAGGGGTCACGAGGAGGGAGAAGGGATCGATTGAGCTCGTGGGGTCGTGGTCTAAGCCACGATTTATCGTTGCCTCCCGGATTGAACCAAAATCTAGCAGACTTGTCCTTGAGTAACCCGCCAATTTGCTAATATACTATTAATTAAGCCACATAATCCAAATGCGAGGCCTAAAAATCGGAAATTAAGGCCCGTAAGCCCAGTCGTTCCTCGAATTTTCCTCAACCTCAAAGCTCCCTCAAAAACTTGAAACATTGTAAAATAACATGTGATTCTACAGTTTGTGAGGAAGGTTGGAGACGAGGAAATTTTGAGGAACGACTTGTCATACGGGCCTTACGGCCGTATTCAGAAACCCACCTTTACGAAGCCTTTACTAAAGGAGTCGAAAAATGTGATGGTTTATAGAAATGTGTCATCTGTTTTGAAGCGCTTAAAGGAGATTTAGGCCCATTTTAACCAACAAAATTGAACTCATCTAGAGTTGATCGCGATTAGTTTTCAATAACCAAGGTCTACATATAAGACCTTGGACAATAACGACCCATATGAATTCTGATATAAGTGTTTACATTGTAATCGTGATTAGTTGTTCATCGTAGTTCAAGAAGTTGGCGAAATCGGGCCTTAAAGGTTAAGGTGGGTTTCTGAATACGGCCCTTAGTCGCAGAAGCATCTAAATTGTATGCCTTTTAAAGACATCAGAATATAGAAATATATTTCACGCTTTACCTGACGATACAACACTCAATAAACATAAAACATCGAAATTTGGTAACTAAATACCTTGAAAGCATTTCCCCCACCTTGGGGGTATCAAATAAGGTAAGGCGAGTCCAACGATCCACCACCAGCGACGACGCCGCCCTCGTTTGATTCGGCCAGTTTCGTACGCAACATATGACCGGCTTGATAGTTGTGTAATACACGATCTGACGTTCTATAAAAACACAAGGACGGTAATCAAGGAGTCTCCAGGGAAGGGGGCAAAGCGGACGCCCCATCAACGACGCCCTACTCACCCAATCACGACGCCAAAAATACCCAACTCGCTAACAATCGTATCGACGGGTCGCCGTCGGCCTACCGCCACGACTTCACGTTTAATGACATAATTGGGAAACTCGGGTGGCTGTATCAGTTCCATGAGAATATGCGCGGATCGCTCTTCAGCCGTTAACCGGCTCAGATAGGGTGGAATGTCCGTAGTGTACACGTTGTTGCCACCACCTTCACGCTGAGGTTTCAACACATACCTTTCCGGATGATCCATGGCCAATCGGTAACTCTGTAAACCGTCTTGATTCTGTTAAATAAAATACTTTTAGGGGTTTGTTTCACGGTAACATAAAAGCTGGAAATTTACGTCGTCCAGTGATCTGATTTCGGTGAATAAGCTTTTGATTTCACTGGCCTCGCTAGGGTCTTGAACGAATTTATCCACCACTCCAGGCATCGCTAAAACTTGTTGAATCTGAACAAAAATTCACTGCTTTGTGTACGATTTCACGGTAAAATGAGCCTCCTAACCTTTTTGGATGTCACGATGTGATACTGAATACTCGGGCACTTGATGGCTTTGGACCTTTCAATTTTCAACCTAGTTGAGATAAAAATGTTAACAAAACGCTTTGATTAGTCGCTCAAAAACCTACGACGCCGGTTAAAAAAGAAGAATCAGACAGTTTAAAAAAATAAACCTCGTAGCCCAGTCGACGTCTCCCTCATACTGATCAGGAGAATAGCCAGTTCTGAAGTAAACAACAGCCACTTCCTGATCTCCACTGCGGGGCAATCACTTTGATATAATCAACGGACCAATTAATAAGAAGCTTGTATTACATCAAAAGACGTTTCGAGTCATCCAAAACGGCGGTTTTCAGCTGTTTGAAAGTCTGGCGGAGAACTTTAATCAACGGACGCTGTCGCTTCATTTCATACTCGAGAAAACGTTGATCACAAATGTTGTAAGTGATGTCTTCCACTAGAAATACGACGACGGCCCTGAATTTAAAAAAGTAATTGAATTTACTAGCGCGATAACAGTGTGTAGAGTCAAAAAAAAATCTTACTCGGTTTGCCCGTAAAGCTCCCACGCTTTGACAATTCCAGAACTCATGGACTCGAGGGCATTATTTTCCGGCAACTGGATAGAAAATAATAAATGAAGTGAGGGAAACACACATTTTAGACGAGTGGGTACTTACATTAACGACGTGTTCCGCCAGGTCCAATTCTCTAAAGACGTAGCTAAAAAACAAAACAAACGGCACAATTAGCCAACTGCTCTGTCCCGACGACTTCCCCTAGAACCATTTTTTTTTTTTTTGTTAAATCGGACGCAATAAGAAACGAAAATTAGCATGATGTTAGTGCAGTAAACCAGCCGCGAATGCCATGAGGGAGGAGAGAGTGCAGTTCACCATGGTCGAAGAGATCGAGAAGAAGCCCACAGTGTGTATTGTTCAAGGAGATGTACTGCCCTCTACTGTAGAGGGCAGTGAGGACTGAGTGCTGTGTAGCAGATGAGGGCCAACACTTTCAGAAAGCCGGCCTGGGAGGATCCAGAGCACACCCCAGCGGGAGGGGGGCGGGAAATCCTCTATGAAAGGGTTAATGAGACGGTAGAAGCAGCCAAAAGCCAACAACGAGTAGAAGCAGGTAAAATTAGTCAAATTTTCTATTTGGTCAGTTTTACAGATTGAACATGTGTGGGGCTGTTCCAATGTTAGCCAGCGTTGGAAGATTTCTTAAAAATAAGAATTATTAGGTTTTGTTGACGGAGGAAGTGACCTGATACCGAGGACCTGCGTAGTTGAGGTGACAAACGGGTCAGCCAATACAGTTTCGTTCCTCCATCGAGACTTAGTTTTAGGGCCAAACTCTGAAATCGAGAGGTCAAATAGGTGGTGATGACGTCATGATGGTGTAGGGCTAGTGGAGAGGAGGCCGTTCTCACGGGGGGGGGGGGGGCTCCCACTTCCGGACGACTGCGAAGTCTGCGTGACTGTTAGCCCAGTCAGAATCAGAACGAACCTGCGTTTTATACTACAGAGGCCCTCACTTTTGTGGTACGAAACAGGCAAGGGGTTATTCATGTGGCCCTTAGGCCTCTTTTACGCGATAAGCACACATCTCGTTCACTGGGGTACGGGAGCGATGCTAATCAGTCCAAAATAAAATGCGTGCAGGAGTTATGAGTAATTTTAAGAAAATGAGTAGTGAAGTTAAATCTAAATGGCAAACAACTGCGCAATTCTCACGGCGAGCCTGCTCTATAGGTGCCGAAGGGAAGAAGCTGTAAACTGGACAGAACTTCAGGCGCTCAGGGGCTGAGGGAGGTATGGGTGTGAGGCGGTAAGCGAGGACACTGGACCCTTTTACAAGACGAGTTTTTTGTTCACAATAACACCCATTTAAGACAAGAAACAGCACATTTTTTCCAAACCGACTAGTGCAGCGGTTATGCGAAAAGGAGGTAACCGAAAAAGGATCCAAGTAGGGGGAGCTTTGTCTGCTCTAAAGAGCAACCTCAGTAACGTCAAAGTCAATAACGAAGAAGAGGACTCTTAGGGCCGTATTCAGAAACAAACCTTATAGTCCAGTCAATAAGAACAAAAAATAAAGGGGTTCACCTTACATCGAAAGTGGTGTTTGATTTTTTTTTTGTCTTGCATTGTTTTTGGAGGTTAGAATATAAGGAATCTGAGTTTTCAACGTCCTAACCCTTGTGCTAACTTCAGGGTAGGCCAAAAACCGTCGATTTTTTGGGATTTTTCGAATTTTAGGTGAATAACTTGGCAACCTATGCTTCCTAGCTAAACGATAGCAATATTCATATAAGTAGATTACCTACAAAATACTCTAAATTATTCAGCCTTTGGGTTTTTTGTACAACCAACATCAACGGAGCTATGAATCGCCAACAAAGAGGTAATAAAATAAAAACAGGTAGGTACACACAATTTTAATTTTATCGTCTCCTTGAACAGCAAATGCTCACCGTAAACTATGTCTTGTAGTGAAAGCAATAGCACTGAACACGTGTAGACCATGAAGTGCAGCTCAAGTATTTGTAGCCCAGTCGTTGTGGTTAGGGGTGAAGAGTGGAGATTTTCGCCAAAAGAAGAAAATGGGCATTCTTTGGGTTGCCTTCGTCATTCTATTGCCCTGATCGCCCGTGAATTATAGATAAACTTTTTACACGTATACGACCAGGAGACCACGGTAGGTACAGGTACTCTATGTTACTCTCATAATTGGCGTGTACATGAATAACAATTAATTCTCTTACACATTGATGTGCATATATTCTTACGTATAGACGTTTGTGTAGGCCAATTTCATTAATGTTTTTCGAATTTTTACCTCTTCGTAGGCGATTCATAGCTCCGTTGATGTTGGTTGCACAAAAAAACCCAAAGGGTGAATAATTTGGAGTATTTTGTGATCTACTAATATGAACATAGCTATCGTTTAGATAGGATGAAGCATAAGAAAGATGTTATTTGCCTAAAACCCAACAGATGAACGGGTTTTCGCCTACCCCGAAGTTAGCACAGGGGTTAGGACGACGAAAACTCAGATTCCTTATCTTCTAACTCACCAAAACAGAGAAAAAAAAATCCAACACCACTTTTGATGTATAGCACAATGTACTCATTGACTGGACGATTAACCTTTAGACCTCTTTTATGCGCTTCGAAACAGATGACACATTTTTCAATTACTTAAGGCTTTGCAAAGATGGGTTTCTGAATACGGCCCTTAATACAAAAAAGCAGAACAAAAATTTAAAGGGTACACAGGAAGTACATTATGGCTGTAGGCAGGATAGCCTATTAGATAGACAAATTAGAGGATCGAGGATCGGTACTAGACATCCCGACCCCGAATACGGGCACTAGCAGTGTGGTGCATAAGAGGTTTTTGGTACCTTTAGATTCGGGGTTCCGTCCAAGTTCTCAAGCAAGCAAGCGCAAGCAAAAAAAAAAAAAAAAAAACAAGCCACAGAAAAACACACAAAAAACAGTCAATTTGAGCGTGGGAACAAGTCACGTTCCCGTCTAGCTATGAAGACCCCGAAAATTAAACACAAAAAAAGTGCAGAAATAACGACAGGGCGCGAGAAGCTCTAGACATAAACATTTCACCTTTTTACCTGTGCAAAGTCTTCATTCGTACGGAAACGGCTCCAAAACTTGAAGCAATTGTATTAAATTCTACTTGTAGAATGTCGTTTCGACGCTGGTCCATTAAATAATCCGATCTGAACAATCCTAATGAGTACTCCTACGCATGGAAACGGGAGGAAGGAAAACAATTTCTGTTAGGCACTAGTTATTGACAAAATATCAATGTGAGGACGTTTCAAATTTAGTATGGGATCCCGGGGTCTATTTTCTCACCCATAAGATGTACTTCTACCAATGCTTTTTTTGGACAGATATCAATCCCCTAAACATGAAAGTGCGCGTCTGCGATATTTAATACTCGTCGAACATGGCGTAATAATTAATCAAAGTAATTAAATTTACGACCAAAATTCACCCATAAGGTGGACGATTGCAACTTGGCTTAAAATTCGGAGTTTTATGCCACAAACACAGGAAAAATCGTCTGCGACCTGCAAGACACGGCGAACTAATTATGTTAATTACGCCGGCGTAAAATATTAATTGAAGTTATCAATTATAATTACTTATTTACATAATCGAAATCATTGAAGAGGTGATTGATTAGGTTCGGAATGCCCGTGTTCGGTCAAAAATATAAATGTTATTGTCTGCTTGTTCTGGGATAAATAGTTTGGCACGTCCAAAATACCAAGATAGCGTTATAATTGACTTAATTAATTTAATTTTCTACCAAAATCCACACCTGAGATGCACGACTGCAACTTGGCTTAATATTTGAGGTTTTAGTTCGCAAACACCGAAAAAATCGTCTGCGACCAGCAAGACACGGCGAACATCCCAAAATAATTAATTAAAGTTTTTATTTTTACGTCCAAAATTATAATTAAAACATTCACAATAGCAATCATTGAAGTGGCGAATGGTCGTGAGGCCCGAAAAAAAATTGGGTAATAGTACACCAAAAATGGGATAAAAAAGTCCTATTCGGATAGTGGCCTATCTCTTTTTGTTTTCGAGTAATAATTTTTTTAGTGATTTTTAGACGCAACTGTTTTTTTCAACGAAAAACTGCTATTTCTCAGCTTCTACTTCACTTTTTTTCAAAAGTAATGGCAGTTTCGTAATCTACGGAAAATTTGCTACGTGATGAAAGCAAAATCAACATTCTAAAAACGCCTAAAAACGTAACGTTTCGTTGCGTTCATGAAAAAAAAACAGTAATTTGACTTCATAAAACAATTTACTGTGTCACCAAAAATTGCTTCACACGTTGTCAAACGTCGTAAAAACTTCTCCGTTTTCCCAGCTTTCCAACGGTGTACTCGAAAGTGGAATTATCTAACAATATTAATAACAAATAAAAAATGTAATAAAATGGACGAAGAGGTGTGCGAATTTAGGGCGTCTGCAAGTTTTTTATTCAAGGAGCTGCTTGAAGTGCCCGCGCGCCTCCATTCCTGATGCGTGTTCTGAGAGTGTTCATGGACCGTGTCCAACACATAAAAAAATAAAAAACCAGCATGCTCACTTTTAAAATCACGGTGCGAGAAATGAGAAAACGAGCACGAGAATGCATCAGGAATGGAGGCGCGCGGGCACTTCAAGCAGCACTTCAAGATTCGTTCCTTTTTAAAACCCAGTTCAAAAATGTCCAAAGTGGTACTTTAACAAGGAACGGAACGTTCCCAAAGAACAAGTGGAAACCGGCCGCATAGTAACGGAAGCCTAGAACATGCCCCCAGTTAACAGAATTTTTATTTTCTTATTGCGATGTTTTATGATTAAAAAAGAGCACGACCTTGTTATACCTCTATTTGAGCACATGCTCATCAGGTTATTTTTGAAAGCAATTTATGATTTTCAATCATAAATTAATGCTTGAAAAAATTGAAGCCAAAGGTCGTGCTCTTTTTTATTCATAATGACTCACTATCACTATCATCATCACAATTATACATATTATTGCAATTTTTATTGCAGCCAGCCCCCCTAGTTATCTGAATGATCCCGACGACGAATGATGCTGACGAATCAAGCGATTATTTTCAAACATTATTTCGATCAAAAACAAAAAAGGATACTTGTACGTCAAAAGTATCCTTTTATGTGCACCTACAAATTAAACACAAAAAGCATACTACCTACTAATTACAAATAATTACAATTTCTCCCCGTGAAAAAATTAATATATTTTTTTTTGTTCAATAAAAAAAAATCAAATCACTCCTGTCTCCTAAATAAAGAATCGTTAATAGAATTTATATCGTAAAATTAATTACAATTATTTCGTTCGCCACATCTTGCAAGGAGTGCTTTAGACGTAAACCCCTAGTTTCAAGCCCAGTTTCAATTGTGCACTTTACGAGAGAATTTTTATATTAAATTTAATTAATTAAATCAATTATAATGCCAGATGCATCCTGGATGGATATGCCAAACTATTTAACTCGCTCCATATAGATGGGCAGAACAGAACACGATTGTTGGCCTCACAACCATCGTGAATGTTTTAATTATAATTTTGGTCGTAAAAATAATAACTTTAATTAATTATTTTGGGATGTTCGCCGTGTCTTGCTGGTCGCAGACGATTTTTTCGGTGTTTGCGAACTAAAACGTCAAATATTAAGCCAAGTTGCAGTCGTGCAACTAATGGGTGGATTTTGGTCGTAAATTTAATTACTTTGATTAATTATTACGCCATGTTCGACAAGTATTAAAAATCGCAGGCGCGCACTTTCATGTTTAGGGGGTTGATATCTGTCCAAAAAGAGCATTGGTAGAAGTACCTCTTATGGGTGAGAAAATAGACCCCGGGATCCTAGACTAATTATTCTACAGACGTGAGACCTAACTGCCTTTTGACGCGAATGTCTACTGGATCATTCAAGTTAGTAAATCCGAATCGACCACAATATAACCCTCTACATCTGTACAGTTAGTACTTAATCTCAAACCAAAACAAAAAATGTGTCTCAAATGTGTTTTCTTCTTATTTCTTTCCGTTCAAAAACCTGTGAATTCCTTTGGAAATAGGACCCAGGTGAGCGAAACCAGATGAGATAGTGTTGAATTCAATTTGCCTGATTTCCCCGCATGTGGATTCCAACATGACATCGTTGCGGAACATGCCCAATGACAGCGGCTTCAATTAACGTGGGTAAAAATTTAAAGAAAACGAAAATTTAGGTTTGCTGCTTCGATAGCGTAATAATAAAAGAAAAAGGGACAAAAGGGAGTAACACGATTGAACTATAAAAGTAATAAATAATTAATTCCCTTACTTGAGCAAATCCTTCTTTTTGCACAATTTCAAGGATATTGAAAAGTCGCCTGGTGAAATCATCCCCCGCAACCGATCTGTAATGGGAGGACATGTTTCCTTGTAATAGAACACTTTCAAGTGGGATGGGGAGGGTAACACATACGTTTTCAGTGACTCGCTTAGAAAGTCAAAATCGTGAGCCACTTGGTGCATCAACAGGTTGAGCGAAGTTTGTAGGCGTACGGCTTTTTGAAACTGTTTACGGTCGAACGGCGTTGGAAGAAGCGTGAACGGAGCAATCGACAGAGAATTCGGGTCGTAATCGGAACGTGGACGCATCGCAGCTCCTTGAAGGGAAAAGGAGAAAAATTAACTTACACGATCTCGTGAAAATGTTAGGCCTAAGGGATAAAAAAAAGAAGTGAAGATGCCAACCTTAACGTAATGTAACTATAAGGGGAAGAAATGGAGCACATGACCCATCTCCGATAGACGCTGAAAAGAGCGCAAAATTTGACTTTAGAAAACCTAAGAATAACACGCCATAATTTCTTTAAGTACGTCTAGTTATTTTTTGGAAAAATGAAAAAGTGTGACATTGAATTTTTGTGTTTCATTCAGAGGTGAATTACGCTCAATCCGTAGTGGGTCGGATATTGTTACGGTATTGTAAAAACATGCCCATTTTGTAAGCTTTCCAATGACGTAAGAAAATTTGAAATTGGTTGGATTTTTACTGAGATATCACACTAAAGGATCGGGAAATCGGCGGAAATTGTCGAAATAAGCCACATTGCACACACTAGGAAAACATCGGGGAACATTTTTTTCAGACATCACAATCACCTCATTGAGGTTCATGGATCAAAATAATTTCAGAAAAATCAATGATTCATACCGATCATGATCACCCCCACCCATCCACTCCGCTCATACTATGAAATAATCGTTCGGAATTGGTTGACAGTTTGCCTTCCATAATTTATTACTTTAATTCAAAATTGTTTTTTCTGGTAAAAATTCACACCATACGCGTGAATAAACGCAATTGCCATTCGAAAACGCCTGAGAAATGGTGACGGATGACGAGCTAGTACGAAACTGATCAGATAATTTTAAAAAATTATTTGCTTATGGAAGTGGTGGGGAGGGGATGATGTTCATTGACATTGACCATTGTTTTTTCATTATTAGTTCATTACTTTGTAACATGGGGTGATTGTGATGTCTGAAAAAAATGTTCCCCTAGTAGGCACAATGAGGCTTATTTTGACGGTTTTCACTGGTTTCCCGAACGTTTAGTGTGATATCTCAGTAAAAATCCAACCAATTTGAAATTGTTTTTAAGTCATTTGAAAGCTCACAAAATGGGCATGTTTTTACAGAAGCGTAGCGATATCCGACCCACTATGGAATGAGCAAAATTCTCCTCTGAAAGAAACACGAAAATTCCAAGTCACACTTTTTCGTTGTTTCAAAGAATAACTAGACGTACTTAAAGACAATTATGGCGTGTTATTTTCAGATTTTCTAATGTGAAATTTTGCGCTCTTTTCAGAAATTTAATTCATTTTGTTCCATCTTGAACGGTTTGTCCGTTAAAACCACTTTTTGTGGGAAAGAGGTGGTTGGGCTTAAAAACCACAAAATTCTCAGTAACTGTGAAACGAAGCGTTTGCGACCTTATGTCCATATAGTAATTTTGGTTCGCCCTACTTAGTAGTACAACATGTGCAAGTATTGCCGAATCCTCCTGAAACACCCTGTATATATATATCTTTATGGCCGTTTTCTTGTTAGCACGATAACTCTCGTAGAAGTTAATTTAGCGGAACGCGCTTTGGCACAAAAATCAGTAGTCATAAGACCCCGGTCGGTATTGCATTTGGGCCAAATCTGTCAAGGTGGAGGGGGGGAAATTAGAGGTTGAAATGGTCAAAAAATCACTATAAATCACCAGTTGATTCTAGAAGCATCATATTCGGTACGTATACTCCATGTTAGAGTAGCCTTTGATTCCCATTTTAATTTTTTGAAAAAGTCGAAGGGGAGGGGGTGTTGCCCCTGGAGTGGAAGTAAGCATGTGGTCTTGTTAGCACGATAACTCTCGAATAAATCAATTTAGCGGAACGCGCTTTGGCACAAAAATCAGTAGTCATAAGACCCAGGTAGGTATTGCATTTGGGCGAAATCTGTCAAGGTGGAGGGGGGAAAATAGGGGTTGAATGGTCAAAAAATCACTATAAATCACCAGTTTATTCTAGAAGCATCATATTCGGTACGTATACTCCATGTTAGAGTAGCCTTTGATTTCCATTTTAATTTTTCGAAAAAGTCAAGGTGGTGGGGGTGGTCCTACCGGTGTGGAAGTGTAAAAATAGCGTTGAACTTCACTAGTTCATCTTAGCGCTCTAAAATTCGACTCAATAATTTAATGTAACGAAAGCCCTGGGTTCCATTGAGATTTATCGAAAACTTTGATGGGGGAGGGTGAAATGTTTTTTTTTGTCTGATGAGGATCCACGAACTCGAGAAAGAACTATTTCTGAGCCACTCCGAACGACCGAACTTAATTGACGACCCCCAAAAACATCAATTCAGCTCTGCAGAATTCGGCAATTTTGTGACCCCCAAAACTGGAAACTTCAAAATTTCACTGCAGAAACGGAATTTCCCCAGCAAAATTGACAACTTTACTGTAGGGAGTAGAACTAGTAATTGAACTAGTACTTGAAAATGACAAATTTAGCCAAATCACTGACTATATTCTTAGTCCAAAAGTTCAGTTTTTACAAAAATCTTGTACTATATTGCTATTAAAGGCCGCTGGAGGGGTCAGTTAAAGCACTAATAAACCCTCTTCATCTCCAGCGTAGGTAATGAACATGGGCCGGACTTATATGTGCAATTAACTGGTGGATCAAACCCCCTTCCCATCACATCAACAAGTTCATGACTAAGAGGTTCTAAGACTTCTAACGTTACTACTGGCATTCTAGTACCAACAGCAGAAAATACTAGGTCATAAAATGTCCCTTTTTTTCTAGATAGAAAGCCATTGATTTCTCCCGAACAGAGGAAAAATCATAGGACCACTGACTGAGCGCAGGACGTTAATCTATTGCCTTATGAACAGGTAGTCTGACTGTGTCACCCTAGGAACATTTCACATACGGAAACTGTCAATCAAATCACGGTGAAGGTGCCGCAGACCTTAAATCTTGACTGTCCAACTTCAGCGAACATTTAGGACCAAGAAGCTATCAGTAGGGCTCATCATGAAGCTGGCAAAACCCTCACAACACAAACTAGGGTGGAATTTCGAGCGCCGAGCGGTTTAGAACCATATATGGAGAACTATACGTGACCCCCTCGGGGGGGCAACTAGTGAGGTAATTGCCTTTACGGGCAAGTAGAAATTGTGCAAAAGTTGTCGACCTATATGCACAATTTAAAGATCACGTGCGTGCTCCTAAAGGCTTCCTAGTCGAAAATGCATTGTCATTCAATTACACCTTTTAAACGCGAGCGTCATGCAAATACCTTTTAGGAGTTAATTATCTTATTTGATCAAATTACCATGCATAAGGGCCCAGTCCTTGGCTTTTTGAACCAATTCATCCAAAATGACGTCGTCAATTGGTAACTTGTAGGGCACGGCTTCCAAAGACATTTTACACAGAGACACTGTTGATGAAAAATACAAAATTATATCCAGCAATGTATCTAATCACTATATTTTAATTACATACACGAAATTTATAGCAGACGCAGTCGTAAAAATCTGTCACAACGGTGATAAGCTCCGAACAGTTTGTAATGAGCGGTAACCTGGTCGAGAGACACCTTTCCAATCATGAAAGGCAGAGCACCCAAGCCAGGAGCTCCAGAAGTTGTTCTCTGTAACTTGCTCCAAAGGCTCCAACGTCGCAAAATTGTGATTTTTCAATCTCATTCAGAATTCAGAGGATGTTTTGAAAGTTTAAATAGTCTTGGGATTAGAAAGAATTATGAAGGTATAACCAAAGATTGGCGCTCCAGAAATGGTGGAGGAAAATACGGACGAAAACAGGCACGAATGGCGCCAAAAACGAGTCAACGGTCACAGGAGGAGGAATAACAAATTGTTAATAATTTCTTTGTACCTTTACATCAACGCCCCGTATGGGATGTCATAAAATTAATTTCAATGAGAATATCGACCACGTAAACTCTATAATACATTATGTTCAGTTATATAGAAGACATGAGCATTGAAAACTTTCAAAGTTTTCTCCCTTTCCCTGGAATAAATTCAACAATTAACTGACGATTAAATGAAAAGTTTGCTAGAGGGTCTAAAACACTTACGCGGTCGAGGGTTTTCTCCGATCATTTCTGGAGTTTTCTGAAAAAGAAAAAATTGAATAATTAAAATGTCAGAATGGCTTAGAATCAACAAGCTCGCGGGAGAATCAAAAGGGAAAACGCGCGGTCAACTGATTACTCTGATGTACTTCATTCCAGAACCCCTTCGTCAAATTCTTGTCATCAACTCACCTTCTTCCCTAGAATTCTTGGTTTTTTCGGAGGCTTTGCCGGCTGAAAATAATAATAAATAACAATTAAACTACGGAATGAAAGTTTTAAGCGCAGCTAAGATGCTTACCGCTGTCAACCGTTCTTTTCTTTTTCTTTTTGTTCCTTCGGGTAGGATATCTAAAATAAGTGTTTCAGAATAAATTTGTGTGTTAGTACAAAAACGTAACGAACATACTGTCTTGCTGCAGTCTTGTTTTGTTTCGTCCTAATAATTTCAATCTTATTTTCTTTAATAAACAAAACCCTACGTTGCAGTTCATACAAATTTTGCTAAGAGGGATGGTTCGAACCGTATGCCCATGCTGGGCGCGAACAAAGAAGGCAGACAGAGGTGGGCGCATGAGATCCGATCGCCTATTAAAAAAACAATTCGATTCTACGCTTTTTGGTTCATTTAAACAAAATTGTTCTCACTTTTCGAAGCTTTCGTACACGACGAGTTCTTCTCCATCTTTCGTTCGCCAAATCAACACAGTGCCAGGCGTAACAGCTTCCAATGGTATCAGGTCAGAGAGAAGAACTTCTTCTACATCACCGTTGCAAAATTCTACGTTATAGTGAGGTACTTTCAAATCTTGAATTCTATAATCGGAGAATTCGAGATTAGGAGCGATGCCTGGGTAATAGTCGATGGGATCGTCGTCTTGGGCCGCTTCATCAACGTCAAGTTCACCGAAAACTACACCGCAGAAAATTGTGTCGTCGGCTAACGAGAACAGTAGATTAGTGGGCGGGCAAAACGAATCGTGGAGGGGGTGGTATGGTTGCCAGTTTGCCGGCACTGTGCCTGCACCTGTAAACCCGTAAGTCCGGGGTTCAGGGAGTCCACATGCGTTCAAATAAGAACAAAGGAAGAGTTCCCAAAAAAGATTCTTTTACCCCATGGTGTACATATACTCGACTTTCCCCAGGCCCGACGGGTTTGTGGTAACGTGAACACGAGCTGACGCGTGGACTGGTCAACGCGAGGCTTCGCCACCCCCCTCCCCCGCACGGAAGTGTGTCTCGCTGTCCCCGACTTAGTGGATTCTCCTCTAACTCTCTCTGGCCCTCCCGCACAAGAGAATTTCCTGGGTTTTATTTAGGGCGTTAAACACCTCAGACGAAAACCAGGGCGTGAAAAACAAATTGACAACCCCACCAGTGAGGTTAAAATGAACGCAACTTACGGATATAAATCGGCAAGGCAGTTCGACTCGTAGCTTGAAGAGCACCGGAGTGTTCTAGAAATTTAGGGTGAAACAAATTAATAACAAAACATTGGAAACGATGTGATGATTCGAACACGTACCATATCTTGTTCTTTCATCTCTTCTAATTAATTCCGGCATGGGAATGACTGTGTTAATGAGTTGTTTAATGTCAGTTTCAGATACTGAAATCCAATAAGTTAGTGTTATTGACTTTCTTATTTCACTCCGCTACTACACTTACGCTTCCCCTGGAAACTTTCAGCAAGAGACTTCACGATATTATCATGTAAAGGAAATTCGATCCAGATTTCTCTCACGACGGGTTTAAGCGACCTCGAAATCTCCGGCACGTCTTCCCCTCTATAAAGAAGCAACCGTCCAGATTTTGTCTTCACTTAAGTTCCAAACATCATTACCTCAGTTGAAATTCTTCCGAAACGGTCGACAACAATCTATTGTAGTGACTATGAGGGCAAAGTTGAGGGTGAATGGAGTAGATTCTCACGTAGCCTTTCATATCAACTCTAGGGTCGTGTTCTTTGAAAAGAGAGTCGTCAATTTCCAGGTAGGAATCGGGTGAGATAAAATTATCCCACGGCCCGTTTATTTCGACGTTGTCAAAAGCGGGATCACTGCGTATGATTCGAGTCATAAAATCATCCACAGAGACAGGGCTGACCGGTTCTGGATCCTGCTCCTGATTCTCCTGTCCCTGGTCCCTCTCTCTCTCCGCCGCCGGCTGTCGATTTCTGCTGGCATTACTAAAAAATGACGAACCGTTAAATTTTACAGGCCAAACGAATATGCCAATGAAAATCTTACGGAGCCTTAGCTTCCCTGCTACAACCAGGCGTTGCTGTTGGCTGAGGCTGCCTGAATCCGTTTGCCTGACTCTGCTGCTGTTTTGCAAAAAATATGTTACTTGCGTTAACATGAGGCCACACATAGGCACACCATGCTCACCTTTAGAATCTGTTAAATCACGAAAAATAACTCTCATTAGTACTAGATCTCATCTAATTAACTTCAATATTACTTTTTCGCGAAGCCTCCTATTTTCTTCTTCCAATTTTATGGTTTTTTCTTCCAACGTTTTTTTGTGGTTTATGCTATCTTCGTATCGATTTTTTGCTTCATTCAGTTCTTTTTCGAACGACCTAGCGACTTTTTTCCATGTTTCCTGTTACGGTATGGCAGAAACATAGTCACAAAAGATTGAAAAGACAAAAAACAAAAAACAAAAAACAAAACAAAACAAAAAAAAGAACGAGGTGAGAGATCCGTACAATTTCTTTTAGTAAATTTAAATTAACTCGCAGGAGTCTTGACAACGTTTTCTTTTTATTTGTCGCCTTCTGTTTTTGACTCATCCTATTGAGAAAAATAAACGGTCATGGTTAATAATCGAAACACGTCTTCCTCCTCCACCTTCCTCTAAACTCACCAACAATTCAACCCGTCGGAAAGACAAGACCTAAAAGTAGAATAAGGTTTATTTAGCCCGCTGTACTGTACGGTTTAAAGACTTCAACTTACTTGAACAGCTTGTCGCCCACTGTAAGAGTAAAGAAGAAACATAAGTGTTGTTTAGGGTAAAACTCTATCATACTAAACGCTTACTTCTTAGTTATTTTAAGAAGGTTTTAATCACCCAAGTGGTCGTTACACACCACACGTTTGATGTCCAGAAACTTACTTAAATCAACTTTTTTCGGTTAGTCTCGAAGGAAGTCTGGGGAAAAGAAGAAAAAAAGGGTAGATGTAAAATCTGGGCTATTTCCGCTCCTAATGTGCTATGTTCTGGGGGATAGTTAAGTGGGCGCAATTTAAAGCAAAAAAAGTTTGCCAGCCAGTGTTTGTGGGTCATTTTATTCAGTATAAATTGTTGTTTTTCTTCGCTTTTCGGTTTTACTACAGTTACGGCTTACATGACTATCTAGCAGGCCTTTTAGCCACGGTGCGACAGGATGGATATGTGAGGACCGTCATCAGTCCTCCGAATATCCCTGGTCAAGAATTTTTCTGCAAACTGAGGGCCACAGGAGTTCAAGGAAGAGGGTCAACCTATGCGGTTCTCGGTGAGCTGACCGTTCAGGCACTGAAAAAGTGCGGGTTTGGGATCGATTCTGGAGGGGGAGGGGACACGTTAAAACTCTGCTACTATGAAATATTAAGACGGTCCCAGATCCCCTGCCCGGAGCTACGTTAGTAAGTCTACCACCCCCACACCACTCAGTGTTTTACGACAGACAAATCGGTTTGTGCCCTGACACGAATGACGGTAAAATATGCCTGAACTTGTACTAACCGCTGGACACAGACCTGCCAACCATGTGCCAGCGTATCTCCTCAATTTTGTCCTGCGGTTGATACAATAGCGTCAAACCGGACAAGTCGGCTCTCAATGCTAACTTACAAGGTCAGATGTGCAATGAACGTGCCGGAAAGTCGGTTCCAAGAGCTGAGGATTAAAAGGACCAATGGTAATGCTATCCTAGGTCAAGTCCCAAAACCTGATCTGTGGACCGCTACAGGCACCTTTTACATTAGTAAGTTTTTTGTTCGAAAATATTTTCCAACAAACGAACAAAACAAAGCATTTTGATAGGTCGCATAGACTCCACAGACGCATAGCACAGGGCTTGTGAATGAGTAAAAAGTAAAGTAATCGTTGGTAAACCAACGGGGTTTTACGTCAAACTACCTGTAAGGTGGGTGTCTTAAGGGGGAGTTGCACATGTGTTTCCTCGACCCCCCTCCAATCATACCTCGCCTACTCCACGTTACGGAAATTACGGCGGTATTTCTGCACCAAACCTGGACTTCAAGGGCTCATTTAAATCTTCAGGAAATTCCGCACAACCGTACGATCTTCCATTTTCATATTTCATTTCTAAAATAACTGTAAAACGCACATAAACTTTTACCTTGAAAATTCACACTCTTTCGACGACTTATTTAGGAAAGCAAGATCGTACGGTTGTGCGGAATTTCCTGAAGAAGGTATGGTTGGAGGGGGGTCGAGGAAACACATGTACAACTCCCCCTTAAGGATTACTTTTGTTCATAGGTGTTTGTGGGACAAAATTATCACAATAGAGACATTTCTAGGCAAAAGTGGGTGAAGCTTACTAACTTCAGATCTCAACACTAGCAGTAGCCCAGGAAACAAAGATGTTTTTGTTGGGACGAGACAAAAATTGTAAAGAAAGCCGAGAATTTGGAGAACTTTTCGATCCTTCCTTATGATTTATGCCCTTCAGTATGTATTCGAATGTTTCTCGTGCCACCTGCAGTTCTCGAAATGGTCCCATAATTGTTGAAACACCATTTTGAGCTCCGTTCTGTCGTCTCTACAACAGATGGCTCAAGTACTCATATTTTCCAATTTCCATTAGGTACTCGTTAAAACTTAATCAAAGGATTGTTGTTGTGTGTGTCAAGCTCGTCCATCGTCGTTGGGGGGCGAAAACGTTCTGACCTCCCTTGTGTTGACAAGGATTTCGGACAAACTCGACATCGACAGAACATGTTTCCGTCGGAAATCGCATGCATAGTAACCGTAGCCCTTTTGTAAAAGGGACTTTAAATTTCGGCCCAAAGCTATCATTAGGTCCGTTCCATTGTTTTAAACTAGCTACACTAGAGTAGAAAACCACGTGATTTCATTGACTTATTCTGAAAAATTTAATCAAACCACATTATTTTCTTCAAAAGTGTAGCACTCGCGGAACAATGGAACGGACCTATTTATGAACAAATTATCAGCTGTTTCTAGCCTTAAATCGTCCGTCTGCGGTTGAATTGGACCGGTGTAAAGGCCCATCCACACACTATGTTGAATCAACTCGTTCGATTCAACTTTCAGGGTGATCCAACAAGATGTCCACACTAAATTGATGTAAAATAAGTGTGGACGATGATTGGAGTTGAAAGTTGAATGTTTCAAGTTGAAAATTGAATGAGAAGTTGAATCAGATCCGGGAAAATGTCCAATGGTCCTGGTTCTTGTGGTCTTCTGGGGCTTGCGAGCATTACTTCCGTTGTAAAAAATGAGCAGTGATGAGGAAAATGTGCCGCGTAACGGCGGCAACTGCAATGGTTATTGCGGGAAGCAGCCTACTACATCAACGGCACACATCTTGGTGTCAGCTCAGACGGGAACAATTTCTTTGGCGTAGCGAAGTAAAAAAAGGGGTAGGATGTGAAAAACTGCAATTCCGGCGAAAAAGTTCAGCGCATATGCACAACAGGGGCCTTGTTCACTAACTTTTTTCAAAAATCATATTTTTCCGTTCAGTTGTCTTAATTTCATGAATGAGATTTCAATGTTTCGGCCAAAGCAAAGTTTCTATTTCGTTAGAGAATAAGGCCCCTGGTGTAAAAAGGAAGTTGTAAGGGCTATTCACACACATCAGTGCCGTGAATAGACCTTTAAGCATCGGTTTCAAATCCCATTCAATTTTACTTTCTCAACTTTTCAGCAGTTGTTCATCTGTCTTCAACTCAGTTGATTGAATCCATTCAATGCCGATTCAACATAGTGTGGGTGCACCTTAAAAGGGACTCTTCCGAGAATGAACATTACCATGTTAACATCAGTTTCGATCCAAGAAAAACAATCTCCGAAAATGACGAACTTTACCGATATTTTTAAAAACAGAATAGGGTCATTCAAGTGGAAGAGACGCTAAAAAATAGTGCCCTCTCAATCAACAATGAGTATTTATACTGAGAGGGCTTGGTTCCCAAAAAAGACCTTTACACTGGCATATTGTTATCTTTGAGAGGCTGACTGGTGAAAAACTCAATTTGCGTATCGGCCTGAATTAAAGCTTAGTAGGTCGGGAAATGCGGCAGCAGTAACTTACTGTAAAAGCAATAAAACAACGCACGAATAAGGAAGTCAAATAGCCGACTGCCAACTTGAATTCTACGACTTTCGACAAAAATTCAAAGAATACCTTTCAATAAAATGCATCCAGTGAGTATAAACGATTCCTCTTCCCATCATACCAGATAAATGCAAGCGTAATATAAATAGAGAAGCTAAACAAAGCTAGAGTGCATTTATCGGAAATGAACGCCAAGTTGAAGCGTTGAAGCCTACGAGTGATAGCGATTAGGTCGGAAAATGCAGAAGCCACGAACTTAGGACAGCCACATTTGAGGCTACGGACACAATATTAGGTATGTTCTAGCAACTCTAGCAAGGTGTTTGGAACATGTTCGGAGCAGAGTTGCCATGGGACCAGCCAATAAAATGTAATCAAATTAAATTTTATTGTCTGATCCCATGGCAACTCTGCACCAAATGTTCCAAACACCTTGCTGGAACAGGCCTATAAAATGAGCTGGGGAGCTTTATAATTTAACATTATGCATGTTTTTTGTTGATAAATACTGCAGAACAAGTGGAGAAGATCCGCTTCACCGTAATTACACCAATTAAATTGCATAGGCTGTGAAGGCCATAGTTATGGCCATGGCCTCCAGCCTAGTTTGGAATAACAAGGTGGAGGAACCTCGAGGACCACCACCCTCCCCACTGGTAGTAGAACATTGTAGCTAGGGTTGCCAGATTTGAAAAGCTCGAAATCCGGCATATATATATATATATATAAGTCGTGTATTACATAAACATATACCGGGTGACCCACTGTAAATTGAACCCAGGCCACTCCCACGCGCGGACAAAAAATAATTGACTGTGAATGTGTGAACCAGTGTGTGTATGTTCACAGGTTCAATTTGAGGAGGGCCTAATAGCGTTTTCGATTCCCCAAAAAATCTGCCTCGCGACAGTAAATTTCCATACGTTTTCTCTTAATTAAATATGTTAATGTAGAAGAAGGTTGGAAATGAACGAGCAGGAATGAGCAGAATTTTACGCAAATGGACTACTCCGATTAAAGGTCGCCGCACTCTGTCAACCATACAATACAGTGACTGAACCGCTGGAACTGATAATACAATAGGCCCTACCTAGGCTGAGAGTTAGCGCGGTGCCGGCCTGCACAAGTCACACGAAATCATCCCCGACGTTTTAAAGAAATAAAATCTTGTCGCTAAGTTCCCTTACGAATAGTTTAATGAGGAAAAATTAAGAAAAAAGTATTACAAAATGAGCAAATCCGAAAACCGGCTTTACTTAAGGCCGGTCGAGGGTCCGGCCGGCATCCGGCCTCGGACTTCCAAAACCGGCCAGGCCGGTCGAAAGCCGGTCATCTGGCAACCCTAATTGTAGCCATCTAATATTACATTTGTAAATATTTCTATCGTTGTCATTTTAAAGGATGTTGTCCGGTATACATTTAAAGAATAATGAAATTTATAAAGATATTAATTCCCGAGACAAGAGAGTGGAATGATCAACTACTGAATTTGAGTTTCCAGAAAAAATGTCACCCCAGGCGGGGCTCGAACCCTTTAAAAGTGACTTTTAATACGAATTTCCACGTATTTTACTCCCCAAAAAATGTCCTACAGGATGAAAAGTAGCGTGGTTGGTTAGATTTCGGATTACTTAGACCTGAAAACTACCACTTATACTGCTGGTCGAAAAGTTTTTCCGCAACTTCATAAACGTCACTAAATTATAATCCTTCTAAAACAGCACTCATAATATTATAAAAATTATTATATTATTTATTGTTCAAATATATCTTCAACCACTGTAAACTTGAATAAAAATGGGCTAGTCGACATTAATACTATGTTATATCACATACGACAGGAGTGAAGAACCGATCCGTAGTTTTTGATGGAACACGTTATAAATTAAACGTGCTTTAAATACCTTATAAACTGTTTTGAGCATTCAAATCTTCCCTAATGGCAATTCAAGTTCTTTATTGTTCAGCCTAAATTTAGGTGACCACGACTCGGAGAACTAGGATGGAATTGGGAGGGGTGGGAGGGAATGTGAGGAACTCACCACCTGGGATGAATTTCTTTGAAAGCCCACTGTTGATACGTGTTAACGGGATCACAACTCATGAGCGACATGTGTTGAGTAGTCGGGTTGACGGCGATGCATTTCCTGTGCTGTTGATGATACAGGACTCGAGTTTTCTAATAAAGAGTAATTTGAATAATGTAAAATGTTTAAATTCATGGCGTTGAAATTGAAAACCAAACCTCGTCATACTGCCAGGGACCGTCAACTCGTCCCAGTTTACAAAATACGAGTTTAACGCCCACTGAATCGGCGTCAACGCATCTCTCGCCAATGCCAAGTTGTCCTTTAGCGTTCAGTCTGATAAGCTTCAGAGAAAGTGAGCAAGAGGGGCAAACACACATTTCGATACAAAATTTACACAATTCGTAAATGTAAAATTAACCTCAGGATCAAAGTCAAATGCATAGCTCACTTGATTGTTCCCAAAGCCGTGACAAGGCGAGAGACCCATAACGGTAGGCGCTGGCTGTCCCATGGTGTCCAAACATTCTTGCGAGGCAACGTTTCTCAACTGTAAAGGGGAACACAATGAGAGCCTATGAATAGGGTCATGGACATGAGAGGCTCATGTACCTCTCCCCAGTGGATATTAGGAGGAAGTTCTGGGAATCTCGACGTTACGTCATACGCAACGTTGTCCATGAACCACTGGAAACTTTTACATTTGAGACGTTGTTTAAGAGCCAGCTGTTCAGTTATATCGCCCATGTCCAAATACCGGGCCAAAGGTTCACGAGTGTAGAAATATTCTTTGTATTTGTCGTCGAACCAAGTTTCGATGACACGTTTATAATTCTGTAAAAATAAAGTTACATAAGGAAAATAGCAGGCAACGATGACAGGAGGGAAGGACTTACGATAGTTATTAACGAGCCTTTCTTATTTTTGGCGAGTTTGCCGAAATTATAAGGCATGAAGCCTCGGTAGACGTGACCAACTCTAGAACAGGGCACCCAGAGAACCCGGCCGCCGCATTGCCAAATCTTTCAATCAGTGAAAACGTCAATTCACAAGGCAAGAACAGGAAAGCAGCGCTGGTAGCACATACCTTGAAAGACAACTCGAAATTTTCACCGCCCCAGACTAAAAGTCCTGGATCGTATGCTCCAATTTCCAGGAAATACTCTCGATTTATAGCAAAAAGTCCACCAGCATGGGTCGGCGAACTTAACAAAAATATCGTCAATCACACTCTTCAACAATAAAATAGGTAGGGACTGGGGAGGTCATTTACTTGTAAGGCTCACTGTGATGTTTCCTAGCGTTGATCTCGCGTGAGGGCAACTCAATCTCTTTGTACAACATGCCCCACTCGAAAATTCCACGGAAGTGGTGTCCGTCCTGGTAGACTGAACGATATTCGAACGTCTGGTGGTCGACCCCGTCAATGACAGGCACTGTCATAGTCGATCTTGATTTTTTTTAAAAAAAACGGATTAAAAAAGTGCAGACACAAGATTATAAGAATCGTCCAAAACCTGTCGGAAGCGATAGGAGCCAACAGAGGGGGAAGCCAGTTAAGATTCACCTCACAGTGCGCGTCTAAAAACACGATGACTTCGCCACGGGCTTCCTGAGCCCCTCGAGATCTCGTTCTAATCAAACCTTCTCGTTCGCTATTCCTAATTAATCTAACTTTGCCGTTAAATTTCTCAATGTACACTTCTAATTTATTCTTTAAATTTTCTACAAATAAAGAGATAACAATTAATTTTGGTAACATAGTAGAGGTAGCAATTCATACCCTACCTTTGTCACTAAAGTCATCAACTAACAATACCTCCTCCAGAAACTGAGGAGGAGTCCGATTAATTACACTATGGACTGTTCTCATGAGTGTGGAAAACCCCTCATTGTGAAAGACAATTATGACACTGGTTCTAGGAAGATTTTCTGGATAAACCCAATGTTTACACCTGAAGACAAAACGAAAACTTTTAAATAATCCTACAGAGGATGACACGGCGGCGGTGGGGGCATATTACTCGGGCAGTCTCAAATCTGGAATGGCTCGGTCGAGGGATATTTCGTCGGAGCAAAGCATATTCATGCCATACTCAGAAAGTGATGTTTTGGCGTCATTCTCCTGATCTTGGCGAAGTTTGTGAGCTACACCGCCTTCACCTGGGCCACTTTTAAGCGGCTCCACTTTCGGCTCAAAATTACCATGTCCGTCGACAAGGACAGGCTTCTGAAAAATTACCACCACACTTCAAAATATGATTTGACATAAATAACGAAGCCCTAAACTCGGTGTATCATAAGAATAATTTAGGAGTGTACAAAAACGTATTAGGCTAGGGTTACTATGCATGCGATTTCTGACGAAAATTTGTTCTGACGAGTTTGTCCCCCGTACGTATTCTAACCAGGATTTCTCTTTCATAGTAACCGCTTTCATTGAAAAGCATATTTTTGTTTGTTTAATAGGCCAGTCAACAAGAACAATAAAATCGCAATTAAAAGGGCTATAGTTCTGATTTTTTTAGTATGTTGTTAGGACCAGCACCAGTAGTGCAGATACACGTTTTCAGCTCCGAAAGACTTGTGCTACTTTCGTGGCACTCGAAAAACCTCGAAATGTTTGCACGTTTTTCGGGTTTTTCACTCTATCTCTTAAAATATGCATTTTAAGATAAAACGTACGAAATACGTTAAAAACCACAAACAATTTGAGACCTAACGTACCTCTGTATGTCATATAGTGACCATGATACAGCTCCTCGAATTTGGATTGATTTGTCAAAAAAATTGAAATTTCAAGTTTTGGTCAACTTTCGACCCGAATTTTGGCTAAAATACTCATCCTACTAGAAAAACGGAGTCCAGAGAAGTTGTAAAAAATTTAATTATGTTCCATTTAAGCACACAACGATGTCTGAAGACCAAATAGTTTCATCAAAATCGATAAAAACCTAGAAAGTGTGGAAACTACATTTTTCTAAAAATGAATTGTTGAACTCCCACCATGTTTGATGGCCATTAAATTACATCTATATAGTTATGAAGAAAAGCCAAAACTTCGGAGTCGGAGACTTCGACGGGTGTTTTGGCTTTTCTTCATAACTATATCAACTGTACCCCGTCTTTCCACAACCTTTACAATTAAATTACACCAAGCTCGAAATTTCGTCAGTGGCACCCCTTCGTCAGTCCCACTAATGTATCCCACTTGGGGTAGAAATGCCAGTTGCAAAAAAAAAGACCAGTTGTCGTGGACTAAACTCGGGCGTGTTGGCTGGAAATTGAAAATTTTGCTCAAAAAAAGAATCCGTGCACCCTCGGGTGTGCACCTACGATATAGGAGAAGCGATAGTAAAAAAGGAGCCAGGTATTGTGACCGTGAGAGCGAAAAACTGGGCCCCAACTTGGAGCATAAAACTATTTGAAGACTCTTAGGGCCCGCCCGCATAACAACGGGATCGGCAGATGTTCCCTTCCATCCACCTGGACCAGCGGCGGTAAGTTTCTCCCGATGTAGGATTCTTATTCTCACTATCAGCGTCCGTGCGCTGGGAAAAGGAACAAATTGTGGGGAATTTCAACTTGAATGTGTGGTAAAAATGAAGAAACTTTCGTCAATTGTAGAAAAGAGGGGAAACTTGGATCCATCACCTAGCACAAAATGCTGTTTCATTCATCGGGGCTCCTTTACCAGTTTCTATTTTCATTGATCACAAGGATGCCTCTCCTCACCACAAGGCGTCACAGTATGCAAGAGATGAATCGAATATGGAATACAATGGCAGATTGACGAAATCATGGTACAATTTGATTGGGTTGGATTGGACCTCCCAGACAATCACAAAAATTGTACCTTTGGGTGTGGTCCAGAGCTACTCCAAGTCCATCAGAGGTCCAAGATTATGGAGGCGATGGACGAAGCGAAGGTGCTACCCTACTACGATTCACGTCCCTGGCTGTCAACCCGACTTAAAAAACCGAGTCAGGCAAGTACCCGGCTCGCCAGAACTGCGGTCTGAACCGTGATGCCGAGACGGGAACCGAATATTCTGCTGGTGGGGTGGATTTGAAATCACTTAAGGGGGAGTTGCACATGTGTTTCCTCGACCCCCCTCCAATCATACCTCGCCTACTCCGCGTTACGCAAATTACCGCCGTATTTCTGCACCAATCCTGAACTTCAAGGGCTCATTTAAATCTTCAGGAAATTCCGCACAAACGTACTATCTTCCTTTTTCATATTTCATCTCTAAAATAACTGTAAAACGCACATAAACTTTTACCTTGAAAATTCACACGTTTCCGACGACTTATTTACGAAAGCAAGATAAGATTGTAAGCCCAATAAGTTTATTGGGCTTACAATTTTAGCCTCTTCACTTATTTTTCTTTTCCATTCCCAATGGTAAAGTTTTATTTGAAATTACACAATTCTTTCAATTTCGCGTAGTATTTTCATTCAGCCTTATGCTCCGTGCACACGAGCGATAAGTTTCGCCCGGTCACTGCGATACATGTCACCCAGACCATGGAAAAACAATAGCAACTAGTGGAGCAGTCCATTCATAGAGTGTATAGGGGAGAATGGTCCTGATGATAAGCGTAGCGATGGCCATGCTACACTTATCGCTCAAGTGCACTGGGACCCACCCAAACTTAGGTGGGAACTCAACAGATTCATTTTTGACGGGCAAGAAAGGGGGAAGCCACTGGAAAGGATGGCAAGGACGCCATCGGATTCCCACCCAACCGTGAAGACACGAGAGCAGCGATGAGAGGGGGAAACAGTGAACAAACGTAGTAGGACGGGAGAACAGACTGGAAGAAATTCCTAGGAAGCCGTTGGCTTGGCAAAATTGGTCGGACTTCCTCTGAGGTCAGTCTGTCAGAACGTTCCAGCGGCCTTACTTGTAGGCCTAAAGGCGAAAGAATGGATCACAAGTACTTCGCCTCTAGTTACAGGCAGAATAACCCTCAGAAGCTCGACAGTGGAACCAATTATCGACTTTGTTAGCCACAGGGACTCAATGCTCACGAGTTTTCCAGCCATCTCTTTACGGATTCTTGATGGTTTGAGCCCCCAAATCGATGGACCCCACTAGTTCTGGGACGTTAAGGGGAAACGGCAGATTGTCCGGGGCCAAAATTGCAAATTTCTGCTGTCTGTATTTCTTCGTTATTGTCCTAGAGGACGAAGGCGGCCGGCTACGTGGCTTAGTCACGGTGGTGGTTGGGAGCAGATAATGAAAAAATTCGTTCAGAGCAGTTCATGACTGACGTCAACTTTACGAAATCAGATTAAGAAACGAAAAGTACAATCGGAGGGCAAATTAGGGTACCCCTGAGGATGGATAAGGGCTTTACACCCCTTCGGCTACTTATATTGGTGCGCCACTGGCTCTTGTTGTTTCAAGGAACAGTATGAAACCCACGAATTTTGGTTATATAATGTTCGCCTGAAGGAAACCGTAGCAAACCAAGTCAAAACTACTTTGTCTCTCAGGGCCGTATTTATGAACGATCCTTGAAGCTACCTCGAGTCAAGGAACCGTTTAGAACAGTTTTGATCACAATAAAAACATCTGTTTTAATGGATTTCAAGGGTTCCTTAATGTCAAGGAACGTTCATAAATGCGGGCATTACTCTCAAATTACTGACCATTCCCTGACCGAAGCTTTTTCTCCGCAGTAGCCCATCCTTGTTGGGCCCAAAATCCTATAACAAGAACAAACATCAATGTCGCTAGCTCCAACTAGGCAACTTGGCGAAAGATTAAAAAACCGGTCTGGCACACCCACTGCGGGCAAAAACAGTTGGCAATTGATTATACGTTCAAAACAATTGTTATTACCTCGACAATATCACGATTTGTCCCTAGGAATTTTCTCGGAATGAACTTTTCGTTAGGCTCGAAGTAAAACAGGTACAATACCGGAATCAACACGATGACAACTAATGAAATTTTAAAAACTCTACTTTTTCGCAACTGTATCACTCTCATATCAGCAAACGGAATTTATTTTAAAATATTCAAAAAAGAACGCTCACTACATTCGTAAAGTGACGTTTTTAGCATTAAATACCTAAAATTCACAGTAAAACACAAAAAACTGGAGGAGAAACGGGACACGCGTCACGAACACGACACATTCTTGTATTTTGTTTAAAATTTCAAATGTCAGAATTAGGTTATATTCAAGGTAACCAACATGATACCTCGCTTCGACGTGGCTAGACTGGTGCTGCTATCTAGGCACGCTCCTTGGAGATAACACTGGAAAACGGTCATTTTTTGGTAGCAATTCTATGAAAATAATTATTTTATTCTCTGACATCAGTTTAGACAGACAATAGTGTGTTGGGGTGGGGGGTATAAGAAATAAGCGTTTTAGGCATTACCCCCCTATAATATCTTGCTGATAATCACCAAAATTTTGTGCAGCATTGTGTGTAAGCAAAAGTTTCAAATAGATTTGATCGTTAACGTTAATTACGTTTTTTAATCAACTATAGAGAGTCGTCAATGAGTAAAACTTGATCGTCCGAATCAGACGGTGTACAAACGAAGAATTCTATCAAATTCAAAAGGGGACCCCTTGAGAATGGATTGAGATATTTCCCACGTTTGTCTCTCAAGTATGGGTAGCGCTTATAGTTGAACATTTCATTGGTCGTTAAGTTCATACAAGCGTGAAGAACCTGGCAACGATAAGAAGAAAAATGAAATAATCACCAAATTGAAAAAATCAATTCTGATCAACGAACAGGGGATGGCACGAATGGAAGAAGGTAGCTGACCCAGCGAAGGGGAAACTATTTTCTACCACTCTCAAGAGGTGAATAAAGCATAGGTAAATATCGGTGAAACGTACCGAAGTGCACGTAAGAATCCAACCCAGGCCGCAGAAAACGAGGGATTCCATAAGTCCAACAAAATAGAAAACATCGAATCCTTCAGTCGCCATACAGTAACAAGCGAAGTAAATTGTGAACGAGCAGTTGACCGCTACGCTCAAGACAAAAAGTAGAAACCAAAGCCTAAAATACGAGGCAAAAAGTCAAGGCTTCCGATAATTATTGGACTAGAAGAGACCAACCTATTTTTTACGCCGATGCAATTATGTATGAAAGGGCAGTGATGGTCGAAGTAAGCAACGCAACGGTTGCAAATTCGACAATGTTTGGCCCGTAGCGGCCTTAAACAACGGCAGGAATGACATAGACGCGAGAGAACAATTTCCCTCTTTTTAAGCTTGTCGTAGTAAGGGATCTATTAGAAAACCGTCAGTTTAATAGCAAACTAAAGAGCTAATAAAATACGCCAATTACCTGTCTGATAGCGCGAAAGTAGCATTCCGAGTTTTGTGGGACGTATCCGGGATTTTTACGATTAGCCACGACCCAAGACATCCACATAACCAAATTCCAATAAATGAAACAGTAATGGGACCCTCTGATCGTATTCCAAGTTGATGGAACGCACTAAAAATTAAGCTGATCTGTAGAATTTCAGTAATTAGAGCGAAATGCAAGGTTTATCCACCTTTAAAATGTAAATAGGATACTCCCATATCAGTACCGATGCCACAAATAACAACAAAGGACCTTTGGAGTCTCCTGCTCCACCAAATATCATCCCCCTAAAACTTGAGGATTTTCAACAAATTTATGGGGTGAGGGGGGGGGGAGCTACTAACCAAACTTCAGACAGTGGTGGCATCCACCGGGCTCTCCTTTTGCCTTCAGACACAAGAACTTTGACGATTTCGTCGTGCCTGTGACTTTTGGCCAACATCAATGGCGTTTTCCCATTTTTATCTTTAGGCTCAAGATCGATTTTACTCTATCACAGTTAGCGGTTTCATGATTTAAGTACGTTTTAAACTGAGAAAACGCTCACTTTCTCGCACAGAATCTTGACGCAGTCAACGTTACCGGACAAACAGGCCAGATGAAGTGGTGTCGACCCAAAATTATCCGGTTTCTGAAGATCCATACCCGAGTACATGAGTAATTTGATTAAATCGGGGTGTCCTGTGCAAGAGGGGGGTGGGGTGGAATAACGGGTGGACGAAATGAAAACGCCACAAACTCTTTACCTTTGTAAGAAGCCCAATGTAAGGCACTATCGCCATTTATATCAGTGAGATGATTTAGAGCTCCCATGCCTAGAAGGTAAGCGGCGGTAGCAGAACGGCCAAACATGGCAGCGGTCATTAACGGCGTTAAGCCTTTAAAGTCGGCCGCATTAACCGGCACGCCTGCCTGATGGTTTCCAGTTGTAATAAATCGTGAAAAACGAAGGTACCTACTATTAAAATCCATTGCTCTCGCACCTGGAGAAGAACTTGGACAACGGACGAATGACCTTTACGGCAGGCCCAGTGAATGGGCCGAGGCCCTTGAGTACCAAGGCACGGTAAATCCACAGGGGCTGAGCGTTCAACCAAGTAACGCATGACCTAAACAAAAACCCCGGTGAGTGCAGATGACATTCCGACGCTCTATTTTTTGGCGAGAAAAATGTACTTCAACATTGCCATCAAGGGCAGCCCAGTGGGCTGGCGTGTAGCCCCATTCATCTCGCGAACTCAACGATTCGGCTCCTAGTTTTTCTACGAGACTTTCAATTTCCGAAACAGCTCTGAAAAACGTTGCAATTAATAAAATTGCCTCTTTTTTTTATTATTCTTCTCCTAGAAAAACACTCACCCGTTTCTAACGAGGTCAAACACTGACTTATATGTGTGACCAACGTTGAACTCAGAACTTTCAGAAAACGGCAGCGACGTTATATTGACCTCTTTATGGTCAACGGAAACTCGGCCCGAGACCATGTTACAGGATTGCCCTGTGCCTGGTTCCGAGCTCCAGACACTCTGGGCCGTTCCTGGGCTCGGGAACACTTTGGACAACGTGCTGGAAATGTTATTTTATTTATTTATTTTTATTTTCTTGCTCGGCGAAGGACGCAATTTTAGCGGTAGAGTGGTGGACTTATGCGGAAAACTCGCCGCGTGGGGGGGGGGGGGGTCCAGCGCTATTAACAAATAAAAATGACAGCAACCATAAAGGAAGGGTTGTTGTACTGGTTCAGAGTTACAACTGAAACAAGTCTATGTTTCAGCTGCCCCCTCCCTACCCGGTAAAACGGTTGAAATCGATAATAGCGCAAAAAAGGAAGCGCACGCTCCACGACATAATTCCGGTTTTTCCTGGCACGCAAACTTCAAAAACTTTATTGTCTTGACCAAGAGTAGGTATTCGTTTCTCTCCTTGGACAAATTTAGATATGGAAGAGTTAAAAGACTCTCATTTTCATATCTAAACATAGGACTTTATTCAAAGGGACTCCCTTCCGTCGCCCCTAACCCACCCAAAACAAAGCATCCTACTCTGTTTTTGTCGCTTTAAATAAGACTAGTTCACTAAGGTTACGGATGTTCTTCTTTTCATTTCATGAATACCTTAGAAAAGAACAGGTTCAAAATTAGAATATACGTAGTAAAACATTATTCATGGGCCCTTAATTCATGATGCTGTGGGGTAGGTCAGGAATTTGAACTAACTTTCTAGCATTATGCTCGGTAGGCACGACTTAAAAAAGAAAGCCAAGGACTCCAGCGTGTCTTCATAAAATAAAAACCTTCGACTTTCTATTCAATAAAAAAGTCGTAAAACAATTATACCATCCTGATCAAAATTTCTGAGGTGATGGTAGTGGATTTTTAGAGATGTCGCGGTGGCTCTAATGTCAAACCTTCGGCTTAGGCGTCTAGTGTGTATGAATTGCATTAGATTAGTACTATTTTAGTTTGTTTAAATGTAATGATATTTTGCAGTGCAAGATTCGAGGGATAAAGAGCATCCTTTTTCAATAGATAGTTATCTTTAAAAAAACAAATACAGATAAAATAAAGGAATACAATTTGTTTAAAGAGCATATGAAGAGCTTCGTTATTTGAATAAGTAATTCACTGCTTCTATTCTTCGCCCTTTCCAGTTAAACAAAATCTTTGGGTCTAGTTATTAGGAGGGGAGGGTCAAAATCTTTTAAGAAACCCATGTCAACTCTTCAGTTTCAATTACTAAGATCAAGCTTGGCGCTCAACGTTGGTCAGTTCTACTACACTATAGCCAGGTAGGTAATTCACAAATTATTAGGGATATTTTACAGTCTACCAGGTAAACGTTGAATTCAATTTCGGTGCATACGTTGCTATAGAGAATTAAAAATCTGACTGGCTGAAAAGTGAATAACGTTAACGTTAGCGAAGTAGTTTGCTAAGTGAGGGATAGTCACTACTATTAAATATCAAATCAGTTGTGTCAAAAGCCGCTATTTTAGATCCGGGAATATCGAGTCGCGTCGTAGTGCGGGGAATCCTAAGCACAAAGTCGTTATAGAAAAAGTGTGTGAATTTTTAAGAACCTGATAGCGGCTGTGGGAATGAGCTAGAATACGTTTTTTCTCAAATCCCTACCATACTTTCCAAGGTTGGCATCGCATGAATAATACAATATGAATCACGAAAATGCAATAAAACTGCGGGACTTGAAAATAATGTTGCTGGTGTACCAGTAAACTTTTTGTGACGTCGGATTCGGAAAGAGCTTTTTTTTTCGGTCAGGATAAAATTAATCCTTTTCGGTGGCTCAAAGATGGACACACAGGGATTTTTAATAAAAAATTACGATTCTTTGATCTTTCAATCATTAAGCACCTCTTCCTCCCTTGCCTTTGGGGAAAATAAGGGACCGGTGCTTAATTGAAAGTTCTCCAGGTTGAAGCAGACCCTAATATAATAGTAATAATGCTCCTCCACGGTCTTGTTTGTTTTTTAGGATGCACAACGCCAAGCTCTATGCCGCCTCAAATCAAATGCAAGTGCGCGACATTAAACAATTATTGGAAAACCCAGACCCCAATTTTCGGATGAAATGGCCAAGCAAAGGAGTCGTCCTTGACGTAGGATGCGGCCCGGGTGACGTCACGTCCACCCTTCTTAGACGCTTCATTCCTCAAGACGTTACAATCGTGAGAAAATTTATGTATTTTAAAAATGGTTTAAACAGTAAACCAATAATTATGTTTGTTTTCTGTGATATAAAAAAGATAGGAGGCGATATCTCCCAGGATATGATCGACTACGCGAATGCAACATACAGAAATGACCGAACGCTTTTCAAATGTCTCAACATTGAATCGGATCAAATTTGGAACGAATGGAAGGTTGATTCATGCGATGCCATCGTGTCTTTTTACTGCATGCATTGGATACAGGACCAACAGTAATTGGTTTTACAGCTTCCGATTTGTCAATAATAATTATTTGTTCCTACGAGTTGCTATAATTATTTGTTTCTACCGACAGGAGAGCAGCTAATAACATTTACGGACTGTTGAAACAAGGCGGCGAATTTTTGGCTCTGTTCCTTGGAAAAGGTTCTCCATTTTACAAACTATACGAGCATCTGAGTTGTGAATACCGCTGGACGTTCCTAACTAAAGTAAGGGAATTTTCATTTCATAAAAGAGAGATTTTGCAAACTGCTCCGCTAACGCTAACGTTAACGCTATTCACATTTCAACCAACGAAATGTTTACTATCCTAGCAGCGCGTACACAAAAATTAACTTTAGCGTTTACGGGACTGGTTGCGAAATCTCTCTAATAACTATACTTACGCGTTTCATCCCCCCCCCCCACTCACGTATCACCGTGAGTAAATAGGAAGAAGCAATGCCAATTAATATTTTCTGCTTCCCACAGAATATTAAACGAGTAGCTTCTCCATACCAGACGGCCGACGATCCTGCCCAATATTATGGCAACATTTTGACCGAAGCGAAATTCCAAGGGGTTCAAGTGAAACAGATATCGACTAGTTTTTTGTTCCCGACGAAAGCAATAATATTAGGTGAGCAGATGGGGTCTTGCCATTAAGGCCCGGTGCACACTTGCGTTTTTCCAAGCTCTAGCGGTTAGCATCGTCTTAAAATACATTAGTTGCTATGATGTGATTCACACGTGCGGTTTTTCTAGTCACGGTGCCGCTTTTAAAATATAACTAGTCGGAGGGAACACGAATTTCGAAAGTATAGCTACTCGATTGAAGCTCTTTACGCTCCAGTCTGCCGCCCTTAGACAACCCAAATTTGACTGGCAGAGGATGATTTCCTCAAACAAGACGACCAGCGGAGTGATATTATTAAATTTCATTCTTGACAAAATATGTGCACAGCCGGCAAAATTTGCGTCATCAAAATGGCCGCCGTCTTTGAAAGCAACCGCTTTGGCATGGCAGACGTTTATTTTCTCACTCGACGGACCATGAGCCTTGAGTTCCGATTTTCAAAACCCGTGTATGGGCTGGCTCCAGGACTATTGGGATATATTAGTCCTTTATACTATTGTCAAGTAGTAAAGTGATTAGGACCATGGTTCGGGTCAAAAGTGGTTTAAAAGGCTCAAAGCTTCATCAGAGCTTCACACTTCGTGTGTTAAGAGAGGTCTCTGTTGTATTTTTCAATGCCATGATTAATGTTGCTAGGAAAAACGTACCGCAAATCGACCGCTGCCGCGGCGCCACCGCAGCTTAAAAAAACCCAAGTGTGCACCGGGCCTAAAGGAGTGGACGTGACATTTTTTTTTTCGACAGATTCTATTCTTGCCGTGGATCCACTTTTCAAACGAGTCCCCCAAAATTTGAAAGAAGACTACAAGGAAACTATCATGAACATCGTTCTGGAACGCAAACTGGCCCGTGAGACTGAGTATGGTGGCGTGGAAGTGAACTATTCAATTATGTTGGCCAAGGGGAGCAAAAAATAGTCTGATCGTCATGAAAAATGTAAATACTCGTCTTTCAAAGTTCTACACTATAATACTAACCTAGTGTGTTACCTAGATTGTAAACGTTGTTTAATCTAATTAACTTGTTTAATCTAAATAAACTTGTTTAGGTACTTAATTAATAAAAATAACTTATACCCACATTTATGTATTTTTTCCAAGCTCACGTGATTCCTCGTGGAAAAGGCATCGAAAACATAAAATTCAGTCATAAGATGCCTATTAGGCCGCGAAACTGCATACGTTATTGGTCCAGGTTCTTCTTGACTTGGACGTTTTAGAAACGATAAGTTACCCTCAAAATGAGGAAAGAAAAATGATATTGTTCGTTAAAACCGCGTAATTCAGTACTAAAAAATGATTATGGAACTTGCGTTCCCGCAGAGTCTTTGAAAGAGATTAACCAGTCTGGACCACCAGAATATACATATGTAACACCCAAAACTGCATACTTTCAAAATGAACTTCTGGTCGTATCAGTTACATTAGCTCAAACGGTATTGTACAATTAGTCATTACGGGGTGCCTGTGTTTTCTTATGGCGATTTCCATTCAACACACTGCACAAGTGTAGTGCAGCGTCCTCTCCATAAACATATGTATCAATTCAGAGAGGACGGGTGGAAAAACTTACACCACACGAGTGTATTGCATTGAATGGAAAACACCATTACTTTCAGGTCTAACAGGATGATTGAGCACGAGGGTAATAGTCAGAAATGGCATCATGGCTAACCCGTTTGCCGTTATGGCCGTGAACAATACGCAGCAACTCCCAAGTTCAAGGAATCTATACCATTCAAATTAACCCTAAAATGTTTGGAGGTATGTTTTTAGCAAAGGTAGAACTCGAGAAAAAAACACTGACCTGTCCTAACACAGACGACCGTCTTGAATTGTTCTTGAAAATGTCCTACTTATTCCAGTTCATGACTACGCGACTCGTACAGTGAGAGAACACCATACTGACCCCTTTAATCAACGGTTAATGAAAAACGATAAGCTAACGGGTGGTTTTGGCCCTCGCAAGTAGAATGGGCCCTGGCAAGTATCGACACTGCTCAGTGTTCACTAGCCCGCGCGCTATCTTTTTATGGGTAGGTACTATGCCGAAACGATGGGGGGTAATGTATTTTGAAATTGGGCCTGACCATCTCATAAATAAAAGTTGAATTTACGTACGTTCTTACATTCTAGTCGTTTCTTAATTTGTACTGGAACACTGATTATGATTTAGTTTTTACAGAAACACTGAGAATTTTTCTGAACTTACCAAATAGCACTAATAAGAGAGTGCACGAAGGATTATGCATTCCCCAATGGAGTCAAAATCAAACAAGGAGACATAGTAATTCCAACGAACACTATGCAGAGAAATCTCGAATATTTTTTAAGAGCCTGAAAAATACTACCAAGAGCTGAAATATTTACCCCCCCCCCTCTTCCCTCAATGGGTTTAATTTACCGTTGGGAGACGGTGCTAAGATGAGCATAAATAAGCAGTGCCACACGTTGAACCCCTTTGGACATTTGGGTGAACATGAATCATCAAGTCTGTATGTATGTTCATGCTGCTTCGAGTGGATTAGACGAAGAGGCGAGGGCTTGCGATGGATGCGAAAAATAAATCTTAAATTAAATTAACGCGTGAACTAAACCACTCGACGATTCTTCGTCCACCAGCACGAACGACCAGCGCGGCGACTGGAACTCAAATAAAATAAACAATCCCGTTTTTGTTGGTCAGTTGCTTAGACCATCTGAGTCGAAGTCAGTCATGAGTAGCTCGACGACTCAACATGAGATTACCTTAACGGTGTCATCTTGAGGGTTTCTTTGGGGGGGGGGGGCACACTAGAGACAAAAAAATAAATACAGCAGCATTACGTCTTCCTCCAGAACTCCAGAGTGACTCATAAACGGTTAAAACAAAGATGTCTATCACTTACCGCTTTCTTTAGGAGAAATAGATACGTTCACCGTGAATAATTCGAGGGAAGCTTGAACATCTGCACAGCACATTTAACATCACTCACTGGAAGAAATTAAAACCCTTCCCGAACCCTTCAATACAGAAAGGTGTATCAAAACACGTGACCACTATCTCCTGCACAAATATTATACAAAGGCAATGCGAGAAGACCATAAACCACGGTTTAAGCATTTCCCTAGTAAATAAAATCCTCTCTTCACTTACCTTTCGAAGATCGAACTGAAAACCACCCTTTTCCTCTTCCAAAAACTATGACTATGGTGTGTCCATCACGATTTTGAACCCTTGAGAGGCAGTAAAATCAAAAGTAGTACCTAAGATTGAATTACTCAATTGAACTTTAAGCCCACAAACCGACGGTGTTTTTCCCTTCCCAAAAACTATGGCTGTGGTGTTACCATCGTGAATTTATACCCTTGAGCGCTAGTACAATCAAAATTAGTACAAGGGAATTACTCAATTGACCATAAAACCCAAAAACCGACCGAGTTTTAGTAGTACTCCGACAAAATGACATCTTCAGGACCGGGTCAGAAAAATGAACTCAGTGATGTTATAGGTTTGACCCACCCAACATCCGAGTGCAGTTCAGTCTATGTTTTGGCCTCAGAACTACTAGCCCAGCTCAATAGCCGGAATGAAGGTCTGAGGCCGATACGTGAAACAGAACCGCACTGCGGTGAAACTGTATTGTGTACTAGGGGTAATGACCAACTCGGAGAGCCCCCTGCCGAATCCCTACTGTTGAAAAAAATTACTAGAAAATAAATTATGAAAAAAAAAAAAAAAAAATTAACAAATCGCGTTCGTGTTGTGTGTGTAGAATTTCGAACTGACGAGACGATCAAGTTGAAGAGAGGACACAGTAGGTCCGTTCGTTTGTCATCCAGAACTGCACTGGGCAACGCGAAAAACATGGTTTTTGTCATCTTGAGCATATGGTTTTATAAATGTGGCATCAAGGTTGAATTGAGCCGTATATGCCCCAGCTCTGAACGACAAACAAACAAACCCGAGACCTGAAATTACAAATTGTACGGTTTTCGAGCTCATGGCTTACCACTTGAAAACCTAATTACTATTGTGGTTACGGACTGGCATCACCTATAACGCGTGTTTTCACCGACCTAATTTCATTAGTGACCAGGGGCCTTATTCTGAACGGCAGGGGAAAATGCGGGATCCAAGGACTCCGAATAAAAAATAACATTTTCTCGCCATAGCAATCACACTTGCGGCATTTTTCCCGACGTTTCTGAACAGAGCCCCAGGATGCAGTAATATATCCTAAGAATTATCCGAGGCATTGTATCCACCATCTGTGAACAAGAAAACTTCGGACTGTACCTACGTTACAGAGCTCCCATAAAATAAGTGGTTTCCATGAGCTGCTCGTAACCGAAAAATTGTACGCACAACTGACAAGGAAACATTCAAAATGCAAAAACCGCGGTTGGTTCAAGGTAGCACCATGTATAAGAACTACAATGACACGAATTCTAGCGTAGTCGTGAGACGCCGCCCTTCCGAAAAGCGATGGTGCTACCTTATTATGGTCAGCCTTAACCGTTCTGTCCACTTACCTTGCTAGTCGACAATCTCCCCCTAAAACAACAAGAAAACACAAATTATTATAAGAACGGAAAAACACTATGGAAATTCTCAGGTTGCTCCAATTAAAGATTGTTCTCAACCACCTGCTTGGTTCAGAACAATCTTTAATTGGAGCATCGTATTGATTTGGATACACCATCATTAAGTCATACTTAGAAATTCTCAGGGTTGGCCATAAGTTTCAGATTTGCTCTTCTGTAACAGGTAATGTCGCATTACCTGGTACAATGCAACTATCGGACTATTTTGGGCATACCACGGTATAATATGGCATAAAATGAGTTTTCAAGTAATAACAATATATACTCACTATATAGGAGATTCTCGATTCCACAAGGTGGTCCAAACGCTGTCTGCATCTCACTCACATAGTTCAAACGCACATATATTTCACGGCTCCCTCAGACCGGACACACTAACCGTCTGGAGGTCGAACCTGAAATATAAGCGAAATCTTAAACCAACGCGCCATTTCAGCAAACCAAGTAGGAAAAGTGTTGGAGCGCGGATTAAAGGGAGGGGGGCACAGTGCCATGATTGTATGGCCCTTGGGATCCACCAAGGTTAAACCTCCCAGGCCATTCCACTGAATCTGGATGGCAATAACCCCTCCATACAAGTACGTACGTGGTGAGAGACGGCCACAGTCTGTTCCACAGCGAATGATATGCGACAAAAGCTTGGGCGAGGCCGGTTCTGAACAGAAGGGCGAAAAGCTTTCTGGCAATCACTTTACCCCCCTCCCCATCACTCGCAGGTCCCCACCAGATAAAAGACAGAAATTCATTGCAAGAGACGGAGAGGGATTTTAGTCTGTTATATCTCAGGAAATTTCCTTGATGAAAGTAGAGTGATCAGATGTAAAAATTGTTTTCGAGGACGCCTGGCACGAAAAAGTAGAACGCTTGCGACGAAAAGTAGGACACAACAGTAGGCGACGCCTAAAAACGTGTTATGTGACAATAACAACAATTAAGCGTTCAGCAGTTTGATGTTGAAATTGTTCTTTACTCGACTAGGGAGTCAGAACGGATAGCAATCTAGAGCAATCGGGAGCTAGCAATGTAACGGATTCAGTGACATAACAAAGCGAGCAAGCACCTATTAGGACGCAGTTATAATTTCAATCCCCCTACCCTTCGTCCTAAACTAATCCAGTGTATTTCGCCCCCTCCCCTAAAACATTCATTGTCTCTGGAACAAGGGTTATGAACTGTTCAGGTGCAGTAAAAAGGGCTAAGTCAATACATACATAATACATTTTGTTTTTTGAACGAGCCTAATCAGTTTTTCGAACTAACCAAACCTGGTTTCAGGGAAAGCTAAAGCCACGATTAAAGGTTTTATACGAAGCGCAAATCGTTGAAATCGGGTTATCACTGTGCCAAAAAAGGAAAAAAATCACTGAAATTGGGGTTTACGGGGTTTGAAAGAACGAAAATCCACAAAATTGATTATTGAAAGAGCAAAACCTCATAAAATTCGTTTTTTAGGAATAAAATCTACAAGATTCGTTTTATGAATATGTAGCAAAATCCACGGAATGGGGATTTACACCAGACGATTTCGCCAAATGTAGTTTCGAAAGAGCTAACAAATTACGAAACTGGGGGTTTGTAAGAGTTAAAATGACGAAACTTGTTTTTTGGGAGTGGCAAAATGCGATTGATTTGTTATGGATCAGACTGTAAGCCAAATCATCTGGTTTGTCGATGGAATGTACTGTAATGGGGCGAATTTTCAGAATTTTTAGTGGCATGATTGTGTGTGGGAAACTGAATCGCTAACACTGAATCACCATTCAGTGAGTGAAATCGCTGTCTTCTTCTTGATCGACTGGACCTGCACCCCATTTCCATTACCTACCCTACCCTGACACGTGGGTCGCGAGAAAAGTTATTAACTTAGGAAGTTTGCTAATTGCTGTGGGTGAGAACAGAAAAAAACAATCGTCGAAGTTGCATCCTCCTATAGTACCAGTAGCGTGACGGAAAAATTTTCTCCCACTCGTCCATCTGTACTGGGCAAACTAGGTGGGCCGAGAACGCCATCTAACCACACTCGAACAGCGTGCGTTAACATCCGGAGGTACTTTTCCGTTATCGGGCCGCCACGCCAAGAGGGAGCCGGAGCCTCGACCCCTCAATTCCGTTATCGGACCGCCAGTGAAAACCTGACCAGTGGCAGTGGACCTTTGACTTGTGTTTATTCCCTTTTATCAAGCAACTCAGTGCGTGTGCAACTGCCTATCAGCCAGCATGGACATCTAGAGTGAAGTGGTGTGAGCAGCAGTTGCACATGAACCATAACACCACCGTCGACTGGAACAACTACATGCGTGAGTTATGCCTGATGGATTTGGAACGCCAGCCTGTTACTGCAATTGGAGGACCCAATAAAATCGTTGAAGTCGACGAGAGCTTGTTTTCCAAAAGAAAAAATAATGCAGGTCGCGTACTTCCACAGACGTGGGTTTTTGGTGGCTTGTGTCGAGAAACCAAAGAGTGCTTTGTTGAGCGTGTTCCCGATCGGAAAGCTGCGACCCTCCTGAACGTCATACGAAGAATGATACGTCCAGGTACTACCATCTACTCCGATTGTTGGCGTGGGTACTCCACAGCGGAACTGGAAGCGTCCGGGTTCACTCATTTGACGGTAAACCACACCTATAACTTCGTTGATCCAACATCAGGAGCGCACACTCAGCACGTCGAACGGATGTGGGGTACGGCTAAGTGGCGAAATAAGGCCCATCGGGCCACAGCACGTCACCACTTGGACTCCTACCTGGCTGAATTTATGTGGAGGAGCCGTCGACAAGAAACAGAAGTGTTCGAAGACATCCTGGCTGTCATCGCTGTTTGCTTCCCCCCTGAGAGTTGAATATTGAATCTTGCTTGAAATTCACTGAATCTTTTTTAAATTAAAACATTATTTTTTAGACGAATTTTTTGAAGAAATCCCCTGGAGATTACGCTGGCGGTCCGATAACGGAATTGGGGGGTCGAGGCTCCGGCTCCCTCTTGGCGTGGCGGCCCGATAACGGAAAAGTACCCATCCGGAATATCCTGGAGTTACAAACCAATATTCCACTTACCACAATCATTAAACATCACTAGCTAGATAGCTGCTAGATAGCTGAAATAAACCTTTGGAAAATAAATGTTCAGTGACGAAAAGCCCCGCGGCGAATGACGGCGAGGAATGCGATTAGTGAAGTTACGGGAGCGGGAAAGTGCGATGTGTGAGGGTAATAGCGCAAGGGTTGTCTCTATGGCCGGAAGAATCCCCCCTTTTCAAGGGGTGTAACGACGGGTCCTCTCAAATGAAAACAAAAATGATGTAGGATTTTTCCTCAGATTTCGGCACAACTATTCTTAAAGAATAAATTCCAACCTATTTTCGTTAGCCCCACCCGAAAATACGAACTACATGCCGAAGTAACGATGCTGTCAATCAAAAAAAGAGGGTTCCGCCATTACGGGCGGCTTGGTTGGTTTCAAGGGTTGAGAAGTTAACAAAAATAATGCAATCAATTAGCGGACAATTTCGGTGTAAATTCAACGCGTGCAGTTGTACGCAAAATATATAGAAATTCTACTCACGATTTGAACGGATGTCAAGCCTCTATCGTTCAGCCGCCACCAGACAGTAGAGAGACACACACACAAAAAAAATCTCTCGACCTGTTGCACCACGACGCCATTATGCCGACCACTGCTGTGGGGGCGGAGAGGCGTGGATTTCACAACCCATGAAGTAGACTAGAGGGCCCTCTACAGGTGTGAGACGGGCGCATGCGCGACAATCAAGCTAAATTGAATCAATTTGCATTTTAGTGCGTTTCATTTAGGTATGTCAAAATGCACTGTTGGTCTCGTCGTGATGGTGGCAAACATGGGTCATGGTATGTTTTTTTCATGTTTCAGGACCTCTAGAACACGAATTCAGTGGTCTCCGGAATTCGTATATCCCCCCCATTCGTATAAGCCCCTCGCTTGTTAGCACGATCACGGTCGCAATTTTTGACTTAGGGCAACCAAATTTGGTCTAAAAATTAGTAGCGTGAATATCTCGGACGAGTTCGTGATCCTGATGAATCGGTCCACGCGAACGGTGTGAAAGAGGGGTTTGAATTAGTTGAAAATTCGCTACCGCACGGCTGTTGCTTCAATTGCCCCCAAAATTGACTCGAGTACTGAGAAATGAACGCGCTTTCGTATGAGACCCTAGTGAACCAAATCCGTTGATATGGCAGGGGAGTTCTCGGCGGAGGGGAGCTATTAAATTAACGCTATGCCTTACTGGACCACCCAATTACCAAAAAATTTCATTGACATTGTATTTTGAGCCGTCTCTTTTATTTGATTTGCCTACAGCCTAATAAATCTTGAGTGAAAAATCCTGAGGTGGGCCAAAAAGGGAGGAACAAAAAAAATTTAAAAAAATTGTTTCGGATTCGAACCCAGGCCCTTCGCATTTCGCAAATGATGAAATTGTGACATACCATTAACCTAATGTAACTGATCTGAAAATTAACGTAATCTGAAAAAATTTTTGTTCCGACAGCAGCCTGTCGGGAGAAGTGCATTTCATTCATGCGACAATCGAGTCAAACCTCATAAGTTAGAACGAGATCAATCAATTATGAATGAAATTTAGGCCGGGATAAAGATTTTAATTGCAAATAACTCCTCTAACAAGAGTCCGCCTTCCCATATCGTGTAGGCAACCAAACCGACTCTGTTTCATTTTTTCATTTTCATCATTTTGTTCCCCCTCAGTTGGTGCCAAAAAAACGGCCTGCGGTAAAAATAAATACGATTTTATTATTTTGACTTTCTATACCACGGCCTAAATGTCGTTCATAATTGATTGATCTCGTTCTAACTTATGAGGTTTGACTCGATTGTCGCATGAATGAAATGCACTTTTCCCGACAGGCTGCTGTCCGAACAAAATTTTAAGAATGAAATGCACTAATAATCCCGGTAAAATCTTTGTCAACCAATGCCACAACTACCAACCGGCGGCAACAGACTTGTCAAAAGAGGGGGCTGCCAAGCTGCCATACTATTTTTCTCGTGCCACGCATATAGAAGCCGGATGCCAGTATCCCGGACCCTCGTCATCCAAAGCCACCTCTTTTAATTCGGGGAAATATCGTTTAAAAGTGAGTCTGGTCAGTGTGTTTCAAGTGAAAATGACGTATTAAATCACGTTTGTGTGCCGGTAAATTCGCGATCGCTTTCTTTTTACACTTCGCGCTTGTTTCGTTGGAGGACCCAACCAAGCCCCGTTGTTGCAAGGCAATAATAGTAACAATGAACACGGGGGGGGGGGGGGAGTGAAAAAGCGGCCGGCTCGTAAAAGGTAAACATTTTTTAATTCTGTTTCAATGTATGATGCATCGCCCAATTTTGCCATCAAAAAATTAATCTGTCTAAAATAAGGTCCTAGGGGATGGGGGACGTTCACGATGTGTGGGCAGGGGAATACAAATCGCCAGGGCCGATCAAATCACACAAAATGGAATCTTATTCATAAAATATTCGGCTTTTTCGAGGCGAAAACGTGTCTCAGATATTTTCTTCTCTTGTCGCCAAATTACAGCGAATGAATTCAATTTAATTGCCTTTGGTCCGGATGCTTCTGGATCGTACCAGTATCCCGAAAAAAAAACTGATGACGTTAGCTGTTTTACAAAGTTTCAACAACCCGAATCCGGTTGTCCTCTCTATGGTACAGTCAGCCAGTCACCCGTCATGGGTACCCTCTAACTCTTGAGAGGGTAGGTACTTGAAGTCTAATTTGACTCTCTCTCCCAAGTTGTGTGGGTCTTATAGCAATAGGAAATATAAGGCTTCCTGTATTTTATGTTGACGAATGACAGCTTTATAGCGGTGCTTGGAAGTAGAATATCAGTTTTACAACTCCCAGGGTTCCAAATTCCAAGAGGCGTAGTCATGGCACTATGTCCCACTCCCATCAGGCCACAGTTCCTATACTTTCCGATTCTGCCCCCCCCCCCCTCAGTGAGGCGTGTTTTTAAGGTCAATGTCATTCATGTTGCAGGTTCACCCTTCAGACGGCTATTATGTATCCGGGGTATTCATTCGCTAAAAATGTGCGGCGGACCTTGCGGAATCGAGGATCTCCTAAAGTGAGTATTTCTTTACTTCTTTCTTTCTTTCTTTTTCTTTTCTAAAAAAATAGCAATAAGGATTTAGTAACATATAAGATAATCGGTAATAGGCCTAGTAGCAGCCTGTAGCTGGTAATTCGCTGCCCCCCCCTCCCCAGAACATTGTGAGTCCCACCCTCTTCTTATTGTAATTCAGAACAGGGGACTACGATGGTTTGTCGTCCACCATTCTCAGGTTATTTACATCCACGTGAAATTTAGGCCGGAATAAAGATTTTAATTGCAAATAACTCCTCTAACAAGAGTCCGCCTTCCAATATCGTATAGGCAACCAAACCGACTCTGTTTCATTTTTCATTTTCATCATTTTATTCCCCCTCAGTAGGTGCCAAAAAAGGAGCCTGCGGTAAAAAGAAACACGATTTCATGATTTTGACTTTCTATACCACGGCCTAAATGTCATTCATAATTGATTGATATCGTTCTAACTTATGAGATTTGACTCGATTGTCGCATGAATGAAATGCACTTCTCCCGACAGGCTGCTGTCGGAACAAAACTTTTGGTTTCTAGCAGCTCATGGAAACCCCTTACTACGTTGGAGCCCTATAACGTAGGTACCTCCTGAGTTTTCTTGGGGGTCCTTCATTTGCGGACCCACCGAATGATTTTTGCGGACCAACCCATAATTTGCGTTTAAGTGCTCCGACCGGGGTGATTTTCTGTATTTGGACTCTGCTTCTGCGGCAGAACAACCCATCAAAATTTGGTTCCACTCCGATTATTTGCTGACCCCCTTCTCTCCGTACAGGGCCATGCCGAATTCTGCGGCCCAGCCCACATAACTCGAGTTAAAGTTCTCCGACCGAAATAATTTTCTGTACCTATAGTCTCTACTCCGGTGACAGTACAAGCCATCAAAATTTGTTTACGATCCGGTAATTCGCTGCCCCCCCCCCAGAACATTGTGAGTCCCACCCTCTTCTTATTGTAATTCAGAACAGGGGATTACGATGGTTTGTCGTCCACCATTCTCAGGTTATTTACATCCACGTGACCTCAAGAGAAAAAAAGTGGATTTTAAGACAAAATAGGTACTATTTTTTACGATACGGAGACAGTAAGATACTCTCTACTTCCACACAGTAGACTCGGGCCATGCATGCGTGAATGCTTCCACTCTTATGAATGGAACACTTTTAATCGTGGTTCAGCGACGTACTCTAGGATCCAAATCTTAACAGAAATAACACAAATTGAATATATTGTTTGATTTATTTGTTTATTTATTTCATATTATTACATTCCGGGTTACACGCGTATATCACAGTTGAGATCATAAAAAGACACGACGTTTCCTGCCAATATTTATATCTTTCGACATTTTATTACGCTTTATTGAATAGATTTCACCTAAATCTACACATAATAATTCAACAATTTGTCTTACTCAGTAAAATAACACTAATTTCTATACACTATAACATTCAAACAAGCCACTATCATTACCACGATAAACCTTCCGTTTGAAAATTAAACTTGGGAGAAAAAATGTCTACAAAAATTAATACAAGTAATTGAAAATAAAGGAACAAATTAAAGAAATTACAAAAGAAACAAAAAAAAAAAAAAAAAAAAAAAAAAAAAAAGAAAAGAAAAAATAATAAAAAACCTGAGTTTTTTAATTTAAAGTAAGTGGCACTTTAATTTGTTATACAATGTCAAGCAATATTTTTTTTATACGCAGTCGATATGAAATTTCTCCATAGAACACAATAATTACATATTCATTTACAAGTTGATGTTAAGTGGTTTTTGCTATTTTAAAACAGTCTTTCTCACTTTTCTTGAAGAGCACGTAAAATAGTATAAATATTTTTCTTTGAATCATTAAAAACCTGCATGAATTCAAAAACAAAACAAAAAGAAAACAAGTTTTAGTCAATAGTACCGGGAATGATTTTCTTTTGTCAATCAATTGTTTGGGCCGATTTTGGAAGAGAAGTTCCTTTTGGTTCGCGTTTCTCCCCTCCCTCATCACTCCAAATGTGCACGAAAAGAAAATGAAAAAACAACATCTGAATAAGATTGACCATTTTGAGTTGAACCGAGGAACTATAATTAATTACTAGTGCTAATACAACTGGAGGATGTAAATGAAGAGGGTATTAAGACGGAGTGAAGGGGTTTATTTCCCGATTGTGGAAAATGGTGAATCTCACCCTAAATCACAAAGTTGATATGTTTGTTCAATGGGCGCGTGCAAAACCGGTTGGCATTCAAAAGCAGGCATGCGCGTCTTTCAATGGATATCCACACTATAGTACGGTGCAATTAGACCTAAATCCCAGCATCCGAAGTGAAAGTTTCCCTTCAACGCCAAATTGTTTCTCACAACCCACACATTGATTGGTAAAAAGTTCCACCATTTGGAGCTATGGGTTTGGGTGGGAGGGGGTAATAAGTTAGTAAATTCTTATTTTGTTCCAGTATTTCTCAAAATATTTCGAAATCTATGAGGTTTAGCTTGAAAATGAGCATTTACAAAAATAATCTTCATCAAATTGCCAGCAAGAATGATACCCGAGAATTGTTTGATTTATTTGTTTATTTATTTCATATTATTACATTCCGGGTTACACGCGTATATCACAGTTGAGATCATAAAAAGACACGACGTTTCCTGCCAATATTTATATCTTTCGACATTTTATTACGCTTTATTGAATAGATTTCACCTAAATCTACACATAATAATTCAACAATTTGTCTTACTCAGTAAAATAACACTAATTTCTATACACTATAACATTCAAACAAGCCACTATCATTACCACGATAAACCTTCCGTTTGAAAATTAAACTTGGGAGAAAAAATGTTTACAAAAATTAATACAAGTAATTGAAAATAAAGGAACAAATTAAAGAAATTACAAAAGAAACAAAAAAAAAAAAAAAAAAAGAAAAAAAAAAAAAGAAAAGAAAAAAAAAAAAAAAAAAAAAAAAAAAAAAAAAAAAAAAAAAAAAAAAAAAAAAAAAAAAAAAAAAAAAAAAAAAAAAAAAAAAAAAAAAAAAAAAAAAAAAAAAAAAAAAAAAAAAAAAAAAAAAAAAAAAAAAAAAAAAAAAAAAAAAAAAAAAAAAAAAAAAAAAAAAAAAAAAAAAAAAAAAAAAAAAAAAAAAAAAAAAAAAAAAAAAAAAAAAAAAAAAAAAAAAAAAAAAAAAAAAAAAAAAAAAAAAAAAAAAAAAAAAAAAAAAAAAAAAAAAAAAAAAAAAAAAAAAAAAAAAAAAAAAAAAAAAAAAAAAAAAAAAAAAAAAAAAAAAAAAAAAAAAAAAAAAAAAAAAAAAAAAAAAAAAAAAAAAAAAAAAAAAAAAAAAAAAAAAAAAAAAAAAAAAAAAAAAAAAAAAAAAAAAAAAAAAAAAAAAAAAAAAAAAAAAAAAAAAAAAAAAAAAAAAAAAAAAAAAAAAAAAAAAAAAAAAAAAAAAAAAAATAATAAAAAACCTGAGTTTTTTAATTTAAAGTAAGTGGCACTTTAATTTGTTATACAATGTCAAGCAATATTTTTTTTATACGCAGTCGATATGAAATTTCTCCATAGAACACAATAATTACATATTCATTTACAAGTTGATGTTAAGTGGTTTTTGCTATTTTAAAACAGTCTTTCTCACTTTTCTTGAAGAGCACGTAAAATAGTATAAATATTTTTCTTTGAATCATTAAAAACCTGCATGAATTCAAAAACAAAACAAAAAGAAAACAAGTTTTAGTCAATAGTACCGGGAATGATTTTCTTTTGTCAATCAATTGTTTGGGCCGATTTTGGAAGAGAAGTTCCTTTTGGTTCGCGTTTCTCCCCTCCCTCATCACTCCAAATGTGCACGAAAAGAAAATGAAAAAACAACATCTGAATAAGATTGACCATTTTGAGTTGAACCGAGGAACTATAATTAATTACTAGTGCTAATACAACTGGAGGATGTAAATGAAGAGGGTATTAAGACGGAGTGAAGGGGTTTATTTCCCGATTGTGGAAAATGGTGAATCTCACCCTAAATCACAAAGTTGATATGTTTGTTCAATGGGCGCGTGCAAAACCGGTTGGCATTCAAAAGCAGGCATGCGCGTCTTTCAATGGATATCCACACTATAGTACGGTGCAATTAGACCTAAATCCCAGCATCCGAAGTGAAAGTTTCCCTTCAACGCCAAATTGTTTCTCACAACCCACACATTGATTGGTAAAAAGTTCCACCATTTGGAGCTATGGGTTTGGGTGGGAGGGGGTAATAAGTTAGTAAATTCTTATTTTGTTCCAGTATTTCTCAAAATATTTCGAAATCTATGAGGTTTAGCTTGAAAATGAGCATTTACAAAAATAATCTTCATCAAATTGCCAGCAAGAATGATACCCGAGATAATCTTACTTAAGTGAACGGGTTGAGAGCTACGGCGGGTATAATAGTAAACATTTTTCGTATTTCGACGTTTTTTGTCAAAAAAACTGGCATGAGGAAACTTTTTGTTTCTTGCTTGATTGAGTTTTGTAAAATCAAATTGCAATTGAAGTGGACGGCAGAATGTTGGTAATATTCCCTTGAAGGGACAAAAACCTCCCTTTCTTCTCAAGAGGCACTACTTTTTAAGGGACATAAGCTTCCATTGGCCTAGGCCATATATACAAGGTGGATCCGTATTACCGTGACACAAAATTTTGGGTGAAGCTACGTCTAAAGCCGAGTACAATGCCACCTCCGGATGTTTCCTATCTCGAGTCATTCCTGATTCATGATTTCAGTGCATTTCATTTATGTCAAAATGCACTATTGGTCTCGTCGTGATGGTGGCAAACATGGGTCATGGCATGTATTTTTCATGTTTCAGAACCTCTAGAACACGAATTTAGTGGTTTCCGGAATTCATATATGTATTTCTTTTTCTATATATATATATATGTTTACATATATCTTTATGGCCGTTTTCTTGTTAGCACGATAACTCTCGAAGAAATTAATTTAGCGGAACGCGCTTTGGCACAAAAATCAGTAGTCATAAGACCCCGGTCGGTATTGCATTTGTGCCAAATCGGTCAAGGTGGAGGGGGGGAAAATAGGGCTTGAAGTCGTCAAAAAATCACTACAAATCACCAGTTGATTCCAGAAGCATTATATTCGGTATGATGATTCCATTTTGAAATAGCCTTTGATTCCCATTAAGTTCAGCTTAAACAAACCCGGCAGCAAACAGCACGGTCAAACATTAACGAAACAAATCATGGTCTCAACATTACTACTTCTGGGACGGCTTAGGGTATCCGTATACAAAATGAAATGCACTCTTCCCGACCGCCAGCTGCCGGAGCGATTTTTTTTTTATATTAATGATGCAAAACAGGACAATTTCGTTCAAAAATCCGCGATTTCTCTGCTTATATCACACCTTATCCAAACATTAATGGCAGTTTCGGGAACTATGGAAAATTTTATGAGAGATAGAGGCCATTTCATTGCTTGAAATGATCGTCAAATCCTAAAAATTTGGCCTTTCGTCATAGATTCACGTAAACTCCATAAATTGTACGTTTTCCAAAACATTGCTGTATCCAAACGGGTTTTTCCACAGACTGACGATGCTCCAAAAAAACGTCCCTTATTTTCTAAAGTTTGTTAAGGCGTATTCACATTTAACGGCACTCCTGACATTTTTCGCGAGAATGCGCAGAAACGCATTTTTCTACAGAATAAATAACAATTGCTCACGATATTCGTCGAGAAACATCAGTGGTAACATGATATGTGAATACAACATAAAAAGCTGATAAGATGGGGACGTTTTTGTGATGCATCGCCAGTCTATGGAGAAAGCCGTTTGGGTACAGCAATCTTTTGGAAAAAAGCGTTCTTATTGCAGAGTTTACGTGAATCTACGACAAAAGGCCAGGTTTTTAGGATTCGATGATCATTTCAAGCAATGAAATGGCCTCTATCCTAACTGAAATCTTCCGTAGTTTCTGAGAATTTGGATTTTTCAAAGCAATTACCGTTATTTCTTTTAACTAAAAAAAAATCATAAATCTTTAATGGATCCAGATAGGACCCGTCCGGAAGTGGCATTGTACTCGGCTTCAGACGTAGTTTCACCCAAAATTTTGGGTCACAGTAATACGGATCCACTCTGTGTTTACGGCCTAGGCATATGAAAGCCTATTATCCCTTCAAACGTAGCGCCCCTTGTGAAGAAGGGGAAGGTTGTTGTCCCCTGAAGGGCATATTATTAACATTCTACAGTCCACTGAAATTGCAATTTGATTTTACAAAACTAAATCATGCAAAAAACAAAAAGTTTCCTTATGCCAGTTTTTTCGAAATACGAAAAATGTTTACTACTACTACACCCGCCGTAACTCTCGAACCGTTCACTCAAGTAAGATTTTCTCGGGGATCATTCTTGTGGGCAATTTGATGAAGATTATTTTTGTAAATGCTCATTTTCACGCTAAACCTCATAGATTTCGAAATATTTGAGAAATACTGGAACAAAATAAGAATTTACTAACTTATTATCCCCTCCCAGCCAAACCCATAGCTCCAAATGGTGGAACTTTCTACCAATCAATATGTGGGTTGTGAGGAACAATTTGGCGTTGAAGGGAAACTTTCACTTCGGTTGTTGAGGTTGGGCCGTTTTTTTGACTAATTGCACGGTACTACTAGGGAGTGTCAAACAAGTGTTGGAAGTTATTTCATTAAGCGTTTGGTGTTAAATTAGAATTTGAAAGTAGGGAAAACCGATAACCAGCCAAGCGGTCTTGCGGGTTCGTAGGGTGTGTGGATGGTATGAATTTTAAAAATCAGTCAGTCTTCGAGTCTATATAAATGAAGAGAGAGACGTCTAGGTCAGCTGCTCATCAACTGTCTTCACAGAAAAATCGATTGAGAGGAAATGTACAAATGGTGGTTTAAAGAGGGGGAGGGGCTAATTGAATTGTTAAATTCAGGGAAGATATATTTGGACGGGCCGGACCATAAAAGCATTTTAAGGTAGAATCAAAACTGCATGCATTAACAAAAAAAACTTATATAACCGACGCTTTTTCGCTGAAGGAAAAGAGAAAAACAAATTAGAAACGTACTGACGACTACAAACTACGAAAAATCAGCCTTTTTAGTTAGGAAAGCACGACAAATGTACAGTTTAGTTTGAATCCCTTTCCTTGTTTCCATTGAAAAATGAAATACAAGGAAATATTTTCCCTATTCCTCGATTTAATAAAGAAATTGCTGTCTCAGCAGCAATTCTTAATAACTACAAAAAGCTTAAAACTAGTAATTGAACGTTGTTCGTTTTTACAAAAAAAGTAGGCACATGGAAAAAAATCTAAAAGTACAATAGGAACATTCAGAAAATTAAAGCTTCTGATCACAGATAAGTTGTACTATTCCCCATAATGACGAAAATCCCATTTTGTGTTAAGGAATAATGTTTAAAAAGTAATAAAAAGGCCGAGGATTTGTTGCATTTTCCGCTTTGTTTAAACAAAAAATGGGGCTTAGGGTCCAGTGGTCCTACACTTCGCCGGGCCAGTAATGAAACGCACAAAATCGGTGACCGATTTACTCATTTGAAAGGATAGTTGACAAGCTTTTGAAAGATACGTTTTATGCGATAACAAAATTGCAACATGTAATGTGAATAACAGCGTATAAAATTATTAGAAAAATGTCACAGTCCCCTCCCTCCCCACCACTATTTCATTCAGTTGAGTTCGTAGACGACAGCAAGCTCAACCTTTATACAGAGCTAAAACTGAAACTTACCCATTAATTCCGAAATACTCTCGCTGACTTTCTATAGTAAAATACATCGTTTTACTCACATGCACAAAAGTTTTTTTTTATGAGGAACGGCAATGTTCCGGCTATTACCCGAGTAGGTTACGACTATGGCACAAATTTCATATTTCAAAGGTTTTTTCGATTGCACCAAACAAATGTGACGTCCCTATACAAAAAAAGCAAGCGCTATACAAAAAATGGGAAGGACAGGCCGACCCGATGCCCCTTCTCCCGTTTTTCAGAGGGGCAAACGCTCTCCAAGGCCTCTTTTGGCTCATGCGCCATACCCTGGATCCAGCTCTGCACTTCTCAACTGTAAAACGTGGTCGATTTGGTCCATGCGCGTTTTTTTTACGCACACCGCCTGGAACACCCATACAAAGCTGATTGCGCTCTGTCACAAGTTCAAAGAAAATAGGGTCTCGGACCACCTACAAGTTGGACGTGTCTTAAAATTAGTATCATTCCGGTGCAGTTGATGACAATTTTTTGAATGGACTCAATAACAAAGCGAAATGACCGGGAAATCAATTGAATTACTTTCATTAATATTGTGTTATGTTTGGAAGATTCTTGGTGCTGAATAAAATTCACGGTAGCTCGATTCTCTGAGATCAATATCCTTTGAGTTACGAATAAAATACCAGAAAAAACGAAATGTATCATGAACGACATTTGTATCATGATTTTGTTTGGCGAGACCAATCATATTCTCTCATCTTATGAGGTTTTTTTTGACTAATTGCACGGTACTACTAGGGAGTGTCAAACAAGTGTTGGAAGTTATTTCATTAAGCGTTTGGTGTTAAATTAGAATTTGAAAGTAGGGAAAACCGATAACCAGCCAAGCGGTCTTGCGGGTTCGTAGGGTGTGTGGATGGTATGAATTTTAAAAATCAGTCAGTCTTCGAGTCTATATAAATGAAGAGAGAGATGTCTAGGTCAGCTGCTCATCAACTGTCTTCACAGAAAAATCGATTGAGAGGAAATGTACAAATGGTGGTTTAAAGAGGGGGAGGGGCTAATTGAATTGTTAAATTCAGGGAAGATATATTTGGACGGGCCGGACCATAAAAGCATTTTAAGGTAGAATCAAAACTGCATGCATTAACAAAAAAAACTTATATAACCGACGCTTTTTCGCTGAAGGAAAAGAGAAAAACAAATTAGAAACGTACTGACGACTACAAACTACGAAAAATCAGCCTTTTTAGTTAGGAAAGCACGACAAATGTACAGTTTAGTTTGAATCCCTTTCCTTGTTTCCATTGAAAAATGAAATACAAGGAAATATTTTCCCTATTCCTCGATTTAATAAAGAAATTGCTGTCTCAGCAGCAATTCTTAATAACTACAAAAAGCTTAAAACTAGTAATTGAACGTTGTTCGTTTTTACAAAAAAAGTAGGCACATGGAAAAAAATCTAAAAGTACAATAGGAACATTCAGAAAATTAAAGCTTCTGATCACAGATAAGTTGTACTATTCCCCATAATGACGAAAATCCCATTTTGTGTTAAGGAATAATGTTTAAAAAGTAATAAAAAGGCCGAGGATTTGTTGCATTTTCCGCTTTGTTTAAACAAAAAATGTGGCTTAGGGTCCAGTGGTCCTACACTTCGCCGGGCCAGTAATGAAACGCACAAAATCGGTGACCGATTTACTCATTTGAAAGGATAGTTGACAAGCTTTTGAAAGATACGTTTTATGCGATAACAAAATTGCAACATGTAATGTGAATAACAGCGTATAAAATTATTGGAAAAATGTCACAGTCCCCTCCCTCCCCACCACTATTTCATTCAGTTGAGTTCGTAGACGACAGCAAGCTCAACCTTTATACAGAGCTAAAACTGAAACTTACCCATTAATTCCGAAATACTGTCGCTGACTTTCTATAGTAAAATACATCGTTTTACTCACATGCACAAAAGTTTTTTTTTTATGAGGAACGGCAATGTTCCGGCTATTACCCGAGTAGGTTACGACTATGGCACAAATTTCATATTTCAAAGGTTTTAACGATTGCACCAAACAAATGTGACGTCCCCATACGAAAAAAGCAAGCGCTATACAAAAAATGGGAAGGACAGGCCGACCCGATGCCCCTTCTCGCGTTTTTCAGAGGGGTAAACGCTCTCCAAGGCCTCTTTTGGCTCATGCGCCATACCCTGGATCCAGCTCTGCACTTCTCAACTGTAAAACGTGGTCGATTTGGTCCATGCGCGTTTTTTTTACGCACACCGCCTGGAACACCCATACAAAGCTGATTGCGCTCTGTCACAAGTTCAAAGAAAATAGGGTCTCGGACCACCTACAAGTTGGACGTGTCTTAAAATTAGTATCATTCCGGTGCAGTTGATGACAATTTTTTGAATGGACTCAATAACAAAGCGAAATGACCGGGAAATCAATTGAATTACTTTCATTAATATTGTGTTATGTTTGGAAGATTCTTGGTGCTGAATAAAATTCACGGTAGCTCGATTCTCTGAGATCAATATCCTTTGAGTTACGAATAAAATACCAGAAAAAACGAAATGTATCATGAACGACATTTGTATCATGATTTTGTTTGGCGAGACCAATCATATTCTCTCATCTTATGAGGTTTTTTGTGGTAAATAGAATGAGCTGTAGTAGAAATCAATGGGATCAGACTTTTGAGTTACAGCCAAATATTTCCGAACAAATCCAGCATTTCAAAAAGGATTTGTTCTTATACAGGGTGAAACAGGATAAGTGTGCAAAAAAAAAAAAAAAAAAATTGGGTGAAAATAGTCCTCATTTGTGATCGAAAACACCCTATATGCTATGGTCCGAAAATTAAAACCGTACGAAATATGATTTTTCTAACGTTTATTATAACTCACATCACTTTTCTTAACTAAATGCAAATAACTCAGTTTCCAGCTGACATTTTGCAACTTTTGACGACAGATTCGGAAAGAGCACACTTTTTTCGGCCAGGATTAGCAATTTCTGATTTTCTGTGGGTTCCAGAGCTTCTCAAAGTTTTGCAGATCAAGGATTTCTAATTTTTCAAAAAAGTCCACCCCCTCTTTGCTACTCGAAATTTCAGCGCACCGACATCCCATGGGTCGGAAAAACTTCCCCAGTGTGCCCTTTTTAAAATTAATCATGAACACGTGGTTTTTCGGCAGAAATGGCCATTTCTTAGACAAAAGAATGGTTGTTCTCTTCAAAATCGTTTGTTTCGACCTAAAACATTTGAACGAGCTTTTACGAGCTCCGATTATAGTGGCTTGAACACAGGCGTGTCCATCTATTAGCTTACCAGCGCCATTGCTAACTTATGACCCTAACTTACGAATCTAAAGAGTATAATTGAAATAATTGAGGATAATGCTACCACTCTGACCTGGGTGATTCAGTTGGATCGTTAAACTACGTCCTCCAAATAACGCCATTGCTGGTGTACCCGAATTATTCGCACCGACTGTCTACCGAAAACAGTAAAATGGTTTCAAAAATAATCAAAACCGATTTATGAGTAGAAATCATTTTAACCACCTGTTGAACCCAATGTTTCAGACAAAAGTAGCGACACAATCTCTCCCGATCTCATTCATGTTTCGATGTCAATTAATGGACATCGTAACATGTATGTTAATAACAAAATTAATCGATTCATCTATTCAAGTGTAATCCACGCCAAATCTGACATCGTAGTATAATGAGCTAATTTATAAATGTCCCATGGCTTAAAATTCGGGACAGGGATGCCCTGATCACACGATGCAAAGCTTGAAGCTATATTGCATGCAGGTTTCTTAAAAACATAATGTTCCTTGGTAGTGACCGGATGTTATTGAAAAACCAGCATGCAATATAGCTTCAAACATTGCATCGTGTGAACAAGCACCAGGCGATATGAGCATGCCTTCGACAGCCCCTCGTATCGAAGGTACCAAAAACCACCGTACACAACTAGCCTACGCCTACGCATACGCATAGCCTAGAAGCCCTTGATATTTTCAATGCTCGAACCGTTTCCGCTGGTACCATACCTGCTTTTCAGCAATGAATACTGTTGGACTTTTCCACAAAAAAGGACAATGGTGCCAACTCGTAGCGAACGATAAAATTCGCAGTTTTATTAGTGATAGAAATATTCATAAAAGGACGTCACATTTGCCCGCTGAATTCGAAATGTCTTAATAATAACCTTACGAATGTTAAGGACCACTGGCCTGGAGGAACCCTTATCAACAGATTTGGACGGAACAAAAATAGAACTCTAAAAACCGTACGCAACCGTTTTGTAACTTTTCAAATTGTTAAAAAAATAATCGTCTCGTATTCATGCCTTTTCTCATCGAATTCAAGAAACAACTTTCTCCGCGATAAAGAACGAAATAAAACTACATAAAAAGAGGTATTTTTGGTGTCATGAGTTTACCTGTGAGCGTCATTGAAGCATTCCCCGAAATGCATTGCCGCCGGTGCCAGTTGAGGTGCCACTGCTACCGCCGCCTATGCCGCTCCCTCCAGGCCGAGTGGTCACTTCTGTTTCTTCAATGTCCGAGTCTTCTTCCTCGTTTATATCCCTGGATTTTTCGGTTTCTGAAGTAATAAGAAGAGGAAATTAATTTCACTCTTAAACAACCTCGATAACAGAATATATACTTGAGTAAAGCTTCTGACGGGGCTGCAGTAATTGTACTCTTCTGCCTCCCGTACTTTTAGGCCACTCTTCTGCAATGACAAACAGAAGAAAGCTCAGTTTAGCAAAAAGTCCAGTGAGTGGATCGATTACTAGTGACAGCAATGTGTACGGGACGGGAATTCAGGGTAGAAACTATAAAGAGGCAGGAAAGTAGCGCAAGGTACTCGCTTTGTAAGTTAATTAGCAAGCGGTCACTCGATAATAGAGGACCGAATAAATCGCTCGCGCTAATGAATTCACGCCCACTACTGCCGCACTGTATGATTGATGAATGAACCGACTCACCTTCAGTGTCCAGCACTTCTTTCCCAGATTTTTTCACTTTTTTCCTGCGAAAAGGAAGTGAAAAACAAATCAATTAAGTTGAAAACATCAAAGAAATGCCTTCAGTACAGAAGAGTGAAAACTTACTTTCCCACAACCCCTTCAAAAGCAGACTGTACAATCCGTACAATGGCCTAGACAAGACATATCGCGTCATTATCAAAAATCAGTCTTGACATTATTATATGAATGCTGACCTCTCCTTTCACTTGCCCTTTGAGGCGCTCAGCGCGTCTACGGCTTATTTCGGCCCGCAAATCCGATCCACTCACCGACGATGAGGTCGTCGTTTCAGTTTCGACAGCCAGTGCCGATTCAATCAGCGCTCCACCTTCTTTCTTCGCTCGTTTCTCCTTCTTCTTCTTTTTCCTCCGCTTGTGTTTCTCAACAACGACAGCAACGTCAGGAGTTGTCTCCTCCTCATCGCCGTCCAAGTCGACAATTTGCCGTTTCTTCAATTTCAATTGTCGTATCTCCTTTTCAGCGTCAGCCACGGTGAAACGAGCGACGGATAGCTTGGGTTTGTCCATCTCTTCTACTTTTTTCACTTCGGAGGCCCTGTCCGTGACTCCTTTCTTAGCTGAATGGAGTTGACGAATCGCGTTAGTAACAAAAACAAAACATAGTGAGCGCTGTAAAAATTGTGAACGTACTTTGTAGGGAGATTAATCGGCGAGGTTCTTTGCTCGAATCACCAACTATTGAAGCCACTGGCTTCTGACGCTGAAGCTGCCGAACTACAGCTTCCACGACCGCTTGCACCTGAGCGTCGTCATCTTTGAGTTTCTCCTAAACACGGATTTTTGATTAAAACAGTTTGAGGGTGCCATAAACGGAAAGTCAAACCTTTATCGCGTCCTGAACTGCCGCCACTTCGTCAGCCGCAATGACAAGCTCAGCCGATCCCTCCGTAGGAATCGTTGCTTTTAACCGAATTTTCTTCGGTAGGGCGGCCACAAGAGCGGTGGACTCGAATTTCCTACGCCGAGCCTCCAATTTCGAATCAATAACAACAGGCTTGGAAGTTTGATTCGACGAAGGTTGATCAGCGGTGGTTTTTCCATTCGGCGACGACGAGTGGTCGACACTTTTCTTGTCGACGGCGAGGTCCAAAAGAGACGGAAGGCTGTCAGCCGAGGGTTTTGAAGATGCGGAAGGAGATTTTCGTTCTTCCAAAGGAGACAATCTTTGACTGCGTTGAGACCTGTCGCAATTTTGATGATTTAATTTCTTCTTAGGGCTTTATCCCGGGAGCATTGAAATATTTCTTACGTCTTTGAAGGCGTTGAGCGCTTTGCGCCACTACCATGATGACGTCTGTGTGAATTTAACGGAGATCTTTTCCTTCTACATTTCTCTGGAACCGGAGATAATGACCGCTTTCTTGGACTAACGCTTCTCCTGAATTTTCTCTCGCACGATAACGACCTACGGAAATAGGAACGTAACTTTCAAAAAGGGACAAGATATTAATGAATTATTCTCACCTTCTTCCTGGAGAAGGCGATCTTTTGCGGCTGATAATTGGTCTTCGAGGAGGAGAACGGTAGTCCCTTCTTGGTGAAGGCCAGCTTCGGCTTCTCGATCTACAAAAACGCACTTGATCGATTAAAACGAGTTCAACCAAACAACTTTTCGTAGCGCCTACCGAGATCTTCTAGGATTTCTAAGAGGTGGAGACCGCCTAGCGTACTTTGGCGGAGTCCTCGAACGTCTGAAAACAGGCGATCTTGACCTCGAACGCAACCGCGGTCTGGATCTTGATCGCGACCTGGACACACCTCTTCGCAGCGGAGGCGTTCTCGAACGAGCGCGAAGCGGGGAGCGCGGCCGTCGAAGCGGTGGCAACGGTGACTTCGATCTCGTTCTCGAATGGGAACGCATTCTATGGTGAGGTGATCGCGGCGAGCGACTTCTAGACCGCGGTGACCATTTCTTGACGTAGGGCGAACGCGACCGTCGTCTGATCGGCGGTGGTGGTGGGGATCTTGATCGAGCCTTCGATGATACGCTCACTGCTGTGGGGACAGCAGCGACAGCTGTGGCTGGGGGCACGACCGAGGGCAGAGTACTAGCAACGACTTTCGTTTGACCGTTTGTTGTAGCCTTCGCTGAATTCCTTGGTGCAATCGAATTGACGTTTTTCTATTGAAATAACATTTTAACAGCGTTAGAAAACTACATTCGCTCATTCTTGCAAATTAGGGAGTGCAACCTTCAAAGGCTCTTCTGATAGCTCCTCTTCCATTTTATCCATAAGCTTTTCGAGGCTGTCTTCATCATCAGCGTGCAACGCTACAGCATCCTCGTCCTCTTCTTCAACGACTCCTTCAGATTTTTCATCACTCTCGTCGTTATCACCTTCGAAGTCCAACACATCTTCATCCAAGTCCAGCTTGATCCTTTCAATTTTCCTCTCCTTTTCTTTTGGTTCCTTATCTTGTTTAGCCACTAAGCATTCTTTAATGGAAGACGCTAATGCAAAACAAAATGTGTTTAAAAATTGTTAATTCCCCTCCTTATGTCTTCTCAGTACCTTGAGAGTTCGGTGCTGGTGACAGTTTCTTAATAGACGATGAGCCATTTGTTGCAGAATGGACAGTCGTAACGGGAACAGTTGGAACAATAGCAATTAAATTCGGATTGTGCGATGGACGGATAAAAGGCGCCGAAACCTAATTGGCAATGAATTGGGCAAGTTGAAACAATTCATTTAAAACAATTAAATACGAATTCAAATTCACGTCACCTGAGACAGAACGAAAGGACACGGGACATGATCTTCAGAGGAAAGGTAAACCACACATCAACTCCTCAGGATATCTTGGGGATAATAGTTTTAAAGGAACGGGGACATCTTGGATTTCTGGATGTGGAAGGGTCGTGAGTTTCTCCCGAGGTCTCTCACAATTTAAGCTCACCTTGGGAAATCGAGGTCGAATCGTTTGTAGAGCGGCTAAACGGAGTGCCTCTAAATCTTCCTCATCGTTCATTATGCTTGGTCTAATTACCATCGGCTGAAACAAGAAAACACAACGTGAAATAGGAGGTAAAGGTTCTTACTACATGGTGCACTTATTGAGTGGCATTGTCAGGAATTACGGCGAAAGATAATTATAGAAACAAATAGTTGTACAGAGTATTCAAATTAAATTACAAAAGGGTCACTAGTATCTGTTCCCCGTCAGTCGAACCGTTATTATTCTTGTATTTCCAGAGGATTGACTAACAAAAAGCTTCCTCCTGCCAAAATGAGCGATTATAACTGCATTCATCTTGATGAACTCACTTTAAATTACTTATTGGGTACCAACTAGTCGCACTTGTACCATTTTGAGTTTTATTTGGCTTATTATTTCTCAATAATAAGTCTTTGTAATCGTGTCGCAAAAAAATTGTTTGACCCCCCCTCAAAATTTGTAGTTTTACGTTTCAAAGTACGTAGAATCCAAATCTGCAATAAAAAAAAATGTCCGTCCGCCGTCCGGGCCATATCTTGCCCTAAGATTGCTCGAAAAAACTCGTTCTTTCGCACATATACTCCATTTGGGGTCTAGTTGGTCCTAACATCTGATCAGTTTGATCAAATAACCTCCTTGGGTTTTATGGGTCAAAAGCGGGTCCAAAATGGGGATTTTCAAAGGATTTGGGGTCATAGGGGTGTGGGGTGTCGATTTTCATGTAATTTCAAGCCGGATTTGACAACATCCATGAATAATTAACCCACAGTCGAAATAATAAGGCATTGTTCGATAATTCGCAGCGTTTTTCTTGTTAGGAAGCATTGAGATTTATTCCCGATATTTCAGTCAGAAAAAATGGCAGGTCTCTGGGTAGACCCCTGTCGCCGTCTTTACACTTGTGTCACAGTTGTTGAGCCGGCGAGACCTCAACATCTTTCATTGCCAGTCTCACAGAACTGAAGTAACCATTTGGGAACCCTAAAGGCGGTTTCAAATGAGAACTGTCACAGTCAAATTGCACCGAGTGTGCAGTCTAGTCCCCGTTCCGACCTCAGACCTTGGACCTGGTCTCATAAATCCGGCAATTGAGCTGAGTTCTAAGTTCATGGATCGCTCCTGGCCCCAGCACAAGTCCCCGTTTCACCCTCACGGTTCTCATCAGCCCTGGTGAGCGAGCGGCAGGGGGTGCAAAGCGTATCTACTTCCGGGCAGGGGTGGTCCGTCAGCTCAATTGCTGAGCTGAGACCAGAACCAAGTAACCCTGAGGTTGATACGGAGATGGCCCGCACCCTCGGTGCAATTTTGAAGATAGTCTGGTAGGTCTAACCTCCAACATCATTTCATGTTCATCCCTACAACACAAGTCCGACGACGTCCAGGTGGACTGGCAGTACTACAGGAAAAGTTGATTTCTCCATTGATTTGAACTGAACAAACTTTTTTGTTTTTGTAAACTTTTTCCTTTACAGTACTTTACTGTTAAAGTCCACGTTTAGGGTGGGCTGGGGAGCCGCATGGTAAGACCACCGCGCAAAGGGGTGTCGTGGATCGGAATAGGTTGCGGACAACTGGCTTAAGGAAGAGCAGGTAGTCACTCATATAGGAAAGGACACGAGGATCCTCTGCTTAACGACTTCCAGTCTCCGTTATCGAGGCTGATCGACCAGTCACGGTTGAAGCGGTGTAGGGCACAGTCGTGACGGGTATAATTGCTAGATGGACATTGGACATCACATTTGAGTTGAGATTCAATACCATACGAGGGTGGTGAGGGGACCACCAGAATGTTCCGTGAAAATACTGCTAAAAGATTAACCAATTACTCATACCAAGGGGTACTCAAATAAAAATCAGTATTTCGGTAAACCAGTAAACAGATGTTATACATCTCGTTTCTTTAGTAACGCATAGACAGGGGGGGGGGGGTGGAATTTTACTTAATTACAGAGAAATAATACTCCTTTACAGGCTGATTACTTGAGTACCCCTTTTATTATTAACGAGATAATCCTTAGGGTTTTACAAACTTGCAAACTGACCAGAGCCAATCTTCAACTCAAGCTCAACTATTATCGCGACACTAAAACCAAAACGTAAGAAACTCGAAAAGAAATTGAATTGCCCTTACATGACACAGGTGCCTCAATCGAACGCTGGAATTCTGTTGAACGGACACAAACATTTGAGATATAAGTGGACTACGTATTTAGAGCTCTATCTAATTAAATGAACACTCGCCCGCATTATAACCACGACACGTACACTTATTCAAATCGGATAACTGCGGAAATGATCAAATATATCGAGATTTCCTAGATTTTTTGGCTTAGTTAATGGCAAATTTTGTACGAAATCAAAGCCAGATTGAACTGGTAATATTGATGTGCCTTAAAATATGAGGAAATGAAGAAAACAATTACGCCATGTATGTCGTGACGTCACTTCAATCAGTCATACCAAACGGGATTGCAATGCTGCCAATCTCCAGTTTTCTTCCTGCTCCGCTCATAATGGAGGCATTTAAAAATTGACCGTTGCAGAAGTTTACGGTTGTTTTAGATGAGAGATCTATGGTTTATGGCCATGTCATGAGGTTGCACGAGAACTTGAAAAGAAATACGGTAGCCTTAGCTTTCATTAGTCACGAGGAGACGTAGTCATCCTCTCTTCCGGTCCGATCCACACCAGTACAAAATTTCTGTAGCAAAGTAGCTCCCAAGTTTTCGATCAATAAAGGAACACAAACGCCGGAAAAGTGAAAAAGGAAACCGCCACGTGACCGAATGGCGCATTAAAAATTGAACAGGACAGGAATCATAAATAATTAAAGTTTACTAATTATGTGCGTCCGAAAATACATTATGCATATTTTAGTACATTTATTATGGAGTCCTGCAGACGCGGTGTAAAAACAATGCCTAATATGACAAGTCTAAGCAATAAAATGTTCCACGAACACGTTTGTGTAAAGTCTAGAATTAATAAGCAAAATGTCGTTCGGGCTGGTTTAAAGTCGTCTCCGATTCGGTGGAGTGTTCTGTAAAGCAATCAAGGGCAAGAGTTAATAAGAGGGGAAATGACACTACAGGCAGAATAATGCAGTCCAAGCTGAGTTATTCTGGTCATTGTTAACTCGTCTGCACAACAGTTGACTAACCTGGTCTTTTTTGTGGCTCTGAAACAACGCTCTGATACGTGACGGTGTTCCTCGTCTAGGAGTGTTGGTGGTTTCCATGAGAACAAATCCTCTCTCTGTTTCCGCCTGCAGCAAAATTTAAACAAAATTTTGAGTCGTATTTTTATGGCAACGTTACTTAAACCACAATTTTGGACGCATCTCGAATTTTTAGAAGTGAAATGAACCCAATTTTCTCCAAAAAAAAAAAAACGGAAAACAATATTTTCAAAAAATCTATAGGCGCTGCAAATCTAATTATACGTGTGCACATGCAACACTATCACTAACCAACCTTGGAACTTTGCTGAGAGGCATTTTTCACCGGAGTGGGAGGCCCTGGTTTTTTGTAGGAAGCCTAAAAGGAAATAACGACACAAAAAGACAAAAGAGAAAGTGCACACTGTAGTACAAACTAGGTGAGAAGAAAGAGTACACACAGACACACACACAACCAAAACCACTTTCCGGCATGCATAGTGGAATAATATGCGCTTCATTACCTGAATTTTGTTTTTCTTCTTTGGGTCTGGCTTCGTAGGTAAATGGGTGGTTGTTTGAGCTCGTGAGTTAGCCGGATTCTATAAGACATAAAACTTCAAAAGTTTACAAAAACTCAAGGTTCGTGGAAATAACTTTATCGTACCCTTAAGTCATCTTCTTTGAGTTTCCGTGGGTCGAGAAACTGAGTTTCAACAGGATACGATGACCTAAGATGAGGTGGACACATAGAATTTCGCTTTTGTAGAATAGACATACGGTCCTCGCTGGTTCCGGGAACATTGCAAATCCCCGCTTTCAAGTCAGCTAAACAACTAAAATCACGAAGACAATTTAAGTGAATTATTTAACCAGAATTGAGTAAATTAGCTCACCGTGAGTCGAATACTTCGCCTTCTTCTTCAGCCGCTGGAAATACCTTACCTAAAACACAGATAATGGAGTTGAACCAACTATCCTGATTGGAAACATGGGCCGCGAAGGACGGTGAGGGAGGGGAGTGAGTAAGTTGTTAATGTTATTATGTTAGTAGTGAACAAACCCGTTGACAGAAAAATTTTACCAATGCCCTTGGGCAGCCCGCTACCTCGTATCGAGGCCCTTCTCGAAGTGACGGAATCATCTAGAGCACCAAAGTCGACTCCGTAATTGTCTAATCCTCGGGAGCTAGAAAAAATGAAATTTTTAATTGGTTACCGCTCTATGAAGGAAATGTTACTCGAAATAACGTACGGTAGGTTGTCCATTGAGTGCGTTCGAAACAGAGGGGGAGAGTCGCGGAACGCCTGGAAAGAGAAGAAAAACAAACAAAATAAAGTTATCTGCCGATAGTCGTGAAGTGAAAAAGCCATTCTACAAGCCATGAGAGAGCAATAGAGGTCTGTGGCGGATTCTTGGAATGGGAGGTGGTAGGAACATCCCCCAGCACAGCACGGTGCTAAACTTCTGCGGTAAATGACAATGGTACTCACAGGATTTGAAATGGCTCCAACAGGACGGGACTGAGGCCTTTGAAACTCGTGAGCTTCGACTATAGACCGTTTTTCTTCTTGGACAATTAGAAGCCGATCACTCAACTCTTTAGCTTGAGTCTCGCTTTTGAGCCTCGCCTCCTTCTCTTTGATCAACTACGAGATAGAAAACAGAAATCAAGTTGAAAGAAAAATTTAGTTAGTGCGAATTTCACTTACATCATTTCTCATAACTGCAAGTTCATCGGCGACCTTAATTTTAAGTTCTTTGACTTTATCCAAATAGACTCGTTTCTGAAATATGAAACAAATCAAAGTCATCAAAGCTTTATTTTTTAAATCGACCAAATATTTACAGCTTTTTCTGCAAGTTCCTCCAACTTTTTGTCATATTCCTTTCTCAATCGGCAACTCTTCACTTGATCGGCTTCCATGTCCGCTAGATAAGCCCGAAGATTCTTGTTTTCATCGCTCAGCCTAAATTTTTCAATCTTCAGTGAGAAAAATACTTAAATAATTTCTGGAAACTCATTTACCTGGACGTTTCTTCTCTATACTTCATCAAATTACTTTCGACTTCATCCTGAAGTTTCTTGGTTAATTCCAGGTTACTCTTTAGCGACGCTTGTACTATTTGGATTTCCTCCGCGTATTTGATGTTGTCTTGAGATTTTATCTCAAATAATTTTGACAATTCGTTGCGTTCAGCTTCCAGACAATGAATTTGGCATCGGAGTTGGCTCTCCGAGTTCTGGAGCGCTTGCACTTCCTCCTCGGCATTCCTCACAGTAGAAGTCAGATGCTCAATCTCCTTATTCAGAAGGTCGGTCGAGGACTGGTTTTCAGTTATTTTGCTTCGTAGGCTCTGAATTTCGGTATTTAAGTCAATTTGACGGTTACGAGACGCACGTGCCTCGTCAAGAAGATCGGTATTCTCTTTCAAAAGATTTCTGTTCAGTAGTGAAATTTCATCCAGGCGCTGACATGACTGTTGCAGCGCATGATTCAATGTGGTGTTCTCCACGCGAAGACTTTCTAATTGGGACGTTTCCTCGGCGACAACATCTTCCAACCGTTGTATTTCACCAGTTTTCGATTCAATTTGTTTTCTCAAATCTTGTACAGTTTCCAATTGATTTCGTGTTTCATCAAAATATTTCGAGGACATTTCATCGAAATTCTTTGAGAGAGACAACAGTGTTTCACCCTTGACCAGCAACTCGCGTTCGATCGTTTCAATCTTCTTCGTCGCGACCTCGAGTTTACTAGACTTATCCCTCAACTCACTCACTAAAACTGACTCGCTAGCTTGTAATTTTACTTCTTGACTTCTCAAACTGGCCACGAGTTCTTCCAGTTGGATCACAGAGGTTTTCGTCGTGTTCAACGATTCATTTGCGGCCGCCAACTGGCTCCTGACGTTTTGAAGTTCACGGCGATTGTCTTCAAGCGTTGAAACGAGACTCTTTTTCTCGTGTATTTCACATTCCAAACTCTTTTTTAACTCGCTCACATCAGATTCGTGTTTCTTATTTAAACAGAGTAGTTGTTGATGTAATTGGACTTTTTCTTCTAGCTCCTGAGCGATGTCATGTTTAAGGTTGACGATGTGTTCAGATTGCTCGGCTAATTCGATGTCTTTTCTGCGAATCGATTGGTTGAGTTCCGTTATGGCCTTCTCTTTGTTAGTCATTTCGACCTCCAGTTTCTTGGAGGCGTCAGTCAACTCACTCAATAAAGCTGACTCGCTGGTTTGAAATTTTACTATTTGACTTCTTAGATCGGCCACGAGTCCTTCCAGTTGGATCACGGACGATTTCTTAGCGTTTAACGATTCATTTGTAGAAGCTAATTGACTCTTGACGTTTTGAAGTTCATGGCGAGTGACTTCAAGAGTTGAAACCACACCCTTTTTCTCGTTTAGTTCGAATTCTAAAGACTTTGACAACTCTCTCACTTCAGATTCGTGATTTTCATTTAAATCGAGTACTTGTTGCTGTAATTGGACTTTTTCTTCCAGCTCCTGAGCGATGCAACGTTTGAGGTTGGCGATGCATTCGGATTGCTCGGCTAATTCGGTGTCTTTTCTGCGAATTAATTCGTTGAGTTCAGTTATTACCATCTGTTTGTTAGTCATTTCGACCTCCAGTTTCTTCGACGCATCAGTCAACTCATCTTGTTTACTGTGCAACTCGCTCACTAAAGCTGACTCGCTGGTTTGAACATTTATTATTTGACATCTCAGATCGGCCACGAGTTCTTCCAGTTGGACCACGGAGGATTTCTCAGCGTTTAACAATTCAATTGTAGACGCTAATTGACTCTTGACGTTTTGCAGTTCATGACGAGTGCCTTCAAGTGTTGAAACCAGACCCTTTTTGTCGGTTAATTCGAATTCCAAAGACTTCATTAACTCACACACTTCAGATTCACGACTTGTATTTGAATACACCAGTTCTTGCTGTAGTTGGATTTTTTCTTCCAGCTCCTGAGCGATGTCATGTTTGAGGTTGACGATGCATTTAGATTGCTCGGCTAATTCGGTGTCTTTCATGCGAATCAATTCGTTGAGTTCAGTTATGGCCTTCTCTCTGTTAGTCATTTCGACCTCCAGTTTCTTCGACACATCAGCCAACTCGTCTCGTTTTCGCTGCATCTCGCTTTCCAAAGCTGATACGCTGGTTTGAACTTTTACCATTTGACTTCTCTGATCAGCAACGAGTTCTTCCAGTTGGATCACGGAGGATTTCTCAACGTTCAACGATTCAATTGTTGACTCTAACTGACGCTTGACCTTTTGAAGTTCATGGCGACTGTCTTCGAGCGTTGAAAACAGACCCTTTTTGTCGGTTAATTCGAGTTCCAAAGACTTCGTTAATTCACTAACTTCAGATTCATGACTTTTATTTACATGGACCAGTTGTTGGTGTAGTTGGAGTTTTTCTTCCTGCTCCTGAGCGATGTCACGTTTGAGGTTGACGATACATTTAGATTGTTCGGCTAATTCGATATCTTTTCCGCGAATCAATTCGTTGAGTTCAGTTAAGACCATCTGTTTGTTAGTCATTTCGACCTCTAGTTTCTTCGACGCATCAGTCAGCTCCTCTTTTTTACGGTGCAACTCGTTTTCTAAACCTGACACGCTGGTTTGAACGTTTACTATTTGACTTCTCAAACTGGCCACTAGTTCTTCCAGTTGGATCACAGAAGATTTCTCCGCGTTCAACGACTCATTTGTAGCCGCTAACTGACTTCTGACGTTTTGAAGTTCATGGCAATTGTCCTCAAGCGTTGAAATGAGACTCTTTTTCTCACGTATTTCGCATTCCAAAGACTTCTTTAACTCGCTCACTTCAGATTCGAGAGTTTTATTCAAAGATACCAGGTCTTGCTGTAATTGAAGTTTTTCTTCCAGCTCCTGAGCGATGTCATGTTTGAGGTTGACGATACATTTAGATTGCTCGGCTAATTCGATATCTTTTCTGCGAATCAATTCGTTGAGTTCAGTTACGACCATCTGTTTGTTGGTCATTTCGACCTCCAGTTTCTTCGACACATCAGTCAACTCGTCTCGTTTACGCTGCAACTCGCCTTCCAAAGCTGATTCGCTGGTTTGAACTTTTACTATTTGACTTTCCAGATCGGCCACGAATTCTTCCAGTTGGATCACAGAGGATTTCTCCGCGTTCAACGACTCATTTGTAGCCGCTAACTGACTTCTGACGTTTTGAAGTTCACGGCAATTGTTCTCAAGCGTTGAAATGAGACTCGTTTTCTCACGTATTTCGCATTCCAAAGACTTCTTTAACTCGCTCACTTCAGATTCGTGAGTTTTATTCAAAGATACCAGGTCTTGCTGTAATTGGATTTTTTCTTCCTGCTCCTGAGCGATGTCATGTTTGAGATTGACGATGCATTCAGACAGATCGGCTAATTCGATGTCTTTTCTGCGGATCAATTCGTTGAGTTCAGTTACGGCCTTCTCCCTGTTAGTCATTTCGACCTCCAGATTTTTAGACGCATCAGTCAACTCGTCTTCTTTACGGTTCAACTCGCTCACTAAAACAGACTCGCTGAGTTGAAGTTTCACTATTTGACTCCTGAGATCGGCCACAAGCTCTTCTAATTGTACCACAGAGAATTTCTTCGTGTCTAACGATTCAACTGCGGCCGCTAATTGACACTTGACGTTGTAAAGTTCTTGGCGATTGTCTTCGAGCTTTGAAACGAGACTCTTTTTCTCGTGTATCTCGCATTCCAAAGACGTCGTTAAGTCACTAACTTTAGATTCGTAACTTTCATTCAAATGAACTACTTGGCACTGTAATTGAATCTTTGCTTCCAGCTCCTGAGCGATATCATGTTTGAGCTTGTCGATGTTTTCGGATTGCTCGGCCAATTTGTTGTCTTTCATGCCAATCAATTCGCCGAGTGCAGCTATGGACATTTCTTTGTTAACCATTTCAAGACGGAGCCCATCTATCGAGGACTTCAACTGCCCGACTTCTAGAAGCAGGCGTGTGATTTCTGCGTCCTGAAAATAAAATGAAACGACAGTAAAAAGAAATATCACTCTGCGGCGATTCAGGGGAAAAGGGAAAAAACTGTACTGCAACAGTCGGAATAAGAGTTGTCAAAGTTGATTGCCGAACTGGTTATTTATTGTCTGGACATTGGCTTGTCAAAGCCTAAAAGTAGTAGAGAGAAAGTGGCCGAATTATGCGTTTTTTTTGCAAGTTTCTGATAGTCAAATTGTCTGTAGTCGGTCAAGGAGGGAAATTAACAATTTTCTGATGTTAAAGTACCCTTCCATTCGGTGGCGAAGAAGTGAGGCGGAATAAAAATAAGTAGGCGCATAATGCACAAGTTTCTTACTTTTTCCGCGCAATCGTTAGTGATCTCTTGAAGTTTGACGTCGAGTACTTCTTCAGCAAGAGTGTTCCCAGTGACTGGGTAGGTCGAATCCGGCGACTGAGATCGCCTTCTGCTCGCTTGAATGGTTTCTTCAAGTTCCTACGACGAAAAATGAATCAATATAAGTTTTGCCTAGAAAAAAGTATTAAAGTCATACTTTTATTTGATCGAGAAGGGTCTTATTGGCATTCTCGACCAATTTATTTTCCTTGTTTAAAACCTCAATAGCACATGCAGATTCAGCCAGCTCGTATTTTAAGGTCTTTGCTAAGTCTTCGGAGCGCTTTAACTTAAATTGGAAGTCGAAGGGAGAATGAAAAGAATTCATCTAACAGATCAAATAACCAACCTTGTTTTCCAAGGATTCTTTGTCGCTTTGATGAACAAGTAATTCGCCGTGCAACCTTTGGTTTTCTTCTTCCTCACGGCTCAATTTTCTTTCGTAACTTTGACATTTAGCGCACGGGCTAGTCTCCACTACGACTGTCGTAGAGCACGACAAAGAATTTATATTGTCTTTCAGTCTTTCGATTTCTCTGTTCTTCTGATCGAGTTTGTGCTCTGGAAAAATCAAACAAGTCGTTAGCGAATTCGTCAAGGTGTCCAAATACAAAAACATACCCATTTCTTTCAGTGTCTCTTTTATATTGTCGTTCTCTTCTTGAAGATCACTTTGTGTCGTTTCAAGTACTTGAATCCGCTGCCTCAGCCTTTGAATCCTGTGAGATTTTTTCCGGGACGATGACTTTCGGCTTGCGGGCGTGGAGTGGTGCGACGTCGACGTAGGTGTTGTCCAAACGGTTTGATGCAAATCTCGTCCTGGGATAAAATACAATTTTATGAGATCGTCCATGTTTGGAAAAGTACGGTTGAAAATTGCGAACTCATTGTCATCAGAATGTTGAATTTGATTGATTCGCTTGTTACGCTGTCAATTTCCGCGTGGATGAATCTCTCCAAGAAATTCTTGATGAACGTTTGATTTTCAATAGGGAGGCCACACGGTTTTTCTCGAAGATTGTTGTCACCACAGTGCAGCGAGCAATGTATGAGAAGAAGCGACATTACCATCGTAAGCTTGTCCTCTTCGTCAACGGCTGATGTGAATGAAACTCTTGGATACCTTTCTGCAATTATAGAGGAAAAAGAGATTAAAAATAGAGAGTGGCATTTTCGAATGTCAGCTATACCATTTAGAAAACTTTCGACGTCCTCAAGGCAGCTAAAAGTGAGGGATCTATTTTCAGTACTGAAAAACGACGGATTTCTTAAAAAAACATGGCGATTTTAAATAATTCAAGATGACTTACAGGAACTCACAACATCTAAATATGAACTTCGGGTATAAACCAACGAAGTTGTCGGCAGGGTCGGATATTTCCAAAATATTCGCCTGAAACAAACACATAGTAAAAGAAAGAACACTTAATGTGCCGGGTTCGAAACCCGGCACCCACTAATTATTATTATTATGGGATTCAGATTGATCTTTTAATCCCCCAGGAGTTCTCCTCTACTCCTTAGGCTGGCCGTCCAGTGGACGCGATTTCGCGCGAAGAGGCGAAGAGCGAAAAGGCGTGAATTCGCGCGAACAGTGGCTGGCCTTCCAGTGGACGCGATTTCGCCTCTTCGCGCATTCAAAATCAAACTCGTTTGTTCGCCTTCGCCCTTGTTCGCGCGAAAGTGGCGCTTTCAGTGGACGGGGTCCCATCGCGTCCACTGGACGGCCAGCCTTAGCGAAGTTGAAGGGTTTGTACGTCATTACGCCGTGGGTCCACGAACTCAGAAGAGCTAGTACGGCTCCTCAGACTTTCTAGCCAAGTCCAGAAACTTCCGGGACACTCTGCTTGTCCCAGGGGCGGATCCACAGGGGGGTAATGGGGGTAACTACCCCCCCCCCAGGATTTCAGAAAAGTTGATTTTTTAAAAAAAGATAGAGAGAACGTCACGACGATTTCCTGAGGACAAGCAGTGGTTGGCAATCTTATCTGTCGATTCTCTCATACAAATGCTACCCCCTCCCCAGCAATGCCAATTTCGGAGCCTCACCTTTTCATAAAGTGAATCTTCATGTATGAGATCGTGCAGAAGTCTTTTCATGTTGAGAAATGTATCATTAATGTAAAGAGCTGCACCATTTTGGTACCTATTAGACTGATGAATACGTTCGTCCTGTTTTCGAAGAAAATCAAATACACCTTACCTTTTTGCAGGGTAGATTACCTCTCCAAGATGTTTCCACCATGAAATTTAGGTGGAAAACTCATGAGACATCCTTATACACCCTGAATCACACCCCAAAATGTCATTAACTTTGGAATTGTGTCCCTAACAAGTTACCTGACTGCTGGTCTATACATGTAGATGGTTGTTTGAATTCTAAAGGAAATTCAGTGCTTTACAATGTCTTAAAGCTAGATTTTCCTAACAGCGCAAAACGCTCAGCGCAGCGTCATTTAAATTGTTTCCCAGTCGAAAAGTGAAGATGTAACTAGGTACTAGGAATAAATGTAAAATGCGCTGCGCTCGCTAAGCGTTTTGCGCCGCTATAGGAAAACCCAGTTTTACGGGAAATTTCCATAGAACGCGTACTACTTTTCGAGTTACAGGCAAAAAAACTCGGGTTTTCGGCGCTTCTGAAGTGGGGCCCTTCTGGCGGGGAAATTTTGGTGGAAAACTCATGAAAATGACTCATTTTCTTTTATAGCAATTAAAAAAAAAATAATTAGCGATTTTTTGGCAGAAATGACCATTTTTGGGGAAAAATAGTGCTCTTCAAAACAAGTGGTTTAACCAGTAAAAACGATCCTTGCGGTTTTTAGCGTGCTAAAAATCGTAAGACCCCGTTCACAATCTCTATGCTTTCGTTGTGTGGTGTCCATGCAACATAAATTTGTTTGGTTGCATAGACTCCACACAACGCAGACATAGAGCTTGTGAACGGGCCTTAAAGCCTCATGTGAAGCGGTCCTTTGAATGGAACTGGATGTGAAGGCTCACCAAAGCATCGAAAGATATCGTTCCGGCAGCTGGCTGTCGATTAGAGTGGATTTCACTACTAATATACGAATTTCGACGTTATTAGCAAATTAGGCATTATTGTGCGGAAATGGCTAATTAAAAGAAGAGAATCACACTGAGTGGTAATTTTTGTCGAATAAAAGCAAATTAACTAAAAACGTGGAAATTCGGTGTAGTAAATGCACTCTATTTGACAGCCAGCTGCTGGGGCGACATTTTTTGATACTTTGGTGGGCGTTCGTTCGGTGGGCAGTCAGTTCCATTCAAAGGCCCACTGACGATGAGGTTTTCAGGACGTTTAGCATGTTGAAATTCGCAAGGATTGTTTGAATTTTACAGGTCAAAACAAGCGATTTTGAAGAGAAATATTACATTTTTCTTCTTTAAAAAACATTGTCATTTTTGCTGGAAAATTGCCAATTAATTAAACAAACGCTCATGAGTAATTTTGAATGGGACACGTTGGAGAAGTTTCTCTGATCCATGGAAAGTCGATAGGCGCTGTTGATCAACAGTGGGAGAGGACTTATTTTTCCTTTTGATTTGGATCATTGCTTCCGCACCTACGGCCTATTATTCATTATCTGGTCAGATTTAGTATGATCAAGTGGGGGTTGAATTTTATGGAAAATTAAAAATCCCCATATCGTACAATCTTAAGGAGGTGTTGAGGCGACAGAAAATAGTTATTTTATTAATATTATCAGTTTTTAAGTCATAATACTTGATAAATGTTATATTTTTAGGGTTTTGGCTTTTTTCGTTTTCCCTTTTTTCAAGAAGGCGAAAGCTCAGGAAACGACGAAGTAGAAGAAGAAAAAAGCCAAAACCCTAAAAATATAACATTTATCAAGTATTATGGCTTAAAAACTGATAATATTAATAACGTTTTTCCTTATAGGGAGGAAGTTATCAAGAACCCTGAAAATTTGTCACTGCTAGACTATCTGAACTGGAAGTACGGTGTCAATATCTTCCGCTTGATTAGAAAATTCGACGATTTCAAGACAAAACGCGCGAACAACCTAGCAAGACTCACCTTCCTGAAACGATGTCGCGATCAGAAAATAATTCCAGACTGCGTAAAAATCAGATATCACAAAACAAACGAAAAAACAAAAGAAATACTAAACAAAACAAGCCTTCTACTTCTTCAACAAGAAATTCGAGCTTGCCGTCAAGAACTAGATATACTTGGGAAGAATATTTTGGAGCTATACTTCTTGCTCACTGAAAAATTAGCGCCGTCAGACTGGGATAGCGTAGACCGCTTCACATCGTTAAATGAAGAAAAGACTTTTCACTCAAGAAATAAAAAACTAAAACAAAAATTTTCAAAGTTTGAAGAGAAGAAAAGAGGCATTTCCAAGAGAAAAGCCTCAGAAGAGACAACCAAAAAGAAAACAGTAATCAATCTCAGCAAAAGAGAACTAAACGTCCACGAAGAAAACGTACTCTCGAAAGGTCTTAATTACGCTATCTCACCCAAGAACATTCCTGTAGAGGATTTCATCGTAAACATAGAAAACGGAATCACCAAACTATCAGAAAAAGAACAAGAAGAAATAAGACAAGACGTGTCATCGGTGATCCGACGCTCAAAACCACCAAAAAGAAATCTGAAAAAAGAGGAATTACAAGCCCTAATGGAACTAAAGAACTGTGAAGAAATCGTAATACTACCAGCGGACAAGGGAAATTGCACAGTAATCATGGATCAAGACGAATACACGACAAAGATGAAGAACATGTTGGAAGAGGACGAATATGAAAAAACTAAAGACTTAACCAGCAAAACTCAAAGAAAACTGTTGGAAAAGATTAAAAACTCCGTCACGCTAAATAACGAAGAAAAAACCAGACTAAAAGAATCAGATCCCGTAGCCCCTAGAATCTACGGGGTTCCAAAAATTCACAAGAAAGATGCTCCACTTCGCCCAATCGTGAATACAATACGCTCTTCGACACAAAAAACAGCAAGATTCATAGCAAAAAAACTTCAAAATCACGTCGGAAAAACCAGCTCCTTTGTGTTAAACTCAACAGATTTTGTAAAGAAAATACAAAATATCAAAACCTCTCCAACAGATCTTCTCGTTAGCTTTGACGTCGTCTCCCTCTTCACAAAAATCCCAATCGAAGAAGTCACAGATATCGTCCGAAATCTTCTACCGGAAGACCTGGCAGATATAACGGAATTCTGTCTGAACACAACATACTTCAGTTTTCAAGGACAATTCTATCGACAGAAATCAGGGGCTGCAATGGGCTCTCCACTGTCACCAGTAATTGCAAATCTGTACATGGAAAATTTCGAAGAGAAAGCAATAGAATCAGCAACAATGAAACCAAGTCTATGGCTGCGCTACGTAGACGACACTTTCGTAATATGGCCACATGGGCTAGCGAATTTAAACACCTTTCTGGACCACTTGAATAATCAACATCAAAACATCAAATTCACCATGGAAATAGATAATGAAAGACAACTTCCTTTTCTCGACGTCCTAATAAGAAGAAAAGAAGACGGATTCTTGGGACACAGCGTCTACAGAAAACCCACTCACACTGATCGCTATCTACACGCAAATTCGCACCACCACCCAGCTCAAAAGAATGGTATCGTCAGAACCTTGATCGACAGAGCCATCAAAATCTCAGACAATGAACACCTTGAAGAAGAAATAAAACATTTACAAGAAGTTCTACAAAAAACAATAAACTCCAATTTGCGAATAAAGTCTAGAAAAAACGTTAATTCGCGGATACAAATGAACAAAATCGGCTAATTCACGGTTAAAATTTAGTAAACAGCGGATTCACGGCTAAAGTTCAGGAATACACAAATCCGTGGCTTCTGAAGGCAATTTCGGGGTGAAAGCTGAGAAAAATCACTAATCCCTAGCTAACTAGCCTAATCTACTACTGCTTTACTAATGCCTAAATACTACTACAGTACTATTGACTTAAATACTATTTTTTATTAATTAAAAAACCTGTGGGCGACACCTCAAGTTTTGAGGGCTGAAATTTACATTAAGTTTGTGTGGAGGACCCCACGATACTTCCATGTTCCCGTCGTTCGCTTACAACATGCCTTTCACATGAAACAATTCCGACATTCCGACACGAGTGATTAATAATTAAAACTCACCCATCAAAATTAATTAATTTGCCCTAGCCTGTCCTGAAGTTCTATTCTCATAAAAATGCCAAAGTTCTAAAATTTGCTGGAAAGAGCGCTACGTCTCTCAATATTCATCCCATGTCAACGATTGATGCAATAATAACACACAAAAAAATACACACAAATTCTAACGACGTGACGAATAATGAATTTTGTAGTCTAATATAGTTCTCTTTAACGGTAACTATCAATTTGAAATATTCAACACGATCAATGAATTAAATAATGGACACAATTTGATCAACAAGACACTCGCTAAAACTCGAAATAATCGAAGAGAAACGAATCTTCGAATACATCCTCGTCAATTTGTTTAAAAAATTAATTTAAAAATAACCAAATTGAATTTCGAAAAAATGGCCAGTTCATCGATGGGGAATTTTGTTGTGGTCATTTTAAGCCATCATGAGAGGAAATCGGACTAAAATTCTGGTAGGAGATAGGTTTGGGGCAAAAAAAGAGCTGAAACGCATTCCAAACCTTAGCAACTGTACCGCTCAACAAATCTTATTCAAATTTTAGCAGCGTTTTCTAGGAACCTAGATGACCATTTTGAACGATCGATCATCAAATTTTATAATATTCTCTTGGAATTATAAGGGTCCAACCATTTTTACTCCGAACACATTTGTTATAATATCTTCCAAATCGCTCAACCAATCGTTTTCAAATTTTACGGTGTACATCTAGAGATGAAGACACAACTTTTGAGCCATCACTCGTCCAGATCTGTCAAGAAAAAAGTGGACGACGGACGACGGAGGACGGACGACAGACGCCATACTGAAAATCGAGATTTAGGCGTTTTCGGGGTCCAGGAACACGAATCTGGTGTCAGCTAAATTTTTTTTTTTTTTTGCCATTACCAAACTTCCTTCCCTACGGGAACATGGAAGTAAAATGGATATAAGAAAAAAGTATTCACGAAAGCAATCAAGAAATCAAAAAAACTTTCTTCAGGTGAAAATACAGAAAACCCAAGATACCGAGAAGAAACTGAAGAAATCAAAGGGAAAGTGGTGCTACCATTCGTCGAAGGGACTTCAAACAAAATAGCAAGAATCCTCAACAAGTACAAAATCAGATCAACGTTCAAACCACCAAGAAAAATAAATCGCTTCCTCAGAAATGTCAAAGATGAAAGAAAACTCGAAAACCTCTTAACGCGTGCGTTAGCGAAATAAACAAGTTGAATAATTCAAGTAATCAGCTGAGAAATTTTGCTAACGCTCGCGTTAAGAGTTACAGAATAGGGGGGCAGGTGTCTACGAAATACCTTGCAGCTGTAACAAATCTTACATTGGTGAAACTCTTCGAAACGTCAAAACAAGAATGAAAGAACACATGTCAGCCGTAAAATCAGCAATAGCTGAACACATGTACAGCGGACAATCACACGTCATCAAATTTGAAGATACCAAAATACTGGCCATTGAAAGTTCGTGGAAGAAACGAAAAATTCGAGAAGCCATCGAAATAAAGAAAAAAGAAAACTTCAACAGAGATAAAGGAATTCATGTACCACATGCCTGGAGGCCACTGATTGCAAACTTGAAAAGAAGATGACCAGAAGACATTCTCAGTTGCCATCAACAACAAATTTTCTAATCAGCAAGAAGAAATTGACACCCCTCCATTCGTCACATGTCTATGTTTTAAAAATAAAAAAAAAAACCCAAAAAAGTTCTCTGACGATGCCTTCAGCACAAGAAGGCGAAAGCTCAGGAAACGAAGAAGTAGAAGAAGAAAAAAGCCAAAACCCTAAAAATATAACATTTATCATAGTTATTTTATGTCGAAAATTGCTATTCCTGACCTTCTGTCACGGTACTGACAGGGTCTGTCAGGGTGGCAGAGTGTTTTTCCCGAATCCATAGCCAAAAATTTACAGAAAGTCTGCTACAAAGCGAGTTACTCGCATTTATTTAGGGAAAGAGATGTTATCCTAAAAAGATGTTAGAAAAATAATGTCTCGATGGATTTTGATTTTCGTACCACTACCATAGTGTATTCAGCGTTTTCGACTGCAAATGAGGTCTAATTTCATCAATTTTTTTTTCTACACTTATTCGCATCCAACCTGTATGTATAGTAGAAAGTTTTCGACATAAAAAATTAATACTTTGAAACACTAGGCACAACTTTTGGCTGCCCGAAAACCGCGATTTTTGGGTCATTTTATCAGTTTTTTCTATAAATTAATAGCGATGATAAAAAAAGGCACTCTGTACAATAATTTACAAAACACGAATAATAAAAATTGTATTAAAAAGTAGACATCTCAACCGTCACCTTGCGTGGTGGTTGTCGTTTGTAAGAAGACTGGTGTAGTTCCTGCGGTGGCCTGGGTAACCTTTAGGGCACAAGAAAACATTGTGAACGGGGAACTAGCTGCTTCAAGTTCTACCTACTTGAATAATCTGAGGTTGAATTATAAGTGGTTGATTAGTATTTGCCTGGAGTTGCATTCGAAGCATCTGCATTTGAGATGGCGACAATTGCACCGGAATATGCTGTATTTCACCGGTGGGCGAAATAACTTGTTGTAAAAGTTGCATCGGTTTGTGCTCTTCAACCGTTTGAATCGGTTGAGCGATAACCTGAGTAGCGGTTGGTTGGGCTTGTGCTTGTTGCTGTTGTTGCTGATGCTGTTGTTGTTGATTTATATGCAAGTAATACTGTACCTAAACGCGAAAAAAAAAATCAATTAAAAAAACAGGAGCGTTAGTGGGTTAGGTGGGGTCAGAGTGTTTACGTGATCGAGCGGCGCTGCTCGGCTCGTTGACGTTGCCGGCTGAGGTTTCACCTCTTCCCGCGGAACGATGTCAATGAGAAAATCGAATTGATCGTACTTGGCAATCGCCATCGCGATATCGTTACGCTGTAGTGTACGCCGTTTATTGTCCTCCGTATGAATCCAAGCTCGGAGTGTCAGCTCTTGTATGAACATTTCAGCCGCTTTGGCGAATAAAACGGGAGCCTCGCCGGAGATCATTTTGACTTCGTCGTCGAGTTTCATGATTTTTTTAATTCGTGCCAGAGGCAGAACTTGGCATCGAACGTCGAGCTGAAAAACAAAACAAAATCATTACGGCGATCATTCCGAAGAAACACTCAACAGTGTAAATACATTTTGTATCTGCCGAATCTCTTCTGTAACTCGAGGCCAAAACTGGAACAAAGCAGCTCCCGCTTCTGAAATAGTGTGACTTTTCTGCTGAGAAGGAGACGTTTCATTTTCGGCTTCGTTGTCCCTGAAAGTCCATTAAATAACGTTTAGGGTCGATTAGCTTGGGGAACAAAAATACGCTAAACGAAAGTGAAGAAAGAAAATTGGGCGAGTGCACTATAATGAGCAACTCAAAATTGAGCCGGGAAACTATTTTTCAAGCGAAATTTTAAATTGTTTCTGCAAAAAAGAGCCCTCGGGACTCAAGGCCCCGGAGCCAAACGGTGGCCTCATTGATCATGGGAGGGTGGGGGGCGGTACATTAATAATTTTAAAAAATGCTTTACGGTGGTTGAAGCTCTACTACTGTGGTTGGAGCTTAACTTAAGCTTTTGTGGAAAAGAGGTGATTTGGCTTAAAAAACACTAAATTCCCTGTAACTCTGAAACAAAGCGTTCCCGACCCTACGTCCATGTAGTCATTTTGGTTTGCCCTACTTAGTAGTACAACATGTGCAAGTATGGACGTTTCCTCCTGGAACACCCTGTATAGCAAGATACTACGTAAAATAGAGAGGGGGGTTTGTGAAAGGGCCCCATTGAGTTCTATTACCGTACCAGGCCCTAATATTCTCTCGACGGCTCAGATTACAGCAAAGGTATAAATGGGGCGAGGCAGGGGCGTAGCCAGACCGTGATCAAGGGGTGGGCAGCCAGCTAGGCACGGATCCACAGTTGGGGGGGGGGGGCGCACGTCTTGAGAGAAAGTGCTCGCTCGCGGATGAAATCCAGAAAAGGACATTTTGTGGCTAAGACTGAGGAAAAACACCCATTCACTGCTAAAATTGAGAAATAGCAAATCTCATTATTCGCGGTTGAAATTCAGAAAACACTGTTCAGTGATGCAGGTTTCATGATGCAATTAAGAAAATGCGCTAATTCGCGGTTTGTAGAGCCCCTTTCACAGCTAAAATTGACAAAATGAATTGCTCGTTCATTGTAGAATTGAGAAAAATCACTCGTTTGCGGCTAAAATTGAGGAAGAACGCCAATTCACAGCTAAAATTGAGGAAGAACGCCAATTCATGGCTAAACTTGAGAAATGGAGCTCATTCCGAAGGCGCCAGTTCGTGGTTTCTCAAGCAAACATCTCGGTAAACATTGCGAAAATGTTCTAATTGACCGTTTTTATACATATACATGGCAAGAAAGAGCGCGACTTTAAAAGCGTACATTTGTGAAAATGTGCTTATTATCGGAAAATTGTTCGTTTGCAAGTGAAATTGAGGAAAACACCAATTTCAACGTTTCACGTTGCAAAGCCCGAGCCAAAATTAATGAAATTCGCTCACATGCGAATTATGTGGAACTTTTCACTGCTAAAATTTGAAGGGGGAAAAATTGCTCAAGGCAGAATTGGGAAAAAGCACTAATAATTTGTGGCTAAAATTGAGGGGAAACGAATTGGCAAAATTGTCACCGTTTGTTGTTGATTGATGGAATTGTCGTGGCTAAAATTGAGAAATAGCGTTCATCCATAGGTTAAATTGAGGAAAAACTGTTCTTTTGCGGCTGAAATTGACAGAACGCACCAATTCGTGGTTATGCGATGCCCAGTGCTGGCCATGATTGAAATAGTAAATGAAAAAGGCTAGTTTGAGGTAGAATTGAGAAAAAGCACTCATTTTAAGCTAAAATTAAGGAAAACGCCAATTCGAGGCTACAAAAACAGGGCTCATTCACGAATAAAATCGGGGAAAAAACTCTGCAACTACTCTTGAGAAAAACTGGATCCATGCCTGTGGGCAGCTTCACTGACGAAAATATCAGATGCATCATTGCCTTTTTGCAGGCGATGTTAGAATCGCGTCAATTCACAGTCATCAGAGACTAAATTTGAACAGAAACGGCCACTATCCGTCAAAAAATAAATATATAAGTGATACTTTTGAAGCTAAACTTTAAATTTTAGACCTGAGACGGTAAACAGAGCTGGCATGCCCTCTCCCACCATAAGTCTGGATGGCACAGCGGGCTAAACACGATTTGAGCTAGTCAAAACACACGATATTGCGTGTCGAACCTGCGAAAATGGGATTTTAGTGCGAAAAATCAGCAAAATCGGTTTCCAAATTAAGCCGACCCTCGAAATCGGTTTGTCAGCAACAGACATCCGTGAATTTTTGTTTTTATGTGAACCCGATAAGCGAAAATGTGTTGTTTTTTTATTGAAAAAAATCCGCAAAATTGACGTTTTATGGAGCGAAATACATGAAAATTGTGTCTATGTTAGCCAGGTCAGGGAAAATGTTGGTTTTAGTGCATTTCATTCTGAAAATGCACTATTGGTCTCGTCGTGATGGTGGCAAACATGGGTCATGGCATGTTTTTTTCATGTTTCAGGACCTCTAGAACACGAATTCAGTGATTTCCGGGATATATATACAGGGTGTTTCAGGACGAATGCCGTATATTTTAGTATGTTGTAGTACTAGGTAATTGCGACTAAAATCACCCTATTGACATAGGGTCGCAAACGATTTCTCTTGAAGTTACAGGCACATTTGTGAATTTTTAGCCATTCGCTGATTTTCATCTGAAAAGACCTTACACCGACTAAACCTTTTTTTTACCCTTAAACTGCCGACGTTTTTGAAAAGATCACACAATTTTACTTCAGAAAATGTCGATCAACATCATTATAGTTGCCTCCAAAAATTTCAGTAATTCGTTAAAAATGAAGAAAGCGGCGTTTTCCAAATTTCCTGTGTACGTCAGCGCCAGTTTCTGACCAAGTGAACACAGTCAAAATTTTTCGCCAATTTCAGTAAAACATGTCCATGTTGAGAGCTTTCAAATGATTTTTGAAAAATTGAAATCGGCTTATTTTTCCACGAGATATTGTTCCTAACGTGTGAAAAAACACGGGTAAGTCATCAATTAGGCCTAGGTGAACCTTCCTTAAACGCGTTTGATAACAGAGTAAATTTGTTGGCTTTTGCTAATTAATCGGTTTAGTGAGGTCCAATAAGATCCCTCCCTATCATACCACACCGCACATTCATAAAAATCGGCGCTGAATTGCTTTCGATTGCGGCGTTGAGGTTTTCTTCCTCCCACTGGCGCCAGTTCAACTGTTGTTCATACCGTCTCGGGTAAACGTGGCATCGTCCGAAAAAAGAGTAAGAGGAACGGAATACTGATTCTCGAACACCCAGTGATAAAAAATAATGCGATTAATTTCGTCTCCATCGAGTAGATTTTGCACTCCCTGAAATTGGTACAGATTGTGTGTGAGAAATATTCACTCTGGGAAAAACGCATCACAAGAAAACGAAAAACAAAAGAGCAGCTGTTGGTCGTGATTGGAAATGATTAAGATACGTAGGCAGTGGCGTAGGAACGTCCTAATTTCGGGGGGGTACAAGGATTCAGTGACCCCCCCCCCCCCGACCAACGGTCCTAAATTGTACAACCCTGCATAGAAAGGCAAATACCCTCCCCCACCCATAAATTCCACATAGGAGCAGACCCCTACAAACTTTACTCAGCCTACCCCTTCTTTCCCATTTTCAGCTCCTCCGTCTTGCGCGAACAATTCATTATGGTCCTTAAAGTTCAGCAAGGTATGCGAAATTGGCTGAACAATGGAATATTGAGAGCAAAGGGTACCCCGCATTAAGGGGGTCAAAAGTCCCTTAACCCGGATTTTTTCGGAAGCAGGCGGTAATCATTTGGGACCAAAAAAGAACATTTTTACCGAAGCGCGTTTGTCCAAAATGGGGTTTCTTACCGAATTATCGTCAAAAACGTCGTTTTTTGGCCATTATTAATTATTTATTTTTCCCGAAAACAGATTCACACGAATCTTGTTCCTACACAACTATAACTGTCACACATAGTAAATAAATTTACAATTAATGAATCATTTTCCTCCTTGATCAACGTTTTCGGGAAAAATAAATAATAAATAATGGCCAAAAACGACGTTTTTGACGATAATTCTGTAAGAAAACCCATTTTGGACAAACGCGCTTCGATAAAAATTTTCTTTTTTGGTCCCAAATGATTATCGCCTGCTTCCGAAAAAATCCCGGTGAAGGGACTTTTGACCCCCCTTAATGCGGGGTACCTTTTCTCGAATATGGTAATTATAATGTAGGGAGGTACTGAAATGAAAAGGAAAACAATAATAATGTACGGTACTTCATTTGAAGGTATACAAAAAGACCTGAAATCGGGGGGGTACAAATACATAGGGAGTACCCCCCCAACAGAATTTGGGGGGTTCACTTGGCCCCTGTACCCTCCCGTTCCTACGCCACTGTACGTAGGTGTTCTTCAGAATACATTTTAGGTTGATTTATTCAATGTACATAACAAGTTTTCCCCCAATATCTTAAAAGTTGACAGTCAGGGGGAGGGGGGTAAATTTTTTGGGAGTTTTGTCCTTTGTCACTCATAGTTTATTTCATTTTGAAAATTTAAGACAGGTTATTAAACTGAATAATCAGCAAAAACCAACTTTACTTTGTCATAACGCGTTTAAGGAAGTTTCACCTATGCCTTAATTGATGACTTACTCCGTGATTTTTCACACGTTAGGAACAATATCTCATATAAAAATGAACTGATTTCAATTCTTCAAAAAACAATTGAAAGCTCACAAGATGGAGATGTTTTACTGAAATTGGCGAAACATTTTCACTATGATCACTTGGTCAGAAACTGGCGTCTGAAAACGCCTCTTTCTTCATTTTTAGCGAATTACTGAAATTTTTGGAGGCAACTAAAATGATGTTGATCGACATTTCCCGAAGTAAAATTGTGTGATCTTTCCAAAAACGTCAGCAGTTTAAGGGTACAAAAAGAGGTTTAGTCGTTTAACGACTTTTTAGATGAAAAACAGCAAGTGGCTAAAAATACACAAATGTGCCTGTAACTTCAAGAGGAATCATTTGCGACCCTATGTTAATAGGGTGATTTTGGTCGCAATTACTTAGTACTACAACACATTAAAATATACGGCATTCGTCCTGAAACACCCTGTATACGTATAGGTTTATTTATAAGCATATGGCCGTTTTCTTGTTAGCACGATAACTCTCGAAGAAATCAATTCAGCGGTACGCGCTTTGGCACAAAAATCAGTAGTCGTAAGACCCCGGTCGGTATTGTATTTAGGCCAAATCGGTCAAGGTGGAGGGGGGAATAGGGGTTGAAATGGTCAAAAAATCACTACAATTCACCAGTTGATTCTAGAAGCATCATATTCAGTACAAATACTCCATGTTAGAGTAGCCTTTGATTCCCATTTTAATTTTTTGAAAAAGTTGAGGGGGAGGGGGTGTTGTCCCCGGAGTGGAAGTAAGTTTGTGGTCTTGTTAGCACGATAACTCTCGAAGAAATTAATTTAGCGGGACGAGATTTGGCCCAGAAATCAGTAGTCATACGACCTCGGTTGGTATTGCATTTGGGCCAAATCGGTCGACTTGGATGATGGGGGGGGGGGTAATATATGGTTTGAACTGGTAAAAAAATCACTACAAATCACTAGTTGATACCAGATGCATTATGTTCGGTACGATGATTTAATTTTGAAGTAGCCTTTGATTCCCATTAAGTTCAGCTTAAACAAACCCGGCAGCAAACAGTACGAGGAAGGGTCAAACATCAACGAAACAAATCATAGTCTCAACATTATTACTTCTGGGACGGCTTAGGGTATCCGTATACGTAATGAAATGCACTCTTCTTTTGTTTTGTTTTTTTATGTGCTAGAAATATCTATAAAAGAGATGCTGGTTGCTCAGTGAGGCAAAGCTTGTAGTTTGAGAAATTTGGTTTTCACCAAAAATAATAAAATAGCGAAATTGGTGTATGTATTAGTTAGCGAAATTCGAGGAATTGGCTCTGACGGCGAAAGTTTTATGCTGGATTTTAATCATTAAAAATGTGTCGGATTTTAAGTTTTTGATGGAATTTGGGGGGGTGGGCAGCTGCACCACGAAATCTGCCCTTTTGATTCTAGGGGAGGGCAACTGCCTACCCCTGCCCATGGTTTATTTTGCGCCTTCAAATTGCTGTTTTCAACGCGAGTAGTGCCCAAGTGACGCTAACTAATCTGATGTCAATCTAACGGATCTGACCAAAACCCGACATTGCTTTTAGTGTTGATTTGCGATTTTCGGAAGGCCAGCAGCCATTCCTAGGCGGATTATCAGATCGTGAGGGCAACGACAGTCAACAGCTTGTTGCAGAGGTGGAGGAGGGGGGGGGAGTTCACTAGTACTTTCGCTCGTCAGTGTGGAAAACAAATTTTAGACAGAAAAAAACGAAGTTGAAATTGTCACCAGGCTATCGTGTTAAGCTTCTTTTCATTACTAACTTTGCTTGGTGGTGCGGGGTTCAAGTCCTCTCACTTACTTTGAATGGGTTGACCAAAGTTGTTGACGCTCCAACAAAAATAATAGTTATAGGCCCACAAAAACTGTTGCAGCTGCACTAAGAGCTCATGCAATGCATCATAAATTCTTCTTAACTTAAATGCTTTTCCTGGGGTTGACTCCATCATACACAGATAAGAGTGAAAATTCGAAGCTTGGTGACTTAATACATATTACTACAATAATCCCGTCTCATGAGCTTGACGAATGTTTTTTTTTTCTGTGGAAGACTTCCAAAGAAATTACCGAAGGCATCACCCTGCCTAATCAGTAATTGGATAGTAAAGTTCTTCTCTAAACATCAAACATTCTTGTTTACCAGGCTAATTGAACCTTTGAGCCGAACCAATAGCGAGAGAATACGTAATCAAATCGTGATAAATAAAATGTCGGAAAACATCAAAGAATGGGCCGATCAAAATGAATTATCTTAAAAGTACGCAAACCCCCATAATTAGGGGGATTTACACTCGTCCACTCGGGGGCACATGGTTAGGAAGGGCTTTAGCAAAAAAACAACTTGTGAAAAAATTGAAAACAACTTACGAATTAATGACAAACACGCTCATTTCAAAGTTTTCAAACGATTAAAATTTCAGATGAGCGCGCCCTCAAATTCGAATTCCACGAATATATTCACGAAACGCCCAATGGAATTTTGGAACGACACTACAAAGACCAATGATAGGCACAGATGAACGCCATTGGAGATCCTGTCAGCCAGTGGCTATTCAACTACCTTCCCAATCTATCAATGACCTTTGTATTGGAACGCGGGGGTGCCCACCCGAAATGAAGAGTTTTCAAATGGAAAACATTCGAGAAATCGCTAATTTTTTGTTTGTTTATATTATCGTTGAAGGGTTTTTCTTTCTTCGAAGATTTCTGAGAACCTCTCCAACTTTCTCGAGGTGTTCATTTCGTGAAACATGACCGGGAAATTTAAAATGTTCATCGTTCTCGCTGATTAGCGGGTCAAGCGAACTAAAATTATGTCCTGAATACACGTGGATGGAAAATACACGAATTAATGCATACCTTCGTCAAGTTTCCGGGTGAATTTCGGAGTATAAATAACGTCCTTGGGGGGCTTCGAGCTCCGGTGTGTCCTCGCCTCGCCACTGTTGAGTGTGAGTTGAGTGGCCCGTGGACTGTGGCTGTGCTGTGGCTCAAGGTGGTTGGTGCGAAGGTTCCTTGCTCTTCACTTCCTCCCTTCCTGATAGGACCGATTCGCGTTGATTTTGAAATTTGGTTTGTTCGAGTGTTAATACTTTATTTTTGCCGTACCCCCCTCTAAAATGGAGCCCGTTTCAAATTTAGTCAAAGTCCACGTCCCGAACTATTTAGCCAATCTTCCAATTCCTAACTCGATCGGAGGATGGTTCAAGCTGAGCGGTAATTATTCTTGTATTTTTCATCACCAATTATAACTACATACATTTTTTTTTGGTAATTAATCGTGTACACACATTTAATGTGAGGAGGGCTTCGCTAAATTCGACCCATTTTGTGACTTATTCTTTTTCAGAGAAGTCTCATTCATTAATTTGCAGGAACTTATAAAATTATCTACTCATTTCGTTACGTCATAGATAGCACATTTTTTCATACATAGCTATTTTTTCGCTTTGGGTTTCTTATGTAGCATAAACTTCGAGTTGTTGCTTTGTGCTACTGTAAGGGTTTCTGTCTTCCTGATTTGCTGATTAAAAAAGAAAGTTCGTAGGCAGGACACTCGGAATGCTCTGATCGAGCCCAAATTCGGTACCATTACTTCTTCCACCTACACCAGAAATCACAAGAAGTTTCGTGCATCAAGTACAAGAAGTACTAGCACCGTATTAAGTATTTTGTGGTTTACTTCGAGGCCTAGAACGACGCACCTACTAACCAAAAATGAAAATTCTGCGGACCGGGCAATTAAAAAGCCCCTCGGAACGAATACTTTGTTGACCCAAAGCTAAGATCTCATTAAATTTTAGACCGGAGACAGTAAACAGAGCTGGCATGCCCTCTCCCACCATAAGTCTGGATGGCACAGCGGGCTAAACACGATTTGAGCTAGTCAAAACACACGATATTGCGTGTCGAACCTGCGAAAATGAGATTTCAGTGCGAAAAATCAGCAAAATCGGTTTCCAAATTAAGCCGACCCTCGAAATCAGTTTGTCAGCAACAGACATCCGTGAATTTTTGTTTTTATGTGAACCCGATAAGCGAAAATGTGTTGTTTTTTTTATTGAAAAAAATCCGCAAAATTGACGTTTTATGGAGCGAAATACATGAAATTTGTGTCTATGTTAGCCAAGTCAGGGAAAATGTTGGTTTTAGTGCATTTCATTCTGAAATGCACTATTGGTCTCGTCGTGATGGTGGCAAACATGGGTCATGGCATGTTTTTTTCATGTTTCAGGACCTCTAGAACACGAATTCAGTGATTTCCGGGCTATATATACAGGGTGTTTCAGGACGAATGCCGTATATTTTAGTATGTTGTAGTACTAGGTAATTGCGACTAAAATCACCCTATTGACATAGGGTCGCAAACGATTTCTCTTGAAGTTACAGGCACATTTGTGAATTTTTAGCCATTCGCTGATTTTCATCTGAAAAGACCTTACACCGACTAAACCTTTTTTTTACCCTTAAACTGCCGACGTTTTTGAAAAGATCACACAATTTTACTTCAGAAAATGTCGATCAACATCATTATAGTTGCCTCCAAAAATTTCAGTAATTCGTTAAAAATGAAGAAAGCGGCGTTTTCCAATTTCCTGTGTACGTCAGCGCCAGTTTCTGACCAAGTGAACACAGTCAAAATTTTTCGCCAATTTCAGTAAAACATGTCCATGTTGAGAGCTTTCAAATGATTTTTGAAAAATTGAAATCGGCTTATTTTTCCACGAGATATTGTTCCTAACGTGTGAAAAAACACGGGTAAGTCATCAATTAGGCCTAGGTGAACCTTCCTTAAACGCGTTTGATAACAGAGTAAATTTGTTGGCTTTTGCTAATTAATCGGTTTAGTGAGGTCCAATAAGATCCCTCCCTATCATACCACACCGCACATTCATAAAAATCGGCGCTGAATTGCTTTCGATTGCGGCGCTGAGGTTTTCTTCCTCCCACTGGCGCCAGTTCAACTGTTGTTCATACCGTCTCGGGTAAACGTGGCATCGTCCGAAAAAAGAGTAAGAGGAACGGAATACTGATTCTCGAACACCCAGTGATAAAAAATAATGCGATTAATTTCGTCTCCATCGAGTAGATTTTGCACTCCCTGAAATTGGTACAGATTGTGTGTGAGAAATATTCACTCTGGGAAAAACGCATCACAAGAAAACGAAAAACAAAAGAGCAGCTGTTGGTCGTGATTGGAAATGATTAAGATACGTAGGCAGTGGCGTAGGAACGTCCTAATTTCGGGGGGGTACAAGGATTCAGTGACCCCCCCCCCCCCGACCAACGGTCCTAAATTGTACAACCCTGCATAGAAAGGCAAATACCCTCCCCCACCCATAAATTCCACATAGGAGCAGACCCCTACAAACTTTACTCAGCCTACCCCTTCTTTCCCATTTTCAGCTCCTCCGTCTTGCGCGAACAATTCATTATGGTCCTTAAAGTTCAGCAAGGTATGCGAAATTGGCTGAACAATGGAATATTGAGAGCAAAGGGTACCCCGCATTAAGGGGGTCAAAAGTCCCTTAACCCGGATTTTTTCGGAAGCAGGCGGTAATCATTTGGGACCAAAAAAGAACATTTTTACCGAAGCGCGTTTGTCCAAAATGGGGTTTCTTACCGAATTATCGTCAAAAACGTCGTTTTTTGGCCATTATTAATTATTTATTTTTCCCGAAAACAGATTCACACGAATCTTGTTCCTACACAACTATAACTGTCACACATAGTAAATAAATTTACAATTAATGAATCATTTTCCTCCTTGATCAACGTTTTCGGGAAAAATAAATAATAAATAATGGCCAAAAACGACGTTTTTGACGATAATTCGGTAAGAAAACCCATTTTGGACAAACGCGCTTCGATAAAAATTTTCTTTTTTGGTCCCAAATGATTATCGCCTGCTTCCGAAAAAATCCCGGTGAAGGGACTTTTGACCCCCCTTAATGCGGGGTACCTTTTCTCGAATATGGTAATTATAATGTAGGGAGGTACTGAAATGAAAAGGAAAACAATAATAATGTACGGTACTTCATTTGAAGGTATACAAAAAGACCTGAAATCGGGGGGGTACAAATACATAGGGAGTACCCCCCCAACAGAATTTGGGGGGTTCACTTGGCCCCTGTACCCTCCCGTTCCTACGCCACTGTACGTAGGTGTTCTTCAGAATACATTTTAGGTTGATTTATTCAATGTACATAACAAGTTTTCCCCCAATATCTTAAAAGTTGACAGTCAGGGGGAGGGGGGTAAATTTTTTGGGAGTTTTGTCCTTTGTCACTCATAGTTTATTTCATTTTGAAAATTTAAGACAGGTTATTAAACTGAATAATCAGCAAAAACCAACTTTACTTTGTCATAACGCGTTTAAGGAAGTTTCACCTATGCCTTAATTGATGACTTACTCCGTGATTTTTCACACGTTAGGAACAATATCTCATATAAAAATGAACTGATTTCAATTCTTCAAAAAACAATTGAAAGCTCACAAGATGGAGATGTTTTACTGAAATTGGCGAAACATTTTCACTATGATCACTTGGTCAGAAACTGGCGTCTGAAAACGCCTCTTTCTTCATTTTTAGCGAATTACTGAAATTTTTGGAGACAACTAAAATGATGTTGATCGACATTTCCTGAAGTAAAATTGTGTGATCTTTCCAAAAACGTCAGCAGTTTAAGGGTACAAAAAGAGGTTTAGTCGTTTAACGACTTTTTAGATGAAAAACAGCAAGTGGCTAAAAATACACAAATGTGCCTGTAACTTCAAGAGGAATCATTTGCGACCCTATGTTCAATAGGGTGATTTTAGGTCGCAATTACCTAGTACTACAACACATTAAAATATACGGCACACTTATCCCCTTCCACCCTGTATATATGTTTATTTATAAGCATATGGCCGTTTTCTTGTTAGCACGATAACTCTCGAAGAAATTAATTTAGCGGAACGCGCTTTGGCACAAAAATCAGTAGTCATAAGACCCCGGTCGGTATTGCATTTGGGCCATTCGGTCGCGGTGGGGGGGGGGGGGGAATAGGGGTTGAAATGGTCAAAACATCACTACAATTCACCAGTTGATTCTAGAAGCATCATATTCAGTACAAATACTCCATGTTAGAGTAGCCTTTGATTCCCATTTTAATTTTTTGAAAAAGTTGAGGGGGAGGGGGTGTTGCCCCCGGAGTGGAAGTAAGTTTGTGGTCTTGTTAGCACGATAACTCTCGAAGAAATTAATTTAGCGGGACGAGATTTGGCCCAGAAATCAGTAGTCATACGACCTCGGTTGGTATTGCATTTGGGCCAAATCGGTCGACTTGGATGATGGGGGGGGGGTAATATGGTTTGAACTGGTAAAAAAATCACTACAAATCACTAGTTGATACCAGATGCATTATGTTCGGTACGATGATTTAATTTTGAAGTGGCCTTTGATTCCCATTAAGTTCAGCTTAAACAAACCCGGCAGCAAACAGTACGAGGAAGGGTCAAACATTAACGAAACAAATCATAGTCTCAACATTATTACTTCTGGGACGGCTTAGGGTATCCGTATACGTAATGAAATGCACTCTTCTTTTGTTTTGTTTTTTTATGTGCTAGAAATATCAATAAAAGTGATGTCTTGTGGTCGAAAACAGAGATGCTGGTTGCTCAGTGAGGCAAAGCTTGTAGTTTGAGAAATTTGGTTTTCACCAAAAATAATAAAATAGCGAAATTGGTGTATGTATTAGTTAGCGAAATTCGAGGAATTGGTCTGACGGCGAAAGTTTTATGCTGGATTTTAATCATTAAAAATGTGTCGGATTTTAAGTTTTTGATGGAATTTGGGGGGTGGGCAGCTGCACCACGAAATCTGCCCTTTTGATTCTAGGGGAGGGCAACTGCCCACCCCGCCCATGGTTTATTTTGCGCCTTCAAATTGCTTTTTTCAACGCGAGTAGTGTCCAAGTGACGCTAACTAACCTTATGTCAATCTAACGGATCTGACCAAAACCCGACATTGGTTTTAGTGTTGATTTGCGATTTTCGGAAGGCCAGCAGCCATTTCTAGGCGGATTATCAGATCGTGAGGGCAACGACAGTCAACAGCTTGTTGCAGAGGTGGAGGAGGGGGGGAGTTCACTAGTACTTTCGCTCGTCAGTGTGGAAAACAAATTTTAGACAGAAAAAAACGAAGTTGAAATTGTCACCAGGCTATCGTGTTATGCTTCTTTTCATTACTAACTTTGCTTGGTGGTGCGGGGTTCAAGTCCTCCTCACTTACTTTGAATGGGTTGACCAAAGTTGTTGACGCTTGACGTTTATTCCCCCCCCCCCTCCAACAAAAATAATAGTTATAGGCCCACAAAAACTGTTGTAGCTGTACTAAGAGCTTATGCAATGCATCATAAATTCTTCTTAACTTAAATGCTTTTCCTGGGGTTGACTCCATCATACACAGATAAGAGTGAAAATTCGAAGCTTGGTGACTTAATACATATTACTACAATAATCCCGTCTCATGAGCTTGACGAATGTTTTTTTTTTTCTGTGGGAAGACTTCCAAAGAAATTACCGAAGGCATCACCCTGCCTAATCAGTAATTGGATAGTAAAGTTCTTCTCTAAACATCAAACATTCTTGTTTACCAGGCTAATTGAACCTTTGAGCCGAACCAATAGCGAGAGAATACGTAATCAAATCGTGATAAATAAAATGTCGGAAAACATCAAAGAATGGGCCGATCAAAATGAATTATCTTAAAAGTACGCAAACCCCCATAATTAGGGGGATTTACACTCGTCCACTCGGGGGCACATGGTTAGGAAGGGCTTTAGCAAAAAAACAACTTGTGAAAAAATTGAAAACAACTTACGAATTAATGACAAACACGCTCATTTCAAAGTTTTCAAACGATTAAAATTTCAGATGAGCGCGCCCTCAAATTCGAATTCCACGAATATATTCACGAAACGCCCAATGGAATTTTGGAACGACACTACAAAGACCAATGATAGGCACAGATGAACGCCATTGGAGATCCTGTCAGCCAGTGGCTATTCAACTACCTTCCCAATCTATCAATGACCTTTGTATTGGAACGCGGGGGTGCCCACCCGAAATGAAGAGTTTTCAAATGGAAAACATTCGAGAAATCGCTAATTTTTTTAATGTTTATATTATCGTTGAAGGGTTTTTCTTTCTTCGAAGATTTCTGAGAACCTCTCCAACTTCCTCGAGGTGTTCATTTCGTGAAACATGACCGGGAAATTTAAAATGTTCATCGTTCTCGCTGATTAGCGGGTCAAGCGAACTAAAATTATGCCCTGAATACACGAATTAATCCCTATGCATACCTTCGTCAAGTTTCCGGGTGAATTTCGGAGTATAAATAACGTCCTTGGGGGGCTTCGAGCTCCGGTGTGTCCTCGCCTCGCCACTGTTGAGTGTGAGTTGAGTGGCCCGTGGACTGTGGCTGTGCTGTGGCTCAAGGTGGTTGGTGCGAAGGTTCCTTGCTCTTCACTTCCTCCCTTCCTGATAGGACCGATTCGCGTTGATTTTGAAATTTGGTTTGTTCGAGTGTTAATACTTTATTTTTGCCGTACCCCCCTCTAAAATGGAGCCCGTTTCAAATTTAGTTAAAGTCCACGTCCCGAACTATTTAGCCAATCTTCCAATTCCTAACTCGATCGGAGGATGGTTCAAGCTGAGCGGTAATTATTCTTGTATTTTTCATCACCAATTATAACTACATACATTTTTTTTTGGTAATTAATCGTGTACAAACATTTAATGTGAGGAGGGCTTCGCTAAATTCGACCCATTTTGTGACTTATTCTTTTTCAGAGAAGTCTCATTCATTAATTTGCAGGAACTTATAAAATTATCTACTCATTTCGTTACGTCATAGATAGCACATTTTTTCATACATAGCTATTTTTTCGCTTTGGGTTTCTTATGTAGCATAAACTTCGAGTTGTTGCTTTGTGCTACTGTAAGGGTTTCTGTCTTCCTGATTTGCTGATTAAAAAAGAAAGTTCGTAGGCCGGACCCTCGGAATGCTCTGATCGAGCCCAAATTCGGTACCATTACCTCTTCCACCTACACCAGAAATCACAAGAAGTTTCGAGCATCAAGTGCAAGAAGTACTACCACCGTATGAAGTATTTTGTATCAATACAAATACAAATTCGAGGCCTAGAACGACGCACCTACTAACCAAAAATGAAAATTCTGCGGACCGGGCAATTAAAAAGCCCCTCGGAACGAATACTTTGTTGACCCAAAGCTAAGATCTCATGAAGTTTCAGTGTCCCAGCAGCAAAAGCACTGGCACTTGACTACGAGGCATGGGCGTAGCCAGCGGGGGGCAGGGGTGGGCAGTTGCCCTCCCCTAGAATCAAAAGCGCAGATTTCGTGGGGCAGGTGCCCACCCCCAAATTCCATCAAAAAGTTAAAATTCAACACTTTTTTAATGATTAACACTTTCGCAGGAATTGCTCAGCAACAGAACCAATTTGTACTCGAATTTCGCCTACTAATTTTTTTTGTTTTTTGTGATGAAAACCAAATTTCGCACATTACAATCTCTGCCTCACTAAGCAACCAGCATCACTGATTTCGACCACTAAGACGTCACTTTTACTGACATTTCTTCCTCAAATGTCTTGTATTTCGATCCATAAAACCAATTTTGCGGATTTTTCTCCCTAAAAAAAACAACACATTTTCGCTTATCCGTTTCACCAAAAATCAATAATTCGCGGATGTTTGTTGCTGACAAACCGACTTCGAGGGTCGGCTTAACTTTGAAACCGATTTTGCTGATTTTTCGCGCTAAAATCCCATTTTCGCAGGTACGACGCACAATTTCGTGTGTTTTGGCTAGCCCGCTGTGCCATCCAGACTGGGAGAGGAAATGCCAGCTCTGTCTACCGTCTCAGATCCAAAATTTAAAGTTTAGCTCCACAGTTATCACTTTCCGGGGGAGAAGTTTCAGTTTTTCGACATAAAATTCGAAATAGAAGGCTACAAACAATCCATTTTCTTGATTAATGTTTTTTGGAAAAAAAAAAAAAGTTCTCTGACGATGCCTTCAGCAAAAGAAGGCGAAAGCTCAGGAAACGAAGAAGTAGAAGAAGAAAAAAGTCAAAACCCTAAGAACATAACATTAATCAAGTTGTATGGCATAAAAACTAATAATATTAATAACCCATTTTCCTCATTTTAGCCGTTAAAATGTCTCAAAAAACTGTGAAATTACGCATTTTTATTTATTATTTCAATTGCGGCCAGCATTGGGCATAGCCTAACCGCGAATTGGTGAGTTCGATCTGTCAACTTCAGCCGCAAAAGAACAGTTTTTCCTCAATTTAACCTGTGGATGAACGCAATTTCTCAATTTTAGCCACGACAATTCCATCAATCAACAACAAACGGTGACAATTTTGCCAATTCGTTTTCCCTCAATTTTAGCAGCAAATTAGTGATTTTCCCCAGTTCTGCCTTGAGCAATTTTTTCCCCCTTCAAATTGTAGCAGTGAAAAGGTCCTCATAACCTGCATGTGAGCGAATTTCATTAATTTTGACTTGGACGTTGCATCGCGAAACCTTGAAATTGGTATTTTCCTCAATTTCACCTGCGAACGAACAATTTTCCTTAATTTTAGTCGTGAATATAAGCACTTTTTCAAAAATGTACGCGCTCTTTCTCAATTGTACCCGCAACTTGCCAAATATACAGGGTGTTTGGTAAGTCGACGGCAATAATGCAGGGGGTTTTTCTAGGTCCAAAATGGACCAAAAAAGTCTATTTTATCATAGGTCCGACTTCCAACCGTTTTCGAGATAATCGATATTTTAATAGTTTTAGCCATGACTTTGGTTTTATTGGATTCAGCGCTTATAAGTCGAGAACAGTTACACGCACATAAAATTTGAGGGCACTACCGAAAAGAGCAGACATTTTTCAGTGCGAATTGGTCCAGTTATCCCCGAAAGTAGTTGTACTTTTCCAGTGACCAGCCAGATTGTGCCTAGCTGGCTGCCCACCCCTTGATCACGGGCTGGCTACGCCCCTGCTACGAGGCTTTTTATTTCCGGTTTGGGCTAGTGGGGTTCGAAGTAAAGCCTTAAAAGGCCCAGAGGGGCAAGTACGAAGGCGTGTTAACACGGCGTTATCCTATCACCATTAAAATGGTTGTCACGTGGATATCACTCGTGATATTTCATACACATAACACCCCTCCGTACTTCAGCCCCAGGGGTGTAGCCAGCTCTTGGCCTCTAGGGGTGGGCAGAAGATGTTAGACGCACCAGAGACCTCAGCAAGAGAACTGGTAGTGCGTCTACTCAAATATAGGCGCTTTAAAGGTCTATTCACACACATCAGTGCCGTGAACTGGACAAGTAAAATAATATTCTCATACGGGAATTGAGAGGCTCGTTCACACATATCCGGCACGTGTCAGGGACGTGACCCTTCAATTTCCATTGAGAATAATATTTTATTTGCCGGACGGGGCACATCCCGTTCACGGCACTGATGTGTGTGCATCGACCTTAAATCGTCAGATTGTGAAAACTGAATTTCCACGAAAAGGGTTAAAATATGTCAAAAACTAACATTTCCGATTGTAAAATATCATTTTAGCCTTCCACCAGGTTTTAACCAGAAAATTAACCATTTCACCCTTAAACTGACGGCACCGTCTCAAAACTGGACTTTTTAGCACAAATCTGACAATTTCATCACCAATACAAACGATTTTACCACAACGCTGACGATTTGCATCCAAATAAGACGAAATTACGCTAAAACAGACAATTTCCCTCCAAGGCTGGCGTGTTACCCCTAAAGATGTCACTACAAAGCTTTTTAACTTTCAAAATCTTACTATTTCATCCCAAAAACTCACGTTACGTAGGTACCTAAACTGACGATTTTATCCTATAACTGCAATTTATTTTGTCCTATAAGTGCAAGGTGCTATAATCGCTTACCGAGTTGTAGCACGCTTTTGATGTGACGTATAATTCATAGCTGTACCTATGTTGACAGGGAAGAATAAATTATTATTATTATTATTATTATTATTATTATTGGTGATTAATAATAATAATGTGACTAAAAAGTGACTATTTTCCCCTTTTGCCCCAAAACTTGACATTTTACACCAATACTGACGTTTTCCACAAAAATGATTTTTCTTTAAAACTTCCAGACGACTCTGTCTGGAAAACTCCGACGAAGTTTTCAGGTAAAACCACTTCTTTTTTTTTTGTGAAATCTGCAGTTTTGTAGTGAAAATTTAGTGAAACTGGGATTTCAGGTGTTAGAAAACTTCTATTGGTGGTAGAACCACCAATTTCGGGTTAAAATTTACATTTTTTTAAAGGAAAAACGGACAAATTAATTTAAGGTAAAATCTTCAGTTTTGCTATAATACGTCACCTTTAGCGTGAAATCTTTAATATTGGACTAAAATCGTCACTTTTCGAGCTGAATCCTCCAAAACTGAGGATTTCACGCCAAAACTGACGTTTTGTATCAAAACTGAACATTTCAAGACAATACCTACTAGTTATTTTACCCTCAAACTAAATTTGAAAAATTTCCCCCAAAATGAAACGTTTATCCCCAAACTGGTGGTTTCACCACAAAACTGGCAACTTTTCCTCAAAGCTGACGTTTTTAAACCCACAATTGAAATTTTTACCCCAAACCGGTTGATGATGTTTTCACAACAAACTGGCGATTTCACCCTGAAAATGAATCAAAGTGGTTTTGCCTGAAAACTAGAAATTTTATACCGAAACTGGCGATAATAGCACAAAATTGTGGTTTTAACACAAAAGTGACGATTGTAGCACAAAAATGGTTATGCTAGTACCTATTGATACTGTAATTTTTCAACAAAAACGGCCAATTTTATTACTCAGCTGGCGATTTTAGATTTCGGAGAAGCGTGATCCGAGAAATTGGGTTTTCAGTGAGTTAAACTTGCGGAAATGGTCTATTTGGTATGAAAAATCTGCAAAATTAGTTGTTGAATTAGGCAACCCCCAAAATCAACTTTCCAGCCACCAAAACTCGGCTTTCGCTAAACCAATCCGCGAATTGATGTTTTTTATAGATACCTGGCGAAATTTCAGCAGTTAGTTTCAAGTGAGCCAAACGCGCAATAATGTTTTTTGAGGGCGAAATGCGCGAAATCTGTTTAAAAATTCGCAAAAATTGGGATTTTGAGCATACACATATGTAAGATTTGTCTTTTAGTTGAGTCGCATCTTCGAAAATGTATGTTTAGGGCGCAAAGATCCTCGAAATTGGTTTTTTAGTGAGCGAAATTCTAGAAGTAATTATTTCGAGAGTGTGAATGTAACAAAATTTGGTGACCCTGAGGGATTTGTACGTTCCGAGGTATCTAGGGGTGGGCAGTTGCCCCACTAAGTCTTCGCTTTCGAGTTTAGGGGAGGGAAACTGCCCACCCCTGCCCCCCCTCTGGTTACGCCCATGAAAGGGCCAGTACTTATGTTGGTAGGGCCATGAAACTTCGCGTGATCTCGTCTATGGGTGGGAGAAGTAATTGGGTCCGAATTTGGAGTCGATCAGAGCGTTGCAAGTGCCAAACCTGTAGTAAGCCCCAAATATTCTTGCATTTCTTGCCGTAGTCTTTGTGCGTGTAGTCTGGAATGGACCCCCAAATTCGCTAGGCGAGCAAGTCATTAGAGAGATTTTGCAACCAATCCCGTAAAATGCTAAAGTTAATTTTTGTGTACGCGTTGCTAGGGTAGTAAACACTTTGTTGGTTGAAATATGAATAGCGTTAGCGGAGCTGTTTGCAAAATCTCTCTATTGTATTTTAGTAACCCTTTCTGCTTCATTAGCCTCCCCCCCCAATAATCTACCGCTCCCTCCGTGCAGGATACGAGATCGAATGATCCTCATGTTTATAATCAACCTTATAGATAGCCCGTGGTTTCAGGTCCCCCAAGCCTTCTCCCGCGGCTCTTACAGTAATAGTGTAGGCCCTGAACCTGTCCAGAGAGAGACATCAGCCTCAGCTTCAATAATGAGACCACTATAATAGTGCCCGTTTTATTTGGGCCGATGGCTCGTCTAGGCTGGCAATTTGCCCGGAGACTGGTTTTAACTGCAAAATCCTGTTTTTAACCCTAGAAACTGACATATAATTTGCAGTTTGACCTCGAGGAACTGTGTCCTGGCAATAAATAGCCCCCACAAGACTCAGATTTGGTTGCAGAATGCGAATTATTGGCTTAATAAACCGGGAATGTTAGCGATACACCTTCTTACCACCTCTGAGGATCAATCAGCGGCGGACAGTGTACTCCATAAGTATATAAAACGATCGTTGTTACAGTTCGTGACTGGGCTAGCCTAATACCTTTTTTCGCGGTAATTGGCGGAAGTGGTTACATTACTTATCGCGCTATTAAGCCAAGACGAGTAAGTTGACCCTACACATTTCGCTCACCCCTTCGACAACGACCTCTCATACCTCTGCCATTTTTCTGATTTAGCCCGTCAACCCGAATTTACAAAAAGACGAAAAAAAAGTTGTTCACTCCTTTCAAATTGGTGACTTGGAGGATAAAACATCGTTCTGCCGGTGTTGGCGAAGCACGAAATTTCCATACTGCGACGGCACTCATGGACCGTACAACAGAGAGTGTGGCGATAATGTTGGACCTCTTGTCATTACAAAATAAGGAAAGGGAGAAAAATCTGGTGAGCGATGTAACAATCGGCAAACAGGCCACTCGGGGTATGTAGAATTGGTGTTTTGACAATTTTATCGTTAGCGGGAATGTTTTTTTAGCTTTAAAAAAGCGTTAAAGGGAACAGCTGAGTACTCACCTGTTTTGATTCATTTTTCAAAGGTGTACCTGTCATAAATTGTTTTCACAAATTTAGTTATCCGTTGAAATAGGCAATAAATACAAAATTGTTAATACTTAATTATGTTGTTTAAATTGTTGACTAACAAGAAGATATTGAACGAATGGATTATGTGCAGTTCTATTCCCAGTCACACATCGCGGCAATCAGTTGCATCCAAGAAGTAACGAAAAATTCCTTTATTAAGAAACGTACAACAACATTAATTCTTTCCTTATGAAAAATAATTATAAGAATCCTCTCATTGATGCTAAACTTAACAGTTATATCACATACCGTGTTGCTGCTACTGTGGGGGGGGGGGGACCAGACCAGACAACTTACCTTTTGAAGGCAATTTTAAAATAATATTATTAGCCAATTCGCGGTAAAAATAATTAAGTTTACAATAAAAAATGAAGTCTATATTACGCTTGGCTAAAAAATAAAGCCTTTATGTGTCTTACTGTGAGTAGAAGTGTTAGGTTCTTGGGCGCACTCCCCTAGTAGGTACACCGATAATTCCCTGACATTTTTAGACGACAAAAATATATTTTTTTAAATTAGAATATTTTAACGCGACCTTAAGTACTAAAACGTGCGAGATATTGAACGGGAAATCGAAGGCACTTTTGGTTTGTCCTGCCATAGTGCTGAGTTATCCTTCTATTTGAATGCACGCTGCCTGCAATGGAAGAAAACAAATTAAATGTGGCGGCGGTGGTGGGGGGGGACGCTCATTAAAGGGTTCTCAAGCCAAGGATAATTGCCAAATAGGGCAAACAGAGCAAACAGAAGCAAAACCACGCCACAAATAAGTTCACCAAGCTTTCTACTAGACAGAAAGAAATTTATTACTTTTTTTTCACACCTTAACTGTGAGTTAACTGCGGTTTTACTTTTTCAGGCTGGAACAAGCCTGACTTCTCTGTTCAGCTCCTTCAGCTGGAGAGAGAGAAAGTGATTAGTAAGGGAAAACTAAACGGTTAGTTTACTCGGTGAGGTGAGTTTTCGTTAGACAAGTGACCCATCAGGAAGTGATTGAATGCATGCTAAACTCAGAAACATGTTTGCCTTTTAATTAGCCGATATGGCTTTTTCATGGCGCTTTATAAGGAAAACGATGTTTCTAAGTGCGGTGATTTTTAAAAAACGCAGTAAATATGTTTGTTTTCCATAAGATTTATAATTCTGTCAGGCGAAAACCGAAATCTTTGAAATGATGTACGACACTTGCCCGGTTACTTGAATGACCTCTTGAAATCTAGTCATGCAGTTGAAAATTAAATAAATGTTAGCTTCGTAATAGTAAATAACTTACCTCAAAGTGCCGTAAGTCTTCGTCTTGGATATCACCCATATCGTCATCTGTCAACAGCATTGCTCTGTTGGCATACCTCGCGCTGAAAAATAACGTCAAATCTTGTTACAAACGCACTCTTATAATGACGTCATTTCAATTTTTTTCTCACTTGGTCATGGTCCTCCAAATCATCAACGCCCCGTAGCTTGTTAACGCTACGAACAAACAAATTCCAGCGACAACAGCGGCGGCAACATTCGAGTTAATCCGTCGACTCGACTCGCTCTTGTTGGATCCGGCGACTTCTTCGATGACGTTGTCCGGATCCGAGTCGGCGAGCATTAAATCGGCAGGGTTCGACTGGGCTGGGTCATTTTTAATGGACGACGTAGCTGATGCTGGTGTGGAATGCGCCTTCGTCGTCGTCGTTGTTTTATAGAGAATTTCGTCCACGTCCGACCCTCCTGTGTACTTTCCGTTTTTCAAGTCTTCGATTTCGGACGGCGTGCGAGATATGCTCACTTTCGCCGCGGGTGACGTCGATGATTGACATGAGGCGTTAGTGACTGAAAAACAAAGACAACAACGGGAGCTTAAAGGAGCGGGACACGCGGAGAAAGAGGTTTTTTGGATCCAGGAGACGTCTATTTCATATGAGAGGCTGAATTAATTTACATTTTACCGCGCAATTGACTCTAAAACGACAATTAATGCTTTCTGATACAGGTTTATGACCTTGAATCAAGAAATTTTGACTTAAATGTTCACTCAAAATCCACGGAATTATAAGTTTCGGTCTTCTGAGGACAAATAGCGCGCTTGAAATGGCAAATGCCAAATATCAGTACAAGTTAATGGATACAATACTCGCTTCGCAACCCAGCGGGCCTGGGTTCGAATCCAGCCATTGCCCATTACACTATAAGGCCGCGGCGAGCTGTGACACGGCACACCCGGCTTCGTGTGAGCGTTCCCGGCGATGTGCGTTCAACAAACCGCGCACCAACCGAAACGCCGGCGTAGTACGGATGTGAAGTGCACAGTTGGATCAGGGTACGGCGTATGAGCCCAAAGAAAGCTTTGGCGCCTGCCGGGTTCGATACTCCACGCCCACTAATTATTATTATTATTAGGTTCTGGGGCCTCCAAATTGCGAGTTCGATGGTTAAGCAGCCGCTAAATTACAAGTTTAAAAGGATCAATAGAGGTAAAATTTCAAGTTTCTGAAAACAACCAGCAAAACATCGAGTTTCGTTTGGCAAATAACCGCGAAATTAATGTTTTAGGGCAGTGGGGAGCATAACTAGCCGTGAATATCAAGTATTGTTTGGGGAGGGGGGCATTGCCCTTGTGTCCCCATTTTATCATCCAAATCTTTAAAGCTTAGTAATATTTTGAACCAGCCTTGAACACAGAAGTTGGAACTCTGATGAAGGAACAAAATGTTCCAAAAGCTCGATTAAATCCTAATTGTTGACGTGTTTTGGCAATTTTCCTTGAAACTTCAATTGTTTGCACTTCACGTCGTGCCAACTATGTCATAAGGACTTGTGACTGCACCTGTTACCCTATGTACGGGGGTCTGTAAGGCGAAGTCTTGACGAGTAAAAGACTTGGGCAATCTTAGAATTTTTAGGTGAAAAAAAAAATCAAGATAATCAGTTAATGAATGAATTTTCATCACGAAATCGTCAATGCAGTGCAGAGGTTTATGATGTACAGTCAGTATAAATCGCTAAAGCTGTACCACGACGACTAGATCCAACAGTACGACCCGTAAAAAAAATACCGCTCGAAAACTTACCAAAAACCACAAAAATTGTGAGAGCGATCCACAGAAGTGATGACGATTTGAAACGATTATTTGCAGTCATATTTGGCAAACAGAATGTCTTGTTTTCGAGCCGTTTTAAACCACATCACAAAGACGACGTCCACGTCCAAAGAACAAGTTATTTGCGAAAGTTATCTACTAACAACCAATAATGACGAATTCTTTTTTCTGTTAATGATCACTAAAGCATACGAAAATAAAACTAATAACGGGGGAAACACTTAATTACGCTAAACAGGTCATGATGATATCGATATGATAAGCGCAGTGGATAACAGGGAGGCGAATGAATCGGTTCGCGCCATTATAAATTTCTACGTGAAGCACAAAGTTGCTTCATTGAGTTGGACTTGAAGCGATGTCATCCTCGAGCCATCAGTAAGAGTAGCGCCAATCCATGGGCCATCTTGAGGGCGTAATATGGGCACATTTTGGCTACAACACAAAGAATAATGCGCCTAGTTACTTTTTCAGTGTTTCCCCCCGTTCAGCAGTGACTAGGCGATCGTGTGAAGGCTGGTGTAAGAGACTTCTTATTGTATTATTTATTTATAATGCTGCCGAAAAAACTCTAAATTTTTGGCTTTAAAACTTGAATTTGCCCCCCCCCCCTCGAAGTATTCTTCAGTTTGGTCTCAACTCCACTCAGCAATTAAAAACACAACCCCTTCTTCCTCTGAAACTCCACATTTGGCCAGGAATCTTTTAATTGTTGCTATAGTCCAGTCAACGAATGATTCTAGAAGGAATGAGGGAAAGCAGAAATTTTGACTCCGGAACCATTTCTGGACTAGTATTTCAATCAAAAAAGTTGAAATTGGCCAACATTTTTAAAACTCGTATAACTTTTGACCTGTTCAATATAAATTTGTATATGTATTTACAATTTCCAAAGATAATTAAATCCTCTAAAACTTCCTTCCTGAGGGCTTTCTCCTAGGATAAACGGTTTAGACGATATGAAAGAATGTTCAACGGAAAGCGTGGAATAAACATATTTTTTTCGGACATTTTTACTTTTGTGGGGCATGTATTTCGAGAACGGTTAGGAATTAGTGAAACATGCATACGACAAAAGTATCTCATATTTATGTCAGCTTTAATTGGTTATTACATATGTTTTCGAGATATCAGTAAAAATCCGAAAAATGGTACCTTCTTTGTACTTCCCTCACTCGGGCTCACCTCTTAGTGGTCCAAACATGGTTCCGGAGTCGAACTTTCTGCTTTCGCTCATTTCGTCTAGACCACCTTTTTGAACAATCGTTTACTGGACTACTAGAAATTGATTGTTTGTCGTGGAAATAGCCATTTTTATACCTGAATTTGCCTTAAGCCCAAAAAAATTTAACAGAAAAACACGCTGAAGTGTGGCGAGCACAGGAGCTGCGTAACGCCGAGATCATGAGTCTTGGGCGAACCAAGTCGCAGCTAATTTCAGATAAAAAAATCCAGTAAGGGATATCAGTTGATTACCTGTAAGGCTGTATGTGATCCAGAATCCTGATCCAATTATAATCGGCTTGTTACTGAAGGCCTAAGCCTCTTTTGGGGAAAAAATCTTTGTTTTGGGTTCGCACGATGTAAGTCATACAATTTTATGTAAATGATTGGGCTGAATAAGACGATTATTTACTCGGGTGTCGTCCTTGACAGGCTAGAACAAGAGGAGGAATCGGAGTCCGGCTCGTCGGGCCTGAACGGCATGTTTTTCTGCGAGCACTGTCTCGCTATGTTCACCAGACGGTTCGAAATCAAACGTCACTTGGTCGCGAACCACGAAGGTCAAATTCCACTCTCTCAGCAGAAGATCCACGCCAATATGAGAAACACTGGAAGTCAGACACCTGACGACGGTATCTTCTGGTGCGAAAAGTGTGGATTCTTCTGCAGGGAGGGAGCCGCCTGGAAAAAACACATGCGAACGCACGGCATCGATCGACCCTACTTGTGCCCCTACTGTGATTCCTCGTACAAGCACCCGATCAACCTCAGGCGACACGTCCGCATACATACCGGTGAGAAACCGTTCAAGTGCCCCACCTGCGACTATTCGAGTACACAGGCTGGCAGTCTCAAGCGACACCTCCTTATGCACTCGGGCGAGAAACCCTACTCGTGTGACCAATGCGAGTATTCTTGCAAAGAATTGGGACATTTAAAAAGGCACATGAAAGTGCATACTGGGGAGCGACCTTTTTCCTGCCATTTGTGCGACTATACGTGCAGTGAGCTGAGTCGTCTTAAAATGCACATTATGACGCACACCGGTGAGCGTCCTCATGTGTGCGAAATCTGTGGGTATTCGTGCATCGAGCTCAGTCGAATTAAAGCCCACAGACGGACTCACACGGGCGAAAAACCCTATGCATGCGAACATTGTGATTTTAGGAGCGCGACGACTGCGGCCTTGTTGAACCACAAGAGAAAAGTACATCCCAACAGTGTTTGATACGCCTAATTTTATAATAATATTTATTATTTTCTACCCTTTAAACTGTAACAGTGTACATGATATTCAAACATTTTTCCAAAGACGGTCTTGAACAGACTTTTTAAATGAACTTAAACATCTATGAAATCAAAAATTCAATCAGTACTTTTTTAATTCACGAGTTTAATTTTCTTAAAATATGGTCTTGGGCTAACTGATGCCAGTCTTCCTCAAATTGGCCTGAAATGACCGGTGCGCCCTTTGAGTTTGATCGTTTTTTCGACTTCTCACTCCCCTGTTGTACTGATCCACGTTAGTCGAGACCCTTCCAAGATCACTACCATGTTCTTCGTGAAAGTACAGAAGACACCCCTCGAATACTTGTATGTTGGGGTGCTATCATCCGCTGAAGCGACTCTGTATCCTCGAGAATTCCACCCTCAGTCCCGTTCCAGCCCCCAGAAAATTGTGCCCCTTAGCTGGGCATAAATGAGAAGATTCGTCTGTCTATCTGTCATGGGATTGTGGTGGTCGAGCCGTTGGAACAAAGTTCTTCGAGGAATGCAGACCCGAGTAATAATTTTTGCTCCAATGGATTGACCATTTAGGGATCCTCCTACGAGAATTCTGCGGACCAGCCCATAACTCTCCATAAAGTGTTCCGACTGGCCTGATTTTTGGTGCGGGGATAAAGGGGGTTAGCAAATTGCCGGATCGTCACCAAATTTTGATGGCTTGTTCTGCCACCGTAGCAGAGTCTAAGTACAAAAAATCGGGAAGTCGAATTGGCCGGAAAAACTGTAGTTTTGACCCATATTCTGATCGTTCGGTCTGTGCAAAGTGGGACATGAATGGGTGACCTTCAAAGGAAATCGATCAACCTTCCCAAGAGGCTGACTATAGCCCCCCCCCCGGAAAGATTCTTACAGGAAGGTCACAATTCACCTAATAAATTATCTTTACTGTTCGAACCTGATAGTGTGCCTTTAGGGTTTAATTTTTCCTCAGAGTCGAACCGGATGGGGTGGGGCCATAATAAATGAGTGACAGACACAGCTTCTGCCGCGTAATGGCAACATAATGTGGACATTTCTGCTCCTTATAGCCTCTATGATTCCGGCGTTTTGGTTGCGTTGACTCATTTTTAGGAGTCGTGCGAATTTTTTCCCGTGGACTGCGGCCACTAAATCGATAGTCCTAAGGATGAGCCTCGACGCAGGCGGGCCTTGGTTGCCCGCTCTGGTGTAGAGAAAAAATCGGCCGAAACCAAGTGGCGCTCCTCCAACTGACTATTGGATCCTGACTTCATTAAATCGCGTTGACAACCCCTGTTACTTGAAACGTATAAAAAAGCATCCACCCCCCCGCCCCGAGGGCACCATAATTGACGTGAGTCCGCCAGATTTGAGCCAGAGAGCAACCCAGCCCCTCAATTAAAAACAACTAGGGGAAGTCAAATTAAAATAATAGATACAAATAAATTTATAGTAATAACAATTTGACAATTTGTTTCTATCACAACAATAGTACATCTAAAAAATACATCCTAAGTTAAACCTAACCGCGAATAATCAAAAAATCATTTCCCGTTTTAGGCTACGCTCCTAAATTAAAGGATAAAAATAGACATTTTTAAAAGTAAAAACAAGAAAAATAATTTGATTTTTGTGAAAACGGAGGACGCGATGGTTGTTAAAATTTCCAGTGTGTTTTGGTTTCGCTTAGGGGCAATCTTGGTGCAATTAAAGATAAATAGTAGCTCCTAGGTCATGGATAAATTGTCGTTGAGCAATAATTAAATGCGACCCACTTTTTTGTTCGAATTTAGCCAAGAGGTACGGCAGGGAGGGGATAAATTTATCACAGGCTGGCCTTTTTAAATGGAATGCATTGGCTTCTTGATTGACAGGAAAAAAGGCACTTAAATAAGGTTTTTTTTGATTTGTTCTTATGAAGGACCGCCATCTGTGTAGTGGGCCTATAATTAAATAAGTTAAAATTTGATTCCTGATTCTTTAGCTTACAAGAATAATTAGATTCATTAGCGTTGCGAGTTTAATTTCCACCTGAGGAAGAGAAACGCGGAAACCCTGAGAACGATAAAAATGACGACGAGGGCGACAATGTCTAGAACGAAGTCGGCGTCGAGCATATCGAGTTCTTCCAAAGTGGTTTTGGGGGATTTAAAGTGGCAGTACACTTGGGAACATTTCAATTTCTCCCGACCGAATGAATAGGTCGAGAGGGCGGTGCCCTCGAAACCGTAGCGGATGTACGACAGGTAGGTGATCCACCGTAGGTAGACGGGTATGGCGTCAAAGGAGACGAAAAAGCCGGAGAAGAGTAAAAAGGGAACTGACATGACTGGGGCAAGAAAGACGCCGTTTTGTATGTTCATGGCGGCGCCGACGACAAGACCAACGGACTGTGCGACGAATGAGATGAGTAGACAGGCGGAGACGAACATGCCGAACCTGTAGAGTTCAGGGGGCTGCGACGTCAGGTAGTAGACGATCGAGACGTACATGAAGCAAAAGATGGCCTGAGGGAAAAATGAATAAACTCAGTAAAACGAGTGACAACAAACAAAGGACAAAAACTTACTTGAAACGGAAGGTCGGACACTGTGATCGCCATATAGTACGACCTCAATGAATACCAGCGGTTGAAATTTTCTTTAATCAACACTGGCATTTCAAGAGGGACTGAAAATATGCACAAAACGTTATTTAAAACCATCAAGAGGACAATAAGAAAATATTTACATGAAAGAATCGTGATAGTCATCGATGTGTACATAAGGAATAACATGTTGAAGAAAAGGAATCCCAGATTACTAAGAACTTTAGCTCCATCGTTACCAATATCGTAGTACAAAGCGCCGATAAGGAACCCCACAAGAATATGCGCGAAAAGTCGAAGGTACATAAGTGTCTATGAATACCAGACAAAAATAAATGAAAAATCAGCTAAATGTGATGCATTTACAGCGAACTTTACCCAGTCTCGTCGTGAAAATAACAGAGTCCGTTTAAGTACAATCCAAAATTGGTCCCATTCGGAGGTTCCGTAACGTTTTTGACCTTTGGGGAAAGGATTTTCCAATAGTGTATCCATAACGCCAGGTTTTTCGCCGTCAGCTTTGACCGGTTCCATCGGTATTAAAACACTGTCACCACCTGAGGAATAAATTAAATAACACTTGAAAAATTGTAACGGACTGTGGTTGTGGTGGTGGTGGTGGGGGGACTTTAACGCACTTTTCTGAGGCTCATCTTTCGCGATGTCATTTGTCGCGTAGCTGAGCAACGCGGCGGCCGCCGCCGCTTCATTCGACTGGGCTTGCTGTTGAGCCTCGTTGACGTTGTTCAACTTTTTGTCGGCGTCGACGTTGTTCAAATTCTCGGCCTGCGGGAACGGTTTACCGGCTTGAATGTCCGCTTTACCGTTTTGAATGGCTTGAACTAATTTTTTGACGTAGTCACCGTATTCACCGCAGGACACTTCAATTACTGTAGAAAAGAATAATGATGGGGGGGGGGGTAGAGAAAAAAATATTTGGGGGGGGGGGAAGCAACAGATGTAAACAAAAATTTACTGAATGAAGCTGGATTGTGGTACGAAGGGCACACGAGTCCAAGCGTGGCCATAAATGGAACGAGTTGTTGAGTTGAGCCTTGGTAAACGCACTGTCCTTCGGCAAGTGTATACAAGTGGTCGAACATTTCGAACAGTCGGGCAGAGGGTTGATGTATAGTGCAGATGATGGTTCGACCACCCCGAGCGAGACACTTCAAGAGGGAAATACATTGGAAGCACGAAGAACTGTCTAGTCCACTGAGAAATACATAAAAATTATAAAATCGGTAAGAGAAATTAAATTACGAAGTCAATTAGTAGCTAGAAGATATGCAATTTCAATTTGGAGCCATCCAAATCTTCAATTTAAAAGTTTCTAAGAAGCCAAAAGTTTGGGTCCTAGAAACCGAAAAAAGAAAGATTTGAACAAAGTGGACGCCTTCCCCTCCGACCTAAATTACTGTTGGGAAGTGGGATGGATAATTTTCAGTGCTCCTGCGGCCAATATTGTCTGTGTTTTTGAGGAGAAAACAGGATATTTTGCATAAATTATTGCATATTTTAGTTAATTCATCGTCAGCTTCTGATGGTAAAATCGATAGTTCCAACTTAGGTAGTTCCCTGACCCCCCCCCCCACCATACAAGACAAATTGTTCGCCTCAGGACATGAGATAACCGTAATATCCGAAAAAGAACTTTGTAATTTGTATGTGTCTTGCTTGCAAATCGGAAGAAAAAACAGTGACTCCTGAGAAGTGGATAAGCGGCTGAGACAATAGTCGATTCCACAGGCTAAGTGACAATATGAATAAATCGGCGTCTAGAAATAGAAGAGTGGAAAAGAAGAAAATCACTTGTTTTTCTCCCTGAAATAATAAGCCGAAACATCAGCTTACACCAAGGCGTTTAGTCACAAAATAATTTCTCTGTTTTCCTTTCTTTCTCAGTTCGCTGCCTTTGATGTCATGAGGTCACAAAAACGAGGAAATGTAAACCCACTGAGATAAGATTAGTAAAAAAAACTCAATGGTAATAGATACGAAGCGTATGCAATAATTGCGTCCGTCGTATTTTTTATTTTTTTGATTAAAATACCTCGTCGGCTCGTCGAAAAACATAATGGGCGGATTGTTCACTAGTTCGAGGGCGATCGACAGTCTTTTCTTTTGACCTCCGGATAAATTGGACGTCATAGTTTTCGAGTGTTCTTGTAGGCCCAAAGTCTCCAAAATTTCTTGAATCTGTCACAAAAAAAAAAAAAAACACACGTAATAGATGTGTGGAATGAAAGAGGGGAAAAATCTGTAGTAAAGACTAAATGTGAAAGTTTCTGTCTAGAGACATTACGTAACCTTTAAAAAAACACACAAATATTGAGGCTGGTATATTTAGTTTTGGTGACCGTCAAAATTGTTATTTGACGTCGAAAAGCGTGGGAAAGCCAAATGCAGGGGTTTATGCTAGTTCTAACTGTGATAATCTGTGAAACGGTTCCGGGTTTGACACATTATTGTCAGCCAACCACTGTGAAACAATAATGATTTTAACGAGCGTCCTATTTGATCTTACGTGGACTTGATTGGGTCACGGGGCCTCTATTGTAATTTTTCTACCGTTTGGAACAAAAATAATTGGCAATAGTTGGATTGACAATTAGCTCCAAGGAGAATTCTCTTAGCTCTAGAAATCAGGTCATAAGAGACAGAGTTACATCAACTCACAACTTGTTCTTTTTCGTCTTTTTTAATGCTTCTCCCCAATTTAAGAGCCGTAGCGACGTTCATCGCCTCTTGAACCGATAAATTTCCGTGCAATTGATTGTCCTGCATAATGTATGCCGACAACTTGGCAAATTGCGACAGATCCCTTTCCGTGCCATTGATTGTTATGGATCCTTCCATTCCGGATACCCTGCAGAAAAAAAAAAATATATAGTTATAGATGACGATGGGTGGTGGGGGTGTTGAAACACGTACTTGTATCCAGTGAGGATGTTGAGTAGCGTGGACTTTCCGGCCCCCGAGGGGCCCATAATTGCCGTGAGTTCGCCAGATTTGAGCCGACCACTGACGGATTTCAAAATAACTTTGGAACCTGTAATTTAATAACGAAAATGATTTTATTTACCGTCAAATTTAGTGTCAATCGTGCTAATGTGAATGTTTGTATAAAAACAGCCGTCAATTTCTAGCACGACAGAGTAATAAAACAAATCCTCCTTAACGACAATCACGTCATATATAAAATATTTTTTGGAAGAGGGAGGGGGTGCAATATATCAAGAGACCTCAGAAACGTGATTTTTTAATTTAAATAAGCAATTTAAGCCGTCAAGTCAAACGGAAATAATGAGTGTCAGGGGACGCTTATGGCCGTGAACTCACACAGGTGAGAGTGAGAGAGATAGACAAGGAGAAAGAAACGGCGAAAGATGGCGAAATTGCGCAATTAAAGTGGCGAACTCCTTTTTTTTTTCAAAGTTTCATCACAACTGGTTTTCGCTCTCTTGAAAAGGAAAAGGAAGGGACCTTTTCGAGATGAGTAGAGGCGAAAGCCTATCCTCTAGGAGAGGTTGTTGCACAAAAACAATTCCCCTTCTTTTCCCGATTACTTAATTCTTTTTAAACGAGCACCCCTTCCCCTCTCCTTAAGACTGCCTCACTACAACTAAACGTTAAGTACCCCCATCGAGTAGTTTTCTTTGAAGCAAAAATAGCGTTGAAGGTTCATTAAAAGACACAATATTAATTATTAACGTTAAATAGGAGAGAATAACTTTTGTTTTTGCAGAAGTACCCACACCCTTGAGTCATACGTGAAAAAAAAGGGTTAATATTCTCGGGGCAGAGAGACGGTACTTTGTCATTTTGGTCTGTTCAAGGGGAGGGGGGGGGGTATTTCTAGAAAAACGCTTTCCACCACTACCACTCTGCAATTATTTTTTTTTCGCCTTGCACAATACTTTCTCTTTGTTACTTTCATTTCTTCCCCACATACCCAAAAAATTTCTCTAAATAATGAAACACTTAAAGAGTGCAAACCTCTGGAGAAGTGTTGAAACTGGTACAAGGTTCAAGAAGATACCGTGGATACAAAGTGTAAACGATAAAATTTGAGATATAAAAATAACTACACGCGAACAACATTGTATTCAATTTGTAGCTAAGACGAGTGGCAAAACGTAAGAACAGATAAGACAAGTGGTAATTATTGTTTGGATATTTAGGCCCGTATGCTAAGTCTTTCCTCGAAATTTCCTCGACTCCAACCTTCCTCGCAAACTGTAGAATCACATGTTATTTTTATAATTTTTCCAGTTTGGGAGGGAGCTTTGAGGTTCAGGAAAATTCGAGGAACGACTTGGCATACGGGCCTTAAATTATTCTCTCCTATGGGTAGGCAGCTTTGACACAAATAACGGCCCTATAAGGACTAATTAACTTTTTCCCGATAGTTGGAATTCAATAATTGTGAAATCTGTGCGTGGCCTTCGTTAAGATTTTAATCTCTTTGTGTATAAAAAAAAAAAATCATTTCAGTTTTCATCAATGACCTTCGACTATAGCCTCATTCCTCGTTCATTTCCTCCTTTAAATTGATACTCTTCATCTTTTGGTATCCGGAATGTCCCAATTTTCATGAAAACTCCAGGGCTCTAAACCGCAAATTCTTTGTACGTTTCTTAAGGTTACTTCCTCGGAAGACAAACCGGTCGGACAAGGTCTATTTTTTGCTCAATGTTAGTACAACGCTAACTTTTAATTATTTGCCTGGAACGCGACAGTTAGAAAAACCGTATTGCCTTTGTTTTTTTTCAGGGCAATTTCGTACTTTTTTTGTGTTAAATATCCCTAGGGCACGGCTTCTTAAAGTGATTTCAGGAAGTGTGCTAAAATTTTTTTCTCTTGTAGCCCCCTCAGGGACGTATCATAATACTTGCATGCGAACTTGAAAAAAAAAAAGTTTGGGAAAAAACGGAACAAATGAACAATAATAATAATTCATTTAATCTTTGGAAAGATGAAGAAAACGAAAAATGATCTGGATAGAGGAAGAAAATGACTGCTCGATGCAAACAGAATTACAACGAAAGATCGAGAAAAACTGACAATGAATGGGGGGGAGGGGATCTAATGGCTTGTGACTGGATAATCGGCGTTATCCTTTCACAATCAACATGGTTGTCACGCGGATACCACCTGTGTTATTTCAATTTACACCCCTCCATACCTACTTGACCACCAGATCAGTCCTATGATTGAGGGAGCTGTTAACTAACTCCAATGTAGGGCTCAATAGGATGTCACTGGGGAGGGGAGAGGGGTGTCAAAAAACCCCCTCCCCCACGTCGAAATCTTTGGAATGGCCGCCACTGTCCTGGGATAAAAGAGTTCTTCTGGAGAGAAGAAACTTTTGGTTTCACCGGCCGAATAGGCGAACAGTCAAACGCCATCGACGCGAGGCATTGGCTAGGCTCAGTATTGTTGGTTTGTCAGTTTGGGGCAAAAAGTCATGTACATTACGAGATCAAGAAGCTACGAACCGATTAAAAAAGGCCCACGTATTCATCTCTGCCCCCCCCCCCTGGCTGAATTCTTGTAATTCATTGTATTCTCCTTTATTTTTCTTTGGAACTTTAATGACAACTATTTATTATAAGCATTTATTGATGCATTTCGGGTCCAAACAGTACAGGGTCTCTTGTGCCCCTAAACAACCCTCAGTTGTTTTGTAAGCAGACGCAAGGTGTTGAACATGAGGCCCAATTGCATCCAAAAAATGCTTAAATGCTTATAAACGGTTGTAATTAGTTCCAAAGAAGAAGGAGAAAATATGATCAGTTTCTCGAGTGTAAATTCACATTCGGCGGGGAGGGGGGGGGTTGAGAATGGATGAAGGCCGTGGTGGCGTGGGACACTGCGTGAAAGTGATGGATAGGGCCGAAAGGGGACCTCCCCCTCCCCCCGAAACAGTCTCTTGATCTCGAGATTGTCAATTCTTGGCGGATCAGGATGACTGTAGGAAAGGACTCGAGGGCTCGAGGGTCTGATATCAGTGTGAGTGGTGGATATAATTTGGGCGTTCACCTGAAATGGATGCTTTGTCAGCATCCTTGGGTTCTGTACGGGGCTTTAGCATGGCGGAGATTCGCGGAACACGCTCACAGGACGGGCAGGGATTTTCTAAATAGGACCCAAAAGTTGGCCAGTTGGACTACTCTTCGTCCCAGCAGAACAACTCCGACGGCAGCGATATTGTTCCACACGAGACAACTATCCCCAAATTCGCGAGACGTTCCTAACAGTTTTTACAACGAAGTTCAGCCTATTTTAGAAAATTAAGAATGAGGTCGATTTGGATCCAACCACATTAGACGGTCGAGGTTTCTAGGGTCCTCTATTTCTCGAAGCGATGTCGAACCTCCTTCCCCCTTTGGTATTTTCACAGCATGTAACCTTTATTTAAGGCTAAAATTACTGAATTGAATAGCCAATTATTTAACAGATCGCCCAATAAACATACTTCTCCGTCTCCCCTTGCATAAAAAAGACGTCACAAGTATGACGACATTGACAGACAAATTCGACATTTGACCCTTCGCACATTCTGTGCGGGCAATTTCTTTGTTTAACATACGACTGCTAGGACCTCCTTTTTCACACTAGGAAATCCCGAAATCCCATTCGAAGCAAGGAATTGCTTACGTCAGTGTCGGCTAAGGATTTCTAGCTACGCGTTGTCTGCGGTCGAAGGTGTTGAGAAGGGAGAGATGTAAATATATGACAGCCAATTTAAGCCAAGAATAAACTTTTAAAACGTCTTAAATTGCTATAAACATGACTTGTAATCGTTAAAAACCTTCAGTAAAAAACTTTTTTTTCGAACAACAGATAATTGAACACAATGACATCATTAAAAACCCTCTAAATCGTTTCGTTCATTAGTCACAATGAATTTCCTCTCAGTTGAAACCCTGACTAATGTGTTTTTCAATCGCTAAATTGCGGCACAAAAAAGGTCAGTATACTTTGAAACCTGGTTTGCACGAAGAAAATTATTACATTTAGATAAATAAATTAAAGAGAACAGGATGCAGAAAAGGCATGGGATTATGATTGAAATAGCTCAATGCTTAATAACAGGATGAATTCTCAAGGACAAAGCTGACTATTAATTAGACATCGTACATCCCCATAGAACTTTTCCCCATAAATATCATGAAATTTTTTTCAATATCCTACACTCTTCTTACAGAATGACCCTATTATAATTCGCTGACTCAAAGTAGAGAAAAATGTCGCTAATTTAGTGGGGGGGGCATCCCCCCCGCCATCTATCTCAACCATTTTATTACAATTTAAAAATCGTCCTTGGGAAATAATCTAAAGACTACAATTTTTTTTTCCTCTCCCGCTAGCTGAAGTCCTTCTAAAGTTGTCAAACAACGCGCGGGTTTTGTCTCCCTCGCGTTGAATAAATTATATTCACGCGATACGTGCGCTCAAAGTCGTCGTCATGTTGTGGGGCTAATTATTAATTAATCATTCCAGGCAAAAACTTTTTTATTTTTTCAAAACGGTTTGAATCAGCTGTATCCTCTTTTGTTTTAGGGGCAAGTGGCGGGGCGGGGGAACCGGAAGGATTCGAAGGATAACGAGTGCGCTAAGGAAATCAGAGTAGGTACATATCACCGGTCATACGTACCTATCCTGGTACCCGACCGGGCATTGTAGAAGAAAGGAAGTTGCACCTTTCTTCAGTTTTGGCCGTTACTGAAGTGGTACGGGGGGGGGGTGTACATTTTTTTTACCATGCGTTTCGTCATCAATTAGAAGGAGGTAACCCCTCTCAATCACCCCCCTCTCCAGTAATTAATCGATCGTCGTCGAACCTCAGTAATACTAATTACATTCAGCCTGAAGGAAGGCTGAAAACGTCTTGTCTGAATGAAAGAAGGTCGCCGAGGTGGTGTTGATGTATTAAAATGTCCCGAGTCATTTCCTCTTTTTGACTTCAAGGATCGTATAACTTCTTCCACTTTCCCTTAAACAGTCGTTAAAAACTTGATTCGGCAGCGAAACTTTCCTTAACACCACCAAGTTGAGAGAGGTAGACCGTACACCTCTGGGTGAATAGTACGTGTAAATAACAATTGGTGACATTTCTTCCGCTATAAGAAGAGGACTTCCAACCTTTTTGTGCAATGCTTGGAAATTACATAAACACCGTCGTTCAGTTCACGTAATACGTGAACCTCGTCAAGGAATGAACGGGAGGGGTTCAATCTGGTTTACTATGTTATGTTTTGTTTCTTCTAACTTGGAAACACGAGTCACGCACTGATTCTTCACGAGCATCATAGTACAAAAAAAATTGAACATCCTTAAACTGAATAATCTTTTGGTAAAAACGGGGCTGAGCCCTTGACCCAAGAAAGGACTTTTTTTTTATTAATTAAAAAAAAAAACAAACCAACAAAGAATATTCCCCCCCCCCCACCATATCAATCGCCCTAACACGCAAATCACGCGCGAGGGACAACAAAGGTTGAGTATAATAGGCTCAAAATTAGTGTCAACGAAAAAATTAAGACGTAAATTCCCTCGAGGGGAGCTGTCTTCAGTCACGTGATAGCAATTTTCTAAGAGCCAGACAATTTACAAGAAAAAAGTGTTCAAGGCTTTATGAAATCAAGCAGTTCTTTGGCGTTCTGTGAGAACATTCTTTACTTTGAAATCTTTGTAAATTGATCTTTTCCTCAATTTTTTTTTTTTTTTTCAAAAGTAGGTACTTCACTTAATAATTTCTGCGTACATGCTTTGTGTGCATGGAAATAACAATTACAGGAACACAATCCTAGATTCCCCCCACCCCAACACCGTAGAAGAAACTGGACGGATATTTACTAATCATATTATTTTAGGGTAGTAATTAGCGTCCCTATAGAAGGAAATTACTTCTCAACTAGCATTACAGTTATTTAAACAAGGATAAGAGGTCTAAACTGGGTGAAATCGCTGACAGTCAAACTAGATAACAAAACCCTAAATTTCTCGGCAGCAAACGCACGTGGAAAACCTAATTGCTCCCCTTTACACTCCTCGGGAAGCACAGATGAAGAAATGTACTGTTTATTATAAGCTCACCTGATTTAGTCCCTTCCTTAACGGTGTACGTTAGATCCGTAAAAGCGATATCGACCGGCGGTCGTTTTGGAAGATGAGTCAATGATTTTGGCTGCGCTGGCACTATGGTCACCTTCATGGATGAATTCCTGCGACCAACAAGAGCCGTGTCAGAGCCTTCCGTGATTTTCATTTTGTTTTGAGGGGGCTCGGAAATAATTTTAGTTTCGTCTAATCGATTAGAACACTCTCACTCTCGTTCACGCACTCACTTAACCGAAAAATAAATAAATTATGCAAACAATTATGAAACCATTAAAAATTGAATGATGAGAAGGGGGGAGGGGGTTTTTTTGCTCGTGCCGGGAAGGCACTCTAAACACAACTGACGGAGTTCTGTCACTGTGGGATTCGGAGAAGGAGCTCCAAAGAAGCGGGGGTAAATAATAATTTCCCCTACTTAACCCGTTCTACCTTGAATTATAAACAAATCAGTTATACACCCCTTCCTTTAAATAAGCGACCGAAAAAAAAAAGATTTTGTCATGAGCCTAAGCTTATTCGATTAAACATTCAAAATAGAAGCGAAAAAATATTAAATTTTGTGGGTTGAGAATTAATATATTTTGTTGAGAGCGCTTCATCTCCAATCTATTGTAGCAAGTTACTCCGTCCAGAAATGGGGAACTTGCAAATTTTGCAGATATTAAAGATATTTCGCTCTTCCACAAGTCTATTGCTCACATCAAACTTTGAAATCAATCAAGGATTCTTTTTTAGCGAATTTTTGAAAATTCTGAGTGGGGGTTCGATTACCAAAATCAGCTCGCTGGTCAAAACTTATTTATTGAAGTGGATGGTGTGGGGAATAGGGGGTTAGATTGGGGGTTAGACGCGTTTACTGGGGGGAAAAATTTTCATGTTATTTGTAAACAAACAATTTTAGACTTCCCTCAAATGCTTCACGAGTAAGCATTGACGTCATTTCCCATCGCACCATCCATCCCCTTTGTTTGGGGAATGAAGAAGTTTGGGACTTTTTTAAAAATCTTAAAACGCACCAATCGGGTTGCAACTTCCGTTGTTATCCTTCAGTTCACGGGTTAAATCACCGGTACATGCTTTTCTCCTCAATCTGAGATTCATTCAAGTTCCCCATTGGTAATTCAAAACTGACTAATCCTCTGTATGCTTCGAAAGGCGACTATTCGGCCATAAAACTGGAAGAAAAGTTTCTAAAAAGACATACGGCATACGTTATAGCGATTTCCATTCAACACACTACACAAGTGTAGTGCAGCGTCCTCTCCATAAACATATGTTTCAATTCAGAGAGGATGGATGGGAAAACTTACACCACACGAATGTATTGCATTGAATGGAAAGCACCATTAATTTAGCTAAAGAACTATGTTAAGATAGCTTCTGCAATCATTGCAGCCTTAACAATGTTGGAATCTGACCCCCCCCCCCCCCCGCCCAGGAGGAAAGTATCTTTAGGGCAATTGACGAAAAAAAACCTATCCACTTTTCTCGTATAATTTTGGTTAACGAAGGGCTAACCATTACTTGGGGCGCTCCAGAGTGATCAAGTGCCATAGAGTGACCGACTCGAAGCGTAAATGCTCTCTCCAAACGATGAGTTACGAAGGGTGATGTATGACTGAATCCGTTACGAATGTTGGAGGGGGGGGGGGTTTGAAAACGATGGAGTAGCAAGCATGAGACCCACATACTAAGAGATGTGAAATCCTCTGGCACCAGCGGTTCCACGCTTACATGGTTGAAAACAATTTCGTCCGGTTTCTGGGCAAGGGGGTGCGACCTATACGACGGCCGCCGAGCGGCGCTTTGTATTTTGCAAGAAGCAGCGGACGATATATTTAAATTTGTTGAATTTGAGTCCGAAAATCCTCTACTTTGCCACACTAGAAATCGGACGCGGCTTTGTCCAATTATTTTTAACGTTCCCCATTTCTGCCCAAATAGCCCAGGGGTGAACGTGAACGGGGGCTCACCCGTTCAAAGGGCTTCGATTTGAGCCTGAAACGCGGTTCATATAAGTCTCTCGGACAATCCAAAATTGAGGAAAAACGTACCTAAGATGTCCCGTCAGCACCCCTCAAGTGGTTCATAGTGAGCTTTTCATGGTTGGCCCAACTTCCGCGACTCCAAAACGGCCCCTAGCGAGGTCACCGCGAGTTTCGAGTGATTTTTTTTTTTTTACTTCGAGCCTGCCGGTTGCGTGGCCGCTGGGAAATTCTTGCGGCTCCAGCAAACTTTCGCAAGCGATCAAATCAAGATTTTCGGATTACCCGAGTCGATACAGTCGAATTTTAGCTAGTGGAGCGGTGAGCCGGTAAAAAATTGTTGAAACGGACGAAGTGTTGATGGACGGTTTTGATGGCCATCATGTTTGATATAATACAGCAAACATTGAGTCATATGCATAAAAAAGAGCATGCCCTTTATTTCAATTATGCTCATCTGTTTATGAATGAAAATGACGAATTTTATTCATAATTGATGGCCATATGCCTGAAAAAATTCAAGCATAATTTCAGCACCGTGAAATTACAAGGTAAAAGTTCAAGCCGAATTTAAAATGACTTCTGGGATGAAATTTGCAAAAAAAGGATAACTACTGCATATGCGGAATTTTCTGAAGATTAAAACGAGTCCTTAAAAATCAGGATTGGTGCAGAAATAAGGCGAAAAAATGTATTAGACTAGTAGGCGAGGGTTGATTGGAGGGGGGTCGAGGAATCACCCGTGCAACTCCCCCTTAAACCACGATCAACAACTAATCAACTTTAAACGAGATCAATTTTTGTTGGTGAAAATGGGCCTCAATCACTCATTAGAACTGAAAGTAATTTAGATGACAGCACGGGCAGTTTTTACCTCAGAAGCTGATAACTGCTGAAATGCAATAGGCCATAAAATCCATTAGACCACGGCTGTTTGGTCAAAAAAGTTACAGTAAATCACTCCCGTTCCCTAAAAATTCAATTCGAAACTGTTGACTGATTTAGCTGACTCTCCAATTAATCCTAAAAACTGACTTTTCGGTCCAAAAAACTCGAAATTCAGGACCGATAAGTGATAAAAGTACTTGAGGCTCACACCCATAGCCTAGCTAAGACCGATACGCCTCTAAAGCAATTAGTTTATTTTCGGATTCGAAAGACCTAGTGCGGATACAGGCTGACCTCCTCCATGGCAGACTCAGAGGTCTTCGGCGTACGGAAACCCATCAATCCGACAATACGGAATCAAACACAGTGAGTTTTGATCCCCGAAAAATAAGTTTCTGGGATATAATTGGCCGTTTCCCGGATGATAGCTGAAGCAAAAATGTCAGCTTTAGAATGCTTTTTCATGAAGGACATCAACCGCTCGGTTCCTTTCAAGTAGCATCTGACAACTTTGCAGCCAGCCATCTCCACGCAACTTCTTATCGCTATTTCTTATTCAGGCTGAGGAAAAATCATGTTTTGCCCTTATTACTTTAGTAATTCTTCGGGTACCCCCAGAATTTTGCTTTCTGTTAATGGTGGACAAATTTATTTGCCCGTCTTGGCCATGGAATTGACCGACCTCTCTCTCCCCTCATCTGTGTCTGAGAGCTCGAGCGTAAAGCGTATAAGAACAATGTATTCCAATACCCGTCTGTCGTAGTATTCTGTGGATCTTGTAGTCAGGCCCTCCCTCTTCCTCATCAGGGATGATTTATGATTCCGCGCATAGCATCCAGAGGACAATGACTTGCTTGATTCCTGGGAGGTGCCAGGCCCAAACTCCTCGTCATGATCAGGTGAGGATGGTTGTGGAATTTTCACAGAACGCCCCCCCCCCCCTACAGTGTTCAAGCCAGTGGCATCAAGTTTAAGGCGTTGACTCTGTATTGTAGGAGAGCACCCATTAACGATCGTACAACGACGCGTGAAGAAAACTTTGTACATTTCACGATCAATTAGGAAGAGTTTTTCTTATTCGGTAGCAGCTTCATTCATTCAATGGAATATATCTCGGTCCCACTAATTAATGTAATAAATGGTTCTCGTCTGTTGAAACAGCTATTTTTTCAATGATATATTCCAGAAGAACGTCACACCTAAATCACGACTTACACAGATAAATTCATTATTTGTATAAAGAGTTTCAAAATAAATTATCGGTAATCTCATGGAAAGCATTCGTCCCGTTCTCACTTCCAACCACACGCTATGAAATTTAAACTCACTTGTTGTTATTGTTAACAATTATGACGTTCTTTTCCATTTTTGTGGGAATGCGAAGATTCAGATTATCATAATTTGTAGGAGAACAAAGAGTGTCAAACTTTAGCGGATCATAAATTATAGAAAAAACTTCGTATTAAACGCTACGAACATAGAGAAGCAAGAACTGATAAATAAGAAGAAGAAACAAACATAACAGGTTGAATGGCTTGCGATTGGTTGGTGACCTTGCTTTAAAGAGGCCAGCACTTGACTGGAGGGCTCATTCAAACTGCGTTGATTCCCGAAGAAATAATTTAATTTTTACAACACATTTACATTGGGTACAACTTTTTCGATGAGTTAGAATATTGGACAGACAAATACTTGAACAAATAAATAAGTTAGTTCCATGGATAACTTAAATTAAGAAGTCTCTCCTATTTTTTTTTTTTTTTTTTTTTTGTGGGAAATCATGAGCCACGCTATCACAGGGTTTTGGCACTTTTCTGCCCCGTACCATCGACTTTTTTTTTTTTAAACTAGGAAAACCGGAGTTACAATCCCCAAAAACAGCCCTAAGGGAGTGCTACCGTTCGACGGTAGTTAATACAGACAAATAAATGCACTTAGTTGCTGTTAGAATGAAAAGGTTTATCTAATTGGGGAAAAAATGGACATTAATAATTAGAACTCTACTTTTACGACGTCATCCACCTCAGAAATTGTACGACTCTCAGAAAATTGATTAACGGATGAATGTATACATTGTCGTAGGATTTCGGTTGGGGAAAATCAATCTCCCTTGGGTAGGTGACTAGTTTCGACGGAGAACACTGACTGAAGAAATCGGAGTTGTTGTTGTCCAACCAACCTCGGGGTAGATCCCACTTGGATCGCACTTTTGTACCATCACAGTCGGTCAGTTCGAGCTTTTTCGAAAAGCACAGGTGTATTTCGAGCAAATAAGACGCTTTTGTGATCTGTGAGAGAAAAACATAAGTTCGTTATTAACATTTTTTTTTTAAAACAAAAAAGTTCAATTTTACCAACCGAGTCTGTAAAACAAGTAATGTGGGGGTTTTTTCCAGTAACATTTTTGACTCCGGACCAAACTTCGGTAATATTATAAGCTGTACCGGGCGAGATATTGGCACGTTTTAATATACTGGTCATGTTGTATTTGCCGTACCAGTCAATGCCCTTAAAATGGAGCCATTGGTAATAATAAAAAATGCGAGTCAAAACAGCGTGGTAATTGTCAAACCTGGTAGAAATAGTCGAACTCCGTGCTCAATGCGGGTAGAACGGCTGCACAAGTTCCGTGTTTGTCCCATTCATGCGACCAGAACATGTAGTGCTTTTTGTGTTTTTCGACGTTCATCCACACCTTGTTCAATTGATCCTCGATGCCGTACAGAGCTTCGGGCGAGAATGAACGCGACGGGTCGCAAAAACTGGGTCCAATCGTTCCCAGTTTTGTTGGCCTGAAGAGAATAAAAAGAGAAAAACTTAGTGAGATTCGGACAAAACACCAGTTTTCTATTTCCCAAACGAGAAAAAAATAAATGTCCTAGTGGCACTTTCTTCCTTAGAAAGTCAGTGTCTTTCTAAGGTAGAAAGTTAGTGCCCAAGTTTTTAGCTGTAGAGGCGATTTTTTGGGCGTTACAATAACTTGGGAGCTTTTTGACCGTGTGCCATTTCGGGTAGGGATTTGATTCGGGCTAGGAGAAAGCCTTGTGGTCAGGGTTGACACAGAATGAATCGCACGGAATTTCCTGACTTTTCCCGGTTTTCACAGACCAATTTAGTGGAATTCCCTGACCGAATTCGGGTAACATTGGAGGAAAACAGTAAACGAAATTGAAAGCTTGATTCTTTATGACGAGAGAGTGATACAAATTAGATAAGTAGCCGTAGTTGCCTACGTTGTCAGACATACCTTGTCCAAGACAAACCAAGACAAACCGGTTTCGCCTGTTCGGCATCTTCAGTGTTTGAACCGGTTTGTCTTGGACACACTTCAACAAGGTATGACTGACAACGTAGGCAACTACGGCTACTTATCTAATTTGTATTATTGTACACCTTGTATATGTAACGATGTTACCAATCCGAACAAGAGAGTGACTTGAGAACGCATCACACGCTGCGAAGAATATTGGTATTATAACTCAAGAAATCGAGAACGAAAGAGAACATCGAACAGGTGATGACGGGTAGAAGAGCACACTTTTGCTCAATTTATTTCTTCGTTTAACCACCAAATGAGGGGCGTAGCCAGCCCTCAAACTAGGGGTGAGCAGCTTCACCGGCAAAAATGTCAGATGCACCAATCGCCTTTTTGCAGGCTTATATTAGATTGATAGAGAGCTAGATGGATGGATAGATGGATAAATAGATAGATGGATTACATTGATGGATAGATGAATAGATAGATAGATAGTTGGATGAATAGATAGATAGATATACAGGGTGATTCAGGAGGAGATGCATATACTGAAGTATGTTGTAGTGCTAAGTATAGGGCATAGGGTCGCAAATGCCTTCCTTCTGAGATACACGTACAGTTGTGTTTTTTCAGCTACTTCCTACTTTTTCTCCAAAAACTCGATTTCATAGCCGAACCACTAGGCTTAGAAAAACCTGTTTACGTTTTTGAAAAGAGCACAAAATTTCACTTCAGAAAACAGTGCTCTGCATCGCTGTAAATGTTCCTCAGTAATTTTTATGATTTTTCAAAAATGACGGAAGTAACTTTTTTGAAATTTCTCCTATAATTCAGCGACTGTTTTTTTTGCCAAATTTACAATGCTTCCAAAATGGTCCCAATATCAGAAAAACATGCCCGTTTTGTGAGCTTTCCAATGACCTCTCAAAATTGAAGTTGGTCCTATTTTGAGAGAGATTTCACACATAAAATCCGATAAAACAATGTGTGAAAGAGAAAAATCAGTAAGTTTGTTCCGGTAAAAAAATTGTCTTTATGTACTTCAAACGTACCATTGTGCCTTACGAAAGGCAAATATTGCTTGGAATTCAGTCCGTAAATGTCACTTTAACGCAAAAAACGACGAATTGCCCCCCTCCCCCAACTCATTTCGGCTCCGAGAAAGATGGTGGGGGGGGGCTGGTTTTTAATTTATTGCGCTAAAGTGATATTATCGGATTAATACCAAGCAATAATTGCTTCCGTAAGGCACAATAGTACTTTTAAGGGGACTTTTTTACTGGGCGAAACTTACTGATTTTTCTCTTTTACACATTGTTTTATCGGATTTCATGTGTGAAATCTCTCAAAATTGGACCAACTTCAATTTTGAGGAGGTCATTGGAAAGCTCACAAAACGGGCATGTTTTTTCTGATATTGGGACCATACTGGAAGCATTGTAAATTTGGCAGAAAACATTCGCTGAATTGTAGGAGAAATTTCAAAAAAGTAACTTTCGTCATTTTTGAAAAATCATAAAAAATACTGAGGAACGTTTACAGCGATGCAGAGCACTGTTTTCTGAAGTGAAAGTTTGTGCTCTTTTCAAAAACGTCAACAGTTTTTTTCTTAGCCCAGCGGTTCGGCCGTGAAATCGAGTTTTTGGAGAAAACATAGGCAGTCACTGAAAAAATACAATTGTACGTGAGTCTCAGAAGGAAAGCATTTGCGACCCTATGCTCTTAGGGTGATTTTGGTCGCAAATTCTTAGTACTACAACGTACTTCAGTATATGCATCTCCTCCTGAATTACCCTGTATAGTAGATAGTTGGATAAATAGATAGATACATAAATGTATGGATAGAATAATAAATAGATGGATCGATGGATGAATATATTGGATGGATAGATAGATTAGATAGCTGGGGATCCAAAGCTGGAAATCGTCAATTCATGGTCATCACTCATCAGAAACTGAATTGGCATCGAAACGTTACTCACTATCCGTCAAAAACTAAATCTCTGCTGGAAAACAAAAGTTTTTAGCCTTCTATTCAGGATTCTCTGTCCTATAACTGACTTTTTCTCCCAAAAAAGTGATACTTTTGGAGCTAAACTTCAAATTTTGGGCCCCTGAGACGGTAAAACACAGTAATTTAGCCCGTAAAACTGTACCCTTCCATCGTCAACACGAATAGTTGATCTGCAAGAACTCACAAAGGCCTATGTAAATGCCAAATTACAGTCCTCGCAACAAGCGCGTCAGACAGAGACTGACAAAGCTAGCATCGCCCCTCCCATGTCTTCCTGGTGCAGGGGGCTAAAAACACCTGAAGTCCCCCCCCCCTGTCATGTCATAGTACAGCAAAGTTGAATTTCTAACAGGTAAACCCGTGAAATTATCATTTTGAAAAGCAAAAGCTCGCGGAAACCAAATACTGAAAAAAAAAAATGTTTTTTAATGAGCATAATCTGAGCATCCCAACAAAATTGGGTTTTGCGTAAGCCAAAACCCACGAAAGTCCAGGTTTTAAGTGAGCAAATGACCGCGAAAATGGTTCGCTCTACAGCGAGAAAAACCTGGAAAATTGGCGTTTTAGTGAGCCAGAATGGCTAAGACAAAATGGTTTACAAGTGCGCAACATCCGCATACCTAATTGTAACGTCTTTGTGAGAGGGAACGCCGCAAAACTGGATTTTCTGCCACGAAAATAAGCCGGCAATATAAGGGACAATCAAACCCCATCAGACGGATTTCTGCAAACCGTCCTCTCATGAAAAAGGCATGATTGACCGCAGATTAGAGAAAGTTAGCTACGCTGTTTATTGGCTCTTGTGTTGATGGCGGTGTTGTGTGGGGGGGGGGGGTTACTCATAACTCCCTTGAGGAGCATGGCCAGTAGATTGACTGTTTCCAGGCTTCTGTGGACGCTTTGGTATCACAGTGCGGGGTTGAATTAGTAGTAACGCAGAGGGGGGGGGAGGTCGGAACTCAGTAAGATAGCGCCCCTAGACTAGTACTAGACAGTGAGAAGGCACCCCCTATTCACTACAATGAGCTTTTATTGCTGCACCACTTTAAAAAGTAGAGAAAACAGACTTTTACCAGGGGTGGGGGGCTTGACATGATACCCACTCCCCAACGTCAACAAAGTCAACCACCACGAACTTAGGGGAACTTCTCTGTTGGGCCCGTTACTCCTTGTCGGCTTCAACCGACTCTGTTTAGCGGAGCCAAACAGCTATTCTCGACTTTATAAAGGCAAAAAAGTCTGCATAGGCCTTGTTTGTGGTTCTATCCCTATCATCTGGATTCAGGGTAAAACGGCCCTTGAGCGTACCACCGTGTCGATCCTGATTAGCCACGGCTCGTTCAACGCTAAGCTTGGATGTTTATTTCATTTTTTTGAGCACGAATGAGCCCCCCCCCCCAACTTGCACTTGAAGCGAGGATGAGAAAACCACTGGCCACGGCTAAAAGGTTAAAGAGCTGAGTAACAGGGTCGTAGGCCAGTTAAAGCCACATAATGTATGTCTCATGCTAAGAATATCACCGTGCTAAAAACATTCAAATTTGGATCATTTTCCCCGTCATGCAGATCTTAAGCAAGATCTACATGACTGGTCTCTAAACACCCAAGAAACCGTCAGTTATTAATCCCCCCCCCCCGCCATCAAATGTTTTTGGTGGACGGCGGGCGGGGAAAGATCACAACACGTTCCCACTGTCGTCAAGCGTCTACTCACCATATGCCGTGAATGGTCCAGTCCGATACATTTCCCTTAATCAAACAAGTGTTCCCCTTAGTTTTCTCCGTCCACGACCGACACACACTGTTGGGCCAATTCTGCGAGAATATCAACAGGTCCCATTCATTGCTTTTAGGTCGTCTCGTGACAATTCTGTGAACGCTTAACGATTAATTAGGTTTATTTTGTATTTGAATTGGGTGAAGGGCAATGGGGGGGGGGGGCAAAACACCCATGAGCTTACCTATTCGTCAGGCTACATGACGTGAATATAAAAAGAGCTATCGCCAAAATTAGCGTGGATGGACTAATATTTCTGTGACTTGCAGGAGGCATTTAACTATAAAAAACGAACAAACAAAAATATTTCATTGTAGGACAAAAAAACGCTTCTGAACGCTATTAAAAGATAGTTACCAGAATTGAGTGGCATATAGAGGAAACGAGTTTAAAACGGTCGACGTGTGAGAAGAAGATAGAGTTGCGTTTTCGTAATAATTACAAATTGGCAGTAAATTAAACAAAACAAAAAATTGTTTTTAGTAGAAGAAAAACAGCTGTCTTCAGTCCTGTCATTGAGGAACAAGAACGTAATTTGCAAGGAGGTGTGTGACGTCACGCGCATGGTTTTTGTGAATTTAGCGTAAGGTTCTTCGGTGAGGTTTCTCGTAGGAGTGGTGGTAGCGAAAGCTCAATTTTCCCTGGTTTTCTTTCATTCGGAGTCGTATTGAGTGCTCTTGAGGTGAGTTTTTTAATTCAATTATTTTCCTCAAATTTTTTGAATAATATTGCCTTGCCTTTATAATTCCATTCTAAATTGGGATAAACGATGTCGAGGCGATTATTACTGCTTTATTGGTCTTCATGCATGTAGAACACGCTGGTCGCACTCGTACCTCGTAGTAAACACTACTTTGTTGCTCTTGATGACTCCTTTAAACTATTTTTGTCGAATTAATCGTTGTAATTGCTGTCTAATTGGAAGGCATCACTCAATTCAAGTGCCTCGTATTTTCCGTACAGTAAAAACATCATGCTCATTTAGAGGTTATGCACTTGGGGCTATTCGATTTGACTAACAAACTAACATTCCAAGAAATAGCGCTTCCTGTTCAGGGGTAAATAAAAATTGATTTGAAAAAAATTTTCTTTGTAAGGCTATATAAATTTTGTATTTTGGCATCAAAAGTCTGTTGTTCAGTTCGTAGGACCCTCTCCACGTGTCCCACGTCCCCTCCCCGCCCCTCTTCAACGCCTTGTTTCAATCACATGACTCAAAATATGGTTTTATCATTTTGTTGAAAATTTATTGGTTTCATTAATTCTTTTTGTACAGTGCACATCGGAGCAGTATGCAGATTTTCGTTAAAACCCTTACGGGTAAGACGATTACCCTTGAGGTAGAGCCATCGGACACGATCGAGAATGTCAAGGCTAAAATTCAGGACAAAGAGGGTATCCCTCCTGATCAGCAGAGGTTGATCTTCGCTGGTAAACAACTCGAAGACGGCCGTACTCTTTCCGATTACAACATCCAGAAAGGTTTGTTATAATAGGTCGTTTATTTGGGTGGTGGATAAAGACGTGATGATAACTCATTCGCTCATTGCTGACAAATTTATGATTTGTTTTGAGTTTCGATTGGTCTAACTGACGATTTATACAGTTAGAATGCCCTTTGTCCATGGATTTTCTCACCCCAAACCTCATGCGCTGTTTTTATTCTATTGTAGAGTCCACCCTCCATCTTGTTCTCCGTCTTCGTGGCGGTGTCATCGAGCCCACTCTTAAACTTCTCGCCCAGAAGTACAACTGCGACAAAATGATTTGCCGTAAGTGCTACGCTCGCCTTCACCCGAGAGCGACCAATTGTCGTAAGAAGAAGTGTGGCCACACCAACAATCTCCGCCCCAAGAAGAAGTTGAAGTAGACCCTTTTTTTTCACCCTTTTTTTTTTTGTTGCGGAGATGAGGATGAGGGGTCGGTGGCACTAACATTCACAGCCAACACTCAAGTAAATTTCACCACCGACTCATCGAGGACATAAATATACAAATCATTCAATAAAAATTTAATGGTTTGCAGAGGAACGTTTTCATTCTTACGATAGCGTCCTTTTGCCTAGGCTGTCTTTTTTCTCTGTATTCCACTCGAATAAACTGTTTCGCGCTTATAAAGCTTATAAGTGTTGAACAACTTTTTCTCCCTATCGTAATTGTGTTAGGATATGTTTATATAGGAGCGGTGAGTAAAGAAAAGAGCTACGAGGAAAGTCCCTCTAGGCTGTTCAGGTGATAGGGTGACGCAGCTTCGACACAAACATTTCCACAGGAAACCAATATGAAACTTTTTTCTGCTATGCTCCCCTCGCAGCTCTCCTCTTTAAACATACCCTTAATGGCTCGGGGGGAGGGGAGGCAAAGGCTCGTCTACACGTTGTTTGGGTGGAAAGGTCTTTACATAGGATTGGGCTATTCTGTGAGCAGGCCTTCAGATTAAATTGTGTTATTTATTTTGGCCCAGAAGCTTATGTGAATGGGCTGGAACGACTGGTTTCAGAAGGTTTCCTACTTTGGCTTTAATCGAAAGAAGCTTGGGAGGCACACACTCCAGGTTGAACAGTGAGGGAATCTGGGTTCTCCTAACATGCGGGCCAAACCAAGTGAATTTTGCGGACGAACCCATTCGCGTTGAACTGCTTCTCTATTCTGTATTTGGACTCTGCTTCTGTGGTAGTACAACCAATCAAAATTTGGCTACGATCCGGTAATTTTCTGACCTCCTCCCCCGTTCTGGGCCGTGTCGAATTCTGCGGACCAGCCCATAACTCGCGCTAGAGTTCTCAGACCGAGTAAAGGTCTATTCACACACATCAGTGCCGTGAACGGGACGTAAAATATTATTCTCATATGGGAATTGAGAGGCTCGTTTACACATATCCGGCACGTTTCAGGGACGACTCTTCAATTTCCATTGAGAATAATATTTTATTTGCCCGACGGGGCACATCCCGTTCATGGCACTGATGTGTGTGAATCGACCTTAAAGCCGCCTTTTCATGCAAACTTTAAAAATCTCAGATGTAAGGACGCCTTAATATCCCCCCTGCCACTGGTGCCTGCCGGAAGCTTGACTCGAAATTCAAGCTAAACGCTTATATTCCTGCCTTCCCACCACCCTACTATGGTTGATGAAGAGGCAACTTGACGTTTATTTTGACCGGAGCCAGCTTTTAGTACGAGCTCAATGCTCCAGACCAGATTATGACTTCCAGCTGTTGCACCAGTACGACGTAGTCGAGACAGCACTGAGAAGTCCAAGGATGATCCTCGATGCTGGCTGGCCTGTTCACACAGGAGTCAAGAAAATTGCGAAACTCTCCCTTTTTTGGCACTGGGGAACGCTGTAGCGTACCGCTGCAGTCGCGATAGAGGGGGCCCACGAAAAGCTTAAAGGTCGGAAAAATTAGAATTTTTAGGTTCCACGTTCATGGATATAGGTACGTGCGAAACACATCGGTCAGCAATTTGGCTCTTTTCGACGATTTCGAGTCCACGTGAGCTGGAGAATAAATTTTGCTGGTGATCAGAAAATAGTGTGGGTGAATATCCAATGATGAACCACAAAAGCGCTATTCTGATGGCTCAAATTGAGCAAATTCGCGCCTTATTCTAGAGGTTAATTTTGTGGTTATAATCGAGAAAATATAATACGCTGATCCCCATCAAGTTTCTTAAGGTCCTTATTGAGCGGATAAAATTGAGAAAGCGCTCTAATTTGCCGATCTCGCAAGAAAAGCGCTAATATTCGTGGCTAAACGTGCGAAAAAGCGCTCATTCGTGGCTTTTCTATGCAACAAATCGCTAATTCCCGGTGCATAAAGAGGCAAATGTAAAAAAAAAAACGCAATATGCAATTTTTGAGCCAAGCCCACGGCTAAAATTAGAGAAATGCGCTAATCGAGGCTATACAAGTGGAAAAAAATCGGGGCTAAAATTGAAAAAAATCGCTTAATTTATCGATGAAATTGAAAAAAAACACTAATTCGCGGCCAAAGTTGAGAAAACGTCAATCCGTAGCTTCAGAAGGATATTTCGAGAAAAAGTGCTAATCGATAGCTAAAATTGAAAAAATTGCTTAAGTGTAAAAAAAAAAATCACCAAAACCACGCTAATTCACGACTAATATTGAGAAAATCAATAATTTTTAACGCGGCTAAAATTAAGAAAAACTTTAATTATAAGCTCAAATAGAGAAAAAATGCTAATTCACAGCTGAAAATGGCGGAAAACGCCAAATTGTGGCGAAAATTGAGAAAACGGGCTAATACCCTGCGAAAATGGGGGGAAAAAAACCGCTATATGTATATTCGAGGCTAAATTAGAGACAAATTTTTAGTTTTTGTTTAGAATTGAAAATACGCCAAATCTCGGCTTCTGAAGGCAACTTATTTGTGGATATAAAAGTGCGAGAAAAAACGCTAATCCATATAGGTAAAAATTACACACATAAAATTGTTATTGTGGGGTTAAATTATGTAAACCTCGGCAAATTTGCGGATTTTGGGAAATCATTAATTAGCGCGGCTAAAATCAAGAGAAACGCTAATTTTCAGCTCAAATGAAAAAAAGTGCTAATTCCCTGCTAAAAATGGAACGATAAATATTGGTAAGCAGCTGAAATGTGCAGATAAAGTGTCGTCAAATTCGCGAGTGAAATATACAGGGTGTACAAAAAGTGACTGGACAGAGAAAAACCAGTGAAGGGGCAACTCATGTCTGATCGAAATTACTATTTGCACTTTTCCGAAATTCTGCTTTGTTTCCGAGATACCCGCCATTTTCCGTTTTTTGCAGAAACAGCTTGTTGCACACGCAATAATTGTTGCAATGGCAAACAATTTATTTAAAGAGCCTATTTTTATCCAGTTCAGACGACATTTCCTACGCTTTGAATCAGCTTATTGCCGAAAAAACGTAATTTTCTGACCACATCACCAATACAACTAACTAACTAGCTAACAAGCTAATTCAAAACGTAGTAGATGTCGTCTGATCTGGATAAAAATATGCTCTTTAAATAGAAAATTTTGTGATCTTTCCAATGGGCTCATCAATTTTGCCATTGCAACAATTATTGCGTGTGCAGCAAGCTGTATCTCGGAAACAAAGCGGAATTTCGAAAAAGTGCAAATAGTCATTTCGATCAGAAATGAGTTGCCCCTTCACTGGTTTTCCTCTGCCCAGTCGCTTTTTGTACACCCTGTAGGCAGGGCTGGGCAGTAATTGAATTACATGTAATTGAATTACGTAATTCAATTACAATTAGTAATTGGTAATTTGTAATTGATAACAACACGCCATTGTAATTGATAATTTGTAATTAAAAGCACTTTTTCGAAGTAATTTGTAATTAACAATTACCAATTACATTGCCATCTTCAGAGCCAATATTACTTCGAAAACTCAGCGGGTACTATTTCTCGCCTTACATGGAGCTTTTGGAGGAGTTTTTGCATGAAATTCTCTGAAAAAAAAGAGTTAAAGCAATTATGACACGAGCGATATCCTCGAGCGTAGGGTTGCCAATTTGAAATTTGAGAAAAACGGTACAAAAGTTTCAAAGATCGAAACCCCAAACCAGTGGCGTAAGTAGGAATTTGTCTTGGGGGGGGGGGGAGGATCAGATTGAAATCTCGTAATGTTGAAAGGAGGCGGGTAATTTCACATTTTAGTCATCATTCCACCCAGCCAGCGCACTCTTGAATCTGGACACCTTGCTGGCCCCATCATAACCTCAATCTCACAGTTAAGGGCGATTTTTGGACTCTACCCGCAAATTAGCGCTTTTCTCAATTTTGGCTGAGTGTATCGTACTTCTCAATTTCAGCCGCAGATTAGCGGTTTTTCCCCACCCCTTTCCATAGCCATGAATTTGCGCAGTTTCTCAACTTTAGCAGCAAAGTTTCGTTTTTATCCTGAGAGCGATGTTTCTTAGTTATCCACGTTTTCCTCAATTTCAGCAGCAGATTACCGATTTTTTAATCTTTTTACCAGGGGATTAGCACTTTTCTCAGTTTCAGCTGGAAATTAACGATTTTCTTTAGTGTTTTCCTCAATATTAGCCGCAAAATAGGGGGACTTTTCACGAATTACGATGTTTTTCTTTCACCATATGTACGCAATTCTCAGTTTACTCAGGAATTAGCGGTTTCTTCACCTATTGCCACAAATTGGCTTTTTTTTTTTTTTCAATTTCAGCCTGAAAAGCTGCCTTCACAATCCGCAAATTGGCGTATATTCAGTTTTTGGTGCAAATAAGAATTTTTGTCAATTTCAACCGCTAATTAGCGCTTTTTTTAAATTGTAGCGGCGACGTGTCGTGGCGTTTCAAACCTGTGAATTAGCGAATTTTCACAATTTCAGTCTCAAATTGGCGTCTGGCGCAATTTCAGCTGTAAATTGGCGATTTTTTCCATTCTTAGCCGCGAATTAGCAATTTTCTCAATTTTTAGGCTTAAAATTAACCTTTCTCTTAATTTTGACCAGGCTGATTATTTTATTTTCTGAATATTACCCGAAAATTAGCGGGTTTTCACATTATACCACCGCATTAGCAGTTTTATAAAACTTTTATAGATTTAGATTATTGCTTCTTTTCAGTTCTAGCCGTGAATTAGCGTAATTTTTAACATTGTACTATAGCCATGCATGAATTTGCCATTTTTCTGATTTTAGCCACAAAAATTCCTTCAGAAGGTACGAATTTAAATTATAAATGTAAATTTTTTTTTCAAACCAAAAAATGTACATCTATCCATAATTTTCTGTCAAAAAATCATCATTTTTAAATTATAAATTTCACGACACTTAATTCGTGAATTATTGATGTATCTCAATTTTAAGCGAATTTTCGCTTTTTCTAAATTTTAGCAGCGTGGTAGCATCTCCATGCATTATCTACTGAATTTCGTCAATTTTTGCCAAGAATCGGCATTTGACTCAATTTAAGCTGCAAATTAACAATTTTTCCCATTTTTAACTGAGAATTAGCACTTTTCCCCCAATTTGAACTGAAAATTAACGTTTTTCTTAATTTTAGCTGCGCTAATTGGTGATTTTTTCAATTTTTGCCGCGAATTAGTGGTTTTGTTCATTTTGTATCCGCGAATTAACGTTTTTCCATAACTCTACATATATCTGCAAATTGCAAATTAGCGATTTTTCTCAATTTCAGTGTGAAATAGCGTTTTGTGCTAATTTTGCGTCTATTCAGCATCCTATTCCCTTTTTCATACGCGAATGGGCGATTTTACGCCATTTCAGTTGTAAATGTGCCATTTTTGGCCAATTTTAACCTGAAAGCGTCTTTTATTTGTCAGTATTATAGCGTGTTTTCTCAACTTTCCACAAAACTTTTTGCGTTGATTTTCACAATTTATTCGTAGAATGGCCTCCATGTACCGGGAATCAGCGATTTTTTTCTTAATTTTAGTCTGGACGTTGCATCGCGAGACCACGAATCAGCCATTAGCGAATTAGCCAAATTAGCAAACCAAGACTATCTGGGGTTCTCCGTGACAGTTCGCAGGCTGGGATGTGGGGCAAAATTAGCCGAATTATCAAATTTGACCCCGGACATTTCGCAACTCTACTCATGCGACGCGTTTGGCATCTTGGGGCTATGCTGTTCCTGCTTCCTATCTCAAAGATCTGTTCTGACGTTCGATTGTTGGCTGGACGCACTAAAAAAATGACAGTGAACAAGAGCAAGATGCTTGCGTGTTCCACAAATCCAGCTCTTGGGTAATTGGTAATTGAAGAAGTAATTCAATTACAGTAATTGTAATTTGTAATTATGCGTGGAAGTGAAAAGTAATTGGTAATTTGTAATTAATCCGATTTTTTGGAAGTAATTTGTAATTTGTAATTAATTACTCAAAAAGCTGTAATTTGCCCACCCCTGCCTGTAGGACAATGTCAAATTGCGCCTATAATATTAAAAATACGTCATTTTGCGGCTTCTGAACAGGATTATTTATTTGTGGCTATAAAATGATGAAAAACGCTAAATTTATAGGTTGCTTAAGTTGAGAAATGCGCTAAATCACTGAGGAAAACGCCAATTTGTGGATTTTTTTGAAACTCTAACTCGTAAAATAAAAATGCTAATTTGCCGATAAAATTGAGGAATAGCGCTAATTCGGGGCTAAAATTGAGACAAATTTAAGTTTGTGTCCACAATTAAAATTGAAGGCAACTTATATCTCGCTCAAAATTGAGAAAAAACGTTAATCCAAAGCTAAAAATGAAAAAAAAAAATTGTCAATGCAGGGATAAAATGTAAAAAAAGTGCTAATTTTGGAAAAATCACTAGTTAGCGTGGCTAAAATTAAAAAAAACGCTCTCCAAGCTCTCTCCTAAAAACGCCAAATCGTGGCTAAAATTGATAAAAAATGCTTAATTCACGGCTAAAATTGAGAAAATATTCAATTTGCGGCTTAAACTGAGCACTAAAGCGCTAATAGCATGTATAAATAGCGCTAATTCGTGGCTAAAATAAGGGAAAAGCCATAGTATAGCGCTACGTACAAATTATATTTCAAGGAGCCTCATAGATTTATCCGCCCCGGGCCCCGATAGGGTGTTGGTCCGCCAGTTGGGTGACGCCGCTGACATCCAAGTACTTGTCGGTATTTGGGCTTGAGCCACTCCTTTTCCACTTGATTTGATGGTTCTGAACTCTACTTTTAACAAATTTAACTCACCGTGACTCCTCCGGCCAATCTTCAATTTAATTTCTATTAGCACTTTCTACTACCTCATATTTCGAATTTTCACACCTCAACAGTGAAAAACGCGCACTTGCCACGGTTTGATAGCAGTCGTTTGGGGGGTATAGGGGTGGGGACACTGCGTGCGTGTAGTTGCTCCGTACTGTATGTGGTGTGACAAGCCTGCGGCGGTGGGGTCTTCTTGTCTTCTCCGGACAAGCAAGCAGTCGGAGAGTCGAAGAAGGGGATTTTTTGTGGACTTCGCCTCTCATTGGGTCACTAGTAGTAGTAAAAGGCTCAGTCATTGCATTTTAAGTTGTTCCCTTGGTTAGAACTGGAAAAGTCGAATTCTTTGTTCATAACACAGTTTTCTAGGTCAAATTCTTGTTAATAGCTCCTTAGTGCTAACAATTTATTTGGAAATTTTGCGTGAAACTCTGAAGGCCCGTACAATGATATCTTCCACAGGTAAGAACTTTACACTTTTCCATCGTCCGCCCCCCTCCCCTACTACACAAATTTAATTGAAATTTTCAGTCCGCTGGATTGATCCGGGGGGAGGGGTTGTGGTGGTATGGCATGGTCGAGAAGGGTTGCGTTCGGCCATTTTCTACTGTATTTTAGAGGGCGCGCGAAAAACCCCCTCGCTTCTTCCCTCTTTTTCTTATCCTTGGATGCCCCCCGAAGAAAACGTAGCGCATTATCTCACGGGTGGCTCGACGCGATTATAATTTAAAATTGGATCTTGAACCCTTCCAGTGTCCCCGGTCGTGCCTTATTGTCATTAGAAATTGAGAGGTTTGAAAAAAAAAATGAAAAGGTCCCGCTGGGAAGGTGTTATCGAACGGCCAAAGCCCCGCCGATCATAAGGGGGTTGGATACACGGGATGCGTGAACACTGAACACGGTGAATGGGTGAGTTTAAATCTTGTCATTTTCAATTAGTTTCATCAAAGTTTAACCCTCTATAACGAGGAAATGATTACATTTTTAAACATTCTGTCCATAATATCACAAGGTGAGTTGCTTTTTTTGTTTCCGTGGCCTCCTCTTTGTACGTTCGTTTCTCAGGGGCTCCTTAACCTCACCTCGTGTTTCTCGTTTCTGGTTGTCCTAAATCTGCCATCTGTTCAACATGGTCAACCCACATTTTATACTTTGCTGCATGAGTTCATTTATTTTCCTCTCATCTTCAGTAATTTTCAGCTACTACGAAGCCTTTGTCTCGTGTTTCTAGCCCGCGGGACAAGGGTGTCCCTGATCAGAATGTTCATCCTTTCTTATCGGCCCTTCGCCCCTTATTCGTACTAAAAGTACAGCAAACCTTATTGGATCTCCTATGTTAATATTACATCGCAATTTAAATTTCATTCGTTTGAAACTTGAAACTCTTTGTCACATACTGACTAGTGAGTTCATTTCTACCTATAGCCCGGAAATCGAGCTTAGTGCTGTACGACCAGTGGATTGTTGATCACGAACGTTACGATTCTTGTTGCCCTGTGCATATGTGCCCCCCCCCTCTCATTGTACCTGTATTTTCAGTCTGCACCTGTCAAATTGGTGGCTTTGTTGGAATGATGGAAGAAGTAACTCTCTCTCTTGAGATAAAGTTGTTTCGTGCAGTTATGATTGTAACTGAGGATATTCTTCTTATGTTTCGTCGTTCTTGTACAGGAGTCGTCTAAACCCCCCCCCCCCTGTTTCCTTGTGCCATGTCCAGGCACAAAAAAACAAAACATTTTTAGGGGATCGAGGCGAAAAAATTGCCGTTCCTTTTAGCTTCGGTGAATACAAGGAACGTAGATATCGCTGTCATTTAAAAGGTCTCACAATCAGCCAAGATAGTCCTAGACAATGTATTTTTTATCGGCCCCTCCCTACTTTTAAATGTTAAGGTAGGGCTTCCTTTTCGCCAGGTGTTCTGGAATGCACAACTGTAGAAAAGGAGAGGTCAGAGTCCGAGTGTGACTTCACCCGCATTGAGAAACAAAAAATTAAATCTCGGACTGTTTTGGCTGGCCGTGGACTTTAAGCCCTCGAGGAATGCTTAAACATAATCTTCAAAATCTTGTACAATGGTCTCTATTATGTCCTTTTTTTCTGCCTAGTTACACCTCTATTCCGGCCTTTTAGATTATTACTCGATTTTAAAAGTGTTCATATTGACAGTGATTCCTGTGTTCGCCGAGTCGTGAGTAGTGTATAAAGAAATGAAATGAAACGAAATAAACACCTATCGCGCGATGTGGTCAATGGCCATCTCTAAGTTCATTGTCAATGTCAGGCCCCGTGCATTATCACAGACTTTCGCCGCCCCAGAGCCGGCCTACCAAGGCTCTTTCTCGTAGAATTCGAGGCTCTTGTATGGGCTGCCCTTCTGTTTGCGAGAATTATTAGTCACCACTAAAAATGGCTTAACTGACTACTGGCAGCCTCAACGTATCTAAACTTGGCTATGTCCACAATAAAACCGGCTAAATTCACTACTCGCGGTGCAGAACGGCCTCCACGGCGCCTTAAAAAAGGCTAATCTGAAAAATGCCCCGTGAGCCCTAATCTGGTAAAACTGACGATTCGCGTCTTGAAAATATCTGAATCGATAATTCATGCCCTGTAAATGACGCATATTGGGCAATTCACGGCCTATAAATGGCAAACTGACAGTCCGCGCCCTAGTAATGGAAAAATGGGACTAATTTACATCCAAAAAGTGGTAAAACTGTCGATTCTTTCTCTGGAAATAGTAAAACTGACGATTCACGACTTGAATAAAATGCATCAACTGTCGATTCGTGCCCTGAAAAGGGCAAAGCTATTACTCACGCTCCATAAATGGCTAAACTGACGATTCATGCCCTTAAAATAACCAAGCTGTGTATCCGCGCCTAAAAAATGGCCAAACTGACTATTATCGCAACCTTAAAACAATAAACCGACCATTATTATTCTCGCAACGTACAGGGGGCCTTCTTCATCCGACATCATCATTCGACCCTCCACCTTCCCGCCTTGTTGTTTACACGTACCCCAAGAATGCATGAACGGACTGCTCTCGCTCTTCGGCTTGACTGGCTAATCAGTGATCATAATCACTCTCCTATAATTGGCCAAACTATGAGTGCCTTCAATATAATTGCTGCATGGACAATCCATGCCCTGAAAATAACAAAACTGACCACCCGCTCCGGTCGTTTGACGTGGCAATGGTCATTTAGGGGGTGCTAAAATTGGGATCGAATGATGCCCTAAAGCCCGATTTCTACTTGTATTTTTTTGACCCGTTCCATACCTCTCTGGACCTTTAAATTGGGCTTAAAACTGACACGCGCCTTATCATTTGAGAGGGAAAAGGATTGGGAAGGTTCGACTCGCTGTATAGTGGGTTTTTGTCCGAACCATCAAAGGAAAGGAATGGAACACGCATAGTGCAGTGGAAACGTGGTTCGCCCCGAGACCCGTTCCTTTTTGTTCCTCCGTAACACTCTCCACGGATCAGACCTATCCTCAGTATTGCTCGATCTATTCATGTCCCTGTGTTTTTAGTTGTTTTTTCTTATTGAAATGGATTGGGTCAAATGAATTGTGCTGTCATTTATCGAGAATTACAAAAAATACAAAATAATTTGGGACCTATTAAACTACTTCCACTGCACTCTTCGCAGGATTGAAATATTTTTTTGACTCAGAAACTTCTCGTGAAGATAGAGATGAGCAGCGGCGGCCAAAGCAAGTTGCTGAGATAAAATCACCTTTTAAACTGAAGGAACGCGTATCTCACCAACCCTTCAAATGATACGGGGATAAGGAGCGGAACGCTGCAATGATACGGCATGAAATTTTTAAGTCGTTCCTTGCCAAACTGGTACGGAACGGCAAAGGTACAAGTGGAGACCGAGCTTAAGATACTCACCAGTCCCCGGACTGTGGAACAAAGTGGCACAAAAACAGCCAAATTTAGCACACAACAGGAATGTCGGCAGATTTTCTTCGCATAAATTGTTTAAATTACCGGGAAAACTCATTCTTCAAACGTTCCCGAGTTCGTGCACCAAAAGCTCTTGTGGTGCCTCCTGTTGCACCACGAGCATTGCCAAGGGGGCTCCTCCCCCCTTCGGTTTTGATCGGAGTTTGATGTAACGTGAAAAAAGCACACGAATCGTGCGGTTAATCTTCGAGCCGAACTACGTTTTTAAACTGTCAATTTTATTGTGACATTGCGTGGAAGTGAGGAGAAGTTGTGGGGATGCTACAGAGACCACTAATTCGAACCAGTTTCACCCATTTTATCTTATTCTTCTCTATTTCCACCCGTAGTTTTCGTCTTGTGCTCGACTTGAAGTTGTTACCATTTGTTGTTAGGAATTAAATCGTCTCTCCATGTTAATTCCTAACAACTTGTCAACTCAGCCTACACAACATCGCTGGATGAAAATGGTTACCATTTGTGGATGTTAGCTTAGCCATGCGGAGGCACCCTATGTCCCAAGGCCGGCCATAACTACAAGTAATTTATAGTGGCGAGTTAGAATTTCTAACTTATGAACATTTTGGGAGCCTCCCCGTCCTCATCCTGAGGTTGCTTGGCACGTGGGGACAATAATGGACAAATTTATCAGATTGCGCCATTTTCGACTCGAAAGGACTTTCAAAGCCGTGGGGCCGATTCAACAGTGTTTAAGGGTTGCTGAGCATTTAAACGAATTTGTAGTAGGGTTAGTAACATCGTTATATATACAAGGTGTACAATAATACAAATTAGATAAGTAGCCGTAGTTGCCTACGTTGTCGCTTGTGTACTTCTTTGAATAGTTCGACCACAGCTTCACCTAAAATTGGCCAACGTTGCTTAAAACCATGACTACGTCCACACTATCCCCAGGCCTGGCGTCTTCCCTATCTCTTGTCGCCTCCAGTAGGAGTCGAGGCTTCGGCTTTTTTTTGTATTTGCAACAAGTTTTATTTTATTTTTTTTAGGCGTTATGTGGTTTTGTCTGACATCAAAACTGAACAATGGATTTCGTCCAAGATTGGATAATTACTCAGACTTTGGGTGAAGGAGCCTATGGCGAGTAAGTTCTAAATATTATACATTTTTCACCTTTATCTTTTCCTTTTAGTGCATTTCATTCAAAAAATGCATTATTGGTCTCGCCCTGATGGTGGCAAATATGGGTCATGATACATTTTTTTCACGGTTCAGAACCTGTAGAACACGAATTCGATCCGACGGTCGATTCGATTTTATAATTTCGATTGTATTCTTTGATACGATTTGTGAGTCAAGATGTTAATTTCTCTGCTAATTTTAAATATTTCTTTTTTCTCTCCGTAGAGTTAAACTCGTCCTGAACAAACAAAGTGGTGAGTACGTCGCCATGAAAGATATCAACACCAAGCGCAAAGAGGACTTGGCTGCTGAAGTCCGCAAAGAAATTATGATACACAAACAGTTGAATCATCCGCACGTTATCCGTTTCTATGGATCGCGGTCGCACGATGGTCACGAGTACATTTTCCTGGAGTATGCGTCGCACGGCGAGCTTTTCGACAGAATCGAACCTGATGTGGGTATGCGTTGGAGTGACGCCAGAAAATATCTTCTTCAGTTGCTCGACGGTGTGGTGAGTTTTGATCTGTCTCTAAGTTTACATAGTTTCACTTTGATCACCTATCCATTTCACTAAAAGCCGTTTCATTTGTTGCGGTTTTTTGAATTTCTTGTGGGTTCTATTGGAATAGTCGTAAAACTAACATCCCCCCCACCTTTTTTTAAATCTTTGAAGGATTACATGCATAGCCGAGGAATCGCTCACCGAGACATAAAGCCGGAAAATCTTTTACTCACCTCCAACGACACCTTGAAAATTTCAGATTTTGGTCTGGCAACCGTGTTTAAATACGGTGGAAAGGTTCGTTGAAACCACCCCGATTTTTTTAACTCTCTCGCGTACGAAGAAGAAAAAAAAATAGATAAATTATCGTCCGCAGGAAAGAGCCTTGGACAAACGATGTGGAACGCTTCCGTACGTGGCGCCTGAAGTGTTGAAAAAACCCTACGCCGCCCAACCCGCTGATATTTGGTCGTGTGGTATTGTCCTGGTGGCCATGTTGTGCGGCGGTGAGTAAAAAAAACTTGCAAGCATTCGCATAACAACCCGCCACCCCTCACCAAACCAGACTCGTTATTTTATTTTTTTTTTAAAGTAAAAACGAATAACATTGACAAAATTTCGTTGTGATTTTGACAAAAAGAAAAGCGAAAGAAACGTCGCTGTCTTGATAATATAAACAAATGATTGACTGATGAGAAAGATTACTTTTATGTCTTGGTCAGCCGTAATTTGATCCAGAAATGACGTATTTGTTTGATTAGTTGTTGTTTTTTTTTTATTCGTTAAAATACGCGTTTTGTAGTAGATGTTTGCTAGATACTTGTACAATTGCACATTGTTTGTCAAATATTTTTGCACTCTGCACTTTTTCTGGAGGCGAATCTTCATTGACGGTGAGGGAGGGAGTGAGGATGCATTATCGAGCCTTTCAATTTAGATTCGTCTCTTTTTATTATGCATGGTTTGTAAATGTTTTGTATATATTTTTTATGGTTATTTTTAGCACCGTTTTATTAAGGAAAAAGCTATTAAGTGCACTGATGCATAACAGCATGTTTTTTTCTCTCCTCTCTCTGCGGAATGAGTGCAGAATTCTACTGAGTCTTTGGTATCCTAGCTGTAGGTGTGGAGTACTTTCCGTTTTATTTATGTTTATTAGTATGGCTCTCCTAAAGCTACTATACCAAAATCTTAGTGGAATCCTTTTTTCTTCTTTCAAAATCAACGCCTCACTGCATCGTGGACGCGTAGACTTCCCCGCTGCGTTTTTTTTTTTAAACTGTACTTTTAATCTCCCTCCTCCTCCATTGCCACTGTGCAACCGACCGTGTTATTTTGTGTCTTTATTGTCGTTAATTTTCGCAGAGTTACCTTGGGACAAAGCGTGTACTGAATGTGTTGACTACAAAGCCTGGCGAACGAACGACTACACTCAACATTCCCCGTGGCACAAGCTAGACACTCTGGCTTTGTCACTCTGTCGAAGAATTCTCGCACATTCCCCATCTACCCGCTATACTTCGGCTCAAATTCGGCGACACAGGTGGTGTTTGAAACGTGTCTCTCCAGGTGAGAATTTGGCCTTTCACAAAAAGTGGTGTGTTTGGGTGAGTGGGGGGTCCAGCGGCCTCCGTCGTACTCCTGCGAGTGCCCTGTCCAGGTACTAAGTGACTCTGAGAAGTTTTTTTGTACAACTCGGGAGGCGCTAAGTACCTGATAAGGTTGCCCGCGTGTCTGCGTCTCTTCATCGTTTGACTCTGGGAACTTTACTTGGCGGTGCTTTGGTAAAACAGCTGTATGGGTGTAATTTGACCATAAAGCTAGATTACCAAAGCATTGCTGTAAGGTTTTAATCAACGCGGCGACTGTTTGATCTAATTTGTTTATGTTTTGTAGAAGTACTGTTGTCCTCTCTTTGGTGATCTAAGCTGTATGACTTTTCCGCCATTTGAAGCGTTTCATAAAGCTAGATTACCGAAGTCAGGAAAACAGCATGATCGTCAAATTGTAATTTTATTATAAGAACGTTTAAAATAATTGTCTCGAACGGAGCTAAAGCATTTGATCATCACAGAATGCGAGAATCCGGGAAGCAGCAGAAAATCACTGACGCCCCATCAAACCGCCATGAAACGGTTGAAATTGTCAAAAATTGACGCGGATGAAACTGACAACCCACAGCACTTGGGTCTCTCGCAAGAAATGAACGTGTCAAAAACTGGCATCGACCTATGTGAGGCTTCCGTCCGCCTGTTCCTTTCTCAACCGACTTGCGTTGAAAACATGATTTTATCGACTCAATTTCTCAACACTCAATCTTCATCGACTCAAGTACATTTTTGTCTTTTCGTCGCCCGATTGGAAAATTATTATTATTATTATTAATTATTTTATTTTCTTCCATTTTTTTTAGAACTGCATGCAAAAACTAGTGCGCCGCCTCACACGGTTCGTCGTCAGTCTGACGGTGAACGAAGCAGTTCGCGAGTTGACGACGATCCTGTCGAATCGCAATCTTCCGTTTAAAACCACCCTTCCCGGCCTCGTCACTGTAAACACGGTGGACAAGAGGAAAACCCAATTGGTTTTCAAAGTGACTCTTCTTGAAATGGGCGATGGTACGCTCGTCGATTTCAGACTCAGCCGTGGCTGCGGCCTTGAATTCAAGCGACGTTTTGTCGAGATGAGACAAAGTTTCAAGGATTTCATCATCAAGAGCTCGTCGACCGAGTGAACAATGTAGACGGTGAGAAAATAATTTAAATTACTGACTCTTCTGAGAAAAGTGGGCCTTGTATAATAAAAATATTTATACCAGTTTTAATGGGGTACTAAAAACAGTCAATTTAGAATCCTCTCCTCACCATGGAGTCGTGAATGGTTTTGTTTCGGGCGGGAGGAGGGGGTCGCAAAACTAGGAGGTTTACACACGAACACCAACTGTCGAAAAATTAATATTTTTCCGTATTTTATAGAACTGCGTGCAAAAACTCGTTCGTGACAACATTCCTCTTGAAATGAAGTGAAAAAAGCCCGAGACGTTCCGCCAAATCCCCGGTCAAGAAAAAGAAGCGTTCCTATGGCCGCCCCCTTCCCTTAAAGGCTTCGGTAAGCTTCCAGTTTTTTTTTTGTTTTTTTCCCTTGTCGATGCATTCGTGAATCTGTTGTTTTCGGTCGGTACCAGTTCACATTACAATACGTGGCAGGGGGGGGGGGGTAGGCTCATTCGCCGTAACTGCCGTAAGGTAGCCGTTGGTTCTTCGCCTCTTTTACAGCTACTATATTTTTTGTTTTGATGTGGGAGTCTGTTTGGAAATCGCCTTCGAATGGAAAAGGTCGGCACTGACTTGATCGTTAGGCGTTGCGTTGACGGTGTTAACATGAAGTTCGTCTCTCTTTACTCAAGTCGGATATGTTTTATTGCGTGGTGGCCACGGCACGGCGAGGAAATTCAGTTGTGGTCGGCAGTTAAAACTGTGTACAATGTGGTGGACGAGGACGAGGATCTTCCAGCGGTCACTTGGCCCTGAAAGCATTACATTACATAACAATACTGTAGCGAGCAATGGTATCCCTTGAGTCTTCGACTGCCTTGATGTTGGGTAGAGTGGTGAAGTCGGCTGTGTCGCATTTAGAGAGCCGATTTCTGATAACATGGCAAGGTATAGAGGTGTAGCCGTCTGAGGGTTTAACCCCTTTGGTTAAAATCAAGGAGGCAATTCTTTTCCACCCGTCTTCTCCATGAGCATAATTATGAGAGGGCGGGTGGAAAAGAACTGCCAAAAACCCGGTACCAATTATTCATCGTTAATTCCGTGCCTTTTATAATGATGCATGCTGCTGTTCTTGAAGAAGATCGATGATTGTCTCACGCGCAGGGAGCGAGCCCTTTTAGGGAAATGAGCTCTAAAAAGTTCTTAGTAGGATGCACTGGGGTTCCTCTCAACAGATTTCGGAGGAGGCCTCAGGGTCGAAATAACATTGTCCAGTTTTAAATAATAAGGGAAAACACAATGGCGTTTTCCATTTACTTAAAATTCTGTTCCAGAGCAGTTCATTTACACCCGTCCTCTCCATTAACATATATCTTAATTCAGAGAGGACGGGTGGAAGTGAACTGCTCCATGGCGGATTTTTGTGCGCTATTAGGTAAAGCACTTACAAAAGCAAAGGCCCGTTCACAAGCTCTATGTTTGTGTTGTGTGGTGTCCGTGCAACCAATAAAAATTCTTCATTTTTCGAGGGAATAAATTTGTTTGGTTGCATAGACTCCACAGAACGTAGACATTGAGCTTGAGGCACTGACCTTAATAAAAAAATATTAGACCCAAAAGTTAAATTTCAATATTTTAATTGGATGAATATAATTATGATTTTCTTGATAAATTATGCCGTCTAAAAATTAAGAAACTACTCGAATATTTAACATATTTACATAATGGACCAACAAACTGACCTTTTGACCCTATACCTTGCGTTGCACAGTGAGATTTTTTCTGCGTAGTATTTTTCAAATATTGCCAAGATTCGCTCATCTCCCTCGAGTGGAAATGGTCAAGTTTTTTTTTTTTTTTTTTTTTTTAATATGGTTAGGGAGCTTTCTCTCATGCGTGTTCATAAGTACATTCCATTGACGAGAAAGTCAGCGTCGTGCGCATATTTACCGCCGCGTCTGATTCTTTTCCTTACCATACGCATTCGGCAACCGACGAGGACTATCATGATAGTTGTAACGCTCAAACCTAATTAGAATTAAGGAAAATTTGCCGATTTCGTTTTAATAATTTGAGGGAGTTGAATTTACCCATGACGAGTGAGAGAATCGCGCCACTTGGATTGCTGTTGTGAGGCTCGATGTCGTCGCTTAGAAACGACTCTGACAGTTTAGACTCGGCCGTTAGCTTGTCGACTTTTCGATTCGAGTGACCTACGTGGTCGGTGGCGCTTTCTTTAGGTTTTGCTTTTACTGGGGGGGGGGGGGGCAAAAAACGAATCTTTTTTGACGTCGTTTCCCCAATCACCGTGAATTTTTGAATTTACCCTTGGGCGTAACCGTCGTAGACGTTTGTGGTACGGCGGCGGTCGTTGAAGCCCGTACGGGGGTGACAGCGGCGGCGATGACAACTGTGGGCGCGGACTCGTGTTTTAACGGCGGCTCGTCAACGTTTGAACCTGTCCCGGCGGAAGGGTCCTTTCGCGATTGTGTATAGACGATACGGTTGATCGTTTGAGGATTGTTCTGTTGCGGTATTTGAGGCTGTTGATAGTTGCCTGGCAGGTTGTTGTACGGTTGATTTCTCGATCGGTACTCCTCGTAGTAGTAGTCCGCGGGTAGGTTGTTCGGTGGATAGTCCGGCCGATTGACAGGCACTTCAGCTTCACCTTGAGCTGACGCTATGTCTACGGCATTATATTATTAATTTTTAATGTTAATGTCGTCAGCGACATCTCAATTCATTACCTCGGTGGCCAACCTGCTGCCAGTTAACGTTTTGAGAGTTCTGCATACCAACGGGTCTGTATGCGCCATTCTCGCTATAATACTTTGAATAATCAACTGGTAGTCGCTCGTTAAACGGCCTAGAAAAATTATATTTGGGGAATTTCACCTTCTCGATCACTAATTCAACTTTATTACCTTTGAGGAACATCCACTGAGTAAGGTCGTTGCTGAGGATACCTTTCAGCTGTCTGTGGCATCAGCCCATTCCCTTTATGAGTAAAAATTTGGCTTGCTTTAAAAAAAATTATGAAAGCGATCGCCCTTTGTTTCATTCACATCGTTTGTTCCCGTCATACCTGGATGGAATTGTTGTTGACTACTCCATTGGCTCTCTTGTTCTCTATAATTCGCTAAACCTTCTCCTTCGCGGCCGTAGTTCGCCCTGGGTTGGACGACGTTGTTTGGATTTTGTTGGGGTGTCTGAAAACTTTGTAATTGGGGTGACCCCTCGTTCACTAAATAAAAAAAGGTTCAAAATTATAAGGGGGGGGGGGCTGTACAATTCGAACGCTGCTTTTTATACCGTAGCGAGCGTTGGATGGCCAATGGTAGCTCGAGGATGGTTCCATTTGGCCTTCCACGTTTGAAATCGCCTCGGGCCCCTTAGGCTCAGGACGAGAGGCTGGAAATGGAGTTGATGTTGTCGCTAATGACAGAAAACAAAAAGCGTTGATTAATGGAAAAGACGACGCGAAAACGAGAAAAATCGCGGTACTTTTTGAGAGGCATCCTTCGGGGGCTTCATCGCTGTTGTCCGAGCATTGGGGGATACCGTCGCAGACATTATAAATCGCTATGCACTCGCCGCTTTTATGACATTCGAACTGATATCGACTACAACCTTTTTCTGGAATTACGCTAACATAATTAGAGTTTTAAAAAAAAAAATGTTGTTAAAATATTACTAGAGTGAATGTCGGACGATCCAAAAGCGTACGCTAATGCCTCTTTATTTTGAGGTGAAGTGGTCGAGGCTATTTCCTTCGTACCGTTCAATTTTTGGGGCTCCCTAGCGGCAATAATGTAAATATTTGGCCAAAACCGCTGAAACTGTCACCCTTACCTGAGCCGTGTCAGCTCGTGTTCGTGTTGGGTGAATTTAATTTGATGCTCCAGCTCGGTGAGCTGTCGACTTATTGCGCTGGTGTATTTTTGATGGGTCGTAAATTTACATTTGAAGTCATCGGGCGTGCCGCAGTCGAACATGTAGCAACTGCCGGGACTCTGAAATTTTCAAGCTAATTAACGATTTTCTTGTTGAAAAAAAAAGCACGAATTCACTTACGCTCTCATCGAACACGAACACGTTGCACCCCTCAGTCTCGCAGCACAGCCTTAAACACTCCTCTCTCGACCCCACATCTTTCTCATTTATGTATTTAGCTCCCAGTTTTCGCGAGTCTTGAGTTCGTATGATTTCATTCTCGCGTATCTCAAAATGACTGGAACACCCATGAAAATCGTCGTCTAAACTCGTTATACCACTCCCCCCCGCGAATCGCTTTTCATACGGCCGTCGTATCTCCTCTTCGACCGCTGCGACAATATCGCGAATAAAATGGGTGCCAACTATTAATAAGACGACCCAATGTCGCATTTTCGGTAATTTTTTTTTCTTCGAGTCACCGTTTCACGCGAAACTACACATTTTACAAGTGGAACAGCCGATGAGCTCGCACACTGAGGTGTGCTGTGTTGTTTGGTGAGTGGGATTGTGAAAATCAATACCTCACCGTTGGGACTACCACACCGTTTCTCTTGTATCGTCCGTTCTTTACTTTTGCCCTTTAAACGAAAAACTCACTCTATTTCAAATTTTTCACAAATCCTTCTTTAATTCATTAAACGCACGTCGCATTCCCTCCTCCGTCGCATTGAACAAACGCAGGATTTTTATGATTGAACGCATTTCTTCAACTTCACTTCACGGTGGAGAAATCAAGGGCGTTCAAACCCCCCCCCTCCCCTGTTGGTGTGCTTTGGGGGTCTTCAGTATCACACACGCGTATTGGACGCTCTGTTGGTGGTTACCTGTTCAATTTGTAGATAGTGTTTTAGCACAACGGGTCGTGGAAATTCCAACTTCCACTTGACGTCATAACCAGTGGCTACATAAGACCATTACGTCTATAAGGAGAGGGGTGATCCCCCCCCTGCACGGCCCACGTGATGGGAGCCCTGAAGACATGCCAAAGCGGGATAAAACACCGGAAGCCTGGGGAGAAACCCCTTCAACGGGGCTCGACAATCCATTTTAATTTTCGCATTCCACGAATCTAATTTTACATTTTTGCTAGTTAGTCCAAACTACCCTCCCCCCATCTTAGGGCCGTTTTTTAATAAAGTGTTTCGATTTGAGCCGGGCTTATGATTCTCTCGGACCATTTGTTGGTGGGGGGGGGGACGCCGGGCTTTGAACCCGGCAGGCGCCTAAGCCTCCTTTGGGCTCCTACGCCATACCCAGATCTAACTGTGCACTTCACACCAGTACTACGAGGGCGTTTCGGTCGGTGCGCAGTTTGTTGAACGCACACCGCCGATAACGCCCACACGAAGCCGAGTGAGATGTATTACAGCTTGCCGCAGCCTTATAGTGAAATGGGCAAAAGCTGGATTCGAACCCAGTCCCGCTGGGTTGCGAGTATGGTCTCTCCGATCATACTTTGATGATTAACACCCACGGCCATCGTCAAAACGCCCCAATTGTGCTGTCTGCAACGCCAATCAAAGTGGTCACAAATAGACGTTTATACTTTATCGTTTGTTTGATTCGGTCGATTTTCTTGACTCCAGAGCTGCCAGCTAGGTAGGTGGTCTGCGTGCTTGGTCTGATCTAAAATCTGTTTCATTTTCCGGATTCCCCATGTTGAGAAACCCTCAGATTCGAGGCTCTGTCTAATGTTTTAGTTTTTGCCTTTTCTCCCAAAATTGTACTGGTATTAAGTGGGAGATTTTTTAAAAATTTTGAGCCCCTTTTGCAAAGTATTTCTATTTTAACTGAACGCAGTTAATGTGTCTCTCGGAAAGTGCTCAGCCCCCCCCCCAGAAAATGCCAGAGCAGAAAAGTTCAGAGTCCTTTAACCCCACGAAAGACACCTTTCGCGATATTGCTGAATTTTCCCCCGTCTTCTAAATGGCATCGTATCACTTGAAATCTGTCATTTTCCGATTGGGTTTCCCTGTCCCTCCTCCGGTACTACAATCACACACAGCCCACCACCACCACTTGTATGACTGAGGTTCATCAGTATGCTACTGCTACCCCACGCACACCTGGGAGGCATTTATTATTATTAAAAAAATGTCCTAATAGCTACCTTAATGTATGCGTCGTTTCAAAGGAGCGAGGTAGGCTTTTTCGATGATTTCTTGACCAACTGAGTTGGGGCACGAACAAATCGCCCAAATTCCAATCCATAAAACTATATTGTACGTATCGTCATGAAGAGGCCGTATTCGAATGCAAATGTATATTCTTTCTGCTAATAAGTTATTATGTCCATGGTGATAAGGCACTTATCCGAATCTTGTGTTTGGGATGCTGTGGTTCAAATTTTACGCTGCACATTTGAGCAAAATTGCATATTTCAAGGATTATTGTAGGAATTACGCAAACTTGCATTACATTTTCATATAATTTCGTAGATATGAGCCTTCCTTTATAGCAGGGAAAAAAATTGTATGTATCGCTCTACTCCGTAAATAAGGGTTTCGCCTCGTTCTCGGAGCAGCTCATTTTCCCCCAACTTTAAATTAAGCTGAAATATTGTAGTTTTTAACAGTTACGCCCTGAAATACAGAAAAATAAAATCCAAAATACTTCGTTTTCTCGTAGCCTACGCCACTTTTCTCAAAATTGTCCCTTAACTACCCTACATTTTGGCGTAGAGTACGAAAGTAGACACATTGACGAGTAATCACAATGTTTGGCGACCCATTAAGACGCAGTCAACCGGAAGGAGCGGCGTTCAAAAAATGCATACAATTTTTTTCATGTTTGAAAGGCGACAGACGGTACAGCTCGAGGCTGATACCAATGGTGTTACGTGAAATTTAATGTCTTGACATGAAAAAAACATCAGCTGCGGCCAAAATCGGTTGTAATTTTTTCCCCCTCTAGTCTCACCGGTTTTCATACTTTTGTCATGCAACAGTTTTACGGAGCACATATCGGTAACCGCTACGTAAATGAAAGGAATGAATAGAGGCGATTTTGTCGAAAATTATGCGTACGTTATTTATGCACTTCGGCGTCTAGGCGCTAACGCTGGTAGTTTCCTAGATATTGGTGAAAACCCGAAAATGGTCGCACATTTCGCCCTCTCAGAGTCAGGCTCTACTCAAAAACTCGGGGGGAGGGGGGATTCTTTATGAATTTTATTGCAGTCTAGACCCCCTTTTGTACATTCCTTGACTGGATTATTTATACTATTGCACAAATGGTTTTCCTTTAATATTTCAGGCTTTTTTAGTGTTTAATTCGGGGCTTTTACTAAATCTGGGCTCTAGCAATCATGACCAAGTTGAATACCCCCGGCCACTAATCCCCCCCCCCCCATTGAATTATTTTCGCCTAAACTTAAGAAAGAAAGAACGAAAACCTGGGGCCTATTTTTTGAAAGTACTTTTCTACACTTTGCACTCTTCAAATTTGTCACATGGAAAGACTTGGAAAAGGTGAAAAGTGAAAAGTACTTTCAAAAAATAGGCCCCTGGTCAAATCGATGATTTGATGATGAATGATAAGGATGTATTTATCCAAAATGTGTCATTGCCAATTTTGATGTGAACGCTACCAAATAAAGCGTTAAAAGTGTCGACAAAGTCATTTAGAGGCTTAATTGACCTTCTCTGTCACCCAAAAACGCGATTTTTTCAGTACTGAAAGCAGCATCCCCCAATGTTCTCTGAGGAGAAGTCAAGGACGCTGATCCGGGCGTTCATCCGTTTTTCCCGGGTCTTTAGTATCACTCAGTAATATCAGGCGCACTTATTCTTGGGATTTACTTGTGAACCGGCAGGGGTCCGGGAAACGTTAAATTTGGCTTTGTGCTCCACTCCCTTTGAATTTATTTCTGACGGAATAATATTTATTTTCGTCCCGGCAGTTAGCGGACATTTTTGCGGTGACGTGTCTGCGCCTTCGCAGAAGTGAAAAACGGCTTTACCCCGTATGTTTCTAATGGGGGGGGGGGCTCAATCGAGTTTTACGAGTTTTTTGACGTCCTGCTTTCCAAATTTATCATCTGGCTGAATAATGAAAATCGCTTCAAGTAGAGTGGGAGACGTACGGAGAACCCTAAACATTTGCACGAGCGTTCTTGTAAGGTCGGAGCACTTAGGATGTTCCGATCGAACCAAGAATTGGCAATTTGGACAACCACCGAACTGTGAGGGTTAATTTTTTTCTTAGGGGTAGGATTTAGCATTGCGCGTGTCTCAAAATATCCCAAATCACGGTGTGCTTACTAAATTTTCAAGACAACTAGAAAATTCAGGAATTTTTTGCCAGAGAGATGCGTCTACGCCCGTATGTCTGGACCACCATTTTTCGAGATCAATTTGAACTAGGAAGCAACCAACGCGTGAAGCTGCCTCATTTTATTTGTTTAGACTTTTTTATCTTACAAAACAGCACTTTGACTAGGATCAGAAAGAAACTAGAAATCTGGATAAATATGTAACAAAAGGCACTACCTCTTGGCATATCGTATAACTCTTTGAGTAACAATCACTAGGTGAACAAAAAAACAACGCGAGATTTCGAGGTTTAATACGTGGGAATTCCTCTTCCGATAAATACTGACTTAGAAATTCCGATTGTTCAGACGGGCCAATGTCGTCAAAATAAATTATTGATGGGAAAGGGAGGGGGGAGTGTCTTAAAAACTATCGAAGACGAATCGTCGAAATTTCGACTCTTTTAGGCGACCTTTTCACAAATGGCATCCGTGAATTCCGAGCACTTGGCTTTACCGCCCAAATCGCCGGTACGATATTTGCCTTCTCTGATCACTTCAAGGCAGGCGTTTTCGATTTTGTTCGCGTGGTCGTTCAGTTCCATGTAGCGGAGCATCATGACCGCCGAAAGGAGCAGAGCCGTTGGATTGGCCAGATCTTTGCCAGCGATGTCGGGTGCCGTTCCGTGGACCTTGAATGATGACGATGGACGGCTAGTTAAACAAATGTCGTGGCATCGGCGTTAGGGTGTGGTACTTACAGACTCGAAGAGAGCGCCCGAAACGCCAATGTTACCGCTCGGTGTCAGTCCGAGACCGCCGACTAGACCGGCACACATATCTGACAGAATGTCACCGTAGAGGTTGGGCATAACGAGGACGTCATATTTTGACGGATCTTGTACCATACTCAGGCAGACAGTGTCCAGATATTTTTCTTCGAATTTAACTTCGGGATATTTACTAGCGGCTCCGCGGCAGCACCTCAGGAACAGACCGTCGGACATACGCCTAGAGAGAAATTAGGTTCATTTAGGGCTAGTGTCGGAAGAGGCACGGAAGGGCTATTCTTACATAATGTTGGCTTTATGAACAGCAGTCACTTTTTTTCTTCCATTATCTTTGGCGTATTGAAAAGCGAACTCAGCCACTCGTTTCGACGCCTCCTCGGTGATGAGTTTTATGCTTTGGACGACACCGTCGACAATCTCATGCTCGATGCCGGAATACTCGCCTTCCGTGTTTTCTCGAATCGTAACAACGTCAACGTTGTCGTACAAAGTTTTGTAGCCATCAAGGGACCGACAGGGTCTGACATTGGCGTACAGATTGAACTCTCTGAAAAGTCACAAATCTTTACTAGTGCCACTAACATAAGCGTAGTTGCCTCGTACTTTCTAAGCGCCAAGTTGAGGGATCGATGACCCTTCCCGACTGGTGTCATCAATGGCCCTTTTAAGCCGATTTTATTCTTATTGACCGAATCGATCGCGCCCTGCGGTATGCCAAATTTTCCATCCGGCCCTCGTACGGGAGTCACGTCGACCACCTCCCACGTGATGGGAACCTGGGTTCAACCAAAAGATAGTAACGTCAACAGAAAGGTACCAGACATGGGGGGCTGAGGAAGACCTTGGGAGATTCAATTTGAACACCTTTGCAGCCTGGAAAATTTTCTGCACGGCGGCGGAGATTTCAGGGCCGATTCCATCACCGGGTATCAACGTGGCCATCCGAGGCTCACTGCTCATGGCTCGTGTCGCCACAGAAACTTTGCCCAAAGTCTGTGAAGAGGAAAAACAACAATTTTTCCGTCATTCTTGGTCCCCAAGATTGCCTTCATACAAGAATAAAACCGCCGAATCCCAAAATAGACATCTCTTTTTTCGACGGGGAAATACTAACCAGCCCCATTTATAATAAGTCGACAATGCAACCCACTCGGTTGGTAAAAAATTAGGTACTCACGAATTTCCTTATCAAATGAGCAGCCATCGTACTTTCTCAAAATTGCGGGATTAGCTGAATTGATTCACGAGTACGTCTACTTAATTTTTCGCACCAGGAGAAATAAAAAAAGGTGGAAGACCACGACCTAATTTCGCGACAGTGTTACCATGGGCAACCAACCCCGCATTTTTTTCCGATAATTTTCAGTTGGAAATCCTTTAGTCCTATATTCATTTTTTACAACGACAGTCAAGTGTACGCCGCACCAGTCGAAAATTCCAAAGTTGCTAAAATTTTATCACAAAAAACACAAGACTGAACTGTTTTCCCATTTGGCGGTAACTGGCAGCCGCTCACTCAGCTCCTAGCGCTGGCTTGATGGTTAAGGTGCTTATGCCTGTTGAGTTCATTCACGGGACGGGGGGGGGGGGGGGTTCTTGTGGTATTCGTATAATATGGCAAAAAGCAAAATACTGCCCCCCCTCTCGCAGTAAAATATAGGCGGATACAGCAGACCTAGGGGCCTTTTCTGTAAGATTTCAGTGTTCCTAGGAATATCCTTGTCTACCCGTTCGCCCCGAATTAAATCACATGTTGTTGTGGCGGACGGGTGGAAAGAAACAGTGATAGTGACAGGTAAAAGCAAAAAGTTATAGAACAGGCCCCCTGATCTTGATTGGGTGGGGGCAAATTCCCCTCTAAGTCATTTTACGAGGATATTTAACTATTTAGCCTCTCTCTACGGTCAGCATTTCGTCTTAGCTCTTACAGGCAAATTATGGTGTTGTGGGGCGAAAATCCAAGTTTCAGGCCTAATTTGACTCCAGAGCTGTACGGGTGAGAAGTATACGTGCTCAGTTTGATTTGGATTGATGCATTTTAAATGCCCAGCCCACTGACTTTTGTTTCTAGTCAGCTGCTTTCCAGTACTTGGCTCCAAAGTAAAGTACACCAGTAGTTTTTGTGCTGGGCTATGAAATATTGGGGGTCGACCCCCCCCCCCCATAATAAGATGGATTCTCAACAATATACACGTCGGACAGTGATAGTGGAGGAAGCTTAGCGTGCTCCGGGAGTGGACAGACCGGTTCAGGTTGGCGATCATAAAAAAAGGCCTCAAAACTTGCAATTTCTCCGAAATTAGGACTCAAAATTTGCAATGACGCGAATATTCAGCCAGAAAGCTTCCAATTTCGTGAATATTCGTCAGGCTTCTGGTGCTCTTCGGTATAGGTTAACCTGGGTTGAACCGCCACAAGATAGGTCTTGAAACTGGCAATTTTGCTTGCATTAAGACACTAAACTGGCAATTTCACAGAAATTAGGGCCAAAGAATGTCCATCTCACGGATATATTCTGCCAGGAAACTTCTAATTTCATAGGAATTCGTCAGGCTTTGCATTGATGAGGCTGACTAGGAACAGTTTCGCCGCTACAAAAAAGGTCTCAAAACTAGTAATTTTTCTCAAATTAACAATTAGGACACTAAAATTGCATTTTCGAAGGAATTAAGACCCGGAAGTCGCATTCCCGCTGATATTCGGTCATATAACTTCCGATGTCCTGAGTCACAGGCTTCGGGGCCTGTTGGAGCCAGCTAGCCTGCTGAATCCGTCGTCACGAAAAAGACCCCAAAACATGTAATTTTGTTTAAATTAGGACCCAAAACTTTCAATATCGCGAGTATTTCACTTGGAAACTTCTATAATTTCGCTAAAAGAACCCGAAATTGCTAAAAAGTATATTAATCTCTAAATGATGCAATTACGCGGCTATTCCTCAGGGTATTGGCGCAGTCGTAATCGGGGTCGGCTAGCCTGCAGTGTCCGCACCCACTAAAAAATCATTGCGAAACTTGCAATTTAGCGGACATTTGCCTAAAAAATGTTGAGACTTTACGGCTTTTCGTCTCCGCGGTCACTAATATAAAAAAAAAGAAATCCCCTAAGCTTACAATTTCCACTAGGGACTTTCAGTAGGTATTAATAAAATAAATATATAAAACTAGTAATTTCAAGTCCTAAAACTGGCTATTTCGTAGTTTTTGGCTGTAAGGGATGTAATTTCGTGGCTATATTTGCCAGGATTTGAGCGCAGTCAGGGCCCGTCATCCACGCTCGGGCTATAATAATGAAATTCCCGGAACCTTCGCTAATTCGCAAAATTTAAACGTAAGCGTGCAATACCGTTAATTTTAGAAAGGAAGCTCTCAAATTTGCTTTCATTTTACCTCCGAAATGTTGCAATTTTGGCTCGGGCTCCTCGATCACTATTTAAACACCCCCCCCCCCCCAGCAACTGGCCAATTCCTGGATATTAAGACCTGAAACTTACAATTTCGCATATATTTAGCTTCAAATGGTTAATTTTACAACTATTTCTCTCAATTTTAGCTGCGAATTAACGTTTTTTCTCAATGTCAGCTGTGAATTAGCGCTTTTTCTCAACTTAATCCGCGAATTATAAGTGATTTTCACATTTTTAGCTGCAAATTGGCGATTTTTCACTTCTCACCTTGAATTAGCGCTTTTTCTCGATTTTAGCTGTGAATGAGCGAGGCGGTGGGGAAACCTGATTGACAAAATGGCTGGAGCATTTGTTTCATAAAAAGAAAAAGTTCATTAGATATAGTGGAACCCCTCCCTGTATGAAATCCTAGATCCGCCATTGGCTAGCTGATATCACAATTTTGCGTGGTTGACTCTTTGAAGTAATCCGGTTTACCAGTGATCTGGGGGCCTATTCTCTAACTCCGAAGCAATAGCTTTTTCGCAGTCATATGTTTATTTCATTAATATTCTTCAAACAAATGAATGAAATAGACACATGGCTGGCGAAAAAAATATTGCTTATTGTTAGAGAATAGGCCCCCTGTTCGCCACTAAATCAAAATCTGACTGATCTGTTCCAAAGCCTTGGGATTGGCCATATAAATCAATGAAAAACGTTGAAACTTACAGAACATTTTTCGCCAGAATTTAGTGTGAAAGTGCCCAGGGAACACGCTTTGGAGATCTTCTTAGACAAAAGGTTTTGGAAGCTCAAATGATGTTTTTTTGTTTTGTAATAGCACCAATTAATTGATAACAATAATAGAAGATTTAACAGGTTGTTTTCGTGCAACGATGGTAATATAAACTCATTCAAGTACATAACTGTGTTGATTACAACAGGCTGGCCGAAAACTCCATCACATAGGGTCCCAGCACCATATCCCTTTAAAATGAGCCTATTCACGCTATCCCGCCAAATCCGGCATTTTTCCCCGACAACACTGAATAGGCCCTGGGAGAGCTAATGACCGTAGAACTTGAAGTAAAATAAATAAATAATTAAAAAAAAAAATCTTTCCCATTCCACTTATTCTGAAACTCTCAACGCATGTGTTAACAAAATTCAAAGATAAATAATTTAAAGTAACCAGAGAAATATTGCTAACGCAAGCAAGGGTTACAGAATAGGGGGTAGGAAGCTAATAAGTCCGTGATTTAAACAAGAACGGCTTTTGTTTATTCAAAACATATTTTTTTGGTGCAGAAGCGTAAGTTGCTGTGATGTGGTAACTAAAATCGTGATAAACTAACAACTTCAGGGGCGTGATTTTCCTTTAAACATGGGTCGAAACTTGGTTGAATCGGCCAACTTTGTGCGTAACGCTCCTACAGTAAGCACTAATTTGTTTTTAACGACTAAGAAAAATAGACCAGATTTTTGAGAGATTGCTTGAGAAATGGGATCGCCGTGAATATAAAGTTAGTCGGAGAAGCCAGCTCTTTGGACGTTCATCTGTCGGCGAGTTGCAACGTTTCGTTGGATTCGCCGGAGAACGATGGCGACGATTTGATAAATAAAAACTAACGATATAACGTAGAGAGACACCGTGATCATCTTCACTATGAAATTTGTCTTTTCGCTCATAAGTACAGCGTAAAGGAGCAGGGAACCATAGCCCAGCCGAACTGACAGGAAGGTGGCTGCAAAAAAAGAGGGGGGAATAAAAACGGTGGGCGGTTGAATTGTAAGTGGCAGTGACGTCAATTTATGGTGGGATTACCAAAAAATAAATACTCGACGATCCAAAATATCGCAGTATTTTTCATGTTGTACTCTCTCAAGAACCATCGAGTCTGTAGTAGAGGATTAGTGACTTCCATACTCCCTAATCCGCCGAGAGCTTCCGCGCCTGCAAATTAAAAAATATTAGGTCGTCGTCATTCATGACTGAAAGACATGGGGGTAGGCCACCTGATTCCCCTAAAACTATTATGTAACACATAGCGAATATACTAGCGAAGTGATGGAAAAGAATTAGTTTAGTCTCTGGCTGGTATCTCAAACACCAGATAAAATCGTACATGAAGTATCCAACACTTATGTGCATAGTCATAAGTTGCAAGGGACTGTTGGGCTCCCCTGAAATGAGACAACAATGAGTCTGAGGCTTTCAGGATGAGAACAAACAAGACTAAAGTAGACAAGAAATTTGATAATTTTGTGCGTGTTTTTTTCTTGTGAATAGTCGAAAGTTTTCACCTGGACTGTTCAGTGGATTCGCCCCCTCTTTCAGACATACGAACGACAGTACGATACACACTAAAGCGTGCAGGGCGGCGATGATTCTCGTCACACTCTCCGCGCTAACATCGAGACTTCGGCACAGAATTTTATACAAACCGTACCAGAGAAACGTAAAAAGCGACGTCGTCGTCACTATATAACAAATTGACGCTGCCGCTCCCATTTTTTCCCCTTTTGCTGTTGTTCTTCCTCGCCGCCTTCGACGATAAATGGTCCGCCAAACTCGTCACGCTCTCACAAACGCACTGGGCCTCCCGCTTTTCAATTCGGTTCCACCTCCGAATCACGGAGAATTTTTAAAATTGAAACGGTTGGACTCATTTCAAAATTAAATAGCTTCGACTTATTTCCACTCCTAATCACGAAAGATAATGGGTAGGCTACGCTTGACTAGCGCAGGTTTTTGTACAACTTCAATGGGCGAGCGCAGGAGCTTGTCTTCTTGAAAATTAGCCAAAAGTGAAAGTAAAAGCCAAACAAATTATGTACTTAAATTCTCGTCTCTGACTGTAATTCTTGACGACCGACTCCCCGCATAAAATAGGAGAAACGGTGACAGACTCCCACCACTCGAAAAGTTTGTGTCACTACTAGGCAGCTCATGGGGCACAGATCAACGGTCAGAGGCCATTGATTTATCTGAAGCGGACAAAAATTGTTCAGAGTAAGCGATTCGTTGCAGTTTATTGCATCAACCCCTTCCACGGCACCAAATGAATTTAACAATTTACCATCGGGAAAAAAACTCTTAAATACATAGGCGAATACAGCTCACCAGAATTGGGTAAGATTATCCTTCGCAAACGGCACTGACTGAGCCAAACAGTCGTGGTTTTGGCTTACCCCGGCTTTGGGGCCTTGGAGAAAAACAATTCCACAGAATTGGCTCTTTCATGAGATTGACACACCAGCAGGGGTGTGTGTCACAGGCGAGGGGGCATATGAAAGATAGCCCCCCCCCCCAGGGCTACAAGTTTTCATTTTCATAATATGTCCTCCCTCTCCTCGCCTGCCTCTTTAAAATTTTGTTAGTATTTTGTGGTTGGGTTATTTGTTAAGAGTTTCAAAAGAGCCAGCGCTCAAGTCCATCCCATTTCCTCCATATCGTCAGACTATTGAGGAAACGTTCGAAAATTCCGACTCACCATCAGCAGTCCCAGGTCCTTACGGCTATTTGGCTCAGTTTTTTTTATTGTTTAAACAAGACGACAACAACAAAAAAAAGGGCGATATTTTTCTTTCATTTTCAATTTCAATGCATGGAACAGGCGCAAACCCAAGGAACCCCCCCCCCCTTACCCTTGCCACAGGAGTTGCTGTCACTTTCACAAAATAACATTCCAAACCCCATTGGTAGCTGGTCCCCTTTTTTTACATTTTTGGTAATTTTGTCGAAGATAATTATTTGACGTAACAGTGTGGCCGCCAATGCCCCTTGCGAAGTGTTCAAAAATGAATGTTTGGCATGGTCGTTGGATTCAGCCGATTTTCAACACTCCAGATGGGCTCTAATGGGTACTGTCAGCGCCCCTTAAAATGCCCAGTAGTGAGTGATCCTCGTGGATGGATCGCGTGGTCACCAAGTGCGGGAGAATTCGTTCAGCTCCCGTTAAAGGGGGGGGGGGGAGAGTGACCCGAAACGGCGATATATCACTGTAGAATCTCTTCAATGTCTCTTCTGACTGAAAATACATACAAAATTTTCAGATTTCCTCCCTTGTCGAGAAACCCCTCGATACTCGGTATGTGGTGAATGTGGTTTTGTCCATTTTTAAATGTTGGTAATTTCCTTTAAAATCGCCCTTAAGGCGGGTTTCCTCGACCCCTTCCCAGTCAGCCCCTCGCCACAACTTCGCACATAAATTTTGGCTCCATTTCTGCACCAATATTCGATTTCAAAGTCTAATTTTAATTTTCAGGAAGTTGTACATGGACGTTAGATCTTGCTTTTTCAAATTTTATCCCTAAAATAATCCCAGAGAACTTTAGAATTCGAATGTGTTTTAAGTTAATTTCAGGAATGAAATTTGGAAAAGCAAGATCTAACGTCACTGTAGAACTTCCTGAAGGTTAAACTTGGACTTTGAAACCGAATATTGATGCAGAAATGAACCCAAAATTTATGTGCGAAGTTTAGGCGAGGGCTGACTGGGAAGAGGTCGCGAAAACCCGCCTGAACCCCCCCCCCCTTAACTGAGTGATTTTCAGGGTCATTTTCTGAGAGTATTTGGAATTGAGCCTGTTTCCTCCTCAACGTCACTAAACAAAATTCAACGGGTTGCCCCGCCCCCAAACGAATTTCGGAGCATCAAGGATAAAATCGCGCTTTTGAGTTTGACCCATGTTATTCAAATGACCAATTTTGTTGGGTTGACTCCGCGGATTTGTACTACGATTTGCGGCAAATTCTATTGTCCGTGCAGTTTCTCGAGGGTGGTGGGGATGCGCCATTCAGCTTTGGAAAGAGGGGGTGAGCAGCCCTGAGTAAAGGGAGATAATTCTGAGCTTCGTCAGCTACCCAAGTCAAGTGTCCCTCCTAGAGTCCTAAATCACAAAAAGCAAGGCATCTGTGGTTCGAACGCTCGGATTTGTCTTAACATTGCCTTATGATTCACATAAAAATTTATTTACATAAATATTGACGACATACCTCTAACATTAGCTCATTTTCATCTTTTTCGCGTGTTTCTTGACCTTCTCCTTGAGGGCTTTAACGTCAACGTTCGAGTCGGACGCTCTAGACGTCGTCGCTGGTTCTTCCACGGGTGGAACAAAGGGAAGTTTTCGTTTTTCCTGTCTCACGACTTCAGCCTCTTCTTGTTTTTTCAACTTTTCCTCCTTGCGTCGTTTAACCCGTTGCTCCTCTTTCATGAAATACTCGCCCGAGGCCAACAGTTTGTCCACTTTGCTTTCGGTCGGCGGCGGTGGAAATGGGGTGTAATCTTTTTTCACGCGTTTTTTCTTGGGTTTTTTCTGTTTCGACACCGTTTTACTTGTGTATTTTGGTAGGAATCGCGACCAATTCTCGTTTTTTAGTTTAGGATCTTTGGCGAGTTCACGTTTAATCATGAGCGCTTTTATGTTGTAAATGGGGTGAACGTTTTTCAGGGTGTCCTCAACCACGCGACGTACCTGACGGGGAAAATATCATCAAAATATTTTTGTTAGGATTGCGTATAAAGAATTTCAAACGTACCTGTACCAAGCCTTTGTAAGGACCTACGGCGGCCACAGTTTGACCCTGGACTTGCAAATAACAGTTAGTGAGAAGTTGAAGTGATTTAAGCGTGCAGCCACCCGGACCGATGAGTCGTTGCCTGCGTTTCAAGAATTTGTCTTTATTTTGAACGAGGGAGCCTATTTTAATTATGTCCGAGCCGATTTCATCTTCGAGCACTCTCTGTGCATGTTCGAGGGGGACGCTTCGCGACAGGAGCTTGATCATGTCCCTCGCCTGTTTCACACGTCGAAATTAGTACCATTAGTAACGGGTACGGGTGGGATGGCGTTCCAACAACGAGAAATTGAAGACTTACTTTGATTATAATGTAAGGATCCCAAGTTTTTCTCGTAGTCCGTACCGTCATACTTCCCTCCATAAGGTCCAGTTCGGCTTTAACATGGTGGTCGTTCAAGATTTTAGTGACGAGCGGCCAGCACTCTTTCAGGTACGCCTCTCGGTACTGAGGGAAGAGCGTTGAAAATGAACTTTCTTCGAACAAACCGTGTGGGTTGTCTTCTTTCTTGAACTCCGGTATTTTCATAGACCAAGCATCGTCCACAGCTTCCGTTTCCGTCATTTTAATGACACACAATTTGGTCAATCCTCGGGGGGGTTCACCTTTCTAATCACTCCACGCTGTTTACTGGAGTAGGCTAACCTTCAGGATAGCCTTAATGCAACCTCCACGTACAGAGGAGCCGTTACCCGTTAGTTGTCTTACATACGCGTGGTGGGCTGGTGGGACTGGTGGGGCTCGTGGACCTGGAGGAATGTTTTTATGTTTCGCTCTTGGCTTCCTCTTTGTTTTCGTTTCGTTCAACTTCTTTTTCAGGGACTCTCTCGAAGAAACCCCCTTCCTAGTAAACTGTTCGCGCTTTCCCGGGTCAGTTGATAATCGGCAGTTGAATGTCTCGTGTCAGTGGAGTTGACATCTCCTTCGGATTTGTATTCATTTTTCGCGTGTAACGGTCGATTCTCTTGCCATTCTTCGGCATTAGCAAAGAATGACCTAAAAAAAAAATCGTTTTAATATTACGAAGAACAAACTGTGATAGAAGTTGTTAAGCCAAAATGTCCTACTCGTACCACTTAGAATACGTAGGAAACGCGACCGTCGACAAAAGACTGTCGAATCCCATGGTGCCCTGGATCATCGCTCAGATCCGCCGGGGTGACAACCAGAAAAATGTAAGTTTTTTACTGTAAAATTTGTCGTAGTCACATTTAATTGAACCAATCAGTGCTAAACCGTACGTGAATTGCAATTATAGGCCGCGTTCCTAATGATGTAGACAATCAAACAATTTGCTGAATAAATTAACGAGGGAGGGTCAAGTGCCTACTGACATTCATGTAGGTAACTTAGACGTTATTATTATTATTATTATTAGTTTTTAAGCCGTACAACTTGGTTAATATTTTTTTTTAGGGTTTCGGCTTTTTTCGAAGAAGTAGAAGTAGAAAAAAGCCAAAACCCTAGAAATAAATTATTAATCAACTTTGACGTTGTTTTTAAAAAAGAATTTTGACCTTTAAAAAACATCGAGGTCTGACCGAATGGTAAAATAGTACCCCCGTGGAAGGTACGTCAAATATCACGCCAAAGGCGCTCACGAGATCAAGCGATTCTGGATAAGATTGCCTGAAGACGTGACCCTTGCGAGTGTCTTGTTCCTGGATTTTGTCGTGTACTGTCAACAATTCTTTACGACATTAAGCGTTTCCCGACAAAATTCACCGGAAGCTTCGAATAACGCGTTCCGATGTTAATCTTTTGCTGTCAGAATGACCCCTCTGCCTATCGAGGGAGGTGAAAGAAATAAGTAAAAACCTTGAATTCGCGAAGGTCACTGAATTTCAAGTAAAAAAAAAAAACTATTTGTGCATCACTGTATGGATAAGGGGGAAACGGGCGAGAATGCATTTCTAACGACTCTTGTCAATCGCTTCCCAATGTCTTTAAGCTTTAAATAACCGGTAGAATGACATTGGGTGAATTAAAGTGCGTATTCCTTCCCTACTCTCTCTCGCTTTTAATGCTGACCGCCTTGAAAACGTTAAATCGCCGGTTGCTGCCACTTAGAATCAACGTCCTGTACTAGATGTCCGCTCTTGAACAAGAAAGTAGTTGCCAGTTTGTTGTTCTGATGAGTGCGAAGGAAGAGTTTCGACCCCCCTGAAGGCTTCGATAGGTCACTCACTCTTGGAGCCCAAGAAAAATCTAACGAAACCAGTGGCAGTACAAAAAAAAAAATTTTTTTTTGGGATGAAATTTCCAGATTTCATCTTTTCTGTCGTTATGTGGTGGTTCTTAGTTCCTTCGATATGAGGAGAATGGAAACTTACGAGAGCCCTGGGGGCCTATTCTCTAAAGCCCGCCACTCACGTGCAGTTTTAACTGACAGTTTGAACTGAACAGTTCAAACTGACAGTCTAAACTGCACGTGAGTGGGCATTTCGTCTCAGTTAAGGTGAACTGCACAGTTAAACTGTACAGTTCTCAGCTCAATTGCCAATACCACGTGTCTGTTTTTGACCTAAAGGTAGAAAAAGAAGTGGAGGAAGCGAAATGCATTATTCTTGAAGACGGACGGATAAGCTCAAGACGCTTAACGTTGAAATCCCACGATTCCCGCTCACATACGATGGGATGGGGCCCATTGGTTCTTCACAGAGTTCTTTTAGCAAGTCGATAACCGAAGCTTGATTACGCCCTTGCACCACTGTTGTCGTTTTTTAGTACTCGAAGATTTTTTATAATTCAAACATGTCCATTAGATTAGACCTATTAGGGTCATCTGAGGTCTAATGGACATCCTTGAATACTAACGATTCTCGATGTCCTCATCTAATAACTCACGATTGGTTTTTTGTTGTTTTGTTTAAGAACAACAAAAAGTAAACCGAGAACGGCAACATCGTCCTGCTCTTTCTAATCCATCGTGATAACATATAAGGTGAAAAATTGCACCGAGGGTGCGGTCTAGCCGCTGTTTCGACCTCAGACCTTCAGCTACATGAGCCTGGTTTATAAAATTAGAAACAGTTGATACCAACAGTCAAGCACCTGATTTCATTCAATTTTGTCGAGTTCGTTAATGAAAACATGTTGTTAAAGTTATAGAACTGGCTCTATGGTCTCATATCCTTGTCGTTCAGTATCGAACTCGGCCGTGTTGACTAGCCAAAACATCACCAATCCCCGTTTGGCCCTCACGGTTCTCATCATTCCTAGTGAGCCGGGTCCTTCTTGACTCGGTTTTTCTGACTTTTTCTTCAAACAGTTCTTTTAACAAGCTACTGTCCGAAGATAGTTTCCGCCGTTTCAACCATTCCTTGCACCACTGCCTGCGTAGTTTAGGTTGGTTACTTTCCTGATGAATAACTGCACAAATAAAACCGAGAACGGCAATACGGTCCTGCTCATTCGAATCCACTATGTTAACTGAAGAATTGAACTGTACGTGTGTGGGGGACTGAACTGAACAGTCCAAACTGACAGTTTAAACTGTGCAGTTTGAACTGACAAGTCAAACTACACGTGAGTGGCCGGCTTAACAAGAAGTAATATTTGTTTCGCCAGCCATGTGTCTATTTCATTAATTTGTTTGAAGAAAATGAATGAAATAAACGTATGACTTCGAAAGAGCTATTGCTTCGGAGTTAGACAATAGGCCCCCAGACCTCGTCTCTAGACGATTATTCCAGAAACGTCCCCGCATGATCACGTCCTGGAAACATTCGCCAAGAAACTCCATTTTTCCTCTTCTTCCAGTTGTTCCTTCGGTGAACAATAAACTGGAAGATGCTGAAGATCTATCTCATCATCTATTCTCTCTGCGAGAAGCTCTAGTCACCTGTCTTTTTCCGAATCACTTGCAACCAAAATTCGTTAATTAAAAAAAACTCGATTTTGTTGATCAGTTTGATGTTACAGCAGGTCCACCCAAACGACCCCCTTTAGCGTTTCAGATAGGAAATTAGGTTTTGAAAGAACGAAAATTAGGTTGGAAAGAGCCAAAACTATGAAATTATGGGTTTTTAGTGAGCCTAATCCACGAATTAGGTTTGAAAGAGTGAAAGACCGCGAACATGGGCCAAAATTTTACGATTGATCGAGTCAAATCCATGAGTTTGCTAGATTTGTTTTTCGAACGAGGAAATTGATTTTTTTAAAAAAAGCTAAATACACGAAATTTGGGTTTTAAAAAAATACGCCAAATTACGGTTTGATACAGGAAAAATTCATGAAATTAGGTTTTGCTGAAGAAGCAAAATCAGCGATATTGGTTATGAGAGAGCGAAAACCCTCAGTCAAATCTGGGTTTAAGCTGCCAAAATCACGAAATTTGTTTTTTCGATCTTAGCTTTTCGAATTGCTCAAAACCGTGCGACCGTAAAATAACCAACATCGCGAAATTGTGGTTGAAATGAGCCTAATTCGCGAAATAGGACAATTTGGGATTTATAAGACCCAAATTGGCGACATTTAGGTTTGGAATAAGCCAAATTCGGGAATTTAGATTTTTAAAGAGCCAAATTCATTTTCCTGTAAAACTGATTTTCAGTAAGATTTAAAGCCACGAAATTTGGGTTTTAAACGCGTAAAAACAATTTGGGGTTCTACATAACAACAATTGAGCCAAATTTGAGTTATAAAAAATCGACAGGGAAATTGTGGATTAAAGCTCGGTGCACACGATGCATTTTTCAAAGCATGTTTACTTGCATGGTGTATTACAAATTTTGTTTTTGAAGCTTTGTTTTGCCCTCCAGGGCTGTCGGTTAGGATAGTGTTGTGGTGGGGGGTGGGGGGCGAAGAAATAAACCGAACGCTGAATAAGGCGGAATGACAGCCCAGCGTAAACTTGGTTGTTCAAAGAGCAAACCCCACGTAATTTGGGATTTGAAAGCGAGAAAATCAGAAAATTGGTGTACGATGTAAACTAAAATTGGTGAAACTTTATTTCTAAGGTGCCAAATTTGAAACGTTTGTTTGTGGGAGAGTGAAAATCTCCACCAAAACTGCAATTTGAAAAAGCCAAATTTACGAAATGGTTTTTTTCTTATTCGTTTTTTTTGCGGAAGTTAGTTTATTAAGCAAACCTGCTAAGCTGACTATGTAAAGAGCGAAAGGCTCGAAATTTGGTTTTTCAATAGGCGAAAGATTTTTAAAGATCAGACGTTACATCAAGTAGAGACCGAAAAAGAGGACAATTTGGACCTCTCTTTGGACACTCAAAAAAGTAGGACTTGTCCAGGGAAAGTAGGACGTCTTGCCGCCCTAACACTACAAATCAAGCACTCTGATTTTGCTGCGTTATGGAAAGTCTGGAAGTTACGACAGAGTCCCTACAACCACCACTATTCGCCTTTTTCAGTATTCAGGCAGCGCTGTCGTTGGGATCTAGCTAATGTGGGCAGTCTTCTACTAGTTTCTAATGGAAATCATCCACAACAACTGTTTCCCTATATGGCCAACTACAGCGCTGCCTGAATTTTGATCAAGGCGAATACCACCGGGGGTTGACAGAAAGCATTAAATTCCTGGTAGACTTTGATCCAAGAATCTACTTTGTGTGAACATGCACTACACGTAGATGTTTGACTTCCATCGCTACCGCCGTTCATAAAACTGCTAGTTGTTTTGTCACCTATATATCGCGGGTCTTGGTTAGGTAGAATGTGCAGAATCAACCTTTTTAAACCTCTTTACCGTGGATTTGGCACTTAAAGGAATCAATTTCGTGGGTATGGCTCTTTTAGACCTCAAATTTTGCGATATCGGCCCTTACAGGACCCATTTTTGCAATTTTTCTTGATTCCCTTAAAAGCCAACTTCGCGGGGTTAAACAATTAAAAAATCAGGGTTTCCACAGGCCGGGGATACCCTAGAAAAGTCAGGGAATTTCAAAGTGGTCAGGGAAAAGTTCGGGAAACTTCTTAATTTTTACACCCAAGTGAGGAAAAAATAAGAGGACAGTTTCTTTATCGTAGACTTCCGCAGATCGTAGACTTAGGCCGTGCCAGTGCCTATGCTACCTTGAAACCAGACATTCCAAGCTCATTTAAACCTGAAAATTCGTTCATTTCATGCCCATTTGCCCACGACAACGTGGACATTTCTATAGTAGGGTTGCAAACCGTCCCGCGACGCTTATGGTCCTGGATTCAGAAATTGCTCATATTTTCTTAAGTCGGAGCATAATAATATCTCGGAAACAAACCAAATAATTTAATTCGAAGACTCATTTGACCATTCTCAAGACCGAAACGCGTGCCTCCAGTCAATTCCACGGTGCGCAATTAATTAACGTACCTAATTTTACTTTTATTAATTTCTGCTACAAAGTGAAATTTCCGTGAAATTCACTTTTGAAAGAGCCAGGGCTTGACAGAGCCAAAGCCAGTATGATCGGTAATCCGTGAAATCTGGTTTTGAAGAAACTTATTTCACGACATTTGATTTTTAAAATTTAGGCTCTTACGCTGTTCTAATTTCGCGGATTTGTCACTTGTAGAGCCTAATTTTGCGGTTTTTTTTTACTGGTAATTTAAACAACAAATTTCTCGGCATTGGCTTACTAAGAACCCAAATTCACGGATTTCACGTCTTAAACATCAAAATTTGACCCTGGTGGGACAAGGACCACTAGCGTGCGGGCGGGCTCACTGGATCTGTTTATCAATTGAAAATGGAATTGTCCGAGGAATTTATAAGATCGCGTACCGACTCTAGTCGGTCAACTTTGTCTCATGAAAATCCAAAAGGTTAATCCCAAGTCGAAAACTCCAGTACGGCTTCCCCCCCCCCCCTAGACCATCACAGACAACAAGAGCCCCAGAGTCAACATTTTTACTTTTTTTGGATGATCGGTAGAGTTCTGAGGCAGAATTTAAAGTTTTTGCTAAATAACAACCACACGGTGGTCTCAAGTGGCATTTGCTGTCTAAATGGTTCTGTTTTCGTCCGAGTAATTATTTAAGAGAACCGAAGGGTCAATTTAGGAAAAAATGAAGTTTACCCCGTTAAAAACGCAAAACACTCGTTTTAAGATGCGGTCATGGCGGCGGCCACTCAATGGACATTTTGCTGGGTACTGGCTGCATTTCTTTGTTGAAAATGGTCCTAGGTAATTAGAAAACCGAGTTCCTTCACAATGCAGACAACATTGTTACCTGCGAATTGAGAAGGTTAACCCAAAATCATGGGCTTATGACAGAAAATGCGGTGGTTATAAATTGAAAAGGTATTTTGGACTCCAGACAAAGTTCCAGATTTGACAAAGTTGCGGCAATTCTGGTTCAAATGTGGTGTAGTAATTTGCTATTCAGCACGAGCTCAGCTGGTCAAAAATTCGCCTCAAACTGTCTATTTAACTTTATAGAGCTAGGTAAAGCCAAATTCAGGGGGCCTTGTGGGTCTCCACTGGGACTGTACGCCTCGGATCGCACTCGTCCTGTGTTGCCGTCGGATTGCGTGGGTGGGTGGTGGGATGTTGACATCGGCCCCTGGATCGCGAAGATTCTCCGCTATGACGAAACTAAACGTTTTTGTAAATTTTCCAAGTCCATTGTGGAACGAACTTCAGGATGGGAGTGTTTTCATACTTTTCCCAGTGTATCCAGTTGCGAAAAATGTCGCTTTCGTCACTGACCCCTGAGAAAACAATTTTTTTATTTTATGGGCATTCTTATGTCAGCATCGGTGTGAACAATTGTAGGGAACCTACAGGAGTTACTTTATTGGCGCACTGTAATTAAAACGTTCACAATGGAAACGTTGACTGACGGTGCAGGGGGATAAAATTAGGATAAACTTAATGTGTGTTAAAAGCTTTTAGAAATACCTTAGCGAATTAATTGAGGGAGAAAGAAAAGAAAAGACGAATAAAAAAAAGTAAATAAATGAGACATTCCAAGGTTAACGTGCCAATACAGCTTGTAATGATCGTTTTAAACATCACGTATAATGCTTCTGAATACCTTTTGAATGAAAATTAAAGAACATCTTTAATTAAGTAGAATCCCATTGTACACAACCACAAAAGTATGGTTGTTATTCCTTTTAAAAATGTGTGTTACTCCAGTCCAGCTCCTCCCTCCTCCACCACAACCCGCTTTTGTTTTTGTCAAGCGATGAAAAATGATCAAGAAGACAGAATAGTTTACCACTTTAATTTGAGGGGGGGGGTATGAAATGTAAACGTTGCCATTTTATGCAATCGAAGAGGACAGAATCAGTGGTCAATTAAAATGAAAAACAACAGTTTAATTCTTGGAATCGCGTAAAAGGATTCTGGAACAATTTTAGTTGTGCAACAGTTCCGAAACTCGGCGATGCTATTGAAATTTTACCGATGGGGGGGGGGGGTCCTCCGTACAACTACTACTGAAGGCTTAAGGTGCGTTTACACCGAAGTGTCCCTCGACACTTATTGCTTGAAATGTAGTGTGAGACACAAATTTGCTTGGTGTAAACACAAACTTCCAGAATTTGTCATCAAAGTTTACACTGTAAAGACATTTATATCTGACAATTTACACTTTTGTCCATAGAGAAGAGTCGCTGGACACTTCAGTCTAAACGCACCATCAGGGACAGCGACACTTTCGTACTTCACCTTTAAATCAATTGCACGAATTAAAGTCTATCGTCATTTGGTTCTGAACAGGTCTCCGTACGCGTTGAAAGGGGTTCTATCGAAGTCCGTAAAGAGGATACGAACGCTCTGATCTGTTCGCACTCACTGCAACTCGTCTCACGTCTGACCGTACAGCCGACGTTCATTTTTTACGCCGTCCGGGATAAGGAACAGCCCCTGCTCTACTGTCATCTATTCCAGTCATCTGATCAGCATACAGTGAGTTTTTTTTTCTTTCTCTCTTTTGGCCGCTCGAAAAACGTTATTTCACGTTTTCGTTACGCGTTCTCGAATTTTCTTCTTGTTCTTCGACCAAAAACAGGTTCACGGTAAATTCAATTCAACTTCCGCTGTTTTTTCTAAAGATGTTCAGGAAACAATGACCCTGAAAGAGTGAAAAAAAAATAAAAATACGTAGTTTATCCTGTTGATTGTTTTATGAGGACCGGTTTTCCTTCGTATTTTTTTTTTTTTTAGTCGTCGCTAAATTGCGTTCCCTCTAAACACGCGAACCGTTTGCCATTTGAAAATTCCAAAACAAACGATGTTTTGTTGCAAAAATAATGATGGAAACCCTAGGGACCAGCATAGGGAGTTGATTGTTTATTTTCATTTAATCGAGAGTAGAACTGATAGAATAATGTCCGGATCTGAGAGAAAGCCCAGACCACCCTCCCCTTCCCCACAGCGCGACGTGGCCATATTGTTTTTTTCACTCGCCTCAATTTTTATGCTTCGGACTGTGTAAAAAATCAGCGTCGTCTCACTAAAAAATGTCCTTCAAATGCCCCATTTGTCGCAACGTACCAGCTTAACGACTTCGATTTTTTTTAAAGCGCTTTAAAAGAAACGAAAAGTATGACGCATTGCATAAAAATCGACTAATTAAAAGAAAAACAAAATAGATCGTGTGTCTGGTTTTTTGGAAATTTCTCCGCCCCTCGAGTCTGATGAATTAAGACCGCAGCGTCGCCTCTTTTCGATGAAAAAGGTCGACTTTTTGTTTCTGAGCCGTTTTGGTCCTAAATAAAATTAAATTTAGCTCCAGTTTGGCCATCGATACAGCGTCCATAGTCAAACGCTTGGCTTCGTGTAATAGTGGCGGGATGTGGTCGGTTCGTGTCAAACGAACTGACCTACCCTTTAACAGAGGAACGAGAAATTTGCAATAGGAATTGCTCACGTAGTGTTTTAACCCCGTATTTTTCCCACCCACGAGCCTTTTTAGAGTGTGTAGGGACGTGAGTACTGAGCGTTCAGGGAGGGTAGTCATACCACACGTCCCTTGAATTTGACCGTCACTTGTTACTTGGAGGTTTTTTTCCTTCCAATTTTTGTTTATTGTTTTTTCCTCCTGAAAAACTAATTATAAGAGTCAATTAAAGTTGTTTTGACGAGTTACTTTCTAGCGAAGAGTACGCTAAAAACGATGTATAATTTGGACCTCACAGCTGAGGTCCTTCCTATAAATATTCGTCATGTTGTACCCATAAAATTCGCTTTATTCATGAGGCCGTGGCCATTTTAAATTGAATTATGGAAAATTTTTTTTTGTTTAATTTATTTTGCTGTATAGTAAAATAAATAAACACATTATTTTCACCAACGTCAATAGTGGCATTGAATGAGCATGAAGAAATACACAAATGAGAAAAAATGAATTGTAATTCAAGCTCTCCGCGATGCCCCCTCACCCTGTGGGTCCTTTTGCTTGACTTGAACTCTTGTGATCTATTTAAAGAGACATACGAGTCTTTTTGTAAGAAAATGGGAGAGGGTGTGGCAAATTTATCAAAATTTCGGGTTTGTTAGGTCTCAAAAATCCGTTTTGAGTGCTGTTTTTCGCTCGGATTCTGGCGTACTGACTCTCGTTCCACCACGTTAGTCCTGACTGTGAACATAACATGACTCGTTCAATGGCAAGCTCTGATTCTCTGACTTGTGGCTATAGCCAGACGGCGGAACCGCCGGCCACAATAAGGCTTCGACCACAACAAACCCCTTAAACCACAATCGAACGCAAAAAAAAAATAATAACACTGGACTGCTTTCTGTGGGGATTGGTGCTCTTCTAGATGATCTTTAAAAAGTCTGATGACTGTAGTCACCCACCGGAAGAGCAAGCCTGATCCCTGGTACGAAAAAACTTGGACTCTCGTGTTTTCTACCCTCTCCGCCTTATCCCTGGCCAGTCATTCCCTTTCTAGTGACCACTAAAACAGACGAATTGTCTCGTGAGCCGATTCGCGTCAAGTTGGCATCAAAAACGAAAATCGAGCCCGAACCGGCCTGGTCATATAGGACGAACAGAGTTACAGGTGCTTTGTCTCTGTTTTTCCTCTCCGTTAAACTTATTTTCCGGTAAAATCCAAACAAAAATACTACACGCCCTGTTGACTTTTCAGTGAACGGAAGAAGGAAAAACTTCCAGCTCATATCTTCACTGTATCTGTGTTATGATTTATACTGCCCTTCTGCCTGCTGTAATTGTCTTTTTTTTCATCTGTCGTCTAATCTTTTATTATTAGAACAGAGTCGCATAATATTTTGAACCAACAACGATGAATGGGTCGATTTCTTTTTTATCCCCCTCATTGTTCCCATTTAACATTGCTATTCAGTGTCTTTGATTCGCTGATGACCTCCAAAATGTCCATTCTATTCTCTTTTTGTGTTTGTGTTTGTGTAGTACAAGTCCATCCGCATGATTGAGTGTCCCCAACCCCCTTGGTGAATGCGTGGGGGGAAGGGCTTTTTCAAAATTAATATTCCCGTTCGTCGACTTGTCTTTTTAACGTTTCCGGGATATTTTTTATTTTGTTTTAGCGGCTTGCGCGAGAAGTGAGTGGCGCAGCCCCCATGTTCGCGTGAAGTCAAGTCTTGTTTCAACTACTTTTTGGACAGTGTCCAACATTTGAACCTGGTCGTTCAGTTTATTATTATACGTTTTTCGCGTTGGTTGAAAGTTTTAACTCTTAAGGTGAATATCTCCAGAAATTTCGGAATTTGAAAGAAATATCCCCACCCCTCCTTGAACCATCACGTTTTAGCATGCTCCAATTCTCTGGAGCCCCACTGGAGGACGTTTTATTTCTCTGAAAGAACACAAAGGTAATATTTACGCTTGCGCTTAGACAAAACTGGCTTATAGTGTGTTTTTATTGTTAACTAGATACTGATAGAGAGGTGGGGGTATATTATAAGTCAAACATTGGCTTCAAACTATATTATTTCGATTCCATTCGTTACTTTGATGACAGTTGCCACTTCCCCCTTCTCGTGACTATTTCTGGTAGCATCTTGAGCCAATTTTTTTTTTTTTTTTTTTTTAACGACGTCAGAAAATAAATTTCACGTGAACTCCTCGTGCAGGAGGTCGACTCTTTTATTAAAAGACTTAAATTGAAGTTAATTATTGAATGATGAATTTAATCGACGAAGCGGTTAAAAATATTTAACGACCATCTTCCATGTCCCTGATAGTGGCTAAATCTCGTAAAAGTCTCACGTTCTTTAGAATTCGAAAAAATCAGAATTATTTAAAATTCTCAGCTACCTATTTATTTACAAACTTCCCCGGAAGGTCAAGGATGCCCCAACCCTTCTTCCTTGGAAACGATTGTTGCTTCGTTCGTTGACACCCCCAAAAAATTGTTAATTGTCGTGTTATTCAAATTTTAGTGTACCTGCTTAGTTCAACCTTTGTCTCGTGAGGGCCCCTAAATTTTCCTCAATTAACCCCATGACTCGTTGATTATAATCGGGTAGTTAGTAGAAAGTTCTGTGGACTTGGGAAAGTGGGGGGAGGGGGACTCATGTGCAGACCTCATATAGGAAGAAGGAAAAATCCTTGATAAATTATACTCAAAACTAACCAGCTAGTTAGTAGGCTGTACAGCGTACTTGAAGCAGTAAAAAAAGACGAAAAAGCGGGGGTAATTTAATTTATTTTTCTCTCTGCTCTAAGTCACGTTTAATCATAACCGATTCTCCTTGACCGGATATGGCCAATTTTTACGATTGCAGTATTTTTAAATATTAAATACAGTGCAGGAAACAGCTAATTTCTTTTTTTTAATCTCTCCATTTGACGCGAAAAAAAAAAAAAAAAAAAATAGAAGCTGCCCTCAAGGTTAAGTTTCGAGCAAAACCCCGCCTTTATTGTTAATTGCGGAAGTATAGCAAGCTTCTTCAGCTGGAGTTGTATTTGTTTTTTATAGAGCCGTAAAGCGGAGGAGTTTCAAAAATAGAATCATCGTTCTTTGCCTGTGGAAAAACCCTCTTATTTTCTTATTTTGCCACCACTTATTCTCTCCCATTTTTAACCGGTAAACTGAAGGTTCAATGACAAGAGACGGTCGCCTTCGAGATACATATACGTAAAAATAAAAAATAAAATAAATAAAAATAATTTCCCAACATGTTTTAAGCGTTGTATTATATGCTTAAATGGGCAGTGTATCAAGATCAAGCCCTTCCCCCTCTCACAGCTATGTTTACGTTTATAATTTTAAATCGCCCGGAAGCGCGTGGCCGAGCTGTCTAGAGCGTGCCGTTAAACGGTGTGGAAGGGTTGTTTTTTTCTTTTCATAACACCAGAAAAAAAAGTCTTTATTGATTTACCAAATTGTGACCTTTGGCTTCGTGCCTGTGTTCTTTCAGTTTCTTCCGGGAATTCGGATCAGTCACACACACACAGGATGATGTTATATTTGTAGGCACTGCTCGGTTGTGTGGCGAGGGGTTCACGCAAGCCTTGCTCAACGCCACATTTATCGGATGGGTGATGGTTAGGGGGCCTCTTAAATTCCACCCCTCACCACCCTCCTCTTTCATAAGTAAGAAACGATGGCAAGCTCACGTTTCAGCAAAATAAACGGTTTCACCAATTGTTGTAATTTCGGAGATTTAGATAGGGGGGGGCACTAGAAATGTATTGAAAGTTGCTGGCTTGTTCATGGCATAATATCCTTGTTTTTGAATAAAAAATGAGGTACTTTGGCTGGATTTTGGCTTGAATAGAACTATTTCTGGGTCACATAGCGTAAAAATTACCAGTTTTGAACCCGAAAACCAAGATTTTACGGCAAAAATAAGGCCTCAAGTTTGTTTCCAGGTTTATCATGCAGCTCTTGACCCAGTAAGACTGTTTTAAGGACTGAAAACTAGCCAAATCTGCCATGAACGCCGGATTCTTGGGGAGAATCCCTTCAACGGGTTCAGGCGCGTAGCCAGGGGGGGGGTCCACCGGGTCCGGACCCCCCCCCCCCCGAAATTTCAGATTTATTTCCCATGTTCTGAAGGAGACTTTTTATTTTCAATTTCTCCGCTCACGCATTGGAATAATATCGCACAATAATGATGATGATAATAATAATAATAATATGTAGTTAAAAACTGAAAAGAGTAGGCATAGAGTGGAAATACCCCCCCCCGCCGCCGCACCGGACCTACATCGGACTCCCCCCCCCCCCCAAAGATATCCTGGCTACGCGCCTGAACGGGCTGGCTGATCGGAAATTGCGGAACCCTAAAATACGCAGTTTCGTCCAATTTCAAACGGCTATTTTTGCTTAAACCGCCCAATGAGGTGTGGTGGGTGCCAGTGGCTACCTGATCCCTAGATTGGTCCACCACTTCCGTACTCGCCTCAATTGATGAGAGGCGGGACCAAGTAGCCCAATAATGGGCACAAACGGAAACTGGGCCTCTCTTCCTTGCAATTTTCTTCATCTTATTTTTCATTTCCCCCCCTTTTCGCTGCGATTTTTATTTTCCCTCAAACATAACTTGGAGAGAGAGAGCGTGAGGAACATTTCCCCCTTCCTCCTTCTCGATGGGCCCCTTTAGGGCCCTGACAGACCCGGCCACCAATAGAGTCACAGGGGGTGGCACGACTTCAAGGGGAAACATGAAACGCGCCACTCAAGTGCCCTAGTCTGTTAGGGGGCAACTTCTAAATTTGATTAAAGCTCGCGAGCGTCTCCCTCGCTCCTCCTTCACACTAAAAATCGGCTTATTGGCTAGTGACACAGCCCCCCCCCCCTATTCTAGTCGATGAGCAATGTCCTGAAGATATTTCAAATTTTCACCATCGAATAAGATAAAAAAAAAAGCCAGAAAACAATCAGTTTGTTTACGATCTTTCTCTTCCAACCGGGTAATTGCGCTAGAATAGTTTTAACGCGTGAAATGGCTTTTAAGTTGTTCGGCGTAAGTTACCCTCTGTTACCCGCTGTATTTTTTTTTTTTTTTAAGTTGATTTGGGGGAAAGGGCTCTGGAAAAATGTTTTATTTATGTACAAATTTATCCTTCAAGGGCGTCCGTGATCTTTTCATTATTCAGTGGGCATCCAACTTGTTTTATTGTTTTGTTTTTTTTTAAGAAAAACGCGACATAAATTACCTAATAAAGGGGAACGAAATACTTTTTTTTGGTACTAAGTGATTTAAGTTGACTAATCAAGGTTGTTAATTTTTTTAATAATAATGTTGAAAAAAATCTTACAGTGATATTGGCGAATTTTACATGAGGTAATTGAGCTGGCCTTGATTTTTTTGCCCTGCCATGAGAGAAAAAATGTATGAGAAAAATAAATTATGTTTTCTCACGATCGCAGAAAAAAGAAGCACGATGAGAAAATCCGTCTTTAATACGCAGCTCGCCACCCTCTCTCGAAATTTGACGGTCATCAGAATATAAAAATTAACGTCCGTTCCCCCCTATGATATTGGTCAAAACGAAAAGGTCAAGCGAGCAGGAAGAAGTTGTCACTGTCTCCCACCTTCTTCGCCTCTTACCTGTCCGGACAATCGCGCCTAGGCCGTTAGTGTTTACCAGAGACAGAAGAAGAAGAAGAAGAAGAAAAAAGGAAAAATTTATAAATCTGGGTCAGTGCCTAAACGTGTGGTGCGAGTTAAGATTTTCAAGGTCGAAGCTCGGACGATTTTAATAGAAGCCGTGGCGTTTTTAATAACCGCGTTATCAACTGTCATCTTTAAGGGAAACAAAGATGACGTCTTTTACAAATTTATCGAAACCGTCGAGGCGTTTTTTGGTTTTCGTTTAACGCTCGAATGGGTAGTCAATCAGAAAATTAATTGAACAGGAGGGTGGTGGTGGGATCATTTTTTCCTTGAAACAGATTTTGATGAGGATAGTCGAATTCCGCAGTTTCTAATAGCCCTCCCTCTTATTTTCTGTTTCCCTATAGATTCTAGACATGATGGCAACCATGAAAGAGCAAAGCAATAAATTGCAAAGCAGGACAACGACGGCACTTTGTCCCGATATTTCTCCATCGTCTTCACACTTTTTTGAAGTAAGTCCTTTTATTTCTTTCTTTCAGGAAGAATTCAATGCTTGGTGAAAGAAAAAGAAAGAAACGCAGTTATCTAAGATTTGCGAGTTGAATAAACTCACCCCGTTTCCCGTGTAGTTATTGATGGCGGGGAGGAGGAGGGAGAATTGTTCAAAAACTAGACCGAAGGGAAGATGTCTATTTTACTCACAACAGCCTTGCTGCTCATGAAAATATTGCAATCGACTCTACTGTTTAAATTGAAAAAGTTGGATTGTAAACTGCAGCCTGGTAGAACAATGAGGAAGTAACGTAAAAAATAAAAATAGCTGGAAAAATGTTTTTTCGAAAGAAAATGACTAAATATGACCAGGAATTGAATACTAGTGCGTAAATGATTGATTTCAATTTATATCGAAATAATAAAACTTGCTAATTTTTTTTGTTACCTTAAGCGGCCGGTATGTGACTCGTGACGTAGTTAAGGGGTTGTGACCCCTCCCAACCCTCTGCATCACTGCTGTTATCATGTCTTGCCCCTTCTTGTCCTTCCCATTCTCTTAAGCCCTATTGTTTGATTTGTGAGAAGCTGTTGTGAAGGTGATGCGAATGCTGCTATTACGTCATCTTTCTATCTAGCCTATTTCAAATGGGTCCCGCAACCCAATAGTTTTAAAAATCCCTGCCTGATTTTATTTGAACGGATCGTGTTTTCATGAGTTGTGGTACTCAAACTATCACGACAGCATGATTGTGGAAAATGTGTTACTTGCTCATTGTCATTTTGGGAATTTTCTCAACTGCTGGATTGCTATTATGAGAGCGGGGGAGGGGGGTTCTACCGCCGGTATTAAATCGTGCTCATTTCTTCGCCAATTGCGCAACAGTTACCACAATTACTTATAGTGGTCAATAGAGTAACGGGGAGGTTTTATCTTTTAGCAGAATTCTACTTACATTTTTGTGCTTTTCTTTGATGCTTTTTCAGGGCTAAAAAAAATGTTTTACTTTGTCAATGATGACCTGGGATACTCGAAAAGCCTAATTTTTTTGCCACTTGAGGTGCACTGGCGGCTAGTTAAGTGCGTTCTGGGGGGAACCGGCTGCATTTTTATTGATAGAGCGTGTGGCCTTAAGGGACTCGAAACCGAAGTCTGGTTCAAACAGAACAACCTTGCCAAAATGCCCAAAACTGGCAATTTAGTAACTATTTAACGTCATTTGAAACATGACTAAGTATGAGGGGGGGGGGGAAATCTCATCAAAACATTGGAACAATTTGCGCTAAAGTTGAAGTTAATTGTATTTATTTAATTTTGTTTTTTCTGACATCTAGACAAGAAACTAAGTCCTGTTCACCTTGAAACGAGACTATTTTAATTTATACAAATCTATCGCCCCCTAGTGTGACCTTTCTCAATAGATAATTTACCAAGTTTGTTTTTTTTTTTGTCCTCGAAACAGGTGCTTTACGTGGGTCGAATTAAAGTGTCGCACACAAAAATTCCGGACACTTTCATTGATGACGCTCTGGAAAAATTTAGAAATCTCGAAAAAATTAAAAAAGGAAGAGAGCCATCCGTAATGGTCGTGGCGGTGGGGTTGGGGAAGGGGGGAGGTAAATTCCCTCGAATTCGCGCTAAACATTGTTTTGTTTTACAGGAGGCGGAAGAAAATAAATTGTTGAATGGCAGCCGGCAGGCCTATGGATCCACTGAAGTGCTACCGGTTGAAACTGAAACCGACTGTGATAACCCTCCGTAAGTGGAATTTGTTATTGTTATTGTCTTGATTTGAAATATTATTGTTGTTTCCTTTTGTTGTTTTTTTTTCCAGCGCTGAAAAGACACGCAGGCGATCTGGTTCGCTAGGAAGTTTACTCGTAAAGAAAGATACGCTGGTAAGTGGAACTCCCGTGTAACGCGGTGCCCTTAGTCTCCGATTAAAAACGGATACAACGGTCTCAATATCGTTTCTGGCAAACTTCCCTTCTGACCTCAATAATTTATTTCCTTTCCATATAAACCACGCTCTCCGTTTTCAGTGTAAAGATAATTGTAATGGACTACAACCGGAATTGAATAGAACAATGGTTTTTCACGTGGGGCGAACTGATTTAAGACTAATTAGCCCCGATAGAAAACAAGTTTTACTCCACAAATATTTGAAAGACATAACAAATTCACAACAGGTAGCAACCTACCCCCCTCACGATATCATGAAACATTCTTCACGCATGTATTTGTTTTTCAGGGAATGAAAAATCCTACTCATTTTGGTTTTATTTGTAAAGAAAACGTGACGGAACCACCGTCATATATCGCCTACGTATTCAACTGTCAGTGCTCAGGGGTGGCTGAAGACCTCGTAGGGGGTTGGTCTTTCTTCCTTACTTTTGTTTTTTCATTTTTGTTTTGTTTTTGTTTTTTGTTTAATTGAAATTTTTTAGCCATAAGTCAAGCGAGTCTCACCGACAAAAAATCGACGGTAGTCTCGTGCGAAAGGTGTCCAATGGTGTGGTACCATAAACTCTGCTCGGAGCTCGAAGGACTCTCCGACAAGGGGATGGAAGAGGCGTTGGCTCGACGACTGGAATCACTGCCGGCTGACGAGCAGGCCATCGTTCATACGAAACTACAGGGCGCTGAACTACCGCAGGGCAACACCAAAGAGTATATACAGCTTGTTATGATGTTGTTGAGGGCTCACTGCGAGAGTAAACAAGCGCGACACGTTCACGACACACCGGAAAATAGGCGAGTACTCGACAATATTGGTTGGAGGGATGAGAGTTGGGTGGGAGGGGAGGGGTTGAGACATTTTTGACGTTCCGTTTCTCCTTTTTCAGACACGAGTTTCTCTCGCAGTATCTAGGAGGTGGGACGATATTTATGAAAGCGAAACGATCCCTCACGAATTCTTTTGACCAACTACTCAAAAGGAAGGGCAGCAGTAATGACTTCAACCAATCGATGAGCCTTCCTATGAATGCAACGCTCAAGGTCTGTTACCATTCAATTTAGTCCTATTAGGGAGCACCCACGGTTTATTGGAACTTATGCCACCAATTCACATTTTGTACCAAAACAGTTAGTTTTAGAGCGTGAGAGTAGTTGAACTGCGAATTGGGATTAATGCAGGGTGAAATTTGTCGATAATTTCCGGTTTCTAACATGGATAACCTACAGCAGGATCGGCCAACCTTTTTTGATCGTGGGCCATAAACATAGTTGTAAGAACTCAGGCGGGCCACCCATCGAGCACTTCAGCGACTGCGACGCTCTGAACAAAACGCACTTGGGGCCTGTTCAATAACATCAACAACATAAGTTAATCGCAGTATAATAGCGTTTTCCATTTGCACGAAAAATGTGCCTTGAGGCAGCTCATTGTAATGCCGTCCTTAGACATTTGGCGACTCCGGGCGAATCTTTCACCAACGCCTCCGTGAAGTTGCCTTCAGGAGCCGCGAATTACCTTTTTTTTCCACACTTCGTCACTTCTTCTCAATTTCATCGGTGAATTAGCAATTTATCTCCATTTTAGCCGCGAATTATCGATTTGTCTCCATTTTAGCCGCGATTTATCTCCATTTCAGCTGTGAATTAGCGATTTTTCTTGCAATGAATTTGTGTTTGCCTGATTTGAGCCGCTAACGAGCAATTTCACCCGTCAATTAGCGCTATATTTTCTAATTTTAGCTACGAAATTGTTTCCGGAAACCGCGTCTTGCCATTTACTCCATTTATTTCTGTGAAATAGCAAATGATTTTAATTTAAACCCAAAAAATAGCCATTTTTCTTGACTTCAGCGGTGAATTAACGTTTCACCTAATTTTAGCCTCCTAGCGAGCCATCAACGAGAGTTTTGTTTCTCAATTTTCGCTGCGAATTAACGCTTTATCTGAATTTTATCCGCAAATTAGGGCATTATTCAGCGATTTTTCCACATGCCAGCGGTTTTTCTAAATGTTATCGGCGAATTACCGATTTCTTCCCGTTTTAGCCGTGAATTAGTGATTTCGTTTTGTCATTTTAGTGATTTTTCATCATTTTAGCCTTGAGTTAGCGATTTATCTACATTTTGCCGTGAATTCGTGTTTTTCCTGATTTCTCAATTTTCTGTGAATTAGCAAATTTTCTCAAAAATGAACCCCCGAATTACATTTTTCTTGATTTTAGCCGCAAATTATGGATTTTTCTACGTTTCATCAACAAATTAATAGTTACCCCAATTTTCGCCGCGAATTACCAAACGCTTTTTCTGAAATTTGGCGGCGGATTAGCAATTTTTTTTCCACTTTCTGGCACGAAGTTATTCTTGGAAGCCGTGAATTGACGTTTTCTTTACTTCAGCGCTTCTTCCCAATTTTATCGATGAATTAGCAATTTTTCTCCATTGTAGCCGCGGATTAACGATTTTTGGTCTTTTAGCGAGTCATCACCATTTTATCCACGAATTAGCGATTTATCTTAATTTTCCAGTGAATTTGTGATTTTATTTATTTCAGCCGCTAATCAGCGATTTTTCTCAATTTCATTCATGAATTAGCAACTTTTCTTAATTTTAGCGTTTTTCTCGCAGTTTGAGCCACGAACTTGCCTTCAGGAGCTGAAAATTGTTGTTTCCATACTTCTAGCCTCTAAGCGCTTTTTTTTTTTTTACAATTTATTCTCCACTTTAGCCGTGAATACGTGATTTTAGCCGCTAAAGAGCGATTTTCCGCGCGAATTAGCGTTGTTTCCCTTTAGCCACAAATTCGCGTTTTTTCAGATTGAGCCACGAACTTGCGTTCTGAACAAGCCGAGAATTCACGTTTTAGTAATTTTAGGCGCGAATTACTGTTTTATACACTTTATCCGCGATTTTAGAGCTGTTTCTCAATTTTAGTCGTGAAGTAACGTTTTACCTCGCGAATTAGCCCCGTATTTTTCTCAACTTATTTATCCGTGATTTAGCACTTTTTTATCACTTCTGTCCGTGAATCAGTTATTTTTCTCAATAATTTCAGCCGTGAATGAGCTATTTATCTCAATTTCCGCCCCAAATTACCGTTATTTTCAATTTTGGTTTGGATTAAGCGAGCCCTTATAGGGGGGGGGGGATTAGCCCCCAACGAGGAGGAGCGATTGTATATAGCGTTTTCCATTTGCAAAAAAAAATCCGAGGGGCTCCAAAATTCAGTATTAAAAATGATAATTTACCACTGTAGGCCATGGGCGGGCCATTGTGTAAGGCTCAGCAGGCCACTTCTCGGCCTGCGGGCCGTGGGTTGTCCACCCCTGACCTACAGCACCCTACTAAAGTGTTTACTAAAGTCCCCCGTCCCGCCAATCCTTTTGGCTCCATCCCACAGGACATGGTTCAGGATGTCAATCGTAACCATTCATCCTCCACTGAAACCATCGACGGATCTTCAACGGAGGAACCGTCGACACCGGGCTCAATGATGACCATTTTCATGAAATTGGGCAACAGTCCTAGGACACCGTCGATGGATTCGAGAATCGACGAAGGCGGTGACGTTCAAGAGCAACCGCGATCGTGGCGACAAGCTATTTTCCAGAACGTCGTCACACCCAGCAAAGCGCTTCAAGGTTGGTCACTTTTGTGTGTGTGTAAAGAAATATTTTTCGGTATTTTTAACTGCCGGATTTTTTGCGCAGAAAATAAAAAAGAAGAAATAAAAAAAGACAAACAATTCTACCGGGACTTGTGGAAAAAGGCCATAAATCAACAAGTGCTCTTAATCCGAATGGAAAAAGAAAACGCTCGACTAACAGGTATTTTAAAGCCAATTTCTGTTTGAAATATGTTTCTATACGCGCTCTACACATCCTCAATTTTCAGAGCGTCAAGAAGAAGCTAACGTGAAAAGGATAAAACTGGAGTACGCCGAAATTGGGACGGTTGAACCCTCTGATGTCTGGGACATTATTATAAAAGACGACAAGAAATTGGAGTCGACAATGATAATGAATGCCGTCAAAAAAGGTAAGAACGACGCATTTTAAACAATAAACCACGTAGTGTATCAATTAAGGGGTGGAAAACAGGCCAAACCATTTTCGCCAAAATGTCCCACGGATAGTAAGTAGACGCAATTTTTGGCCAATCTTATCAAAGTGTTCCGATCTGCATCAAACGCGATTTGTGAGTCCCTAGGGCAATGCTGAAATGACAAATGCCCGTGGTTTCGGCGCGATTGTCCCTAAAGGGGTGACAGCCCCCCTCAAAGTGGCTAAAAATGAGCGTTTTGTACCCTTCTTCAAAATGATTCGATTTGAGCTGTATGCTGGTTTAGAGTCCCTCCGACCATGCTGAATTGAGAACTGCAGGTGGTCAAGGCCGAATAGCCCCTAAGGGAGCGTCCGCCCCCCTCAAAGTGACCAAAACTGACCATGTTGCGTTGTCCTTGTTTTCGGCATTACTTCTACCGTGAGCCAGTGAGGTCCGCCTGTGTCGAGGCTTTTCCCAGGACTTCCGGGCTGATGATAACATAGCCACCTCCCACAGGACCCCGACAATGCTAAATTGAGAACTGGAGCCGTCCGTCCTGAGTGTCAAATGTTTTTGGAACGCGCCCGGCGTGCCAAAATTTTTTTCAACCGCCGCTGAAAACTAACTTTCTTCTCCACCATGTTCAGGTATACCGAAAGCCAAACGAGGCGAGGTGTGGCTTCACCTAATCAAACAGCGTACGTCGAAAATTGCTCCGTTCAACGCTTCCTCTTTTCCAAATTACAACGTTTCGTACGAACAACTGTTGAAACAATTGACGTCGCATCAGCATTCGATTTTAATCGACCTGGGTAGAACTTTTCCTAGTCACACGTATTTCAGTTCACCGCTCGGCCCTGGTCAATTGGCTCTGTTCAATCTATTAAAAGCGTACTCGTTGCTCGACCCTGAAGTTGGTTACTGTCAGGGGTTGAGCTTCATTGCAGCCGTTCTTTTGTTACACGTGAGTCTCACTTTTGCCTCCCTCACACTCTCTATCTCACGTCATTCCAATCGTCTAACTTTTTTTTTTAGATGAGTGAAAGTGAGGCGTTTTATGTTCTAAAACAACTCATGTTTCGTCAAGGCATTCGATGTCGCTATCTCCCTGACATGACAGCCCTTCAAGTCTCGCTGTACCAATTGTCGCGACTTCTTCACGATCGCCTGCCAGATTTGTACGCTCATTTCGACGCCCTGGACGTCGCCCCAACTCTGTACGCAGCCCCTTGGCTTTTGACTCTGTTCGCCTCGCAATTCCCCCTCGGTTTTGTGGCCAGAGTTTTTGGTACGTACTCCTCCTCCCTCCCGTCACCCCCTTTTAGAGGACTATTCGCGTAATTTAAACGCTTGTCAATTCCAGATTTAATGTTCGCCGATTCTCCGATAGTGCTGTTCAAAATTGCCCTTGCCCTTCTCGATATACACAGGGCGGAACTTTTAGAATGCGACAGTTTTGAATCGATAATGGATTACCTGAAAGTTAAATTACCGCAAATCGATACTTCCACAATGGACAAACTCGTCAAAGAGGTACTGCAATTCCATTTTATTGTTAGCCCATGAGTTCACTCCTCTCTGTTTTATTAAGGTTATGGTCACGGACATCACGAAAGAAATGAACGAGTACGGCGTGGAATACCACGTACTTCAAGAGGAAATGACCGCTCCCAGACCGGAATTGAAAAGACTTCGAGAATTGGAGACCGCGAACGAGGCTCTGACGCAGCGAGTTACGGGACTTAACCAGCAGCTTCACGTAAGTGGAAATAGCGAGACTGTGAATGAGCCGATGGTAATTTCTGGGTGTTGTAGATCGCGACGAGCAATATAAACCGTTTGGAAGCGTCGAGATCGTTTCATATGTCACAAATGAATAAATTGGAAAGCCAAGTGAAATGTCTGGAAGTAACTGTTTTAACGCTTGGACAGTTCATTTCCGATTTGGGTTATTCGAATAAGGACGTACAAATACCCAACGAAATTTTGAGAATTCTCACACAAATCAACATCTCGCAGAAGAAGAAAATTATGAGACCACAAATGAGCTCGCCCGAGTTTTCAGCCGCTGATTTAAGACGAGTCAAACAGGAGCTGGACGCTAAACAAATTGGGCGAACGCTGACCGATGAAGACAAAGTGGCTCTTGCGTCGCGTCAAGAGTCGTCCCGTTCGCCGCCTCCGCCTCCCTCGAGAAACGCTGACCCAAGCGACCAGACCGTCGCTCCCCACCAACAATCGATGAAACCGTTTAAATCGACACAAAGCTCTTTTGAACTCGGTTCAAACCATTTCCACCCCTTGGACACAAACGGCGTTCACACCAGTTTCGGCGGTACGACCCATCTAAAAAAAATCCAACTCCAGAAGAACAATCGATCTAAATCGAGTAAAAATATCGAATTGAAAATCATCGAAGCCCCATCAGGGGATCAGGTGAGTGAAAAACTGAAATTGACCAAAAACAAAGTGACGCGTCTATTCGAATCCTGCAATGACGTGTTTAAAAAGGATCACGGTCACGAGGCACAGCTACTCATCAAGTCCCAGGCTATGAAGACAAAAACAAATGGCGTCTCGTGAGCCATAAAAAACCTCATTTGACCCTCCTCTCTTATTGTATCGTTTAAAACCCAAGTATTATTTAGTTTATAGCTCGCTAGTGGCGTCCCCCCGCCCATTTTTAGTCCAGAAATTTTGTTATACCCGAGATTTTACGTGTTAAATAGTACTAAAACAGTTTATATTTCTATCTAGATTTATTATTTATTTAGTTACAATAAAAACAATTGAACGAGTAAGTTTTGTCATTTTAAGTAAGACACTTATTGATATGTTAAAATTATACGAATCAGTGCTTTCAGATATGTGTGCAATGCCAAGAAGGCGGAGACAATTGAAGTGGAAGACAGTCTATTAAAATTGAAGAGATTTTGGACAGGATTGCCCTCGTTACTGAGCCGCCGCGGAAAAAATGCGAGAACTAGTTCAAGTAACAGGTATGTGAGCAATTTTCGATGATTACGAGTTGTCCGATTTCGCATGAACTTGACTGATTAATTGAGCTTTATAAACAGTCGCATATAAAATGTCCACAGTCTTGATACATTTCCCATGTTCTATACATTAATTCGTCGGTATCCAGTTCTACTAAGTTACACCTGGGGTGGTTAACGATATCGCAGCGACGTCCGCACGACCAATAGCAAATGGGTCGTCGCGGTGTCGCCAATTGACGTCCCTGAGCCCAGACACCGAGGGCGACGTCTTCGCCCAAATGATGATGGTGGAGAGGTGAAGACGTGACCGTCGTGACAAACTCGTCGATCAAATCGCTCGACAGAACGTACCCCGCACCGGTGGGGAACTCTGGGTAGACGCGGTCCTTGGATATTCGATCCCGCCATTTGCCGACCGACCGAGCCGTTGAATTGACTTTGAAACAGCTCCACCACCAGTGGGTGACTCGTTCGGCGCGTGACGCTTCAAGTTGTGCAACGATGCGCGTCACGTCGAGAAAAACGTCGTCGTCAGTTTTAAGGACGAATTCGTATCCGTCGACGTCATTGAGCCTGCGTAAAGGTGCTCTATTTTAGTGTCTCAAAACAATAATATTTGAGGTTAAAAAGTGACCATTTCAAGAACGAGACGATTTTCTGAGTTAAATGCTTGTAAACATCGACTGTTTCAACAAAAAGTATATCGTTGTAACGCTCAGACTCTTCTAACAAGGCGATTCTCAAACGTTCAGAACTCAGAGCCCATTGTTTCATTCGTTCGCTCTTTTTCGTCAAAAAATCGCTTAAATTTTGAGGATCTGAAATAAAACCAATGTCTCCCATAGTCCGGGCTCTAAAAATGAACTACGGATCACTCACCGTCGACTTGGTAGCTAAAACCAAAGGGCACCGACTCGGCGTCGCTTCTTCCAACGCTCGTGTACGAGCCGCCGCCGCCGTCGGATGTTTCAAAAAAATGAACGACTCCGCCCGTATTAAACCCGTACGAGCAGTTTCTCGTTTGGATTGAGTCGCTTTTCAACAACAGCTCCCCTTCGAAGCCTTCTTTTAACGACAAATCAACACTCTTCCATTGGATGGGCTCTCCTGTGTAGGAATACCGTCAAATTGTAAAAATTCGGGGAACTTCCACGAGAGAAAAGCGAAAAACGGTGCCCTACTTGTTTGTTCGAGAAATGACGCCGAAGCAATTTTTTGATTGGTTGACGAGTCCAAAAGTATCAGTCGGGCTTTGCCGTTATTTAGAGCGCACGAGGCGACACTCAATTTCACCCGACTGATGGAACGTTTCACTAAAAACGTGAAACCGTTAATTTGAGTCGAGGGTGATGGCTCAGTTTTTTTAAAAGTCGACAACGGGTCGTTAAAGTTGCCTTTGAAAAAAAATACAAAAAAACATGACGCCATAAATCGCCAACCGATAAAATTAGACGAATAAAACACCTCCGGAACCATTCGTCAAATTCCAGCCGACGCAGTCCCACGGTGTGACTCTATCATCGGGTGGCACCGAGCACAGCTCACCGCCCACGATAAATTTAACGTCGACTACTTCCTCGTTCAACAGCCTCATCCAAGTGCTACGAGCCGCCTGTCGCCTTTGGAAATGATCCGGAGCGGAAGTGACGCCAATAACGAGCAACTTGGCCGGTGGTCGCCTCGCGAAGAATTCTACAAAAATTTGTTATTCGAGAGAGAAAAAAAGAAGGAATTTAGTGGGGTGTGATTTTACTCGTCAACGACTCAAAATCGCTCGGCAGGTCTCACGCTCGTTGATACAAATAAAATTCGACGTCACGACAAAAAATACGAGTCCCAGAAAAAGAGATTTCAATTTTTCAAAACTGTGCATCCTCGTCTGTTTTCGTATTCTCTACGGCAGCGACTCATTATTTTCAAATCATGGAAAGACGTCGAACAAAAAAGAAAAAGAAAGAAAAAGCAAACAAACAAAAAAATGAGCCCCACGTTACGAGAAACCTTCACCGCCGCCGGGTGTTGGGCCAGGGCTGGGTTATTTAAAGTTGCGAGATCAATGCAACCCCCCTCCCGACCCACCGGTGGTGGGTGGTTCCCGCCTCCACGTGGATGACACCCCCGTGAGTGTTTCTTGTCACCGGCAGTGATGACGGTGGCGGTTGGGGGGGGGGGCACGCTTTATGTTGTTCTACGAAACAAAAATACAAATTCGACTCGCGAAAAAGTAAATTTTGTAAGGAGTTATTCCTAAAATTTACTCCGGACATCAAAATTAACAACCGAGAATAAAACAAATAGAGTATAGGTAAGACACAACCCACAGAACACTCGTGTTCGGCGGGTTTAGTGTTCGATGACCTCCCGGGCCGGTTCCCGATACTAAAAAGACGAAAATCGCCTTATACCATTGCTTTTTTTTTATAGAAAAACAAATAAAATCTAGGAACTGTTGTGCTTGTCACGTACGAAACTGGCTGGGCGAAAAACGTTGGCACAGTTAGGACCATGATGGAGGGGACTGTAAAATTGTGGTAAAAAGGTTTCACTGACGTTGACGCCCCACATCGTCTTGTTGAACAATTTTATTTATTTATGGCCATGACATCAACGTTATTAAGTTGATTTTTGGGTCTTAAAATTCTGTTTTGTTGAGAGGGTTGATTGGCGCAACTCGATACAGATCTTATAAACGATACAACTTGGATAAATCTGAACAGTCATAACAGCTAGCAAATAAATTCATTTTCCTGGACATAACGAGATATAAAACTAAATAAATCTTTATACTTCTTAACGGGGAAGAAAAAACTGACTAGAAGACTTTGATAGTTGACACTGAATGGATTAACAAGCGGGTAGCAACTAAACATCCACGCTCCTCCTTCCAACTTCACTCACCAAGCTTGATAGTAGAGGGGCGATTGCCGTGTTTTAGGTGAGGCCTAAATAGGCAAAAACTGCCTAACTGCTATACACAACAAGTCCAACTAGTGTGTAAATAACTACAAGCGTACACTTAAATCAAGACATGAACGCTTACTCTTGGACAAAACTAGATGTTCGTCGGCTACTTTTACATATAACAAACAAAAAAACAAAAAAAAAACGGTTCTTCCTCACCAGGCAGGCACTTAAAACCACTGCACAAAGTTTTTCTTTTTTTATAGCGCGAAATTGAATCAAATCCTAACGCGATCTTGACGTGAGCCCCGCGCCGTCCGTGTGTGAGGGGGGGGGGCGTTCACTTAAATGCTGCAACTTGCGACGTATTTTATAAGTCGAAAAACACTTTTCGACCTAAAATTTACATAAATTTCCATATTCGGTGGTGGGGGGATCTACCGTTTGATGCCCAGTTTTAAATATTCCTCCAGATAGGAGGGCACGCAGTATGAACAAGGATCTTCGTCGAGATCAACCTTTCAATGAACATGGAAGTAAAATTTGAAGAGATACAATGGAAATGTGGAGGCTTAAAGGTCGAACGCAAACCTTGAGAAATGAATGTTCGATAAGTTGAGCCGACGTTGCCCGATGTCTGGGGTTGTGTTGAAGGCACAAAGTTAGGAAATCTTGACCTTCGTCGCTGATTGAACCGGGAAAATCGGGAATTTCCCCCATGCCGACTTTAAACATAATTTGATAATTTGAGTCGAACTCTGACCACGGCCTCTGTGAAGATGAGACAAAAACGTAATATAAATAAATAAAAAACGATGGGGGGGGGGGGTAGTTCGGGTCAAAATAACTTACGTTGCCCGTCATAAGTTCAATCACTACGCAGCCCAAGGACCAAACATCTGCCGCACGCCCGTGCCCGGACGTATTGGAATGCATGAACACCTCCGGAGCCATGTAAGCTAAACAGAATAATTAAAATTAATTTGTCGGAGCTCTCTAAATTTCACCGCTCTAGAAGGGATTTTTAGTCGTGGCTTCAAAAAGCGCGGAACTACGAGAGCCCCTCCCCCCAAAACACCAACCACATTGCCGCCAGCTAGCTCGGAGTATGGCCAGCGGTGATGCATATGGAAAAAAAAACGTCAGATCACATCTTTATAGAAAAATCTTCATTTAGAGACTCGGATTGGGAAACATGGCTAATTCCTAGATAAAGTGTAGGAAAAAATCACTAATTCCCGACTAAAACATTCAAGGCCGTAAAATTAATTTTTAAAAAAGCCAATTCGCGGCCAGAAATGAGAAAAACACCAATGCGCGGCTTCAAAGGCAACTTTATGGCTAGGAAAAGCGCCAATTCACGGCACAAATTGAAAAAAACAACAACATTAAACAGCTAATTCACAGATAAAATCGAGACAAGTCACTAATTCGCGGCTAAAATTGAGAGAAACGTCAATTCTGACGTTAAAATTGAGAAAAATCGTTAATTAGCAGATAAACTAAGAAAGAGCGCTAAATTGTGGATAAAGTGTAGCAAAACGCTAATAAACGGATAAAGTTGGAAAAATCATACGTTCACGGCTAAAAATGGGGAAAAGCACAAATTGAAAAAAATGCCAATTCACGAGTAAAAAATGGAGAAAAATCACAAATTCGCGGCTAAAATTAAGAAAAAACATTAATTCACGCCTAAAATTGGCAAACACGTTAATTCGCGGTTAAAATAGAAAAATTGAGAAAAATGGTTGATTTGCTGCTATAAAATTGTGAATAATCAGCGATTAATCACCGTGACTGCGAAAAACGCCAATTGGTGGTTTCTTGCGGCAACTTCGTGACTAAAATTGAAAAGGAGGGCTCATTTGCCTCCAAAAACTAGGAAAAATACACAAATTCTCAAGGCAACCAGTACGGTCTCTTCGCTGCTCAAATAGAGAAAATAGGAGGCTGAAATTTGAATAGCGTCCAAATTTCCCACTTTGCCGGTAACACATTTAAGTAATCTCGCTAGTACCCTTCTTCCCATTTTTCGAAATAACGACAGACAAAATACATTTCTCAGTTCAATGTTTGAGGTGGGTGTGGGGGGTGGGAGTCCAAAAACGGAAGGTTTGTGAAGACTACGGACGGTTGTGTGAGTCAAACGAATCCTCAGTAGACCAAAATTCTCAGGAATTCAAAATTTCTATTACCGTAGAGAAAATTCACCTCAAATTTTCTCTTGGGAGAAGTGAGATAATTTAAATTTTAAGTACACCACTGGAAAGTTGAGAAAAAGGAGAAGATTTTGTGAGGTTCGACTACCCCAACAGAGCAGTGGCGACTCAGTAATTTTTGGAAAAATTCATTATTTTTTACAACAGCACGACGAAAGCAACGTGTTTCTTAGTGTAATAGGCAATTTGTATGACCTTCTCGTACTGGGACTCGGGGTCGAAGCCCCGTAGTCTCTAAGTGAACAAGAAATATTATATTTTTTACGTGGCGCTGAATTATGGTTTTATGGAGCTGATTACGAATATGATCGTCTGCCACCGTCTGCCTGGGGCATTTGCCCTCTGTGGCTCGCCAAACTCACAAATCTTGGTAAATTTTAATTAACCGGAAGAACAGAGTCCTTAATTAAAATTTTCCAAATTTCCAGAGTTTGGCGAGCCACAAGGGGCAAATGCCCCAGGCAGACGATGCCAGACAACCATATTCGTGATCAGCTCCATAAAACCTTTGGAATGAGACTAGTTTCAGGACTATGTTCTTCCGGTTAATCATTTTCCTCTGGTACAGTTTGACTGGTCACTAAGGGCATGTGCCCCAGACAGACACCGGAAGACGATCATTTTCGTATTCAGCCACATGAAACGTGTCGCAAAAGACCATTTTCCGGACTTAGTTCTTCCGGTTAATTAATATCGCTGATTTAAGGAGCTTACTGGCCACCGAGGGCAAATGCTCCAGGCAGACGATTATATTCGTAATCAGCTCCATAAAACCTTTCGAATGAGACTAGTTTCAGGACTATGTTCTTCCGGTTAATCATTTTCCTCTGGTGCAGTTTGACTGGTCACTAAGGGCAAATGCCCCAGGCAGACGGCTGCAGACGATCATATTCGTAATCAGCTACATAAAACCTTTCGAATTAGACTAGAATCACGACTATGTTACTCTGGTTAATCATTTCCCTTTGTGCAGTTTGACGGGTCACTGAGGGCAAGTGCCCCAGGCAGACGCCGACAGTCGATTATATTTGTAATCATTTTCATAAAACCTATCGAATAGGACCAGTTTCAGGACTATGTTCTTTCGGTTAATTAAAATTTTCCAAATTTCGAGAGTTTGGCGAACCACAATGGGCAAATGCCCCAGGCAGACGGCGCCAGACGATCATATTCGTAATGAGCTCTTTAAAACCTTTCGAATGAGACTAGTTTCAGGACTATGTTCTTCCGGTTAATCATTTTCCTCCGGTGCAGTTTGACTGGTCACTGAGGGCAAGTGCCCCAGGCAGACACCGGCAGACGATCATTTTCCTAATCAGCCACATGAAACGTGTCACAAAAGACCATTTTCCGGACTTAGTTCTTCCGGTTAATTAATATCCCTGATTTAAGGAGTTTACTGGCCACCGAGGGCGAATGCCCCAGGCAGACGATTGTATTTGTAATAATCTCCATAAAACCTATCGAATAAGACAAGTTTCAGGACTGTTTTCTTCCGGTTAATTAAAATTTACCGAATTACGTGAGTTTGGCGAGCCACAGAGGGCAAATGCCCCAGGCAGACGGTGGCAGACGATCATATTCGTAATCAGCTCCATAAAACCTTTCGAATTAGACTAGTTTCTGGACTATGTTCTTCTGGTTAAATTCATGTCCCAAATTAAGGACTTTAATTAGTTATAAAATCCTTAGGCCCCAGATACAGCATGGCAGACTTCCGGACTCGTAAATAGGGGGTCAAATGCCATCATTTTGCACACCTTTAGTGACTATGTTCTTCCGGTTGAATAGGACTGTCGCTAGCTCTCGAACTAGTAGGTTTGCCACGAGGTCGATCGGTGGGGCCAAGCAGCATTCAGCATGAGGCTTATAATTACGAAGAAGGATAGCAAGGAAGAGGTGTGAAAACCTCAAGAATAAAAAATCCTTCGCAAAGGCGGCCCTGAAAAATCACAAAATCAAAAGCTTACCCTGAGTGCCGACGAAGCCTCTTAGCTCACCGGGAACAGTCGTGTGGGCTTTGATTTTGACGGCGGAGCCAAAGTCTCCCAGTTTGAGACGATTACCTTCGTCCGTGAGGAAAATATTAGCGGCTGCGGGTAAAACGAAATTTTTCCTAGTAAAATGATGGAGAAAAAAGAACGCGAAAAAAAAAAAAATCCACTCACGTTTAATGTCGCGGTGCACAATGCTGTTCTGATGGAGGACAGCAATCGCGCTCACCAACTGTTTGGCGTACTTTCTGACGTGACCCTCGGGTAGGCCGTTTTCCGAGGCGGCTACCAATGATTCCAAAGTGCCTTCAGTGCACAACTCCATGAAAATCAGAAGCTCATCCTTCGCAAAAAAAAATAATAATAATTTTAAAAATCGACGTTAATTCGCCCCGAGGCTGCATCTCGCTTACCCGATGTACTTCAGCGCCGTAATACCGGACGAGATTTTCATGTTGAATTCCTTCGAATATTTTCAACTCGAGTCCCACTTGTTTGATGGTTCGCAAATCGTTCGGCTGAAGAGGAATTTCTTTCATCGCCATCAGTTCACCCGTATTGGTGTTGACGGCCGTGTACACTTTGCCAAATCTACCTTGGCCTGAAAATTTTGATTTTAGCCGAATTTTCGACTATTTCGAAAACACTTTTCGCGACATCTTACCAATTTTAATGCCTCTTTGCCACGGGAAGTTCACCGTTCGAGGCTTTATGTGATTTCTTTCTTGGTTCATACTCGGAGTGACCACTACGGAGCCTATCAGTTCTTCTTCTTTCAACTTTTTTGAGTAGCGGTCTTCTAATTTATTTATGGCCGACATGACTCTTACTTGTCTTTCTAAAACTGAGAAAAAAAAAGTCACGTTATTTTTAATTGAAATAGCCCGAAAAATGAATTTTCCTCACCAGGTTGTTCCCAGTGTCTTCGACTGAGGACAGGACTTTCTTCGCTATCACTTCGTGTGAAACTAAATAAGCGAATAAATTAGTTGAAAAACTGGAAAAATTATCAGAAACCTCTTACTTAAGCAAATGGTTTTCTTGAATGCTGACACGTGGGCTATTGAGAGCCGGCGACGGAGAACTCGACCTCGCGATCGATGTAAGGCCCGGGGTAGAGGTAGGAGTAGACGGCGAATAGACCAAATGAATTAAACAGCTGTCCACTTCGGATTTCAGCTCCTGAGAGCACAGCAGTTACGTTAAATCGGAAAATTAAATTTCAAACAACACGGTAATAATTGTCAAACCTCAAACTCTTCGTCCTTCAACAGGGCCGTTATTTTAGGGCTGACTATAAACATTAAATATTCGAGGCCGTAGTTGGCCCAACGTGGTCTCAAGCCTCGACCTTTTTCGCAATATTTCAACACAAATTCGATCCAATGACGCGCGAAAACAGACGGCATTCTGAATTTGTTCGGGGCTTATAATAACTTTGACCGATTCACGCTGGAACTGAGAACAAATTTGCATTCAGCATCATTTTCATGTTGAATTCCTTCGAATATTTTCAACTCGAGTCCCACTTGTTTGATGGTTCGCAAATCGTTCGGCTGAAGAGGAATTTCTTTCATCGCCATCAGTTCACCCGTATTGGTGTTGACGGCCGTGTACACTTTGCCAAATCTACCTTGGCCTGAAAATTTTGATTTTAGCCGAATTTTCGACTATTTCGAAAACACTTTTCGCGACATCTTACCAATTTTAATGCCTCTTTGCCACGGGAAGTTCACCGTTCGAGGCTTTATGTGATTTCTTTCTTGGTTCATACTCGGAGTGACCACTACGGAGCCTATCAGTTCTTCTTCTTTCAACTTTTTTGAGTAGCGGTCTTCTAATTTATTTATGGCCGACATGACTCTTACTTGTCTTTCTAAAACTGAGAAAAAAAAAGTCACGTTATTTTTAATTGAAATAGCCCGAAAAATGAATTTTCCTCACCAGGTTGTTCCCAGTGTCTTCGACTGAGGACAGGACTTTCTTCGCTATCACTTCGTGTGAAACTAAATAAGCGAATAAATTAGTTGAAAAACTGGAAAAATTATCAGAAACCTCTTACTTAAGCAAATGGTTTTCTTGAATGCTGACACGTGGGCTATTGAGAGCCGGCGACGGAGAACTCGACCTCGCGATCGATGTAAGGCCCGGGGTAGAGGTAGGAGTAGACGGCGAATAGACCAAATGAATTAAACAGCTGTCCACTTCGGATTTCAGCTCCTGAGAGCACAGCAGTTACGTTAAATCGGAAAATTAAATTTCAAACAACACGGTAATAATTGTCAAACCTCAAACTCTTCGTCCTTCAACAGGGCCGTTATTTTAGGGCTGACTATAAACATTAAATATTCGAGGCCGTAGTTGGCCCAACGTGGTCTCAAGCCTCGACCTTTTTCGCAATATTTCAACACAAATTCGATCCAATGACGCGCGAAACAGACGGCATTCTGAATTTGTTCGGGGCTTATAATAACTTTGACCGATTCACGCTGGAACTGAGAACAAATTTGCATTCAGCGATCGTCAAGTTGAAGCAGCAACAACAACAACAACAACAAAATACCTCGGCCGTGAATTTGAACACGTAGTGAAGCACTTCTCGAGAGCGAGACTGCACTGGAGGATTATCGCAATCGTTCAAACATGGAAGCAGCAATTCTTCGCAGACCGGAATGACCGAGCACAACAATACGGCAGATATCTCGACAAACGGTTTCTGAACATTTTACAAAATTAAGTCCTAGAAAGGTCGAAAAAAAAACACACAAACAAACCTTGAGAAGATCCAGCAGCTCAGAAGCGTAAGTTTGATCCGGCGGTAAATTGAGACTCTCCAGGTACTTCATTAATGTTTTCGTAAGATTTTGGCCTTTCATTATTTTCTCCCGAGAATCAGTGATGAACGACTGAAGTTCCCTGCAAAGATTGAACGCCGACGACCTTTTGAAGGAGTAGGTTGAGAGTAACTTTAGTTAAAAACACCGTCGAGTCGAATATGCCATTTTTTTGTTTACGTACTTAGAAAGGCAGTCATCATTAGACGACGCTTTTACGTCTCCTATACATTTTTCAATGTCGTCTATGGCGCTGCTTAGCATGGAGGAGGCTATTTCGCTGCAAGTACAATTCTATTTTCATTATTTTGTCAAACAAAATCCTCGCGCAGTTGTCTACACACCAGAATATTCTACACGCCTTTTCGTCGCCGTTCGGGATGTGGGGATTGACGTAACTGGCGAATTTCCACTCTTCGTCCAGAATCATTTTTTGTTGCTTTTCATGCTGAGTCAACACGACCCACTGTTTGATGTAGTCAAGGTAGAGCTAAAAGGAAGGAATAAAAATGGTAAAACGGCGGGATCTTTTATTATTTAGGAGGAAATTGATCTTCCAAGTCAAAATTGTCAGTTCCTAGGGAAAAATTGACGGTTTGTAAGACGAAATTGCCAGTGTCTAGAGTAGGTACAAAAATCACAGTTTTGAATGTCGAAATTCACAGTTTCTAGGGTGAAATTGGCCGATTCGAGGACGAAATTGACAGTTAACCGGATGGAATTGGGATTTTTAGGACCACATAGTTAGTTTTGACGACGAAATTTACAATTTCCTGGACAATATGGACAGTTTCTAGAACGGAATTGACTGTTTTCGGGACAAATGTCCATTGATAGTTTCAAGGACTAAATTGACAGTTTGGATGAAGAAATTGACAGTTTATAGAACGAAATTGGCAGTTTCAGGACGACATTGATAGGTTTGGCGACGAAATTGACTGTTTTGAGGTCGAAATTGACAATACTAGAACGATACTATGACGAAATTGACGAAGAACAAAATTGATAGTTTCCAGGGCGAAATTGACATTAGATTTGAACACTCTCAGTTCCCTAAATCCGTTGACTGTTTCTAGGACGAAATTGACAGTTTCATGGACGAAATTAACAAGTTTATAGGACAAAATTGACAGTGTTAGGTCGACATTGGACGAAATTGACAGTTTCATGGACAATATTGATAATGATTTATGAGAAATTTGACATTTTCTGGGCCGAAATTGACAGCTCGAGCGAAATTGACAGTTGCAGAGAGAGGGGTTAGGCAAATCCATAATCTGGGTCAGTACAGTCAGCAGCCCCTTTTGGGGGCCTGATCGGTCGGTTCCACCACTTTCAAAGGAGAATTGTCTCTGTCGCTTTCCAAATAGCGCGAATGACCAGTTTGACCATTTTTAGAGCGAAACCTTGAAGATTGAAATTTGTAAGGCGTTTGGTTATTTTAGGGCACGAATCGTCAGTTTAGCCATTTTCAATGGCGCGGAATGGCCTATTTGGCCATTTTGAGAGCGCGAATGCACGGTTCTGGCAATTTTCAGGACACAAATCGTCAGTTCAAACATTTTCAATGACGCGAATCGTCAGTTTAGCTATTTTCTAGGCACACTCAGTCATTTTTGCCATTTTTTGGGGTGTGAATAACCAGTTGGCGTGCAAATAGGGCGAATGAACAGTTTGACCATTTTTAAACAGAAACACTTTGAAGATTGAAATTTTTAGGGCGTTTGGTTATTTTATGATATGAATGGTCAGTTTGGCCATTTTCAATGGTGCGCAGAATTGTCTATTTGGCTATTCCCCACCCACATGAACATCCCGATACGTGGGTTGGTTCTTTTTACAGAATTCTGCCACTGAACTGTAGCGATCCCCGCGCGTATCAGCATTTCCCGGCTTCTCCCCTCCCCCTTACGGACCACTTACCTCGAGCACAGCTTGTAGAGTCTTGTCAAAAGGCTTGACGTAATCGAGGTATTTTTCCAGTCCTTCGTCGTCAACACCCTCTAAAGCGACGGTAACATACTCCACGTACCTCTGTTTGTTCAGAACGGACAGTTTCAGACCTTCCTTCAATTCTTTTATAAGCTAAAAATAAAACGGCGACGATGTAATTAAACGTCACAGAAAACGCGTGCTTTTAATTTAGCGCGAACCTGTCGAATGCTCAACGCTGACGGTTTGGTTAGTTTTGTTTCCAAACGCATGCGCAGGAATTCATGCAGTACATCCATCGGTATGGAGCAAATAAATAGAAATTCGCGTCGAAACGACGGTAGATTCATGGCTTCGTACTCTTCGCTCCAAGAACCGTATCGGCGTAGCTCTTTAATGTCTTCAGGTTCGTCCTACGATAACATTGACATTGGTAATTGGTTGATGTGTTCTGTAATAATACAAAAAAAAAAAGAATATACTTCGACTTGTACAGGCTTCTCCAAGGCTATTCTCGCCTTTTTTAGTACTTTCAAATATAAAACTTCCAAAAACCACATGGCTTTGCGCAGTCCTTTAACTTTGAGGACGTCTTCAATGAATTTCCTATGCACACAATACGCCGTGAGTAGGCAGCTCGTTTTGGCCGAGCGACTGGTTCCTACCTGAAATTCCTGCTGTTGCTACTTTCGTCCTGGTAGTATTTCCCCAGAAATACGAGGGGCTGATTGCAGAAATACTCCCACTCGCGATTCGCATCGGGGGTTGCCCTGTAGGAAATTGTTAAATGCTTGGTTCGAAGGGGTTAAAATTGTATTTTGGGGTACATGCCCGTTAGTGGGACTAGCGTCTCCGAGGTTGTGATTTTCGGAAATTAATTGTTTCCCAAGGATGAGTAGCTTTAGTCTGTGATGCCTCATAATGTTATACCAAATGCACATGGCCTGCGTTAATTAATTAAAATTACCAAGCTTAATCAATGGATCAATAATTAGGGGACTTACTTTGATTCTCCCGACGAACTCTTCGCTCCTGTACAGAGGGCATTGGACACCGAAGGCCTTAGACGATGGATACAGAGACTCGGCCTGTTCTAGTCTGTTGAGAAGATTTTCAACTTCCAGAAAAGCTGTATTCTCGTGTTCCATACACGAGGGGCAAAAAAGGGAAAAACAGCCTGAAAAAAACCACAAAAAACAAATAAATAAGACACCACCTTGACCATCAAAGGCTTTTATTACCTTGACAGGGAAGAGGGCAAGGACAGTCGTCACCTATCACGTTGATTCCACTGTCACTGCTCTGAGTGGAAAGTTGTACAGCCTTTTTCTCCCATCTATTCAAATTCGAATTTATTACGCCTCTCTCTTCTTTTGATTTTTGGTTTTAACTTGCCTGTAATTAAGTATCTCTTCCAGCAATTGCGGAACGGCTTGTCGAGCTTCGCAGACAAATCTGTCCTGCTGCGTTGGAGTTCTGTCATCCCTCCACGCTTGAATTCCCAGCCAGATCATGTCTTTCAACTCAGTCTGCCATAAGTGTTCTTCTCTGGATATCTGTGACAGTCGACATATTGTTTTAAAAAATGGGAGGGGAGGGGGGCTGGAAAAAAAGCTGTAACAGACCTGTCTCGGGTAGTTTTTATCCTTTTCGCTATTCCCTGTTTTCATAAGAGAAACAAATCGATCGTAAAAATCGTTCCTATTCCTACTGCCACTTTCCGGCACAGTAGTTCGCCAATTTATAGCTGTTTTTACTAATTTACACTTTAAACTTAAAAATCTGTTCGAAGACTCCACCTGGAACAGACAATGCTACGTCAATATCGTCCTCGCACACATATAGTTTTTTTGTTTACCTTCATTTTTAAAACAGAGTCCGTGGTGTTGTCTTTAGGAACGCCGATTGACGAGTCAACGTCAGACTTGGCGTCCCGCTCGGAATCGCGAAGCAGAGTCATATCTCTCTTATTGTTACGTTTTTTACAACACTTTTTAGTAACTGATGAAAATAAAATGTTAAATTTCCAGCACGACAAAGGTACAATTTATGAGTAGTGGTTGGGGGGGGGGGGGGGCTCACCAGGTTTTGTGGCGCTTGATTGAGGTGGAGTCTCTTCGCAGTTCATAAAATTGTACAAATGTCGTCGAAAATATTTTTTCCCATTGTGAAGGGCTCGTGAAAATAATTTATCGGTTCTTTCGTTAAAAAAAAACAAAAAACAAAACCGATAGATATAGACGGTAAGTATAAAAAAGATAGTGTAATTACCTGACTTCACCATCCCTTCTGCGACGCCTTGGACTCGCTTGGAAATTTTTATCTCTTAAATGTATCCGCGTTCTAGGTGGCGTGGTTCCGAATTTATCGTAGCTTCTTACAATGCCGTCGACTAAATCATCTTCCGCATCATTGTCGTCATCGTATTCGGCGTCATCGAGCGAGCGCTCAAAATCTTCTTCGGTAGTTTCAAGCCTGAAAGGAAAAAAGACCCACCCCAGAGTCGTCTGTAAATAAGACTGACGTTTTAAAATTAATTTCATCAGCTATACGTGGAAAAGCCGTTTTTTTTTGTTTTTTTTATCACCCCCACACAGATAGTTTTGTTTGCATAGAGATTAGGCAACTTATACTTTTAGTGGGATTCTACAAATTCCACAATCGGTACGACGCTACGGGAGGAGGGACTCACCCTATGGCTGCTTGAACGTTTCTACATGAAAATAAGGCAAAAGGGCAATATTGATCACCACAAAATGCGGAAAAACGGCGGGTCAAAGACCCTTGAATCATGGATCAACAATTAAAAGGCAACGAAATTAAGAAAACAACAAAAATAATGTTTAACAGAATCCAACATTTCTGTAAAAACGTACTAATTAGGTGGCATAGACACTGATTATGATGCAATATTTAATGAAATAAAAGTCATAATACAGGGAGCACGCTACTTGAGACCATAGGCTCTTATAGTTATGGAAATAGAAGAGCTTGACGAAAAAATTAATTCACCGGGTCCAGCGCAGAAGACCCCTCAGGGGAGGGGGGCACAAGGTTTCTATACTCCGGACATTATTAGTCGCATCACAGGTGAGCAACAATCAATAATTTATTGGGACGCTACAGTCAAAGTCATTTATCTTTATTTTGACAGTTTTTTTCAGTTCATTGTTGTCTCGAGTTTCCTAATAAAAAAGCTAAAGGGCAATGTTGAAAAAAAGAAAACACCAGCGTTTTGGTCCAAGACCCACGGTCGGACGTAACGTTTTTTAATGAAAAGTTTACGCGTACTGAAAAACGTCCGAAGCTAAATTTAACCAAACAATCTCGTTTGCCGATTAATAACTTGAAAAAACTGTTCCCGAAAATGTATATCCGCGACCAGAAAACCAGTTTTCACCAACTTCTTTGAAACCACGATCAACAAGTAATCATCACAACAACAACTACATTAAAAAAATTGTCATCAGCGAACCCAACAACATCGCCCTTAAGAACATCTTACGATGGCCAATGTAAACAACTTTGTTAGGATTTATATGGGTCGCTATTGGCACCAATCATGATCAATTTTGTAAGTGAAAATTGGCCTAAATAATTGATTGAAAATTGAACTTTCCCCCCAATAGACCAGCTGTTTGCCAAAAAATGGACTAGGTATATGACAATCCAATAAACTTCACTGGCCGTAAACTTTTAACCTGACACTGAATCGTGTTATTTGGCCTTTGAAATGGTTCAATTAGTTGGTCAAAAAACTGATAATTGAGCTCAACCGACAAGAGCAAAACCGACTGTCATTTTTTCGCTATTAACCCACCGCCACAACACAAACACTCACCCATCGATTCCACCAACAAACGGAAAGTCTGTCACGTATGCAAGAAAATTGTTGATCCAACCCCATAAACTTCTTTTCGTCGAGCTGCACCATCTAATAGGGGGGGGGGGGAAGCAATGGTCGACACTCATCAATTGAAGTTGACAACAAAAAGCTGTAACCACACAGAGCTGTTCCCACATAAAGAACTAACCTTAAAAAGAATTAATCACAAAACACTCTGGTGACCACAACAGGAACAGCTCTTACCACAAAACGTTCAGACTGCAAAAAGCCCTAACCGCGGGACGCTGAAACCACAAAACGCACTGACCAAGAAAATAACTTGACTCAAAACGCTCTAACCATAAAACTTTCCAAGCACAAAACGATGTAACCACAAGACGCTTTAACAACAAACGATCTGGCCACAAATAGCTCTAACTTTTAAGGCTTTTGTCGGCAGAGCGCTTTATGATTAGAACGTTTTGGGGTTTGAGCTTTTTGTAGTCAGACCGTTTTGTGGTTAGAGCGCACCAACCACAAAACGCTCTGACCACAAAAAACCCAAACCGCGAGACGCTCCAACCACAAAAAGCACTGATCACAAGAATAACTTAACTCAAAACGCTCTGACCACAGACAACTCTGCCCTCAAAACCTCTGACCAAAAATTGCTCTAGCGAAAAGAGGCTGTAAGTACAAAACGGTTTGACCACAAAAACAACCCAAAAAATGCAATAACCATAAAAAACGGCTGTAATCACAAAAGGCTCTAACACGACAAGCATCGGTCAGACCGGGAAAACCTTGAAAATGGAAAACTTTATCCAAGGGGTTTCTCGTTAGCTTTGAATATATTCTGGCGCCTAAGCTCTTGCGGCTCTTACACCATACCCTGTAACTCCATCAACTGTGCACTTCACACCCGTACTACGCGGGCGTTTCGGTCGAAGCGCGGTTTGTCATACGCGCACCACCGTGAACGCCCACACGAAGCCGAGTGAGCCGTGTCACAGCTAGCCGCAGCATTATAGCGTAATGGGCAATAGCTGGATTCGAACCCAGGCCCGCTGGGTTGCGAAGCGAGCATTGTATCCATTACACCATCGAGGCGCGCGTGCCTTAGCTTTGAAAAACTGTTGGCTTCGAGCGTTATTCAAAATCCAGTATAGTATACAGATAAGTATATAAGATTCGTTGTTATGCTTTAATTTTACACTTTCGTCATATTGAGAAAGCGATAAAGATTGGGGGAGGGGGTGTCAAGTGAAGGTGAAGGTTATTCACCTCGTGTCGTGGAATTATGCGTGAAAACTTGCGTACAGAACACAGAGTTTAGTCTTTTCAGTCTCATGAACGTGCAAAGCGTACAGAATGATAAAAAAATGGTAAACAATAGGTCGTACAAATACGAATTAACGCTACAAAAATTCCTGGAAAGGAAAGACGAGACGAGAGTAATTAAGAACGATACTTCAAGGGCCGAAACTTGAAAGTTTCTTATTACCAGTTCGGTTGAAAAAAAAAAGTATTGTAGGTTAAAACGAAATGAATCAAGCCTCAAATAGCCAAGCTTTCAACTGAGACACTCGCATTAGCCAAACAACGCATCCGCATAGCTAAAAAATGCTGAAGACGGGGACCCGAGTGCCCCCCCCCTCTCCAAATGTCAGGACTATGCGTCGATACGGTAGTTGGCGAGGGGTGGTAGTGGCAGGGGGTTTTAATCGAAAACACTGCTATGATTTAGAAACTCTCCAAATATTAGACATCAAAGGCGTCTCACAACCTCGGTTCTCCAACATCAACGTTGAGTACACCCCAATATTTGATTTTGGACCCTTCAAAAACATCAATGTCAAGGCTACCCAACCATAAAATTTCAAGGGTTTTCAAAACTCCGTTCTAGAAGCTTCCTGAGACCTCGAAATCTCCCACTTTAGGACCGAATTTCACAAGGTGTGTTATCCTAATGGTGGATTTCACCACCTCGGGTTAAGGTTCGGCTTAACTAAGGGTATGTTTACACAGGAGCGGTGACTAAAGAGGAGAGCATAGCAGAGAAAATTTTCAATTGGTTTCCAGTGAAAATGTTTATGTCGAAACGGCGTGACCCAAAAGTAGAGTGGTATAATTTCTAGGCTCACTTTATCAGCCTAGAGGGGCTCTCCTCTTAGCTCTTTTCTTTATACACCGCTCCTATATAAACATACCCTAAGCCGAACCATGTTTACATAAAATTCAATGCATTTTTTCCCCCTAAATCAGACTTATCTTTAAGCCGAGGTAGTAAACTCCACCATAAATGACGCAGTTTGACATCATTATCACGCTAGTCTTTTAATTTGTAAGTAAACATCGGTGTTCAATATTCCACGCGACGAGATAATTTTTAGAACGAATGAGAACACAGGCGAACTTGTGAACTAATTGTTCACCTACACAGAAAAATGAACAGTAGATTTACGAGGCTTTCAACTAAATAGTCCAATCTGTGCCTGGGCTGAGTCACAGATGCTTTTTTTTCTTCTTTTTTTTTTTTGGTGCAAAAGGTTGCGGAACTTCCCTCGGTTGGGACAAAACTTGAGCCAGTAGATTTACAAATGTTTATGAGGGTACTCACGTTATATAACATTGTCGTTGACACTCAAAAATAGCGGTAATTCCGAAAAAAAAAACGTGTAATTCCAAGGTGGATGAAGCCGGAGCAAAAATAAAATCCTGATTAGATCATAAACTGTAAGAATTGAAGCGGCAATTGACGCCGAGTCGCCGACAATTAAAAGAATCCCATTAGACGAAAGCAAATATATTTGCCTTTGTTTACTTAATATGAGACAGTCTTTAGAGAAAAGGAACGTCTGCTACCTTTAAATGTTGCAATCTTCTACTTTTCCCGTTTTCTTTCCCCTCAAACTAAAATACGACTAATAAAATATTTGCCAGAGCGGCTGTTAAAGTTTCCTCTTGATGCTGGAGCACTACAGATAATCAACTTTTTTTTGTTTTATTTCTTGCATACCTATGTAGATTTCTTAGAGATTCGTCAACAAAATTTGAATTTTAAAGGATACTTGTCGTTTTTAGACTATTCAACCCCAACAGCAATTAGGTATAGCTTTACAGCACCGTGGCACATGGAAGGGGTATGGAAGGCGGTTTTTTTTGTCGTGTCGGTCCGACTAGTTGACATCGAGTTTTTGGACCTATAATCCAAATTTCGCGGGCCAAATTCAACAAGTTTAATGGCGTAACAAAATTCCGTGCATAGAAGTGGGACTGTAAGCGCGGGCGCGGACCGGCCTGGCGAGTCGTCGGTTGAGGTTATCAACCCCATCACAGATCTTCCAGTTGACGCCCATTCCAGTACAAGACATAAAAATTTGGTCACAAAATGCTTTAAACTGACCATGACGCCCCCCATGGAAATCCTTCAACCTCGTACAAAAATGTTGTCCAGAGAGAATTGATTCCTCGGCCAAAAACTCGCAATTTAACCTCGCCAATCGAATATTCAGCTCAGTAATCGTTAAAAGTTCACAAAATAAACGATGTTTTCGCCTTTCGTTAACTCCAGCTGCGGAGGGTAATCTGGGTATAGGAGAACAAGCAGGCGCCCATAAAAAGTTACACCTTTGCTTATATGAGGAAACCGTGCATGGATACCACACGATCGAGCCAGCGGTGAAGCCTCATGAGTTAACCCTGGGAACTTGGGTGTAGACGTGGGACAGTTGCCCTTTCCTAGATAACTACCATCAAAAAGTACAAATCCTACGGAGTCAACACCAATTTCGCCGAGTTATACCTCCCTAAAACCTTCTTCACGTGTCTGGCACACTAAAAAATCAAATACACGGATTCTTGTTGCCAAAAACCTAGGAGTAAAGTGAGGAAAGCGTCACTTTACCCGCGAGTTTGGCACTAAGCTGTGAGAAAAAAGTATTCCTTAGCAGTGAAGGAAATGTACTTTCGTTCACTCTGTGACGTAAAGTTAGGAAATACGCCACTGTAAGAATGTTTGCAAAGAAGTGTTTCTTTCGTCAAGAGATTGCTGTTGTACAAATAACAACTTTCTTCAAAGGTCAAGCGAAAAATACTAATTCGCGCCTCCTAGAGGAAACTTTGCGGCTAAAATGGTGATCCCTAGCTTTTGTACGTGCTTAGACGGCTAGAATTGAGTAGGCGCCCTAATGTGTTGTAATTCGGGTAAGTAAGTGGCTAAAAGTTTGGAAAGTGCAAAAATCACGAATTCGAGGTTTCTCGATACAACTTCCAGACGCTAATTTGGGTTTGAAATTGAGAAAAATTGCTAACTCACATCTGAAACTGAGAATAATCTCTGATTCCCGTGAATCAGAGATTTTTCTCAATTCCAGGCGTGAATCAGCAATTTTTCTGTACGTACACAAGTAAGCGAGAAAAAGCGGCTAAAATTAAGAGAAGTACTTTGCTAATTCGCGGAGTAAAAAGGATAGGCTGCGGCTAAAGTTGAGAAGAAGTGCTAAAATTGCGGATTTAGTGTAAAAAGCAAAAATTCACGAAACACGCTAATTCACGGATAAAATGGTTAACAATCACCAATGGACCAGAGAAAAAGCCCTAATTCGCGCCCGCGTCCAAAATCACGAAAACGCCAATTCGTCAATTCGACTTTAGAAGGCAAGTTCGTTGCTCAAACTGACAATGAGAAAAATCCCTCATTCGTGGCTACAAGTGAAGAAAATTGCTAATTCGCGGTTAAAATTAATAACAAGTGCTAATTCATGGATAAAATCGGGAAAAATCGCTAATTCACGGCCAAAATGGAGAAAACCCGCTAATTATGGCATAAAGTGAAGAAAATCGCTAATTCGCAGCTAAAATCGAGAAAAATTGCTAATTAACCGAACAAAGTGAGAAGAAGCACTGACGTGTGGACAAAACGATAATCCACGGTTAAAATTCAGGAAACGCCAAGTCGCGGCTTCTGAAGAGAAACTCCGTGGCTGCAGAAAGCGAAAAAAATCGCTAATCCGTGGCCAAATGGAGAAAAAGCGCTAATTCGCGCTTGAAAATGGGGAGAAAACTCTCACTCGAGGTTGAAATGTAGAAAACCGCTTTGACGGCTAAAATTACGTCAATTAGAGGGTTAAATTGAGAATACTTGAAAATTCACAGGAATATAAATTCAGAAGATTTGTAAATTCACACAAATAAATTGAAAAGTCGCGGTTTTAGGAGGCAACCTAAATCGTGGCTAAAACGCAAATTCACGGGTAAAATTATGAAAAATCTCTAATTAGCGGCTAAAATCAGGAAAACCACAAATTTACCACCAAAATAGAGAAAACCGCTAATTCCCTTAAACATGGAGACAAACTGCTAATTCACCGATAAAATTTTTAAGAAGCGAAAATTGCTGGAGCAGAAATTGAGGAAGAGTGGAAACAACCCAATTTTCTCGGTTGAAATGGAGACAACGCCAAATCGCGGCTCCTGAAGGCCCATGAGGCCGCTGATGAAAGATTCACCCGTGGGCGCCACTGATGTACATAATACATATTCAATGTCTTCCGGTGAAGCTGCGCCTACCGCTGGATTAAAAGGTGGCTACACACCTGCCTAGGGACAGTGTTCGCATCTTTCGCGTGGGGAGGGGCACGTTTAGTTGGTTAACAGCGGCGGCTAAACGATGATTGAGGTAAGTTTCGCTGCACTGTCTGAACCATAGAAAGGGTCCCTGGGTACTGGATACGTCTGAAGATCCAACAGTGATGGGGGGGGGGGGAGACCTCGGTGACCACGGGACGGTGTGAGTGGTTTAGAGTGGAGGAAGCTTCTAACACGTTTAACTAGTTTTCGCTTTCGAACCAAAAAACGATGGCCGGAGTCGACCGAACCAAAAATTGGAACGCCTACTCCAGAGCATGAGCACCTCTACTACCAATAATTCTCCCTCTCCTCAAGGCAAATTGCTGACCAGCTGTAACCATTGTTGATCGGGGTACAAACGGGCCCAAAATTGGTACGCCTAATCTTGGCATTCCATTTCCATAAAATTCTGTAACGGGGGCAATCCATTTGCACCCGACTTCTCCATTTTAATTCAGAGAGGACGGGCGGAAATGAACTGCCCCAATGCAGAATTTTGTGAAACTGCACAGACACAGTTTCCTTGCCCCTTCAGTTCTCCACCCTCATCCCCTTTCAGCAACTGCGAAAGCCCAGGGCTAGAAGAGCAGGAGCCACCACTGGCTTACACTCATTATCAGGAGAACGCGTACCAATCGGTCGGACTCCGTCAACATATTCAACAATAAGGGTTAAAGGTCAATATTTTGTCCCATGGGAAGGAGTGGGGAAAATGCTGGTCGTAGCATTATAAATTATAATGCTCATTCTCGGTACATACTCATACCAGGAGTACGTCGTCAGGGTTAAGATTTTAGGAGAACCCGAGATATACCTTAGGTATCGTAAAATCTTACCCTTATTTTTTTCAAAAAAATTAACCCTCTTCCCTAGTTTGTTTTTAGAGACTTATGTGGAATCCGCCCTGAATTTTCGACTAAAACTAGAACAACCGTTACGTAACGCCAGAGTCTGGAGTATTCAAATAAGGTCATCCGTTGTAAAAATTTCCAAAAAAGACTCTACAAGTGTACAAACACAGGAACTGTTCGTTTTAGCCAGAAAATTGAAATAATTGCGACGTGTTCCGCTTACCTGGACACAACAAAGATAAACGGACACAATGACAGTTGCGTAATTCATACGACAAACGACACTAAGATTCAACGCGAAATATTGCGCATCATTTTACGCTTCATGCTGCGAAGAATAAAATTTAAAATCGCTAAAAAAAACGGCAAAGTTTGGAGAGAAAGAGATACACCTCAAGCGCCTAAGTGTAAGGTAAACATTATGACAGATCAACAGGTGGTTGACCATGGGTCACGTGGTCGTGATGGACTTGTTTTCTTGATATTACAGCACGTACATATTATGGCAATTTTAACGGTTAATACTCACTCATCGGTTTCCACAGCCGCGTCAAACAACAAATCGAGCGGCGTAGCACTGTCCTCCTTGTGATACATAATGGACTGACACAAATTACGACGGATAAGCAAAATAAACAGAGCTAAAACTGCGGCTTTTAACGTTTTTTTCCCCCCACAACGTAAACAGCCGCGATCAAATAATCACGAAGCCCGAAACTTTATTTTTACGTACAAATGTTTAACTCGGAGACCGAGATAACGCGCCGTTCGTGGACTTATCCTGATTGAGGGGGGCACTTCCACGTCAAGTCACTTTTTCACGAGCGAACAATTTTTTGATAATTTCCGGCGCGTACAAACGGGCAAGACCTCACCGCCGGCGTTTTGATCTTGAAAGGACGGAGAAGCTCTTGTAATCTTTCGTTCGCTCGTCGGCAAACAATACAAAATAGGAAAACATCAAATAAACGTTTTATCTTTAGCCATTATCGTGGTCACGGTGGTGGGAGTTCTTGAGTACTCGACTCGAATGAAGAATGAACTTCAAGCCGAGTTCGTTATTTGTCCGCAGGAGCGAGCCACCGTTCGAGGAATCTCTTCTCTGGCACCGGACACTTGTTATCATTCCATGCCGTCGTTCAGTGGGCTTAATCTGGCGATTTCCGGCTTATTTGTACGAAACCATCAAAATCGAGAGGTAAAATTCGTTAATTACTTAACGGGGATGTAGCTGCGCTAATTGCTTCTTTCCTTGTCACTTGATGGCCATTTCGCCATTATTTTTCCTTCCCAGGAAGAGAGGCATACTTATAAGGGTCTCCCCGGGACTCAAGTGAAGCTTTTTTTCGCACCGAAAAAATGAACGCTACCGAGTTCGTGAAAAGAAAAGCTCAAATTCAGTCAGAAATAGAGGCTTTAGAAAAAGAGCTTGAAGACAAGCGTAAGAAACTCGAAGAGTTGAAGAATCAACAGGTAGGCTCCGCGTTCGCCCAGCCAGCCAATCACTAGCTGCTGTTGCGCTTGGTTAATTTTGATTATTGACTCTCATCTAAGGAATCATCACATTCCCTCTCGAATGATGAAATAAAGCGATACAGCCGTCAGATAATCGTGCCAGGCGTTGGTGTCGAAGGTTTGTATCGTTGACGGTTAATGAATAACGCCAATGCGAATTCCGACAATCTAGCAGTGCCTTTTTGTGTAGGTCAAGAGAAGCTGAAGAAATCCTCGGTGGTCATCGTTGGTTGTGGAGGACTGGGGTGCCCAGCCGCGCAGTATCTCGCCGGTTGTGGGATAGGTGAGTTCTACTCTTAACAATGCTAGGGTTGTCAAGAGGTAGTTTAGAGGGAGTAGTTTACGCTATACATCATCCCAAAATCTGGATCAAAGCATAGGGGAGGGGGCAATCAAGAGTTAAGCTTGATTGGGCTTATTTCGTGGCTAACATTTTGGAAAAAGCGCCGAATTTGGGATATTTTCAATAAATTAAATACGAGCACAGTATTGAGACAATTGCACGCAAGTGCAGTTTGGTCTTTATTTTGGTCTCAGACCTTCAGTTCACTGGGCTACTTGGTCCTGGTGCTCATCCTTTTCGGAGGCGGTAGTCCGACGATTTGTCGGCCGATTGGTTGGTCGTCGGGGCCTGGACATTTCTTGCCGCTTCCGGAGTTTGGCTCATTATCTTTTGAATAATAACTCATGGTTAAATATTGCTAAAAGTAACTTGATTTTGTTTGTGCTAGGGTGCGTTTATCAATGCACTTTATCCTTCAGATAAAGTTCGGATAAGTCTGGTTGCTATGAACCTTTTTGCAAACATTAATGTAAAGTTATTCGCCGGATTCTTATTCCATGTGATATCCAGTGATTGATAAACCCACCCTTAAGAGAACTCCTTGATTTAGATAATGAGCTCGAAAATTGTTTGGGAATCTGGTCCAGACAAAAAATTGGACTGCCCATGTTGGGGTGCTCTGTAAACGACCAAGTCGTGTCCTGTTCGCCATTTGTGCTCGTTTGGAACATTTTTAGTATCCGGTCCGCACAGTTTTTTTTTTTTGCCTGCATATTAGGGAGTCCCAGTCAGTTGTGCGAAGGAAGTATTTGTACTTCAGAAAAAAGCTGCTGCACTGGAGATTTCACCTCAAAACCGGTGAGTTTTAACCTAAAATTGAAGTTTTTACACAGAAACTGTCACCTGAAAGCTGAAATGTTTTCACTGCAAAACTGGCTATTTCACCTTGAAAACAAATTTAGTGAGTTTACCTCGAATCTGGTGATTTTAGCTCAAAATGGCTATTTAAACGCGATTTACGCCCGGATTGACCACATGACTTCAAATTTACGTTTATCCTTAAGCTGAGCTTAAGAGCTTATACCCCAATCGTAATTTAGCATTTTGCGTACAAAAACGTTTAAACCCTAAACAACGCTTAAACGGACATTGTCGACCCGGTTTTTAAACGCCGAAAATCGCGATTTTAGCACCGAAATGGAGATTTTAGTAGGCAAAAATTGTGATTTTACCACTAAGCACTACTACTGGCAACGTTACCACTAAGCTGGTAGTCCGGGAGCCCACCCCATATGAAAAATCCGGGTCATTTGATCGTGTCTGGTAGCTGCGCATGATGTCACTTCTGAGATCGCCAGACATTTTCCGTGGGACAATAGCTCACAACAGAGCTAGTTGTTGGCAAACACACCTTTGGGCTGCTTGAAAACGGCTGGTAAGAGTAAAAATTGGTTCTTCACAAGCAATAAACTAGAAAACCATCACCTCTATCCAATTTCGAATGAAGCCCTGGCTACTAGTAAGCCTCAAAATTTTACAATTTTTAAAGTTCGCTCATGACGCTGTCTACAGTGAAATTGGATAGCGTTGTTGGTTTCGTAACGTATTGGTCGTGGGAAACCACTTGTTACTCTCGTCAGTCGTTTTCAAATCACCCAAAAGCGTGTTTGCCAACGACTACCTCTGCTGTGAACCCCTGCCTCACGGAAAATTTCTGGCGATCTCAGAAGTGTTATCTCCTAGACCATAAAAAACGTCCTGTGCAAGTGCCAGACACGATCAAATGACCCGGATTTTTCATACGGCGGGCTCCCGGACTATGAGAATTTCAGATGGTTTTTTGTTCAGAGAAGCAAAATCTGAAAAATTTGCTTATTAGTTGTGTCAGACCTGCGAAATCGGCATTTTAGGGCGCAAGGCCGCGGTATTTTAGGGCGGGGGGGGGGTCTTTGACATTTTGTTTCGTGGGTGGTCACATAAAAAAACCAATTTCGAAGATTTTTGCTGCTCACAAAATGAATTGCGTCACAAAACAAAATGTGGTTATCCTGAAGGAGTTATACTTTCAAAACGTATCTATAGGTGGGCAGCTGCCTCACTAAATCCGTGCTTTCGAGTCTAGGGGAGGGCAGCTGTCTACCCTTGTCCCCCCTCCTCTGACTACGAAAATCCCCCCCCCCCCTCGCTAAACTACGGCTTCGATTATGTTTTACCGCTGCCCAACAGCTAAAAGTACTAGGGGACACTATACAGCTTGAAGCTGCCCATGAAGCTCATGCGCTTCGTTCATGCAGTTTTTTAGTGGCGCGTTTCTACATTTTTCGTGTGAAATTGACGGATTTCTGATTTCGTGGTAGAGGATATGCGACGAAATGACTTCTTTTGGGGCTTGAAGTTTCCAGAGCGAGTTTTGAAATTGTGCCCCCCCCCCCCTATACTGTCATCAAGTTGACCTTTTAAACTGGCGTTTCGATGATAAAACTCACTCTTGGTCCCTGGTGTTGAAAAGATGGTGTCTAAACCACGTAGATGTTAAATTTTGAATATTTATCAACTCATGACTTTTCTTTCAATGTTTTAGGACGTATTGGGCTGATAGATTATGACGAAGTTGAGATGAGCAATCTGCATCGGCAGGTTTTTTACAGTGAGGCATCCATTGGTGTACCAAAAGTCAGTGCTTTGGGACAAAGTATTAAAAGGTGCAAAACCCCTTCATTATATGCTCCGTGAGGTATTTTTAAAGATAAAATTATGTTTTCAGCCTGAACAGTGGTATAATCGTGGACGAGCATCACATTCAGTTGGACAGTTCCAACGCTCTGGACATAATTAAAGAATACGACGTTGTTCTCGACGCTAGCGACAATGTCGCAACCCGGTACCTCGTCAACGATGCCTGCGTTCTAGCCAACCGTCCACTTGTGTCAGGAAGTGCTGTACGCACTGAAGGCCAACTGTTGGTGTACAACTATCGCGGAGGTCCTTGCTACCGCTGTTTATTCCCAGAGCCGCCGCCACCGGACACGGTGTCCAACTGTGGTGACGTTGGAGTGCTTGGACCAGGTAACCCCCCCCCCCAACTGTTCCTAATCCTCGGAAACTTGATTTTTTTTTTTTTTTGCGTTCAGTGCCAGGCACTATAGGCGTCCTTCAAGCTCTACAAGCAATTCACCTTATCCTCGGTTCTGACCAACCCCTCTCGGGCCGTCTTCTATTATTCGACGGGTCGAGTTCAACTTTCAAAACTGTTCGCGTTCGAAATAAAGTGGCGTCGTGCGCCGTCTGCGGTTCCAGCCCTTCCATCACGAATTTGATCGACTACGAACAATTTTGTGGTGCTCCAGCGAATGACAAGGTATACGTATAAGTGAGGTGCACCGCTTGAAAGAGTTGTTTCGTACATTTAGCGTTTTTTGACTTATTATTTCTCAATAATAAGTCTTTGTAATCGTATCGCAAAAAAAAATTTTTGACCCCCCCTCAAAATTTGTAGTTTTACGTTTCAAAGTGCGTAGAATCCAAATCTGCAATAAAAAAAAAATGTCCGTCCGCCGTCCGGGCCATATCTTGCCCTAGGATTGCTCGAAAAAACTCGTTCTTTCGCACATAGACTCCATTTGGGGTCTAGTTGGTCCTAACATCTGATCAGTTTGATCAAATAACTCCCTGGGGTTTTATGGGCCAAAAGCGGGTCCAAAATGGGGATTTTCAAAGGATTTGGGACCATAGGGGTGTGGGGTGTCGATTTTCATGTAATTTCAAGCCGGATTTGACTACATCGATGATTATTAAACCCACAGTCGAAATAATAAGGCATTGTTCGATAATTCGCAGCGTTTTTTGTTGTTTTTTGTAGGATCCAAACTTGAAAATTCTGTCTCAAAACGAGAGGCTGGCCCCTGTTGCATTGTACAAAAAGCTTGAAAGTGATTCACCGGTTTTACTCGTAGACGTTAGGCAGCCCGCTGAATTCGCCATGTGCAGGCTTCCTGGATCAATCAACGTCCCTCTTAGTTCCATCAACAAGTACTCCAGCGCCGATGATTTTAAGAAGGATATTCGCGATGACCGTCAAAACTTACAAGGTATAACTTCCTTTTTCCCTTTCTTCCTCGTAATGACGTGCTCAACGACCGCGTTTTTCGTTATTCTTTATCCGTAGTTTGCTTAGTGTGTCGAAGAGGAAACGACTCCCAGCTGGGGGTTGAAAAATTGAAGCAACTGACGTTGGACATGCCTTTGTACGATTTGAAGGGCGGACTGCACGCGTGGGCAAGAGACGTCGATTCGACGTTCGCCGTGTACTGACGTCGTAAAAAGTAAAAATTGTAATAATTCTAAATTATTTTGTGGGAAATGTACGGCCCAAGGACGCGATTGGCCATGAAACGTGTGTTTTAGCCTAGGAACCGCATTTTTGACGTTTTTACTCCTAAAAACTGACTATCCACGTTAAATGGTGTCGGTAGGGCCAAAAATGGGGAAACCGTAATCAAACCACCGGGATATGTCGTAGGCGTGCCCGGAAGGTCAGATCCTTCAAATTGGTGCCCCTATACCCCTTTTTTCTGGTTTCAGTTGCTGAAATTTCTATCTTTAATCGAAAAGTCAGTTCTTTGTTAGTTTAATGGCGATAGAAAAAAGCCAATAAATAGTAATAAAGGCCTTAATACTTTGTAATAGTCTGGGGCAGAAATGTAAGTTTTACTACCTTAATACATTTCTAAGAGTGTTAAACTACTCGTACACCAACCACTCGTTAGTGCTCAAATATCACAAACCACGTTCTTGGGGCAATCGCCCCATTCGCCCTCTCCTTATACCCATCCACTTATTCCTTGGAAAGTTTCCACGGCAAATAATTTAGTCAGAGGGGTCGTACCCTGCAAATTCACAACGTCATCTCACACGTTGGTCTCACCACACCAGAAATGAGCGACTTTTTATTTATTATTATTTATTTTTTTTGTAAAATGAGCGCCCTCCTGGCGTCGAACGACCAAAAGAAAAAAAACGAACTGGAAGTGCAACAATTCATGCCCCTCCCTGCCACCCCTTGTCAGCGGCCCGCACCCGCAGTTGCCGCCATATTGGTCGTGAGTTGTCATTCAACGTGATTCGGGATTTTCTCTTCTTTTTTTTTTCAGTTCTTTTTAATTGGGCGGGTCTGTTTTCACATGTTTCTTGGGATTTTACTTCCCGGCTAAATTAATTCCCTAAAAGGTAAGTTTGCCGGTCATTTCTCGTTATTTCATGGTATTTTCGTGTTGTTTCACCATTCCCGAACACCTCCGGCGATTAGAAGACGCCGTGCTTTGAAACAGGTGTATATGATTATCGTTTCCACTGTCCCTATCAAGGCGAAAAAAAGGTTCTCACATACCTAATTGATTTCGTTAATGAATGCTTTAATTTAGTGTCCTTCTTTGAGAATGCCTCATTTAAAAAATCTAAGCCGTGTATGGCCTTCATGAACCAGCGTGTCATTAACATTGAGAGAGAGTAAAACGAGTTTAACCCTGATAATAAAATTTAAAGCGTGTCCCCGAGAGAAAGTCATTTATGTACATCTTGGCCTGGAACTCAACAGGAAGTTCCCAAGATATTTGCCTCTATTTGAACGTGGGATGATGCTATCATTTTACAAGGACTTTTAAGGCTAACGTGGGTACTTGGAGACAATTCAAGCGAGTATTCATGTCTAGCTTTTATGACGTTCCGAGTGAAGTTCTTTTAAACTAATTCTTGCTTTTGAGTTCACAACCAACAAAATGCACCTTAATTTTCAGTTTTCTGTGCTTATTCGCCGCCCCTCGAGGAGCCCAAAATGAGTAATCGGCCTTAAATAGTGTTATCTTTAGAGGATTGTCTTATCACGGACACCTGTAGGGTTGTTCGCTTGGTCAACAAGAATACTCCTCCTTTGATTTTGAAATCAATGAAATAAATCGGGTAGATTGCCAAGAGTTTGAGATTCCCTTTATAGTGACTCTATTTATGTTCTCTTTGAACGGCGAACTATTCAATTCATCTCATGCTTCACTACAACCTTCTGTCTTGATTTTTTGTACTTCCTTGTAAATAGAATGAAAATAGTGGAAATCGCTTTGTTGGATCGAATTGGTGATGAAAGAAACACTCGAGAGGGCTCCCCCCCCCCCCGTAGTACGCCACTTGTCTGGAGTACTTCGTTTGAGGCTCAAAGTCAAACGGTACTCAAGTTACTTCGATGTAGTTGCCCACTATCAGTTTTGAGGGCCAAGTTGCCCAGATCTGAAGTGTTCTGGAAGAAATTGGAGGTACACTCCCGAGATACCCACCAGCCAGTGTCTGGATGCCTCATAATCGAGGCCGTTTGAGTTGAAATGACATAAATTATGTTTTGAAGAAGCCAACTCCGTGGAATTTGGAAAGTAAAAGCGAATTTCTGTGCTGACATTGTCGTGTGAAAAGATCAAAGAGGTTTTCAAACGAGCCAAATTAATTTTTCGCACTAACCAAAATTATAGGAAGAGCTTTATGCTATAAAACTTGGTATATCATAAATCTTAAATCACCGATTTTGGGTTTTGAAAGACCTAAATCCAAGAAATTTGATTATGAAAGAGCGAATGACCGTGACATTGGGGTTTGAAAGAGTCAAAACAACGGAATTTTGTTTTTGAGATATCAAAAATCCCTAAAATTTGGATTTGAACGAGCTCAATGCGTCAAATTTGGTTTTGACAGTTCGAAACTTGTGTTTAAAATAGACTCAAATGCGATGTTTGGTTTTACAAAGAGTCAAATGCGCAGGATTTGTTTTGGAACAGATATTGAGCCAAAATGCCTGGTTGTTTGGTTGAATGTTCGGGATTCTCTCCTCGGGATTTTAATCAAATCGCTAACACTAAATTCAGCCAGATTTTTGAGGAGATATCAGAACTGCAATACAAAATCTGGTTTTTGAGAAAGAGAGACAGTGTACTTTCGGACTATTGTTTTTCATTAGAAAATAATGAAATTAGGCGAATACATAGTATAAATGTGGTAGGAGGGGAGCCCCTCTGTCTTGGTTCAAAGGGAATTTTGCTAAAAGTCCTCATAAGTTTTTTCCGTAGTGGAAATTTCGCTGAATATTCAAGGCCGACAATTAATGAAGACTTTTAAGTAGGAGAAGTAAAAGTGACTTTGTGCTCGCTGCCTGGGTGTCACTCGCAGTGACACGTCCTATGCACCTGTACCGGGGCCCGTGGCGGGAATCTCTACGACGGGACTTCTTATGTCTCAAAATAAAAAAGAAATATAATTTTTACGTAGCGTTCAAATATAGCTTTTTCTCAATGTTATCCACGAAATCGCCTTCGGAACCCGCAAATTGGATTTTTCTCCATTTTAGCCACGAAATAACACTTTTTATCATTTTTGGTCGACCAAAAGCCATGTCTCCACTTGTGCCTTTTCGCATGCGTAGCGTATGGTGTGTTGAACGTGAGGAATGCGCTATTGCATGCCTCAAAAAGCTGGAAGGATGTCAGAAATTGCGTGCATAGCTTAGACGCATGCGTTGTTGAAAGTTGAAGCGAAAGTTGAAAAGGCGTGTTGAATTGAAAGAGGAAGACGAAAGCGCACAAGTGGAGACAGCTAAACAATAACTACTTTTCCTCAATTACAGCTGTGAATAAGCGCTTTTTCTCAAATTTAATTTTAGTCGTGAATTAGCACTTTCCCTTCTTTTTACCCACAAGAGGTCGCTTTATATCAATAAGTGTTTTTTTCTCTCTTAACTAAGCCGCGAATAAGCGTTTTTTCTCAAATGAAATATTGATTTTATCAATTTCAGTAATGAATTAGCGCTTTTCATTCTCAAATTTAGACACTGAGTTGCCTAGAAGCTGTGAATTAGCGTTTTCTCATTTGTAGCTGCGAATGGACCGCTTTAACTAACGGCGTTTTCCATTTTCAGAAAAATCTACCATGGAGTGGTTTATTTTTACCCGTCCTCTTGGAATTGACACATATGTTAATTGCAAAGACGGGTGGAAATAAACTGCTCTGGATCAGAATTTCATGCAAATGGAAAACGCCATAATTGTTAGCACAGCACTTTCCCGCCATCCATGGTCACTTTATATCAATTTTCGCAGCGAATTAGCATCTTTTTACTCTTACTTAACTTAGGCGTGAATTTGCGCCTTTTCTCCATTTAGGATCGTATTCAGAGACCTTCCTTAACTTTAAGGCCTCCTTAAAGTACTTCAAAACAGGTGATACATTTTAGTTGACCGTATGATCTTTGGACAACTTAAGTTAAGGTTTCTGTAAGGAAGGTCTTTGAATACGACCAAAGGTTCAAATCATCAAATGTTTAGCTGGTGCTTATTCAACTGGTTTTTAAATTGAGTACGAACCATCACTTCCCAAATACAAAGTAGATGAAGAAAAGTGCACCATCGTAGGGATTTTCCCTCTCCTATGAACCAGCGCATTTGATAAGACTCGGCACATAAGATTATTGGGCTGCTCGCCCAGTATTCGCGTATTTCACTGAAAAAAGTTGCTCAAACCGCGTTTTAGAGCTTTAAAATGGGCTCAAAATGTAGCGTAGCCCAGTCTGCCAACTCTGTGGGTAAAGCCAATCAAGGCGTGTGGTGCAATGGCGTAGCCAGGACGACTGCTGCAGCCCACCCTTTTTTATTCATGACGATCCTCGAATAGTTCTCTTGGAAACCTTAAAATCCTTTCAAGCAGGTAGGCATTGGAACTAAACATTTTCCCTTGGGAAAGAAAAACAACAAAATCGTTAAATTTCTCGACTTTCCGCAGCAAAAGAACAGCACATAAGCGCTTTTTCTCATGGCGTTTTCCATTTGCATAAAATTCTGCTCTGGAGCCAAGCATTTCCATCCGTATTTTCTGTTACCATATGATATAATTCAGAGAAGGCGGGTGGAAATGCTCAGCTTCAAAGCGGAATTTTATGCAAATGGAAAACGCTATCAATTTTGTTGCCTCCCAGAATAAACCACCAATAAGCGATTGTCTCGATTTTACTCGCGATCCGACCCCAGGAACATGACACTGGCGCTTTTTGCCTATTTTAGTCACGAATATGCGTCACGTAAAGAAGTCAGTCGAAAATGGCAACATTAGACTTACGAAGCTCGTACGCCACCTTACCCCATCCCCTCGCCTTATAAATATAAGGACGCGCACTTTACACATCCTCGCTAAGCTGTGTAGGTCATTTCCGACCTACGCGAATCGCGGAGCCATGTGCTATGGCTTACAGTTGTGCTTTCGTGTAGTGCAGAAACTACAATCTGGTGAAGTACAATAAAATCTAGTCCGTGGTACGTTCAATGCCAAGATTCGGGGGTTCCGAAGATGGAGCCATCGACTTGCGACGTTAGAAACTGCTGTTTCCCGCCTTAACGGACAGTTTTTGGCCATATATGGTCATGCTAAATGTCTAGGGGCGGGGTAAATGTCAAACTAATTGGTCAAATAGTTGGTTGGTTGGGGGGGGGGGCGAATCATTGTTAGCTGTGGACCCAAATTTGTGGTTTTGAAGCTAATAAACCCCATCTGGTGTCGTGGTCGTTAAATGAAGTGTCTGGTGGTTGGGTGAAAGTAACAAGTTCTTCAGGAGCCCAAATTGCAGGGGTACCACTGGAAGCCTCCAAGAACATTGCCCCAAAAATTCATTATTGTGTCATTAAATTATTATATGGTTCAATGTTATCACTTTGTTTTTCTCTTTACTTACAGATTTTACTGTTGGAAGGGGCTTGCCAAAATGCCGAAGCCTGTAAGTACAGCTCCTATTCTTTTATCGTATTTTAACTCTTTTTTTCCCGTCGCTCCTAACAATGTGCGAACACATTTCTCTGGAATTTGGATCCTTTATTTGCCAATTTATTGTGAGATATCGCCGTTAATAATTCAACGAAATAAATGCGGAAAAATTGTGAAATAATTTACTATTTTACCGTATTTATTTCTATCTGTTGAGTTTGTCAACTGATGGATTAACATTTTTTTTTATCATCGTTTTCACCTCCCACTGCAGTGATTCAATGGGTGACTTGACAATCCCTTCCCTTTTTTTTTGTAATCGCGAATTCTTCACATTTTCTAGAATATTAGTAATCGGCAAAAACTTTTAAAAATTGTGGTAATCAAAATCCTCCTCTTATGGCTCCTGTAATGCAGCCCATTTAACCGCAAGTCACGGACAACAAGTGATTCTTGATACTTGAATGAAAACTCGGGACTTCGTGAAATTCAAGGTCTTTACCCCTTCACCTATCGAGTGATATGGGGGGAGGGGTGAGAATATTCCCAAAGTGACTACAATTTTACACAGTTGCGTGGGTTTTACTTCCTTTTTTTTCTTGTGTGGCCTTGGCGTAAATCAAAGATGAAGTTTTGTACAGATTAAGGGATTAGTTGTTTTAATTTGACTTCTCACTCCGCGGTAAATGTCAACAAATTCCACAATAGGGTGACGATTTTGACACGCTACTATTTAATGAAGCATTTTTCCGGGCAAACACGCGCTCACGTCTTTACGTGAGTCAAGTTTCCAGTGGACCATCATTATGGTTTATTACTGTGTCAGCTTATAGTTGAAAAGAGTGAGTTCTGACAAAAACAACTGTGTGAAAGTTAAAAACTCGTCACCTTCTTTTTATACATTCTCTCTGATGTGAAAGAGAAATTGGGAATGAGACCCTCTTTGATTTTCGTGTGAAAATTGTAAGGCTCCTATTTCCTTTCATAGTTACGCAATAATGAAGGGGGAAAAACCACCATTTTTTTTTATTCAAATATTAAATATTCCGGCAAAAAACATTGCGTGTGCCTCCTGATTTCCGTTCCTATCGCAAGTTCTGGTCTCTCCGTTCATTTCAGTTTTGGTGAACGTGCACGGAAGGAGTCCGGTCTGATACAAGTTGGTTGCACTTCAGCTGGCGATGATAGCAAGTGGGGTACAGTGCTAGACACTAGAAAATAGGTGTTTCGTCTATTTCAACTTATTTGTGGTTATTAACGGGTTTCAAGGTAGGTTCAACGGTTTTTTGTATGTTTTGTTCTAGATCTGCCCCCTCGGAAACATGAGTTTTGCCCCCTGAAACCAACGTCCCGTTTCAGACCTTCCGAAATTAACTGTTTCTTCCTGATACATACGTATTAATTTATCCCCCCCCCCCCATCCCTCAGAGAAATAACGTACTATTCAGTATTCACCCCGTGCATTGGCTATCTGTTGAACATCTGTTGATTCGCACTTTACCTCCACTAATCATTGGAAAGAGCCGTTGAGCTTCATGCTCGTACTGCGATCAATCTGGCTTATACTCGTACGTGGTAATTTATCGTGCTGTACGCCCCGCATAAACTGGATAGTTAGTGTTGTATTGAGAACTCGTCCAAGTACTGTGATGGTAGGGGGGGGGGGTCCATTACCAAAGGTAACCTAGCAGCTCAAAAAAAATTGTCTATCCAGGACGTGGGGTCCTAGGACGCACTAAAGGTAATCCATTGGTTTTAATTTTTTACCATATTAGTCGAGGGGACATCCGTCCGGGGATTTGACCGAACCGTCAAATATCCTGGGGGGGGGGGGTGCTGTTTGAAATCCCAGGGTTCGGCTCGTTCAAGAAAATAATTTCGCGGGGTTGGCGGTTGGCTCATTCAAAAACCATTGCCATAGGAATGATGGGACGAAAACGGGACTGCTGTTTTTTAATTGTTGATATTTCGACTTTACGGTCACATAATTCGGTGGTTTTGCCTTGGAAATTGATTATTCTTTCGCTAAAATGGAAATTCGCGAAGAAACTTGCGTTATCTAAACCTTGGGAGGCCAAATTGGTGAATTTTGTTAACATTTTGCCGTCCTGTGCTTGAGGCGTCCCCGATCATGCCGTGAGAAAAAGCTCTTGAAAAGTGAAGAAGTTCTTTCAATCCCCACCCCACCCCTCGACCTTCATCATAGCCCGATGGGCCCAAAGTGCCCCCTCCCACACCTAAAACTAATTGTAGGACGGCACTGATCTGTTTTCAAGATAAAATTGGCGAAAAAGGGCTGTTTCCGACGAATGGGGGGGGGGGAATTATGTCCGCGTTATCAGATTTTGCCCTAGAATCTTTTCTTTATTTTTACTAAAATTTCACGGCAAATGAAGTGTTCGAAAGTAGGGGGTGGTAGAGCAGTGTCAGTCATCCGTTCCTTGATAGCGGTCCATCAGTTCTATCTATACTCGGCTCGAATCGCCGGGCTCATGAGAGCCAGGACCAGGTGTAGCCAAGTGGACTGAAGGTGTGTCCAGTGGCGTAGGGTGGCGGAAGTTTATTGTGGCTTCTAATTTATTTTTTAACTTGAATATTAGTCCTGGAGCCAACAGTATCGAAAATCCGGGTCATTTAATCGTGTCTGGTACCTGCACAAGACGTTTTTTTTATGGTCTAGGAGGTGATTCTTCTGAGATCGCCAGACATTTTCCATGGGACAGGGGCTCACAGCAGAGCTAGCTGTTGACAAACACAGCTTTGGGTGCTTTGAAAACGACTGGCAAGATTAAAAAGTCGTTTTCTCCGACCTGTACGTTACGAAACCAACAACAAGATAATCGCGAGATCAGATCAGATCAGATAATCGCGAGCTTTGGAAATTTTGAAATTTCGAGGCTCACTAGTAGTCAAGGTTTCATTCAAAATTGAATGACGGCGGTGGTTTTCTAGTTTATTGTTTGCGAAGAACCAATTTTAATACTTGCCAGCCGTTTTCATGCAGCCCAAAGGTGTGTCTGCCAATAGCTAGCTCTGTTGTGAACCCCTGTCCCACGGAAAATGTCTGGCGATCTCAGAAGTGTCATCTATCAGACCATAGAAAACGACCTACGCAGCTGCCAGACACGATCGAATGACCCGGATTTTTCATACGGTGGGCTCCAGGACTATATGTTTGAGGGCACAGGCGAGAAAAAATATAGCCCCCCCCCCCCAATTTACCCGCGAAATTGTTTTTTTTAGTAAGCGATCTCTACGAATTTTGCCCGTCAAAAACGCACATTTTGACGGACTTTCCACTATTAAATAAAATACGGCATAGTCCTCCCCCACGCACCTCTTATGAGAAGTCGAGAACCCTGACATTTTCACCAGTGGGTAAGTCTTGATGATTATGTTTTAGGTGAGTAGCCTAACACTCGCGTTTTCAGTTAATTTAAATAGCCCAAATATCGGTTTAGCGTTTTTTATGAACTTTAACCGCGAAGTAGCCTCCAGAAATAGTCCAAAACGCTGTTAAGAGCCCAATCTGGTAACTCTGCATCCGACCGTGACCGTTGACCCCTCCCCAGTGACTTCATCGCCTACTAAAAATTAATTTTGAGATGGTAGGAGGACACCCTCCGTTCGGTGTTGTTGTCTGCTTATTTGTAGGTCAAAAACATCTTACGTTTGGCTCTGAAATGATCATTCTGGCCGTTGAGAGCCCAGGACTCCGGAAAAACAGCGCTCGGTCAGACTAGGCCGCTCTGAAATTTATCTGCCGCAATATCTACAAGCAAATCTGTCCAGTTATTGTTCTTGTTTACATATTATACTGAAATTTATCGGCCGCTGTAAAAGCGAGAACTTTATCGCACACGCCAGTTTGATTTGGACTGTAAACCGTTAGTTTCGGCTCTGGATCTGTTTTATTGTTGACATTGCGACTACGGCCACATTTAATGGTTTCACCTTGGAAATTCACGAAGGAGAGAGGGGCAAAATAGTGAATTTTGTTAAAATTTTGCCGCCCTGGGCTGTGGGGTAAGAATAGCCCCAAAAGTTGTTTTCAATATTGGACTCCCCCTCCCTTCCATCCCAGCGCCATAGTCACCTTGCATCCTTAGATCCAATGGGGCCCCTTCCCTAATCTAAGACGACACTGATCTGCTGTCAAGATAAATTTTAATTCAGCGTCCAGTTTTGAAACCACTTACTGCAAGTCGAGTACTGGTACTTGAATTCTTCAAATGTATTTTATACTCGACTCAGTTGTCAGCCAGAAATCGCCTGATGGGTGGCGAGGGGACTGGGGGGGGGCACGCCCTCCAGACCTTGAAAATATCTACAAGCAAATCTGTCCAGTTGTACTTGTTTACATATACTGAAACTGTCTTGAGAGTCCCAAAAAAGTGACTCATCCGGCGGCATCTGCGCAAATTATAGTAACCGCTTTTTTTCTCTTCCGCTTAACCCAATTCGAGCACCATGTGGCTCCCTCCCCCCTCCACCACCAAGCGTCACCATACAGCCCTCTTATTTCTTAAGAGCCCTTTTTTACTCATTATATTCTCACCCCTCGGTTGAATTTCCTTGCCTATCGCCTCAAAATCAAATTCTAAAGATTAAAACATTTTTGTTCAATGACTCAGTACCTTTTTTTTGTTTTAAATAGAAATTACCTAAACATTATTTTTTTTTGAATTCGCCCTACACCTTTCCGAAGATATACCTGTGCGAGGATTGCCAGCATGCGATTGGCTTGTCTGGCTCCCTCCAAACCACCAAGGACATTCACATGAGTGTCGCTTGTTCTCTTCCTCTCTCTCTTCTTCTTCTTCAGTTCCCCGAGTCTCGCCATAAGCCAGTGGTTTGCCGGATTCTTTCCAACGAACAATTTTATTTATTTACCCGCTATTTGTTAAGATTTAGGATCTAAGAGTGTGTTGTTTGACCCTCCCTAGTGTCCTCTTAGTAATTGGACAAAATGGTGTCCGGTAAATCGGTTAGTAAATTTACTTTTTTTGCTCATTGAAGAAAAAGTGAAGTGTTAACCGTTAAAACTAGTGTTCCACCTCGCCCTTTCTTTTATGAAAAAAAGTTGTTTTTTTTTTTTTTTTTTTTTTAAATTTCGTGAATAATTTTTGTGCAGATGAACGTTCGTGTGACCACCATGGATGCCGAGTTGGAGTTTGCTATCCAGCAAACTACCACCGGCAAACAGCTCTTCGATCAAGTGGTCAAAACGATTGGCCTCCGAGAAGTTTGGTTCTTCGGTCTTCAGTACACAGACAGCAAAGGAGATCTTACGTGGATAAAATTGTATAAAAAGGTCAGTTTTTTAATGATACAATAATTTTTCCGCTTTGTACTGCCGGCGTTTTTGTATACTTTTAGGTGAATGGGTTGCTCAGCTTTTTCCCCGAATTTCAATTTTTACCCCCCTTCCCCCGCTAATAGCTTTAAAGATTGGTCTTTGGAAATCTTTTTTTTTTTTTTTTTTTTTTAATAAACCATTAGAAGGAGTCTTTCGAATGAATAAGCTAGTGTGAACATTGTCCTTGTGGTCGAACAATACGTTTTAAACATTTCCTTCGTCAATTTTGTTTTCATCTTTTTTTTTCTCTCTTTTTTTTAAACGATCAACCCACTTTTAATTGCGATTATCGCGCATTGAAATGAGTTGGGCGCTTTGAGACGGAACTTGGCCAACGTTTGAAATTTTATCTAATTAATAAAAAATTATCGAATTAATAAAAAACTTCACTCGGTCGATAACGGTTTATGATCTCTTAAATCTTATACAACGTGTGCTAAATTTGAGCCTTTCTACAGCATGCACTATAGCTATTTACCTGAAAATAACGGCCTTGAGTAGCTGGCTAGGTCAGAAGTGTCAGGCATGTCAAGGGAAGCTTCTTTCTCATCCCTCAAAAAGCCTTAATTCATCAAGTTTCGCGATCGCCCGGTTACAATAATCCAGACTTAAGGGACTCCTTCGAACGGGGGGGGGGGGCTTTTGGCGTGGTAATAATTGCCTGACCGTTCTTTTTATTTACATGCCAGCCGGATAATGTTCTCAACAGAATTTTCTTTACGTATAAAAAGCAGCTTCCTCGCGCGAAAAAATGTGACGTGGTAAGAAAAGTCTTGAACGTTTGCGTTAATTACACAATTAGCGCATCCTACCCCTTTTTTTATGAATTATTTTCGCACCGCAAAATTGTCTACTATCACTTGTTCTTATTACCTGAGTATTTTTTCCATCATTGCTTATCTTCCATGAACCACCTGAGTTTTGTATTTCATCATTCTTTCATTCTTAGAAAGGGGAATCGGTATAATCATTTTAGTACTTGAAAAAGATTTTTCAAGAGAGATTTTTTTACTTGAACAATTTTTATATGAAATAATGACGTTAATCGGTAATTTTGGTCATTTTTATTATTATTCAGGAGTAAAGTCCTTACGCCTTATGCTCTTTGTGTAGATCCCTAAACCTTTCGTTAGTGCCCAATCCTCCGAAAACTTAAAAATTCAGTCTCCCCATTTAGTCATTATTTTCTCATCTTTCTACCTAGCAGACTGCTTAACAGGTGTTTACTGGGTGTGGCCCCCCCGTTTTCCTTCAGTTTTCCTTTGACGTTTCCTAGGCATTCGTCTTTAACACCCCTCCCCTCCCACTCCCGATTTAAACAAAAGTTATCTCGACGTTCCGTCGATGGCATGCATCGTCCGTTAGAAAGAAAAGGGCTCCTCCCCCCCCCACGCGCGAACCGTAAGAAAATGGGTCATGCTTCACAATCGCCTATTATTGAACAAATTAGTGAAGGGGTATTCATGGTAATTTTTTCCAGTTACCAGAATTGATACAAATCCCGGTAGTAAAATCCAGATAGAGAGAAAAAAAAACGTAGGGTTTTGGTCGTATCGCATGCGTTTTTTTCTTGTATTATTTATTCAAGGTAGAAATTACCTTGAAGCCATGGGCCTTGTCTTTTAATGTAAAGAAAGATTCCCCCGTCATTCTTTCAATATTCTCTCCCATGCATCACTAGAAGGTCTTTAAAACTGAAATTAAATTCATTCTCGAAATCTTTCCAACTCCCGTTAACGTTCATTCGGCATAAAATAGAAAAATAACTGCAGTTTTGAATTGACAATAGCAAAACGAGAGCAAAACGCTGTTTTTCCTCAATAAGTTTAACAGTTAACAATTGATAGAAACTTGCAAAAAAAAAACATTGTATCGAGCTTCGAATTGGTAAGATTTTTTCTCTGAGCCAAGAATTAATATCAAATAAATCAGGAGAAAAATATTATTCCTTGAGGTTGGCCCCAAAAATATGTATGTAAGAAATCACGGGAGGTCACGCTAGTAGGCTTTTAAGAGGTCGTGAGCGCGCATGTTTTCCTCATTATCTCGAAAAAATAATTATCGAGGGTGTAATGACTTTAAACGTTCAAAAAAAACGGGGGAGGGGAATCAAAGATACCGTTGACAATTTTCATAGGTTGGCCTTCTTATTGCTGTGTGGTGGCAACCCAGCACTCACTACTTTGGCACTGCGAAAAGTCCTTGCCACCGTCTCTGAATTGGCGCACTGTAGAACGGTGAATTATCCCTAAACCATCGCTGCTGTTCGTCAAGCGCCGTTTCTGACGAGCCCCCCCCCCCATCCTAAATACAGCTTTAAACTGACGCGAATTGAGTGATATTGTTGTTGAAGAGTTTCATCTGGTTCAGGAGAAGACGCTTAAATAATTTGTTTTCCCTGGCCTGGAGGCTTTACTTGGCTGACATTCCCAAGGGAGTGACGAGCCCGAGGGATATGGCGGTGAATCACTCCGCCTCCAGTCACCACCAAGCCTGGAGGCAAATAAATAGTATTTATTGAGACTGTTTGTTTATTGAGTCAGTTTTGCCATTTTCAGGCCACGAATAGTTTTATAGGGCGACAGTAGTCAGTCCATCAATACAGTTTGGCTATTCTATAGGTGCTGATGGCCATTTTCAATGCGCCAATTGAAAGTTTCTTTAACTGTGGGGCGTGAATGGTCAGTGTGGACATTTTTGAGAACTTAAACTGGCAGTCTACCGTTTTTTTGTTTGGCTATATTTTTAGGGCATGAATCGTCAGTTACGCAATTTTCAAGGAGCTAATGGCCAGTTAGGCCATTGTAGAGGCTGAATTGCCCTTTTCAGGGCACAAATATCGTCAGTTTAGGCATTTTCATGGCGTGAATCGTCAGTTAACCCATTTTAAGGATTAATTGAGTCAGATTTGCCCATTTTACGGCGTGAATAGTCAATGTGCTTTAAAGGTTCTATATCCAGAGCAGCTCTGAGCTCTGAACGCAGCGCTTCCTGCTTGTACGGCTCCATTCGCGGGACGCCTCCCATAATGGGGTCTGCAGACATCTGACAGTACCCCGCCCCCTGCCTGAGCGTTGTCCCACGGGAAAAATCTACTCGAAAAAAACCTCAAAAGAGGGAGAAATCCCCACGGGGGCCTCTGGCCGCATCGTCCTCTTCAGGTTCCGCTTGCCCGAGTTTTCCCGCCCTCGAGCAAAGGCCGAGGCTTCACACTGGAAGTGCTGGAGTCTTCCTCTCGAGAAAAACACATTTATTGGCAATTGGATAGTATTGGGTACAAAGGCCCCCCCCCCGCCCATTGGTAAGATAGTCAGATTTTTTGGTCGAAGAAACTGAATGATTCCGTTTCTGGGTTGATTCTCAGCTTTTTTCGGGAGAGCAGTCGCAGAATTTTCAGTAACATCACCGAAGTTAAATTGTCAGTTCCAGGAACTAGAAAGAAGTACCTATTTAATTTGATTATTGGAAGCCTTTAAACACGAAGTATTTTCAATTCTTTCTGGCTATTTCAATGAATAAGGAAATGTTCGTAAATGACAGTTACAGTCGATGATTCAAAGACATTACTCCAACACGGATGAACACGAAGTCGACTGTCTATGATTCACGAAGCAGTAAATCACGTGACGTTAGTAGCAGGTCAAACTACTGTAAAACTATTTTCATTACTTCTCTCCTCTCCTCCCCACTCATGACTGCCTTACCTGTTGTATTCACGTTAATATTGACTTCTTGGACTCGGCAAATTCAATTGCAACATGCGCGATTTCTTTGTGTGCGATTTGATCAGAGAGGAAAAACACCGGGGCTTAGGAATTTGTGGAAAAATATTTCCTCGGATATGTCAAAACAAGGCTCAACCAAGCGTTAAACCGTTAATAGTTTAACACGTTCGAGTTATGCCGTTACCTTCTTACCTACTTAATTAGCCACGAGGAAGCCGAATATTTCGCTTTCTAGTTTCAGTGACAATTAAGCAAGGTTCACAATCAGAGCTATTTACAACAAGTGTCAAAGGCAGAAAGGAATTGGGGGGAGGGGGGGGAGAAAATTATCTCACGGAATCACGGGAGGCACGCTACGCTAACCGTGTAATCTTCGACGCGACGGTTTTTAAGAAACAGGATTTTTAGGTAGATTTCGGCTTGGATGTTGGGGGAAGGGTGAATAGAATGGTTGGACGATCGAGGGGGAACGTATTAGGTTTTCGGGAACCGCGGTCAAGCGCCCTTAACAAACCCATTTAGTAATTTGGTACCGTCAGGGCGCGGGTAGCACTCGAACTACATTTAAGTACACTGTCCACCACTTAGAGGAGTCCCATCGCACGAGAGGTTAAGGGGAATAATAATATGATGAATCAAAAATAGTAAATTGGAGCATTTAAAGTGAACGCTAGCATATTAGTGGAATGCCCCCCCCCCCCCGGTAACGGCGTGCAATGCGTGACACCGGAAATATGTTTTTTGTGGCCTGGGTGGTGCCACTAGGGAGGGTAGATTTTTAGGGATACACCGCGGTGGTGCCGAGTCGCGATATATCACTCCAAAGATGACGTCACACTTGACGTCAAATCCAGCCCATCAGCTACTCCTGAAGAGTGAAATCCTCCAGCTACAGTTGCCCATGGGGCAAATCTACCTGTTTGGCCAATCAGTAAAAAGGCGTTTAAGGCGTTTTTGTGAAAATGTAGTTCATGCAATTAGGAAGTTCAATGAATTTGCCCATTAGGACGTACTTTATTACGTATAGGTACCTAGCCGATTTCGTTTCTCCCTGGATAATTTCTGGTTAGTGCCCCAGGCCACTGAGGCTTGTGCCAAATGGGTGTTTTGGCAGTGTGAAAGCCACGAAAGTGGTGCCGAGAAATTCGGACTCGATGTTCGAAGTGACACCAAGTCACTTGAAAGAGGGCAGGAGTTTGAAGAATGATCGTCGTAGCGTATAATTGACTTAGGTGGTTGTGGCTATTAGAATAGGAGGATTTGATCGGGTCTTGGCTAGTGGTATTGTGGACTACAGGATTCATTAAGTGTCCCATTCATACGAAGTCTATCCATTTCCGCTTCGCATCATTAATTCCTGTTTGAAAATTCCACGTTGTTTGCTCGTTCACCCCTCGTAATTGTTCGAAGCTAAACTTTTTTTCCTTCATATTTCGTGACCACTAAACGTTTTATCTTATCTTCTTGCTCTTCTTACTTCATCTCGCTTGCTTGCTGTCTTCCAAGATTTTTAAATTCCACAAAAAAATAACTCGACTTGTCCCCCAAAATTAAGTAAAAAACAAAAAGTAACATAGAAAAAAAAGAATAATAATTTCATAATTATTTTGATGCTTAATTTTGATTGCTGCATGCTGGGACGCTGTTTGGAAGACAGAATATGTCTCTTGGGTGAGTCGCTTCATTGTGTTTCCCAGCAGACTGTTGTGCTTGGAATTTGAGCCCTGTTCACAAAAATGTATTTAGCATTTTATGGATTCGCTCCTTTTTTGAGCGCTCAGAGATTGTGAACTGGGCCCTAACGTAAACAGTGAAATAATGATCGAATTGTTTATATTTATTAGCTATTTCCTGTGTGTTTTATTAGGTGATGAACCAGGATGTGAAGAAGGAGAATCCTCTTCAGTTTAAATTTCGGGCTAAATTCTACCCCGAAGACGTCGCCGAAGAACTCATTCAAGATATCACGCTGCGTCTTTTTTACCTTCAGGTAAGCGCACGCCCCCCCCCCCGCGATTTTTAATTATTCGCGATTTAATATAATTGGAACGGTCAGGTCAAAAATGCCATTCTATCCGATGAAATATACTGCCCACCCGAAACGTCAGTGCTTCTGGCATCGTACGCTGTTCAAGCCCGACACGGTGACTACAACAAACCTCTTCACGGTCCCGGCTTTCTTGCCAACGACAGGCTTTTACCCCAGAGGTGAGTTGGTTCGACTCTCTAGCCACCCCCTTCCCACCAATCGCTGTTTGTGTATCGTAGCACTACGCATCGACTTTTTTTTTTTTTTTCAGAGTTATGGACCAGCATAAAATGTCGAACGACGAATGGGAACAAAATATCACGACATGGTGGCACGAGCACAAGGGCATGCTCAGGGAGGACGCCATGATGGAATATCTTAAAATTGCACAAGATTTGGAAATGTACGGCGTTAACTATTTCGAAATTCGCAACAAAAAAGGGACTGAATTATGGCTCGGAGTGGACGCTCTAGGTCTCAATATTTACGAGAAAGATGACAAGTAAGCCAGTTAACAGTTCTTTAGTTTGAACGGAGGAAAGAGAGAGAAAGAGTGACTGTGAAAGAGAAAAGAAGCTTTTATAACCAGAATGATTGTAATGATTCACAGATTTTATTTTAAGACTCTTGCATCACTTAAAAATGATTGCGTAATTTTAAATAGAATCGAGCGTGGAAAAAGTACAAACAAAAAAAAAAAAACGTATAATTTTCTGTTACTTTTCAGATTAACGCCAAAGATAGGGTTTCCTTGGTCTGAAATTCGTAACATCTCGTTCAACGATAGAAAATTCATAATCAAACCCATCGACAAGAAAGCCCCGGATTTCGTCTTTTTCGCGTCACGAGTTCGAATCAACAAGCGAATTCTCGCTCTCTGTATGGGAAATCATGAGCTGTACATGAGGCGGCGTAAACCCGACACGATAGACGTACAGCAAATGAAAGCTCAAGCCAGAGAGGAAAAAGCCGCTAAACAGCAACAAAGGTGTGTGTTTCAACGTTTCCGTTTATTGTTGATAAAGCTCTGAGTAGTCGGTTTACTCATCAGCTCGACCCCTTCCCCCATCCATTGCCACACAAAGGTTTGTCAAAAATCAAAGCGGTGTTGATGTTTTTATTGCAGGGAAAAATTACAGTCTGAGATTGCTGCCAGAGAAAAAGCGGAGAGAAAACAACAAGAATATGAGGAGAGGATTAAAAATATGCAGGACGAAATTGAAAAACGTCAACAAGATCTTCAAGAAGCACAAGTACGATTCACCACGAGTACTCAAACCCAGAGTGGCTCCTCTCGCCCCGCGCCATTCCCTGATCCATCATCCTCTTCTGTGTTCAGGAAATGATCCGACGGTTAGAAGAGCAATTGAAACAACTTCAATTGGCCAAAGAGGAATTGGAAGAACGTCAAAACGAGTTGACGGCAATGATGACTCGTCTTGAAGAGTCGAAGAACATGGAAGCGGCTGAACGAGCGAAATTGGAACAGGAGATTCAAGCTAAACAAGAGGAAGTGACTCGAATTCAAAGCGCCGTTGAAGCCAAGGACGAAGAAACCAGACGGCTACAGGTACGTCAATTTTTTACAACCCCCACCCTCTCCCACCCAAGTTTCTCTTTAGTTTTTATAAATAGAAATAGCCTCTTGCACGGGTTAGTCGGCTGAGCTGATCGTATTTCTTCGTCAATTTTACTCAAATTTAAAAATCAAATTCATCCTTTTGTTCTAATCAAATTATTTGTTTATTTCGCACGTAAAGGGGGAGAAGCACTTAATAGTTAGTTTAACCATAATTTTTGTTGTTTCACACCTCTTCTTTCCAGGACTTATTTCGGCTAATTATTCAATTTTCAAAGACCTTTTAACAGCTTTGAGAAAGTTAAAATCTCCTCCCAATAGTTTCAGTGCCATCTCGATGGCACGGTGAGTTTTGTTGGTTTCCCATTTGCGAGTGATTAAGTAAAAACCAATTATTTCGCGTTTATAGCGTCGTATCTTTTAATTGCTCGCAGCAACCCATTGTCTTGCAAGAGAGCTTGGAATTTCCCGTATTTCTCGACTTTTTTTATTATTATTATTATTACCCGCGTAAAAGCTCTAGAACGATGGATATTACAGAATGTTCTTTCAAATGTGGCGTCGAATGGGGTGACGGTAATGACCCTACCGTACGTTTAAAATTGTACGACGTCTGTTTTAGCCTTGCTAAGCTCAAAAGCCCCCACCGTTTGCCCTTTCCAATATTTAATGGTTTTTTTCTCGCCAAAATACCTTTTTTGTGGGTCTGTCTCACTAAATAATGAAATTCTCGTATTTTTTTTTTTTTCCGCCGGAAACCCAATTTCGTGAGGTAGCCTCATTCAAACACCAACTTCGGGGATTTTGCGCAATAAAAGTCTGGTTCACTAAAAACCCAATTTCGTGGGTTTTGGCTTCCTGGAAATCCAAATTTGCTGTATCTGGGAGTTGGTGGGCTGAGTAGGAATTTTAAACTTATCTACCCCCCCCCCCACCATTTTCCGGGTAGACTTTATAGGCGTGTACGGAACACCGAAGCCTTGATGTGGTGGGCGGGAGGGATGGGAAGTGCCAGCCCCCTATGTCTCTGACGTCTTGAGATCTTCTCAGAGAAGCTGCTTTTTTCTAATAGCAAGAAATTTGAGGGGCTAAATTGCCGCAGTTACCGAACTTATAGGGAGTCCGAGGCGACCAAAATTTGAAGTTTATCTCTGAAATTATCATTTTCTGGGGGAAAATTTGTCTTTTTCGAGCAGAAAGTCCTGAATAGATAGCGTCAACGACAGTTTCCCCGAAGACACGTTACAGTCCAGGAGCCCACCGTATGAAAAATCCAGACCATTTGATCGTGTCCGGCACCTGAGCAGAACGTTTTTTATAGTGTAGGAGATGACTGCACTTCTGAGATCGCCAGACATTCTCCGTGGGCCAGGGGCTCACAACAGAGCCCCTGCTAGCTGTTGGCAAACACATCTTTAGGCTGTTTGAAAACGGCTGGCAAGTGTAAAAATGGGTTCTTTGCAAACAATAAACTAGAAAACCACCACCGCCATCCAATTTCCAATGAAGCCCTGGCTACTAGTAAGCCTCGAAATTTCACATTTTTTAAAACTCGCTCATGGCAATATCTACAATCAAATTGAATGACGTTGTTGGTTTCGTAACGTATTGGTCGTGGGGAATGACTTTTTACTCTAGCCAGCCGTTTTCAAAGCAGCCCAAAGGTGTGTTTGCCCCGAATTTTTCATACTGTGAGCTTCCGCGGATTTTTTTGACAGACAACGACCCCCCCCCCCTCTTCTGTAGGTGTATCTGACATTTTCTCTAGTGAAGCTGCCCACTCTTAGATCCAAGGGCGTCGTAGTCAGAGAGAAAGGAGCGTAGACTCACACAGACGAGCCTCTGGAACGTGAATCCGACTCGAAATGGAGAAGTTTACCGCCCCTCGTGTGAGATTTTGTTGTTCGAAAACAGATGAAACCGTGTTGGTTTCAATGGGTACAGACAACCGAGGAAAATTTGTTCCTGCCTTGAGTTCGATGAATTTGGCGAGTTTTCCTCCATTTTGTGGTCCACTTTATTAAGGGTCGCTGGTGGACAGTCAGTAGTATTTCTCTACTGTGCCTGATCGATCGACTAACGGTCCGTTCTTTCGGAATATTCACTCCACGAAACTCTCAGTGGTGATATGGAGGATCCGGACCCGTCTCTATCGAGAACGTTAAGTTCGCTGACCGCTCAGTACCGTGCGAGCAGCTCCGTTTCGCTTGTAAGGGCTTTAAAAGCTGCCCATTCTCGTATCCCAACTTCCCATTCTCTGATTTCGGTCTTGAAGGCGATACTTAGCCGCTTTACAACGTTGACAAAGGTTGACCATGTGAATGTCAACTCCCTAGGACATGGGGAACCGCATAATATTGTATTTTAATTTTTTGCCCCCCCCCCTCACCCAGAGGGTGCTATTTTCCCGTGAAAACTCGGAAATTGACCCCCTCGGCCCAACTGCCCTTTGAGAATTACCTCAACTATTAAACTTGATTGGTGGGTGCCATCGTTCTAGTAGCAGTGTCTCAGCTAGTTCGTTCGCGTATTACATTAACATAAGTTAGTTCATAATGTTTTCCCCTCAAGATAATGTTATTTATTGCAATTTTTTAGTACATAATGTGTAATTACAAATAAGTTTAATGTTAATGTTGTAGGAGGAAGTAAATGCTGTTCGGCTAAAGCAGGAGGAGGTTTGTTACTTGATCTCAGAATTGGAATGAGTTTTAATAGTTTTATTTCTCTGCAACGTTTTTTTTCTAACGGTTTATTGCTTGTGAGGAGTGACTGTTTGAAGCATGCTTAAAAAAAAAAAAAAAAAAAAATATTGTCCTGACACAATGGCGTTTGCTCTCTTTTTTTTGCTTGCTTTTACTTTTTGCTATCGTTCGTGGGTTTTCCGTCATTTCGCTTGTACCGGAGGCTGGTCCAGTTCGGAAATATAAGGACACTTGGATTCTGTACCTAACGCTCGTAATCGTTACAATTTTTAGCTTTCGACAGCTTATCCCTATGCATGAAAAAATGGGTCTGGTACAAGTGAAATGAAGCAGCTTGATTTTATGCTTTGTCACTGACAATTTTCTGCTGCTTTTGTTCACAATTTTTAATTTTTTTTTTCGAGTTTGTTTGACCATTAAAAAGGGGAATTGTTGAGGTTTTTTTTAAACAAAAAAACTCATCTCTACGACGCCCCAGATTAATAAGCAACGCACACACACAAAAATTGTCTTTCAATAAACAATAGGAGGAGGTTGAAGCTGCGAGGAAAAAACAAGAGGAAGCCGCCGCGGCTCTCTACGCCGCTCAAACTCCTCAACATCATCACGTTACCGAGAATGACCAGGATGAAAACGACGAACTTCCCAACGGTGACGTGTCTCGCGATCTCGTCACGGACGATAATATTGTCGATCCAGTTGAAGAGAGACGAACTCTGGCCGAAAGAAACGAGCGACTTCATGACCAGCTCAAGGCGAGTAGTTTTGCCGCTGTAGTTTAACCTTCAACAACAACCATTGTTTTTTTCGACCCGTATTTTAGATGTTGAAGCAAGATCTCGCTCAATCGAGGGATGAAACTAAGGAAACGGCCATGGACAAGATTCACAGAGAGAACGTGCGTCAAGGTAGGGACAAATATAAGACTTTGCGAGAAATCCGTAAGGGTAACACAAAACGTAGAGTTGACCAATTTGAGAACATGTAGATTTTGTTTTTTGTCGTCAATTTACGCGTCATAAGTTCCCCTTGTGGCATTTTTCTTATTGTTTAAATTTCTACGGGAACATTGGTAGGAAGCGCTGATTCTTCCAAAACGTCAGCTTTATGCATTTTTGTTATCAGTATAAGCATCTTTTATTTCCAAATTCTGAACCCGCAACCCTTCACCGGTCATGCATCCCCCCCCCCCACAGCTCCCAAGTCAGAATCGCCGTTTTTTGGAGTAGAGGTCCTTTGTTTATTCCCGTCGTTAATGAATTGTTATTTTTTGTTAATTAGTTTTTTCAACGCAGGTCAAGTTATAAATTTATTGTTAAAAATTTTTGAAAATGGGCAGGTTATTTTTTGTATTAAGTAGTCAATACTGTTTTTTAATCTTCAATCCCACCCCGAGAAAAAAGTGTTTATAAAAAGCGTGTTCTACATTCCAGCAGAGTTTAACTTTATTTTAGTGTAAAAATATATTTATGTATATCTCGACTGCAGAAATGAAGTGACCTTATTACTAGATTTAGTATATTTTCAGTAGAATTTATAATTTTCTACGACCGACTTCTCTCGAAAAAAAAAAAAAAGAGTATTCTGCTATTAATGTATTTTAGTAGACTGTTACTTAAATAGCCAAGTAGTTTTTTAATATTGTTCCGGCGAACATCTCCAACCCTCCCCCCACCCAAAACACAAGTCTATTCTTCTTAAGGAGAGAGGCGGAAAAATCGGCTCAAATTGTCTATAAATTCGCTAGGGTGGCTGGTTTAGTACTTAACAAGACGTCTGATTCTCCCCCCCCCCCCACCACCAACACAACCACGTCTTGTGTTATTTCGTTTAGTTTTTCCGAGCGTTCTCGTCCCAAGTATTACTCAACATATACACACAAAAAGGGTATTAGTAGGCATGTTATCGCCTACGTTTTGTTTCGAGTGTTTCTACGTGAACGTTATCATTAATAGCGGAACTGAGCTAATTTTCGAATTGAACTCCCTTTTTCTTACTAATTTTACTGCACGAAGACTCCGCGTCACCCTCGGGTAAAAAAAAAAAAACATGTAAGTCGTTGGTTTTTAAATTTGAAGAATAATAAATAAAAAAACTTGGCTCTTTTCCGATATTATTATTAAAGCAATGTTTATTTTAGTATTTTCGTAAAATTTTTATTACTGTAATCGTGTAATTGAAAGAATTCTTTCGATTAGTCATGTTAACAAAATTGTATACAAGTAAATTTTTGGGGTACGCAAAAATCGTTTGACCTTGGTCTCCAAAAGTCCAAATCCCGTCCCGCCCACCCATTGGAAAGTTCGTGTCTCCATTATTGACAGCCCTTGAGAGACCGAGATGTGTATAATGGACCAAACTAACTCGTTAATAGGTGTGAGGGGGAGGGGAGAGGATGAGCCTCCCCACAAGTTCACCATATTTATTATATTCCGCTGTACTTTTTTCCTGGTGTTGTGCTGCGTCTGTGAGCCACGAAACTTCGAGCCTTCTAAGTGCTGTCCATCCTGCTTGTTAATGCAAAAAAAAACAACCGAATCAAAAGGTTTATTTTAGAAAATAAAACCAAAATATGATAAAAGGCAAGCGAAAATATGTTGAAATGTTCAAGTGTCAGCAAATGATATCGTCTGGAATGTCAATCTCTTTCTTGTCAACAGGTGGCCATTCAGGCATGGCTATCATAGGCTTGGCGGATTCATTCGCCGCGAGGTAATTTTTCAGCCAAATCGCCGGATTGATCGGTCTAATCTTACACAACTGTGTCAGACCGTCCAGCAGAATTGATTCGAAATTCTCTTCTATGTAATCCATTTTGTCTTGAACACTTTGAAGAGGTTCAGGATTCGCTACGAATGAACAAAAAACCGACAAGATATTGGGGCCCTTGATTTTAGTGAAGTGACGGGGGAGTTTACCGTGCTTGAAAAAGAATAGAATCTCTTTTTTGGCGTTTTTCACGGAGTCACTCGCATGAATGCCATTCGTCGACAGGTCACCCTTGAGACCGAATTGAGCTCTCAAACTGAACGGATCTTCTTGTCGAGCCTTTTCCACGCTCACCGGGCCGACTAATATTTTGAAATCCTCGACGGCGTTCTCTTTGGCGAGAATCATCGCTACAACTGGTCCTTCGCTCATACGGAGCATGGTTTTTGGGAACCACGCCCGACCGTAGTGTTCTGTGTAAAATGCGGCCGCTTGTTCTGGAAATAACGTCACGACTCGTCTCTGCCGTGGAAAGAGGTGTTGGTTATGGAAGGAAGGGAGAAAGAAATACCGTCAAATCTCGGGCGGCGATTTCAAGAGTATGAATAGGACTTGCCTTTAAAATGGTGAATCCCTTTTGGCGGATTATGCGTGTTATTTTAGCCGCGTGCGGGAAAACGCAGGGCTTCAACAGACACAGGGTGTGTTCCTCTCTTTGAAAAATCCTCAGAGGCTCCGGTTTGCCCCCGTGAATACCCTTATGGAAAAAATCTATCGGCTCGTAGTCGAACTCTTCGTCTGACGACGGTTCAGGTGGCTGGTCATAGAAATAGTGAACTTTTGGTTCGCATATGAACTCCCCCGGGCCAGACTTCGCCATTTTATGAGAGAAATTATTGAGTAATTCCGATTTTCTACACGCTAAATTTAAATTTAAACAACGTTCAATTTAATTCAATTTATTCGAGCTCTACGTTTAAGCATTAGTCATATTGCTGTGCCTTCACAATTGAAAATAATCTCAAAAGTCCCCGAATCTGTCAAATCATAAAAAAAAACGTACACAAAAAATCTTCTGCTCATTCGTACGTGCACATACGCCCGCAAAAATGGCGATTCAACATTAAGCAAAAATTGAGGCTTTTCCTGGAACTTCCGGGCTGATGATAACATAGCCGCCCACAGGAAAATTCGTGTCGCCCTGGAAAACGGTCCGAAGCGGCCAAAATCGCCGAAATTACGGTGAGAACTCCTTCAACTGCTCGTCCGATGGAAAATCTGTTTCTATTTTCCGATTCCCCGTGATCAGAAACCCTGATATGGGAGGTTTCGGCTATTTCAATTTTTTGGCCATTTTCGCAAAAATGCCCCATGGTTAGGTGGGCGAAATTTTAGGCTTATTTTCTCAAAGTATTCCGATCTTCACCAAACGCGATTTATGTGTCCCTAGGGCAATGCTGAAATGATAAATGCCCGCGGTTTCGGCGCGAACGTCCCTAAAGGGGCGACAGCCCCCCTTTAAAGTGGCTAAAAATGAGCGTTTTGGACCATTCTTCAAAATGCTTCGATTTAAGCTGCATGCTGGTTAAGAGTCCCTCCGACCATGCTGAATTGAGAACTGCAGGAGGTCAAGACCAAATAGCCCCTAAGGGGGTGTTCGCCCCCTCCTCAAAGTGACCAAAACTGATCGTTTCGCGTTGTCCTAGGTCCACGCTATTATTTCTCCGCTCCACGCGTGGGCCAGCAAGGTCCGCCTGCGCCGAGGCTTTTCCTAAGACTCCCGGGCTGGTGATAATAACGTAGCCGCCGCCCACAGGGAAATTCGTGTGGCCCCGGAAAACGGGCCGAAGTGGCAAAAATCGCCGGAATCACGGGGGCAACCACTTCAACGGCTCGTCCGATGGAAAATATGTTTCGATATTCCGATTCCCTGTGATCAGAAACCCTGATATATACGAGGTTTCGTCCATTTCTATTTTTTTATCTATTTCTATTTTTTATGAGTCCCTAGGGCAGGGGTGGCCAACCCAGGGCCAAGAATTGACCCGCTCATCCTTTCACAAAGGCCCGCCCGTGGCCAACAGAAATCCAGTGGATTTTTAATGTTGGAATTTGACGCCCCTCGGATTTTTGTGCAAATGGAAAACGCTACAATTCACGCCCCTCTCGAGGGCGGCTAATCCCCCACTTGATCCAGACCAAAATTGAAAATAGCTCTAAATTTGGAGCTGAAATTGTGATAAATGGCTAATTCACGGCAGAAAATTGGGGGAAATCGCTCTTTAACTGCTAAAATCACGTATTCGCGCGTAAAAGCGCTACTTGGAGGCTAGAAGTATGGAAACGATAATTTTCAGCTTCTGAAGGCAAGTTCATGACTCGAACTGCGAAAGAACGCTAATCCATAGCTAAAAGCGAAACAAATCGCTAATTCGCTGCTAAAAGTAAGAATAGTTGCTAATTCAAGGATGAAATTGAGAAAAATCACTAATTTTTTTTTTTATTATTATTAAACGGGAAGGGAAGCCCAGAAGAAACTATCTCCTACCAAACTCGACCTATAAGATCTATTGTGGTGTCCCCTCAGGTTGCCCTGCCAAGAAAGACGCTAGCTTTCAAGCGTCCTCCACCACCACTCCTTAACGAAGTTGAGGATATTTCCCGTAGCCATCCTGGAGATGTCCTCCGGTTGAAGCGCATCATTTCCAAGATGTAGAAAGCGTAACCACCCCAGAGCCTGGCACTCACACAGTACGTGCTCTGCTGTTTCCACGGCCAGGTCGCAAAATCTGCAAATGTCCGTGTCAGACTTCTCCATTAGTCTGAGTGTATATCGAAGGGCACAATGTCCCGTTAGCAGTCCCACCAAGATGTCTCCTCGGCTCAGAGAGATCAGGCCCTTCTCCGATCGTCCCTTTGGAGTGACAAAGAGCTTGTGGCCTGCCTGAGACCTGGTTGTCTAACCCAGTGTTCACGATGCCTCTCGTCCAACCACGCCTGCACCTGCCTCTTCGTGAAGGACTTCGTGACCCCGAGACTTGGCTCCATCGGGATCCATCAGTATACCATACTTGCGTGCCGGGCTTAAACCTCGGCAAACCCTTATCCCAAAGGTCGCGGTTGCCTATGTCGACCTTAAAGGGTTTCTCAAAATCCATCCTCACATGCATGAGATCCGTAACGACTTCAGCCGCCTCACTACATGCAACTTCCTCCAGAACACGCAAGTGCCCAACCTGGACACCCCGCTTCACGTACTCCGCCCGCAGCAGTCTCACCGCCGCCATATATGCGGTCGCCTGCACATGAAAGTGCAGGGGAGGCATGTCCAGTAACACCTCCATGGCTGCCGTCGGGCACGAATGCATAGCACCCGTTACTCCAAGACAGGCCTGGCGCTGCAACTTACTCAGCAAGGCCTGGACTGTCCCTTGTTTCGTCTTCTGCCACCATAGGAGTGAGCCATAGGTGACGATAGGCCTAACAACGGCTGTATACAGCCACAACACCATTTTTGGCTTTAGACCCCATGTTTTGCCAAACATTTTCCGACCAGCCCACAATGCGAACGTGGCCTTATTCAGCACCCTCTTGATATGCGAGGTCCATTTGAGCCCCTGATCCAGGGTAACTCCAAGGTACTTGACTTCTTTTCCTACTTTCAACACTTCTCCATTCAGTCGAACTACCTTTAATGCCAGCTTCCTCCGCCTGGTAAACGCAACAAGGGTGGTCTTCTCAGGGTTAACCCTGAGACCATGCCTGCTGCACCATCGCTGCACTATGTTAAGGGCACCCTGCATCCTACTGGATATGGTATCATCAAATTTGCGCCTAACTAGAATCGCAAGGTCATCCGCGTAACCAACTACCTCATAACCCTGCTCCTTTAGGATAGCGAGAAGCTCGTCCACCACGAGCAACCAGAGCAAAGGAGAGAGCACACCCCCCTGGGGACACCCCCTTGAGGGCAACACGGAAACAGTCTCCCCTCCCAGCCCCGAAGTCACGACGCGGCATTCCAGCATCCCCTTGATCCATTTCACTGAAGATGGATCAACACCTCTGCTCCTTACTGCAGCCTCCATAGAGTCATAGGTGGTGTTATCAAAAGCACCACCTATGTCCAGGAAGCAGCCCAGCGCAGTTTCTTTCGCCTCCAGAGATTTCTCAACCTTACCCACCAGTTCGTTTAGGGCGGTCTCAGTAGACTTGCCCGCCTGGTAGGCATGCTGCCCCCTCTGGATTGGTTTAATTTTAAGGCAACCGTCCTTGATATCCAGGCCAATTACCTTTTCCATTGTTTTAAGGAGGAAGGACATGAGGCTTATGGGTCGGTACGCCTTTGCCTGGGCCGAGGAGTTTGCTCCCGACTTAGGAATGAACACAACCCTGACCTCCCTCCATGCCTTCGGTATGTACGATAATGCATAACTTGCCCTAAATATCCTTCTGAGACGCGGCTCCAGGACCTCCAGGCCACGCCTACAGTCCTTGGCTTCCAGGATGACTGCTGTCAAATCTCTGCACAGAAATTCTGGCACAGTTAAAAATTTCACTGCGGGACTTAGAAGCAGCGCAGTTCGTGGCCGCTCCTCATCCCTACAGTAAACCAGCTTACCTGCTGTCGCAGAGAGGCCCTTGACCTGCCTCTCCCATGCCCATGGCTCCTGAACCATGGCGACGTCATAGCTTCCCCCAGTGAACACCCTGTTCAAGACGGGCGACGCCGCTGCCGCACGACGCAGATTCACCTGGAGGAAGCGCAACCCCGTAGCGGTCACTTATTCCCCTTATGTACCCCACTCCGCGATTGCTTCTTCAGCATCGCCTTACTCGGAGTAGGGTGGGGTTTCCGTGCCCGACCTGCCGCCTTCGGGACTCTTTCACCCCCCGCTGGTCCGACACTATCACCTCTCTCCCCCGCCTTGCTAGTCGATGGCCTAGCATATGAGGGAGCTACCTGCGTCGACTGCCCGGATGCCGTGGCGCCAACCGCTGCTCCCACAGATAGCTCTTCCTGCCGCGGTGCGGGGGTGGGACCCCGCACAGCAGCGGCTACCTGATCCACCTCCATCGGCTGCTGCCGGGGGCCGGAGGATGATCCTTCCCCCTTCCGAGCCTTAGGCCGGATGGTCCCCTTGCCGAACCTGATGTGGACTACATTATTCCTTTCCAGGATCTTCGCCGACTCTTCATCGATGAGCAGGGTCATCATCAAAGCCGGCGTGCCCTGAGGCACACTCCTGGACAGTACCTTCCACTGTCCCACATTTAACCCCCGATTTTGGCGCACGAGGAACTGAAGGACTTGCTCATTCCCCAGATCCGCGCACTTCGGGAGAAATGCAACCGCCACCCTGGGCTTGGGCAGGTCACCCCCCTCAACCACCTTCAACCTTGCCCCCTCCCAGGGTACGATACTTTCAACGAGCGACTTTAACCAAACAGCCGTCCCGTCGTCCTCGCAGGTGATGGATAGCCATCCCCTCCTTCGCACCAGACCATCAAACTGGGGCACTACCTCCCCAGCTTTAGGTTCCAGCGCAACAATAGCAGCTTCAATGCTCCTTTCCAGGGCCTCAAGCTGGTCGTCCAAGAGGAGGACTGCTGGGTAGTCTCTATGAACCACACCAAGCTTCCTTCCCTTGAGCGCTCCGGTGTACGAAGGACCCTGTGCGGTCGTCCTTCGCTTCTTTTTCACGGCTCCCTCCGGAGTCGTCTCTGCAGAGGCTCTCCCCTTCTTCCTCTTCTCCACCATCTGCAGAGCACTCGCCCTGGCGGCTTCCGGTTCCTCCCCCTTCTTCCGAACCAGCCACAAAAAGCGTCGCCTCTGATCCCTGTTCAGGCCAGAGACGTATTTGTCAAAATCAGCGATCTCCTGGTCTCCGGCGCCGCTGTTGCGGGATCGACGGGTTCGGATACCGTTCCCTGACCCGCTTGTAATTCGGGTACGCCGGATACCGGCGAAGCCGAGAGGGAGACTACTCCCTCAGCGACACCACCGGAGGTTCCGGGCTCAACCACCTCCATTGAGGTGGTCTCCCCCGTCATCTCCGCGGTGCCGGGCTGAGCAGGCTGAGGGCTACTGAGAAGCTCGTTCTCAACCTGCTCCAGAGTTATGAACCCTGGGTTTGTCAATGTAAAACGATCGCGATCCATAAACGGTCCCACGAGCAGCTAGAGAAATAAAAGTCACCCACGGCAGAGCCCCGCATGACGTGGGAAGGCTTAATACCCAGGGAGGTCGCCTGGTATCCCTGAGGCTCCGTTAAATACACAGCTCACCCTGTGTCACGCACCCTTCGGCACGGATCGCATAACGCCTTGGGTTGGTAGCGAGTTCTTTTAAGACCGTGCCCTCGCCACTACACGGCCCATACCCCTCCTCCATTTGTTAAGAGAATTCTCCGTAACAGGGCCGCCAACCGTGCCGCGGATGCCACAGCACGGCGCGTCAAAGACGCCGGGAAGGCTGGAGGTCGGAGTTGGGTGGTCAGTGGCTAGCTGCACCAAAATGCATGGTGCCGTATTTTTAAAAGACGCCATGAAATACACGGCGTCAACTCATAACCACCCCATTTGACTCACTAATTAGCGGCGGAAATTAGGAAAAACACTAATTCACTGCAAAATTCAGATGAATCGCTAATTCACGGCTAAAAAGACGAAAAATCGCTAATTCTCAAATAAAATAGAGAAAATTGCTAATTCATCTATAAAATTGATAAAAAGCGCTGGAATAGTCGTGACTTCTGACGTCCGTGGCTGAAAGAGAACAAATCGCTAATCCGCGGCTAAACGAAGATAATGCGCTTATTCAGTTAATTCGCAGCGAAAAATGGGAAACAAAACTCTCATTGTTGGTTCGCTAGGAGGCTAAAATTAGGAGAAACGCTAATTCACGGCTGAAATAAAGAAAAATGGCTATTTATGGGGTTAAATTGAGAAAATTTGTTATTTCACAGAAGTAAATTGAGTAAATGGCAAGTCGCGATTTCCGGAGACAACTTAGAAAATACAGAGCTAATTCGCTCTATAATCAGTGGCTGTAATAGTGGCTCAAATCAGGAAAAACCCAAATTCGCTGAAAAAAAAAACCGTTAGTTCACGGCAGAAATGGAGATATATCGTTAATTCGCGGGTAAAATGGAGACGAATCGCTGATTCACCGATGAAATTGAGAAGAAGTGATAAAGTGTAGAAAAAAACATTAATTCGTGGCTCCTGAAGGCAACTTCACGGAGGCGTTGGTAAAAGATTCGCCCGAGGGCGCCAAATTTCCAAGGCCGGCACTACAATGAGCTGCCCCAGGGCACATATATAGTGCAAATGGAAAACGCTATTATGCTGTGTGGTTAATTTATGTTGACGAAGTTATTGAACAGGCCACAAGTGCGTTTTATTCAGATAGTGTCACGGCCTTTTGCTAGATCAAAGTGTTGTACTCGATTGGCAGGTGGGGGGGGGGGAGCCCTCACACTCTGCGAAATGCAGGCGGTTTTCGTCGGTAAGATTTTCGCCTACAAGCAGAGGCCAATGAGGTAATTCGTAGCATAATTCGGTATGATGCGTTTGTGGAGTGGCGAGGGGAGCAAATGCTGGACAATGGGAGGGGGGATGGCTCGTGTTTTTCGCCCATTACGGAAAGCGTTTAAAGCAGGGAAACGAAACAATCAAAGAAATTTCGATATGAAAGGCGCAGAGGAACCCCCCCCCCCCAGCTAAAAATTATAAACACTTGGAAACTATAAACGCTGACATTCGTCACGCGGTAACTTTGATGGAAATCTCGGAACTGAAACGATCTCAAAGCGATGATTTCACTACCGCTAACAACCTGCACGCTCAATTAGTAAGCCGCTAATTAAAATCGCGATATTTTGAGGGAAGCTGCCAGCTACGGTTTAGTTTTTCGGACGGTCATCGTCGCATTAATTAATGCAAGATTTAAGTAAAAAAGCAACGAAGAAGGGGCAAAATCGTCGTTTTTGACAAGTGTTGGTCCGTTGATCACCAGAATAGAATGTGCTAGGAGATTGTCCAAGGAGGAATTTTGGTCGTAAAGTGGTCAGACGTATGACTACAATTGATGTGCGTTTTTAAGCGTTCTGTACGGGTTAAAAGAACGACATTTCAAGGAATTTCCGATATCACTCTCGAGAGCAATTTGGGCCCACTTTGAACGTTTTATAACCACGTGGGAATTTTATGCCCTTTTCATGCCACACCCAACCAATTGAAGGAAAAAACTCTTTGGCATTCGTGCTCCTAACACATCATATTCTCCTAATACAAAAGTTCAAAAATCGCCTCAAAACATGAGAAGAAGAGGCAAAAACGTCGTTTCTGAAGAGTTTGGTCCTCCAACGGAAGCTGAGCTCCTTAGACATTATTATCCTAATAAGAAAAACAGAGAATCCCGAGTTTAGTATCACGCATGAAAAAAAGGGCAAAATCGTCGTTTTTGACAAGTGTTGGTCCGCTACAGGGGCGTAGCCAGCCCCATGATCAAGGAGTGGGCAGCCAACCATGCACACGGATTCAGAGTTTGGACGGGGGGGGGGGGGGTGGCACGTCTTGAGAAAAAGTGCTCGTTCGCGGATGAAATCCATGAAAAGGACATTTTCCGACTAGTACTGAGCGAAAACACCCATTCACGGCTAGAATTGAGAAACAGCGCTGATTCACGTTGAACTTGAGAAATAAATCTGCTCATTTGTTCACGGTTGAAATTGAAAAAACACGCCAATGTGCGGTTTCGCGATCCAAAGTCCGGGCCGAAATTATGAAAATGCGCTAACTCACGGTTTACAGTGCTCTTTTTACGGCTAAAATTGATAAAATAAATTGCGCGTTCAATGTAGAATTGAGAAAAATCGAGGCTAAAATTGAGGAAAAATGCCAATTCACGGCTAACATTGAGAAATGGAGCTCATTCACGCAGGTACAACTGAGAGAAGCCACCAGTTCGTGGTTTTTGAAACCAACATCTCGGTGAATATTGCGAAAAAGTGATAATTGACTGTTTTTATACATTTTTATAGCAAGTTTGCGGGTACAATCGAGAAAGAGGGCGACTTAGCGCACACATTTTTGAAAAAGTTCTCGTTTTCGGCTAAAATTAAGGCACATTGAGGAAAACAACTACTTATTTGAAGGTTCGCGATGCAACGTCCGGGTCAAAATTAATGAAATTCGTTAACAAGAGTATTATGTGGACCTTTTCACTGCTGAAATTTGAAGGGGGGAATTGCTCAAGGCAGAATTGAGATTAAAACACGAATTTGCGGCTAAAATTGAGGGAAAATGAATTGGCAAAATTGTCACAGTTTTTTGTTGATACTAGTGTAATTGTCGTGGCTAAAATTGAGAAATAGCGTTCATTCACAGGTTACATTGAGGAAAAACTGTTCTTTTGCGGCTGAAATTGAAAGAACGCACCTATTCGCGGTTTATAGGCGATGCCCAGTGCTGGCCGTAATTAAAATAGTAAATCAAAAATGCGTTATTTCACGGTTTTTGAGACCTTTATTCGGTTAAAATGAAGAAAATAGCCTGTAGTTCGAGGTAGAATTGAGAAAAAGCACTCAGTTTCACCTAAAATTAAAGAAAAATGTCAATTCGACGCTACAAATAGTGTTCATTCACGAATTGAATGGGGGGGGGGGGATTCTGTGCAAGATCCACCACGCCTGTGAGCAGATTCACTGGCAAAAATAACAGATGAACCATTGCCTTTTTTCAGGCTTCTAACAGGATCTGGAGGTTAGAATCGCGTTAATTCACGGTCATTAGAGACTAAAGCACAGAAACGGCCACTATCCGTCAAAAAATAAATATCTGCTGGAAACCTGTCGTTTGTAGCCTTCTATTTCGGATTTTATGTCGAAAAATTGAAACTTCTCTCCCTCCCACCCCGGAAAGTGATACTTTTGAAGCTAAACTTTACATTTTAGACCTGAGACGGTAAAACAGAGCTGGCAGTTTCTCTCCCACCATATTCTGTATGGCCCAGCAGGCTAAACACGATTTGTGCTAACCCCCAAACACACGAAATTGCGCGTCGAACCTTGCGAAAATGGGATTTTTAGTGCGAAAAATCAGCAAAATCGGTTTCCAAGTTAAGCCGACCCTCAAAATCGGTTTGTCAGCAACAAACATCCGCGAATTTTTGATTTTTGGTGAAACCGATGTGCGAAAATGTGTTGTTTTTTTAGTGAGAAAAATCCACAAAATTGGTTTTATGGAGCGAAATATAATAAATTTGAGTTTCTGTTAGCCAGATCACGGAAGATATTTTTGGAAATTTGGGGGTGGGCAGCTGCCCCACTAAATCTGCGTTTTTGATTCTAGGGGAGGGCAGCTGATCTGTCCGAACGAATTAGAACTCCTGGAGTACGAAGCTAACCTTAGTTTAGATTGACCCACTGATGACGGTCCAGATCTTTGACGCGCTAGTATAGCGAAACGTGTAGGTATTAATTGTTAGATGGGCGAAAATTTTAGCGCATTTTCTCAAAGTGTTCCGTACTGCACCAAAAGCGATTTATGAGTCCCCATGGCAATGCTGAAATGACAGATGCCCGCGGTTTCTGTGCGAACGTCCCTAAGGGGACGACAGCCCCCCTCAAAGTGGCTAAAAATGAGCGTATTGGACCAAGCTTCAAAATACTTCGATTTGAGCTCTTTCTCCCGTTTTGAGTCCCTCCGACCTTGCTGAATTAAGAACCGCGGGCGGTTGAAATAGCTAAGAATGCGCCAGCCTCCTCCAAAATGACCAAAACTAACCGGTTCGCTTGACCGGAATAATCATTAACTGAATAGATGGTCGTCCTTATTTCCTGTTTAATGGCTGCAAGTATCAAAGGTGGGATTATATTTTATGGCGATCTGCATATTGAAAATAAATATTTAATTCATTCAAGTAATTATCGGACAGATTGACCTTGTTCGGTGTACTTGTGCGATCATTTTAATGCGTGAACATCACAGAAATTTATGTGCAGCTAAAAGAAGTTGTAACTATACATCGTGTTACACACATCAATTCGTGTTGTAAATATTTTTAAGTTGTTTGTCTAGAAACCGGTTCTACCATCCACTGCTGTACGACAAATCAGCATTTCCCGAGGTCCAGCCATTTCCTTTGTACGATCCACCGCCGCTGTACGCCCCATTGTTCCAGCCACCGTGATTCCACCCTCTTCCACTTCCGTAGTAATTACCAGCTGACGACCAATCTCCGTTACCTGGTTGAGAAAAGTAGAAAGTATAAGAACGCTTTTCAACAATGTTTATAGATATATAAAAGGAATCCCCTCCCCCCAAATACTAACCATAGCCGCCGTTATAACTACCAGAATAATAGCCTCTGCCACTGCCGCCGTATCCACTATTCCAGCCGTTGGCATTTCCGTAGGCTCCATTCCAGCCGTTGGCATTTCCGTAGGCTCCATTCCAGCCGTTGGTATTTCCGTAGCCATTGCCGTTCCAACCGGTGTTTCTAAAGTCGCCGCTCGAAGACCATCCAACTCTCGTGTCTGACGCCACGAGGACCGTAAGAATCGCAACTAGGAGAGCTCCCTATCACAAAGTAAAATATTTTGCAATTATTATTTCCTATCTTTTGTCAGTGAATTTAGGTGCTGCGTTAAAAAAAAAAAAAAAATGATTCTATTTAACAGAAGTGTCATGTGTCAAACCGACTGTCCCTCTCAGTAAACGCCGGTATGCCTTGTGAAGCTCAGCAAACTAGGGGGAAAATTACAAATAAAGGGAATAATAGCGTTATACATTAGCATCCCTCTAGTAAACAGAACAACATAAGGCTGATAACTACTTTTATAAATGAAAAGCGCTTCAAGAATCAATTTAAAATTACAAAAAAAAGTTTCTATACTGAATACATACGTATAACATCTTCATTTTCAAATGATTCCCAGTTCGTAACTGTAACTTCTTAACAGGTTCCATCACCGTTTTATACGCGCGCCTTTTAGGACCACCAGGTCTTTTTCTTTGTTACTCAAATCGTGATGGATGACCGATTCAACTTCCTTAACACGCTATACTCTCGCGTTGATCGGTGAATTCGATCTCAGTAATCAGCAATTATGAATATTTTTATTTTTTAAGTGATTCACTTTCCAGAAGGACGCAACGGCGTAAAACTCGTTAAATTATGATTATTGCTTATTCGAGTGTCTGAATACATTATACCAATAACTTGAAAACCAATGAATTCTCGCGACGATGTCGTGGTGTCAGCAGATAAATAAATCGCAACAGATGTCGTCTTCACCACAATTTGTATTATGTAGGTACATCAAACCGGTTTCACTCTTTACTAGAGCATCTTCAGTGATGTAAACACAATCGTGTCCGTTGTCTTCTTAGGACTGGCGAGTCCTCAAGATGCTCTAGTAAAGAGTGAAACCGGTTTGATGTACCTACATAATACAAATTGTGGTGAAGACGACATCTGTTGAGATTTATTTAACTTGAAAACCAATCCACACCGTCGTAAGGCCCCTTTTACACGAGTAAGTTTTTTGAACAAATTAGCCATTTTGAAAAAAATTGACAGATGTTTCCTGCCTCAAATCATCTGGTTGTGATCAGATTGAACATATTTTTGAACAAAAAACTTACTCGTGTAAAACAGGCCTAAGACATTTCATATTCACAGATGTGAGAATTGTGTGTGTGAATTTTATGATCCTTAACTGTCCTAGTAAATCATACTCTCACTTCGCAGCAATTAAACCGGAAAATAAGCCTTAGCGACTGTTCAACCGATCCAATATTCGAATCAATAGTACATCTGATTGTTTTATTCTTCCCCTAATAAACCAGATTATTAGGGGTATTCATGAAAAATGATAAACCATGTAATTTGATATGAGCTAAATTCCGAACAGATGGGTGTAGTCCATAGAATCGGAGAAATTGGACAAAAAAAATACGAAATAACAGGGTTTGCGTCGATAGCATTATGTTAAATTTCTGAGAATGAATACCCCTATTATTGTCCCAAAAAATCCAATTTGAAATTTCAGAGAGGTCAGGGAAATCCGGCAAAAGTCGGAGAATTTTTTGATTTCGACACCAAATAAGTCAGAGAAAAATGAGTGGACAGCTTCATTATACTAGACTTCGTCATATTTGGTGATAAAACGAAGAAAAAAAAAATTCGCTCCGGCAGCTGGCGGTCGGAAAGAGTGCATTTCATTCCGTATACGGATACCCTAAGCCGTCCCAGAAGTAATAATTTTGATACCATAATTTGTTTCATTAAGCCGAACTGCTTCCTCTATTTTCACCACCCTCTCTTCAAAAATGTCGAAAAGTTTTGGTAGTTTTCCAAGGGCTTTGTAAGATTAAATTTTTGTGCCGTATTTTATAATACCTAAACGTGTGAATTTAAGCAATTTTTTTGAAATTTCATCCCCCATTTCACCCCCCCCCCCATCAAAGTTTTCGATAAATCTCAATGGAAACCAGGGCTTTCGTTACATTAAATTATTGAGTCGAATTTTAGAGCGCTAAGATGAACTAGTGAAGTTCGACGCTATTTTTACACTTCCACACCGGAAAGACCACCCCCACCACCTTGACTTTTTCGAAAAATTAAAATGGGAATCAAAGGCTACTCTAACATGACCAATAGTGCATTTTCAGAATGAAATGCACTAAAATTGAAACAATGCGAGATCTTCTACCCGTCATCAAGCCTGTTCGACGGTCTCTTTCGTTATCGATTTTTTTCTGAGAAAATCACGGAGCTGCGAAAATTCTAACCGAAAATTCTACCGTCGACGAGCTCCAAGCACATTCTATTCTCCGGGTCATAGTGGACAAAAACTTGATGAAAAAGACGAGTTTTGCCTCTTTTTTACTCGTGTTTTGACGTGATTTTGGGACATCCTAATTTACTGACGAACATAAAAATCACCCGGCACCCCTCAAAAATTAAAAATTTTACCATTTTTTATGACCCTTAGTGATGCATTTACATCATCGGCAGGCTACCCCATCAACAGAACAAGAAAAATCCCAGTGCTTATGGTACATACCCCCGCACCTAAGTCAAATAAAACGCCCGGCACCCCGCAAAAAAAGTATTTTTTGGTATTTTCCTACCCAATAGGCAGGAACGTACTGAGAAATAAGTCAGAAAATCCTAGTACTTATGGTACCTCCTCTCGCACCTAAGTACGTTCCTGCCTATTGGGTAGAAGTTACTTCGTGTGTAGGAAAATACCGAAAAATATTTTTTTTGCGGGGTGCCGGGCGTTTTGTTTGACTTAGGTGCGGGGGGAGGTACCATAAGTACTGGGATTTTTCTTGTTCTGTTGATGGGGTAGCCTGCCGAATTGCATCATTATGGGTCATAAAAAATGGAAAAATTTCAATTTTTGAGGGATCCCGGGTGATTTTTATGTCCGTCAGTAAATTAGGATGTCCCCGTGATTTTCTGTCTATTGTATTAAGAGAATTATGATGCGATGGGAGCTCTGAAAATTCACCGTTCAAGACCTTTCGGCGCATTCCATTCTTTTGTTCATTGGGGGGCCAAAACTAGTCAAAAACGACGAATTTCGCTCCTTTTTCCTCGCGTTTTAAACGACCCTGTCACGGACATAAGGGAATTACTCCCCTCCTCACCGCACTACCATAGTCACAACTATAAATCCGATGGGTGTGAAATAAAGAAATTCTTTTTCAATTAAATACTCGCACCATTTTTTTACTTGTTTTGAGTTCTATATACAGGGTGTTTCAGGAGGAATGATCAGGACTTTAACCAGTCGTAGTACTAACGAGGACGAACCAAAATCACCATTGAACATAGGGTTGAGAAGAAAAGTGACGAAGAAGAAAACTGTCTAGAAATAATGGACGATGATGAGAATGAAGACTTTCATGGGTTCTCGGACGAGGAATTTGAAGAAGAAAGCCAGACCGTGAAACTTCGAGATCGAAGCCGTATTCAACCTCCAGACAGATACGGTTACGTCAATCTCTTGGCAACTGAAACTCAAATTCCAGAAACCTATGAAGAAGCGATCCGTTCTGAAGAGGCAAAGAAATGGAGACAATCGATGTCAGACGAAATCAGGTCTCTTAAAGAGAACGAAACTTGGGAGCTCGTTAAACTACCTACAAATAAGAAAACCTTGTCTTACAAGTGGATTTTCAAAGCCAAAGAGAATCCAGATGGCACAGTTGAAAGATACAAGGCTAGGCTAGTTGTGAAAGGTTTTTCACAAAAGAAAGGAGTTGATTACCACGAAACATTTAGTGTCACAGCAAAGAAAAAACGTCTGCTAATGATTATAGCACAGTGCTTCCTCGCTTTTCACCCCCTCCCCCTTGTACGATTTTGAAGAAATTGATAGGGGACCAACCGATTTCAACACCAATAATCAGTGGACAAGAAACTACTGAACTAGGGAGAGAAAAAAACACGAATTTTTATTTCCGCCAAGCTTCTTGTAGTGCTAATTATTCTTGTACTTGTGATATAATTTAATTCTCAGATCGATGTAAATATTTAGGAGTGATTTTTGATTGTAATTTGAAGTTTGAACAACATATCTTCAATTTGAATAATCGTATTAGAAGTTTATTTATTATTTTTTTTAAATTTAGATTGTTGCGTAATTTTCTTTGTGTTGGAACGTTAAAAACGGTTTATTACGCTCTACGTAAGTCCATTATTAAATACGGAATCATAGTTTGGGGTAGTTCTTACAAATACTTAATTAAGAAAATTGAAGTTGTTCAAAAAACTTTTCTTAGAATAATACTGAATAAGCCATTTGGGTACCCCTCGGATAAATTATCTGATGAGTTTATCGTTTTGAGAGTAGATCACTTATTTGCTGTTTCTGTGTGTTTCTATTTTCATAAGCTTAATTCAACGGAGCATGCGTGCACTACCATTCTTATTTGACTAGGCATTCAGAATTGACTAATATTTTAATACCTTTTTTTTTTTTTTTTTGAGGGCTCGGACGGTTTCCCGACTCCGAAGGTGCCAAAAGCCTTTCGGCCCATACCCACTTGGGGCCCGGACTCGGGAGAGCCTAGTACGGCTCCTCAAACCTATTTATCCTTTCCAGCAAACTCAGGAGACGGGTCCCATTCTCCTTTGAGAAGCTGGGGAAGGGTATCCTATCGTCACCAAAAATGGTGTATCTGGCCGCCGCGTAGCCGTCACACTCGCATACGACGTGCTCCGCGGTTTCTTCAGCCTCCCCACACCTTTCGCAGTCGGGCTCCCCTACTGCCCCCATGATTGACAAATGCCTATTAAGGGCGTAATGCCCTGTATACATCCCTACTATCCGCCTAAGCTTAACCCGTGTTAGTCCCAGCAACCATGCCGAAGCTTCCTGGTCTTGCTCATTGATTCCCAGTTTTGCTTGCCGGCACCCGGGTTCAGTCCGCCATCTCCTCAGAGCTTGGTCTCTGGCCCAGGCCCTTATCTCCCTCAAGACCACCCAGCGGGCAATGCCCACCGATGGTTCAGGTCCTATTACCGGCTGGTCCGCGCCACGCTTGGCCAGCTCGTCTGCTTTTTCATTTCCCTGCCATCCTCTATGACCCGGGATCCATCCCAACGTTAGGGAGTTCCCTTCACCCTGGAGGTCCCGTATCCCTACTCTGCAACTCGCCACAGCCGCTGAGTCCACCACGGGTTTGGTGATCGCCCCCAGCGCCGCCCTGCTATCAGAGTACATACTGATCGCCCTACCTGTCACTTTCCGCTTCAGTAGCTCCCGAATACAGGCATCGATCGCTACCACCTCGGCCTGGAAAACTGTGGTGTGTCCCCCTAGCGGGATACTTATTTCCACCCCCAGCTCCGTTACGAAAATTCCAGCTCCGGTCGGCCCTTCCTGACCCTTCTTGGAGCCGTCCGTATAACACACCAGCTCCCCTTGCCGGGATTCCCAACCTTCCTCTCTCATAATGACTCTCTGTTTGATTTTGGTCGAGAAGTCATTCCTTTTGACCACGTAATCCGGCCTAAGTGCCGAGGACGGGGATACTCTGTTTAGTTCCCCTTCCCAGTCCCATTGGCCCAGCCTGGCCCGCTTTAGGCCTCCCTGGCATCTCAACCTGTAGGCAACTTCAAGTGCCCGACCCCTGACTTCAATGTCCAAGGGCTTCAGGCCTAGTAATCTTTCCATGGCCCTCGTAGGGGTTGTCCGGAATGGCCCCAAAATCGCCAGGCAAGCAAGCCTTTGTATTTTTGCGAGCCTATCCGCCCCCCCTCCCTTCTCTATCACCCTCCACCATGCGACTGCCCCGTGCAGGATGCGCGGTCGGATGATTCCTGTGTATATCCACTTCATGACCCGTGGTTTCAGGCCCCAGGTCTTCCCCACGATTTGTCTACATTGGTGAAAGGCCACCACAGCTTTCTTATAAACGCTGTCTACGTGTTCCTTCCACCTTAACTTCTCATCCAATATGACTCCCAAGTATTTAACCTGTTTTGAGAGAGCGATGGCCTCTCCCCGAAAGTGGATTGATTGCCATCCCTCCCTTTTTCTCTTGTGAGTGAACAACACCATTTTCATCTTACTAGGGTTTATTGTGAGACCCCTAGGCCTACACCATGCCTCGACTATCCCCACCGCCCCCCTCACGAGAAAACACAGTGTGGATAAGTTTTTCCCCCTAACCACTATGGCTCCGTCATCCGCAAAAAATTGCGCATAATAGCCCTTTTCCTCTAATTTCCTTATAAGACTATCTACCACAAGTATCCAGAGAAGAGGCGAGAGACTTGAGCCCTGGGGCACCCCCCTACTGGCTCGTTTTTCCACCCTATCGCCGCCCACCTTAGCGACCACCCACCTATGACTCAGCGAGTAGTCTATCCATTGAATCAGCCTCGTCTCCACCCCAAAGTGCTCTAGAGTTACCACAATACACTCCCTATGTACCCTATTAAAAGCCTCTTCAATATCCAAAAAAAGAGCCAACGCGTACTCTTTCTGGGCCACCGACCCCTCCACCCTCCCCAGTAAGTCGTGGAGGGCCGAGTCGGTCGACTTCCCCGCCGTGTACGCATGCTGGTTCTGGTGGATCACTCCCCCAGTAGCCAATGATTCCCTCATGTATAATTCAATTATCCTTTCCATCAGTCTTAAAAGTACACTGCTTACACTAATGGGCCTAAAATCCTCCGCTTTGGCATGCTTCCCGCCACCTTTAGGAATAAAAACAACTCTCAAGCGTTTCCAGGCCGTGGGTACTTTCCTGGCTGCCAGGCACCTGACGGAAGAGTCGTCTTAGTCTCTCCTGAAGCCTCCCCCCGGCATGCTGGATGGCACACGGGTGTATTCCGTCCAATCCTGCTGCCTTGTAGGGTCCCATGGAGCTGAGTGCCCAGTTGAATCGCTCCCTTGAGATCACCACGTCGCATCTATTGCACTCCTCTTCGTCCTCTGTTCCGCCCCTCAGTGGCACGACCTCCTCGCTCCTGCACCCTGGAAAGTGAGTATTTAGCAAGTGTGTCGCGATACCTAATCCATCAACCACCGAACCACCGTCCGGAAGCGTTAGTGATCCTACATTACCATTCGGTTCTGACCGTACGATACGAACGAGTCTCGCCGCCTCTCCTGTTTCCTCAATTCCTTCGCAGTAGGTCCTCCATGTATCTTTCTTAGCGCGGCAAATTCCAGTCTTGTATGCTTTCCTAGCCGCGTGGTAGGCCTCCCAGTCCTCGTCGTTCCCTGTTGCCTTTGCGGTTTCCGCAGCCGCTCTGGTCGCCCTTTTGAGCAAGCGGAGCCCCAGGCCCCACCAAGGGGATTTTTTGGGCTTCCTCCTTCGCTCTGGACAGGCCACCTGAAACGCCTTTGTTAGTATTTCCCTTACCTCTCTTCCCTCTTCGTCAATGGATAACCCCCCGGTCTCCACCATTCTTCCTACCTCCCAGTCTGGAATCTATCCCAGTCTGTATGTCTGGGGTTTCGTTCGGGTTCCGCTTTGTCTCCTTCGGCTCCTACTGTGAACATAATAGGTCGGTGGTCCGACGTTATGACCCCCTCTTGCACCCTCCAGTTACTAATTAGCCTACCCATACTCCCCAGGCTCAGGGTCACGTCAATGACCTCTTGCCTGTTCCTAACTACAAAGGTGGGCTCATCCCCCCTATTCTCCACAAAAAAACCTATTCTTACCAAATCCTCCATTAGCTGCTCCCCGGGTCGGTTTACGTTCGACGACCCCCACGCTAGGTGGTGGGCATTTGCGTCGGCTCCGACCACTAGCAGCTTCCCTGTTGTCCGGCAGTGGGAGCAGAGATTCTCAAGCTCCGCTGGTACGCCATCCTCCTCCATCGCTCTGTACCACGACGCCACGACGATCTCTTTTACCTCTTGATTTCGCAGGGTTGCCCTGAAACTGACCACAATGAGATCCCTGGTTCCGAAGGGGCGCAACTGTATCGGGTTAAAATTCGCCAACACAGCCACACATGCTCTCGGAGCCAGGTCTCCCTCAGTATAAAAAATCTTATAATCCTTATTTCTAAGATAACACACCCTGTTCCCTGAGACATACGGCTCCTGGAACAGGCCCACCTCAAAACTTACCCTACTCATCAGGACCGCTACATCCGCAACCGCGGTCCTACTGTGCTGCAGGTTTGCCTGGACGCACCTCACTTCGGCGAGCCCAGCAACAGGTCCTCCTCCAACTCATGGACGGTGAGGACCCCCCCCCCCGTTGCTGTGTTTCTAACTGCCCCTCCGCTCCCTCAACTGGCCTTGTAGTACCTACCGGGTCCACTTCCATATCTGACCCCTCGCTGTCCATTTCACCCATCCACCTGTTAGGCAGAACCCTAAACCTGACTTTAAAGAGTTCAATACCCACCATGGGCTCCTTCTTAATTTCCTCGGCGTCCTTCTTAGGTACGCATAATACCAAATTTTTCTCTAGGCATGCTAGTATTGTTGCATTGAAGAGGTTTAAGTATTCTGATCTTAGAAGCTCCAGTCAATTAAGTTGCTATCTTTGTAAGCTAATCTGAGATAAAACGTTTAAACTTCCTTGGTGATTTGTTGATTTATTTGTTACGAATTTTTATTGTTTACTATTCATTATTTAGCTTACTCAGAATTTCTTGTTAATGGTACTGATTTGGGCTTTGTAATATTGTCTTTATTGTAATAATTTATTTTGCGTTAAATTTTGCTCAACTCCAGCTCTCGCCTCAAGCGCTGGCTTCTTGAGAGCTGGACAAATATATCAAAAAATTCTACTACAACTGGTTAAAGTCTTGATCATTCCTCCTGAAACACCCTGTATATGATGTGTTAGGAGCGCGATTGGTTGGGTGTGGCATGAAAGGGCATAAAATTCCCTCGTGGTTATAAAACGTTCAAAGTGGGCCCAAATTGCTCTCGAGAGTGATATAGGAAATCCCTGGAAAGGTCGGTCTCGTAACCCGTACAGAACGCTTAAAATCGCACATCACTTGAAGCCATACGTCTGCCCACATTACGACCGAAATTCCTCCAGTGATAACCTCTCAGCACATTCTGTTCTCCTGGTCATTAGAGGACCAACACTCTTCAATAACGACGTTTTTGCCTCTTTTTCTTGTGTTTTGAGGCGATTTTCGGTCTTTTGTATCAGGATAATATGACGCGTTAGGAGCACGACTGCCTAAGTTTTTTCCTTCAATTGGACGGGTGTGGCATGAAAGGGCATAAAAGTGGTTATAAAACGTTCAAAGTGGGCCCAAGTTTCTCTCGAGTGATATCGGAACTCCCTAGAAATGTCGGTCTCGTAACCCGTACAGAACGCTTAAAATCTCACATCATTTGTAGCCATACGTCTGACCATTTTACGACCAAATTTCCTCCAGTGACAGCCTCCCAGCACATTCTATTCTCCTGGTGGTGGAGGTCCTGGTGGCGGACCTAAACTTGTCAAAAACGACGATTTTGCCCCTTTTTCTCGAGTTGCCAAATAACGAGCGAAATAATCAATTTCTAGCATTCTCTAGAAACCGACAGACTGAAAAATATTTTGCTCGCTATTAGGCAAATACTGAATGAATTAAAATTGTTTATTTTCCAATTTTAATAGCGGTTTATAATTAATTAAATTATAGGTAAATATACAATTATTTAGACGTCATGAACGTTTGCACGGTTTTTTCGGAGGCCAACATTTTCGTGGCACGCTCACTGCCGACGATGGCGGCCATTTTAGTTATGTCAAACTTGGTGTACAAGACATTCACTGTCATGGCCATTTCAGCTTCACCCGTTTTCATGTCCTGTAATGAGTTAAGGTTGGGGGGGGGGGGGGTGAAATGGTGTGAGTGCTTGGTAAACGGAGGTGGCACCAACCTGAAGAAAATTGCACATTTCACTGTAGAAATTGGGTAGAGACGGTGGCTGGTAGAAAATAATGTGTTTCACTCCGCGGAGTTTGACCCTTCGAAAAAAGTGGTATCGTTCTGTGTAAAGAAGAAACTGAGTTTCGCCGTGAAATAGTTTACTTCGAGCTCGAACTATTTTTTTCTCCTGGAACAGAAGAAGATGAAAACCAATTGGAGGGAACATCCAAAAAATCAACAATAATTTACGTCTGTGTACTCGCAGATCTGAACGAATTTGATCTCCTGTCTTTTAAAATGATTCCGAAGACGAACGAAATCGAAGTAAGCGGGAATGTAGACGAGAATGTGTTTCATGGATGAGTTTTTAAATTGCGGCAGTATGTCGGAAACAAATACTTCAAAGCGATCGTCCACCGATTCAAGAACGGTTTTTGACTTGATTAAGTGAAAGCTCTAAGAAACAATGAAATTCGTTTTAAAAGTATTACGTTTCAGGGATTGAAGTTAAACATACCTGAGACACTTGTACAGCCACTTGACAAATGGAGCCGGACAGAATTGGATTGGCCACGGTGGCTTTACCAGCGTAATTGGAAAATTTAGCGTTGAACAGAGCGGTTATTTCAGGGAGAGGGTAGAATGAAAAGACAAGAGACTGCATGTAGTAGCGCGAGCAGCCGTTGAGCGCCCACATTCGTACTCGAGCCAAATCCGTGCCATGAGCATCTTTAGGCTGTAAATGAAGGTGATCGAGGACGTGTTGAACATGTTCCCAGTTCTGCCAAATAAAAAAAAAAAAACATGACATCATATTGATCAAATTCGCACAAAGTGTGAGGCAGCCCAAACCTGCATGAGCATGACGTGTGACATGTCCATGACTAATATTTCAATAGAGGCGAGGAAATCCGAATTTCTGTCTTTTTCACCATCGGCTCCAATTAACATTCTCAACCCCAGCGGAGAAGCGATTATTATATCACTCGAATAAAAGTCGGAGTACAACTAGACAAAATTGGGTAGGACAATCAAAATATAGAAGAGGAGAATTAGCGGTGGTTAATGTCAAACCTTCAAACTTTTTTTGGTTACTGTCATGCCAACACGGAAATTATCGTCTGTATTTCCGGTAAATAGCAGCCGGAAATCTTCCGGTTTATTCAGAGTAGAGCTGTCGACTCCATCGGAACAATATTCTTCGTTGAATCTCCCCTTTTTCAGGACGTGACCCGATTCTCCCAAAAGAATATTAATTATCATTTTAATAACCCTGGAAAAAATTATTTCGATGTCACGGGGGACATAGTTTGGGCTGGAGAATGGGCAAAATACCTGTACGCTACCTCTCTGAATGGGAGAAGAATCAAAACTTTTGGTCTCAACAGGCCTTGATCTCGAAACTCATGGGCGTCTTCGTCTTTTTTAGCGGCCAGTTTGGCGTTGTGATGAATAATTTTCACCCTAGATTTTAAAACGTGATTCACGACGTGCATGCAGTAGGACAATCGGATTTCTGTGCAGTTATCGAAGGTCATCTCAGGGAAGTAAAGATCCTTAAACAGGATTTGAGAAAAATCATGCGTTCTGTTAATTTTTAGCCTAGTAGCACGTCGTGCTAGTTTTTTCTTGAGAAAGCAAGAGCAGACACACTTGGTAATTCGAAGCGATAGTGAGTAATTCCTTTTGAATCTCCGTCAATTGATTAATTCCCTCTATTTCACAAGCTCTAGTTATGTTGTCAATAATTTGCGTCTTGACACCAATTTGGTCGAAACTGAACTGGTCGTTCGAGAATAGAGGAAAGGGTCGAAGCTCGGCGTACGACTCATCACCATCGATGACCAGCTTGGTACTACCGGCTCTCGCCAGCGGTTCCGTCGAATCTTCGGTCAGTTTTGGGCTGACGAACATAATTCGTCCTAGCGTGGGCCAGTGAAATGTTGTTGACTCCATGTCCCTAGGTGATTTCGTAAGAGCAGCGAGCAGCCTTGGATGAAGCTCATTTTTCAAATGAACGACATAAGGATCGTTCTGAAACAAAAGTTGTAAAACATTGCAAACAATTGCATTACCTGTATACATGTATACGCGATACAGGCATAAACATAATGAATCCACCTTAAGGTAGGTAGAATTAGAGAATTTTTGCTATTGATGTCACCCAAACCAATAATTTGATCGCTGATCGATTAGGCGGCCATACAGGATCGGGAGAAGGGCTAGGATACCGCGGGTTTTTCCCGGATTTCCTGGTATACCCCGCTGGCCTGGCATTTACGTCGGCAGAGGTAAAGGAATTTCGGTTTTGACTCTCAAGTTTCGAATTCCAGAGCTTCCAGAGCCTGTCGATCACTATCCACCCGAACTCTCGACCCGAGGCTTTTAAAATCCGAAATTGTCCTAAAATCTCATTTTTTTCGGACAAAAATCGATTCTTTGCACTGATTTCCTATTAAGGGATCTTCATTACACGCCTCTCTCTTCCTTCCGTATTCTTCCCGCACCGACTTGAGAGTAGAAAAAAGTGGTCCATGAACGAGGGGCGACCGACGGTAGAATGCCCAGTTATCTGCGCCTCACTCTTACCGTCAGCCAAGCGCACTGGCGGACCTACACCTATCGGGGCCCGGGGCGGAAATCTCCTAGAGGCCCCTAAGAGTCTCGATAGTATAAACAAGAAATATCGTTTTACATAGCGTTAAACTATGGCATTTTCCTTATTTTAGCCTCGAATTACCGCTACTACCGCGAATTTCATGAGTGCTTTCTGTCAAATTTATCCGCGAAATGGCGCTTTTATCACTTTTTGGCGACAATCAGCTGCCCCCACAATAGCCATGAATTTGCAGACTTTCTCAACTTTGGCAGCAAAGCAGCATATTTATCCCATGAATTAGCGATTTTTCTCAATTTTTCCACGAGTTGTCGTTTTCCTCAATTTTAGCTGTAAGATAGCGATATTTTCTATTTCTTTTTTTAGCAGGGAATTATCATTGTTCTCAGTTTGGGCTGAAAATTAGCGTTTTTATTAAGTGTTTTCCTCCTTTTAGACGCAAAATAGCTGTCCTTGCTTAATTTTTACCACTAATTTTTGTTCACCATACGCTATGGATTGGCGATTCATAGCGATTAGGTTTTTTGACCTTGAGCTATTTCTCGATTTACACAAGGTTGCCTTCAGAAGCCGCGAATTGGCATGTTCTCAATTTTGACGCAGATTGAAATGCGATTTTTTCATTTTTAGCAGCGAATTAGCACTTTTTAGGCTGAAAATTAAGCGTTCTCTTAATTTTAGCCAGGCTATATTAAGTGCTAATTGGCGCTGTTTTTTCTCGAATTTTAGCACCCATTAGCAATTTTGCTTTACTTTTAGCTACAGATAGCGCTTCTTCTCAGTTCTAGCCGCGGTTTACCGGTTTTTCATACTTATAGCCATGAATTAGCCGTTTTATTCCATTTTAGCCCCAAAATAGCCTTCAGAAGGCGCGTTTATTAATTAAGTTAATTTTACCTCACTTTATCCGCGAATTAGCGATTTGCCTCAATTTTAGCCGCGCGTTAGCGCATTTTCTCAATTTAAGCAGTGCAGTAGCGTTTCTATCCCTTGCATAAGCGATTTTCCCCAATTTTAGCAGTAGATTAGAAATTTTTTCTATTTTTAGAGGCGAATTATCTCTTTTTTAAAATTTAAGCAGAACATTTTTACAACCCATCCTCAAACTTTTTCTGTGCACGTTTTAACATGTCTAGATTCGATTTCTGCAATGTCCGTCCGCCGTACGCCGTCCGGGCCATATCTTGCCCTAGGATTGCTCGAAAAAACTCGTTCTTTCGCACATAGACTCCATTTGGGATCTAGTTGGTCCTAACAACTGATCAGTTTGATCAACTAACTTCTTGGAATTTTATGGGCTAAAAGCGGGTCCAAAATGGGAATTTTTAAAGGTTTTGAGATCGTAGGGGTGTGTGGTATCGATTTTCATGTACTTTCAAGCCGGATTTGGCTACATTCATGAATAAACGGTCGCGGTCAGGGGTGTCAGGTTGGTTGGTTGGTAGGCAAACAAAGTTCACTAGTTCAATTGGTTCAATCATCACTGCTCAGTTGTTGTCGTCAAGGTGACTTGGTGAAGGGGGGTCGTTTGCCCTCCAATCAGTGTAACCTCCTTAGCAACCTGACCGCGACCGATAAACCCATATGTAAAATTTTTGCAGCGTTTTTATTAATTTTTGCCGCGTTATTTAGTTTTCTAATATTTAGGGGCCTTATTCTCTAACGAGATTGAAACATTGCTTTGGTAGAAACATTAAAATCTCATTCATGAAATTAAGAAAACTGAACGGAAACATATGATTTTTGAAAAAAGCAATGTTGAAAAAAGTTAGTGAATAAGGCCCCAGCTCTCACTCTTTCTTTGGGGCCCAGGACGGCCAAGCGCACTGATTTCCGCATTCAATTATCCGTTGAATCATCTAAATGGAACTGGTTTCTCAGCTTAAAGACCCGTATGATGGCCCCAGAAATAGAATTTTCAGAAGTGCGCCAAATATGGGACTTTTTTTCGTTCATGGAGCTAAATAATTGGACAAGAAATTGTTTTTTGACGTGAAACTGACAAAAGAGGAAATGGAAAATTTAACGAGGAAATATGCTAAGTAACGAGTAAAACTAGGTAATTTATCGAGGAAATTCATAATTCGCCGAAGGAATAGGAAATTTAGGCCCGTAATGTAGATTTTCGGCCCTTAAGTTGATAATTTAGCCCCGTAGAAACGCGTCGCCGATCGATACTTCTTCATCAGGTGACTGCTTTGTTAAGAAAGTGAAGAAAAAGGCCTACTGGCAAGGTAACTTGGAACCCAAGGATGTGGCAACTTTGGGGGGGGGGGGAGGTAATAAAGAAATCTGGCAAGGTATAGGGTGACCAGATGTAAAAATGGTGTCCGAGTCACGAAAAAGTATTGCGGAGGAAAGTAGGGCACGCCTAAAAAACAAGTTGATAACGACTAATCGGTAATCAGTTGAATGTTGAAATTGTTGTTTACACGACTAAAGAGTCGTGATCATCGTTCATGATAACAACAGTGGCGTAACAAATTGAGCAAGCACCCAGTGCGCAGCTGTTATTTGAACCACCCTCCACGCGAAAATCCGCGAAACTGGTGTTTGTAGAAGAAAAAAATGACGAAATTGGGTTTACGAACGAGCCAAAATCCGTGAATTTTCATTTTGAAAAAACCCATTTGTTATTCGACTCTGCAAAAATGACTCTAGAAAGAGCTAAGGGCACGAAATTTTGGAGTTTGAAATAGCACGTCTGTGAAATTGTGATTTGAAGGATCCAAATCCGTGAAAGGTGAAAGGTTTTGAAAGAGTGAACATCCGTAAAACCGGTGGGTTTGTAAGAGCCAAAATGACAAAATTTCGGGTTTGAATGAGCCAAATCTAGGAATTTGGTTTTATAAAGAGCCAAAACCTGCGAAACTAGTGTTGAAAAAACTTTGACCAACTGCCGAATCCGAGAAGTTTAGTTAAGGAAGAGTGAAAATGTCTGTCGATATTGAGGATATGAAAAAGCTTAAGTCATGAAAATTGTTTTTTCATCGTTTTGTTTTTAGCCAAATTAGAAATTAGTACTAACCGAACCTTCGAAACTGTTTCAGTAAAGAGCTAAAGCTATGAACTTTGGTATTTGATAAGGTAAAAATCCCAGAAATTGGGTTTTAATGGAGGCAGGTCCAGGAAGTTGAGGTTTGAAAGAGCGAAAGTCCACGAAATTGGTTTTTAAGAGAGCGAAAATGGGGTTGGAGGCTTTGAACGACCAGACGTTACTAGTTGGGACCACAAAAGTATGGCAAAATAGGGAAATTTTGACTTCTCCCCGGACACGTGAAAAATGAGCCCGGAAGTACTTGGAGTTGGGCTCTCTAAAATATAGGACACGTGGAAAGTAGTTAGTCTGGTCACTCTAACAAGTATTAGCAACCGATGTAACAGACTGGACCCGCAAAAAGGTAATTCGCAGCCCTAGAAATGTATTTTTTGAGTGGCCGGCAGCTCAATCTTCTTGACAGACGAACTAATTTAGCCCTAAAACTCTTGGAACTTCTCTCTCACCAGAATAGGAAGTTTCCCAAGTCGGCAGACTGGTTTCCCCCACCTGGTCCCATAAAAAACAGGGGGATTGAGCGCTACAGCCGAGCCAGGGTGCCGCCTTTCAATACCACGTTTTCTCCAGAAACTGTCCATCAGGTAAAATTATTTGGACAAAAAAACCCGGTTAATTCATCTTATATACTGCCAGACTATCTGTGACCCTTTAAGACTGGATTTACCCCTTAAATAAGACCAAAAACTTCTATAAACCGAAATTAACTGTTTCGTAGCGAAAACCAGTCTAATTCTTCGGCCCGGATGATGACGTTGACGATTCCAAACCCGAAAAATGCATACTCACCTCTTAACCAGTTAATTTAACCCACAGAAATTCACTAGTGAACCCAGAGTCTGGTCATTAGTCAAGTTAGCGCCAAACTTTGCAACCGTTCTCCAGGCGGACCGACACCTGACGGGGCCCGGTGAGCAAATTTCTACGAGGCCCCTTAGTCACTAAATAAACAAGAAATATAATTTTAACGTAGCGTCAAAGTAGCGCTATTCCGCGCTATCCTACCTACCAATTAGCGCTAATGTTCAATTTAAGCCATAAATTGGAAATTTCCTAGCGCTTATCTAAATTTTGGCTGCAAGTAATATTCTTATAATTTTAGCCGGGAAGCAGCGGATGTTTTTACACCTAGTTTGCCATGAATTTCCACAAAGTCCCACAGTCACAAGTGAATTGGCTATTTTCAAAAAACAGCCAAAAATTGCAACTTACACTTCTCCACGAATAAGTGAGTTTCCTCAATTTTATCCTTAAATTGGTGTTTTTTCAGCAGTTAATTAGCAATTTTCTCAATTTGAGTTGCAAACTAGCGTATTTATTAGTTTTTATCAATATTTTTTTTAAATATTTTGATTTTACTCAATAATGGCCGCAAATTAACAGTTTTTAAAACATTTTTGCTCTGCATTAAAATTTTAACTTTTTTAGCTATGGATTAGCACTTTTACCCAGTTTTAAGCCCGAATTTGCCTTCAAAGGCCACGGACTCACATTTTCCTAAATTTTTAGCAGCGAATCAGCGTTTTCCTAAATTTTAGCCACTAATTAGGGTTTCTCTCAATTTTAGCCACTAATTAGCGATTTTTTTCAATTTTAGGCGCACATTAATTAGCGATTCTTTTCAATTTCGGCTACGAGTTAGCCTTTGTCAGAATTTTTGGCTACTAATTAGGGCTTTATTGGCTAATTTACCATTTATCTCAATTTCAGCCCACACTAGCGTTTTTCTGTTATTTGCTGTCAATTATAGCCGCGCTTTTTTTCGCATTTATAGCTTTGAATTAGCGCTTTTTTACCATTTCAGCTGCGGGTATGGCCGAGGAACTGCAGAACGTTGGAATTTTTTTCCATTTTAGCTGTGAAATTGCCTCTAATAAACTATGAACTAGGCCTGTATTCATAGTCGGTACTTAAGTTAAAATTCTCCTAAGTAAAAATCAAATCAGTTGTTGTTGGAAAAAAAAATCATCTGTTAAGACGTCCACTAGGAATTTAAGTTTAAGAAATGTCTATGAATACGGGCCTTCTTTTTTTTCTCAATTTTGGTCTGGTATTTGCATCGAGAAACCACAAATAAACATTTTTTCATAGTTTTAGCCACGAATATTAGCGCTTTTTCCAAACTTTTTGCTGCGTACTGGCCCCAAGAGCAGCATACTAGTGCGCCTTCTCAACTTTATCGGCTCATAAAGACCTGAAGAAACTTGGGGTTCAGCGAATTTTCTCTATTTTAGCCGCAAAGTTACCTCCAGTAGCCGCGATTCCTCACAATATTAGGCTTCAAAATATATCGCTTTTGTGGGCTAAATAGAATATTTAACCACAATCTTTGCTAGATTACCTGCAACGTTCCATCCTCCAGTGGCCCTAGTTAGAGATGCCGGGGGAAAAAATCTCGCAGGCTGGATCCAATGACGATACATTAGAAATAACATGTACTATCTCGCCGTCGTAGCATGCACCTCAAGTGAGTTGTTCCCGACTACTCTAACTACGGCCCCAGGTTGGATGGGCTCAAAATTGTCGAAAAGAGCCAACGTCGCTGTCCAATCGCATATAGCAAAACTCATTTTCACGAAAGTGCCCACTTTCATGAACATAAAGATCGTAATTTTTCTATCTTAAAGGAGGGGCGAACCTCGGTAGCTACTGACCGTACTGTGTCGTTTCTAGTGTGCATAATATGAGCACAACTGTCTTAAGCCCATGGTATCGTTTCTGGGACACATCAACTCTTTTGAGCCGAGTCTACGACGCCGACGCCAGTTCAAGCTCTATTAATGGTATGCTAAAAACTATGAGGGTGAGGGCGCGAGGCCCTAAGCTTAGAATTAGCGGTGAAAGGTAGGTACATTGAAAAGGCTTGTCAGCCTCCTAATGAATTCCTAGTTTTTTTTTTCTTCAGCAGTTGGTTCCGTTAGCACAGCATGAAAGAAAGAAATATCAACTTACGATCTTAACGTCATCTTCCACGGCATGCTCGTCCTCTATTTCAAAGCCATCCTGGTCCCTGTTGTCGGAGGAGCTTTTCTCTTTCTCAGATTTTTTGTGGTTTTTCTTCTTCTTCTTTTTCGTTCGGTCGAGACTGTCATCTTTCAAAAGATTCAAGTTTAATATTTTCCTTTTATTTTGTTTGTACATTTCGTTATCAGAATCACAAAAACAACGTGCGGAACTGCGGAGGTAAGCCTATGAGAAAACTTCTACTTGGATAACTCTGATGACGTCACTCTCTGGATAAAAACCGCCAATTCTGATCATTGACCAAGCTCGACGTATTGTGGGGAGAAGTAACACAAATTCCGGTCAGACGGGGAAAACGTTTTATTCACGTGAAAATGCATTGGAAAGCTTAAAGATGGGAAACCGAAGGGTTTTCAGGTTTTATGCTCATTCGTGAAGGCACATGAAAAGGAGTCTTGATGTACCCGGTTGGCCGGAGATTTGGCTCCTTTCCATGACTTTAGTCCGTCCGACCTCGAGAATAGACCATTATGTTAGGTGCTCACGCTCAGCAACTTGAATGGCTGAATATTAGATTCAGCCCTCAAATTTAGAATAAAACATTAATGTGCTGTTCTTGAGGCTCATTCGGAAGGCTAAATTTGAGAAAAAGACACCCTCAACAATCTAGGCTTGAATAGAATGACTGAGCCGGGACGCTTCCTGCTACTTTTGCTCTAACCGAATGACCCAGCTCAAAGAAAAGAGCTCGGAAAAAAAGCAGGTAAACTACTCGAAAGGCAAGTGTTTAAAATTGATGAAACGCTCATTCGTGGGTAAAATTGGGAAAAAACGCTGATTTGCGGCTTAAATGTTTTTAAAAAACCGCTAATTCGCGGTCGCGGCTAAAAAAAAAAACCTAAAATCGTAGCTATAAAATTGAGAAAAACGCAACGCTAATTATAAGCTATGGTCAAGGACGACCACGCTAATTCACTGCTACAATATAGAAAAATGCGCTAATTCACAGGCAACAGTGAGAAAAAAATCACCAAGTTCGTATGTGAAATTGATTACACGCTTGTTAGCGGCTAAAATTGAGAAAAACCAACATTTACGGGTAAAATTTAGAACAAGCGCTAATTGAGGACTCTTGGAGGCTGAAATTGAGTGAAATCGAGGAAACACATATACAACTCCCCCTTAAGAGTTACAGAATAGTGGTGGGGGGCAGGAATTTTTTTACTATGGTTGGAGGTTCTAACTGTGGTCAGAACTTTGCTGTGGTCGGACCATAGCTGTGGTTGGACTATATGGCTGTGGTTCGACCTTTGCTGTGGTTGGGAAGTTACTGTGGTTGGAGCTTAACTGTGGTTTGCAGGTTCTAAATATGGTTGGACCTTTGCTGTAGTGGGACCATTGTGACCGTAACACGATCGCGAATCGCAGAGCGAACCCTCCCCCTCTCTTGGAGTATGTCCCATCCGCCCTTCCCATAAATCCCCTCCCCACCTTTCGCCCTTTTGTGAGCCTGCGGCAAAAGGCGGAAGCGCTCCCCTTTTTTTTCTCTCTCGCGGTCTGTTTGTCGGAAGGACGCGTCGTGACGACTCAAGCTTTTACCCGTTGACTATCTGTGCCAAGTGACCTTCTTCCGGACTTCGCCAAAAAAGATTCGCGCAGCCTCCTTCTCCTCCCATTCCTCCCCCCCCCTTCCGCTCGGTGAGTAACTTTAATTTAATTTTAATTTTTAATTTCTATACTTCCCCCCTTCCCTAATCAATTTGCGGACGGAGTCTTGCACCATTGATATGGTTGGACTTTGGCTGTGGTTCTATCTTTGCTATGGTTGGACTTTTGCTGTGGTCGGACCTTTGATGTGGACATTGGCTCTGGTTGGACCATTGCTGTAGTCAGACATTGGTGTGGTTGGACTTTGGCTGTGGGTCTATCTTTGGTGTGGTTGGACCTTTGCTGTGGTCGGACCATTGCTGTGGTTTGACCTTCGCTGTTGATGGGGGGGAGGGGAAGGAAGGGCGAACAGATGGAAGTGAGGGGGGTGCACTTACACCATAAACACAAAATAAAAGCACACAAACGACATGAATACGTGCAGAGGCGGTCTGGGGGCAGGATCGCTAGCATGATAATATCGTTAAAAAGTTTCTTGGAACCTCTACAGACACCCGACGCAAAAATCATGTCCGCCAATGACATAAGTACAGGCGGGGGCAGGTTCGCTTTAGAGCATGACAATTGCATTACAAGGTGTCGTGCCACAACCATCCTCGGTATCGAACCTTTACAGACACGCTCGACGCAAAAATCGTTGAAGGATGTTTCGGCGTTATATTTCTGTATACCTATTCAGTTATGTCCATGGGCAAGTATAGCCACGTACTCACGTAGTATTAACTCATTTTGCCTCTTGCAAGAATCGTTAGTAATATGTGTTCTATTGTATTTTGTAATAAACTCATGAAACTATCATAAAATTTGGAGCTAAATGAGTCCAAACTTGGAGTCAATCGGACGAGGTTCCATACCGAAAATGGTTGTGGCACGAAACTTTATAACGATATTATCATGCTAGCGATCCTGCCCCCAGACCACCTCTGCCCATATACATGTCATTCGTGTGCTTTTATTTTGTGTTTATTGTGTGACGGAAAAAAGATCGCTATCTTCTTCGGAAAAAATCGCTAACTCGACCTGGCTGTTCCAACGGTGTTTAGAGCTTTTTGTAGTTTGAAGTTTGCTGTGGATGCACCTTCTTTGTGTTTTTGTAGTTTGGCTGTGTCGTTGGAGCTTCATTGTTTTTGGATGCCGGCCTATCGAGTGACGAGAGAGCGAAGGGAGCACACAAGTCAAGCTAAACACTAATACAGCGTCCGGTACTGTTTGATGGTGGTGCCAATCCCCCCCCCCCTGGTAAGTGAAATATTCCCATTGAGCTCGGCCCGTGAGCTGGATTATTCTCTCCATGGCACCATGGGGTAGGTGCCCAACAGGACACGTCAGGTACCACTCCTGCTCAAAATCCTTTCACAATTAGTCACACAAATCCTTTCGCAAAATTGCATAAATTAGAAATAACACGCGAGGCAGAACTCCCGATTCACGACAACGCATTCCAACTATTTTTAGCTGATTGGCTGATTTCCACTAATTTCTTCCAGTGAGGGGCAGCCGCCCTCCATTGCCCCCCTATGGCGACTTCCACGTCTGCCACCGGTTTCGTCACGTCCAAGTGGAGGCAGACAATTTTTCCCACCATTTGTGAGTTATTATAATATTATGTAGATTCAATGCATTCCGATCATCGTCACGAATTCCGCTTCACCGGAAAAAGCAAAAATGATAAAAAAAAATAAGTAAAAGTCGAACAAAGGAACATTGCCCTTCTCGAGACAGTATAATTTCACATCGACTCCCCTTCATCTCATGGTAATTTCTTTTCTTCCCACGGAGAACAACCCGGTAAGAAAAATAAAAATCAGTGAAAGTACATCTGAAAGACAGGCAGCGTGGGTGATTGAAGTGGGCTAGGCTTTTTCCTGTCTCAAGGTTCTCCTATGTTACAATAATTATATCAACACCGTTAGCTGTTACCTACGTAGCACATGCTTGCTTTCCACGTTACAATGTCTGGGTCCGTCTCGAAAAATACAAGAATAAAAAAGTTTAGGGACCTAATGAGGAATACCAAAAGGGCATTGCCCTCGCGAAGTGTTCTTGAGGAATGGTAGGATGTAAAAGGAGAAATTCCGGTTCGAAAACCGTAACTTCAAGAGGGGTTTTATTCATTTTGACCAAAATACTAAAAGCTATTTATAGAAAGCTTTTATCTACGTATTTAATTGGTGTCCCCGCTCAAGCTGCCTGATTAAAAAGTCTGGCTGCTGTGACTTGGTCGGGATTTTCCCTCCATACGAGGAACATTGAAGAAAGAATGTTACGCCACACCGCGACGTTTTTTCCTCTGTGGACAAGACTTCCAAGAAAAAACTAACGCCTCGCGGCCGTCTCTTTTTCTACAACTTTGTACTTATAACTTCCTAATTACGTTAAAGTAGGTATACTTCAAGAATAGAGAAGGATTGAGGTTTATTTTTTGTTAACACCGCGTGAGGGTAAAACTAACGTCAACAGATATACAATAATAAAACTCCAAAGAGTATTCAAGGCTGTGCGAAAGACTCTGGAAAGGAATGAATCTCACCCTCAAAAGAATTTAAACGGGAGCACCTTTAATACTTCCGGGCGGGCACATGATTGCAAAATTTCATGGCCCAGTAATTGTGACCATTCATAGCGTCTTTTTTGAGGATGGGACATTAACAAGTGAATATTTTGTTGGTTCGTTTAAATTGGGAGTGAAAGTCTTTGCGGCAGGGCTTCCGATCGGCTTTCTACAGTTACGTCAGGATTACGATTCCACCCATACCAATACCAATCAACCTATATTATTATTATTTGCCAATAAAATATGAATAATTTATGTGTTTGATGTACACGAAATGTCGCCCAAATCTCTGATAGCTTTGCTTACAAAAAAAAGACCTTTTTCGGCCCGAAGAGAGGAACGGACCATAATTGCGCCTCCAAAAAGGCAAAACTGACCATTCACACCCTCAAAATACCTAAACAGATGAAAACAGATAATTTCTAACCTGAAAATTGCAAAATCGACCATTCGCGTGCCTAGAATGGCAAACTGACCATTCGCGCCTTGGCTTGACATAACTATTCACGCCATAAAAGCCATCATTTTAGGTATTTGATAATGCAATAATCCGAAAAATTTGGATTAGCAGGCGCCAATCCAAGGAATTCGGCCATGAAAAAGCGAAAGTTTGTGGTATGGGGACTTGAATGAGGCCTAGGCAACAAAATTTGGTTTTAAAATGGCAAAAATCTGGGAAATTCGAGTTTGAAAGAGCTAAATCCGCGATGTTTGATTAAGGCGAAAATGAGTTGTTTGAAAGAGCCAAAATGATAAAATTTGATTTTTCGTAGTTCGTTTATCGTCAAATTAGTTTGTCAAACTAACCGAACCTGCGAAACTAGTGTTTTAAAGGGCTAAAGCGACGAAATTTGACTTTTAATAACATAAAAGTACTCGAAATTGGAGTTTAAAGGAGCCAAGTCCACGAAATTGGGGTTTGAAAGAGCGATTGTCCGCGAAATTGGTTTTTTGATAGAGCGATCCTCACGAAATCGTGATTTGAACTGAGACAATTCGCCAAAATTTAGTTTGGAAAGAGCGAAAATCCACGAAACTAGCGTTTGGGTTAGACCCACCTGACGTTACAAGTAGAGACTGAAAAGTAGGACAAAAAAGAGGACAATTCTAACCTCTCAACGGACATCTGAAACACGAGCTCGGACATACCCGGACGATATAAAAACTATAGGACATGTCTGGTCACCCTAATTCCCGCTTTAGGGACAAGAGAACAACGGAAAAACTGACCATTTGGGTCCTAAAATGGCAAAACTGACGATTCGCGCCGTGAAATTGGCAAAACTGACTCCCTGTGGCTTATAAATTGTTAAACTGACGATTCGTGCTATGAAAAGGGCTAAAAAGATTATGCCTATTCTCGCCTAATTCGCATATTGAAAATGGCCTTGGAAAGTTCAAACTTTTAGCGATTTGTTCCCTAAAGATATCAAAACTGGGCATTCACGTCCTAAAATTGACGAACAACGTAAAATTCACGAGGCCAAACTGATCATTTGTGCCTTACAAAGACTATACATGGTGTTAAAGACGATTCGAGCCTTAAAAATTGCTATCTGCACCAAACATTCATGCCTTGAAATGCCAGTTTATCGAACTGGCCTCTGCCGATTTTCGCACCTCACCAACCCCACCACACTAACTGATCGAACCCCCAGCGTTCGTTACTCGCACCCAAAGGACTGGATTTGTATAAAATTGGTTGACTGAATTATCCCTCCCTAAACCTTGCTAGACATTCGAGGCCTGGAAATGGCGAAACTTTAGCCATTCGAGCGTCAAAAATGGCGAAACTGAGCCGCGGCGCCGAGCCTTGAAAATGGCCGACGATTTGTGCCATAAACAAGAAAAAATTAGTCAAACTGATCATTTGCGTCTTGTGGATGGCGACTGGTAACTGACGATTCACGCTATTAAAAACCCCAATCTGACTCGCTCTGTGCATAAAAAAAAAGGTCAAACTGGCTTTTTACGCCATTAAAAAATTAATTCCGTGAACGCGCCCTTAACTTTGAATTTGAATTTATTCGAAAATTTAAAATTAAATGAGTTTGCTTGTTCGGGTCATAATTTGAGCAAATTAGAAGTTTCCTGGCTGAATATACGCGAAGTTGAATGTTTCGGGCCATTCAGGAGTTGATTCTTGCAAAATGCAAGTTTCGGGAATTAATTGCAGCAAAATTGCAAGTTTCAGGGCCTATTTTTTTCATGTCGCTAGCCGGCCCCGACTGCGCCCGCATACCCCTGACGAATACAGATAGCCGTGTAATTTGTGATGGAATGAGATGATTCGGGACGTAATTAGAGCCGATTTTCAAGTTTCCTGGCTGAATATAGGAGACATTGAAAGTTTCTAGTGTTAATATAAGCAAAATTGTACGTTAAGAATCTTATGTAGTTTGTGGGGCCTTATTTTAATTTTTAGCGGCGAATCCTGACGCGACGGTGACGGCGGAAATTGGAAATTCCATGGCCGAATATCCGCGGCAATGCAACTTTCGGGTCTTAACTTCAGCGAAATTACAATATTTGGGGCCTGTTTTGTTTTTTAAGTGGCCGCTTCCCCCGCGGTCCACCCGGGCCCGAGAACGCCCAAAGCTTGATGAACAACCGCAAAATTACATCATTGGAGCTGAATTCCTGGCTGAATATCCATCGAATGGACAGTTTCGGGTATTAATTTCAGTGATCTTAAATGTACGAAGCTGTACAAAAAACAAGAAAATTGAAACGGATTTTCGCTTCTCAGTTAAAGGAGTTCTTTCTGCGATTCTGGCATTTGACCCATTTCCAGGGGCAATTTTTCTTCGCTTTTCAAAACTGACCACCCGCCTGTGTAATAATTTTCAATTAAGCACATTTTATTCGAATGCGGCTAATAACAAAAGCGGTATTTATATACATACAAGTTGTGCAACCAACTGAGGATAATTAATGTTTAATACAGTCATCAACTCCTGGAATTATATTTGAGCTATCTCTGGTGGAAATGATGTAGGAGGAGGAGAAAGAGAAGGAATGCTATAGAAATCCCTTGAATCACGGCGGCAGGAAGTATTTTAGAAAAGTCGCGCAATCTGTGTCTCCAATCCCCACCCCCACGCTCCAACCAACTAGATTCATCATCAACCCATTGAGAAACCACAAAAACTCGGAAAGGAAAACCCCATCCTACCCCATCCCACTCTTTTTTCATTTCGGCCCCACCACGGCCACTAATCGTTTTGACCTTACGCCAACTCAAGCCGGCACGTAACCACCGGGTATACAACCGAGCTCTCGATTCTCACTTCTTTCAGAGGCATCAGCGAGTCAATATCGTTTTATTTTCCTCCATTTTGATTCTTCAAGTGTTGTAAAGTAAGTTATGTTCTTACCTACGTTTCATTTAATTTTAAATAATGTTTTTAAACCATTCAAGCTTTTGGATGAGGTCTATTAGCAGTTTAGTCGACGCTTGCCTTAGTTTCTATAAGGAAAACTATAACGAGATATAGGTTTTATCCCGCGATTCGTGATATCCATGCATTAAGATTCTATATTATATTAATTAATATATAATTAAGCACTGAAAGTGATATGAAACCTACTGATGGGATAGGCGTGCCTGTACGGAAGTTGACACAGTGCTATTCACAGAGTCACCGTGAAGTTGAAGGCAAGCGAGTGGTTTATTTTTTCCTTGTAGTAGAACAAATTTAAAATAGAAAGTTTGTATTGCCGTAGACTCAATTAGCAATCGATTGCTTCATTAATGAGTCAATTAAAAAAAAATCAAGGATAGATAAATGCGTTGTGGTAGGGATTATTTCAGTTAGGACGTGCGTTAGAGCGTGAAGTTTGTCCCTGATAGAATGGCCAATGTGAGCAGGTTGTTGAGAAATAACGCGGTTGTGATACTTTTACTGTTATTAATGAATTAATTTTTTTCTGAGGTAGAAATGTGGTGTGCGGGCCGGCCGGCTTAAAACCACCTGCCTACCGGCATCGACTGCAAGGTCGTTAACCTTTTACTTATAAGTTTCAGCTCGACAGTTCAGTTGGTGTGTTCCCTTTGATAATTTTCTTTGAAAAGTGTTACAATATTCTGTTTTGGTTCTAAAATTGTAATATTATCCCTCGAATCGATAAAAGAAGTCGAGGGAAACTAAGCGAGAACAATAATAAAAGCACGACAAATACGGCCTTGGCCGGCCAACGGGTCTTGCTCCTTTCTCTTAGGAGAGTATTCATTGTGCGCTAACGTAGGTAATCATCAAAAGTGGCATGCAGTTTTGTACAATGGGGAACTTGCACATTTTTCAAAAGTTGGTGTTGCTTAAAGAGGGCTCTTCCACAAGTCTATTGCTCACATTAAACTTTGAAATAAGTCAAGTATGTTTTTTTTAGGGAATTTTTAAAAATTTTGAGTGGGGGTTCGATTACGTAAAAACTTACTTATTGAAATGGATGATGCAGGGAAGAGGGGGTTAGACGAGTTTAATGGGGGGACATTTTTCATGTTATTTGTAAACAAACAATTTTAGAGTTCCATCAAATGCTTCACAAGTAAGTATTTACGTCATTTCCCCTCGCACCATCCATCCTCTTCTGAAGAACTTTGAACCTTTTTTAAAAATCTTAAAACGCACCAATCGGGTTGAAACTTCCGTTGTTATCCTTCAGTTCACGGGTCAAATCACCGGTATGCTTTTCTACCCAATCTGAGATTCATGCAAGTTCCCCATTATTTGCGTAATAGTGTTGAACGCTTAAAAATAAATAAACAATTATGATTTCGCACGTTTCAAGGGTAACCACGAATAAAACAGCAGCTTCAGTGCTCGCTCGGATAGTAAAATTGTGGGAGGAGGGAGGGGGGTAGATCCATTCGAACGTAAAATTCGTACGGATTCGGAAGATTCATGAAGTCACCAGTTACCTCACCACGAACTTCATTCGCACACTTTTTCTGCAGGTGTGCGAAGGTGCATAATTAGTTTGCCCACCACCAGGATCATTACGTAATTATACGCAAGGTGTGAGCCAAGCCCAGGCTTCTGTTCCAGGATTTTAAGCCGTATAAGTTCGGTTTATAAGGCGAGAAATCGTTATAGTGAGTGTGGCCACTGACGGACTTGCACCTATATCGGGGCCCGGGGCGGAAATCTCCAAGAGGCCCCCTAGTGGAATTTTCTCCACTTTAGCAGCAAATTAGCATGTTTTTCTATATTTTAGCAGAGAATTAGCATTTCTTATGTATTTTCCTCCATATTACCCAAAATAGCGCGTTTTTCCAAATTTTTGCCTCAAATCACAATTTTTTGTTCACCATGCGCTGCGAATTAGCGATTGGTCTCAGCCGCAAATCAGCGGTTTTTTTCTACATCTATTGCCATAAATTGGCGATTTTTCTCAATTTTAACTCCTTCTCTTCAGAAGCGGCGAATTGTCGTATTTTCAATTACTGATGCAAATTGAAAATTTTCACAGTTTTAGCCGCGAATTATAATTTTCCCCGCAAATTATTCCTTTTTAAAATTTTAGCAGCGTAGTGGCGTTTATAACCCGTGAATTAACGAATTTTCTCAATTTTATCTTGGCGTTTTCCGCAATTTTTACTCCAAAATTGGCGGCTTTTCCATTTATACCTCATTTTTAGCTTTTTTTTTTCAAAATTTCGGCTGAAAATTTGCCTTTCTTCTAATTTTAGCCAGGCTAAAAATTGATTTTTAAAATATTAGCCGCAAATTAGCGTTTTTTGTTTGCATTTTAGCACCGCATTAGCAATTTTATTTTACTTTTAGCTATAGATTATCGTTTTTCTCAGTTCTAACCGCGAATAAGCTGTGTTTTTAACTTATAGCCACGAATTGGCCGTTTTTCTCAATTTTTTAGCCACAAAGTTGCCTTTGAAGGCAGGTATTTAAGTTGAAAAATTTGCCACACTTTGTCCGCGAATTTGTGATTTTCCTTAAGTTTAGCCGCGAAGTAGTGCTTTTTATCAATTTCAGCAGCGTAATAGTGCTTCTAGCATGTGAATTCGCGAATTTTATCAATTTTAGTCACGAATTGGCATCTTTCGCAATTTTAGCCGCAGATTAGCCATTTTTTCCATTTTTAGCAGCGAATTAGCACTTTTTCTCAATTTGAGCTGAAAATTAGAGTTTTCCTTAATTATGGCCGCGCTAATTATTGATTTTTTTCAATTTTAGCCGCGATGTTTTTTTATATTTAAGCCGACATTAGCCTTTTTTTCTGCTTTGGATTAGCGCTGTTTTTCAGTTTGAGCCTTGAAACTTTCAGAAGCTATATGTATAGATTTGTTTTTTCTCAATTTTAGCTGTTAAATAGCGTTTTCTGCTACTTTTGCAGTGAATTAGCATCTATTCTCTTTTTTATATGCGAATTTTTATAAGCAATTTCAGTTGTGAATTTGCCTTTTTTGCCCGATTTTAACCCTTTTGTCAATATTAGCCGCAATTTCAGCAATCAGCACAGCCTTAAATTAGTAGCTTGTTTTCTCATTTTTAACCGAGGGCCGGGCCCAAAAACAACACTTTTGCGTTGATTTCTACACTTTTAGCCGTCGAATACACCGCGAATAAGCGATTTTTTCACTATTTTGGTCTGGAAAATTGGATCGCGCTTTCTCGCAGTTATAGCCACGAATATTAGCGGAAGACACTTTTAGGCGATCAATTCAAAGTTTTTTCACCGGGGGCGGTGGCGTTTCGGGGGGGGGGGGCAAAAATGACAATAGAAAGATTTTGCAAACAGCCCCGCTAACGCTAACGTTAACGCTATTCACATTTCAACCAACGAAATGTTTTCTACCCTAGCAACGCGTACACAAAAATTAACTTTAGCGTTTACGGGACTGGTTGCAAAATGTCTCTAGCCATTGGGTTATAAGAAGGAACTAAATACCGTAAAACCAATTTAGGGGCTAATCAAATCCTATGAGGAACATTCACAGTTTTCTCACCAAAGGGCAAATTTCTGTTACAAAAATGACAGTATTTCCCCGAATTAAATAGCTAAAAATGATAGTTTGTGAGTTAGTGGTTGATTGTATTCAAGCAGAAAGAACCAGGCTTTCACGTTCAATAATTACTTGCCTTATTAACTCTTCACTCTTTTCCTATTGTCCATCCAGATGACCATCGATCTGTACTACGTTCCTGGAGTGCTCCGTGCCGCAATGTCATGCTCACGGCGAAAGCTTTGGGTATCGACCTTAACTTGAAGTTGACTGATCTGATGAAAGGTGAACATAAGACTCCTGAATTCCTCAAGGTGGGAAATGTGTTAAAATTGAGGAGAAAAAAAAAACAAAAGATTTGAATGCTTTCAATTTGGCAATTGTTCGTCTTATTTCAGATGAACCCATGCCATACGGTTCCAACCCTTAACGATAACGGTTTCTGCCTTTGGGAAAGGTGAATGTTTTTATAGTTTATTAGTGCTATTGTATGAAAAACCATTGTATACATGGTACAACGGATGTTTGCTTTCAAGAAATGGGCGCAACTGCCATGCATTGATAATATTTATGACAGATTTATAGTGAAAAGAGGGCCAAAGGCTTTTGATTGATTGGCTTTTACGCAATGCCCTGACGACTTTCCTATCGACTGGGCTTAGGGTTAAAAGAATAATACAGCGTATCAAACTCTTGTATTTTTTTGTTGTAAATGCAGCCGAGTCATCATGACTTATTTGGCCAACAAGTACGGAAAAGACGACTCCTTATACCCCAAGGATCCTGAAAAACGAGCTCTTGTAGAGAACCGCCTCTGGTTTGACGCCACTGTACTCTACCAACGATTTGGAGATCTTTACGTGCGTATAATTGATTACGCGTATACCGCGGCGCGAACCATTATATTATTCGTCGACTTTTTCTTATTTCACACAGTACCCGGTCATTTTCGGTGGAGCCCCATACAACGAGGAGAATGCCGCCAAATTGGATGAAGCCTTCAAGCGTTTAGACTCGTTTTTGGCTCAGTCCGCGTACGCCGCTGGTGACAATTTGACTCTGGCTGATCTGGCACTCACCGCATCGGTCACTTCAGCTGAAGTAAGTTCAAAAGTCGGCGGTGTGTAATCGTTAAAAAAAAAAAATATATTTATTTTCCTCCTCCCCTCGCTCATTAGGTGTGCGAATACGACATCACCAAGTACTCGAATGTTTCGAAATGGCTCGCTAAGTGCAAAGCTTCAATACCCGGCTACCAAGAGGCCAATGGGGAACCAGTACTGAAGTTCCAAGCGTTGTACGAGGCTTCCAAGAAGAAGTGAACGAAACAAACCGTTCATGGTGTATCCGATTTTATTTATAACTTTTAATCTCTGTCGAACGTTTGCATTTACTATGAGTATTTTATTGCATTTTAGCAACGCAATTGTTTGATTTACTGTATGCAAAAAAATATGATGGATTACTTTTTCCTCTAGCAATTTGATTAATTTTCTTCAAACAAATGAACGAAATAGACAAGTTGCTGCGAAAAACATCTTAGGCCTGTTCCATTGTTTCCAAAGTGCTAATCTACTGTTTCACCAGCGCCCCATGAAGTTACCGTTAAGATTAAGCCACCATGTGGCGTTTTCTCCACGTTATCCGCGAATTAGCGTTTTTTCAACACTTCAGCGCTCCTTCTCAATTTCATCGGTGAATTGGATATTTTCCTCATTTCCGCGGAATCTCGTTGAAACATACAGGTCGAAATTGAGAAAATCGCTGATTCACGGTGTATAGATGCCACTATACGGCTTAAACGAAGAAAAAGGGCTAATTTGCTGTTCTCTGATAACATTGAGACGTGGCCCAATTTTTGTTTTTCTGCAAGCTCTAAAGGCACAAAAAGCAAAAAAAAACCGCTGAGGCTATAAAATTGAAAAAAAGAAGAAAAAAAGCGCTAATTCGGGGCAAAAATTGAAAAAAATGACAAATTCGTCACTGAAATTGCAAAAAAATCGCGGATAAAAAAGTGAAAAGCCACTAACCCTCTGCGCGTTATTTTTTCGAAAAATGCTAATTCAGAATGATTTAGAAGAATGGCTTAGCCGCTAAACTTGAGACAAACGCTAATCCACAGCTAAAATTGAGAAAAACAGCTAATTTGCTAATGAAATCGACCAAAAGCGCTACATAGCGGCTAAACTTGGAACAATCCTATTTCGTCACTCAACTGAAATGAATCACTAGTTAATTCGTTCGCTAACCTGGGATAAAAACGCTACTTCGCGGCTAAAATTGAGGAAAATCCAATTTTCGCCTATTTCATAGTTTTGAAATATTCATAAATCAAATGCGCTTCTTAGGTAGTTTTTCTATCGTCCGCCTTCCCCCCCCTCATCATGTTGCTAGATGCCCCGGGTGGTCGCCCCCCTTAAATCCGGCATTGCTCTTAAATGGGCCAATCTGCACTAGTTGAACACACAAGAGCCAACCTTGATTAATTGCACCAGCTAATCTGGCGCTAATCTGCTAATCTGAAAGCGGATAGTGGCCGATCATCGGGGGGGGGGGGATTTCTCATGGATTGATTGTTTTGGGGTTTCATGATTTCAGTGTTTTAAGGTGAATTTGAAGAAACGTCTGAGCGTTTTTTGCTATAAGAAGAGCTATTTGCGGTTTGAAAATTAAGAAAAACCGCTAATGCGGGGCTAGAATGAAGAAAAAGCGTTCATTCGCAACTAAAATTGAGAAAAAGCGCTAATTCGTCACTAAAAGTATGTAATAATACACCGTTAGTTCACTGCTCAAATGGATGAAAAGTGCTCATTTAGCACAATTGAGAAAACGCCAATGAGGAAGTCACACATTTTCCTAAATCATGCTGTCGTGATAGCTTGGGTACTAAAACTCATGAAAACACGATCCGTTCAAATAAAATGAGGCCCTACATTTTTTTAATTAATTTTTAAAACTATTGGGTTGCGGGACCCATTTAAAATTGGCTAGATAGACTGATGACGGAATAACAACACTCGCATGACCTTCACAATATCTTCCCACAAATCAAACGATAGACCAGGGGCAGACATGATAACAGATATGAAGCGGAAGGTTGGGAGGGGTCTCAACCCCTTAACTACGTCACGAGTCACAGACCGGCCGTTTAAGGAAACAAAGAAATTGGCAAGTTTTATTATTTCGTTATGAATCGAAATCAATCATTTACACACTAATATTCTATTCCTGGTCATATTAAGTCATTTTCTTTCGAAAAAAAATGTTTCAGCGATTTTTTAATTTTTTATGTTACTTCTTCATTCGCGATTTCTGGAGACATTTTCATGGCTGAAATTGAGTTCCGGAGGGGATTTCCCTGTGTGGATTCGCTTTTTGCGTGGACTCCCGGGTAGCTCAGTTGGTTAGAGCACCTGCCGCGAAACTAGGAGGTCGTGGATTCGAAGCCCACCTGGGGAGCAATTTTTTCTCAGAACTCAAAACAAGTGAAAAATGGTAAGTATTTAATTTTCAAGATTAATTTCGTTATTTCAGCCTCCCCACTCCCTCGAATTCCCATGAATTAAATCATGACTAAACTCGCTGCTAGAGTTGTGAAAAAGCGCTAAATCACGGCCGGCCAAATGTGAAAAACCGCCCATTCACTGCTAACAATGAGGGAAATCGCTAATTCGAGGCTAAATGTGAATACATCGCTAATAATTCACTGCTGAAATAAAGAAAAAGAGCTAGTTTGCTGATAAATGGAGAAAAAGAGCTCATTCGCCGGATAAATGAGGAAGAAGCTCTAAAACATGGCTAAATGTGAAAAAGTTGCTAATGCGCTGCTATAAACTTGAGAAGCCCTAATTCGTATTGCTATAAATTGAACACATATTGCAGCAATAAATTGAAGTTGAGATAAAGCGCATATTCGAGGTTAGGATAAATAAGCGCCGATTCGTAGCTTTATCGAGATAAAGGGCCAATTCGCGGCCAAAATTGAGAAAAAACGGTTATTCACTGCTATAATTGAGAAAACACAAATTCGCAAATTCTGAGGCAACTTAAAACTTGAGGAATAGTGCTTGCATAGATGGCAATGGCTAATATGAAAAAGTCTTTAATTCACCGCTGAAATTGAGAAGGGCGTTAATTTGCGGCTAAATTAAAGATAAAAAAATCTCATTCGTGGATAAAATTGAGAGAGCGCTAATTCGCGATTGTGGCTAAAATTGATCAAAAGCGGGCGAAAAAAAGGAGATCTGGCAACCGTAAAACGCTGAATACGTCACTCGTCTCTGAGGCTTTCCTCATTTGTCTGCGCTACAGTTCTCGAGCTGTTCATTAACGTTTTGAGTTGATCAGTCAACAAGTCATAAGTGGGTACATAAAAATCAGTTTCCAGATTTTTATTATGCCCCCCCCCTCACTTTATTCCTCCCGTCTTCAATTTATGCTAAGATTTTTTTAACAGTTTCCTGCAACGTCTGGTAACTTTCTTATTATGAGTAGACAGCAACATAAATAAGAGGGGAGTGCGGTGTCGGTGTTTAACGCAGCCAGCATTAGCATTCATCATTGTATAAATATTCTTCTTCAAAATAACACCTTTCTTTGTGTATTCAGATAATTTGGGAAATCAGATATTTGCATTGCAAAGCAAATAATATGAATGCAGTGGAATACTTGAAAAGCAATGACGCAGACAGCCATAAAACGCGGTACAATTACTTTCAAAAGTCTCCACCAGCGGCGACGAAATCGTTTTTCGACAACGTTTATCTCATTTTTTTGCATAAATGTCGGCCGGTTGATTATAAGATAGTAAAAAATAAATTCAGTGGAGCGAGAGTCGCGTAGGAGTTTGGGCCTGAAAAGTAATGACAAGCCCAATTATGTTCTTGGGCAATCTAAACGAGTAAAAAATCAAGTTTATTATGTTTGTGGAGTGAAAAAAAAAGTAAACATTCGCGCACCCGAAATTTACTTTGAACGAGATAATGGGCGCGCACGTATCAAGAACTGACTTCGAATGGGTTTACACGGAGGAGCCGCACGCTTCTCGTCGAAAAGAAATTCTGGGTAGTTTTAAATTACATACGCGTTTAATTATTCGTTTGCTGTGTCAAGAAAAAAACTTGTTGTCGCTAAATAGCAAGTCTGGGAACTGTCTGAATTAATCATAGACAGGCATCTCTCATGAATGAATATGCAAAATTTTTCCTTGTACAATTTAGCGCAATGATTTAATACTTATCTCTCACGGCGATTTTCCTTGTTTGTTTTGGGAATTTTCTTCTTGTTACGATAAATGTGTAGTTGTGGGAGGGGGATATCAAAACAATGACCTAACAGGACCAACCAGGACAATGTCCTACTGTATACGGCCACACTCGTGTCAATATTGACCCAATACCTTTCCAATATTGAATATTGGCCGGCAGTGTGGAAAGTTCTTTAAATATTGAGCCACGGAAGGTTTGGCAAGTATCTTCCAACGTGCCCCAATATCCGCTGAGCGACGAATTTGATATACCCTAGGTTGTCAGGGCAACATGTTTGGCAAAAACATTTGAAAAACTATTTAAAGGCGTGGCCACACATTGTGCCCGTATTGGCCCAATATTATTTGGCAAATATTTGCCAAATCGAGGGTTTAGGATTAAAAAGACTTAACTGCGAAATTATCGTTTTTGAGTTATGGTGCTTTTCAGTTAGCTTATATCGTGTTCTATGCGGTGCCAAAGGATTGTATGTCCCTGCAGTTTATCTACGGATATAAGTTATGAAACTGCGAATGCCACTTTGGGTTATTTTCTGTTTTTTTAATTTAAAATTTCAAGTTAGAAATCTCCAACGGGCCGCATTGTAAACGTTATCAATTTGTTGTTTTATAATCGAATTTTATGAACTTGAGGGGTGTAATTGAATCAAGAAAAATTCATGAAAAAGGTCGATTGAAAGTATTGTTTATTTCATACTGAAAAATGGGAAATTTGTAGTTAAGTCTCTTTAATCCTAAACACTCGAAATATTCTTTGTCAAATATTTACCTGGTGCCATATTCAGAGGTGTCGGGAAAAAATCCCGCAAGTGCGGTTGCCAAGGCGGGATAATGTTATTTCTTATACGGCGTCCTTGGAACCCTCTCTTGCGGCATTTTCTTCCCGACCGTTCGGAATAAGGCCCCTGGGCTGAACTCCCGTAATTTAGCAAGAATGTAGTCCAGTCAATAAGAACAAAAAAAAGGGGTTCACCTTACATCGAAATAGCCCAGTGACTATATACATCGGACCGTGCGTCAAATCGGGTAGTTATGATTTTTTGCATATTTGTTTAGGATTTTGACCTGATGACTAATGCAACTTTTAGACCTCGAGCTCCGAACGCAACCTTGTCAAAAATAGAAAAAAGTGCCTAAATTTTAGGCTTGTTTCAGTTGTTGGCCATTTTAGCCCAGAAGGATTAGTTTTATGAAGACACATACTGTTTAAGCTTAATAAGTATACTTAATTACCTGAATTTTGAGACCCTTGCGGTCCAAATAGGTCTAATACTTCATGAGATACAGTATCTCGAAAATTGCATTATTTTTTAGATTCGCTCTTTTTGGGCTTTTTGATGTTTTGTGTTAGATTTCACCCTGTAAGGAATTTTTTCGTGACCCCCCCCCCCCTCCTAATAGTTGAGGCTTACGTTGACGAAGAATTCGGTACTCCTCCCCCTAAAATGTCCCCCCCACCCATATCCTAGACCAATCAAAATTGTATCAACTGTTAACCGCCACTTTTGTAAGCCGCCGCAACTGTGAACCCCCCCCCTCCTCAAACTTATAGGCTTAGGTTCACGAAGACTCTAACGGTCCAAATAAGTCTAATGCTTCATGAGATATAGTATCTCGAAAATTGCATAATTTTTTAGATTCGCTCTTTTTGGGCTCTATTTTGATATTTTGTGATGGATTTCACCCTGTAAGGCCCGTTTTACCCGAGTAAGTTTTTTGTTCAAAAATATGTTAAATCTGATCATGAACAGACGATTTGAGGCCTGGAACATCTGTCAATTTTTTTAAAAATAGCTACTTTGATCAAAAAACTTACTCGTGTAAAAGGGGCCTAAGGAAATGTTTAGTGAACCCCCCCCCCCACCTTCTAAAAGTTTGAGGCATAGGTTCACGAAGAGAAGGCTTAGGTTCTGGCCTATCCAGTTGGTATTAAAAAAATTAAATTAATCCAAACTGAATAGGTCAAAAAATATTTTTTGAGTTGTACCAGTATTCTTCCGAGTGAGCGATGTGTCCATATTGAACAGTGAAATTCTGTATGTAGACTCTACTCGGGTGGCAGTGCAAGCCATCAAAATTTGGTTACGATCCGGCCCAATTTCCGGACCCCTTCTATTATAGGGGCATGCCGAATTTAGCGGACCAGCCATTCAGGGAAGTGGGCAATAGCGGGAAGGAAAAAAGCCTTCTAAAGAATTCTACATTCGTTATACCGGGGGGGGGGGGGGATAAATTGCTGTAAAAGTTGATGGCTTATACTGCCGGCCGAATAGAGTCTATATTCAACGTCTATAGTCGGCAAAATTCATTTGGTTGGTCGGCAAATTAGACGGATCCCTATGAATACGGGCCATAGCCCCCTCAAACAACACAAAAAATCGCAACATTTTGGTCAGCTTTACAATCAGACAGTGATTGAAGCCATTTGTCAGCTTAGTTGATGGTAACTTTTGATTGTTGGTATATCCAACCACTTAAGCAGATTTGGGTGGCCCAAAAGACGAAATCATGGTTTTGAACGAGCCAAATCTAGGAATTTTGTTTATGAAAGAACAAAATTAGTTTTCTGAACACGCAAAATCTGCAAAACTGATTCCAGTAAGAACTAAAACCGAAAATTAGTTTTCTGAATACGCAAAATCTTCAAAACTGATTCCAGTAAGAACTAAAACCGCGAAATTTTGCTTTTAAAAGCATGCAAATTTTGGTTTGAAATATAAGGTTCCCCCCCCCCCATTCGTTCCCGAGATATCGATTAAAATCGATATTTTTGGACATTCGTTACTTTTCCTCATTTAAGAGGGCGTAGCGCCGATACAAAAGCAAAAAAACAAAAACTAATCAGCTCGTTGGAAAGAGCGCAAAATTTCCTTCAAATTTGTGTGCTAAAATAGGAAAAATACCCCCTCCAACGATAATAAAATTAGCCCAGAACTTAACGAAAATCCTTTTCTATTTTTTTCCGTTACTATTCAAAGCGTGTTAACTTTCGAATGGGTTTTCGAAAAAGTCAAAAAGAACAATATCGACTCTAAATCACCTGTTGTATCACCTCTTTCAGTATTCACTACTGGTTGCGAAACACCCTGTATAATACGTAGCTACCTTAGATAATTACGTTAAGAATTTAACAAGGTCGGGTGGCTACAAGCGATTGGGAGGGGGGTCCATTCTTACGCTTTTTTGAACTTTCCGCTGTGCATTTTTGTTTCTAATCATTTATTTCTGTTCGTTATTTCAGCCAAATATCCTCAGATTAAGAAATTATTCGGCTATGATCCAAAGTTCAAATACATCGTAATCGCCATGGTTTTGGTCCAATTCGCCATGTTCTTCGTAATAAAGGACCTATCATGGCCGATCGTTTTTCTTGCGTCCTATTGCTTCGGCGGTGTCATCAATCACTCCTTGATGCTCGGTTTGTCCTCCCACTTACTGTGGGAATTCAATATTTTAAATAATGACGTGATTATCTTGCAGCAATTCACGAAATAGCTCACAATTTGGCTTTCGGCCACGCTCGTCCCATGGCGAATAGAATTTTAGGAATGTTCGCCAATCTACCTATAGGTCTACCGTTTTCCGTTACGTTTAAATATTACCATCTGGAGCACCACAGAGTGCGTCTTATTTTTATTTTTTTATTTATTTTTTTTTACAGCTTCCTCCCCCCTCCTTTCGATGTTTCATAAATCTAAATTTTGTTATGTTCAGTACCAAGGTGACGAAAAACTCGACACAGACATTCCAACGTACGTCGAAGCTAAATTGTTTTGCACGACATTCGGAAAATTCATCTGGTTGGCGCTGCAACCACTGTTTTATGCTTTCCGTCCTCTAGTCGTATACCCAAAACCGCCCACGCCACTCGAAATTTTCAACACGGTCGAGCAAATGTGTTTTAACGTATTCGTTTACTACTATTTCGGTATAATTTAGCCTTGCGAATTTTTATTTTTGTGGCAGTCAATTTTAATATTGTTTTATTTCAGGCGGTAAAGTGATATTTTATATGGTCGGTGGTTCAATGCTAGCCATGGGACTTCATCCAGTCGCCGGTCATTTCGTCTCCGAGCATTACATGTTCAGAAAAGGTTATGAAACGTATTCGTACTACGGTTGCCTTAACGCCATCACTTTCAACGTCGGTTACCACAACGAGCACCACGACTTTCCGGCCGTTCCAGGCTCTCGATTGCCCGAAGTATGTGTAGAACGAAGAAGTATGTTTTCAATCACAAAATCATTCCCTTTTTTTTGCGTTCAGGTGAAAAAAATAGCTCCAGAGTACTACGACAGTCTACCTCAGCATTCCTCGTGGGTGTCCGTTCTTTGGGATTTTGTCTTCGACCCGGACATAGGACCCTATGCTAGAATAAAGCGTAAACATCGAGGTCTGAAGACATAAAACCAGGAGGGAGGGTATGGTAGCAAAAGGTTCCTGCGAAAAATTAAAAAAAAAAAAAAAACTCCATTGCGATTCTCGAAGAATTAAATTACTGTCTCCAGAAATTCAAGAACAAAATATAAATTTTTTTGCTCCGAATTACAACTGCTAATTGCTACTCAAATATCTGTTGGTTTGCTTATTAATGTTATAAGATGTCCATTCCATTGTTTTGCTAGTGCTACACTAGTGTAGAAAACCATGTGATTTCATTGACTTATGCTGAAAAATTGAATTAAACCAGATGATTTTCTTCAAAAGCGTAACATTCGCGAAACAATGGAACGGACCTAAGGGTAATTATTTAATTCATTGTTGAAAAAATGAAACATATACAACGGGACAATCTGCTCGGTAACTTTTCAGGATTCAGTGTATCTACGCGTTTAAGTATATCGGTGTATTTATTCGTTTTAACCTGTATTATAATTTATTGCGTTAAATAAAGAGATTTTTTCAAATTCTACTGACCAAGAAAAAAGGGAGATGCAAGAGTTCTGCCCTTTCCACGACGAGCTCATTTCCAATGATCACAATCTCCTGTCGAAGTGAGGCGCCAAGGAAGTGAGGGGGGGGGGGGTCCTGAGATAAAATTAAAGTCAAAATTTTATCCTCGTGGTCTTGGGATGTTCAGACTAGTAGTTGAGAGAAAAACACCTTCGAGCTGTTAGGCTACAGCCTGCACGACCTGTTGTTCTGAGAAAAACTCAGAAACTCGCAAAATTTGGTTTTCAAAAAAGTGCCAAGCCCCAGAAAAACCCAATTTTCTGCACATTTTCGAGGATTTCTCAATAAAATGCCTACAAATTCCACAAACCAAACACAAGGTTGAAAAGCTAGGAGATCATGCCATGCACGAAGGTGATTTTCGGAAAATTCAGTTTCCAGACAGATTTCTGGCTCCACGGTAGAATGCGGCCAATTCTGCCAGTTTTGACGGTATATTCAACTAAAACGCCTGGCTTCACTCGTCTTTTTGCACAGGCTTAAATTGTTAGTTCTCTGGCTGAACTAAGACTTTCTGTCCTGAGCATCGTCTCCCTTCCTTTTTGGGTTTTGACAACCCTTAACTCCTTTTTACTTAAATGTTATTTATCGGCTCCTCGATCATGGACCATCCACCGGCTGCTACACCTTGAATATGGTATCGGCGATACTGATCGGCTTCATACAGGCGGTGAAGCATCATGGAGTCAAAAACCCATCATTTTTGGCCGCGAACGGTATTTCTAGAAACGGTTGAATTGTCCAGTTCCCCTCGCGTTTGACGGGGACATTTGTGACATGCACAACTACAGTATGGACAGTGTGAAAAATCCGGGTCATTTGATCGTGTCTGGCACCTGCGCAGAACGTTTTTTATGGTCTCGGAGATGACACTTCTGAGATCGCCAGACATTTTCCGTGGGACAATGGCTCACAACGGAGCTAGCTGCTGGCAAACACACCTTTGGGCTGCTTGAAAACGGCTGGCAAGTGTAAAAATTGATTCTTCACATGCAATAAACTAGAAAACCACCACCTCCATCCAATTTCGAATGAAGCCCTGGCTACTAGTAAGCCTCAAAATTTTACAATTTTTAAAGTTCGCTCATGACGCTGTCTACAGTGAAATTGGATAGCGTTGTTGGTTTCGTAACGTATTGGTCGTGGGAAACGACTTGTTACTCACGTCAGTCGTTTTCAAACCACCCAAAAGCGTGTTTGCCAACAGCTAGCTCTGCTGTGAGCCCCTGTCCCAAGGAAAATTTCTGGCGATCTCAGAAGTGTTATCTTCTAGACCATAAAAAACATCCTGTGCAGGTGCCAGACACGATCAAATTACCCGGATTTTTGATACTGTGGGCTCCCGGACTATAGTATCCTGCGGGTTGTTCCTTTTTTTCTGGTTTGAAGTGAACTTTGACAGACCATCGTCAAAATTACATTAGCACCCTTGACAATTTCTCTTGGCGAGGTCTGAATAATTTCCAAGTGCTTGAGCAGGAAAAATGTTAAACTGAAACAACTGACAAAATTACACGAACTCATAAAAAATGTAGCCAAAATGTGTTTCATCATTCTAGCGTGAAATACTACTTAGGAGAGATGACAAAATGCCGTATATTTTCGTTAGCACGGTCGCTCTATTTTCAAATTTATACGTAAGTTGGAAAGGAGGAACGTGATTTTGTTAATAATTTATTGATTCGCTTTTTTTTTTCCTTTTAGAGATGCGCCCCTTTGGTTGTGGGCGACAAAGACTCCGATAGAGAGTTAATGGAGTTCTTAGGAGCGAAGTACACAAATGACTATCCGGGGCACAAATCACCGTGAGTTTTGTAGCGCAAATTGAAGCCTAGGACGTAAAATAAAATAAAAAGAGTTCTTTTTAAGCGTAGTGTCTACGTTCTGTACGCCACGCCCCGCTCGCTTATGGATGCCCTTCAAACCAAAGGATACGCCATGATATCAACCCAAATGTTCGAGGATTATGTCACTTGGACATTTTCCAGCCCGCTAAAAGGCTCCAGCTCACCACCGTCCCAGGAGCCATCAAGGACAAAAACGACGCCACAACCCGCTCAAACACAGTCGCCGACGAACACGCCTGCCACCAACGCTGCCTCCACTCAGGTGTCTATGAACGAGACGCCACCACCGTCGGCCATGAGTGAGCCGGGCGGGAAATATTCGGATGAACCGATGTCGCACAGGATGAACGAGAACCTTCATAAAGCCTCGAGCTCGGGCAGTCGAGCGAGTCGAGCGTCAAACAGAAGTTTGTCGAGCGCGAGAAAAAAAATGGACTTCAGGGAAATACCGAATCAGAGCCCGGTGGCTCGCCCACCTCGTCGTGATAGGTAAGGACATTTCATTGGAAGGAGAAACAAATAGGTATTTGAATTTTAGAACTTTAATTCCCCCTCCCCATTTTAGGAGTAAGACTCGAAGATAGCGACGAAACAGCGAGGTCTTGCGAATTCTGGGTACCAACGTTCGAGAAATGAAAAATTCAATTTCTGTAAATAAACCATTTTTCCCAAAGTCCTATCTCTCGCAGCCTTTTCGACCACAAACAACCATGACCTGTTGATTTAACTTGTAAAGACGCCTAAAATTCGACCGATCCGCGAGACGAAATGAATCAAAATTTCACTTCCATCATTCTTCTGTTTCATTCAGGTGGGGGTGGGTAATCGCATGATATAATGATTCGCGGTAAATTGAAACGGGGAAGAATGAGAGAGAAGTGGCGCAGTAAGAGGTGTGCGTGCCTAACCAATGTAAGAAAACCGCTGCAAAAACGAAAACACGTTTTCCAAAAGTACTCCACTCCCCTCTTTCATTTCTACTTTTGGAAAGAAATGGATGGACGGTATACTGTAACTGTTATATACAAGCTAAATTTATTACAGTTGGGATTTCATCACATAGAATTAAAGTGAAGAAAATCAGATCAATGGCCGCTGTTTTCGTTTCATGGGGAGGATCCCCGCCTTTGGGGCTTTTTAGTGAAATAAGAAAGATTTGAGAAAAGTCAGTCTAGTTGGGGTGGGGGGTGTGATGGTTTATGGCGTGGGGAGGAGGTTGAGTCACGCACAGAGAGAAGCTTGTTGTCAATACATACTTCCTTAATTGTTTCTTTCTATATTTTTTTCTTCATATTTCCCTTGGAATTTTTGAGTTTAAAAAAAAAAATAAATGTCGGCAGATTATCGTAATGAATTCGTTCAAGTTAACGATTCCCGTCAAAATTGTCATTTCCACGAGCCGAGCTTTCCTACGAATAATTTTCCTAGGCACGTGCAACCCTCACCCTTTATCCAAACGAACTTTTCATTCAAAATTCGAGAGAATGACCTGCAACCGACGATTAGGAGAGAGGCAGGGCAGGATTTCAAGATGAATGGAATCTTAGCACGTTACTTTGACGAAACTTAAAACGCCACGACGCGCGGCATTGTTCGTCCCAGAGGAGTAGATTCAGGTCATAGTGTCCATTATATTAAATTTAATTTCTGCCGGCCCCTTTACACGCTCTGGTTATGAGATTTTGTGGGGTGCCCTGGGCGTGGTTAAAGTCTTTTTTTAAAAAATCGAATGAAAGGAAGTGAGGAAAAATTTGTGGGTGTGCGAATGGGGGTGAGGAGGGGGGATGTGGGCAAAAAAGGAATAAGTTAAAGAAAAAGATTATCGGGTCGAGGCATGCAAATGAGTGGTGGTGAAGGGGTTAAAGGTAGAAAAACAGTCGGTGGAGAAGACGGTCGGTGGCGGGGAAAGAACCCTTCGAGAGACCGCTGCCGTGTTGTATCGTGCCAGTTCACCGTTTAAACTCCTCCGGTGGTGTGATGAAGCGAAGAATAGACGAGACGATGAGGATGAGAAAAGGATAACGCAAAAAAAGGCGGAGGAGAGGGCCCTTCAAAAATGAGCAGTCAGGGTAACGGCGGGCGGAAAAGTGCCGGCAAACCGCCGCCCCCGGATGACAAGGTGTCAACCGCCAGCAGTGGTGCGTCAAAAGATGAAGTTCCTGATAAGAAGGATGGTCAGTTTTTTTTTTAATTGAAGCAATAAATTGAGCACCGAGCGGTGGGCCCAAGCCTGTTGTTGTGTGAACAGTGGATGGCACGCCCAAAATCGTCTCAAAAACCGCACCAAAATTGCACGACATAAATCTTCGTCACATTCAAAGTGCTTCTCCACGCGTTTGACGCGTTTTTTAGCGTCACACTTCATCTTAAGCGCGTGCACACTGAACGCGAATTGTTCGGGAACAGGGTTTGCAAACATTCCTCTTGAATCACGATTTACGAACGAACGTTAGAAGAATCGAGGCTTTGTACATTACACCATCGGTTATTTCGTTTACAAAACATACATGAGCCGTCACCCTCAAAAGCTATTGCACCTTCGCATCAACAGTATGTGCTCGCAATGCCCATACCCCACACACACTTAAGGGTTCGAACGAACCCTGCAAGGTGGACATCCCCCCCCCCTTTCCAAATATTCGAATGGCCTTGGCTAAACAAAAGTAAAAGGTTGCCTTGGTCATGCCTCAAGGTGTATGAACATGGCTTTACATTCAATCTCATTCATCGCCACTGGGGTGGAAGGGGGCACGACATTCCGTCACGGTTTTTTCCATATTTCCCATTACTCTAGCGTGAACAGTTGATGAGTGAACTTTGAATGCTTAGGCTGCGCGATTTGGCATCAGAATGCGTGAGTAAAACTCCATGTTGGTCGGAAACAAATTCTGTATTCTCACCCTGCAATTTTAAGGATCCACCAGAAATCACCCCTGACGGTCTTTATGAAGCACGGTCCAGAGCCTTTGGGCTTTTCACAAAGAAGCGTCCCTCCACTTCCAACCATCATAATGTCCGTTTGGGACTGTCTTTCGTTTGGTTCACGAAAGTCCCTAAGGGGGTCGGCTGAGGCGGCTTCTCAGACTCTAAAGGAGTTCGCCAGGTGCAATTCCAGCCACTCCCGTAACTGATGAGCCGAAAAATCAGCTTCTAGGGCCAAGAAAGGGACGTCTAGGGCGAAAGATCCACCTCTGAAGCCTAGAAACTAACTTTTCGGCTCGTTTTTGTCAACTTAAGCGCGGTATCTGTTAATTTATTCCCTAAAACTATAAATTTCGCAACACAAACTGCAAGTTACCTATCCAACAAAACCCTATGATATTACAGGTCCTTCCTCAACCTCAAAGCTCACTCCCAAACTGGAAAACTTATAAAATAACACGTGATTTTGCAGTTTGTGAGGGAAACTGAAGTTGAGGAAAGTCCGAGGATCAACTTAACATACGTCTAAGTCGATATAGCCACCATAGGGGGAATACAAGGGCTCTAAACTATGCCCTGAGCCACCCGCTCTACCCTCCAATAATTTCGCGTTATTTTTCGTCCTCCTTATCATGTCAGCACCAGTTATCGAACCTCGAAACTGTCAATTTTGGTAATTAAAGGCTAGAAACAGACGCGCATAATTTCCTCTACTCCATGCCAACCTCTTTTTAGATCCTGCCAGTAGCGGACCAACACCCACAGGGGCCGTAGCGGAAATCTCCATTTAATGGTGATATTTAATGAAAAATGCCCGTCCATTGATGTGTCATGGAGTAAAAACGGCGTGAAACTACTCAAAATGAGTTATCGTCTTATTAATCTCGAGTCATCCTTTCCGATTCGCGGTGGCCAGTATTGACCGCAAGGTTCTTTGCCATAAGTATGGAAAGTAAAGGGTTCCACACGAGACCTTTTAGCTGTGTGACACCTCCACGCAAATCGTAGGGTTTTACGTCAAAAACTGAAGAAGTGAAGTCAACAACGAGAACTTCTTTTTGTAGTTTTTTTTGTGGCTATTTTAAGCCATTGATCTTGAAGCATAGTCGTTCGTCGTACTTCATTAAGCGAGTAAGGCCAAAATCTGCCCGAATTTTGATGTCTTATACGTCATGCGTGTTAGGTATCGTGTTTTTAAAATGTTCCGTTTCTAGAAATGACCTTGCGTTGTCAATCTTTCATTTTTGTCGGGTATTATTTGAGAAAACCGAATCAAAGGAAGAACCCCCCCCCCCTATCGCCTCGCCATTAACACAATCGCCGCCAAAGCTATGGATATACAACAGCATGAAAATGTCGTGAATCACAGTTGTTTTTTTCAGCCCTTTAACCCCAGCCCCTTTTCTTTGCACCACGAGAAGTGTTACATTACGTGCCGTCGCGTTTTCTCTCCCCCGCTCACAACCAGCAGCTTACTTTTGTGCAATAATGCAATCGCAAGAAAGCATCGCGTGACCTTGTAGTAAAGTACCAGAGAGATTTTAATTAATCAGGGCAAGAGGGGCACTATGAGGAGAAGGACCCCCTCCCCACACACACCAACCTATTTTCGCATTGAAACGACGAGTTGCCACTGAATAAATGAAAACCCTGACACAAAAGTTTTAGTGTTAAGTATAAATCTTATTTAGGCGTTGAGTCACACTTCGCACTCAACCCCCCCCCCTCCTTGCACCAGTATAGGACGAGTTAATAACTTTGGGCAGTATTTTGTAAAACAAGAACGAGTTTTAAGCACTCATCAGGGGCCGGAGGAAGGCAACGATAAAATGATAGGGGGGGGGGGCTTAATACCTAAAATAACTTTTTCTAACGGGCGGTTGGTCGTCTGTTGTTAACTAATAAAATGTCTTCTCTCGATTGTTAACACAGGAGATAGAGAAAACGGCGCCGCCCAAAAACCAGGAAGCGCCGGTAGTAAAGATGGAGCTCAAAGAATTCTTCAATTGTGTCAAAGAGGAGATTGGCCGCCCTTTGACCAGGTCCTTAAAACGTTGGAAAAAACCGTCGCCGCTGGTGGCGATGACGTCAGCACGATGCCCCTGACCGGATTGACGGACCCGGTGAGTTGTACGCACACACGAGCATAATTGACCTTTTTTTTTCTTTTTGGGGTAATTTTAGAAGTCGTGTTAGTTAAAAATTGATTTTGGCACAATTTTCGCGTTTTCCACGTCACCACTTCCGCACCCCATCTATCGACTTCCCTTGTGCCTCTGAAATATTAGCATAGAACACCTATTACAGCTTGGTTGGTCTTAACCCTTTCCATCTCTTTACTAAAAGCCGCCCTACTTTGCTATTATAGACTTGACTGACCACGTTGATTAATCTTTGCCTAGATTTTGTTACAAAATGCTCAATTTATTCAATGCAGACAATAAAATCCTTCAAGAACGAGATTTTTTAACGTTTAACAATATTGGTAATTAACTAATTATTTATTTGAGTATAAAACATTCATTTTATTGGAACATTGCCGACTAGTTGAGAAACAAGTTTCCTTGTACGTCGGTCTGCAGGATTTTTAGGAATGTTCTATATGGACATGTGACAAAGAGATTTGTTTCGGCCGGGATACCTTGAGAATTCGGCAATGTTCCAATAAATAAGGCCCATTTTCACCAACAAAATTGATCTCGTTTAAAGTTGATCGCGATTAGTTGCCAACGACGACCCATATGAATTCTGATATAAGTGCTTACATTGTAATCGTGATTAGTTATTGATTGGGGTTTAAGAAGTTGGTGAAATCGGGCCTAAATGTTTTACATTTAAATAAATTAGTTAATTACCAAAGTTACCTTCAACATTCACTAAATAATAAAAAAAAAACAATATTTTCAGATCACCGGCATGACACCATTGATGTTCGCCGTTAAAGACAATCGAACAACTTACATCGATAGACTGATAGAGCTTGGTTGCGATATTTCTGCCAGAAACAACGTGAGTATGAAATTCAATTCAGGTTGTTCAAAAGTTCAAATCGCCTCTCAACGCAAGCAATAAATCCCCTCACCCCCACCCAGAAAGTAATATAATGACAAAGCGAATAAGTTGACGAAGGTTAGTAGCAAACGTCTGAGATAGGCATCATATCGGGTTGGGTTGGTCGTTATTATGGGTGCCGAGCACCTCAAGTTGGAACGATAAGAAGACCTAACCGAGCACCCCCCCCCCCACCTCACATCACTGCCAACAACAGCCACATCCCTTTTTCTCAAGGAGTGTGTGTGTATATATCATTGCGTGCTCCCGCTGCTTTTCTTTCGTTTTCAGAGCTCAGAGCGTTGTTTCAGAGGAGGGGGTTGAACTGATTTCACGGTAATTTTGACCCTCTCTCCGACAGATAAACTTTCCCCTAGTAGGACAAATGAGTTATTCGTGTCACAACACTTTTGAAGTTCCATTTTCTCCTGGCAAGTGCAGACGCCCAATCAAAGCGCAAGATTGTTATTTCCGAATAAAACGCTTTTTACAAAACACAATGCGGTTTGTCACTCAATTAACCAGTTTAATTCCGTGATACCAAGCTGTTCGTTTTCCTGACAGTTTATAAGTGACATAATCACTTTTTTTGTTAGATAGTTCTGTGTTGGCGGGTAGCGGTAAAGGTTGTTTTGATTATTGTAGTAGGGGTGGGCGAGCGGGGGGGCCTTAACGAACTGCTAAGTCTCTCGGGGGTGGCTTATTGATGTTGATGAATGATTAAAAAAAATAATAATTGCCTCTAGAAGTTAGTTAACCTTGGGGATTGATAGCTATTTCTGTTCCAGGAGGGGGGGGGCGCTGATTTCCCTTGGAATCACAGAATAGAGCAAATAGAGCCACAGAAGGGGGGGGGAGGAATTATAAGAACCTGGCGGCGGTTCCCGATTCCACGCCCTACCAGAAGAACTGGAATAAAAAAATACCTTCCGGGGTCCTACCGAGAGTCTATGATTTCGTAGTAACCGTAACAACCTATAATCCAGCGTCCAGAAATTCGTAGTGAACAGCTACGTACACCGTACAGCTGCAGCTAGTGGAGCTTGTACAGCTGTAGTATTGTTGGGAACGAAAAATTACGGGTATAAACAGTGTGAAATGGAATAGTGAGTGGCAGTGTGGGTTGACTGGATTAGATTGATGGTTGAATGTGTTATTGTGGGAGATTGATTTATCACCACGGCAGAAATTTCGGGTTTTATATAGCGAATAAGCCTATTATGGGGTTATAATGTGCTCGCTCATACATCATCGAACTATACCCTCTACACTACCTAAAGCGGTCTTTTTTCGTGTTTACCTGGCGTAATCTCATTATTCATGCTCCTTCCCGTACCTTCGTAGTAGTTTCTCGAGTGATAAATTAAAACTCAACAAGTGCACATTGTCACCTACAACTCAAGGTGAACCCACCATCCCTCTCGATCGCTTTCCACTGTCATTTATGAGCTGCTCAAGCAAAGCGAGTTCACTTTTCAACGATATTCGCTTATTAGTTCATTTTATTTTATAACCCTAAAAAGACGCGAGGAATTATGGAAAATAGCGAGTTTTAGCACTCTCCCGTTAAATCCTCCGGAAACTTTATTTTCAAATTTCAACCAATCTGATGTTTCGTTACCAAGCAACGACTGATTTATCGTTTGCGTTAGCGGTAGTGTTGCTAAAAGTCTCTAATAACGTCAATATTTGCCATAACTTTGCAACGCGATAATGCTTATTATGTACTCCACTTCCTCTCTTTTTTAGTGCATTTCATCTGAAAATGCACTATTAGACTCATCGTGATGGTGGCAAACATGGGTCATGTCATGTTTTTTTCACTTTTCAGAACCTCTAGAACACGAATACAGTGGTCTCCGGAATTCATATATGTATATAGGTTATTAATATTATCAGTTTTTAAGCCATAATACTTGATAAATGTTATATTTTTAGGGTTTTGGCTTTTTTAGAAGTAGTAAGAAGAAAAAAGCCAAAACCCTAAAAATATAACATTTATCATGTATATAGGTTTATTTATAATATTATGGCCGTTTTCTTGTTAGCACGATAACTCTCGAAGAAATTAATTTAGCGGAACGCGCTTTGGCACAAAAATCAGTAGTCATAAGACCCCGGTCGGTATAGCATTTGGGCCAAATCGGTCAAGGTGGAGGGGGGGAATAGGGGTTGAAATGGTCAAAAAATCACTATAAATCACCAGTTGATTCTAGATGCATCAAAATCAGTACGAATACTCCATGTTAGAGTAGCCTTTGATTCCCATTTTAATTTTTCAAAAAAGTCAAGGTGGTGGGAGTGGTCCTTCCGGTGTGGAAGTGTAAAAATAGCGTTGAACTTCACTAGTTCATCTTAGCGCTCTAAAATTCGACTCAATAATTTAATGCAACCTAAGCCCTGGGTTCCATTGAGATTTATCGAAAACTTTGATGGGAGGGGGTGAAATAGGGGATGAAATTTCAAAAAAATCGCTTAAATTCACACGTTTAGGTATTATAAAATACGGCACAAAAATTTAATATAACAAAGCCCTTGGAAAACTACCGACACTTTTCGACATTTTTGAAGAGAGGGGGTGAAAATAGAGGAAGAAGTTCGGCTTAATGAAACAAATTATGGTATCAAAATTATTACTTCTGGGACGGCTTAGGGTATCCGTATACGGAATGAAATGCACTCTTTCCGACCGCCAGCTGCCGGAGCGAAATTTTATTTTTTCAACTTGGAGGAACGGTAGCAATTACACCTCAGAACTGATTCCCCGAGCCTAAATCAAGGGAGAGTAAACAATGAACGTGAATTTTGGGAACCATGCAAAGGTGGTTGTAAAACCTCGAAGCCACAAGTTATGCAATAAAAAGCACGACGGAGAGGTTGTGCAGGGAAATAGACGAACCATCTAACCGATACTCCGGATTTAGGCTCCGTTGATCGGGGGAATGGATATCCAAAAAAGCATTTTTTTACATTTTTATTAAAGACCCCCATTTTCCCCTTAAAGCCCTGTCTACATAAAGCCGGCTCCACACTCACCCCGTGAATTCACGGCGTGAATACCGCGACCGCGACGCTTACTACTCACTCACCTCGTGAATTCACGGCGTGAATAATGCGACCGTGACGCTACCTCCTCACTTACGTTTTTAACAGTACAGTGTGAGTGTCGTTCTGGAATGGAATGGAAATATACTAGGTATCGATTTCAAATAGAACTGCAGAAGACCTTCAAATCAGGACCAAGAACGTCCAATTGGACGCTTAGTCTACCCCAAGCATCGCTCACCTGCGTTTTATTCTTGTGGCATGGGTGCTTGGGGTCGCATAATATCGGCTCATATTGATAATTCTCGAAAGAACTTAACTCTTTCTCCTTATCCCACATCTCGTCGGCGAGGAAAAGACCACGAGACACGTTATAGTACAAACGACGTGAAAACAAAGGTTCAGCTCTAATTTATAGCTGACAACTACAAGGCACTAAATGGCATCGTTGCCGAAGTGCCCACAAAAAAAAAAGAAATAATAGTAAAAATAAAAAACTGACGGTGCTGCGAAACGCGAATGTGGAGGGTCTTCTCTATTCACGGCCGCGAACCCTTTGAAGCGGGGAAAAATACCGCCTCAAAACGGGTAAAGACCGTGAACACCCGTGAAAGACCGCGAAGACCCAACACACTCACATTCGCGCTCTTCACGGCGTGAGTGTGGAGCCGCCTTACGACGTAGAAACGCCTCCGCAGGACGCAAGAGAAAAATGAACAACATAGATCAATCATGAGGTCTGTTCCACTGCTTCGCTAGTGCTACACTAATGCAGGAAACCACGTGATTTCATTGACTAATTTTGAAAAATCGAATGAAATCAGTTGATTTTATTCACTAGTGTAGAGTGTAGCATTCGCGAAACAGCAGCCGTTAATTTCTAGTGAAGACCAGAGACCAGTGACCTACTCCCCATAGAGGGGAGTAGGGGAGAGAATTGGAGAGTAAAAAAGAAAAACATCACGACGAGACCAATAGTGCATTTTCAGAATGAAATGCACTAAAAGTGAGTAATTGATATGATACCAGGCGGGCAGAGGCCGAAGCAAGTTTTCGTGACCTTTGCTTTTAAGTGTTTGTTCGTTTAAACTAAAAGCATGAAAATCCTCCATTCGTGTCCAACATTTTACACCCCCCCCCCCACCTACATTGCCATGCTATCCTTCCTGAGCCAGCTCACCATCACATCTTCTCCTTTTCACGATTAATTACTCAATCGTTTAGGCCCGTTTACCCCCACCCTTCACCAACTCACGCACACACTACTTTCTACTGTATGAATAGTGCAGGGAAGCCTCAGCCTTGTGGTTGGGTGGGCGGGGGGGGGCAACGGAACAAACGGAAGCACCATCCCAATCACCCAGCAGCAGCCTTTTTTCGACCGACGTGGGCATTAGCATGACCGACTTTTCCATCATTTCACCTCAATCTTCGCCTCATTTCCTTAAAAGTATAATGCTCACAGAGGCTGAAAAAAAAAAAAAAAAAAAAAAAAAAAAAAGTTTAAAAATGAATGTGCAGATAAATTAAAAAGGGCGTGGTAAGACCAACGGTTGATAATTTATTCAACCCACGGAGGAGTCAAATAGGTATTTTCCCCCACCCTCTTGGCTAGTTTCAACAAATCAGGGGGCCTATTCTCTAACAAAAAAAATGTTTTTCATAGCAGCATGTCTATTTTATTAATTTTTTCGAACAATTTTTTTTGTTAGAGAATAGGCCCCCACGGCCAATAACTGAGTCAAATAGCATTTTTCGTACTTAGGCCTACAAACATTCCAACTCCGGATCTAAATTCCAGTTATTGATCACAAAATGACAATAGTAGCGCCCTCAAATAAAATTCTTGGACGGCATGTTTCCGAGAATATTAGACGCTTTCCAGTCTATCCGAACATATTAGTAGACGGTTTCTGTAAGAAGGAGCAGCAAATAACTGGGCTGGCTCAGGGGCGTAGCCAGCCCTTGGTTTAGGGGTGGGCAGAAGATGTCAGAAGCACCAAAGACCCCAGCAAGAGAACTGGTAGATCGCCTACTCAGATATATGTATGTGTATAGGCGATTTAAATCGTCAAATTGTTCCCCTGAAACTCAATTTTCGCAAAAAGGGCCATAACCCGTCAAAAACTAACATTTTATGTAGCTTTTTATTTAGGATTTTCTGTCCAAAAACTGACAATGTTTTCCCTAAAAATATTGATACTTGTAGGAAAGGGCTTAGCCCTCCAATACAGGGTGTCTAAAAAAGCTACAGATACAGAGCTGACTAAAAAAGTCGCGCAAAAAAAGGGCGCAAAAATCCTGGGAATTGTTTTTTTTGGGAAATGTGGCGACCCTGAAGGATTTGTTTATTCCGACGGTATCTATAGGGGTGGGCAGCTGCCCCACTAAGTCCTCCCTTTCGAGTCTAGGGCCGGGCAACTGTCCACCCTTGTTCCCCTCTGGCTACGCCCAAGGGCTGGCTATTGCGAAGCTAA